>JAECXJ010000300.1:0-1442781 GCA_018152295.1 Drosophila carrolli
CCAATTTTGGGCTTGAGACTTCCTTTTTTTCCATTTTAAGAGCAGCAAGAGGGAGGGGTCAGCAGACTTCCAACGCAGTTCCAAAAGAAAACGAAAAATTGGTTGCCGTACCGACGCGAGTTTTTGTTTTTATTTTTGGTGAAAATTAAGATCGCGAAAAATCCAAATATGACGTCGGGGTCACCATGAAAAAACTCTTTGTATTAATAAAAACGCGACTTGGTGGATCTTTGACGATTTTAATAACGACGAAGAGAGACGAAAGGGAGTGCGGTTTGGGTCGAGTTCGATTTAACACTGGCTTTTAATTTCAATATAAAAATGCTTAAGCCTAACTTAACGAAGGGGCGAGAGACGGGGCGAATTCGCGAGAGCGATTAGATCTTTATTGCGCTCCCGCTCCCGCCTTACACTATTTAACAAATTTCAAAGCACAAAGTGCGCGAACAGTTTCCATTTAAAAAAATCGGGATTTTTCAGTGATATTTTCATATTGGCTTCGGGTAGAATGTTAATTATCGAATTGAGGTCATTTAAATGTGTTTTGAGGGAGTGAGAAGAAATAATTATATCGTCCATGTAAACATGGTAGAATTTACCAATATGTTCTCTTAGTATATCATCCATTGCTCTCTGGAATATTCTGGGCGCATTTGTAAGCCCGAATGGCATTCTTATGAATTCGTATTTTCCGTTGTTAATGGAAAATGAAGTTCTTTCTACGTCTGATTCTTTCATCAAGATTTGATGGAAACCTGATTCTAAGTCTATCGTACTAAAATATTTAGCCTTTCCTAGTTTAGATAAAATAACTGACGGATCCTGCATGGGGTATCTATTCGGAATTGTGTTGAGGTTTAATTTTCTAAAATCAATGCAGAGTCTGTGTTTGGGGGTGCCGTCTTCATTAGTACCTTTCTTTGATACTACAATCATAGGCGAATTATAAGGGCTTTTGCTGGGTCTAATGATTTCGTCTTCAAGCATTCGACTTATTTCCTGATTCACAAACCCATTTACTGCTTGTGAATATGGGTACTGTATTGAATAAATTGGTTTGTCATTAATTGTGTCTATCTCGCATCGAACATCTGTCCGGAATGGAAAATTCGTATTTATTTCTGAGTGTACTTTTTTTTATTGTATTTACTATTTTTTCTGTATAATTGGTTATTATTGTTTCGTCTGTAGTGTTTTCTAAATTATTAATATCGAGGGTATTGTCGAAGTTGCTACCTATATTTTCATCTTCTGAAATGTTTATTTTGTTTATGTCGAGCTTGACATCTACTGCGTGGTCGGAATCTGAAGATCCCAAACTGTTTGACTCATCTGTGTCGAAAATATCGTCGACGGCGCGTTCGGAACTTGATTGCCCCAAACTGATTGTGTCGGAATTGACGTTAATGGCTTGTTCGGGGTTTATATACCCCAAACTCTCTATGCTAGCTGTATTTTTATTCGTAAAACTTTCATGGTATAGTATACATATATAGTATATATTTTTTTAGGGGAAGTATGGTTGTTTCATTATTTGATTCTAATAAGTTTAATTTTTCTTCATAATGCAATTGTTCCGTTTTCCCATTATATATTGTATTATTGCTTATGTCAATAACTGCTTCTATCTTTCTTAGTAAATTATATCCTATTATTAAATCTGCTTTTAAACCTTCTATTTCATAAAATATGTATTTTGTTTGAAAAATTGTTATGTAGTGGTATATTTTAATTATTGAGTATCCATTGACTGTGGATACTCTCTTATAAATGTGTAATTCTATCCCGTTTTGTTAAATGCCTTTTTTTATATAACAGGCTGTAGCTCCTGTGTCTATCAAAATATTAAATTTTTTATTTATTTTCTTGTCCTGCCGAAAAATGTGTGGCAGGCCTATTGTTCTTCTAAAAAATGGTCCTCTTGAATATTATTTATGCGCATTTGTTTGTTTTTTGGTTGAGCTGATGACTCAACTTGTGTGCGCTTAGCTGGCTGTTCTGCTCGTTGAAATGGTTTTCTTTCTTGGTTATAGGAGTTTGTTTGGAAATTATTATTTTTGTTTTGGTACTGCCAGCCTTTGGAAATGATCGGTTATTAGGATTATTATTTTTATTTTGGAATTGGATGCTGGCGTCCACTTCCATTGGCTCTCTCCTGTTTTGATAAGTATTATTCGCTTGTGTCCAAACATTATTAGTTGGGTCTGAGTTGAACCGAGCGTTGTTATACTGATAGTTATTATGATTTTGATAACTATTAGTATTTTGATAGTTATTCGGGTTTTTATAGCTATTAGTAAGTTGAGAGTTATTATTATTTTGATAACTATTATTTTGATAGCCATGTTTGTTGGTGTATTGGTAGTTGGCATTTTGCCCTTGATAATTTTGATTATTATCATTGGTTCTATTCAGGCGCAATTGATTGCCCTGATTATTGTTGTCAAATTTATAATATGAATCATATGAAGTTCGTGGGTTTTCGTTAAAGCGGCGTTGAGGAGTGCTAAAACGATAAGCGAACTGTGCCCTCATCTGGTTGCTTTCCATTTCTTGCACTCTGGCTAATGCGTTTGGCAAGTCTGTAGGGTTAAGGGAAAATAACATGCCGGAAATTGAGCCGTTTAGGCCAGTTATAAACACTCTCAAGGCATTTTGCCTATGTCTGAGGTTTGTTTCTGTGGCTATAGGATTTTATTTATTAGTAAGGTTAATTTTTTATTAACCAAATTATAAAAGTCCATAACTGAGAATTTATTTTGTGTAAGGGCGCTTAGTTCCTGTTCAATTATGTGGATAGGTCTTTTGTCGCTAAAGACGAAGTCGAGCCTGGCTAAAATTGCCTCAAGGTTTAACACCGTTCCGTGATTTGTTAAGGCATCATTTGCCTTTCCTATTATTTTATTTCTTAAAATGGTTAAGGCTACAAAATACCTGCGGCTTTTACGAACGTATAATCCCATTGCGGTTTCAGCGGCTTCCCGCTAGCCCACATAATTTTCTAAACTTCCGGAAAACTGGGGAACGGATTTTACTACCTCTAAAGTTTCGTCGCATGTTATGTTATCGTCAATCTGTTCGACTTGATATTTGGTTACTAAATTAGCTCTTGAGTCAAAAGGGTACGTAAATTTTTTATATCCTCTTGTAAAGGGGTTACATTACTAGCAATCAATCGGACAATTAAATCTGTGGTTAATGCTTGTTCGGGTGTTTGTTTGTTAGCGCTTCGGCTAGTCGACGGACCATTTGTACAGGGTTGCCCATATTCGACGGACCCATCTGACGACGCCATAACTTTTGACAGAGATGCCAGATCGCTTAATGACATACCGCGTTTGAAGCGTCAGTCCAAGCAGATTTTTACCATGGAACAATACACGCCACGCGAGCGCTCTGAAATAGTTGAAATTTACATTCAACAGAACAAGTCAATTGTGAAAACTCAACGTGCTTTTAAAAAATTAAAAAATGTGAAAAGTACGCCTTCTAAGAACACCATTAAGCGTTTATACGAAAAATTTACGACTGGTGAGGCTCTTTCTAATCCGAAGAGGCCAAATAAAAGTCGACCAAGGCGATCGGACGAGAATATCGCTGCCGTACGAGCCAGTGTTGAGAGGTCCCCAAGAACATCCCAAAAACGCCGTTCTCAGCAGTTGGGCATGGCTCGGTCCACTTTTTGTGATGCCAATTATTCGTCGAAAGCGTATGAGACAGTTCTGGTTTCAACAAGACGGCGCTCCACCGCACACAAGTCGCATAACAATCGATTTTCTGAAGAAATTTTTTCCGGGCCGTTTGATGTCGAAAAGTGGTGAGTTGGACTGGCCACCGCGTTCGCCCGATTTGACGCCGCCTGACTTCTTCTTGTGGGGATATTTGAAGTCAAAGGTTTACGTTAACAAGCCAAGGACCCTAGAAGAGCTCAAGGACAACATTCGTGAAGAAATAGCCGCTATTCCGGCCGAAATGTTGGCGAAAACGATGGAAAATGCTGCAAAAAGGGCACAATACGCCATCAACGCCAGAGGCGGCCATTTGAAAGATATCATATTCAAAAATTGATGTAAACAAATCTACTTGGAACAAATTAAATAATTAAGATTGCCAACCGCCAAATTTTTATTTTTTTCTTTGATTTAAAAAAAAAAAAACATGGGTCCGTCGAATATGGGCAACCCTGTATAAGTCATTTTAAAATTTTGTAATGCGTTTATTAACTCTTTCAGGATTAATCTATCACTTTTAGCTAAATCTTTCTGTGTTTATTTATGAAGATTAGTTTTATATATATTGAATATTGTTTAGAATTGTAGATAATAATTTCTTTCTTATTTAAATATTTTTATAATGCTAATTCTACTCTCACGATTTGCTGTCTTCTGTGTCCTGGTGGGTCCTGGGTCTTCTTAGTCTTCTCTCAGTAATTTTGTTTCGTTCCTTTTCTTGGTACTTCTTGGTTTTATCAAATTGTTTGTGTGTGTCACTTTCTATAGTTTTTTTTTTTTTTTGTTTTCTTGTAGCTTTTTGTATGTTTTTTATTTGTTTTCTTTAATTTTTTTATTTTGTTTTATTTTATAATATTTTATATTTTTTTGATGATTTATATTACTCTTTAGGAATATTAAAAATTATGATGTATTTTTGCACTTTTTTATATTTGCGTTTTGTAAATTGAATTTTGCACCTCTTTTTTTATTATATTTGGCGTTTTATAAATATTTTATTTATTTTATTTTTTTTTTATTGGAAATATTTATTATTTTTTGTAGTTTTGCACTTTTGCGATTGTTTATTTGCCTGGATAATTTATATTTAATATATTATTGTAATTTTTCACTTTTATTATTTGGCGTATTCTGGCCCTTTTTTATTTCTTTATTTTAAGTGTTGCACTTTTAATTGTGTTTTTTAGATTTTCACTTTAGTTGTTTCTCAGCACAATAATATTTTCACTCTATGCTCTGGTTTTTTTTATCCGGTACGTTTTGTTTTTTTACATAGAAACCTTTTTTATTTTAGGGTCTATGATTTATTTTTATGGGAACACTCGCAAATATCTTTTATTTCATTTCGATATTTTTTACAGCGCGGGCCCCACGTTGGGCGCCAATTACAAATACGTTACCGAATGTATTTAAAAAAATATAATCTTTATTAAATAAACTTCACTTAGACTTAGAATACAATCATTCTTAGACTTATTTTACGACTGCCCAAGCTTGAGTTGGTTCTCCTCCCTTGTTGCCTCGGGATTGAAGCTTTTAAAGTTTATCTTCGTAATTTTCCGAAGTATTGGTTTCCGATGCTAATTCCCGATTAAGATTGCTGTGATCAGCAAGAGGGTTCGCGGTGTTGGGATTCTAACGGATGTATAGTCTAAAGTTTGGCTGGCCTTTGGCGGCTAGCTAGGGGGAATTTGTTTACGTCTGTCTTAAGCTTGGCTCGCCGTTTGCGAGGGTGGAAATGTTTCTAAGATAAGAACTCGTGAGAACTCAGTAGCAAGCTCTGCCAAAATAAATTGCTTACGATATTAATTAGAATCTTTAATTAAAGTTATAGTTAATTTGCATGAACACGCATACATACAAAGCCCAATTCAAGCGCAGGCCAACTTTCTTCAAAATGCGCAAATGCAAAATGAGCACGCGAGCGTCAACATAAGAATTAGAACGAGAGCGAAAAAACCCGAAGGCACACCAAGTGTCCGGGGCCTGCTGCTACCAGCACTGGGGCCTCCCGATTGAAAAATTTTGTGACCAATTTCGTTGTATAAAATGACCAGTCTATATGTTGTATGGTTAGTGTGTCTACATACCATGATGAACCATTTCAAGGAGGTCATACTGGCATTACCAAAACCTTGGCCAAGGTCAAAAGACATTACTTTTGGAAAGGTATGACTCGATATATTAAAGATTACATACAAAAATGTCTAAAATGCCAAAAAGCGAAAATAACCACGCACATAAAAACACCATTAACCATTACTGAAACACCACAAACAGCCTTCGACAGGATAATCGTGGACACGATCGGTCCACTGCCTAAGTCTGAATAAGGGAATTAATTCACAATTAATTTAATCTGCGATTTAACAAAATACCTTGTAGCAATACCAATTCCAAATAAAAGTGCAAAAACAATAGCCAAAGCTATATTTGAAGATTTTATTCTAAAGTACGGTCCAATAAAGACGTTCATTACGGACATGGGAACAGAATATAAGAATTCAATAATTGAAGATTTATGTTAAAATTTAAATATTAAAAACATAAATTAAAAATAAATGAAGATTTATGTTAAAATTTAAATATTAAAAACATAAATTCTACGGCACACCATCACCAGACTGTTGGAACAGTGGAGCGAAGCCACAGAACTCTTAACGAGTTCATATGCTCATATATCTCAGTTGATAAAACAGATTGGGATGTATGGCTACAATACTTCGTATACTACTTTAACACAACTCCCTCTATGGCACATGATTATTGTCCATACGAATTAGTATTTGGGAAAACTTCAAACTTACCAAACCATTTCAATAGCATAGATAGAATAGAACCATTATATAATATAGAAGATTATGCTAAGGAATCTAAATTTAGATTAGAACAGGCATATAAAAGATCCAGAATAATGCTAGAAACTAGTAAGCAAAAATAAATAGATGGATACGACAAAAATAGCTTAGATTTTGAATTAGAAATAGGAGTCAAGGTTTTATTAAACAAGAAAGGAAAGCTAACTTCGGCCGGAGCCGAAGTTGATATACCCTTGCAGAATATTCTGAAAATTATATTCTCCAAAATTATTCATATGATGAATTCTTAATACTCATAAAAAACCCCAACTTCCTAACTTAAAAAACAACCAAAGTTATGGCATTTCCAATCGTTCAGTTATATGGCAGCTATAGGATATAGTCGGCCGATCCTTATGAAATTTGGTAGGTCGGATTGATTGGCCAAAAATAAAACCCATATAAAATCCCAACTTCCTAACTTTACAAACACCAGAGTTATGGCATTTCTGATCAATCAGTTATATGGCAGCTATAGGAAATAGTCTTCCGATTCCGGCCGTTCCGACTTATATACTGCGTGCAAAGAAAAGAAGGCTGTGTGCAAAGTTCGGCCGGAGCCGAAGTTGATATACCCTTGCAGAATATTCTGAAAATTATATTCTCCAAAATTATTCATATGATGAATTCTTAATACTCATAAAAAACCCCAACTTCCTAACTTAAAAAACAACCAAAGTTATGGCATTTCCAATCGTTCAGTTATATGGCAGCTATAGGATATAGTCGGCCGATCCTTATGAAATTTGGTAGGTCGGATTGATTGGCCAAAAATAAAACCCATATAAAATCCCAACTTCCTAACTTTACAAACACCAGAGTTATGGCATTTCTGATCAATCAGTTATATGGCAGCTATAGGAAATAGTCTTCCGATTCCGGCCGTTCCGACTTATATACTTGCAAAGAAAAGAAGGCTGTGTGCAAGTTCGGCCGGAAGTTGATATACCCTTGCAGAATATTCTGAAAATTATATTCTCCAAAATTATTCATATGATGAATTCCTAATACTCATAAAAACCCCCACTCCCCAAAAAAAAAAAAACAAAGTTATGGCATTTCCAATCGTTCAGTTATATGGCAGCTATAGGATATAGTCGGCCGATCCTTATGAAATTTGGTAGGTCGGATTGATTGGCCAAAAATAAAACCCATATAAAATCCCAACTTCCTAACTTTACAAACACCAGAGTTATGGCATTTCTGATCAATCAGTTATATGGCAGCTATAGGAAATAGTCTTCCGATTCCGGCCGTTCCGACTTATATACTGCGTGCAAAGAAAAGAAGGCTGTGTGCAAAGTTTCAATTAGATATCTTTAAAACTGAGAGACTAGTTTGCGTAGAAACAGACAGACGGACAGACGGAAAGACAGATGTACAGACGGACAGACGGACAGACGGACATGCTTATATCAACTCAGGAGGTGATCCTGATCAAGAATATATATACTGTATAGGGTGATGTGTCCTTCACTGCGTTGCACACTTTTGACCAAAATTATAATACCCTCTGCAAGGGTATACAAATGAAACTGGCCATAAGCTAGACTTTAAACATACAGGACCCTATACGGTAAAGAAGATAGAACCTAATAATAATACAACAATTTTAAATACAAAAAACAAAACTCGGACAGTTCGCAAGGATAGATTAAAAAAATGTTTATGGAATATATTTTGTAGGATGGCCATTCATAAGAGAAAAACAAGAGAGAACGCTATACTCGAGTGCCTCGACTATTAGGTACCCGTTACTCAGCTAAACAACTTAATATATATATGCCTTCTTGTATGTTTTTTTTTTTTTTGTAACATAATGCGAATTATAGTGACCACATGAAAAAAGGACAAAAACTTCAAATTATCAATTTGAATTCGGCGATCTCTTAGTGCTGGTAGCTTTACAGACCGAGCATCAGCACCAGCGCTGCTTTAGCGCAGGCAGCTTTTGTCCTGCACCAGCAGCTGTGTTTATGTTTATGTTTTTGAGTGCAATAAATTGACTAGAAATATTAAACATACATACTTATATTGGCTAAACACATACATTTTTTTTTTTTTTTTTATCATTTGCATTTTTATTTATTGGATCTTCTCTGAATTGAGTCTAACAATAAGTATATAGAATCTTAAATTAAAAAGCTATCTGACGTCAAGGTGACTGGCGCGAAAATTTAGGGGCTCTAATAACTATTGCTGAGCTGGAAGGTCATTGCGTTGCAATCGGGTCCGGATGGAAGCCCTGGCTAGGCCCCTGGCGAGCTGGTTTGGATGAGAAGTTAGCTTGGTGTGGTAGGTCGCTTTTTGTTTTGATATTTCATCTTTTACGGGTAGAATGCCAAGATCTCTGTGGATGTTGTCGTTCCGAACATACCAAGGTGCCCCAGTGATAGTTCTCAGGATTTTTGATTGTGCTCGCTGAATAATGTCGATGTTGCTGCTGCTCGCGTTTCCCCACAATAGGGAGCCGTAGTTCCAGACTGGCTTAAGCGTTGAATTGTAGAGCAGGACCTTGAAGTCCAGGCAGAGGGGGGAGCGCGCGTTTAAAAGCCAATGGAGACTGTTTGATTTTAGTTTTAGGTGAATTTTCTTAGCTTCGATATGTCTCCGCCATGTAAGTCTCCTGTCTAGGTGGATGCCAAGGAACGTTACATCGTCAGCTTGTGGAAGTGGCGTGTTATTTAGGGTTAGCGGGGGACACGTTTGTCTGTTAAGAGTAAACGTTATGTGTTTACACTTTTGCGCATTTATTTTCATACGCCAGTCTGATAACCACCTCTCCACTACAATGAGATGATCAGCTAGTAGTGCTGTTGCCTGAGTTGGGCATTTGGACCGACTTATGATCGCGGTATCGTCTGCGAATGTAGAAGTAGTTAGCCGCTCGTTCGTGGGAATATCTGCGGTGTAGAGGAGAAATAGAGTTGGACCAAGGGCGCTACCTTTGGGGAACTCCAGCCTCTATAGCGTAGTCATCGGATGTTGTGGTGTTGCATCTCACGGCGAAGGCTCTGTTGTAAAGGTACGATTCCAGTATCCTGTGAGTGTTTCCAGGCAGGATCGTTCTGATTTTATGGATAAGGCCATCAAGCCAGACTCGGTCGAAAGCCTGTGCAACGTCAAGGAATACCGCACTGCAGTATTCCCGAAGCTCGAATGCAGTCCTTATTTCTGTTGTTAATCTGTTGACTTGCTCTATTGTTCCATGGCTTTCTCGAAAGCCAAATTGATGTGCTGGAATAACGTTGTGCTCTTTCAGATATGGAATGATGCGCGTCAGAAGGCATTTTTCGAACAGTTTTGACAGACACGAGAGTAAACTTATCGGTCTATACGAAGCTGGTATTGTGTGATCTTTCCCTGGCTTTGGGATCATTATGATTACCGATTTTTTCCATTTTTTTGGGAAATAGCCAAGTCGTGTAATCCCGTTGAAGAGTTTACAAATAACCTCAACTGCACAGTTTGGGAGTTCGATTAACATTTTGGGAGTTATTTGATCACCGCTTGGGGCCTTTTTTGGTTTCAATTGCTCGCTGATTACTTTTGCAATTTCATTTGGTTGAAACAGAATTGGCTCCGTCTCAGATTCAATTCGAATTGACGGCGACGGTAGTGCGAATGAATTAGTTGCAGGGTTTGGCTGAAAAACATTTCGAATAAACATACATAACACATACATAAACACGAATAGCTTTCTTTGAAAGGAGTTATCTTTGCCGGGCAATTGCAACAATGTAAATACATACATATGTATATGCTTACATACATACACACATACGCCATTGTTTGACTCAGACCTCCAATTGGGCTAACTAGATTTGATTTGCATAGTTCTTGGGATATAGTTCGGTATTGACAAATGAAAACCATCGCAATTTCCATTAATAGAAATCCTTATCGAGAATTAACGTTGACTCTGTTGAGCACCTTGGCCAGCTGTTCCAAAGTTATCCGTTAGATGGCGCCATGAAAGGCGGAAATGTAGGCGCTAGCCAGGCTTAAGTGTTTAATGGGTTTTTGGGCGTTAGAGTGGGCGTGGCAAACCTTTATTAGGCCAATCGATATTTATTGACGAAACAAATACATATTAATTAACATTTTCATAATATCATCAAAACTGTGGCCACAACTTGTGGCTTGTGGGCGTGAGAGGGGGCGTGGCACCATTTTGAAACAAACTTGCGCTGCGTAGGAACTCCTAAAATCTACATGCAAAATGCCAATAGTTGCTTTTATAGTTTCCGAGATCTCAGCGTTCATACGGACGGACAGACAGACGGACAGACGGACATGGCTAGATCGACTCGGCTAGTGATCCTAAACAAGAATATATATACTTTATAGGGTCGGAAACGCTTCCTTCTACCTGTTATACTTTTGCACGAATACAATATACCCTTTTACTCTACGAGTAACGGGTATAATTACATCAAATTTTTCTTTTCTAAAAAATTTAATCTCTTCACTATAATAATGAATATAGGAATAAAAATACAAAAAAAAATATATAATAATAAATAATAAGAAATAGTCGCATAAATTTTCAAGTTTTGATTTTACTAACTTTTCTAAGATTTACAAAATACAAAAAAATTTAATATTTTCTAATTTTTATAAACATACATATATATATTACACATAGAACATAATATTTAACAAAATAATTCCATAGATTACGTTATTTTGTTAATTATTATTATGCTCACATATCGGGTACACACTGTACCAATTATATCACTGCAACATTGTGGCATTTGTTTATGTCCTAATATTACCAGCACTTCAAGTGCGGAGTATTTCGACCAACACAACAATGTTATGAGCATCCTAAATGCTGAGCCGGCATGACTGCATGCGCGGCTGATCATTCGGTTACCATGTGAGCATAACACCCTCTCTCTCATGCGCGGCCGCTACTTGCTCCGCTTATATACACTTATGCATAAGCATTGACCGATGCTCTGCAGCGGCAAATATACATTAATATAGATTTTTAGATACATAAGCCTTGGCCGCACGAATCGACAGTAAACTCAGCGCGCTCTATGCTATTATATCATTTTGCACAACAGTATGGACTGAAGTTTTCGTCTTCGCCACCCACTTTGTGCGTTCTTCTCTTAAGTTCTTGATCTGATAAAGATGCTGTTTTGCCTCCTGTATATGCTCATCGGATATCAGATTAACGATAACGTTGAGATGGGCGTTCGATTAAGACGATGAAACAGCGGACCAGACTTTATTATTTTTTAATTAGTATTCTAACATTTCGAATTATTGTTTACTTCATTTATTATTTTTTTATTATTGTTTACTTCATTTATTATTTTATATGAGAATAAAATTATTTAATTTTAATATTTTTGAAGGTATAAAAGGAAGCAAATAATTGGGGTTATTAATTTTGGTTTGGAAAAAATTCTTAATTTTTTTTTTTACGATGCCAAGTTGTATTTACCCTATAATTGGCCTTTAAAAAAAGTAACCGTAATCGATAAAGTTCACATGAAATTAGTAAAATATATAAATATAATTACCCGCCTAGAAAGCGTGTGCGCCACAATTATTGTTACTACTAGTACTATTAATACTTGTGATCGGGACACGGCTTAGAGGGGCTTCGAAAAACCACGTGTGCTTCTCGACTTTTTCCGCCGGTTGAGGATTGCAGATAGGCCAATATTACCGTAGTATGTGGACCCCTTCCTGTTCGGTCCAGTAGTTCCCTCGTCTCCTACGTAGTTTTGGGGTTTGCGCGTGGACACCCGTCCCGCCGGATCCGATATCCAATAGTTTCCTCACTTCCTACGTAGTTTTGGGGTTTGCGCGTGGACACCCGTCCAGCCGGATCCGTTATCCAGTAGTTTCCTCATTTCCTTCGCAGTTTTGGGGTTTGCACGTGGACAACCGTTCCGCAGGATCCGTTATCCTACTTCCCTCGCCCCCCTACGTAGTTTTGGGGTTTGCGCGTGGACACCCCTCCCGCCGGATCCGTTATCTTAGTTTTCCCTATCTTATACGTAGTTTTGGGGTTTGCGCGTGGACACCCGTCCTGCCGGATCCGTTATCTTAGTTTTCACTATCTTCCGTCCCGCCGGATCCCTTATCCTAGTATCTTCGCCTCTGCCGTCCCGGCCGCACCACCGAGTCTAACTTTTCCGTCCTCTTACTACCCGACGCCCGCAATGTACTCTCCCGGCTCGCCTCGCCCGAAGGTCCAGCCCGGTGTATTTTCTCGCCTCTGACACGACAAGTGTCGTCTGCGTTTTCCTCGACATAAATAAGAACCTTCGGTAAAGACTCTCCATCAAAATTATCCGTTCGCCTGTGGAGCGGAACTCTCTAGTCCGGTGTTTCTGTGATTTACAAATTTCTTGTAAAGGACTCTTGGACCGAACAGGGACACCGTGACTAGCTAGGGATTTATCCAAGTGGATATCCCACTGTGAAAAGTGAAGAACCGCCCCTACCCACCGTCAGGAAGAAATAGAAGAGTTTAAGAAGTAAGACCGCCCAGGAAAATAAGACGATAACAGACGATGAGTACTGCTAAGGAATCCGACGGTGAGTACGAATCCCGCAGGAAAGAACGACGAGATGGGGCAATTTGCGGAGTCACTCCGGATCCCCGTCTATTCCGACGCTGTGCCGATCGAGGTTCCAGCCCGTCAACGAGGGATGCATCCAGGAACGACACGCAGCGTCTGGGTGCCGCCAGTAGGTGCTCGTTTGGCTACTGGCCTACAGGGGCGGGATGCACGGAGTAGTACGAGTCCCACTCAGCATTTGCTCCCCGAGAAGTGGAATAAGTGGAACCTGCGGTTCGATAGTAGCTCAGATCCGTTGACTCACATCGCCGCAATCGAGGAGAAGATGACGACGTATAGGATAAATCCGGAAGAGATCCTCCAGGCTATGTCCGACGGCCCGGCGCCACGGTGGTTCCGTACTAGTCATATGCAGTCCGCCTCTTGGGGAACTTGCCGGAGGGAATTTCTGGATTTCTATCTACCTTCTCGATACTTCGAACGATTAGAGGACGAGATTCGGACTCACGTGCAGAGGAAAGGATTGACAGGCTCTCCTTTCCTCATACATACAACATACCTGGTCAAGCTCAGAACAAAGATGCAGCAGTCCGGGTACCGAGAAGAGGAAGAGTTTTACCGAGCACATGAAAACATGGCTCCAGAGTACCGGCTGTATATCAACCGCAGTGAATTCGCGACGCTGAAGCATCAGCTGCTTGACCACATGGCTACCGATAACGAGAGTGTCAAACAACTCGAGTCGACTCAATGTGGAACCACAGGAGTAACGAACAGGAACCACGAGGGATCGGAACTTCGACGGTCGCCGAACCCCTTACGGAACTCGGAGAGTACTACACAGGCAGGACGAAACTCCTCACCGGGACTCACCGGATGATCGGGCAAGGAACCTCGAGGGTGGTCGTGCAGCGGACAAGCGCCCGCTTCGTTGAGAACGGACACTTGCGCCAAGACTGCCCCAACCCACGTCGCGACTTCTGTTGGGATTGTGGCAGAGTAGGAGTGTTAACCATTAAGAGCTGCCGTCGAAATGCATCGGGAAACGGAGGACGTGCGGCGGAGACGAGCGAAGCAGCGACCCGACCCCAACAAACCCCCGTTAAGGATACACGGTGGGTTCATGACTGCTGCGATAGAAGTCGGAGGAAAGTGGGTAGACGCCACCGTTGATACCGGGGCATCGAGGAGTTTCGCCAGTAAAAGTTTTACAAGCCTGGTTGCCCGCGCAGGCGAGGTTCGCGAAGTTGTCACTAAAATAGCGTTGGTCATGTCTGGACGTGACGAAATTGTTACGAACCCCGGTCACGTTAGCGAGCACCACAGTACTATTACCCATGTCGGTGATGCCCACCTCAAAGCAGCAGGATCGCGCGTGCGATGTGGGCAAACCACCCTCGACTTGCAGCCTGAACCCTAAGCAGACCTAAGGAGACCCTTTGTTACTCCCAGTACCCATACCAACGAGGGACGATTGGGAAGAAGCGGCACACTCCGTACCCGCTAGGATGGAGGCGAAAGACCACGACGAAGAGCGACAGATTGCACCATTGAGTCTGCGCCAACGATACGTTCCAACGTGCTCTGGACAGCGTAACTGGGGCGGAGATGGACCCGGTCGCCTTTGCTTACTTAGATGACATTATTGTCATTAGCGCTACGGAGAAACTACACTTCGTTAACCTCGCCGAAGTGTTCCGCAGATTGGGGGCGGAAAATTTGAGGATAACCCCAAGGAAGTGTACCTTCTTCATGCAGAAACTGGAATTCAGAGCGATCCAGAGAAGGTGTCTGCGATCAATGGGTTGAACACCCCCACCAACCTAAAGGAAATCTGTCAATGGATCGGGATGGCATCATGGTATCGGAGATTCGTCCCTAGCTTCGCGATCATCGTAGAACCAGTGACTGAAGAAAGGTCGGAAGAGGACCTGGGGGATGGAACAGCGAACAGCCTTGGAACAGATTAGAAGATGCCTGACCAGCGCCCCCGTGTTGGGTTGTCCGGATTTCGAACAGAAGTTTGTTTTGCAGACTGACGCGAGTGACGTCGGCTTGGGAGCGGTGTTATCCCAGGGCATCAAGGGCCAATAGAAGGTAATCGCCGACTAACTCCTGCGGAACATAACTACACGACGACAGAGAAAGAGCCAACCACTTGGCTCTCAAATGGTTAAACTCTATTGAGAATTACAACAGTTCCAATTCGACGTGCGCTACCGACAAGGGAAGCTGATCGTCGTGTCCGAAAAGCTTTCGCGACAGCGAACCACTGCGAATGGATCGGGAAGATGAAAGACAAGATACACGACGAACCTGAGAAGTTCGCTGACTATATGCTAGAGAACGGCGAGCTCTATAGGAACATGGGTTACCGAGCGAACGACGAGGACTACTTCCCGTAGAAACTCTTTGTACCCACTCCCTGTAGAGCTCGCGCCTTATACGAGTGTCATGATTCCCCGACCGCAGGACACTTGGGAGTCCGGAAGACGATTACCCGTCGGTCGCAAAGACATTTCTGGCCTGGCATAAATCGCGAAGCAAATACCATGTTCTGCACTGTGAGTCTTGCCAGAAATTCAGACAAAAGCAGCAGGGAAAATGCCAACCCACGTCGTAAGCAAACCCTTCGACATTCTTTGTGCTGAATTTGTAGGTCCACCGCCCCGATCTAAACAAGGGAACTCGATGTTTATTTGTTCTCCAAATGGAATGCCACCGCTTTCCCACTACGGAAAGCCACCGCTGCTGTAGTACAGAAAGCGTTTCGGGAGGGTATACTCGTGCGAATGGGCATCCCCCGTAAGTTCGTATGCGACAAGTTCACAAGTCGGGCCCTAAAAGACTACTTTACTAAGTTCGACGTAGAAGTCCAGTACACGGCTCCGTATTGTCCGCAGGAGAATCCCACCGAGAGGACAAATCGTACTGTGAAGACGCTGATATCTCAGCTGTCGGAAGACGACCAAAGTTATTGGGACGACCAAAGTTCCAAAGATTTCCCTCGGAACGGGAGCTACGCTTGCCTGCGATGCTGTACGACGAACTCACCCCTGGATCGCCGGTCCTTCATACAGGTCCTGAAGTCAAGGCGTCACACCTCAAAGGAATCTTCTACATCGAACGATCGAATTTTAAACGCGCATCCATAGAGCAGTCGAGGTACTATAAGCTTCGAAGGCGTGAATGGAGACCAACGCTCGGGAGTCAAGTATGGCTGCGACAACAGTCCTAACCAAAAGCGACTGAGGAATTCACCGCCAAACTCGCTCCTAAATATGACGGTCCCTATACCGTCGCGAAGTTCACATCTCCGAACTTGGTATGCCTACATCTGATACTACATTTCCCTCCCTTTGAAAAATAACGTAATCTATGGAGTTATTTTGTTAATTATTATTATGCTCACATATCGGGTAGACACTGTACCACTTATATCACAATTTTAAGCCAAGCCAACTTATTCTTAAGTCAAGCGGCCACATTTATGAAATGAGCCCCGAACCGAATGCACAATTATTAGTGCATATTATAACCGTTTTAAATTCAACAAAATAAATATTAGATACAGAATTGATTGAACTTATTACATTAATGATTTATAGCAATCGGTTAAACTACATATAACGTAGGAACATGATGGTTTGATCTCCCTGTAGCCAATGCGGCTAGATCATTTACTAATGAGAGCACGACTGAATAAAAACGAACGACTTAACTATAAATTTTGGCAATATTTCTTAGTAGAAACTGACCGCAAACATTTTACATTCCCAAACCCTATGGTAAAAACAATTTTGAATTGATTAGAACGGGTCTAATTTTAAAGAAATATACAATCACGTTGCCGATGTTTTTTTTATAATAAGACATAGACATAGACAATAAGTAAATCACCCCCCTGAAAAATAATTTAGAAATTAGAAATAAAAAAAAAACATTAAAACTACGTAGTTTTGGGGCTTGCGCGTCGACACCCATCCAGCCGTATCCGTTATCCAGTAGTTTCCTCATTTCCTTCGTAGTTTTGGGGTTTGCACGTGGACACCCGTCCCGCCGGATCCGTTATCTTAGTTTTCCCTATCTTCTTCGTAGTTTTGGGGTTTGCGCGTGGACACCCGTCCCGCCGGATCCGTTCTTAGTATCTTCGCCTCTACCGTCCCGGTCGGTCCACCGAGTCTAACCTTTCCGGTTCGGCCTCGCCCGAAGGTCCAGCCCGGTGTATTTTCGCCTATGACGCGAAATACAAGACTAGGACTCTACACGACAAGAGTCGTCTGCGTTTTTCTCGACATAAATAAGAACCTTCGGTGAAGACTCTCCATCAAAATTATCCGTTCGCCTGGAGAGCGGAACTCTCTAGTCCGATGTTTCTGTGATTTACAAATTTCTTGTAAAGGACTCTTGGACCGAACACGGACACTGAGACTAGCTAGGGATTTATCCAAGTGGTCAAAGACACACTGTGAAAAGTGAAGAACCGCCCGGAGAGTCGAGACGAAACGACCGCCCGTACCCAGCGTTAGGAAGAAATAGAAGAGTTTAAGAATTAAGCCCGCCCAGGAAAATAAGACGATAACAGACGATGAGTACTGCTAAGGAATCCGGCGATGAATACGAGATGGGGCAATTTGCGGAGTCACTCCGGATCCCCGTCTATTCCGACGCTGTGCCGATCGAGATTGCAGCCTGTCATCGAGGGATGCATCCAGGAACGACACACAACGTCTGGCTGCCGCCAGTAGGTGCTCGTTTGGCTACTGGCCTACAGGGGCAGGATGCACGGAGTAGTACGAGTCCGACTGAGCATTTGCTCCCGAGAAGTGGAATAAGTGGAACCTGCGGTTCGATAGTAGTTCAGATCCGTTGACTCACATCGCCGCACTCGAGGAGAAGATGACGACGTATAGAATAAATCCGGAAGAGATCCTCCAGGCTATGTCCGACGGCCCGGCGCCACGGTGGTTCCGTACTAGTCATATGCAGTCCGCCTCTTGGGGAACTTGCCGGAGGGAATTTCTGGATTTCTATCTACCTTCTCGATACTTCGAACGATTAGAGGACGAGATTCGGACTCACGTGCAGAGGAAAGGATTGACAGGCTCTCCTTTCCTCATATATACAACATACCTGGTCAAGCTCAGAACAAAGATGCAGCAGTCCGGGTACCGAGAAGAGGAAGAGTTTTACCGAGCACATGAAAACATGGCTCCAGAGTACCGGCTGTATATCAACGGCAGTGAATTCGCGACGCAGAAGCATCAGCTGCTTGACCACATGGCTACCGATAACGAGAGCGTCAAACAACTCGAGTCGACTCAATGTGGAACCACAGGAGTAACGAACAGGAACCACGAGGGATCGGAACTTCGACGGTCGCCGAACCCCTTACGGAACTCGGAGAGTACTACACAGGCAGGACGAAACTCCTCACCGGGACTCACCGGATGATCGGGCAAGGAACCTCGAGGGTGGTCGTGCAGCGGGCAAGCGCCCGCTTCGTTGAGAACGGACACTTCCGCCGAGACTGCCCCAACCCACGTCGCGACTTCTGTTGGGATTGTGCCTCGGGAAACGGAGGACGTGCGGCGGAGACGAGCGAAGCAGCGACCCGACCCCAACAAACCCCCGTTAAGGATACACGGTGGGTTCATGACTGCTGCGATAGAAGTCGGAGGAAAGTGGGTAGACGCCACCGTTGATACCGGGGCATCGAGGAGTTTCGCCAGTAAAAGTTTTACAAGCCTGGTTGCCCGCGCAGGCGAGGTTCGCGAAGTTGTCACTAAAATAGCGTTGGTCATGTCTGGACGTGACGAAATTGTTACGAACCCCGGTCACGTTAGCGGGCACCACAGTACTATTACCCATGTCGGTGATGCCCACCTCAAAGCAGCAGGATCGCGCGTGCGATGTGGGCAAACCACCCTCGACTTGCAGCCTGAACCCTAAGCAGACCTAAGGAGACCCTTTGTTACTCCCAGTACCCATACCAACGAGGGACGATCGGGAAGAAGCGGCACACTCCGTACCCGCTAGGATGGAGGCGGAAGACCACGACGAAGAGCGACAGATTGCACCATTGAGTCTGCGCCAACGATACGTTCCAACGTGCTCTGGACAGCGTAACTGGGGCGGAGATGGACCCGGTCGCCTTTGCTTACTTAGATGACCTTATTGTCATTAGCGCTACGGAGAAACTACACTTCGTTAACCTCGCCGAAGTGTTCCGCAGATTGGGGGCGGCAAATTTGACGATAAACCCAAGGAAGTGTACCTTCTTCATGCAGAAACTGGAATTCAGAGCGATCCAGAGAAGGTGTCTGCGATCAATGGGTTAAACACCCACACCTACCTAAAGGAACTCCGTCAATGGATCGGGATGGCATCATAGTATCGGAGATTCGTCCCTAGCTTCGCGACCATCGTACAACCAGTGACTGAAGAAAGTTCGGAAGAGGACCTGGGGACCGGAACAGCGAACAGCCTGGAACAGATTAGAAGATGCCTGACCAGCGCCCCCGTGTTGGGTTGTCCGGATTTCGAATGGAAGTTTGTTTTGCAGACCGACGCGAGTGACGTCGGCTTGGGAGCGGTGTTATTCCAGGACATCAAGGGCCAATAGAAGGTAATCGCCAACTAACTCCTGCGAAACATAACTACACGACGACAGAGAAAGAGTGTATTGCCATCATCTGGGCCATTCGGAGGATGTGGTGTTACCTGGAGGGCTACCAATTCAAAGTCGTTACCAACCACTTGGCTCTCAAATGGTTAAACTCTATTGAGAATTAAACAGTTCCAATTCGACGTGCGCTACCGACGAGGGAAGCTGAGCGTCGTGTCCGATAAGCTTTCGCGACAGCCCTGTGAAGTACTTTAAGCTTGAGGACCACTGCGAATGGATCGGGAAGATGAAAGACAAGATACACGACGAGCCTGACAAGTTCGCTGTCTATATGCTAGAGAACGGACAGCTCTATGGGAACATGGGTTACCGAGCGAACGACGGGGACTACTTCCCGTAGAAACTCTGTGTACCCACTCCCTTTAGAGCCCGCGCCTTATACGAGTGTCATGATTCCCCGACCGCAGGACACTTGGGAATCCGGAAGACGATTACCCGTCGGTCGCAAAGACATTTCTGGCCTGGCATGAATCGCGAAGCAAATACCATGTTCTGCACTGTGAGTCTTGCCAGAAATTTAGACAAAAGCAGCAGGGAAAATGCCAACCCACGTCGTAAGCAAACCCTTCGACATTCTTTGTGCTGAATTTGTAGGTCCACCGCCCCGATCTAAACAAGGGAACTCGATGTTTTTTTTGTTCTCCAAATGGAATGCCACCGCTTTCCCACTACGGAAAGCCACCGCTGCTGTAGTACAGAAAGCGTTTCGGGAGGGTATACTCGTGCGAATGGGCATCCTCCGTAAGTTCGTATGCGACAAGTTCACAAGTCGGGCCCTAAAAGACTACTTTACTAAGTTCGGCGTAGAAGTCCAGTACACGGCTCCGTATTGTCCGCAGGAGAATCCTACAGAGAGGACCAATCGTACTGTGAAGACGCTGATATCTCAGCTGTCGGAAGACGACCAAAGTTATTGGGACGACCAAAGTTCCGAAGATTTCCCTCGTTATCAATAGTAGCGTATCGGACTCGACGTGGTATACTCCCGCATTTCTCACTCAGGGACGGGAGCTACGCTTGCCTGCGATGCTGTACGACGAACTCACCCCTGGATCTCCGGTCTTTCATACAGGTCCTGAAGTCAAGGCGTCACACCTCAAAGGAATCTTCTACATTGTACGATCGAATTTTAAACGCGCATCTATAGAGCAGTCGTGGTACTATAACCTTCGAAGGCGTGAATGAAGACCAACGCTCGGGAGTCAAGTATGGCTGCGACAACAGTCCTAACCAAAAGCGAATTCACCGCCAAACTCGCTCCTAAATATGACGGTCCCTATACCGTCGCGAAGTTCACATCTCCGAACTTGGTATGCCTACATCTGATACTACATCTCCCTCCCTTTGAAAAATAACGTAATCTATGGAGTTATTTTGTTAATTATTATTATGCTCACATATCGGGTAGACACTGTACCACTTATATCACAATTTTAAGCCAAGCCAACTTATTCTTAAGTCAAGCGGCCACATTTATGAAATGAGCCCCGAACCGAATGCACAATTATTAGTGCATATTATAACCGTTTTAAATTCAACAAAATAAATATTAGATACAGAATTGATTGAACTTATTACATTAATGATTTATAGCAATCGGTTAAACTACATATAACGTAGGAACATGATGGTTTGATCTCCCTGTAGCCAATGCGGCTAGATCATTTACTAATGAGAGCACGACTGAATAAAAACGAACGACTTAACTATAAATTTTGGCAATATTTCTTAGTAGAAACTGACCGCAAACATTTTACATTCCCAAACCTTATGGTAAAAACAATTTTGAATTGATTAGAACGGGTCTAATTTTAAAGAAATATACAATCACGTTGCCGATGTTTTTTTTATAATAAGACATAGACATAGACAATAACTAAATCACCCCCCTGCAAAATAATTTAGAAATTAGAAATAAAAAAAAAACATTAAAACTACGTAGTTTTGGGGCTTGCGCGTCGACACCCATCCAGCCGTATCCGTTATCCAGTAGTTTCCTCATTTCCTTCGTAGTTTTGGGGTTTGCACGTGGACACCCGTCCCGCCGGATCCGTTATCTTAGTTTTCCCTATCTTCTTCGTAGTTTTGGGGTTTGCGCGTGGACACCCGTCCCGCCGGATCCGTTCTTAGTATCTTCGCCTCTACCGTCCCGGTCGGTCCACCGAGTCTAACCTTTCCGGTTCGGCCTCGCCCGAAGGTCCAGCCCGGTGTATTTTCGCCTATGACGCGAAATACAAGACTAGGACTCTACACGACAAGAGTCGTCTGCGTTTTTCTCGACATAAATAAGAACCTTCGGTGAAGACTCTCCATCAAAATTATCCGTTCGCCTGGAGAGCGGAACTCTCTAGTCCGATGTTTCTGTGATTTACAAATTTCTTGTAAAGGACTCTTGGACCGAACACGGACACTGAGACTAGCTAGGGATTTATCCAAGTGGTCAAAGACACACTGTGAAAAGTGAAGAACCGCCCGGAGAGTCGAGACGAAACGACCGCCCCTACCCAGCGTTAGGAAGAAATAGAAGAGTTTAAGAATTAAGCCCGCCCAGGAAAATAAGACGATAACAGACGATGAGTACTGCTAAGGAATCCGGCGATGAATACGAGATGGGGCAATTTGCGGAGTCACTCCGGATCCCCGTCTATTCCGACGCTGTGCCGATCGAGATTGCAGCCTGTCATCGAGGGATGCATCCAGGAACGACACACAACGTCTGGCTGCCGCCAGTAGGTGCTCGTTTGGCTACTGGCCTACAGGGGCAGGATGCACGGAGTAGTACGAGTCCGACTGAGCATTTGCTCCCGAGAAGTGGAATAAGTGGAACCTGCGGTTCGATAGTAGTTCAGATCCGTTGACTCACATCGCCGCACTCGAGGAGAAGATGACGACGTATAGAATAAATCCGGAAGAGATCCTCCAGGCTATGTCCGACGGCCCGGCGCCACGGTGGTTCCGTACTAGTCATATGCAGTCCGCCTCTTGGGGAACTTGCCGGAGGGAATTTCTGGATTTCTATCTACCTTCTCGATACTTCGAACGATTAGAGGACGAGATTCGGACTCACGTGCAGAGGAAAGGATTGACAGGCTCTCCTTTCCTCATATATACAACATACCTGGTCAAGCTCAGAACAAAGATGCAGCAGTCCGGGTACCGAGAAGAGGAAGAGTTTTACCGAGCACATGAAAACATGGCTCCAGAGTACCGGCTGTATATCAACCGCAGTGAATTCGCGACGCTGAAGCATCAGCTGCTTGACCACATGGCTACCGATAACGAGAGTGTCAAACAACTCGAGTCGACTTAATGTGGAACCACAGGAGTAACGAACAGGAACCACGAGGGATCGGAACTTCGACGGTCGCCGAACCCCTTACGGAACTCGGAGAGTACTACACAGGCAGAACGAAACTCCTCACCGGGACTCACCGGATGATCGGGCAAGGAACCTCGAGGGTGGTCGTGCAGCGGGCAAGCGCCCGCTTCGTTGAGAACGGACACTTCCGCCGAGACTGCCCCAACCCACGTCGCGACTTCTGTTGGGATTGTGCCTCGGGAAACGGAGGACGTGCGGCGGAGACGAGCGAAGCAGCGACCCGACCCCAACAAATCCCCGTTAAGGATACACGGTGGGTTCATGACAGCAGCGATAGAAGTCGGAGGAAGGTGGGTAGACGTCACCGTTGATACCGGGGCATCGAGGAGTTTCGTCAGTTACGAACCCCGGTCACGTTAGCGGGCACCACAGTACTATTACCCATGTCGGTGACGCCCACCTCAAAGCAGCAGGATCGCGCGTGCGATGTGGGCAAACCACCCTCGACTTGCAGCCTGAACCCTAAGCAGACCTAAGGAGACCCTTTGTTACTCCCAGTACCCATACCAACGAGGGACGATCGGAAAGAAGCGGCACACTCCGTACCCGCTAGGATCCAACCGCCTCCACGGAAGAGCGACAGATTGCACCATTGAGTCTGCGGCAACAAGGCTTCAAGCCGACATGTCATCGATACCCTCCGCCAACGATACGTTCCAACGTGCTCTGGACAGCGTAACTGGGGCGGAGATGGACCCGGTCGCCTTTGCTTACTTAGTGACATTATTGTCATTAGCGCTATGGAGAAACTACACTTCGTTAACCTCGCCGAAGTGTTCCGCAGATTGGGGCCGGCAAATTTGAGGATAAACCCAAGGAAGTGTACCTTCTTCATGCAGAAACTGGAATTCAGAGCGATCCAGAGAAGGTGTCTGCGATCAATGGGTTAAACACCCACACCTACCTAAAGGAACTCCGTCAATGGATCGGGATGGCATCATAGTATCGGAGATTCGTCCCTAGCTTCGCGACCATCGTACAACCAGTGACTGAAGAAAGTTCGGAAGAGGACCTGGGGACCGGAACAGCGAACAGCCTGGAACAGATTAGAAGATGCCTGAGCAGCGCCCCCGTGTTGGGTTGTCCGGATTTCGAACAGAAGTTTGTTTTGCAGACCGACGCGAGTGACGTCGGCTTGGGAGCGGTGTTATTCCAGGACATCAAGGGCCAATAGAAGGTAATAACCAACTAACTCCTGCGAAACATAACTACACGACGACAGAGAAAGAGTGTCTTGCCATCATCTGGGCCATTCGGAGGATGTGGTGTTACCTGGTGGGCTACCAATTCAAAGTCGTTACCAACCACTTGGCTCTCAAATGGTTAAATTCTATTGAGAATTACAACAGTTCCAATTCGACGTGCGCTACGGACGAGGGAAGCTGATCGTCGTGTCCGATAAGTACTGTGAAGTACTTTAAGCTTGAGGACCACTGCGAATGGATCGGGAAGATGAAAGACAAGATATACGACGAGCCTGAGAAGTTCGCTGTCTATATGCTAGAGAACGGACAGCTCTATAGGAACATGGGTTACCGAGCGAACGACGAGGACTACTTCCCGTAGAAACTCTGTGTACCCACTCCCTTTAGAGCCCGCGCCTTATACGAGTGTCATGATTCCCCGACCGCAGGACACTTGGGAATCCGGAAGACGATTACCCGTCGGTCGCAAAGACATTTCTGGCCTGGCATGAATCGCGAAGCAAATACCATGTTCTGCACTGTGAGTCTTGCCAGAAATTTAGACAAAAGCAGCAGGGAAAATGCCAACCCACGTCGTAAGCAAACCCTTCGACATTCTTTGTGCTGAATTTGTAGGTCCACCGCCCCGATCTAAACAAGGGAACTCGATGTTTTTTTGTTCTCCAAATGGAATGCCACCGCTTTCCCACTACGGAAAGCCACCGCTGCTGTAGTACAGAAAGCGTTTCGGGAGGGTATACTCGTGCGAATGGGCATCCTCCGTAAGTTCGTATGCGACAAGTTCACAAGTCGGGCCCTAAAAGACTACTTTACTAAGTTCGGCGTAGAAGTCCAGTACACGGCTCCGTATTGTCCGCAGGAGAATCCCACAGAGAGGACCAATCGTACTGTGAAGACGCTGATATCTCAGCTGTCGGAAGACGACCAAAGTTATTGGGACGACCAAAGTTCCGAAGATTTCCCTCGTTATCAATAGTAGCGTATCGGACTCGACGTGGTATACTCCCGCATTTCTCACTCAGGGACGGGAGCTACGCTTGCCTGCGATGCTGTACGACGAACTCACCCCTGGATCTCCGGTCCTTCATACAGGTCCTGAAGTCAAGGCGTCACACCTCAAAGGAATCTTCTACATTGTACGATCGAATTTTAAACGCGCATCTATAGAGCAGTCGTGGTACTATAACCTTCGAAGGCGTGAATGAAGACCAACGCTCGGGAGTCAAGTATGGCTGCGACAACAGTCCTAACCAAAAGCGAATTCACCGCCAAACTCGCTCCTAAATATGACGGTCCCTATACCGTCGCGAAGTTCACATCTCCGAACTTGGTATGCCTACATCTGATACTACATCTCCCTCCCTTTGAAAAATAACGTAATCTATGGAGTTATTTTGTTAATTATTATTATGCTCACATATCGGGTAGACACTGTACCACTTATATCACAATTTTAAGCCAAGCCAACTTATTCTTAAGTCAAGCGGCCACATTTATGAAATGAGCCCCGAACCGAATGCACAATTATTAGTGCATATTATAACCGTATTAAATTCAACAAAATAAATATTAGATACAGAATTGATTGAACTTATTACATTAATGATTTATAGCAATCGGTTAAACTACATATAACGTAGGAACATGATGGTTTGATCTCCCTGTAGCCAATGCGGCTAGATCATTTACTAATGAGAGCACGACTGAATAAAAACGAACGACTTAACTATACATTTTGGCAATATTTCTTAGTAGAAACTGACCGCAAACATTTTACATTCCCAAACCCTATGGTAAAAACAATTTTGAATTGATTAGAACGGGTCTAATTTTAAAGAAATATACAATCACGTTGCCGATGTTTTTTTATAATAAGACATAGACATAGACAATAACAAATCACCCCCTGCAAAATAATTTAGAAATTACAAATAAAAAAAACATTAGATGTAAATTAAACGCTCACCACTGACGAAAGATTTGCGTGAAAATTTCGGCAAACAAATTCTTCGAATTCTCATGAACAACACCACAGCTGAGGCTTTTGCCGACTGTGTTGTGCACGAATCGACAGTAAACTCAGCACGCTCTATGCTATTATATCTATCATTTTGCACTATGCAACAACAGTATGGGCGTTCGATTAAGACGATGAAACAGCGGACAAGACTTTAGTATTTTTTAATTAGTAATCTAACATTTCAAATTATTGTTTACTTCATTTATTATTTTATATGGTATAAAAGGAAGCAAATAATTGGGGTTATTAAATTTGGTTTGAAAAAAATTCGTAATTTTTTTTTACGATGCCAAGTAGTATTTACCCTATAATTGGCCTTTAAAAAAAGTAACCGTAATCGATAAAGTTATATATATTGTTACTACTAGTACTATTAATACTATGTGATCGGGACACGGCTTAGAGGGGCTTCGAAAAACCACGTGTGCTTCTCGACTTTTTCCGCCGGTTGAGGATTGCAGACAGGCCAATATTACCGTAGTATGTGGACCCCTTCCTGTTCGGTCCAGTAGTTCCCTCTTCTCCTACGTAGTTTTGGGGTTTGCGCGTGGACACCCGTCCCGCCGAATCCGATATCCAGTAGTTTCCTCACTTCCTACGTAGTTTTGGGGTTTGCGCGTCGACACCCGTCCAGCCGTATCCGTTATCCAGTAGTTTCCTCATTTCCTTCGTAGTTTTGGGGTTTGCACGTGGACACCCGTCCCGCCGGATCCGTTATCCTAGTTCCCTCGCCCCCCTAACGTAGTTTTGGGGTTTGCGCGTGGACACCCCTCCCGCCGGATCCGTTATCTTGGTTTTCCCTATCTTCTACGTAGTTTTGGGGTTTGCGCGTGGACACCCGTCCCGCCGGATCCGTTATCTTAGTATCTTCGCCTCTGCCGTCCCCGTCGGTCCACCGAGTCTAACCTTTCCGGTTCGGCCTCGCCCGAAGGTCGAGCCCGGTGTATTTTCGCCTATGACGCGAAATACAAGACTAGGACTCTACACGACAAGAGTCGTCTGCGTTTTCCTCGACATAAATAAGAACCTTCGGTGAAGACTCTCCATCAAAATTATCCGTTCGCCTGGAGAGCGGAACTCTCTAGTCCGATGTTTCTGTGATTTACAAATATCTTGTAAAGGACTCTTGGACCGAACAGGGACACCGAGACTAGCTAGGGATTTATCCAAGTGGTCTAAAGACAGACTGTGAAAAGTGAAGAACCGCCCGGAGAGTCGAGACGAAACGACCGTTCTTACCCAGCGTCAGGAAGAAATAGAAGAGTTTAAGAATTAAGCCCGCCCAGGAAAATAAGACGATAACAGACGATGAGTACTGCTAAGGAATCCGACGGTGAATACGAATCCCGCAGGAAAGAACGACGAGATGGGGCAATTTGCGGAGTCACTCCGGATCCCCTTCTATTCCGACGCTGTGCCGATCGAGGTTGCAGCTCGTCATCGAGGGATGTATCCAGGAACGACACACAGCGTCTGGGTGCCGCCAGTATGTGCTCGTTTGGCTACTGGCTTACAGGGGCAGGATGCACGGAGTAGTACGAGTCCCACTCAGCATTTGCTCCCCGAGAAGTGGAATAAGTGGAACCTGCGGTTCGATAGTAGCTCAGATCCGTTGACTCACATCGCCGCACTCGAGGAGAAGATGACGACGTATAGGATAAGTCCGGAAGAGATCCTCCAGGTTATGTCCGACGGCCCGGCGCCACGGTGGTTCCGTACTAGTCATATGCAGTCCGCCTCTTGGGGAACTTGCCGGAGGGAATTCCTGGATTTCTTTCTACCTCCTCGAAACTTCGAACGATTTGAGGACGAGATTCGGACTCAGAGGAAAGGAGAGCCTTTCAAAACATACCTGATCGAGCTCAGACCAAAGATGCAGCAGTCCGGGTACCGAGAAGAGGAAGAGTTATACTGAGCACATGAAAACATGGCTCCAGAGTACCGGCTGTATATCAACCGCAGTGAATTCGCGACGCTGAAGCATCAGCTGCTTGACCACATGGCTACCGATAACGAGAGTGTCAAACAACTCGAGTCGACTCAATGTGGAACCACAGGAGTAACGAACAGGAACCACGAGGGATCGGAACTTCGACGGTCGCCGAACTCCTTACGGAACTCGGAGAGTACTACACAGGCAGGACGAAACTCCTCACCGGGACTCACCGGATGATCGGGCAAGGAACCTCGAGGGTGGACGTGCAGCGGGCAAGCGCCCGCTTTGTTGAGAACGGAGACTTCCGCCGAGACTGCCCCAACCCACGTCGCGACTTCTGTTGGGGTTGTGGCAGAGTAGGAGTGTTAACCATAAAGTGCTGCCGTCGAAATGCTTTGGGAAACGGAGGACGTACGGCGGAGACGAGCGAAGCAACGACCCGACCCCAGCAAACCCCCGTTAAGGATACACGGTGGGCTCATGACAGCAGCGATAGAAGTCGGAGGAAGGTGGGTAGACGCCACCGTTGATACCGGGGCATCGAGGAGTTTCGCCAGTAAAAGTTTTACAAGCCTGGTTGCCCGCGCAGGGAGGTTCGCGAGGTTGTCACTAAAATGGCGTTGGTCATGTCTGGATGTGACGAAATTGTGGCGAACCCCGGTCACGTTAGCGGGCACCACAGTACTATTACCCATGTCGGTGATGCCCACCATGTTGGATCGAGTAATACTTGGGATAAAATTCCTCAAAGCAGCAGGAACGCGCGTGCGATGTGGGCAAAGCACCCTCGACTTGCAGCCTGAACCCTAAGCAGACCTAAGGAGACCCTTTGTTACTCCCAGTACCCATACCAACGAGGGACGATCGGGAAGAAGCGGCACACTCCGTCGAGGTTAGGTTCCAATGGACAAACGACACTGGGGTACCCGCTAGGATGGAGGCGGAAGACCACGACGAAGAGCGACAGATTGCACCATTGAGTCTGCGGCAACAAGGCTTCAAGGCGACATGTCATCGATACCCTCAGCCAGCGCCACGTTCCAACGTGCTCTGGACAGCGTAACTGGGGCGGAGATGGACCCGGTCGCCTTTGCTTACTTAGATGACATTATTTTCATTAGCGCTACGGAGAAACAACACTTCGTTAACCTCGCCGAAGTGTTCCGCAGATTTTGGGCGGCAAATTTGAGGATAAACCCAAGGAATTGTACCTTCTTCATGCAGAAACTGGAATTCAGACCGATCCGGAGAAGGTGTCTGCGATTAATGGGTTGAAAACCTCCACCAACCTAAATGAACTCCGTCAATGGATCGGGATGGCATCATAGTATCGGAGATTCGTCCCTAGCTTCGCGACCATCGTACAACCAGTGACCTGGAGACCTGGGGACCGGAACAGCGATCAGCCTTGGAACAGATTAGAAGATGCCTGACCAGCGCCCCCGTGTTGGGTTGTCCGGATTTCGACCAGAAGTTGGGAGCGGTGTTATCCCAGGACATCAAGGGCAAAGAGAAGGTAATCGCCGACTAACTCCTGCGGAACATAACTACACGACGACAGAGAAAGAGTGTCTTGCCATCATCTGGGCCATTCGGAGGATGTGGTGTTACCTGGTGGGCTACCAATTCAAAGTCGTTACCAACCACTTGGCTCTCAAATGGTCAAATTCTATTGAGAATTACAACAGTTCCAATTCGACGTGCGCTACCGACGAGGGAAGCTGATCGTCGTGTCCGATACGCTTTCGCGACAGCCCAGTGAAGTACTTCAAGCTTGAGGACCACTGCGAATGGATCGGGAAGATGAAAGACAAGATACACGACGAGCCTGAGAAGTTCGCTGACTATATGCTAGAGAACGGCGAGCTCTATAGGAACATGGGTTACCGAGCGAACGACGAGGACTACTTCTCGTAGAAACTCTGTGTACCCACTCCCTGTAGAGCCCGCGTCTTATACGAGTGTCATGATTCCCCGACCGCAGGACACTTGGGAGTCCGGAAGACGATTACCCGACGGTCGCAAAGACATTTCTGGCCTGGCATGAATCGCGACGCAAATACCACGTTCTGCACTGTGAGTCTTGCCAGAAATGAAGACAAAAGCAGCAGGGAAAATGCCAACCCACGGACATTCTTTGTGCTGAATTTGTAGGTCCACCGCCCCGATCTAAACAAGGGAACTCGATGTTTCTTGTTCTCCAAAGAGAATGCCACCGCTTTCCACTCCGGAAAGCCACCGCTGCTGTAATACAGAAAGCGTTTCGGGAGGGTATACTCGTGCGAATGGGCATCCGCCGTAAGTTCGTATGCGACAATGGAACTCAATTCACAAGCCGGCCCAAAAGGACTACTTACTAAGCTCGATGTGGAAGTCCAGAACACGGCTCCGTATTGTCCGCAGGAGAATCCCACCGAGAGGACCAATCGTACTGTGAAGACGCTGATATCTCAGCTGTCGGAAGATGACCAAAGTTATTGGGACGACCAAAGTTCCGAAGATTTCCCTCGCTATCAATAGTAGCGTATCGGACTCGACGGGGTATACTCCCGCATTTCCCACTCAGGGACGGGAGCTACGCTTGCCTGCGATGCTGTACGACGAACTCACCCCTGGATCGCCGGTCCTTCATACAGGTCCTAAAGTCAAGGCGTCACACCTCAAAGGAATCTTCTACATCGTACGATCGAATTTTAAACGCGCATCTATAGAGCAGTCGAGGTACTATAACCTTCGAAGGCGTGAATGGAGACCAACGCTCGGGAGTCAAGTATGGCTGCGATAACAGTCCGAACCAAAAGCGACTGAGGAATTCACCGCCAAACTCGCTCCTAAATATGACGGTCCCTATACCGTCGCGAAGTTCACATCTCCGAACTTGGTATGCCTACATCTGATACTACATCTCCCTCCCTTTGAAAAATAACGTAACACGCTCACATATCGGGTAGACACTGTACCACTTATATCACAATTTTAAGCCAAGCCAACTTGTTCTTAAGTCAAGCGGCCACATTTATGAAATGAGCCCCGAACCGAATGCACAATTATTAGTGCATATTATAACCGTATTAAATTCAACAAAATAAATATTAGATACAGAATTGATTGAACTTATTACATTAATGATTTATAGCAATCTGTTAAACTACATATAACGTAGGAACATGATGGTTTGATCTCCCTGTAGCCAATGCGGCTAGATCATTTACTAATGAGAGCACGACTGAATAAAAACGAACGACTTAACTATAAATTTTGGCAATATTTCTTAGTATAAACTGACCGCAAACATTTTACATTCCCAAACCCTATGGTAAAAACAATTTTGAATTGATTAGAACGGGTCTAATTTTAAAGAAATATACAATCACGTTGCCGATGTTTTTTTTATAATAAGACATAGACATAGACAATAACAAATCACCCCCCTGCAAAATAATTTAGAAATTACAAATAAAAAAAAACATTAGATGTAAATTAAACGCTCACCACTGACGAAAGATTTGCGTGAAAATTTCGGCAAACAAATTCTTCGAATTCTCATGAACAACACCACAGCTGAGGCTTTTGCCGACTGTGTTGTGCACGAATCGACAGTAAACTCAGCACGCTCTATGCTATTATATCTATCATTTTGCACTATGCAACAACAGTATGGGCGTTCGATTAAGACGATGAAACAGCGGACAAGACTTTAGTATTTTTTAATTAGTAATCTAACATTTCAAATTATTGTTTACTTCATTTATTATTTTATATGGTATAACAGGAAGCAAATAATTGGGGTTATTAAATTTGGTTTGAAAAAAATTCGTAATTTTTTTTTACGATGCCAAGTAGTATGTACCCTATAATTGGCCTTTAAAAAAAGTAACCGTAATCGATAAAGTTATATATATTGTTACTACTAGTACTATTAATACTATGTGATCGGGACACGGCTTAGAGGGGCTTCGAAAAACCACGTGTGCTTCTCGACTTTTTCCGCCGGTTGAGGATTGCAGACAGGCCAATATTACCGTAGTATGTGGACCCCTTCCTGTTCGGTCCAGTAGTTCCCTCGTCTCCTACGTAGTTTTGGGGTTTGCGCGTGGACACCCGTCCCGCCGAATCCGATATCCAGTAGTTTCCTCACTTCCTACGTAGTTTTGGGGTTTGCGCGTCGACACCCGTCCAGCCGTATCCGTTATCCAGTAGTTTCCTCATTTCCTTCGTAGTTTTGGGGTTTGCACGTGGACACCCGTCCCGCCGGATCCGTTATCCTAGTTCCCTCGCCCCCCTAACGTAGTTTTGGGGTTTGCGCGTGGACACCCCTCCCGCCGGATCCGTTATCTTAGTTTTCCCTATCTTCTACGTAGTTTTGGGGTTTGCGCGTGGACACCCGTCCCGCCGGATCCGTTATCTTAGTATCTTCGCCTCTGCCGTCCCCGTCGGTCCCCCGAGTCTAACCTTTCCGGTTCGGCCTCGCCCGAAGGTCGAGCCCGGTGTATTTTCGCCTATGACGCGAAATACAAGACTAGGACTCTACACGACAAGAGTTGTCTGCGTTTTCCTCGACATAAATAAGAACCTTCGGTGAAGACTCTCCATCAAAATTATCCGTTCGCCTGGAGAGCGGAACTCTCTAGTCTGACGTTTCTGTGATTTACAAATTTCTTGTAAAGGACTTTTGGACCGAGCAGGGACACCGAAACTGGCTAGGGATTTATCCAAGTGGTCTAAAGACCCACTGTGAAAAGTGAAGAACCGCCCGGAGAGTCGAGACGAAACGACCGTTCCTACCCAGCGTCAGGAAGAAATAGAAGCGTTTAAGAATTAAGCCCGCCCAGGAAAATAAGACGATAACAGACGATGAGTACTGCTAAGGAATCCGACGGTGAATACGAATCCCGCAGGAAAGAACGACGAGATGGGGCAATTTGCGGAGTCACTCCGGATCCCCGTCTATTCCGACGCTGTGCCGATCGAGGTTCCAGCCCGTCATCGAGGCATGCATCCAGGAACGACACACAGCGTCTGGGTGCCGCCAGTATGTGCTCGTTTGGCTACTGGCTTACAGGGGCAGGATGCACGGAGTAGTACGAGTCCCACTCAGCATTTGCTCCCCGAGAAGTGGAATAAGTGGAACCTGCGGTTCGATAGTAGCTCAGATCCGTTGACTCACATCGCCGCACTCGAGGAGAAGATGACGACGTATAGGATAAATCCGGAAGAGATCCTCCAGGCTATGTCCGACGGCCCGGCGCCACGGTGGTTCCGTACTAGTCATATGCAGTCCGCCTCTTGGGGAACTTGCCGGAGGGAATTCCTGGATTTCTTTCTACCTCCTCGAAACTTCGAACGATTTGAGGACGAGATTCGGACTCAGAGGAAAGGAGAGCCTTTCAAAACATACCTGATCGAGCTCAGACCAAAGATGCAGCAGTCCGGGTACCGAGAAGAGGAAGAGTTATACTGAGCACATGAAAACATGGCTCCAGAGTACCGGCTGTATATCAACCGCAGTGAATTCGCGACGCTGAAGCATCAGCTGCTTGACCACATGGCTACCGATAACGAGAGTGTCAAACAACTCGAGTCGACTCAATGTGGAACCACAGGAGTAACGAACAGGAACCACGAGGAATCGGAACTTCGACGGTCGCCGAACCCCTTACGGAACTCGGAGAGTACTACACAGGCAGGACGAAACTCCTCACCGGGACTCACCGGATGATCGGGCAAGGAACCTCGAGGGTGGACGTGCAGCGGGCAAGCGCCCGCTTTGTTGAGAACGGAGACTTCCGCCAAGACTGCCCCAACCCACGTCGCGACTTCTGTTGGGATTGTGGCAGAGTAGGAGTGTTAACCATAAAGTGCTGCCGTCGAAATGCTTTGGGAAACGGAGGACGTACGGCGGAGACGAGCGAAGCAACGACCCGACCCCAGCAAACCCCCCGTTAAGGATACACGGTGGGCTCATGACAGCAGCGATAGAAGTCGGAGGAAGGTGGGTAGACGCCACCGTTGATACCGGGGCATCGAGGAGTTTCGCCAGTAAAAGTTTTACAAGCCTGGTTGCCCGCGCAGGGGAGGTTCGCGAGGTTGTCACTAAAATAGCGTTGGTCATGTCTGGATGTGACGAAATTGTGGCGAACCCCGGTCACGTTAGCGGGCACCACAGTACTATTACCCATGTCGGTGATGCCCACCATGTTGGATCGAGTAATACTTGGGATAAAATTCCTCAAAGCAGCAGGAACGCGCGTGCGATGTGGGCAAAGCACCCTCGACTTGCAGCCTGAACCCTAAGCAGACCTAAGGAGACCCTTTGTTACTCCCAGTACCCATACCAACGAGGGACGATCGGGAAGAAGCGGCACACTCCGTCGAGGTTAGGTTCCAATGGACAAACGACACTGGGGTACCCGCTAGGATGGAGGCGGAAGACCACGACGAAGAGCGAAAGATTGCACCATTGAGTCTGCGGCAACAAGGCTTCAAGGCGACATGTCATCGATACCCTCAGCCAGCGCCACGTTCCAACGTGCTCTGGACAGCGTAACTGGGGCGGAGATGGACCCGGTCGCCTTTGCTTACTTAGATGACATTATTTTCATTAGCGCTACGGAGAAACAACACTTGGGCGGCAAATTTGAGGATAAACCCAAGGAATTGTACCTTCTTCATGCAGAAACTGGAATTCAGACCGATCCGGAGAAGGTGTCTGCGATTAATGGGTTGAAAACCTCCACCAACCTAAATGAACTCCGTCAATGGATCGGGATGGCATCATAGTATCGGAGATTCGTCCCTAGCTTCGCGACCATCGTACAACCAGTGACCTGGAGACCTGGGGACCGGAACAGCGATCAGCCTTGGAACAGATTAGAAGACCAGAAGTTGGGAGCGGTGTTATCCCAGGACATCAAGGGCAAAGAGAAGGTAATCGCCGACTAACTCCTGCGGAACATAACTACACGACGACAGAGAAAGAGTGTCTTGCCATCATCTGGGCCATTCGGAGGATGTGGTGTTACCTGGTGGGCTACCAATTCAAAGTCGTTACCAACCACTTGGCTCTCAAATGGTTAAATTCTATTGAGAATTACAACAGTTCCAATTCGACGTGCGCTACCGACGAGGGAAGCTGATCGTCGTGTCCGATACGCTTTCGCGACAGCCCAGTGAAGTACTTCAAGCTTGAGGACCACTGCGAATGGATCGGGAAGATGAAAGACAAGATACACGACGAACCTGAGAAGTTCGCTGACTATATGCTAGAGAACGGCGAGCTCTATAGGAACATGGGTTACCGAGCGAGGACACTTGGGAGTCCGGAAGACGATTACCCGACGGTCGCAAAGACATTTCTGGCCTGGCATGAATCGCGACGCAAATACCACGTTCTGCACTGTGAGTCTTGCCAGAAATTTAGACAAAAGCAGCAGGGAAAATGCCAACCCACGTCGTAAGCGAACCCTTCGACATTCTTTGTGCTGAATTTGTAGGTCCACCGCCCCGATCTAAACAAGGGAACTCGATGTTTCTTGTTCTCCAAATAGAATGCCACCGCTTTCCCACTCCGGAAAGCCACCGCTGCTGTAGTACAGAAAGCGTTTCGGGAGGGTATACTCGTGCGAATGGGCATCCACCGTAAGTTCGTATGCGACAATGGAACTCAATTCACAAGCCGGCCCTAAAGGGCTACTTTACTAAGCTCGGTGTGGAAGTCCAGAACACGGCTCCGTATTGTCCGCAGGAGAATCCCACCGAGAGGACCAATCGTACTGTGAAGACGCTGATTCTCAGCTGTCGGAAGACGACCAAAGTTATTAGGTCGATCAAAGTTCCGAAGATTTCCCTCGCTATCAATAGTAGCGTATCGGACTCGACGGGGCATACTACCGCATTTCTCAAGCTACGCTTGCATGCGATGCTGTACGACGAACTCACCCCTGGATCGCCGGTCCTTGATACAGGTCCTGAAGACAAGGCGTCACACCTCAAAGGAATCTTCAACGCGCATCGATAGAGCAGTCGAGGCACTATAACCTTCGAAGGCGTGAATGGAGACCAACGCTCGGGCCTCAGGCCTCCGCTGAGGCCTGTGGAGTCAGCCAGCACGTCACTCCCGCCCACCCCCGTACCGCCACGACGACGACGAGGATAACGCTACCGACCACGACTCCGACCGATTCAGCCGACCACCACGCACAAGGGCCGTACGTGGAAGAGCCCCCACTCCCACCTCCATGCCCGGCGCTGGAAGCCGGCATAGGAGTTGACCTCGAGGCCGATCGTTCGCCGTTCGACGTAGCAGAGGGGGAAGCTGCTAAAGGATCTGAATGTCCAACAATTCCACCGCAACGAGTTTAGTGCCCAGTAGGCGGAAAGGACCATCCACAGAAGGTGTCAAACCGGAGAACCCAAAACTCGCCACCCAACCGGCAGGACTCGCGTCGCTTGACCCAGACATCCGAGATGGGAATGCCATACGACAAGGTCGACGCGACGCCGGAGTCTCAACACCGGTCGTTCCTTTTTTCGAGAATCTGGGGCTTTGAGTTGGTCACAGACAGCGAGGATGACGAAGAAGAAAGGCCTCTGTTTCGCGGTTCCTTCGTGACGTCGTCTCAGCAAGACCAGATAGCCAAGACCATACCCCCTGGAGTCTGCGCTGAACGTTCTCACCGTTGGGTTACGAGTGACCTCTGGACCACGTCGCGGGAAGGTGGGGACCCCCAACGATTCCCCAGTTGCGCTCTTCCTGGCGAACCGCTCACTGAATGGGAGAATAGCAAGACTGAAGCTAGTGCGATGGAGGTTGACCAGTCGGAAAAAGCGGAGACGACATTTGCCCACTACCGGAAGATTGGATCGGAGGTAACAACCTACGCTGTCTGCCTCGGCGTGTCGTAGGGCAGGTAGACCGGAAGGTAGCAACCCGGATCAGTCGTGGACGCCGAGTACGAAAAGCCGGAGCAGGCGCTTACAAGTTTATAGTTATTACCATTATAATAGTTTTAAGAGAGATATAGTGAAGCACAATAAATATTAAATCATATTAAGAATAAATAAGTTATATCTAAGTTCAAAACCCGGGATGGAAACGCCACCAAGCCAAGACACGTTAAATAACAGAAAAGCACAGGAGCTAAGATACCATTAGTAGGAAAATACTAGAAATCCAGAATGCGGGAAAAGGCAGAAGAAGGGAAGGCGGTCCCTCAGCAATTGTGGAACAGCGCTTCTCTCGGGATCGCAGAACGAATAAGACGTGTGATCAGGAGACGGCTTAGCGAGGCTTCGAAAAACCGCGTGTGCTCCTCGAGTTTTTCCGTGGGTTGAGGATCGCAGGATAGGCCAACCGTGACGCCTGACGCGACCACTCTCGGCCTTCCGATAGCGAGTTATACGCTGTTGTTCGCGGGTGATTTTAAAGAGGTTAGTACGACGTTTTCATGCGCTCAAAACGGTGTAGCTGACTTGAGTAAGGATAACTTGAATAAATTGTTATGAATATATGATCGCACCTCCGGATCATGTGTTTTTCATTTCTTAGTCAGATAAGAAAATCTAGCCTAACCTCATTCCCACAGCTGCTTTGGGCCTGAACGTGGACATTCTTCCCGTTCATCACAGTAGCCGTAGTTCTGCCCCTAGTAAGAAATTACTGTTCGGTCCAGTAGTTCCCTCGTCTCCTACGTAGTTTTGGGGTTTGCGCGTGGACACCCGTCCCACCGGATCCGTTATCCAGCAGTTTCCTCAGTTCCTACGTAGTTTTGGGGCTTGCGCGTGGACACCCGTCCAGCCGTATCCGTTATCCAGTAGTTTCCTCATTTCCTTTGTAGTTTTGGGGCTTGCACGTGGACACCCGTCCCGCCGGATCCGTTATCCTAGTTCCCTCGCCCCCTTAACGTAGTTTTGGGGTTTGCGCGTGGACACCCGTCCCGCCGGATCCGTTATCTTAGTATCTTTGCCTCTGCCGTCCCGGTCGCTCCACCGAGTCTAACCTTTCCGGTTCGGCCTCGCCCGAAGGTCGAGCCCGGTGTATTTTCGCCTATGACGCGAAATACAAGACTAGGACTCTACACGACAAGAGTTGTCTGCGTTTTCCTCGACATAAATAAGAACCTTCGGTGAAGACTCTCCATCAAAATTATCCGTTCGCCTGGAGAGCGGAACTCTCTAGTCTGACGTTTCTGTGATTTACAAATTTCTTGTAAAGGACTTTTGGACCGAACAGGGACACCGAAACTGGCTAGGGATTTATCCAAGTGGTCTAAAGACCCACTGTGAAAAGTGAAGAACCGCCCGGAGAGTCTAGACGAAACGACCGTTCCTACCCAGCGTCAGGAAGAAATAGAAGAGTTTAAGAATTAAGCCCGCCCAGGAAAATAAGACGATAACAGACGATGAGTACTGCTAAGGAATCCGACGGTGAATACGAATCCCGCAGGAAAGAACGACGAGATGGGGCAATTTGCGGAGTCACTCCGGATCCCCGTCTATTCCGACGCTGTGCCGATCGAGGTTCCAGCCCGTCATCGAGGCATGCATCCAGGAACGACACACAGCGTCTGGGTGCCGCCAGTATGTGCTCGTTTGGCTACTGGCTTACAGGGGCAGGATGCACGGAGTAGTACGAGTCCCACTCAGCATTTGCTCCCCGAGAAGTGGAATAAGTGGAACCTGCGGTTCGATAGTAGCTCAGATCCGTTGACTCACATCGCCGCACTCGAGGAGAAGATGACGACGTATAGGATAAATCCGGAAGAGATCCTCCAGGCTATGTCCGACGGCCCGGCGCCACGGTGGTTCCGTACTAGTCATATGCAGTCCGCCTCTTGGGGAACTTGCCGGAGGGAATTCCTGGATTTCTTTCTACCTCCTCGAAACTTCGAACGATTTGAGGACGAGATTCGGACTCAGAGGAAAGGAGAGCCTTTCAAAACATACCTGATCGAGCTCAGACCAAAGATGCAGCAGTCCGGGTACCGAGAAGAGGAAGAGTTATACTGAGCACATGAAAACATGGCTCCAGAGTACCGGCTGTATATCAACCGCAGTGAATTCGCGACGCTGAAGCATCAGCTGCTTGACCACATGGCTACCGATAACGAGAGTGTCAAACAACTCGAGTCGACTCAATGTGGAACCACAGGAGTAACGAACAGGAACCACGAGGAATCGGAACTTCGACGGTCGCCGAACCCCTTACGGAACTCGGAGAGTACTACACAGGCAGGACGAAACTCCTCACCGGGACTCACCGGATGATCGGGCAAGGAACCTCGAGGGTGGACGTGCAGCGGGCAAGCGCCCGCTTTGTTGAGAACGGAGACTTCCGCCAAGATTGCCCCAACCCACGTCGCGACTTCTGTTGGGATTGTGGCAGAGTAGGAGTGTTAACCATAAAGTGCTGCCGTCGAAATGCTTTGGGAAACGGAGGACGTACGGCGGAGACGAGCGAAGCAACGACCCGACCCCAGCAAACCCCCCGTTAAGGATACACGGTGGGCTCATGACAGCAGCGATAGAAGTCGGAGGAAGGTGGGTAGACGCCACCGTTGATACCGGGGCATCGAGGAGTTTCGCCAGTAAAAGTTTTACAAGCCTGGTTGCCCGCGCAGGGAGGTTCGCGAGGTTGTCACTAAAATAGCGTTGGTCATGTCTGGATGTGACGAAATTGTGGCGAACCCCGGTCACGTTAGCGGGCACCACAGTACTATTACCCATGTCGGTGATGCCCACCATGTTGGATCGAGTAATACTTGGGATAAAATTCCTCAAAGCAGCAGGAACGCGCGTGCGATGTGGGCAAAGCACCCTCGACTTGCAGCCTGAACCCTAAGCAGACCTAAGGAGACCCTTTGTTACTCCCAGTACCCATACCAACGAGGGACGATCGGGAAGAAGCGGCACACTCCGTCGAGGTTAGGTTCCAATGGACAAACGACACTGGGGTACCCGCTAGGATGGAGGCGGAAGACCACGACGAAGAGCGAAAGATTGCACCATTGAGTCTGCGGCAACAAGGCTTCAAGGCGACATGTCATCGATACCCTCAGCCAGCGCCACGTTCCAACGTGCTCTGGACAGCGTAACTGGGGCGGAGATGGACCCGGTCGCCTTTGCTTACTTAGATGACATTATTTTCATTAGCGCTACGGAGAAACAACACTTTGGGCGGCAAATTTGAGGATAAACCCAAGGAATTGTACCTTCTTCATGCAGAAACTGGAATTCAGACCGATCCGGAGAAGGTGTCTGCGATTAATGGGTTGAAAACCTCCACCAACCTAAATGAACTCCGTCAATGGATCGGGATGGCATCATAGTATCGGAGATTCGTCCCTAGCTTCGCGACCATCGTACAACCAGTGACCTGGAGACCTGGGGACCGGAACAGCGATCAGCCTTGGAACAGATTAGAATTGACCAGAAGTTGGGAGCGGTGTTATCCCAGGACATCAAGGGCAAAGAGAAGGTAATCGCCGACTAACTCCTGCGGAACATAACTACACGACGACAGAGAAAGAGTGTCTTGCCATCATCTGGGCCATTCGGAGGATGTGGTGTTACCTGGTGGGCTACCAATTCAAAGTCGTTACCAACCACTTGGCTCTCAAATGGTTAAATTCTATTGAGAATTACAACAGTTCCAATTCGACGTGCGCTACCGACGAGGGAAGCTGATCGTCGTGTCCGATACGCTTTCGCGACAGCCCAGTGAAGTACTTCAAGCTTGAGGACCACTGCGAATGGATCGGGAAGATGAAAGACAAGATACACGACGAGCCTGAGAAGTTCGCTGACTATATGCTAGAGAACGGCGAGCTCTATAGGAACATGGGTTACCGAGCGAGGACACTTGGGAGTCCGGAAGACGATTACCCGACGGTCGCAAAGACATTTCTGGCCTGGCATGAATCGCGACGCAAATACCACGTTCTGCACTGTGAGTCTTGCCAGAAATTTAGACAAAAGCAGCAGGGAAAATGCCAACCCACGTCGTAAGCGAACCCTTCGACATTCTTTGTGCTGAATTTGTAGGTCCACCGCCCCGATCTAAACAAGGGAACTCGATGTTTCTTGTTCTCCAAATAGAATGCCACCGCTTTCCCACTCCGGAAAGCCACCGCTGCTGTAGTACAGAAAGCGTTTCGGGAGGGTATACTCGTGCGAATGGGCATCCACCGTAAGTTCGTATGCGACAATGGAACTCAATTCACAAGCCGGCCCTAAAGGGCTACTTTACTAAGCTCGGTGTGGAAGTCCAGAACACGGCTCCGTATTGTCCGCAGGAGAATCCCACCGAGAGGACCAATCGTACTGTGAAGACGCTGATTCTCAGCTGTCGGAAGACGACCAAAGTTATTAGGTCGATCAAAGTTCCGAAGATTTCCCTCGCTATCAATAGTAGCGTATCGGACTCGACGGGGCATACTACCGCATTTCTCAAGCTACGCTTGCATGCGATGCTGTACGACGAACTCACCCCTGGATCGCCGGTCCTTGATACAGGTCCTGAAGACAAGGCGTCACACCTCAAAGGAATCTTCAACGCGCATCGATAGAGCAGTCGAGGCACTATAACCTTCGAAGGCGTGAATGGAGACCAACGCTCGGGCCTCAGGCCTCCGCTGAGGCCTGTGGAGTCAGCCAGCACGTCACTCCCGCCCACCCCCGTACCGCCACGACGACGACGAGGATAACGCTACCGACCACGACTCCGACCGATTCAGCCGACCACCACGCACAAGGGCCGTACGTGGAAGAGCCCCCACTCCCACCTCCATGCCCGGCGCTGGAAGCCGGCATAGGAGTTGACCTCGAGGCCGATCGTTCGCCGTTCGACGTAGCAGAGGGGGAAGCTGCTAAAGGATCTGAATGTCCAACAATTCCACCGCAACGAGTTTAGTGCCCAGTAGGCGGAAAGGACCATCCACAGAAGGTGTCAAACCGGAGAACCCAAAACTCGCGACCCAACCGGCAGGACTCGCGTCGCTTGACCCAGACATCCGAGATGGGAATGCCATACGACAAGGTCGACGCGACGCCGGAGTCTCAACACCGGTCGTTCCTTTTTTCGAGAATCTGGGGCTTTGAGTTGGTCACAGACAGCGAGGATGACGAAGAAGAAAGGCCTCTGTTTCGCGGTTCCTTCGTGACGTCGTCTCAGCAAGACCAGATAGCCAAGACCATACCCCCTGGAGTCTGCGCTGAACGTTCTCACCGTTGGGTTACGAGTGACCTCTGGACCACGTCGCGGGAAGGTGGGGACCCCCAACGATTCCCCAGTTGCGCTCTTCCTGGCGAACCGCTCACTGAATGGGAGAATAGCAAGACTGAAGCTAGTGCGATGGAGGTTGACCAGTCGGAAAAAGCGGAGACGACATTTGCCCACTACCGGAAGATTGGATCGGAGGTAACAACCTACGCTGTCTGCCTCGGCGTGTCGTAGGGCAGGTAGACCGGAAGGTAGCAACCCGGATCAGTCGTGGACGCCGAGTACGAAAAGCCGGAGCAGGCGCTTACAAGTTTATAGTTATTACCATTATAATAGTTTTAAGAGAGATATAGTGAAGCACAATAAATATTAAATCATATTAAGAATAAATAAGTTATATCTAAGTTCAAAACCCGGGATGGAAACGCCACCAAGCCAAGACACGTTAAATAACAGAAAAGCACAGGAGCTAAGATACCATTAGTAGGAAAATACTAGAAATCCAGAATGCGGGAAAAGGCAGAAGAAGGGAAGGCGGTCCCTCAGCAATTGTGGAACAGCGCTTCTCTCGGGATCGCAGAACGAATAAGACGTGTGATCAGGAGACGGCTTAGCGAGGCTTCGAAAAACCGCGTGTGCTCCTCGAGTTTTTCCGTGGGTTGAGGATCGCAGGATAGGCCAACCGTGACGCCTGACGCGACCACTCTCGGCCTTCCGATAGCGAGTTATACGCTGTTGTTCGCGGGTGATTTTAAAGAGGTTAGTACGACGTTTTCATGCGCTCAAAACGGTGTAGCTGACTTGAGTAAGGATAACTTGAATAAATTGTTATGAATATATGATCGCACCTCCGGATCATGTGTTTTTCATTTCTTAGTCAGATAAGAAAATCTAGCCTAACCTCATTCCCACAGCTGCTTTGGGCCTGAACGTGGACATTCTTCCCGTTCATCACAGTAGCCGTAGTTCTGCCCCTAGTAAGAAATTACTGTTCGGTACAGTAGTTCCCTCGTCTCCTACGTAGTTTTGGGGTTTGCGCGTGGACACCCGTCCCACCGGATCCGTTATCCAGCAGTTTCCTCAGTTCCTACGTAGTTTTGGGGCTTGCGCGTGGACACCCGTCCAGCCGTATCCGTTATCCAGTAGTTTCCTCATTTCCTTTGTAGTTTTGGGGCTTGCACGTGGACACCCGTCCCGCCGGATCCGTTATCCTAGTTCCCTCGCCCCCTTAACGTAGTTTTGGGGTTTGCGCGTGGACACCCGTCCCGCCGGATCCGTTATCTTAGTATCTTTGCCTCTGCCGTCCCGGTCGCTCCACCGAGTCTAACCTTTCCGGTTCGGCCTCGCCCGAAGGTCGAGCCCGGTGTATTTTCGCCTATGACGCGAAATACAAGACTAGGACTCTACACGACAAGAGTTGTCTGCGTTTTCCTCGACATAAATAAGAACCTTCGGTGAAGACTCTCCATCAAAATTATCCGTTCGCCTGGAGAGCGGAACTCTCTAGTCTGACGTTTCTGTGATTTACAAATTTCTTGTAAAGGACTTTTGGACCGAACAGGGACACCGAAACTGGCTAGGGATTTATCCAAGTGGTCTAAAGACCCACTGTGAAAAGTGAAGAACCGCCCGGAGAGTCTAGACGAAACGACCGTTCCTACCCAGCGTCAGGAAGAAATAGAAGAGTTTAAGAATTAAGCCCGCCCAGGAAAATAAGACGATAACAGACGATGAGTACTGCTAAGGAATCCGACGGTGAATACGAATCCCGCAGGAAAGAACGACGAGATGGGGCAATTTGCGGAGTCACTCCGGATCCCCGTCTATTCCGACGCTGTGCCGATCGAGGTTCCAGCCCGTCATCGAGGCATGCATCCAGGAACGACACACAGCGTCTGGGTGCCGCCAGTATGTGCTCGTTTGGCTACTGGCTTACAGGGGCAGGATGCACGGAGTAGTACGAGTCCCACTCAGCATTTGCTCCCCGAGAAGTGGAATAAGTGGAACCTGCGGTTCGATAGTAGCTCAGATCCGTTGACTCACATCGCCGCACTCGAGGAGAAGATGACGACGTATAGGATAAATCCGGAAGAGATCCTCCAGGCTATGTCCGACGGCCCGGCGCCACGGTGGTTCCGTACTAGTCATATGCAGTCCGCCTCTTGGGGAACTTGCCGGAGGGAATTCCTGGATTTCTTTCTACCTCCTCGAAACTTCGAACGATTTGAGGACGAGATTCGGACTCAGAGGAAAGGAGAGCCTTTCAAAACATACCTGATCGAGCTCAGACCAAAGATGCAGCAGTCCGGGTACCGAGAAGAGGAAGAGTTATACTGAGCACATGAAAACATGGCTCCAGAGTACCGGCTGTATATCAACCGCAGTGAATTCGCGACGCTGAAGCATCAGCTGCTTGACCACATGGCTACCGATAACGAGAGTGTCAAACAACTCGAGTCGACTCAATGTGGAACCACAGGAGTAACGAACAGGAACCACGAGGAATCGGAACTTCGACGGTCGCCGAACCCCTTACGGAACTCGGAGAGTACTACACAGGCAGGACGAAACTCCTCACCGGGACTCACCGGATGATCGGGCAAGGAACCTCGAGGGTGGACGTGCAGCGGGCAAGCGCCCGCTTTGTTGAGAACGGAGACTTCCGCCAAGACTGCCCCAACCCACGTCGCGACTTCTGTTGGGATTGTGGCAGAGTAGGAGTGTTAACCATAAAGTGCTGCCGTCGAAATGCTTTGGGAAACGGAGGACGTACGGCGGAGACGAGCGAAGCAACGACCCGACCCCAGCAAACCCCCCGTTAAGGATACACGGTGGGCTCATGACAGCAGCGATAGAAGTCGGAGGAAGGTGGGTAGACGCCACCGTTGATACCGGGGCATCGAGGAGTTTCGCCAGTAAAAGTTTTACAAGCCTGGTTGCCCGCGCAGGGGAGGTTCGCGAGGTTGTCACTAAAATAGCGTTGGTCATGTCTGGATGTGACGAAATTGTGGCGAACCCCGGTCACGTTAGCGGGCACCACAGTACTATTACCCATGTCGGTGATGCCCACCATGTTGGATCGAGTAATACTTGGGATAAAATTCCTCAAAGCAGCAGGAACGCGCGTGCGATGTGGGCAAAGCACCCTCGACTTGCAGCCTGAACCCTAAGCAGACCTAAGGAGACCCTTTGTTACTCCCAGTACCCATACCAACGAGGGACGATCGGGAAGAAGCGGCACACTCCGTCGAGGTTAGGTTCCAATGGACAAACGACACTGGGGTACCCGCTAGGATGGAGGCGGAAGACCACGACGAAGAGCGAAAGATTGCACCATTGAGTCTGCGGCAACAAGGCTTCAAGGCGACATGTCATCGATACCCTCAGCCAGCGCCACGTTCCAACGTGCTCTGGACAGCGTAACTGGGGCGGAGATGGACCCGGTCGCCTTTGCTTACTTAGATGACATTATTTTCATTAGCGCTACGGAGAAACAACACTTGGGCGGCAAATTTGAGGATAAACCCAAGGAATTGTACCTTCTTCATGCAGAAACTGGAATTCAGACCGATCCGGAGAAGGTGTCTGCGATTAATGGGTTGAAAACCTCCACCAACCTAAATGAACTCCGTCAATGGATCGGGATGGCATCATAGTATCGGAGATTCGTCCCTAGCTTCGCGACCATCGTACAACCAGTGACCTGGAGACCTGGGGACCGGAACAGCGATCAGCCTTGGAACAGATTAGAAGACCAGAAGTTGGGAGCGGTGTTATCCCAGGACATCAAGGGCAAAGAGAAGGTAATCGCCGACTAACTCCTGCGGAACATAACTACACGACGACAGAGAAAGAGTGTCTTGCCATCATCTGGGCCATTCGGAGGATGTGGTGTTACCTGGTGGGCTACCAATTCAAAGTCGTTACCAACCACTTGGCTCTCAAATGGTTAAATTCTATTGAGAATTACAACAGTTCCAATTCGACGTGCGCTACCGACGAGGGAAGCTGATCGTCGTGTCCGATACGCTTTCGCGACAGCCCAGTGAAGTACTTCAAGCTTGAGGACCACTGCGAATGGATCGGGAAGATGAAAGACAAGATACACGACGAACCTGAGAAGTTCGCTGACTATATGCTAGAGAACGGCGAGCTCTATAGGAACATGGGTTACCGAGCGAGGACACTTGGGAGTCCGGAAGACGATTACCCGACGGTCGCAAAGACATTTCTGGCCTGGCATGAATCGCGACGCAAATACCACGTTCTGCACTGTGAGTCTTGCCAGAAATTTAGACAAAAGCAGCAGGGAAAATGCCAACCCACGTCGTAAGCGAACCCTTCGACATTCTTTGTGCTGAATTTGTAGGTCCACCGCCCCGATCTAAACAAGGGAACTCGATATTTCTTGTTCTCCAAATAGAATGCCACCGCTTTCCCACTCCGGAAAGCCACCGCTGCTGTAGTACAGAAAGCGTTTCGGGAGGGTATACTCGTGCGAATGGGCATCCACCGTAAGTTCGTATGCGACAATGGAACTCAATTCACAAGCCGGCCCTAAAGGGCTACTTTACTAAGCTCGGTGTGGAAGTCCAGAACACAGCTCCGTATTGTCCGCAGGAGAATCCCACCGAGAGGACCAATCGTACTGTGAAGACGCTGATTCTCAGCTGTCGGAAGACGACCAAAGTTATTAGGTCGATCAAAGTTCCGAAGATTTCCCTCGCTATCAATAGTAGCGTATCGGACTCGACGGGGCATACTACCGCATTTCTCAAGCTACGCTTGCATGCGATGCTGTACGACGAACTCACCCCTGGATCGCCGGTCCTTGATACAGGTCCTGAAGACAAGGCGTCACACCTCAAAGGAATCTTCAACGCGCATCGATAGAGCAGTCGAGGCACTATAACCTTCGAAGGCGTGAATGGAGACCAACGCTCGGGCCTCAGGCCTCCGCTGAGGCCTGTGGAGTCAGCCAGCACGTCACTCCCGCCCACCCCCGTACCGCCACGACGACGACGAGGATAACGCTACCGACCACGACTCCGACCGATTCAGCCGACCACCACGCACAAGGGCCGTACGTGGAAGAGCCCCCCACTCCCACCTCCATGCCCGGCGCTGGAAGCCGGCATAGGAGTTGACCTCGAGGCCGATCGTTCGCCGTTCGACGTAGCAGAGGGGGAAGCTGCTAAAGGATCTGAATGTCCAACAATTCCACCGCAACGAGTTTAGTGCCCAGTAGGCGGAAAGGACCATCCACAGAAGGTGTCAAACCGGAGAACCCAAAACTCGCCACCCAACCGGCAGGACTCGCGTCGCTTGACCCAGACATCCGAGATGGGAATGCCATACGACAAGGTCGACGCGACGCCGGAGTCTCAACACCGGTCGTTCCTTTTTTCGAGAATCTGGGGCTTTGAGTTGGTCACAGACACCGAGGATGACGAAGAAGAAAGGCCTCTGTTTCGCGGTTCCTTCGTGACGTCGTCTCAGCAAGACCAGATAGCCAAGACCATACCCCCTGGAGTCTGCGCTGAACGTTCTCACCGTTGGGTTACGAGTGACCTCTGGACCACGTCGCGGGAAGGTGGGGACCCCCAACGATTCCCCAGTTGCGCTCTTCCTGGCGAACCGCTCACTGAATGGGAGAATAGCAAGACTGAAGCTAGTGCGATGGAGGTTGACCAGTCGGAAAAAGCGGAGACGACATTTGCCCACTACCGGAAGATTGGATCGGAGGTAACAACCTACGCTGTCTGCCTCGGCGTGTCGTAGGGCAGGTAGACCGGAAGGTAGCAACCCGGATCAGTCGTGGACGCCGAGTACGAAAAGCCGGAGCAGGCGCTTACAAGTTTATAGTTATTACCATTATAATAGTTTTAAGAGAGATATAGTGAAGCACAATAAATATTAAATCATATTAAGAATAAATAAGTTATATCTAAGTTCAAAACCCGGGATGGAAACGCCACCAAGCCAAGACACGTTAAATAACAGAAAAGCACAGGAGCTAAGATACCATTAGTGGGAAAATACTAGAAATCCAGAATGCGGGAAAAGGCAGAAGAAGGGAAGGCGGTCCCTCAGCAATTGTGGAACAGCGCTTCTCTCGGGATCGCAGAACGAATAAGACGTGTGATCAGGAGACGGCTTAGCGAGGCTTCGAAAAACCGCGTGTGCTCCTCGAGTTTTTCCGTGGGTTGAGGATCGCAGGATAGGCCAACCGTGACGCCTGACGCGACCACTCTCGGCCTTCCGATCGCGAGTTATACGCTGTTGTTCGCGGGTGATTTTAAAGAGGTTAGTTTTCATGCGCTCAAAACGGTGTAGCTGACTTGAGTAAGGATAACTTGAATAAATTGTTATGAATATATGATCGCACCTCCGGATCATGTGTTTTTCATTTCTTAGTCAGATAAGAAAATCTAGCCTAACCTCATTCCCACAGCTGCTTTGGGCCTGAAAGTGGACATTCTTCCCGTTCATCACAGTAGCCGTAGTTCTGCCCCTAGTAAGAAATTACTGTTCGGTCCAGTAGTTCCCTCGTCTCCTACGTAGTTTTGGGGTTTGCGCGTGGACACCCGTCCCACCGGATCCGTTATCCAGTAGTTTCCTCAGTTCCTACGTAGTTTTGGGGCTTGCGCGTGGACACCCGTCCCGCCGGATCCGTTATCCATTAGTTTCCTCACTTCCTTCGTAGTTTTGGGGCTTGCACGTGGACACCCGTCCCGTCGGATCCGTTATCCTAGTTCCCCCGCCCCCCTTACGTAGTTTTGGTATTTGCGCGTGCACACCCGTCCCGCCGGATCCGTTATCTTAGTTTTCCCCATCTCCTACGTAGTTTTGGGGTTTGCGCGTGGACACCCGTACCGCCGGATCCGTTATCTTAGTTTTCACAAGTTTCCATTATCCTAGTATCTTCGCCTCTGTCCTAGTTTTGGCACCCGTTCCGGCCGGTCGACCGAGTCTAACCTTTCCGTCCTCTTACTACCCGACACCCGCGAAGTATCCCGGCTCGGCCTCGCCCGAAGGTTTAACCCGGTGAATTTTTCGCCCCTGACGGGCGCAAAATACCCTCCTGGATTTTTCGCCTCTGACGCGAAGTACAAAACTAGGACTCTACACGACCAGCGTCGTCTGCGTTTTTTCGACACAAATAAGAACCTTCTGTGAAGACTCCCCATCCCCGGGCTCTCTAGGCCGGTGTTTCGGTGATTTACAAATTTCTTGTAAAGGACTCTTGGATCCTACTGAGATCTGTACCCCGGCCGAGAAAGCATCTTTACAAGATGAATCATATGCCTTAAATGGGATAAAGTCACTATATGTAATAGTGTAATTGATAAATACTTTATTAAGCATTTAGCAAAAATTTGTGTAACAGTATATCTCTAAACATTTATTCTTCTACGATGTGCTAGTCTTCAAGCGTCCACATCGCAACAAGCAGTGCAAAGCGTCTTTAGCCCTCAAATATCTGATCGCTCTTTTGACTGAGCCTCTCAACTCAATCGAGGGTATATCAGTTGACAAAGACGATGATGACACACATAAGATATGCTTACCGAGAAATCGACAGTTACAATCCTAAGCCAGTTAAAGAAAATATACATATTATTATACCCTTCCAGAGGGTATTATAATTTCAGTCAAAAGTTTGCAACGCAGTGAAGAAGACATTTCCGCCCTATAAAGTATATATATTCTTAATCAGCATCAACAGGAGAGTCGATCTAGCCATGTCCGTCTGTCCGTCCGTCTGTCCGTCCGTCTGTCCATCTGTCCGTCCGTCCGTTTCTGCTTGAAACTTTCCCAAAAGTTGTCTTTCTATTGCAGGTAGTATATAAGTCGGAACGAGCCGGATGGGGCGACTATATCATTAATCTGCCATATAACTGAACGATCGGAAAAGCCATAACTTGTGTGTATTTAAAGTTAGTAGGGATTTTCTATGGGTTTTATTTTTGGCCAATCAATCCTACCTACCGAATTTCATAAGGATCAGACGACTATATCCTATTGCCGCCTTATAATAGATTGATCGGAAATGCCATAACTTTGGTGTTTGTAAAGTTAGGAAGTTGGGATTTTCTATGGGTTTTTTTTTGTCAATCAATCTGACCTACCAATTTCATAAGAATCGGACGACTATATCCTATAGCCGCCAAATAACTGATTGATCGGAAATGCCATAACTTTGGTCTTTGTAAAGTTAGGAAGTTGGGATTTTCTATGGGTTTTATTTTTGGCCAATCAATCCGACCTACTCAATTTCATAAGACTAACCCAATTTCATAACTGAACGATTGGAAATTCCATAACTTTGGTGTTTTTAGAGATAGGAAGTTTGGATTTTTATGAGTATTAAGAAAGCATCATATGAATAATTTTGGAGAATATAATTTACAGAATATTCTGCAAGGGTATATCAACTACGGCTCCGCCCAAAGTTACCTTTCCTTTCTTGTTTTTAATCTGAAATAAGTGTACACTTAGTTATAAACAAACAAAATTGGGCTTTTGCTTCTCTTAAGAAGCTAACATATCAATCTTTTTAAGGACCTGATCAAGAAGGGCGTAATCACGTTTGTTTCGTTTTGTGTACAATAAGTCTTGAATTTTATATTTCAATTTGTATTTTAGATTTCAGCTTAATTTTTTTTTTTGTATTAAAGCTTGGTTTTTATTTATTGGATCTTCTCTTTATGAGTCTAACAATAAGGTTGCAAATCTTAAAATAATACATTATCTAATTTTAACTGAATAGAGACTACATCGTCCTAATAATTAGAACTGGATTGGAATGTCGAAGACGAAAACTGATGGAGGCAGTTAGAGCTTTAATTATGTTCTTTTGGCTTCAAGTAAGACGCCAAGATATGATACTTCATTTGCTATCGGAACCATGGTGTTGTTTAGAGTGGAGGGTAGTCTTGCCTGTTGAGTGTGAACGTTACGTGTTTGTATTTTTGTTCGTTAACTTTGATTCGCCAGTCGGATAGCCATTTCTCCACTGCCACCAGGTGTTTAGCAAGTTGCGCCGTTGCTTGCTTGGGGCATCTCGAGCGGCTTAGGATCGCTGTGTCATCAGTAAAAGTGGATATGGTTGCCTGCTCGTTGGGATGTCCGCAGTGTAGATAAGGTAATGTGTTCTTCCGAACACGCTGCCTTCAGGAACTCCGGCTCTGATGATGTAGTCATTGGACATATCAGCATTATATCATACTGAGAACTTCCTGTTGTAAAGGTATGACTTCAGAAGTTTGTGAGTGTTGGTTGGGACCATTTATGTTATTTTGTGCATTAAACCTTCTAACCATACTCTGTCGAAAGCTTGTGATACGTCCAGAAATATCGCAGTGCAGTACTCACTTTGTTCGAATGCATTTCGGATTTCGAATGCATGCGGTTGACTTGCTCGATGGTTCCATGTTTTTCTCGAAAGCCGAATTGATGAATCGGGATTTTGTTGTGTATTCTGAGATATGGGGTAATATGTGCCAAGAAGCATTTTTCGAAGAGTATTGATAGACACGTTAGTAAACTAATTGGTCTATATGAGCAATTGTGCGGTCTTTGCCAGGTTTTGGTAGCATTATGATGATCGACTTTTTCCATCTCTCTGGGAAGTGTCCATGTCTCGTTATTGCATTGAAGAGTTGGCAAATAGCTCAAACTGCTCAAAAAGGAAGTTCAATAATCATTTTTGGTGATATTAGGTCGCATTCTTGAAATTTTTTTGGGTTGAGTTGTTCATTTATGGTTTTGAGTAACTCATGTGGTCTAAAAACAATTGGTTCATACGTAGATGTGTCGATATCTGATGTTGCTGGAGTGAGATCCCGTTTGATGCAAATCTGTCGGCTCTTTCTCCGTCGCTGCGCCCCCAATTGCCTGTCCATATTGGCATTGCATTGTGCTCTCCAAAGTGGGAACTTGGAGCTCATTGGGGATAACTGTTCTATGTTTAATTGATTTGCAATAAAATTATAATATTATTTATAGTATATCCTTATATTACAATAACCTTAAAAACTTGTAAAATACGTTTTTACATATACTTTAGACAGCCATTACCTTATAGAATTTTAAGAAATATATTACAATAGCTTCTAAAAATTGATAAAATCAATTTTTACATTTATACTTTACATTGCCATGATCTTTGAAGAACTTTGAGGAATATAGAAGAAGATGTTATACAAAATGTAAATATTAAAACTTCAAAGAAATATTCTCATAAATATCGATAAAATCGTAATTGAAAAATATACAGGATAATAGATTCATTGAGAAATACAAACTTTTTCATTTCAAGATATGTTTGTAAAACACATTTTAAGCTTCTCTGGACAAAGCATATGCTTTGTTCAACTTTAATAGCTTTCGCCAAGGATCTGGACAATAGAACCATCTTTGTTGAAAGACCCAACTATTATGAAAAAAAGTTATCGTAAAAGTAAGCCTTCGAACACTTTCCTAAATAGTTTAAAGAAACTGTTGGCCAAAAATACCTTAAGGTTTTTATTAAGCCAACATATATAATTAAAATTACGAAAATAAAATATACAAACTTATTGCATGGAAGGACGCAAATGCCGCAACATTTTTCCATTCCGCTTAAATTTTTTTCCGCTTCTCTCATGTCAGCATTAATTTGATCCATTCCTTCTTCAATGCGGTCCAGTTGTTCTATAATAAAGAAACAGATTAGTCATGTGAATAACTTTAATCTTTTATTATAAAATTATTACTTCTTATATAATAATTACAGCAGTATACGCGCAAATTAACAATTTATTCCGAAGTAAGTATCAAAAGTTCAGGAATTTAAAGCTATTGTAATTTGCACATATAACGAATACACACTGTACTTCATATATTGTGGCATATGTATAAACAAATATAAAATAAGTATTATTCTCCACGTCCGACGGTTCAGAAGTGTAAAATTATTTGCCCTGAAGACGGTTGCCGAAGTGCAACCGAAATATATTGGAAAAAATAATAAATAAAATTTAAAAACTTTTGTTTAAAAATTAATTGTTAACCTCGAGCCGAAAAAACTCAAAAATAAACAAGAGAGAACGCTATAGTCGGGTGCCCCGACTATCAGATACCCGTTACTCAGGTAAAGGGAGTGCGAGGGAGATGGAGATAGAAATTTTGATCACGCATAACTTTTTAACGAATGGTCCGACATTTCGATAGGTATTGATAAACACAATAAAACTGCATTTTTACTTTTCCGAAATCTTAAAATTTTTAAAATCGTATATAAGCGGTTGTGGGCGTTAAAGGGGCGTGACACCTTTTTGAAACAAACTTGCGCTGCGTAGGAACTCCTAGAATCTGCATGCAAAATGCCAATCTTCTAGCTTTTATAGTTTCCGAGATCTCAGCGTTCATACGGACGGACAGACGGACAGACGGACAGACGGACAGACAGACAGACGGACAGACGGACAGACGGACATGGCTATATCGACTCGGCTAGTGACCCTGATCAAGAATATATATACTTTATTGGGTCGGAAACGCTTCCTTCTAGCTGTTACATACTTTTGCACGAATACAATATACCCTTTTACTCTACGAGTAACGGGTATAAATATAATTTCTGAGTCCCAGTCGCTAAACCAAGTGGCCGAAATCCGAGCCGGTCTGTATACTTTGGTCGGCTAAGTATATGTGCATATTCCCTCGCGCTCCCTAAGAATATAAAACGGTCTCTCCGCTGCCGCTGTTGGCAGCGCAGCTACGAGACTTAGCCCTTTTAAGCTCTTAAGATATATTTGTAAAACCAGAAACTCTTGAGAGGTTGGAGCGGCACTTTCGCTGCTCTAATAAAAAACAAGAGATAACGCTATAGTCGAGTGCCTCGACTATTAGATACCCGTTACTCAGCTAAACAACTTAATATATATATGCCTTCTTGTATGTTTTTCGCCGCTCGAATTAGCACCATGGCCAACTGTTCCAAAGTCATCCGTTAGAGGGCGCTACCGTGGTACCACGGGCCCTGAAAGGCGGAAATGTAGGCGCTAGGCTTAAGCGTTTAATGGGTTTTTGGGGGTTAGAGTGGGCGTGACAAACTTGTTTAAGGCCAATCGGTAGGTATTGACGAAACAAATACATATCAATTAAAATTTTCATAATAGCATCAAAACTGTGGCCACTGCTTGTGGCTTGTGGGCGTCAGAGGGGCGTGGCACCATTTTGAAACAAATATGCGCTGCGTAGGAACTCTTAAAATCTACATGCAAAATGCCAATCTTCTAGCTTTTGTAGTCTCCGAGATCTCAGCGTTCATACGGACAGACAGACAGACGGACAGACGGACATGGCTAGATCGACTCGGCTAGTGATCCTGATCCTGAACAAGAATATATATAGTTTATAGGGTCGGAAACGCTTCCTTCTACCTGTTACATACTTTTGCAGGAATACAATTACTCTGCGAGTAATGGGTATAAATATAAAATCAAAAGACAAACCAAAGGTTTATATTGTGATGGGAACTCGGATTTACATGGCGACCGTGACAAAGGTCTAAGCCCAGGCAGTCACAAGGAACTCGAATTTACATGGCATCAAGAGACTGGAGCTAAATGGATGGATGGAACGAAAACAACAACAAAAAGGGGGGAAAATCTGAGTGAGTAGATTGTAATGGGACGGGAAGGTGTAATAGGCAATATTTCAGAAATTTCAAGTGAACTTCATATCCTAAACTCAAGACTCAAAAAACCACCAAAAGTCCTCTGGAATAAAATCACTAAATAAAAATCAAATAAAGAGACCTGCATCCGCCAAGCGATACCACAACGAGAAAAGAAGTGCCCAGCTGACTGCCCTGGACCAATGGGCAACGTTATCTGCAATTACACATGCAGACACTACTTGCCCGGAAACTAGGCCTACATGGGAGCGGCCTTTTTTAACCGCACCCGCATCGCCTGAGCCAATAGGACAGGAGCAGCAGATACCAAGCGTAGGAGGCCCCCCACCACCAGCGCCTTCTAGTGAGGACCAGCGTGCCACCACCGTCGACGCCTAGCTGATGCAAAGAGTCGAAGTAGGAGAGATGATAATTTAATCACATTTAAACAAATATAATATAATTATATGTATATAACAAATTGTAATAAGTGTGACCCTTCCTGTGCCGACATTTCCAATGTTCTGTGCTCATCGATCGACACTGTCGTCCAGTGCCAATCGACCGCTTATTGATCGAAGCGCCCCATTCCCTTTAGATGTTGGTAGCGATGCTTTGTAGTGTGACCCTTCCTGTGCCGACAATTTCAATGTTCAGTGCCCATCGATCGACACTGTCGTCCAGTGCCAATCGACCGCTTATTGATTGAAGCGCCCCCATCCCTTTAAATGTGGGCGTGACAAGAAATTTTCTATGGTAAGTTTTCAATTTCTTTCTCCACTTTCACCTTTCTCACTTTTTACTCTCTCTTTTCGCTCTCCAGTCGCCCTTGGCCGTAGGGCCTCGATGTCGCGAACTGGAAGACTGATGCCGCTTGTACCCTTTTTAAACCCTTGCGATACCCTTGCAGAGGGTATTATAATTTCAGCCAAAAGTTTGCAACGCAGTGAAGGAGACATTTCCGACCCTATAAAGTATATATATTATTGATCAGCATCACCAGGAGAGTCGATCTAGCCATGTCCGTCTGTCCGTCCGTCTGTCCGTCCGTCTGTCCGTCCGTCCGTCCGTCTGTCCGTTTGTCCGTCCGTTTCTACGCAAACTAGTCTCTCAGTTTTAAAGCTATCTGCTTGAAACTTACCAAAAGTTGTCTTGCTATTGCAGGTAATATATAAGTCGGAACGAGCCGGATCGGGCGACTATATCATATAGCTGTCATATAACTGAACAATCGGAAATGCCATAACTTTGGTGTTTTTAAAATTAGGAAGTTGGGATTTTTTTTGAGTATTAAGAATGCATCATATGAATAATTTTGGAGATAATAATTTACAGAATATTCTGTAAATTATTATTCGGCTCCGCCCGAAGTTAGCATTCCTTTCTTGTTTTTTGTTTTTTTGTGTTATTTATTTGCTTGTAATTTGCGCGTTTGTTATGTTTCCTGTGCCCGTGTTTTCAGTGTTCCCTGTGCCAGGGTTTTCTATGTTTATATATGTTATGTTTTTTTATTTTTATTTTTTTTGAAATTACACGCATCGCATCGGGACCTACGGTGCAGCTCTGCTGTGCCGTCTACTCCGTATAGAGTCTACCGACGTTACGAGTTTTGTGAGCGTACGAAAATAGTTTTCCCAAAATTCAAACTTAACAGTCGTCAACAACAGACTTGCCCATAACAGCAAGGAGGGTGCTGTTAACCCTAACAGCGATAGTTCCCTTGGTCTATGATCTGGCTTCGTTGACAATTGAAAAATGTCAATTGTCGATCTGGCAACCTGGTAAACTTCCAATAGAAGTTCAACCAAAGCGTTCTTTTAGATTCGTTCAGCCAAGCGAATAGACGCATAGTACAGAGAAAAGGTTTTAAAGTCAAGGCGTGTGCAACGTATACCTCGCGCTCAAAGTCCTGTAGTAAAGGCAATCGATTCCGCCGTGTCAACGGCACCCACGTGTGTGAAAACTGCATAGGTGAGCAGAAACCACTCCAAACGCAAGATCGACTCTATCGTCTTGTGTAAATTCCAGCAATCAACCCGGTAGCGCCAGATCTAGGTCTCAGCAGGCTGTGTAATCGCTGTTTGCGGACCACAAGTCTCGGCCGGCCGCGGATCCCAAATGGCGTTCCCACAACTGCGCTGCTGAAATTGCCCACTCCAGCCGCGGGCCTCAGCCAGCTGAGGGATAGGAACAAAAGGAGTCGGGCTACGCCCAAAAGCATCCTTTCCCTGAGGACTGATATTTTAAGGTATTTGTAGCCACGCCGGTGCACTAGTTCGGTTCCAACTAAACTCTCCCGTCCCATCTAGTTACTTCTGGATCAGCCCCTAAACGTGCAAGGAGCCAACTCGCGCTCGCGCTTTGATCGGCAAATTGTGCATGATTGGGGCAGCGTTGATCTGGAGCGCTGACCTACACCAAGGGAGTCACATTGGGCAGCAACATAACCCCACATAGACTCCTGCGCAACATAACATCACATCGGCAACCCTCGTACGCATAAGCTCACTTTGGCTCGGTTGGATACTGCGCGGCAGCAGCCATCTCTGCATATTTCGACCCTGTTCCGACAACAGCGAGAAACGGGAACGTGACGTTAATGATTATTTAGCCAAATGACAAATAACAGCCACATAACACCGCACATGTTGCGTCCCGCCTAGTAGCGGTCATCTTTAACATTTTGAAATAAGTTTAAGTAATCGTGGAGTAAATTTCTTTTATGATTTGATTTGACCCTATACTCATATTCTTTCCTTTCTTTATTCAGTGGCATTTAGCACATATATCGAGACATCTAAGTTAAATTAAATTTATCAACCCCTATCACATCATCCTAGCACTACAGTCAACAGGCCTGCGGACTTCGAGAAGTGGTCGTGAGTAAACACATTGTCTTTGATATCGAAATAATTTATGGTGTAAACCAACCGAATGTGAAGATGAATGAATATGAACCCCCTATTTAGATGATAAGTTCCGAGAGGTCAATTTAATTACCGTTTCAATTTCGTAAATAATATTAAGTAGTTGTACGGGTCATGTAATTTGCAATTGAGTCCCGATGGAAACATGTATTTGAAGTTCCAAGTTATTTAAAGTCGAGCTAATTTGAAGTTTAGTAAAATGAAGTAAAGAACAATATAATAGGCTTCTGAGTTTAAGCGGTTTTCATTAACAAGGGTAAAGGCATTCAACATTAAAGTGTCCTTACAGGTAGGGTGGGCCAAGTCGAAGAACATTACCATCTCAGTTCTTCAACAACCGGATTAACTTATCGATATCTTCTCCTTCATTCATTCGGATTGACTGTATCCTTCCTTTAGCCCTCCCTAACTCTGTCTACAAGTTTTATTGTGAGGCGGTGATGCTGTTTAAGAAGTAACCGACCGCCTTGTCTCTTCCCTGAGCTAGGCCGATCCCGTAGGCAGAGTATGCAACCAAATAGCATCCGTGTTCGTCACAGAATAAATGGCGCTCAACGTGGGGCCACTGCAACAGCAACTGCAACAATAACAAAGCAAAAGCAAGGAAATCAAAATATTGTTTACCCCATGGCTCCCCAACCAACATTCCGAAAAATCCATTTACAGTCATCCGACACTATAGTTTCAGAAACATCGTTTTATAATCTACTAGGAATTGCTGTGTGTCTAGGATATGCTTCAGAACCAGACCAGTAGATATTCTTACGAATCAGAGGATTAACCTCTCAAGAAAGCGAATCCATTAAATTCAGGACTAAGGAAGTCGAGATTTGTATTTGTTGGAAAAGTTCAACAATACCTCATTTTTATAGTCATAAAAATAAAATTCAATAAAAAAAAATAAGTCAAAGGGAATTTGAGAATTGTATTTGTAGGCTAGCTCAACAATACCTCTTTCCTTAATAACTCTCTTGAAATTTCAACAACATAATTTACAGTCAAGTTGCAAGAAGAAATGAAGAATTATTCTGGCTGGAAAGTTTCAGCAGTCTACTCTTTCATTCAGTGTAACGAGCAAATAAGTCTTAAATTACAATAGAACCAAAAGAAGGAAATATCAATCAAAACTCAGGTAATTTTATAAATTAAGAAGATTAAGTCCCAATTAATCATATATAATTCAGTTGTATCGATACCGTAATTTGTCGTACCCCTTTATTGAATCACTTCCGTACCGCACTATCGCTTTATACCATTATCGTCCCTGTTTATTATCGAAAACTAAATCATGTCGGTCAGGAGAAGTCCCGAAATTAATCAGAGATTGCCAGCTGAGTCCTTGCTATGCTCAATATGCAATGACTCCAGTGCAGATACAGAAAGTGTCGAAACCACTTGCGTTACAGCAAAACGAAACATGCCCAAATTGTAGACAGCCATGCTTACCTACTCAGATCGCTAATCTTGAAAGCGTATCTCAAAACGCCAACTTAGTGATTCCCAGACCCCAAAACGAAGCTAGTTCGAATGCACGAACAGGCACTGTTCCAAGAACTCGCCCGAATACTAGACCTAGTACCCGATCAGCCACGACAGCATCCAATGTCAGTTCACAAATTCCACGCTCACTACGTTCTACAGGCACACAAAGAGCAAGTAACATTTCAGAAGGGACAATTCATGAACTGATAAAAAATGCCTTAGAATCGTACCAACCCGAATAACGGCAACCTTAACCGATCAAATTAACTCGGCAGTGCAAAATCTTAATGTACTGTCCCGTATGCAATCACTCGAATGGGATGCGTCAGCAGAGCATCTGCCAAGACAGACTTTCGAGAATAGCTTTTCCGCTTACCCAAATATGGCTGATAACCGAGTACCGTCGCGAAGATCACTTCGATCGACCTGATCGAATTTCAAGTTTAATTGCTCACTGGAACTTAAAGTTTTCTGGTTCACCTAAAGATATTTTCATTGAAGATTTCATATATCGTGTAAATTCATTGACTCGTCAAGCGTTGAATGGGAACTTTGATTTATTATATCAATACGCAAATCTTTTGTTTGTAGGCCCAGCTTTGACCTTTTATTGGCGATGCCTTAGAGTGTCTGAGCAAATGAATTGGTCTCAACTGTGTTCTCGTTTGAGGGAAAGATATAAGAATCAGAAGTCCGACCAAGTCATAAGAGATCCGATGCGAAAAAGAAAGCAGGGAATTAATGAATGTTTCGACGATTTCCTCGTTTCTATCCTGGGAATTTCAGATGCACTATCGAAACCTATGTCAGACTCAGAATTGGTTCAGGCGGTTCGGAATAATTTGAGATCAGATCTAGGACATGAATTATTACATATAGATACACCCACCATAGCGTCGTTACGTAGACAATGTCATCGTCATGAAGACTTGTTTAATAATTTAAGAGTGAGAAACAATGCGCGTCACCCAGCACCAAGGCGAACCGTAAACGAGATAAATGTAGATGAGGAAACTGAGGAAAATACTCAGGAAAGTAATTCACCGATTTTCGCAATTCGCAATGACAATCAAGTTAAGTGTTGGAATTGTGATTCTGTAGGTCATCGATAAAAGGAGTGCTTTCAACCACGCCGTGTATTTTGCTACGGGTGCGGAACTCCGGATACCTATAAACCTTCTTGTCCAAAGTGTTCACCAAAATCGGGAAACTCGAAACCGGACACCCGTGTCAGTCCGAGAGCGGATGCCCGAATGTAAACTCGGATGTCGAAATTTCTTACCCATTGTACAACCATACCTGACAGATCAATTAAAATACCTGACCTTTCCAAAACCCGGCCATTCAAACCATATCAAATTCGGCTTAAAGAATATAAAGAGACTAGAAGGAGAATATTTGATGGCGATGTAGAAAAGGATACCATAAGTCGCGCAGCAATAAGGTTACGCAAATTTTGGAAATCAAAGCGTAGGTATCACAGTTCCATGATATCGAGTATACCCTGAAATGTTAACGACATACCTCCTTTTGTGAATATAACTCTGTTTGACCAACCGTATTTAGCCTTACTAGATAGTGGGGCAAACAAGAGCGTAGTAGGAGGCAAAGTACGAACCGCTGACGGAACAAAACAGACAATTCTAGGAATAATCCGAGTTCAGATGAATTATAACTCCATAGAGGCAGAAATGGAATTCTTAGTTGTACCATCGATAACCCAAGACGTTATTTGCGGAATCGATTTCTGGGAAAAGTTCGGAATTTCAATTTCATTAGGATTTACCACATATGAGTTAACTGTTGAGGAAGAGTCGCCCAATCTTAACTTATCGTCAGCAGAGAAAGGTAGATTAAAAAGCTTTATAGATTCCTTTCCCTCATTTAATAGAGACGATCTTGGCATAACAAACTTAGTCGAACATTCCATCGATACCGGCATTGCCAAGCCAATTAAGCAGAGGCATTACCCTTTGCGTAGAGATCGACAGAATGATTAATTTAGGAGTAATTGAAGAGGCACCTATGTCATCCTGGTCATCCGCAATCGTGTTGATAGTCAAGCCAGATAAGTTAGATAAGCCGTCTTCCACCAGTGAACTGGTTTCGATTCGAAAGATGCCTTTTGGCAGATTAATTTAGATGAGGAGTCCCGATCAAAAGCAGCCTTCACAGTTCTAAATAGGCCATTATACCGATTTAGACGAATGCCTTTTGGACTGTGCAACGCCCCTCAGACAATGTGTCGCCTTATGGACCAAGTCATTCCATATCAAATGAAATCGCACACATTTGTTTACTTAGATGACCTTCTAATCATGTCATCTAGTTTTGAAGATCATTTAAAACATCTCGCCGAAGTTCGTTTGCGCCATGCTGGACTAACTATCACCATTAAAAAGAGTCAGTTTTGTCTTAAGAAAGTTGAATATCTTGGTTACGTTGTGGGTGAGGAGACACTTCAAGTCAACCCGAAAAAGGTTAGTGCTGTCTCTGAATTCCCCATTCCCAAAAGCCAACAACACTTAAGAAGATTTCTTGGGATGTGTGGCTGGTATCGCCGATTTATACCCCAATATTCAACGATAACATTTTCTCTGACTGATCTACTTCGTGGAAAAACATTCACCTGGACCGACGAAGCACAACTTGCTTTTGACAAAGTCAAGTCCAAGCTTTGCTCGGCTCCATTTTTAGTTCACCCTGATTATGAAAAGCCGTTTATAATACAATGCGATGCATCCATGTGTGGTGTAGGAGCAGTGTTGGCACAATCCGATGCATGTCGCAAAAATAAAACGGTCCTCAACGCCACTATACAGTGACTGAGTTGTAGTGCCTTGCCGTGTTGTTAGCTATTAGAAAGTTTCGCATGTATGTGGAGTGTCATAAGTTCAAAGTCGTTACCGATCATTTCGCCCTACAATGGCTAATGAAGCAGACAGACCTCAGCGGGATATTAGCCCGTTGGGCAATCAAGTTACAAGGATTTATTTTTGAAATCGAGCACCGCAAGGGGACTCAAAAGGTCGTACCCGACGCGTTGTCACGTTCGTTTCAAGAAGAAATCATGTCTGTAGAGATCCTTCCAGAGATTGACTTGCATTCGGATGCGTTTCAATCCGCTGAGTACTGCCCATTAAAAGACCGAGTACAGAACTCAGAAATACCAGATTTCCGTGTCGTTGACGACTACATCTATTATAGGACTGGTTTTGCATCTGGAAGTTCCGAAGTTGATGAGTCTGAATTTAAGCTGTTAGTTCCAAGCGAACTGGTCGGCACACGACCAACCAACCTAATCCCATTGCGGAGTTGCCAAGTGCTTGGAGCGACTACGGAGACACTTCTATTGGCCCAACATGGTAGTAGATGTTCGAAATTACATTGCTCAGTGCGAGATATGCAAAACGTTCAAACATCCGACGTATCGCCTTCGTCCACTAGCGAAAGGCCGTTTCAACGTATTTATATGGATTTCATTGGTCCATTTCCGAGGACGAAAAATGGAAATATTGGCATTCTAATTCTTCTAGGTCATTTCTCTAAATTTACTCGGCTAAAACCAGTGAAAAGGTTCACATCAAAAATAGTAATCGATTACTTTAGAGAAGAAATTTTTGCATGTTTTGGAACTCCGGAGGTATTGGTTAGCGATAATGGAACTCATTTTAAAAGCCATGACTTCGCAGCCTTTACATCCAAATACGGAATCCAACATACATTCACTGGAGCGTATTAACCGATCGATTAATGCCGCCCTGCGATCATGAATTCGTTCAGATCAAAGGTTGTGGGATATGTATCTTGCGAGAATAAACTCTGCATTGAGAAACTCAGTTCACCAATCGATTGGAAAGTCCCCATATTATGTAGTCTTTGGCCAGCACATGCTAACACACGGTAAAGATTATATGGTGCTACGAAATCTTCAGATGCTTACCGAAGGTTCAGTCAAATTAGATAGAACAGATGAATTTTCGATCCAATATTGCAAAGCATATGACAAAAGCGTACGAGAAAAACAGAAACGACTATGACTTGCGTTCTCGGTATATAACCTTTGAGGTAGGTCAGGAGGTCATTAAACGAAATTTCGTATTAAGCAACCAGCCTACACACTTTAATGCCAAGCTAGAACCCATTAGAGTTAAAGCTAAGGTAAAGGAGATACGAGGACAGTCATTGTATTTGCTAGAAGACCACAACGGAAAAGAGCTAGGAGTTTTTCATGCGAAAGATCTTTGGTAAAGCACCCTTTTTCAGCTTTCAACTCCTCCCAAAATGTATGTCGATAAAACCTGTGGTGTGAGGGTAAAAAAATAGTTGCCCAAAATTCAAACTTAACAGTCGTCAACAACAGACTTGCCCATAACAGCAAGGAGGGTGCTGTTAACCCTAACAGCGATAGTTCCCTTGGTCTATGATCTGGCTACGTTGACAATTGACAAATGTAAATTGTCGATCTGGCAACCTGGTAAACTTCCAATAGAACAAGGCAATCGATTCCGCCGTGTCTGTTAGACACTTCGCAATACGCGCAAGTTCTGGAAATTTCCGATTAACGGCACGCACGTGTGTGAAAACTGCATAGGTGAAATAATCGACTCTAATCGTCTTGTGTAAATTCCAGCAATCAACCCGGTAGCGCCAGATCAAGGTCTCAACAGGCTGTGTAATCGCATGTGTTCATGCATTCCCATACAGGGGTGCAAGTTATCCAACCCGTGAAACGGTTCGACTTATGGAATTAATAAACAAATTTTTAAATTCAATCTCGCCTTTTTCATTAACTTCGAGGGCCGCGCTTGACCGTTCTGCTAAGATTGCGTTCCAATTTTCAATCAAAATTGCATCGGTCAGCATAATTTAATTTCACAACGAGATGCGACAGTTTCACCATAAGCTTTTATTTTAAACAAAAATCAAAGTTCTAGAAGCTTAAATAAGGAAAGCTTCTGGCCGAGGTTCGTTGGAGAAGATTTTAGAATTAAGGAATCAGTCTTATTCGAATTGAAACCGGGATCGGTCATAAGAAATAATATTAAGTGAAAGTGTCTTGATGTAATAAAGAGTTAGTAAATTAGGGTCTGCACCAATAAAGTGAAATTAAAAAAAAATTTTTATTTATTTTAATCAACCAATAAGATCAAATTTAATTGGCGCCCAAAATGGGGCTGTGTCATTAAAAAGTTCCAAAAATAAAAATTTAATGAAAAACAAAGTTAAATTAACAACGGAACTCGCGCAGCCGAGAACTCAAATTTTTATTGGAAAAATTAAAACATCCAACACCAAACAATGATCGTGTAATGGAAATCAATAAATGAAATAATCCATTAAGTTGATTAGTTGGTGGACTGAAGATCTAAATCTCAAACATCAAGAACACTATAAAAATAAAATAAATCCGAAAATCGCTAAAACAAATAAAACTACAAAACCAACCAAAAACAACAAGCAAATAATCAGACAACCTATAACCAACCAAAGAAAAATTGACAGGAAGGAAGGGCTGTAGGGCAATCCCTCGCCAACACTGGAAAAATTTATAATCTCTATCGGCAACAAGAAGAACATCGCATAAATTGAAAGAAGACCCTACCGGACAGTATCGTGAGGATAAATATAGTTTTATTTTAAATAAGTGGTTGAAAAGAAAATTAATTTAAGACAAGCAAATTTTTTGTGAAATAACATTGAGAACAATAAAAAAGAGAACAATCTGGAAAATTTAATAGATAGTTTCGGTGAATTAAATTTAACAATGGCAACGTGAAGTTCGGCTAATTTTTCTGCAGGTAGCCACAGCCAGTAACCTATCTGTGGAATTAATTAACAGATTAATTAATGTTCAATTGAGCGAAGTAAGCAAAAAAATAACTGGTTTGGAAGAAAAGTTAATTACAGACGCAAATATTGTAGAGGACTATAAAATTCAAGAAGTTGACCCAAATATAAAATGTGAAACCACTCTTGAAGTAATCAAATCATTACCGAAGTTCACCGGGGAGCCAACACAATACGTAGGTTGGAGAGAAGCTGCATAAACTGTAATGATCCTTTATAAAATTCAGAGTCAGCAGTATTTTATCGCGTTAACAATTTTAAGAAAATAAATCATGGGATCAGCCCACGACGCTCTTACCAATCATGGCACTGTTCTAAATTTTCAAGGAATTTTATCTAGATTGGATTTTATATATAGTGATAAGCGACCAATCCATATTCGTGAGTACAAATTAAGTATCCTTAGACAAGGTAGAATGATAGTTACTGAATACTATAATGAAGATAATAAAAAAATGACTTTACTAATAAACAAAACTATAATGACATACGGAAAGGATAACGTTATTACCAAAGAAACAAATAAAACAATACGGAGCAATGCTCTACGAATTTTTATCTCTGGATTAAATGGTCCGATAGCAGAAACCCTTTTCTCATTAAATCCACCGGACTTGCCCAATGCGTTGGTCCAGGAATTAGAGTCAAACAATTTCCTAGCTCAATTTGCAAACAGATACTATGGTTTTAAAAATGAAAATAAAAATCAGGGAAATAATTTAAGATTTAATTCTAAACAAAACACTAATACTAAAGGGAACGGAAATAATTGGAATTATAATCAAAATAATAATTGGCCACAGAATAAGAATTTTTGGCAAAATAATAATCAGAATACCAATGAAAAAGAAGAACCTGTCGAGCCAATGGATGTAGATTCATCGCTCCAATTTCAAAATAAGCCCAGAAATAATTGGCAGTCAAATAATAATCGAGGTAAATATAATAATAATTATTATCAAAACAATAATCGCACAAACTATTATCGTCCAAATCAAACCAAAGAGCAAACTCAAGCTCAAACAAGAAAGGAAGCTAACTCGGGCGGGCCGAAGTTGATATACCCTGCAGAATACTCTGGAAATGATATTCTCAAAATTATTCATATGATGCATTCTTAATACTCATGAAAATCCCAACTTCCTAACTTTACAAACACCAAAGTTATGGCATTTCCGATCAATCAGTTATATGGCAGCTATAGGTTTATATATACTGCGTGCAAGGAGAGGGTGTGTGCAAGTTTCATTGATAGCTTTAAAACTGAGAGACTGTTTGCGTGAAACAGACATACGGACATGGCTATATCAACTCAGGGGTGATCCTGATCAGAATATTATACTTTTAGGGTCGGAGATGTCTCCTTCACTGCGTTGCACACTTTTGACCAAAATTATAATACCCTCTGCAAGGGTATAAAAAGGGAACTAGAAGGAACAGTTAATCAGCCTGCTAATAAGGAAACAAGATTAAATAATATCAATGAAGATCATTTTTTAGATCAGACCCCTACAGGGGAATGCCTTATCTAAAAAGAGTGGACAGAAAAACTAAGAAAGAGTTAAATATTTTAATAGACACGGGAGCTACGGCTTGCTATATAAAGAAGGGAATTTTTGAGAATAAAAATGAATTATCAATTTACAAAAAATTATCTACAGTTCATGAATATTTAATTATTAAATACTACCATTATATAAATATATTTGGAACAAGGCATTTGTTCTATGAAATAGAAGGATTGGAATCTGACCTATTAATTGGGTTTAATATATTAAGAAAAATCGGAGCAATTATAAATATTGAAAAGCGAGTGTTGGAGTATAAAGGGAATACAGAAAAGTTATTATATTACGATAGTGAGGAAAAAAATGAAACAAGTTTAATGGAAGTCAATAATACTCTTTCATTAAAAGAATTTATTTTAAAAAAATATTTGGATTATATAAGTTTCGAAAACACAGATTCTATATTTGTGGAAAGAAGCGAGAGAAGTTTGGGATCAACAAATCCTGATCGCGCCGACGATGAAAATTCCGTCAACAAAAAATTAAATAGTTTGGGATCAATAAATCCTGAACGCGCCGACGATGAAATTTGCGTCAACAAAAAATTAAATAGTTTGGGATCAACAAATCCTGAGCACGCCGACGATGTAGTTTCCGTCAACAAAAAAATTATTGGTTTAGGATCTAAAAATCCTAAACACCCCGACGTCGATTTTTCCGTCAACAAAAGAATACAAAATATTAAAACTAATGAGCCCAAGCGAAATAAAATGAATAATATTAATATGACCAGTACAAATCAAATAGAAGTACTGGAGAAGAAAATAATTGACATAATCGAGGAGGAACACTTAAAAATAAATTTACAAATTCCATTTCGTACCGATATTCGGAGTGAAATAAACACCGAAAATGACAGGGCAATTTATAGTAAACAATATCCTTATGCCTTATCAGTATAAGATTTCGTTAATACGGAAATCAATAGAATGCTTAAGGAAAAAATTATAAGACCTAGTAGAAGTGGTCTCCAGTGTTAGTGGTACCCAAAAAAGGTCAAAATGAAGATGGCAGTCTCAAACATAGATTAGTAATAGATTACAAAAAACTAAACGAAAACACTATACCGGACAGATAACTGATGCAAGACCCGTCTGTAATATTAGCTAATTTAGGAAAGGCTAAATACTTCTCAACAATTGATTTGGAATCTGGATTCCACCAAATTTTAATGAAAGATTCAGATATTGAAAAAACAGCATTTTCTATTAATAACGGAAAATTTGAATTTTTACGAATGCCTTTTGGGTTAACAAACGCACACAGAATTTTTTAAAGAGCTATGGATGATATCTTAAGAGAACAAGTAGGAAAAACTTGCCATGTTTATATGGACGATATAATTATTTTTTCAAAGACTATTGAACAACACTATGCTGATTTAATTAAAATAATTAATATTTTACAAAGAGCAAATATGAAAATTTCTCTCGAAAAATCTAAATTCTTTAAATTAGAAGCCACATTTCTAGCGTACATTGTTTCTCATAATGTAATTAAAACGGATCCCGAAAAAATTGCCACTATTAAAAAATATCCGATTCCACGTAATATTAGAGAACTCCGAAGTTTTCTAGGTCTAACGGGGTATTACAGAAAATTTGTCCGTAACTATGCAAAAATTGCTAACCCATTAACAAAATATCTAGGAGGGCAAAATGGAAAGGTTTCTAAAAGAATGTCTACTAAACTTTCAATACAGTTTGACGAATCAGCTGTACAAGCTTTCAACGAGCTAAAAGAGAATCTAATAGCACAAGTCGAATTAATTCAGCCAGATTATAGTAAGAAATTCGTTTTAACTACAGACGCATCAGACGTAGCTATCGGGGCAGTACTAGCACAAGATACTAAACCAATTACATTTATTTCAAAAACATTAAATAAAACGGAACAACTTTATGCCACAAATAAAAAAGAATTGTTATCTATAGTATGGGCTTTAAAAAATCTTCGGAATTATTTATATGGAGTAATTGGCATAGAAATACAAACGGATCATCAATCCTTATCGTTCACAATTTCGGATAAAAATCCAAACGTAGAGATGAAAAGATGGTATTCTTTTATTGAAAGTTTTACCCCAAAAATTATATACAAACCCGGAACAACAAATGTTGTAGCCGATGCATTATCACGAATTCAAATAAATAATATTACAAACAGCGACATAGAAGTTTCTGAACAGTCAAACTCAGACCAAGACACACAGCATTCAGCTGAAAGTAGTTTTGAAAATGTAATACAAGAGACCCGTAAACCGTTAAATCAATTTAAACAACAATTGTTATTAACAACGGGGAGGTATACAATACATGAGTCACTGGACATTTTTGACAAGGCAAGGCACATAATCAAATATGATACAGTTGAGAATTTAATAAGCATATTAAGAGAGTATCTTCCACCTAACATAACGGTTGGAATTCATTGTAGTTTAGAAGATTTATATCATATTCAAGTTTCTTTAAGTAATAGTTTTACTAACAAATTTCTTTTTACGCGATTATTTCTACAAGACGTAGAAAACGCCGAAGACAGAGCTATAATAATAGAGGAAACACACAATCGAGCTCATAGGGGACTAGACGAAAATCATAAACAAATCAGTAGATTATATTATTGGCCCAATCTATTTGTAAAACTAAAAGAATATATAAAAAATTGTAAAATTTGCAATGAGAACAAATATAACAGACACCCTATTAAAATTCCAATTGGGGAAGCCCCAGTCCCAACTAAAGAAGGCGAAAATTTACACATTGATATATATTATGCGCAAAGTTTAACTTTTTTAACTTGTATTGACGCGTACTCTAAATTCCTTGTAGTTAATAAAAATTCAGAATAAATTAAATATCGAAAATAAAGTAATGGAATTACTTCAACATTTTCCCCTAGCCAAAGTAATTATGACCGATAACGAACCGAGCTTTACCTCGGCTCAATTTAAATCTTTTGCACAAAGATGCGGTGTAACTCTACATTACGCAGACCCGAGGCACAGTACCTCAAACGGACATGTGGAAAAGGCACATTCGACATTAACAGAATTAGCTCGCTGCATAAAAGAACAATTTAATTTAACTGACTATTCCGAAATCGTAATAAGAGCCGTCCCTGGAATATAATCAGAGTATTCATTCAACAACAAACCAAAAACCTGTTGACATTCTTATAATACAATCGAACAGGATAATATTCCACAATTATTAAAAAATACACAGGAGAAAATGTTAGAAACACATAATGAAAACAGAAAAGAAAAACAATATGAAAAGAAATATGGAGAAAGAAATAAACTTAAACCAATATATAAGAAGCAAATAGTTAAAGATGTTATGCCTAATAAAATAATAGTCAACAGTAGAAACAGAATTATTCACAAAGATAATATTAAGCATTAATAAATTCTTTTTTTTTAAACTTACAGAAAATGTATTCTTTAATACATATTTTATCAATTATAATATTGGCCAGTTCAGAAATAATTGATTACTCGAACCATGAATTTTTTCTGTTCAAAGACAACAAGAATGTACTTACGTATGAATCTTACAACGATTTATTCCACGTAACTAATTTAAGTTTTTATAAGGAAATAATTAATATAGAATCCGATAATTTAAAAAAGGATTTAAATAAAAGGTCACAATGGGAAATAAAGTACGACTTAGAAGTAATCGTCTTCACAGAGAACGGTCGTGTTTTTGTTTTGCGCTCCGAATTTTCATTTTTCTTATTGAAACCACCGGGGTTTACTTAAATCTCTTCATCGTAGCTACACCTTTAAGTGTTTTCTAACAACTTTCCGTTCGCTTCGCGAGTGCATCGTGATTAACTTGTGTTTAGTAAACAAAAAGTTTTTATCATAATTTAATTCGGTGCTGGTTTGTTGTTATTGTTTTCTATTGTCCCTCTTTTCAGTCTTTCTCTTCGTCGTTGAGCGCTGTTGGAACGGCACGCACTCCAACGGTCAAATCTCTAAGAGGTGTTTTATACCGGAGTTAATCGGTTAATAATCCCGCTCTCTCTCTCTTTTCGTTTCTATATCGTTTCGTGGTGCCTAACATCAAAGTTATTCGGTGTTTCGCTCCCGCTCTGTCGCTCTGCTTGTGTGCACAGTGGTCCGTGGTCAGCGAAAATGGCTTTCTGTTCATTAAAAAATTGCAAGAAAGTTATCTCGGCTGGACCCCAAAGTGTCTTGGCTATTCTGGCCTGGTTCGTGATGCCATCGATAAGAGGAGTGGCCTACGCTACTACTGCGATGAATGCATTGTATACGAGAACCAAGCAATAACTATTAGGCGGCTCACAAAAAGCAGTGTTACGGAATTAATCCGGAACTGCCGTAAAAATACAGACCTGCTCGTGGCGCTTGAATCTCAGCTCAGTAGCCGCATGCTAGCTGAGCCCGATTCCCCAAAGCGCAAAAAAGTCGCGGTTGGTGGGCATTCGACGGCAGGTGCTGTGCAAACTGCTGCCCGCGATTCGACTCCAGCTCAGCTGCTAATCTTAGGCGCCACTCAAATGGTACTAAGATCGGCAAAAAATGATCAGTATCCGAAGTTGCTGGAATCGATGTGGCTCCGCTAGGTACTTCCGCTCTGTCCGATCAAAATAAAGTAGTGACCCCAACACCTCATGTAGACTTAACGTCCGGATTACCGGCCGATACTGGTAGTACAGATACAAATTCTGTAGTACCAAAAAGGGTTTCATGTGTTGCACCAAAAACGGTTACTTGTGTTCGGGTGCCCCAGCTAAAACATGTATTTGTTTCACGGCTCGCCCCAGTCCTCTCATCACTGGATATTACGGCTTATATCCGTAACAAAATCCAAGTTGATGATTTAAAGGTCGAACAATTTAAATTTTCTTATGCTAGGAAAGTATCATCATTTAAAATTGGTATTCCTTGTGCTCTTTTTGCATCTGTGTGTTCCACCAGTTTCTGGCCCGAGGGCATATTTGTAAAAGAGTACGAAGCTAAGAGAAAAAAGAATAGTTCAGGGGAAATGGAAAACACCATTAAAGAACCATCCCCAGCGCCCTCCACATCCTCTTCTGTCCCAAAAAACTAGCCTCCTCTTTTCTTCTTTGCTATCAGAATACAAGAGGCTTACTTAGTAAGCTGACTAAATTGTATTCGGATAGTTTTTCTTTCCATATAATATTATGGTATGTACAGAGACCTGGTTAAGGCCGGATATTCTTAGCTCCGAAATTCTCCCGGGTAAGTACACAATTTAGAGGCTTGATCGTCAGTCCAGACGGGGAGGTGGAGTCCTGATTGCTGTCGACTCCACCTTTTCGTCTGAATTACTAACTTTCGAAGAATTTTATGACATCGAATTCCTAGGTATAAAATTATCGTTTCCCGGTAGTTTTGTATATATTACTTGTTCATATATCCCACCATCATCTGAGTTCCCTATTTACGCAAATCACCTTTCCGTTATTCAGTCCATTTCCAAAAAACTGTCAGATCGAGATCAGTTAATAGTTTTGGGTGATTTTAATATACCTAGTGCGACATGGTCCCCTGACGAAAACTCTAACATTTTACTTCCTTTAGCGCAGCATGACTTTATTGACGGCTTGCTTGACATTGCGCTATCCTAAGTGAACCATGTTAAGAACTCCTTAGGACGTTTACTGGACTTGTGTTTTGTTTCAAATTCAGAAGGCGTTTGCCTATCAAGAACGTCACCACTTACACAACCGGAAGATCCTTATCATCCAACTCTAGAGCTGACTGTAGACGCAAGAACAGAGCTGAATAAAAAATCCGAAAAGTCGGTTAAACGAATCCGCTGCTTCCGTAAGGCAAACTTTCATCTTTTAAATACTTTTATATCCGGCAATGACTGGTCCGAATTTTATTCATGCACTAACGTGGCTAAGGCCGTTAATATCTTTTATAATGCATTGAATTCCTTCTTTTATCTGTGTGTTCCGTTATACTATCCGTCAATTTAAAATAAACCTCCGTGGTTTAATAAAGAGTTGTCCCACCTAAAAATATTAAGTCGAGACTTTTCAATAAATTTAAAATGTGTGGTTCACAATCTGCCTTCTCTCGGTACCTAAGGGCTCGGTCAAATTTTATCGTGCTTAACGCCCGGTGTTATAAAAGCTATTTGACTCGTTGTAGGGTCCAATTTTCACAAGATCCAAAACAGTTTTATAATTTTGTTAACACTAAGCGTAAATCAGCCTGTTACCCTGCATCACTATCATTCGAAAACTCTACGGCAAATTCTGATCAGGCAATTGCCGATCTATTTGCCCAGTTTTTCCAGACAACATATTCTGTTTCATCCCGTTCAAATCCGTCTTATTCAAATGCCATACCCAAGTCGAACTTGATTTTTTGTCCAAGGTTAAGCGAAAGCTCCCTTCTTTTGGATCTTCATAAAGTTAAGCCTGTCTATTCACCGGGTCCGGACGGAGTTCCAGGCTGCGTGCTGAGGTACTGTGCTGAAACTATGTGTAGACCTCTGTACAAATTGTTTACCTTGTCTTTAAAAACATCTCATTTCCCACTTATTTGGAAGGAGTCATTTGTCATTCCCCTTCATAAGAAAGGAAATAAATGCAATACAAGTAATTACAGAGGCATATCCAAATTATCCGCCATCCCATTTGCAACATCTTTGTGGATCGATTATATCTCCATGTCAACATGGATTATAAGGCGAAGATCTACGACGACAAACCTCTTGGAGCTAACGTCTTTTGTAATAAATGGCTTTAGAAAGAACATGCAGACTGACGTAGTTTACACTGACTTTAGTAAAGCGTTTGATTCAGTAAATCACTCGCTACTTGTATTAAAGCTAGACTTATTAGGGTTTCCATGTGATCTTCTAGCATGGATCTCAAGTTATCTGAGTGGTAGGACTCAACGAGTCCTCTTTAAAAACTCGATCTCTGATTTGATCCGAGTTACTTCAGGCGTCCCACAAGGAAGCCACCTTGGCCCACTTCTTTTTACTTTATTTATAAACGATCTCCCTCTAGTCTTGACAAAGTCGCGTGTCCTTATGTACGCAGATGACGTTAAGTTATGCCTGCAATATAACGAAATTTCTAGCAGTTAAGACTTACAATCTGACCTAAACGCTTTTGAAACATGGTGTTGTGAAAATCTTTTGGATTTAAATAGCGCTAAGTGACATTTTTTCGGGTGAACCCACAATATGCAACGTATACGCTGGGTGGTTGCGCGTTGTCTAGAATTACGCATGTTGATGACCTTGGCGTCCTCCTTGACCATAAACTTAAGTTTTGTGACCATATTACTTCTATGGTGAATAAAGCCAGGGGAGTACTTGGATTTATTAAAAGGTGGTCAAAGGAATTCGATGATCCCTATGTTACAAAGACTCTGTTCATTTCACTAGTCCGTCCAATCCTGGAGTACTGTTCTGCAGTTTGGAGTGCTCAGTATGGTGTACATATAGACCGGATAGAGTCTGTGCAAAAGAACTTTTATTATTTGCTCTACGGGGCCTTAACTGGAATGCAAGCCTTATTTTACCATCCTACTCTAGTAGACTTCTCCTAATTAATCTACCATCCTTAGTAAACCGTAGAACGATGCTTGGCACAACTTTTATCTATAAACTTATTCACGGGGATGTGGAGAGTCCCGAGTTACTGGGTCAAATAAGCTTCTCCGTGTCTAATAGAATTACCAGGAACTATGTTCCTCTTTCATTAAATATTTGTAGATCTAACTTTGATAAGCATGAACCGTTTAGAGTACTGTGTAACGACTATAATAGACTATACCACATTATTTCTACTACCGACTCTTTGCCAAGCCTAAAATCATTAATTTTATCTTACTTAGCACAAAATTAGTATTAGTATTAATCTCGTACGTATTTGTAATCTTAGTCTGTCCGCTTCTACATTGTGCTTTTAACTTCCCGCGATCTCGTTTTTACGCCTATTAGGCTCCGCGCGTAACAAGCACTGCTTGGTGTCGTAAGGGCCACTTGTTTGCGCTGATCATAGTGCATCAACGTCCGAAATTGTGGAAAAAAAATATCAGCTAGAACAAAAAGAGGAATAAATGGATTAGGCACCGTGTGGAAATGGTTAGCTGGAACTCCGGATCATGATGATTTCATTAATGGACATCTCTGTGTTCAAAATCGCATTACATAAAGAACTTTTAATAATTTATATAAAATACCCAATAATAAATAATAGATGCGAATTATATTACACTCGACCCATTTCCCAAATCGATGGAAAATTATTAATAAGTAATCAAGTCGCAAAATGCGAAAATACATATTATGAAATGTCTACATTTAAGAAAGAACTCTTTAATAACTATTGCACTTTAATTTTAGAAAAAACATGTTTTACCCGACTATTAAACGGTGAACAATCAATTTATCCAAGATGGTGCCATTTTAATAAATGGTAACAACATCGCCAACAACTCCGAATTAGGTGGTTCATTCTTAATAACATTTAACGGTACAACCACAATAAATAACGTTTCATATACCAATTTAGACAACAAAATTCTTAACTATATTACTACAAAACACTTCAAAAATTATGAAATATCCGATTATATATTTTCAAATAACTCGGAACTCTCTTTAGATAATATAAATATTTTATATCCATTCATTAAAATTAATAATACCAAAATATCTATATCCTTTATATTATTAATTTAATCATTATTTAATCATTATCATTTGATTTCTCTACCTATTATTAAATACAGAAATATATTTGTAACCAAAAAACAACGGGCAGAATTAGAAGAACCTATTAACGAAAAAATATTTTTAACAGAATTAAGAGATCGATTAAACGAAATCCATAATGAATCGGGACGATTCATTTTAGGAGGGGGAGAGTTATCCAACCCGTGAAACGGTTCCACTTATGAAATTAATAAACAAATTTTTAAATTCAATTATCCAACCCGTGAAACGATTCCACTTATGGAATTAATAAACAAATTTTTAAATTCAATCTCAGCTACATTGTCTTTTTCATTAACATCGAGGGCCGCGCTTGACTGTTCTGCTAAGATAAATAAACCTATCGTAAAGTAAACAACAGCTTCCGTTCGAAGCCAAACTCTCACGTTCAAAGCCAAAGTATTGCGTTCCAATTTTCAATCAAATTGCATCGGTCAGCATAATTTAATTTCACAACGAGATGCGACAGTTTTACCATAAGCTTTTATTTTAAACAAAAATCAAAGTTCTAGAAGCTTAAAAAAGAAAAGCTTCTGGCCGAGGTTCGTTGGAGAGTATTTTAGAATTAAGGAATCAGTCTTATTCGGATTGAAACCGGGATCGGTCATAAGAAATAATAATAAGTGAAAGTGTCTTGATGTAATAAAGAGTTAGTGAATAACAATATGGGTGTATTCACTATTGGGTTAATGATAAAAATAAGAATATTATATGTTACAGTATATTTTTAAATATTTCAGCATAAATTTCATTTTGGTTTTCAAATTCATATCAGTAGTAGCAGTAAAATGTTTTGCATATATGTATGTATTCCAATTAATAGAAATCAATCTACTGAGATACGAACAGGGCCTGCGATATGCCTGTCACAAAAAACACCGACTGCTTTTAAGTGGTTCAGAAAACTTCAAACCAAATCAGCTTTGGTTGTTGTTCTGCGAGCGGATGGTGCCTGCATACCCTACTGACGATTGAATTTGAATTTTATGTTTAATGAGCTTTGGGGATTTTTTTTTTTTTGATTCGGAGGGTAATTTTGTTTAATGTTGTTATTTAATGATCAAGTTGAATATATTTTGATGTATGCTTAATCAGAACGAGAGCGAAAAAAACCCGAAGGCACACCAAGTGTCCGGGGCCTGCCGATACCAGCTCTGGGGCCTCCCGATTCAAAAATTTTATGACCAATTTCGGTGTATGAAATGACCAGTCTATGGTCTTGTATGGTTAGTGCCTACACCAAGGGAGTCACATTGGGCAGCAACATAACCCCACATAGACTCGTGCTCAACATAACATCACATCGGCAACCCTCGTGCGCATAAGCTCACTTTGGCTCGGTTGGATACTGCGCGGCAGCAGCCATCTCTGCATATTTCGACCCTGTTCCGACAACAGCGAGAAACGGGAACGTGACGTTTATGTTACGTCCCGCCTGGTCATCTTTAACATTTTGAAATAAGTTTAACTAATCGTAGTTTAACTTTGCGTAGTAGATCGTTAAGTGGTTATACAATACGCGCAAAATCTGGCACAAATCGTCGGAATCATGAAGCTACGCCTAGGGTGATATGTAAGTATTTATAGTTCACAGTTTTTATTATTTGAATCAAACGCACTGGTTTAATTTGAATTTATCAATACGCTTATTTAAGAACTCATTTCGTTTGCCGTCGTCTCTCGACTTTCTGCTGTGATGACCTAGCGTCACAAATAATAAAAGAACATTCCAAAAACAACACACAATAATCTTTTATTCTCCCAAAGTTACCACATTCAAAACACGCGCCAAAATTGCGCACTTTCAAAACGCGCGCCCTAAAACAATTAACTGGGCACACTAATATATCGATAGTCGACTACCATCGCTATATTCGTGACCCGATAACGAGCTATCGAGATCGGGATTCTCGGGCCTATATAAGCAGAGGCAAGACCCCAGATGAGTCACTTGCGTTCCGACGATCTTCGAGGAAACATCAGCAACAAGAAACCAAGTAGATCTCTCCCAACGACCCAGAACACTTCGAACCCGACGTACGCACGACGAAGCGACTTCTCGGCCCATCCGTAGCGCCGACACTCGCAGCAAGCAGTTCATCACTCGGTCCATCCGCAGCGCCGACACTCGAAGTAAGCAGTTCATCACTCGGCTCATCCACAGCGCCGACACTAGCAGCAAGCAGTTTAACATTCGATTAACCTGCAGCGCCGACAATCGCAGCAAGCAGTGTACCACTCGGCCCTTCCACAGGGTCGACACTCGAAGCAAGCATTTCATCACTCGGCCCTTCCGTAGAGCCGACACTCGCATCAAGCAGTTCATCACTCGGCCCTTTCGCAGCGCCGAAGCTCGCACACCGGATCACGACAGCAAGCATTTCAACACTCGGCCCTTCCGAAGCGCCGAATCGACAGAGCAAGCAGTCCCGATGCATCTACACACAACTACACGATTATACGATTACTTTGAAATACACGTCTCTAGTTTTACCCATCTGTGTCATTATTGGGGAAAGGGAGGAAAATCGATCTATAGAGGAATAAATATAAATATCTGTCACGAACCCTGACCACGGCGAGCTATACCGCCGCCCAAAACAGGTTCGTTCCAGTGGCGCCCGAACAGATTGAAAACAAACAGATAGAAACCTCAAAATACTAACAAAGATCGTTTACCCTCTTCCTCAACACAGCACGGATTAAAAATGGAAGACAAGCTGACTCGAAGCTGGATCAGCAATTGCAACAAGGCCCAACTGGAAATTTATCTGAGGGAATTCGACATCAAGCCAGAAACGCGGTGCGAGGACATGCGGAAACAAATGTCGGAGTTAATCAAGAGCGATGCCCACAACGAAGAAACCACCAAACGTCTCCAAGACCAAGCACAGAAGCACGCGAGAACCCCATCACCAGCACCCGACGGAATGGAGAAAAACCAGAACTTTCTACAGATACCAAACGGAAACAAGCAGCGGAAAACCAGTACCCGAGCCCAGAAAGACCGACAAAGTGGCCACAATGGGAGTAATGCGAAGCTGGGGAGAATTTTATGACGGCACGGGCGACCCGACAGAATTCATTTGTCGAATGGAAGAGCTGGCAAAGGCCTATGGGATAGAGCTCGACCACGCAGCAGAAGCTATGGTAATTTTGCGCAGAGACTGTGCCCTGGACTGGTGGCACACCCATCCTACCCCAATGCCATCGTGGGAAAACTTCAAAAAGGAATTCCTGGGATACTACAGACCAGCGGACCACGAAGAGAGACCGATGGAAAACATAACACGCAGGCACCAGGGGACAAACGAGCCAGCAAAGGACTACGCGCGGGAACTCCGGAAGATTATGAGATTTACCACACTCACGGAAGGAAAAAAACTAGAGTGGGTCTACCGGAACAGTCGTGTGGAATTTAAAAAGTATGCTAAACGGGGAGAAGGCCGAACACCAGCAGAATACCTGCAGTTAGCAAAGGAATTCGAGGCCCTAAAGCCACAGGAACGCACAACACAACGATCACAAGATCATTCAGCATGAATAATAGATGTTCAAGGTGCAAAGAAGAAGGACACAGAGGACAGCAGTGCAACAACACACCAAGAACATATTGCTGGATATGCGGACATAATGGAATACGCACGATCCATAAACACGGGAGCCACAAGAAGTTTCATCGCCAGGAAACTAGCCAACAACATAGCAAGGCATGGGATAAGGAAGCAAGTAACCGAAGCCATTAGACTAGCAGACGGGACAAACAGAACGGTCACAGAGGCACTGGAAGTACCAATACATCTCGGGAACCAAACAAGCACGATGACGCTGCTAATCCTCGAAGAAGTAATCGGCGACCTTCTACTGGGGATAGACATCACAGCAAGAATGAACAGGAAAAAAAGAAACAAACTTTAAAAGGGAAAGACGTGCTATACCTCAAGCTCCGTGTTGACTCGTTTTTTCTGAGTTCCCGCTACTGTTACGACCAACAATAAGCTTCAACAAATCGTCCCGGAGCCTAAGTCGTCTGCACATGCTGATGTTTTTCCCGTATCGTTGCTGATTTTGGTAAAATAACACTATATTCTTCGCGTCGCAAAAGCCACTCATATCCCCGAAGACCACTCAAATCGTCGCAAACACGGTGAAAAACGGCAAAAAGGCGGAAAACTCTCTTGAGCCAGAAAGCGTGTCAAAAGTAAGCCAAAAACTAGAGGTGGACCAGGTCAGCTGTTGTCACCATTCACACGGCACGATCACACCACCGCAGAAGTGTGACTGTTAAAAGAGTTCGTGTTGTAGCAGCTAGCTTATTTTTCGCCAACCCATTTTTTTAAATTCTAACTGCCTAAACATGCCACAACCGCCAGCAAAGAGAACCAGGGAAAAACCTTCCACTGAGTTAAGTTCTCCAACAGATGGGCTTTGGGAAAAAATAAGCCAGAAGTTTGCTGAGCAAACTGATTTCTTTAAAAACCATATGGCTGAACTGGAGAATCGCATTACGACCAAAATTACTGTTACGCTGGACGCTATTAACAGTGATATGTCGGAAATCATGAAGAGAGTTGAGCGTTTGGAGAGTGAGGTTGCGGAAATCCGGGCCTTGCGAGACCAAGTCAATAGCCTAAAGTCGGCATTTGAGCTGCAGCAAAATGATAGGGTAGCATGTGATCTCCGCCTACATGGGGTACCATTTAATCAAGGCGAAGATGTGAGGGCATTGTTTCACACCCTTTGCTTTAACCTTAAGGTTACCCCCACCCCAAGAATTCGAGATATATTCCGGATGAAACCCCCTAGAAACGGTCGTTCTATAGTTGACCCAATTATAATGATCAAGTTTGATAGACTTGAGGACAGGGCTAACCTAATGCGTACCGTGGGTGCACTACGGCGTGAAACGAAAAGCCAGCTTTCTCTAAGTTATGTTGGCATAGATTCGCCCACTCCAATCTATCTGAACGAACAGCTGACTAAAACCAACTATGAGATTTTTAAAGCAGCCATGCACATGAAGCGTCAGAAGGTCCTATCGACTGTCTTCACTCGTCGAGCAATGGTCCACGTAAAGAAGACGGGCAGTGATCAGGTCCTATGCATTGAGAACATGAAGGCCCTTACCGACATTAATCGTGATCGTCATGAGACACCTGCTGAAACTGACTCTAGGACGGATGTAGCGACACCTAATTTATTTCGTTAATGCAGTTCAACTAAATGTTCTATATGTTCATTTTAAGGTATTATTAGTTCTATTTATATTTACTTTCAATTGCAATTTGTACTTTTATTATATTATGTGTGGTACTGTGTGTGGGTTCCAGGTCTTAGCACTTCAAAATACTTATACTTCTTTTACTTATGTCTGCAATCGAGCCTAATCCAAACTTTAACAGCCATGCATTGATCGGAATTCTTTGTAAACAAACTACTGGTCTGAAAATATGTCACATAAATGCGCAAAGTCTGACTAATAAAATCGATGAGTTCAGGTACCTATTCGAAAATTCAAAAGTCGATGTCATCTGTGTTTCCGAAACTTGGTTCACGTCCGATATCAGTAGTTCATATCTTCGTTGTGCTGATTACAATCTGTTTCGTTCTGATAGAGTAAATCATGTCGGCGGTGTTGCTATTTTTGTCCGTAAACAATTTAAATGTAAAGTTATACGTCAGCAAGAGCTAGAGAGTGCAATAGAATACTTATTTGTAGAAGTACGACGAAAAAATTCTCAAAACATTCTTATTGGCTGTGCCTATAGACCACATCGTACTACTTGCTACTCAGATCTACTTGCTAATCTGACTGCCCTAACATGGACATACAAAAATATTGCATTAACCGGTGATTTCAACAGTGACCTTCTAACTGATACTAGTCTCTGCGCAGAACTATTATCACTCGGACTTCAGCCAGCAAATGTCACACACCCTACCCATTTCACAAAATCCTCACAAACCCTACTAGATGTATTTTTCGTAGATGACGCAAGTAAAATCCTTTTATATGACCAGGTATCTGTACCAGTTTTCTCGCGGCATGATCTTATCTACTTGACGTATAGCATAGACGTCAGCGCTGAGGAATACTCCATAACCTATCGGGCCTTAAAAGATATAAACTATACGCTACTGGACTCAGAGTGTAACTCTTACAACTGGCAAGCACTGTATACAATTCCCAATGTTGATTTACAGTTAGAGTTCTTTAACAACAATATCGAGCTTCTATACAACAAATATGTACCAGTCAAAACAAAAAAATTAGGCCAAATGAGAACCCATGGATTAGCATGGAAATCAAAAATACAATTAATGCATGTGATAGGGCCTATAGAAAGTGGAAACGCTATAAAACAGATTACTTACACAAGCAGTACAGTTCCTTGAGAATAAAGGTCAATAAGTCATGCTGGTTAGCTAAAAGGAAATTCTATCAACAGAAATTCAATAATGTGTCATCTGGTAAAGAATTCTGGAAAAACATAAAAAGTATTGGAGTAGGAAAACAACGACAAGTGACAGCTTGCCATATTAATGCTAATGAATTAAATAATAAATTTGTGAAATCTCAACCTTTAGTACCTGATCAAACTAACAACCCGTACCTGAATACATTGCCAAACAACAACTGTGATACTAGCTTTAGTTTTGTTTGTGTGAGTCAATGTGATGTCCTACAGTCCATGTTAAATATAAAATCAAGTGCAATGGGTGTCGATAATATACATCCAAAATTTTTACTAATCCTTGTCCCCAAGCTACTTCCATATATAACACATATTTTTAATACAGCAATAACATCTTCTACATTTCCAACATGCTGGAAGACAGCCAAAGTACTTCCTACACCAAAAATAAAGGGTGAATATAGACCGATATCCATACTTTCCTTTCTATCCAAAGCATTTGAGCGCCTAGTCTCCACACAAATTAATTTGTATCTTCACGATAATTCACTGTTGAATACACGACAACATGGCTTTCGGAAAACGCGTAGTTGTATGACAGCAATTTTAAAAATTTCAGAGGATATTCGCATGAAAGGCAATGACATGCAAGTTACATTTCTAACACTGCTAGACTATAGCAAGGCTTTCGACACTGTCGATCATTTTATTCTGTGTACTAAGTTAGAAAAACTATATAATTTTTCAAACCCAGCTACAAGCTTGGTAAGAACATACCTAATGGGCCGATCCCAATGTGTTGTAACGGAGTCTGAGACCTCTGACTTTTTATTTACTAAGCGTGGTGTCCCCCAAGGGTCGGTCCTTGGACCATTACTGTTTTTGTGAACGATCTTCCAAATGTCTTGTCTAATTGTGAAGTCCAGATGTATGCTGACGATATGCAAATGTATGTGAGTCGTCCATATAGCCGTATATCTGAATGTATTGATGTCAGTAATAGTGAACTTAAACTAGTTAGCAATTGGGCAATGAATAACGGTCTTCAAATAAATACAAAAAAATCCAAATGTTTGATAATTTTTAAAAAAGAAATAAACCCACCAGTGCAAAAGCTCAAGGTTGATACTGATGAGATTGAATACGTAAATCGAGCTAACAACCTCGGAATTGTGTTCAATATCACTCTTTCGTGGTCCAATCATATCGACTATATAGTTGGTAAGACGTATTGTCAACTACGTCAATTAAAACTGATCCAGAGTATTTTACCAACCCATAGTAAAATAGTATTAGCAAAGTCGATTATAATCCCTTCACTTTTATACTGCATTGAAATATTTGGAAAATGCGACTCAATAAGTAGGAATAAATTAACCGTAGCATACAACAATATAGCAAGATTTATTTTCAATATTAAACCACACGATTCAATTTCAAGTCATGCTAAACAAATCTTTGGACTAGACTTTTCCACATTAGCTGAATTTAGGACACTGATTCTCCTTCACAAAATAGTCACGACCAAGGAACCAAATTACTTGTTTTCGTTTCTCAACTTTGCACAGTCAGCCAGAACGAATAATATAATTCCCACAAGAATCAACTATTCCTCGAGTGAAAATCACTTCTTTGCATGGGCTGTTAAGCTTTGGAATAATTTACTACACAGTTTAAAGAATACAAGAAGTGCTAGACAGTTTCGGAAAGAATTATTATTAATGTTAAAAAAATAGCTAACCCACAACCACACACAACTAATTATAAATCCAAGAACTAACTATAGATAAAAATTCAAAAAAAAAAAAAAAAAAAAATTGTACTACGGATAATAATTAAAACTTGCAAATATGTTTAAGTAATTCTGTAAAACTTTCTGTAAGATTGTAAACTTTGTTTTGTGACTAGTGCTTTACTTTTAAGTTAAATTGTTATGTTTAGCGCTAGGAAGATAAATAAATAATAATAATAATAAAACAGAAACAGAAAACAGAAGAGTAACGGCATCGGATCACTAGCGACGGGCGATCTAACAGACGCAGAGATCCAAGAAACCCTCAAAAAGGAATTGGAAATGATGAGTCAAGACAAGGGAGTCAGCCACATTGCCACGCATAAGATCTTTATGAAACACGATCGCCCATTAAACAGAGGTATTACCCTCGAAACCCGGCCATGCAAGCAATAATAAACAAATAAGTGGTCGACCTCCTAGCTCAGGATCTTAACGAACCCTTACATTCCGCTTACAGCTCGCCAGTAGTAATCGTAGAAATGAAAAACAAAGAATGGGGACTTTGCATAGACTACAGGCAGCTGAACGAGCACTCAGAACGAGACGCATACCCGTTACCCCGAATGGATCACATACTCAACCAACTACGGGAGGTCAAGTATATAAGTACACTTGACTTAAAAAGTGGCTACTGGCAAATACCAATGGATAAAGGGAGCAAACAGTACACCGCTTTCACCGTGCCAGGTCGCGGACTGTTTCAGTGGAAGGTAATGCCTTTTGGCCTACACAAGGCACCAGCCACGTTTCAAAGAGCCCTGGACTCAGTCATAGGACCGGAGATGGAACCCTTTGCATTCGCATACCTTGATATAGTGGTCATCGGGCGCACCAAAAGGGAACACCTAGAAAAACTACAGGAAGTAATGAACAGACTACGCAAGGCAAACCTGAGGATTTGTAACTCGACCGTCGTCGAGTCACATACACGTCATGCAGACGTGTATTTATTGTGCTCCGGGAAAAAGTATTCAATAAAATCACAATAGTGCAGTGACCGTTTTAATAAATCTACTATAACGCGAAAAGACGCATTCTGCGATGAAATCGCGAATGTTTATATTGATTGGTCATTTAATTAATATAAAACTTAACACTTAAAACTCTAATTAACTTTACCACGAATACAATGAGTCTGAACGACGTTCGCACACAACGTCAACGTGAGCAAGACGAGAGACGGCTCTCAGTACAAAGAAATAATGCGTACTTCTCTTTTAAAGCAACCGAAAATAATGCAAGCTCTGATCAAGCGCGGGCAATTACCCCCAACTTGACCGAGTTCTTAAACGTAGCGAGCGAGAGAGCGCGTTCTTGCTCCCCCTCGCTACCATCGACGTCTCTGCGGCCAAAGAGCGCTGAATGTGCTCCAATGCAGGTATGCAATAACCTAAGCTCATCAGCAGTAACTAGCACCGCAATTTCTTTAACAACGTCAACTGTAACTACAACAACAACTGCAACCGTATCGACTGCGCGTTTAATGACAGCAGGGCAAATATTAATACGTCTGCCGCTACGCTGCCCGAAAAACAGAACAAAACCAATGAATGTGCTAAGCCGGATGTGCAGACTGGTATGGATCGCTACATCCAAATCAAAAGGAAGCTGAGCCCTCTATTAATTCTCAACGCAAAATAACCCGTAACAATGCTAGCCTAGCTGGAATAGAAACGCCCACGATTTAAAATCTTGGAAGACGCCAATGACGTTGAGGCGGCCGAATCCACTGAAGTCGAGAAAAGGAAGCCAAAACCTCCGCCTATTTATATTCGAGAAAAAAGTTCCAATGTTCTTGTTAACAAAATTATCGACCTTTACCTCTAGTAAAGGGCAACATCCAGGAAACAAAGGTTCAAATGAAGTCTGAAGATAATTACAGAATATTATCGAAATATCTTTCCGAGAATAAAAAGAACTTTTACACGTATCAGCTAAAAAGTAGCAAGGGCCTGCAAGTCGTACTTAAGGGCATAGAGTCCGACGTAACGCGTGCAGAGATAACAAAGGCGCTTCAAGAGAAGGGATTTAACGCTAAGACAGTCTTCAATATCCTTAACAGGGATAGAAAGCCGCAGCCACTCTTTAAGGTTGAGCTCGAGCCAGAAAATAAGCCCCTAAAGAAATTCGAAGTGCACCCCATTTACAATCTTCAGTTCCTGCTGCACCGCAGAAGTACAGTTGAGGAACCGCACAAACGCAATGGCCCGGTACAATGTGCGAACTGCCAAGAATATGGCCATACAAGGTCATACTGTAAACTGCGCCCGGTGTGTGTAGTTTGTGGAGATCTTCATGATTCCGCACACTGCCCAGCGAGCAAAGATGACTGCAACTCCAAAAAGTGCGGCAACTGCGGTGGCAATCACACTGCTAACTACAGAGGCTGCCCTGTTTATAAGGAGCTGAAAAGTCGCATCCACCAGAAAGGGAAATGCCGGCCGCACCCAAAATAAACAGATGACAGCTTCCAGATCAAACCCTGAAGTCTTCTTCTCGACTGCAGCCAGATCCTCACTAGGGCCCTTAAACTCTGATAAAAATGTGACTTACGCAAGCGCTTTAAAATCAGGACTGGCCAAAAAGTTCATTTCTGCAATCAGCATACCAAGAACCGAACACGGCTCAGCAGCAACAATTCCCGGAGCAGTCAAAAAGCAACTTCGAAGATATGATATACAGCCTGCAGCAAAGCCTTACGGAGTTTATGTCGTTTATGCGCACAGCTATTTTTTTTTTTTTTTTTTTTTTTTATTTCGCGCGGAGTCCCACGGCCCACTTACCCGCCCAACCGACCGAGGGGCGCAGCCTGTATCGTACGGCACGATTCGCGATAAGATAGACGCGAGATAGGAAAATAAAGGTAAAGGTCCGGGGAAAAAAGTAATAGTTAGATCAATCTTAATGCGAAACCAAAATCTATTGATTCAAATGCTGGTTTCACAACAATCCAAATAATGACTTCCCTAAAGATATTTACGTGGAACGCTAACGGCGTCTCACAGCATAAACTTGAGTTAGCTCAATTCCTACTCGATAACCATATCGACGTAATGCTGCTTTCAGAAAGACACCTTACAAACAAATACAATTTTCAACTACGAGGTTATTCATTCTACGGAACAAATCATCCAGATGGTAAAGCACATGGTGGGACTGGAATTCTAATCAGAAGCCGTATTAAGCACCACTATCATAACAAATTTGCTAAAAATTACCTACAGGCCACATCTATAAATATACAAATAACAAGAAAGGAAAGCTAACTTCGGGCGGAGCCGAAGTTGAAATACCCTTGCAGAATATTCTGTAAATTATATTCTCCAAAATTATTCATATGATGCATTCTTAACACTCATAAAAGTCCCAACTTCCTAACTTTAAAAACACCAAAGTTATGGCATTTCCAATCGTTTAGTTATATGGCAGCTATAGAATATAGTCGGCCGATTTGGTAGGTCGGATTGATTGGCCAAATATAAAACCCATTGAAAATCCCAACTTCCTAACATTACAAACACCAAAGTTATGGCATTTCCGATCGTTCAGTTATATGGCAGCTATAGGATATAATCGGCCGATCCCGGCCGTTCCGACTTATATACTGCGTGCAAAGGAAAGAAGGGTGTGTGCAAAGTTTCAGACAGACGGACATACAGACGGTCAGAGGGACATGCTTATATCAACTCAGGAGGTGATCCTGATCAAGAATATATATACTTTATAGGGTCGGAGATGTCTCCTTCACTGCGTTGCACACTTTTGACCAATATTATAATACCCTCTGCAAGGGTATAAAAACTGGCAACCAACTTACACTAGCCGCCGTATACTGCCCCCCTCGCTTCACTATAGCTGAAAATGAGCTTATGCAGTTTTTGAACTCACTAGGAGACCACTTCATAGCAGCAGGGGACTACAATGCCAAGCACACACACTGGGGATCACGTCTCGTGACTCCAAAAGAAAAACAGCTCTATAATGCAGTTATAAAAGCCAAGAACAAGCTGGACTATGTTTCTCCTGGCAGACCAACATACTGGACCCAAGGAAACTACCCGATTTAATAGACTTTGCAAAGCAACCAAAAGAAGACAAATCTACAACTAGAACAGCTCGTCCTCGAAAAGCGACGCTTACGTCGAAAGTGGCAACTCCACAGATTACTATCTGCTAGGCAAAGCTTAAAATATGCCTCACGTCAACTCACAAAAGCTTTACAGCAAGAAGAAGCACATGTCCACCGACGCTACATAGAGCTATTGTCAACATCTAGTACAAAACACTCACTATAGAGAGCTCACCCTACTCTAAGCTCACCGAAAGTAACCGTGATGCCTATTAGAAATTATGAACCAATTGAGTTTCGCCCAAACGAAATCGTTAGCATCATCAAAAATCAGCTGAATCCGAAAAAATCCCCGGGCTGCGACCTCATAACTCTCAAAATGATCATAGAGCTCCCATATTGCGCCGTTTGCACTATCACCCAGCTTTTTAATGCCATCGCAAAACTTGGCCACTTTCCAGTGAGATGGAAAAAGTCGATTATAATAATGATAGCAAAGCGAGGAAAAGACCACACAATTCCCACGTTGTATAGACCTATAAGCCTACTCTCATGCTTATCTAAACTCTTTGAAAAATGCGTATTGACACGGAAAAACACTTACCTAAGAATCCAGGAAGGAATTCCGTCACATCAATTTGGGTTTCGTGAAAAGCACGGAATAATTGAGCAGGTCAACCGGATAACATCAGAAATTCGGAACGCGTTCGCAAAACGAGAGTACTGTACTGCCATATTTTTAGACGTCTCTCAAGCATTTGATAGAGTTTGGCTAGAAGGTCTAATGTACAAGATCAAGACAATGCTCCCCTACAACACCCATAAGGCACTGAAAGAAAAAGGATTCTTCTCCAAAAATATTATTAATATTATCAACAAAAATAAAAAGCCGCAACCACTCTTTAAGGTCGAACTGGAGCCTGAAAGCAGAGCCTTGAAGAAAAATGAAGTGCACCCGATCTATAAACTGCAATACCTGTTGCACAGAAGGATTACTGTTGAAGAACCGCATAAGCGGAATGGCCCGCTGCAATGCACAAACTGCCAAGAGTATGGACACACCAGAAACAACTGCGGGCTTCGTTCAGTCTGCGTAGCTTGTGGTGGCTTCCACAAATCCGAACCTTGCCCTGCAAGCAAAGAAGACCCAAAGACAAAGAAATGCGCTAACTGTGGAGATAACCATACCGCAAACTACAGAGGCTGCCCGGTCTATAAAGAGCTGAAGAGTCAGTTTCAACAAGCAAAACAAGCACGCTCCCAGAATGCACGAAATGCGTACGTGCAATCCCAAACCACACCTAATGTTTTCTTTGCGAAAGCAGCCAGATCTTCATTTGGGCCCCTCAACACAAATGGGGGAGTTTCATACGCCAGTGCCCTAAAATCAGGACTTGCCAATCAGACGGGGTTCCCACAAGCTCAATGCTCTGAGCAAAATATAATAACACCTCAGCAAGCAATAGGACAAATACCAAACAGCATGGAAACCATAATGCTGACTTTACAACAGGGTATGATGGAATTTATGTCCTTCATGAAAACAACAATGACAAACCTTATGCAAAATCAAAACATCTTAATAAATTTGCTCACATCCCAACAATCTAAATAATCGATGTCTTGTCTTCGAATATCCATGTGGAATGCCAATGGCGTTTCACGGCACAAACTTGAAATAACTCAAATCCTCAATGAAAACCAAATAGATGTAATGCTGCTGGCAGAAACGCATCTCACAAGTAAATACAACTTCCAAATAAGAGGTTATACTTCATACTGCACAGATCATCACCACTTTCACCAGAGGTTTGCAACAAATTATTTGCAGGCTACATCTATAAAACTACAAGCAGGCAACGGCAGTATCACTATAGCCGCTGTCTATTGCCCACCGCGTTTTACAATAACTGAAGAGCAATTCTTGGACTTCTACAATTCACTCGGAGATCGCTTTATAGCAGGAGGAGACTACAACGCCAAGCACACGCACTGGGGATCAAGACTAGTGACGCCCAAAGGAAGACAACTGTATAAAGCAATCATAAATTTGAGCAACAAACTCGACTATGTCTCCCCTGGCAGCCCCACATATTGACCAGCTGACCCCAGAAAACTCCCGGACTTAATTGACTTCGCTGTGACCAAGAACATCCCAAGAAATTTAGTCAGCGCCAAATCGCTATCGGACTTATCATCGGACCACTCGCCTGTTTTAATAACTCTCCTTCAAAGCCCGAAAGTAATCGAGCACCCCTTCAGGCTGACCTCGACTAGAACTAACTGGCTAAAGTACAAAAAGTATGTAAGTTCCCACATTGAACTAACACCACAGTTAAACATAGAGAACGACATCGACTTCTGTGCTGATGCCCTGGAGTCAGTACTCGTGACAGCAGCCAAAATCTCAACACCAGAAGAGACAATCGTGCGTAGCAACCAATACAAAACTAATCTGCAAATCGAACAACTAGTTCGGGAAAAACGACGTCTACGACGCGTTTGGCAATCCTGCAGATCGGCCCATTCGAAGCAACTCTATAATGATGCCACCCGCAGACTCACCAAAACCCTCAAGCAAGAAGAGGAGCTTGCGCAGCGCCGGTCCATCGAGAAACTGTCGCCGACCAGTACAAAGCATCCTTTGTGGAGAGCTCACCCAAATTTAAGCTCTCCGATAGAATCAGTCACTCCGATTAGAAATTCCTCGGGTACTTGGGCCCGCAGTGACGAAGACAGAGCCGAAACATTTGCTTTACACCTACGAAATGTATTTCAGCCGAACGCCGCCACAAACTCTCTTCAACTACCGCCGTTTAGCTCTGAAATTGCAATTAACCCGATTTTGTTTCAAACACCTGAAATTGCTAACATCATTAGGAAGCAAATAAAACCGAAAAAGGCTCCAGGGGCCGACCTAATAACCCCAAAAATGATAATTGAACTTCCAAACTGCGCAGTGGATGTTATATGCAAGCTATTTAACGGGATCGCAAAACTTGGCTACTACCCCAAAAAATGGAAAAAGTCCGTGGTTATAATGATACCGAAGCCTGGCAAGACCACACAATTCCCTCATCGTACAGGCCAATAAGCTTACTATCGTGCCTGTCCAAATTACTGGAAAAATGCCTGCTCACGCGCATTACACCATATTTAAGAGAACAAAACTTAATCCCGGCGCATCAATTCGGGTTTCGTAAAGGCCACGGAACCATCGAGCAAGTCAACCAGATAACTTCAGAAATTCGTACAGCCTTCGAACATCGGGAATATTGTAGTGCGATATTCCTCGACGTCTCTCAGGCATTCGACCGAGTGTGGCTTGAAGGCCTTATGCATAAAATCATAACATTTTTGCCAGAAAACATTCATAAGTTACTTAAGTCGTACCTCTACCACAGAGTCTTTGAGGTTAGATGCAATACAACGACATCCAATGAGTATAACATTGAAGCCGGAGTCCCACAAGGTAGCGACCTGGGCCCTACCCTGTTTATCCTATACACAGCAGACATCCCTACGAACGAGAGGCTGACTACGTCCACATTTGCTGACGACACCGCAATCCTGAGCCGCTCGAGATGCCCAACTAGAGCAACAGCTCAACTGGCTGATCATTTGGTGGTAGTTGAAAAGTGGCTATCAGACTAGCGAATCAAAATTAATGAACAAAAGTGTAAACATATAACGTTTACCCTTAACAGACAATCGTGCCCGCCGCTAACTTTGAATGGTACGCAGATTCCCCAAGCCAGCGATGTAACATATCTCGGCGTCCACCTCGACAGACGCCTAACCTGGCGGAGGCACATTGAATGCAAGAAAGTACATCTCAGACTTAAAGCTAGCAGCCTACACTGGATTATAAATTCTCGATCACCCCTGTGTCTGGACTTTAAAGTTATTCTCTACAACTCCACCCTCAAGCCCATTTGGACCTACGGCTCCCAGCTCTGGGGGAACGCGAGCAACAGCAACGTTGACATCATACAGCGCTCACAATCAAAAATCCTGCGAACAATCACTGGGGCACCATGGTATGTTCGGAACGAAAACATCCACAGGGATCTGGGCATACCACCGGTCAAAGATGAAATAGCAAAGCAGAAAGCGGCCTACCATAACAAGCTTACTCTGCACCCAAATAATCTCGCAAGGAACCTAAGACGGGTTTCGAACAGAACTCGTCTGCATCGTAACGATCTACCAGCCCAGCAATAAATATTAGGGCCCGTTAGTCTAAATTCAGTCTACATGACTGTAAGTTAAGTTATATTCTTAAGATTTGATATACTTATTGTTAGTCTCATATAGAGAAGATTCAATAAATAAAGCATATATTTACAAAAAAAAAAAAAAAAAAAAAAAGATTCGTAAACTTATTGTTAGTCTCAAAATTAAGAGAAGATTCAATAAATAAAAGCAAAGTTAAATAAAAAAAATAAAAAAAAACGAAAACACCGGTACTGACTAGCCCGGATTTTGGGAAAACGTTTATACTTCAGACGGACGCCAGCAACTGCGGATTAGGAGCTGTCCTGAGCTGTCATATGCCAGTCGGAAGCTCACAAAGACAGAGCAAAACTACTCAGCGACCGAAAAAGAATGCCTGGCAATCCACTGGGGCATCCAGAAAATGAGGATGTACTTGGAAGGGTATCACTTTATAGTCATCACTGATCATCAGGCGCTAAAATGGCTAAACTCGATAGAGAGCCCGTCAGGACGGATTGCCAGATGGGCGATGCCCAATGGCAATGCAGCCATACTCTTTCGAAATACGTTATCGCGAAGGAAAGCTCAATGTCGTTGCGGACGCACTATCCAGAATGCCAAAAGAAGAAGCTCACGGAGCCGAGCTCGAAGAAGACCTCTGGATTAAACAGAAACTCCTAGTCTTGGAAAGAAATCCTGAAACATGGCTAGATTACGCGATAATCAACGGAAAACTATACAGACACAGCCATGGAAACTATGCGTGGCGAAAAGTCAAAGAGCAAGAGTACTGCGAGAAAACCACAGCGAAGGAACAGCACGACACCCAGGGGTCAGAAAAACAAAACACCGGATAATGGCAACATACTACTGGCAAGGGATGCACAGAGACATACTGCAGCATGTACGAAGCTGCGAAACATGTCAACGCTACAAGACATCACAACAACAAGCAGCGGGGAAAATGTTGTCACAGATAGCGAAAACACCTTGTGAAACATTGTGCATAGACTTTTTGTGGCCACTACCACGATCTAGCCACGGTAATAACATGTTATTAGTAATGTTCGACAAATTCACGAAGTGGGTGGAGATAGCAGCCGTCCGGAAAGCGACCACGGAAATCGTATTAAATCATAAAATCATATCACGGTTTGGAACCCCAAAAAACCTGATCTCAGACAATGGAGTACAATTCACAAGCAACAAGTTCAAGGCACAACTACAGAAATGGGGGATTGCTCACCAACTAACAACCCCATACACCCCTCAGGAAAACCCAGCAGAAAGGGCAAACCGTACGATAAAAACAATGATAGCCCAATTCTCAGGATCAGAGCACACAAGATGGGACGACTGGCTACCTGAAATCTCGCTAGCAATCAACAGTAGCAGATCGGAATCAACAGGGTATAGCCTGGCATATCTACTATACGGACGGGAAATTAGACTACCAGGAAGCCTGTTTGCCGAAAACACTCAAGTATCCGGAATCATAGAGGACACAGTGGAAACACGATGGGAACGGATAATGGATACATGGAAACTAGCACACCTAAACATGGGAAAGGCGGCACAGGATCAAGCTAGATCGTACAACCTCTGGAAAAGGGACTGAAGACCCAAACAAGGGGATCTAGTATGGGAAAGACAACACCCCTTGTCAAAAGCAGCAACTGGATTCGCGGCCAAGCTAGCCCCAAAATAGGAAGGTCCATTCAAAGTAACAAGTTTCATGCAGCGGTGATTGCAACAATAAAACACACGGTGACCGGGAAGACGCACAGAGCCTACATAAGCGAACTAGAACCCCATGTAGAAACCCTCGACTAACAAGCATGCGCAACTCCAAAAACAACAAGCTAAAACCATCCGCCCATTTTTCAGAATGAACAACAAACTAAAAAACTCGCTCTCCAAGTACCGGGAGAACCTCCAAAGGCTCAACCAGCAGCGGCGAAGAGTAATTATAATCGGAGCCGTGGACGTGGCAGGTCCAGCTGGTTGCAGGAAGCCAACCAAGCCCGCCCCGGTAGGCAGACAAGCACCAGCCAGGAAACCAATTTCGACACCGACCATAGCAACAACAAGGCAAACGAAGGCGACACCAACAACCAGGGAAACGACCACGGCAACAACGCGGCAAACGATGGCGACACCAACAACCAGGAAAACGACCACGCAACAACACGGCAAACGATGACAACACCAACAACCAGGGAAACGACCACGGCAACAACACGGAAAACGATGGCGACACCAACAACCAAGGAAACGACACGGCAAACAACGGACAACGAAGCACGACCCCTCACGCCTAGGACAACAACCGGAACAAAAAGGAACAAGCTAGCTGATTTCCAACGGCCACAAACGAAATGGGTAACCCCGCGGCGGCTCTCTTCACTCGACCATCCCGGAACAAAACTGATCAAAACATTAGAGTAAAGTGAAGAGGAATGGGAACCAAAACCGCGGGGATACGACAACCACATGAATAGGGTGGAAGAAGCGGTCACACGCCTAAGGGCAACCTGGCGCAGAGGAAACAAAAGATCAAAACTGGTGGTCTCGGACAACCTCACGACCCGAATCCGGATCGGGAGAAGTGGATACATCCAAAAAAAACACCGAGGAGACACCAACGTCCCGGGGGGGGGTGTGACGACCGCGTCACAAATAATAAAAGAACATTCCAAAAACAACACACAATGATCTTTTATTCTCCCTACGCTACCACATTCAAAACACAAACAAAACACAAACAAAATCGCGCACTTTCAAAACGCGCGCCCTAAAACAATTAACTGGTCACACTAATATATCGATAGTCGACCACCATCCCTATATTCGTGACCCGATAACGAGCTATCGAGATCGGGATTCTCGTCATCGACCACTATGGGCACACTCAACGGGGCCTATATAAGCAGAGGCAAGACCCCAGATGAGTCACTTGCGTTCCGACGATCTTCGAGGAAACATCAGCAACAAGAAACCAAGTAGATCTCTCCCAACGACCCAGAACACTTCGAACCCGACGTACGCACGACGAAGCGACTCCTCGGCCCATCCACAGCGCCGACACTCGCAACAAGCAGTCCATCACTCGGTCCATCCGCAGCGCCGACACTCGCAGCAAGCAGTTCATCACTCGGCCCATCCGCAGCGCCGACACTCACAGCAAGCAGTTAATCACTCAGTCCTTCCGCAGAGCCGACACGCACAGCAAGCTGTTCATCACTCGACCTTCCGCAGCGCCGAAGCTCGCACACCGGATCACGACAGCAAGCAGTTCATCACTCGCCCCTTCCGAAGCGCCGAATAGACAGAGCAAGCAGTCCCGACGCATCTACACACAACTACACGATTATACGATTACTTTGAAATACACGTCTCTAGTTTTACCCATCTGTGTCATTATTCAAAATATGAATTTATTTTATTATAATATATATATTATTTTTCTTAATAAAAAGATGTCTAAAAAAATTATATATATTTTTTTTATTTATTTATTTTATTTTTTATTTGATTTGTTTTGATTTGTTTTGATTTGATAAAATTATAAAATTGTAGTTAGAAGTAAAATTAGGAAATATAAATTGAAAACATAATTGGAAAATGTTGTTGTAAACCGTATGGTTGATCAGGCCTTACGAGATAACAAAGTATTTATACATGAAAAATGAACAACTTGTTTTTTATTTTTATCGCTCATTACTACTATGTTTTTTGTACCCTTGCAGAGGGTATTATAATTTTGTGCAACGCAGTAAAGGAGACATCTCCGACCCCATAAAGTATATATATTTGACGAGGATCCAGATTCTGAGTCCTCAACTGGACTTTCGACGAAACGTTTTATGGCGCGTGGCATGCTCTTGAATTTCACAATCAGTATGACTTTTTCAACTCCTGTCGATTCCTTTTCAATTCCTCCTCACCTTCAAAAACACACTCAGTGTGGTGAGTTATGACGAACACTATCTGTCTTACTCATGCCCACGACCAGGCTACGTTGGCGGAATGGTATATCCGCCTCGCACGAAAGAACGTAGAAGCAATAAGAAATAAAACAAGCGTGTACCAACAAATAATCGTTATAATTTTAATTTTCAAAATAATCTGCGACACGTCCTTCCTGACCTATCTCGAGTCCTCGTGAGTGTACAACATAAAGGTTTACAAAATCTATTCTCTTATTTTCTATACAAAATAAAGTTCAACAGGTTTTTCAGAATCGAACAAAATTATTTCACAATTCCTCATATTTTTATACCCTTCCAGAGGGTATTATAATTTCAGTCAAAAGTTTGCAACCGACCCTATAAAGTATATATATTCTTGATCAGCATCACCATGAGAGTCGATCAAGCCATGTCCGTCTGTACGTCCGTCTGTACGTCCGTCTGTCCGTCCGTCTGTCCGTCCGCCTGTCCGTCCGTCTGTCCGTCCGTCTGTCCGTTTCTACGCAAACTAGTCCCTCAGTTTTAAAGCTATCTGCTTGAAACTTTCCCAAAAGTTGTCTTTCTATTGCAGGCAGTATATAAGTCGGAAAGATGCGGATCGGGTGACTATATCATATAGCTGCCATACAACTGAACGATTGGAAAAGCCATAACTTTTGTGTTTTTAAAGTTAGGAAGTTGGGATTTTCTATAGGTTTTATTTTTGGCCAATCAATCCGACATACTAAATTTTATAAGGATCGGCCGACTATATCCTATAGCCGCTACATAACTGATTGATCGGAAATGCCATAACTTTGGTGTTTTTAAAGTTAGGAGGTTGGGACTTTTTGTGAGTATTAAGAATGCATCATATGAATAATTTTTGAGAATATAATTTACAGAATATTCTGCAAGGGTATATTAAGTTCGACTTTTGAGAGGTCCGGATTACCACCAACTTAATTTCAAACAATTACGATTCAGCTTTTTCTTTCATATGGCCATCATATCCTTCATAAATTTACAAAAATCATGCCAACAACTAGCACACAGTCATTCACAAGATAAACTGGCCAGTCAATAAATGAGTTAATTTAGCCCACAGCTTATATCCAGACAAACCGGCCATCATAAATAGCTCGCAGTTTAGTTCATAAGCCAGCCAAATAACAATTCACCGATCATTTCCAAAATTTAATTGTATTTAAAAATCACAGCCCTCACCGGCTTGATCTGTGGCATCTTTATCATATAGCTCTGTGGCTTCTTCATCATCACACTCATTATCCAACTCTGTAGTAATCCCCTTCTCAGGCATACATCTCAAAAATTCGTGAGAATATTTATATGTGCTGTTATTATTTAATGCCTTAAGTTTATACCGATCTCCTTCTAATATTTCGGTCACTAAAAACGGTCCTCTAAACTTAGGATCTAGTTTTGTCTGATGACGCTCTTCGCTCTTAAGCAATACGTAATCACCAATCTTGTGCCTAACAATAGTAGCCTTAGCTTTATCAAATCTAGCCTTATTGTAATGGGAATTCTTTTCCATGTTTTGCTTCGCCATATCTCTAACTTTGTCAATATCAACATCATTCTCATTTTCGACAACAGGTACGAGACCAAATGGCCTTGCTTCTTTACCAATAAGGATTTCTAAAGGGCAAACCTTAGTCACTCTATTTGGCGTACAATTAAGAGCCAGTTGAATTTCACATAGAGCATCCTGCCATGACCCATGCCCTGACTCAACCGCCGTTAGCATGGATTTTCGAGTACTCATAACTCGCTCTACTTGGCCATTGGCCCGACTAGCGCCCGTGGCGATCAAATGCAAATCTATTTTTTGAACAGAGCAGAAATTACGGAATGATGTACTAGAAAAGCAATCAGACGAGAAAGGACTCCGAACAATGATATTAGCGCTTTTAATGCCTTAATACAACTCTCTGTATCTAGCCTCACTGTATGGGGCAAAGAAACAAACTTCGTGAACACGTCTATTGACACGATTATATATTCCTTCTGATAATTTTTACCACTAAGCTTCCTGTAATGTTCATGTGGACTGTATGCCACGGGATGCCAATCTTCGGTATATATTGCAGTTCGGCTTGTACCTTTTACCAGATGGGGGCTTTGACAGTCTGCATGTAATACAGTTGTCGACAAATTTGCGAACGAAATTTACTTAGACATCTTGTCGAACCAGTAATACTCGTACATTTTCTCAAGGGTTTTCTCCCAACCAAGGCTCATAATAGACTCGTGCACATTATTTACGGCCGACCACCTAAACGGCTTTGGATGATAGAAAGACAACGAGTTTTCCCATTTCTTTCAATTTTTCTATAAAGTGTTGCAGCCCTTAATTCGTACGTTTTGGCCAAATCCTCAGAAAGATCATCGCTACGCAATCTAGAAACAATAGACGACGTTTCCTCGTCGCGTTGCTGCTCAGCTAACAAGCAATTGTCTGTGATCTCTGATTTCCAACGGCCACAACCGAAATGGGTAACCCCGCGGCGGCTCTCTTCACTCGACCATCCCGGAACAAAACTGACGACCCAGCGGCACAAATAATAAAAGAACATTCCAAAAACAACACACAATGATCTTTTATTCTCCCTACGCTACCACATTCAAAACACAAACAAAATCGCGCACTTTCAAAACGCGCGCCCTAAAACAATTAACTGGTCACACTAATATATCGATAGTCGACTACCATCCCTATATTCGTGACCCGATAACGAGCTATCGAGATCGGGATTCTCGTCATCGACCACTCTGGGCACACTCAACGGGGCCTATATAAGCAGAGGCAAGACCCCAGATGAGTCACTTGCGTTCCGACGATCTTCGAGGAAACATCAGCAACAAGAAACCAAGTAGATCTCTCCCAACGACCCAGAACACTTCGAACCCGACGTACGCACGACGAAGCGACTCCTCGGCCCATCCACAGCGCCGACACTCGCAACAAGCAGTCCATCACTCGGTCCATTCGCAGCGCCGACACTCGCAGCAAGCAGTTCATCACTCGGCCCATCCGCAGCGCCGACACTCACAGCAAGCAGTTAATCACTCAGTCCTTCCGCAGAGCCGACACTCACAGCAAGCAGTTCATCACTCGACCTTTCGCAGCGCCGAAGGTCGCACACCGGATCACGGCAGCAAGGAGTTCATCACTCGCCCCTTCCGAAGCGTCGAATAGACAGAGCAAGCAGTCCCGACGCATCTACACACAACTACACGATTATACGATTACTTTGAAATACACGTCTCTAGTTTTACCCATCTGTGTCATTATTCAAAATATGAATTTATTTTATTATAATATATATATTATTTTTCTTAATAAAAGATGTCTAAAAAAATTATATATATTTTTTTTATTTATTTATTTTTATTTTTTTATTTGATTTGTTTTGATTTGTTTTGATTTGATAAAATTATAAAATTGTAGTTAGAAGTAAAATTAGGAAATATAAATTGAAAACATAATTGGAAAATGTTGTTGTAAACCGTATGGTTGATCAGGCCTTACGAGATAACAAAGTATTTATACATGAAAAATGAACAACTTGTTTTTTATTTTTATCGCTCATTACTACTATGTTTTTTGTACCCTTGCAGAGGGTATTATAATTTTGGTCAAAAGTGTGCAACGCAGTAAAGGAGACATCTCCGACCCCATAAAGTATATATATTTGACGAGGATCCAGATTCTGAGTCCTCAACTGGACTTCCGACGAAACGTTTTATGGCGCGTGGCAAGCTCTTGAATTTCACAATCAGTATGACTTTTTCAACTCCTGTCGATTCCTTTTCAATTCCTCCTCACCTTCAAAAACACACTCAGTGTGGTGAGTTATGACGAACACTATCTGTCTTACTCATGCCCACGACCAGACTACGTTGGCGGGATGGTATATCCGCCTCGCACGAAAGAACGGAGAAGCAATAAGAAATAAAACAAGCGTGTACCAACAAATAATCGTTATAATTTTAATTTTCAAAATAATCTGCGACACGTCCTTCCTGACCTATCTCGAGTCCTCGTGAGTGTACAACATAAAGGTTTACAAAATCTATTCTCTTATTTTCTATACAAAATAAAGTTCAACAGGTTTTTCAGAATCGAACAAAATTATTTCACAATTCCTCATATTTTTATACCCTTCCAGAGGGTATTATAATTTCAGTCAAAAGTTTGCAACCGACCCTATAAAGTATATATATTCTTGATCAGCATCACCATGAGAGTCGATCAAGCCATGTCCGTCTGTACGTCCGTCTGTCCGTCCGTCTGTCCGTCCGTCTGTCCGTCCGTCTGTCCGTTTCTACGCAAACTAGTCCCTCAGTTTTAATGCTATCTGCTTGAAACTTTCCCAAAAGTTGTCTTTCTATTGCAGGCAGTATATAAGTCGGAAAGATCGGGTGACTATATCATATAGCTGCCATACAACTGAACGGTTGGAAAAGCCATAACTTTTGTGTTTTTAAAGTTAGTAAGTTGGGATTTTCTATAGGTTTTATTTTTGGCCAATCAATCCGACATACTAAATTTTATAAGGATCGGCCGACTATATCCTATAGCCGCTACATAACTGATTGATCGGAAATGCCATAACTTTGGTGTTTTTAAAGTTAGGAAGTTGGGACTTTTTGTGAGTATTAAGAATGCATCATATGAATAATTTTTGAGAATATAATTTACAGAATATTCTGCAAGGGTATATTAACTTCGGCTCCGCCCGAAGTGAGCTTTCCTTTCTTGTTTTTTAATGTCTTATCTTCATACAACTTTTGAGAGGTCCGGATTACCACCAATTTAATTTCAAACAATTACGATTCAGCTTTTTCTTTCATATGGCCATCATATCCTTCATAAATTTACAAAAATCATGCCAACAACTAGCACACAGTCATTCACAAGATAAATTGGCCAGTCAATAAATGAGTTAATTTAGCCCACAGCTTATATCCAGACAAACCGGCCATCATAAATAGCTCGCAGTTTAGTTCATAAGCCAGCCAAATAACAATTCACCGATCATTTCCAAAATTTAATTTTATTTCAAAATCACAGCCCTCACCGGCTTGATCTGTGGCATCTTTATCATATAGCTCTGTGGCTTCTTCATCATCACACTCATTATCCAAATCTGTAGTAATCCCCTTCTCAGGCATACGTCTCAAAAATTCGTGAGAATATTTATATGTGCTGTTATTATTTAATGCCTTAAGTTTATACCGATCTCCTTCTAATATTTCGGTCACTAAAAACGGTCCTCTAAACTTAGGATCTAGTTTTGTCTGATGACGCTCTTCGCTCTTAAGCAATACGTAGTCACCAATCTTGTGCCTAACAATAGTAGCCTTAGCTTTATCAAATCTAGCCTTATCGTAATGGGAATTCTTTTCCATGTTTTGCTTCGCCATTTCTCTAACTTTGTCAATATCAACATCATTCTCATTTTCGACAACAGGTACGAGACCAAATGGCCTTGCTTCTTTACCACTCTATTTGGCGTACAATTAAGAACCAGTTGAATTTCACATAGAGCATCCTGCCATGACCCATGCCCTGACTCAACCGCCGTTAGCATGGATTTTAGAGTACTCATAACTCGCTCTAATTGGCGATCAAATGCAAATCTATTTTTTGAACAGAGCAGAAATTACGGAATGATGTACTAGAAAAGCAATCAGACGAGAAGGGACTCCGAACAATGATATTAGCGCTTTTAATGCCTTAATACAACTCTCTGTATCTAGCCTCACTGTATGGGGCAAAGAAACAAACTTCGTGAACACGTCCATTGACACGATTATATATTCCTTCTGATCATTTTTACTACTAAGCTTCCTGTAATGTCCATGTGGACTGTATGCTACGGGATGCCAATCTTCGGTATATATTGCAGTTCGGCTTGTACCTTTTACCAGATGGGGGCTTTGACAGTCTGCATGTAATACAGTTGTCGACAAATTTGCGAACGAAATTTACTTAGACATCTTGTCGAACCAGTAATACTCGTACATTTTCTCAAGGGTTTTCTCCCAACCAAGGTTCATAATAGACTCGTGCACATTATTTATGGCCGACCACCTAAACGGCTTTGGATGATAGGGAGACAACAGTCAGTAAGCACGACGAAATGTCGACCATGTAGGTAATGGCGAAAATGCTTAATAGAATTGTAAACTGCAAGTGTTTCCAGTTCATACGAATGGTAACGCGATTCCGCTGGCGAGGTCCGTTTACTAAAGTATTCGATAACTCGTGGCTTGTGTTCGATTTTAGGCAATAAAATTGCTCCATAGCCATCAGCACTCGCATCTGTATGGAGCTTAATAAGAAATTGTGGATCAAAGATAGTCAGAACAGGTTCATTAGTCAGGATAGAAATTACTTTCTGTCGTATTTGCTCGTGCTCTAATTCCCATAAAAATTACATACTTTTTGAAGTTAGAGCATAGAGGGGTTTTAGCAACAGTGAAAACTTGGGAACAAACTGACGAAAATATGAGACCAGTCTAATAAATTGTCTCAGTTGAGTGGCGGACTGCGGTGGCGGTAAGTCTCCTAGAGCTTGTATTTTCCTAGGATTCGGTCGAATTTCACCTGCTCTAACTTCAAAACCTAATTACGACACAAGATTTGAGAAAGGAACATTTCTTTATGTTGAAAGAAAATCCTGCTTCTGCTAGTGTTTGAAAGGTGATTTGTAATCTCTCAAAAGCTTCCTCCGTTGTACGTGCGACTATCATTACATCGTCCATATAAACAATGGCATATTTATAAGTCAGATCACATAAACCATGATCAATAGCCCTTTGGAATACAGAAGGCGCATTTTTAAGCCCAAACGGCATAGTCAAGTATTCGTACTGCCCTTCTGGGGTTACAAAAGCTGTTCGTTCAATGGAATTGGTATGTATTGGGATCTGATGGAAGCCACTGGCCATATCAATACACGTGAAAGACCTAGTCCCACTCAACCTAGCTATCTGGTCAGATATAAGTGGCAACGGGTACTTGTCGGAAACAGTATTGGCATTAAGCTCCCGACAATCAACACAGAGACGGTCTGTACCATTTTTCTTCCAGACAAGTAACATCGGACTCGCGAAAGGACAGGAACTGGGACTTATTATGTTCGCATCCAACAGCTCTTGAATAGAATTTCTAACCTTTTCTTTTTCCTCCACACTCAAACGATAAGGGCGCCTCTGAATTGTCCTATTTTGATCAATCAAACGAATTTCTAGCTGTCCCGTAGACACGCGGCTCTGTGGGATACCGTTTATGAATGAGTTTCAGAATTTCTGTAATATTGATAGCAGTTTATCTTTATCTGGTCCATGCAAATCGGTATCAACATCAGCCAGGTCAGGAGTACATTCGGAGACTACGACTGGTAATATAGACTTTTCATTAAACATAGTGAGCGCGCTTGATGTAATTGTCACGCCGATGCCCTGGCTCAAAATTTCGCGATCAATCAAAGCGTCGCATTTGATATGATTATCTAAAACTACATGAAATAAGATTTCAAAAGAACGCTCACAAATCAATACATCTGCCATAATCTGTAAAGTACTACAAACGGAGTTAACACCTATACCCCTTAGTGTCACTACGTTGTTTATTCTAGTCGCTGATAATCTCAGCGATGCAGTCTCCTTGATGAGTGAGCATTCGGCTCCGGAGTCGAAGTAAAATCGGAACGACTCACCAACCTGCAGTACCGTTCCTAAGGGCTCCAGTACGGTGCATATGTTCACATCTTTGATGATGTTGCTTTTGATTGGTGGACGCTCCTGACGATCTGTCCAGCTTTTCCACATTTGTAACAGATGAGGGATGATCGATCTCTTCCTCCAGTATATCCAGATTGTTGATAACTTGAGTTGTTGAGACAACTCAGCGTCAACAGCCCCGTATGCTGACGCTGAGTTGTGTCTTTGTTAAAGCGACATTCCGCCTTCTTGTGTCCGGGCTTGCCACAGTTGTGACACGTGATGTGAGGCATAGCCCTGACTCTTTTTCCTTGTGGTGCTGGTACGTTGTCACCCCAATGCTGGCTCTGTCTGACGTCAAACGAAAAGGCTTTGAGTTCCTGATGCAGCTCGTTTCGGTTTTGGATATCCGTGGTAAACACCAAACGGCGCAATCGTTTATCTATTCCAGCTGCATGTGCCCACGTAACAGATACTGCATATTTGCTCGACGCTAAGCGACTTCCAGCGGGCCATAAGTGAAGTGACCATTCTGCTCCCATACAACGACAAGCACTCTCCTTCATTTGGACGTCCATTTAGCAAATTCATAACGGTGGCGGCCAGAGTCTCCGTTCCTGAAAAATATTGCAAAAATAATTCTCGGAACTGCTGCCATGTAATGCCGGGAAAACATGTCTGCGAGAGTCAGTGAGATGCGGTGCTTTCCAGTGATTTGCTGAGGGCCATTACAAAAGCGCTGCCCACGAGCTGGTTTTCAGACAAAATGTAGTCGACCGTTGAACACCAGGACAGCGCGTCTGGTCTTACACGATCAGGGTTGAGTTTTGGCAGTACAATGGTTTTGGCATCTTTTGGCTCATTTTTAGAGCACTGCACTTGTTTTATTAGTTCGGCGAAATTACGATTTGGCAACTCCAAGATTGCTAGAAGATTTGCATCATTGGCTGGAGGCGGGGTAACCCCACTTCTGATGACGAGGATCCAGATTCTGAGTCCTCAACTGGACTTTCGGCGAAACGTTTTCTGGCGCGTGGAATGCTCTTGAATTTCACATCAGGTAGATGTAGAGACAAAAGTAGAGAGCGATCTTGGAAACAATAACAAAGTAGAAGTCAATGTAGATAAGCAGATAGAAGTAGAGAAAAGAGTAGAGAAGTCGAGCAAGTCCGAGGTAGCAAAATGTTTAGAAGTTGTAGCGAATACTAATGTTGAGGTCTATGAAGCTCTAGAGGACGATGTTGATACCAGATTAGATAAAATCGTTGCGAATGAAGAAAGTCACAAAGTGGATTCGTTTGATAGAGATATGCTTAATATAAATGTTATTTGCGATGGCAAAGCGACGTATACGATAGGAAAAGATGTGAGTCAAGAAAATATAAGTAAGCTGAAGTGTTTGTTCAAGACATTTTACGAAGAAGCTGATCGTCCAATGGCACCTAAAATAAAATGTATAATGAAGATCGCAATTGAAAGTGATAAACCGTTTCGGTGTCCCCCTCGGTTTGTCTTACGCAGAAAAGTCCGAAGTTCAAAAAATATTAGACGAGAATTTAGCCAATGGGTATATACGCCCAAGTGAATCCGAATATGTGTCGCCAATTGTTCTTGTAAAGAAAAAGACAGGAGAACTTAGAATGTGTGTCGATTATCGTCGTCTTAATTAGGTCACTCTTAAAGATAATTACCCGATTCCGTTATTGGCGATTTGTTGGAAGGATTAGCGAATAAAAAATTCTTTTCGAAGCTTGATTTAAAAAACGGATTTCATCACGTGTTCATGGATGATAATTCTATTAAATATACATCTTTTACCACGCCACTAGGGCAGTTTGAATTTCTAAGAATGCCGTTTGGCTTGACGAATGCACCACCAACATTCCAAAGATTTATTAACAAGATATTTGCTGATATGGTACGACCAGGAAAAGTTGTGATTTATCTTGATGACATTATGATAGCGACGGAGAGTTTGTATGAGCATTTCGAAGTTTTAAAGGAAGTTTTGAAACGTATAGTTGAAAACAAATTAGAGCTGAGACTTGATAAATGTGAGGGTCACTAGCCGAGTCAATATAGCCATGTCCGTCTGTCCGTCTCTCCGTCTGTCTGTCTGTCCGTATAAACGCTGAGATCTCGGAAACTATAAAAGCTAGAAGATTGGCATTTTGCATGCAGATTCTAGGAGTTCCTACGCAGCGCAAGTTTGTTTCAAATAGGTGTCACGCCCCTTTAACGCCCACAATCGCTTATATACGATTTAAAAAATTTAAATATTTCGGAAAAGTAAAAATGCAGTTTTATTGTGTTTATCAATACCTATCGAAATGTAGAAGAAATTTTTCAAATCGGACCATTCGTTAAAAAGTTATGCGTGATCAAAGTTTTTATCTCCATCTCCCTCGCACTCCCTTTACCTGAGTAACGGGTATCTGATAGTCGGGGCACCCGACTATAGCGTTCTCTCTTGTTTATTTTTCGAAACGTACAACCGATGTGGAGTCAAGATACCACAGTGTCGAATTGGAAACCTTAGCAATAATAAACGCATTAAAAAGATTTCGAGTTTATGTGCAAGGAATTAGATTTAAAATCGTAACTGATTGCAATTCGTTACCTTTAACTTTAAATAAAAAAGAAATAAACCTCCGTATATCAAGATGGGCTTTAGAGCTTTTAAACTATGACTACGAGCTTGAACACAGGTCGGGAAAAAGAATGCAACATGTGGATGCACTTAGTCGAAGTAATAGCATTCTCGTAGTTGAAACAAATACTTTCGAAGAAAATCTAATTATATGTCAGGGAAGAGATGAAAATATAAATAGAGTTAAAGAAATGTTATTAATTCAAGAGGATGAGCACTATGAATTACGAAATGGTGTCGTGTACAAGAAAAGTAACGATAGGCTACTGTTTTGTGTTCCACAATCAATGGAAGAAAATGTTCTGTACAAATACCATGACGAAATGGGGCATGTAGGAATTGACAAAGTAGCGGACCTTATCAATAAGAGTTATTGGTTTTCATGTATAAGAAAGAATGTTGAGATTCACATAAAGAACTGCTTAAAGTGTATAGCATTTTCTAATAAAACAGGTAAAACTGAGGGTTTTTACATCCCATTCCGAAAGGAACAAATCCGTTTGAAGTCATTCATATTGACCACTATGCTCCGATAAATAGCAAGGAAACGAATAAGAAGCACATACTAGGAAAAATTGACGCATGTACAAAATTCACCAGATTATATCCAACAAAAACAACTAGTTCCAAGGAAGCAATCGAAGCGTTAGAAAACTATTTCAGATCGTACAGTAGACCTAAAAACATAATATCTGATCGAGGCAGCTGTTTCACATCAAAGGAATTTGAGGAATTTGTTGTACAAAACAATGTAAGGCATATTAAAGTAGCAACAGCTTCGCCACAAGCTAACGGCTACTGAACGGCTAGAAAGAGTCAATAGAGATTTAGGTCCAATGATAGCAAAGTTAACAGATGTAGAGAATAATCAAGCATGGCACAAAGTTTTAGACAAAGTAGAGTTTACAATGAATAATACAAAAAACCGAAGTTAAATCAATACCCAAGTGTAATGTTGTTTGGGGTTAGGCAGAAGGGTTGTTATATTGATAGTTTAAAAGAAAATTTTATTGATGAGAGTCAAGAAATTTTGCACAAAGACCTAAACGAAATACGACTACAAGCTGATATATGCCAGAAAAAATCGCAGGGATATAACAAAAACTATGTTGATTCAAAACGACAAAACCCGCAAATATTTTATTAAATAGTTTTTATTAAATAATTGAATTTCACATAGAGCATCCTGCCATGACCCATGCCCTGACTCAACCGCCGTTAGCATGGATTTTAGAGTACTCATAACTCGCTCTAATTGGCCATTGGCCCGACTAGCGCCCGTGGCGATCAAATGCAAATCTATTTTTTGAACAGAGCAGAAATTACGGAATAATGTACTAGAAAAGCAATCAGACGAGAAGGGACTCCGAACAATGATATTAGCGCTTTTAATGCCTTAATACAACTCTCTGTATCTAGCCTCACTGTATGGGGCAAAGAAACAAACTTCGTGAACACGTCCATTGACACGATTATATATTCCTTCTGATCATTTTTACCACTAAGCTTCCTGTAATGTCCATGTGGACTGTATGCCACGGGATGCCAATCTTCGGTATATATTGCAGTTCGGCTTGTACCTTTTACCAGATGGGGGCTTTGACAGTCTGCATGTAATACAGTTGTCGACAAATTTGCGAACGAAATTTACTTAGACATCTTGTCGAACCAGTAATACTCGTACATCAAAGATAGTCAGAACAGGTTCATTAGTCAGGATAGAAATTACTTTTTGTCGTATTTGCTCGTGCTCAAATTCCCATAAAAATTACATACTTTTTGAAGTTAGAGCATAGAGGGGTTCTAGCAACAGTGAAAACTTGGGAACAAACTGACGAAAATATGAAACCAGTCTAATAAATTGTCTCAGTTGAGTGGCGGACTGCGGTGGCGGTAAGTCTCCTAGAGCTTGTATTTTCCTAGGATTCGGTCGAATTTCACCTGCTCTAACTTCAAAACCTAATTACGACACAAGATTTGAGAAAGGAACATTTTTTTATGTTGAAAGAAAATCCTGCTTCGGCTAGTGTTTGAAAGGTGATTTGTAATCTCTCAAAAGCTTCCTCCGTTGTACGTGCGACTATCATTACATCGTCCATATAAACAATGGCATATTTATAAGTCAGATCACATAAACCATGATTGATAGCCCTTTGGAATACAGAAGGCGCATTTTTAAGCCCAAACGGCATAGTCAAGTATTCGTACTGCCCTTCTGGGGTTACAAAAGCTGTTCGTTCAATGGAATTGGTATGTATTGGGATCTGATGGAAGCCACTGGCCATATCAATACACGTGAAAGACCTAGTCCCACTCAACCTAGCTATCTGGTCAGATATAAGTGGCAACGGGTACTTGTCGGAAACAGTATTGGCATTAAGCTCCCGACAATCAACACAGAGACGGTCTGTACCATTTTTCTTCCAGACAAGTAACATCGGACTCGCGAAAGGACAGGAACTGGGACTTATTATGTTCGCATCCAACAGCTCTTGAATAGAATGTCTAACCTTTTCTTTTTCCTCCACACTCAAACGATAAGGGCGCCTCTGAATTGTCCTATTTTGATCAATCAAACGAATTTCTAGCTGTCCCGTAGACACGCGGCTCTGTGGGATACCGTTTATGAATGAGTTTCAGAATTTCTGTAATATTGATAGCAGTTTATCTTTATCTGGTCCATGCAAATCGGTATCAACATCAGCCAGGTCAGGAGTACATTCGGAGACTACGACAGGTAATATAGACTTTTCATTAAACATAGTGAGCGCGCTAAACATAGTGAGCGCAATCAAAGCGTCGTATTTGATATGATTATCTAAAACTACATGAAATAAGATTTCAAAAGAACGCTCACAAATCAAAACATCTGCCATAATCTGTAAAGTACTACAAACGGAGTTAACACCTATACCCCTTAGTGTCACTACGGTGTTTATTCTAGTCGCTGATAATCTCAGCGATGTAGTCTCCTTGATGAGTGAGCATTCGGCTCCGGAGTCGAAGTAAAATCGGAACGACTCACCAACCTGCAGTACCGTTCCTAAGGGCTCAAGTACGGTGCATATGTTCACATCTTTGATGATGTTGCTTTTGATTGGTGGACGCTCCTGACGATCTGGGCAGACCGAAGATACATGTCCAGCTTTTCCACATTTGTAATAGATGAGGGATGATCGATCTCTTCCTCCAGTATATCCAGATTGTTGATAACTTGAGTTGTTGAGACAACTCAGCGTCAACAGCCCCGTATGCTGACGCTGAGTTGTGTCTTTGTTAAAGCGACATTCCGCCTTCTTGTGTCCGGGCTTGCCACAGTTGTGACACGTGATGTGAGGCATAGCCCTGACTCTTTTTCCTTGTGGTGCTGGTACGTTGTCACCCCAATGCTGGCTCTGTCTGACGTCAAACGAAAAGGCTTTGAGTTCCTGATGCAGCTCGTTTCGGTTTTGGATATCCGTGGTAAACACCAAACGGCGCAATCGTTTATCTATTCCAGCTGCATGTGCCCACGTAACAGATACTGCATATTTGCTCGACGCTAAGCGACTTCCAGCGGGCCATAAGTGAAGTGACCATTCTGCTCCCATACAACGACAAGCACTCTCCTTCATTTGGGCGTCCATTTAGCAAATTCATAACGGTGGCGGCCAGAGTCTCCGTTCCTGAAAAATATTGCAAAAATAATTCTCGGAACTGCTGCCATGTAATGCCGGGAAAACATGTCTGCGAGAGTCAGTGAGATGCGGTGCTTTCCAGTGATTTGCTGAGGGCCATTACAAAAGCGCTGCCCACGAGCTGGTTTTCAGACAAAATGTAGTCGACCGTTGAACACCAGGACAGCGCGTCTGGTCTTACACGATCAGGGTTGAGTTTTGGCAGTACAATGGTTTTGGCATCTTTTGGCTCATTTTTAGAGCACTGCACTTGTTTTATTAGTTCGGCGAAATTACGATTTGGCAACTCCAAGATTGCTAGAAGATTTGCATCATTGGCTGGAGGCGGGGTAACCCCACTTCTGATGACGAGGATCCAGATTCTGAGTCCTCAACTGGACTTTCGGCGAAACGTTTTCTGGCGCGTGGAATGCTCTTGAATTTCACATCAGGTAGATGTAGAGACAAAAGTAGAGAGCGATCTTGGAAACAATAACAAAGTAGAAGTCAATGTAGAGAAGCAGATAGAAGTAGAGAAAAGAGTAGAGAAGTCGAGCAAGTCCGAGGTAGCAAAATGTTTAGAAGTTGTAGCGAATACTAATGTTGAGGTCTATGAAGCTCTAGAGGACGATGTTGATACCAGATTAGATAAAATCGTTGCGAATGAAGAAAGTCACAAAGTGGATTCGTTTGATAGAGATATGCTTAATATAAATGTTATTTGCGATGGCAAAGCGACGTATACGATAGGAAAAGATGTGAGTCAAGAAAATATAAGTAAGCTGAAGTGTTTGTTCAAGACATTTTACGAAGAAGCTGATCGTCCAATGGCACCTAAAATAAAATGTATAATGAAGATCGCAATTGAAAGTGATAAACCGTTTCGGTGTCCCCCTCGGTTTGTCTTACGCAGAAAAGTCCGAAGTTCAAAAAATATTAGACGAGAATTTAGCCAATGGGTATATACGCCCAAGTGAATCCGAATATGTGTCGCCAATTGTTCTTGTAAAGAAAAAGACAGGAGAACTTAGAATGTGTGTCGATTATCGTCGTCTTAATTAGGTCACTCTTAAAGATAATTATCCGATTCCGTTATTGGCGATTTGTTGGAAGGATTAGCGAATAAAAAATTCTTTTCGAAGCTTGATTTAAAAAACTGATTTCATCACGTGTTCATGGATGATAATTCTATTAAATATACATCTTTTACCACGCCACTAGGGCAGTTTGAATTTCTAAGAATGCCGTTTGGCTTGACGAATGCACCACCAACATTCCAAAGATTTATTAACAAGATATTTGCTGATATGGTACGACCAGGAAAAGTTGTGATTTATCTTGATGACATTATGATAGCGACGGAGGGTTTGTATGAGCATTTCGAAGTTTTAAAGGAAGTTTTGAAACGTATAGTTGAAAACAAATTAGAGCTGAGACTTGATAAATATGAATTCTTGCAATCATCCATTGATTACTTGGGATATACAGTCAATGGAGATGGGATAAAAGCGAACGAGACGGGTTTACAAGCAATTAGGTCTTTTCCAGTGCCTTTAAAAGTCAGTGAGGTCTCAAGCTTTATAGGGTTGTGCTCTTATTTTAGAAGATTTATTAAAGATTTTTCTATTATTGCAAAGCCACTTTTCGATTTAACCAGAAAAGACAAGAAGTTTGTTTTTAGCAAAGAAGAACTAAATGCATTCACTATACTTAAGGAAAAGTTAATAGAAGCTCCAATTTTAGCAATATATGATCCAAGAGATGAGACGGAGTTGCACTGTGATGCAAGCTCATTGGGTTATGGCGCAATATTATTACAAAGAAAAAGGGATAATAAATTTCATCCTGTCTTTGATTTTTCCAAACGTACAACCGATGTGGAGTCAAGATACCACAGTGTCGAATTGGAAACCTTAGCAATAATAAACGCATTAAAAAGATTTCGAGTTTATGTGCAAGGAATTAGATTTAAAATCGTAACTGATTGCAATTCGTTAACTTTAACTTTAAATAAAAAGAAATAAACCCCCGTATATCAAGATGGGCTTTAGAGCTTATAAACTATGACTACTATAGCTTGAACACAGGTCGGGAAAAAGAATGCAACATGTGGATGCACTTAGTCGAAGTAATAGCATTCTCGTAGTTGAAACAAATACTTTCGAAGAAAATCTAATTATATGTCAGGGAAGAGATGAAAATATAAATAGAGTTAAAGAAATGTTATTAATTCAAGAGGATGAGCACTATGAATTACGAAATGGTGTCGTGTACAAGAAAAGTAACGATAGGCTACTGTTTTGTGTTCCACAATCAATGGAAGAAAATGTTCTGTACAAATACCATGACGAAATGGGGCATGTAGGAATTGACAAAGTAGCGGACCTTATCAATAAGAGTTATTGGTTTCCATGTATAAGAAAGAATGTTGAGATTCACATAAAGAACTGCTTAAAGTGTATAGCATTTTCTAATAAAACAGGTAAAACTGAGGGTTTTTTACATCCCATTCCGAAAGGAACAAGTCCGTTTGAAGTCATTTATATTGACCACTATGGTCCGAGAAATAACAAGGAAACGAATAAGAAGCACATACTAGTAATAATTGACGCATGTACAAAATTCACCAGATTATATCCAACAAAAACAACTAGTTCCAAGGAAGCAATCGAAGCGTTAGAAAACTATTTCAGATCGTACAGTAGACCTAAAAACATAATATCTGATCGAGGCAGCTGTTTCACATCAAAGGAATTTGAGGAATTTGTTGTACAAAACAATGTAAGGCATATTAAAGAAGCAACAGCTTCGCCACAAGCTAACGGACAAGTAGAAAGAGTCAATAGAGATTTAGGTCCAATGATAGCAAAGTTAACAGATGTAGAGAATAATCAAGCATGGCACAAAGTTTTAGACAAAGTAGAGTTTACAATGAATAATACAAAAAACCGAAGTTTAAATCAATACCCAAGTGTAATGTTGTTTGGGGTTAGGCAGAAGGGTTGTTATATTGATAGTTTAAAAGAAAATTTTATTGATGAGAGTCAAGAAATTTTGCACAAAGACCTAAACGAAATACGACTACAAGCTGATATATGCCAGAAAAAATCGCAGGGATATAACAAAAACTATGTTGATTCAAAACGACAAAACCCGCAAATATTTTTTGAAGGAGATTATGTTGTTGTAAGAAATTTCAACTCGCAGCAGGGTGTGCGCAGTAAGTTAATTCCCAAATTTAAATTTATATTATATTTTGTTTGTAACCCTGGATTTATATATTATGTGTGCGATCCCTGGTCAAAAGTATCGATATGTTTATTGGTTTCTGCACGAAGGCATAAATCGAAGGAGAAGGAGAACATTCAGAAAAGCGTGGCCGTAGTGATCGGAAGTAAAAGACAATAAAAATCACGTACACTATAATTCAGAAGTAGTAACTGAACCTAAGCAAGTACATATATTGAAATAGGCAAATGTCTATTAACATGGCTTCACGCATTAATCTCGGCGAACTCAAGTTGATCGAAATCAAAAGTTTCTGCGAAAAACTTGGCTTGTCCACAGAAGGAAACAAAGTTGCACTAATTGCGCAGTTAAGTGCGGTACTACCGTCTGAAATTGCACCGGAGTTGTACCACGAAATAGTGGAGTCTACTGGTGAAATTGGTGCTGAGATGGCTGACGCCAAGGCAGTCAACAACAACAACGAAGACCAAGGCGGTGAGATGGCTGACGCCAAGGCAGTCAACAACAACAACAACGAAGAACAGGGCGAAGAAGAAGATGAAGACGTTTACGGCGACGAACTTAAGCTTGTCGAGACGGTTGATCGTGATGGCATTCAACTCGAAGGAAACGGTGTTCAACCAAACCCTTCAACTTTTAGCGTGCTACGAAGTAAATTGGGTGGCAACGCTACATGCACGGAACAGGCGATGCAAAATTTACGTCTCGAAAATGCTGACCGTCTTTTAAAGCCAGAAATGAATTTAAACACCGTCAAAGAGCTGCTCCCAGAATACAACGGCAGTGGCAACATAAACGAATGGTTGTTGATGGTTAAAAATGTTCGAAATGTGTTCAAAGTCAGTGATGACGTCATGCGTCCATTAATTTGCTCGCGTTTAAAGGGCAAGGCTAATTTTTGGCTGTTATCTCGCCCATCACTGTTGTCTGGAAGTATTGACCTGATTTTGGCCCAATTAAAAATTGTTTTTGGAACCAAGGATAACGTATTGGAAATGCGACGCAAGTTTGAAAACCGCAAGTGGCAGTTCGTTTACTATTTTGACAAGCTTACTCTGGCACAAGACGTCGCTATGACTGTTCACGAACTAGTTCAGTATTTGATAGATGGCATACAAAATGTACAACTTAAAAACCAAGCGAAGTTACTACGTTTTGCAGTGCCTGCTGATGTATTGGAAGCCTTTCAAGATGTAGAGAAACCCAAAGCTCCAGTACAACAATGTAGGATGCAAGGTACGTCTTTACCAAACGGCGTGACCCCGGAACAGAGGGTCATCAAATGCTTTAACTGTCACAGTTTTGGTCATCTGGCTAAGGAATGTCGCAAGCCAGTACGGGCTAATGGAGCTTGCTATGCCTGTGGAGAAGTTGGACACTTGGCTAGAGAGTGTTCATTGTACAAGAAGAAAGAGAATAACAACGAATATGTAAGAAATTTGAAAGTTCAATTTAAAAATACGATACATAATTCTAATAAATTGTATTCCATAGAGTGCCTCATAGATTCGGGAAGTCCCGTTTCGTTTCTAAAGAAATCCGCAGTTCCCAGTAACGTAATCATTGATAAGGACAAGTTGAATAATACATTCTACGGAATAAACGAAAGTAAACTAAATATAATTGGAAAAACAGTTTGTTTAATTATAAGTTCAAATAAAAACGTATTAATTGAATTATTGGTTGTAACTGATGAATCTGTAAGGTACTCAATGGTAGTAGGACGCGATTTTTTAAGTCTAAGTAATTTTAAACTTGTACAAGTAGTTAACGATGTTAACCATTTATCTGTTAAGCCAGTGGGTATACATTTGGTGGAAAAATGCGAAAGTGATTTATTAAACAAAGTAGAAGTCAATGTAGAGAAACAGGTAGATGTAGAGAAAAAGTAGAGAGCGATCTTGGAAACAATAACAAAGTAGAAGTCAATGTAGAGAAGCAGATAGAAGTAGATAAAAGAGTAGAGAAGTCGAGCAAGTCCGAGGTAGCAAAATGTTTAGAAGTTGTAGCGGATACTAATGTTGAGGTCTATGAAGCTCTAGAGGATGATGTTGATACCAGATTAGATAAAATCGTTGCGAATGAAGAAAGTCACAAAGTGGATTCGTTTGATAGAGATATGCTTAATATAAATGTTATTTGCGATGGTAAGGCGACGTATACGATAGGAACAGAGGTGAGTCAAGAAAATATAAGAAAGCTGAAGTGTTTGTTCAAGACATTTTACGAAGAAGCTGATCGTCCAATGGCACCTAAAATAAAATGTATAATGAAGATCACAATTGAAAGTGATAAACCGTTTCGGTGTCCCCCTCGAAGGTTGTCTTACGCAGAAAAGTCCGAAGTTCAAAAAATATTAGACGAGAATTTAGCCAATGGGTATATACGCCCAAGTGAATCCGAATATGTGTCGCCAATTGTTCTTGTAAAGAAAAAGACAGGAGAACTTAGAATGTGTGTCGATTATCGTCGTCTTAATTAGGTCACTCTTAAAGATAATTACCCGATTCCGTTAATTGACGATTTGTTGGAAGGATTAGCGAATAAAAAATTCTTTTCGAAGCTTGATTTAAAAAACGGATTTCATCACGTGTTCATGGATGATAATTCTATTAAATATACATCTTTTACCACGCCACTAGGGCAGTTTGAATTTCTAAGAATGCCGTTTGGCTTGACGAATGCACCACCAACATTCCAAAGATTTATTAACAAGATATTTGCTGATATGGTACGACCAGGAAAAGTTGTGATTTATCTTGATGACATTATGATAGCGACGGAGAGTTTGTATGAGCATTTCGAAGTTTTAAAGGAAGTTTTGAAACGTATAGTTGAAAACAAATTAGAGCTGAGACTTGATAAATGTGAATTCTTGCAATCATCCATTGATTACTTGGGATATACAGTCAATGGAGATGGGATAAAAGCGAACGAGACGGGTTTACAAGCAATTAGGTCTTTTCCAGTGCCTTTAAAAGTCAGTGAGGTCTCAAGCTTTATAGGGTTGTGCTCTTATTTTAGAAGATTTATTAAAGATTTTTCTATTATTGCAAAGCCACTTTACGATTTAACTAGAAAAGACAAGAAGTTTGTTTTTAGCAAAGAAGAACTAAATGCATTCACTATACTTAAGGAAAAGTTAATAGAAGCTCCAATTTTAGCAATATATGATCCAAGAGATGAGACGGAGTTGCACTGTGATGCAAGCTCATTGGGTTATGGCGCAATATTATTACAAAGAAAAACGGATAATAAATTTCATCCTGTCTTTGATTTTTCGAAACGTACAACCGATGTGGAGTCAAGATACCACAGTGTCGAATTGGAAACCTTAGCAATAATAAACGCATTAAAAAGATTTCGAGTTTATGTGCAAGGAATTAGATTTAAAATCGTAACTGATTGCAATTCGTTAACTTTAACTTTAAATAAAAAAGAAATAAACCCCCGTATATCAAGATGGGCTTTAGAGCTTATAAACTATGACTACGAGCTTGAACACAGGTCGGGAAAAAGAATGCAACATGTGGATGCACTTAGTCGAAGTAATAGCATTCTCGTAGTTGAAACAAATACTTTCGAAGAAAATCTAATTATATGTCAGGGAAGAGATGAAAATATAAATAGAGTTAAAGAAATGTTATTAATTCAAGAGGATGAGCACTATGAATTACGAAATGGTGTCGTGTACAAGAAAAGTAACGATAGGCTACTGTTTTGTGTTCCACAATCAATGGAAGAAAATGTTCTGTACAAATACCATGACGAAATGGGGCATGTAGGAATTGACAAAGTAGCGGACCTTATCAATAAGAGTTATTGGTTTCCATGTATAAGAAAGAATGTTGAGATTCACATAAAGAACTGCTTAAAGTGTATAGCATTTTCTAATAAAACAGGTAAAACTGAGGGTTTTTTACATCCCATTCCGAAAGGAACAAGTCCGTTTGAAGTCATTTATATTGACCACTATGGTCCGATAAATAACAAGGAAACGAATAAGAAGCACATACTAGTAATAATTGACGCATGTACAAAATTCACCAGATTATATCCAACAAAAACAACTAGTTCCAAGGAAGCAATCGAAGCGTTAGAAAACTATTTCAGATCGTACAGTAGACCTAAAAACATAATATCTGATCGAGGCAGCTGTTTCACATCAAAGGAATTTGAGGAATTTGTTGTACAAAACAATGTAAGGCATATTAAAGAAGCAACAGCTTCGCCACAAGCTAACGGACAAGTAGAAAGAGTCAATAGAGATTTAGGTCCAATGATAGCAAAGTTAACAGATGTAGAGAATAATCAAGCATGGCACAAAGTTTTAGACAAAGTAGAGTTTACAATGAATAATACAAAAAACCGAAGTTTAAATCAATACCCAAGTGTAATGTTGTTTGGGGTTAGGCAGAAGGGTTGTTATATTGATAGTTTAAAAGAAAATTTTATTGATGAGAGTCAAGAAATTTTGCACAAAGACCTAAACGAAATACGACTACAAGCTGATATATGCCAGAAAAAATCGCAACGATATAACAAAAACTATGTTGATTCAAAACGACAAAAGCCGCAAATATTTTTTCAAGGAGATTATGTTGTTGTAAGAAATTTCAACTCGCAGCAGGGTGTGTCCAGTAAGTTAATTCTCAAATTTAAAGGGCCCTATGTTGTGTCCAAGGTGTTAGATAATGATAGGTACTTTATTGAAGATGTAGAGAACTTTCAGCAGTCCCAAGTGCCATATTCTGGTATATGGGCGGTGCATAATATGAAACCCTGGCTTAATGGAAAAGAAAAAATTTATGTTAATGAAAGTTCAGATATAAAAGATAAGGAAATGGATCCTGCGGAGGAAATTGGCAATACAAATAATATTATTGTAAATAGAAACAAAAATAACAATACTGAAAATAATAGTAACAAGAAAGGAAAGCTAACTTCGGGCGGAGCCGAAGTTGATATACCCTTGCAGAATACTCTGTAAATTATATTCTCCAAAATTATTCATATGATGCATTCTTAATACTCATAAAAAATCCCAACTTCCTAACTTTAAAAACATCAAAGTTTTGGCATTTCCAATCATTCAGTTATATGGCAGCTATAAGATATAGTCGGCCGATCCTTATGAAGTTTGGTAGGTCGGATTGAATGGCCAAAAATAAAACCCATAGAAAATCCCAACTTCCTAACTTTACAAACACCAAAGTTATGGCATTTCCGATCAATCAGTTATATGGCAGCTAGTTCGCGTAGAAACAGACAGACGGACAGACAGACGGACAGACAGACGGACAGACGGACATGCTTATATCAACTCAGGAGGTGATCCTGATCAAGAATACATATACTTTATATGGTCGGAGATGTCTCCTTCACTGCGTTGCACACTTTTGACCAAAATTATAATACCCTCTGCAAGGTTATAAAAACATAGATATAAACGACAATTGTAAAATAAATAAATATGGCCAAAGTAACATTGTTACTAGAAGTAAGTCAACGAGTATTGGGAGATCCTCATAGTCAGGACGGCCGAATTGTAGTAATAAGAACTATGTAAGCAGTCCCTCCTAGTCAACTTGGCCAAAGTAGTTTTAAGTTAGTTATATTATATTTTGTTTGTAACCCTGGATTTATATATTATGTGTGCGATCCCTGGTCAAAAGTATCGATATGTTTATTGGTTTCCGCACGAAGGCATAAAACGAAGGAGAAGGAGAACATTCAGAAAAGCGTGGCCGTAGTGATCGGAAGTAAAAGACAATAAAAATCAACTACACTATAGTTTAGTGGACTGTAAATTTATTATTTTTTAATACTTTTTTTTTTACTTAACTATTTAACTTTAAATTCCATGCAACGGGCCTGCGAAAGTTATGGCTTGTAATCTTTGCCTAACAAAACATTTTTCACAAGGTATATTATCAAAATTCGCAAAACTATTAATGACAATATAAGACCGAAAATATGATGGAAATGCAAATCCTTTAATTGTAGATGGTTTTCTTTAAGCCCTCTAATTTTTTTCTTTAATTTATCCATTTCAATTGTATGATTTAATGGCGTTAGCTTCAACGGATCCCACATTATTTTCGGAACTTCACAAACCTCTCCTATGTATGGTGTTGACAGTGTCTCTTCACTTTCCGATTGAATATTATGATGGGCTATTAACATTTTGTCATCCGTTTTTGCAGTACAATACGGCGCAATACTTAAAATCCCTTGCTCAGGCAGTTCAGACAACTCTATTTGAGACCCAGAACATTGTACTCTTATTTTAGTACCTATCGGAACCTTAAATAACCAACTACTTTTCTTTTCCAACTCTACCCAGTAACTTGTGGCATCCACTACTGTTTTGTATACACAATTCTAAGCTCTATTTGGTTTTAACGGCTGAACTACACATGCGTTGTCATTCGCGGAGTTCCAGGGCCAACTTCCTTGGCATATCCTTTTATTTTGTTGCCATTTTTGACATTGATTTAAGGTTGCTTCGCTCATTATGTGATACGAATCGATTTCAAAATTATAAATTAAATATTCGGAAGTTATGTGTACCATTATTATTTTATCTACATTCCTAATAGGCAACGGAATTAGTCTAAACAATTTAGACGGATGCCTACTAAACAAAGGCACCTTTGCAGTGATGATTAATTTATTCTCTATAAACAATCCCTCTCGCTGTTAATAAGGTATATACCTCCTTTAGTTCCGTCCCTGGAATTATTACATTTTCCGACAGATTTTCCGACAGATTTTCCTGAATCTTGGCAATCTCAATTTTTAGCTGATTTGGCCTAAGTATGTTTGTGTTTAGTCTGCTGTGATTAATATCAATTAATAGGCTTATAATCCCTGATTGAACTTTTTCACCTTCTTCAATCAAGGAGTGAAGCTGTTTAGTCACCATAAAGAATTTTATCAATTTTTTGTAAACATAGTAACTCTCTTTAAGAACTTCTGCCATGTTTTCAATTCTTACTTGCATACTTCTAAAATTAGCGTTAACATCCTCGGTTGTTTTTTTTAATAAATTAGTAGTTGAATCAAAAACTGACGTTTGCTTTTGAACCAATTTATCCATGTTCCTCTGATTATCTAATAAGTTTTTCATATCTTCCTCTAACTGTTCCCTGTCATCTTCATCCATTATACCAAATAAAATATGATACAACGAACCTATAAACTCTAAGGAAGCACGTTTGGTTCTGGATCTTGGTTGCATCATAAATAATTTATTATTCTCTTCTAGTTCTATTAATTGGCTTCGCATATTATCCAAAACTAGATTGCATTGATCTTCAAAGCCATGAAGTTTTTCACAAAGTCTTCTCATTTCCTTTATCAACGCTTTACCTTTATAAATCATCTTAAAATATGCCTCCATGTTATAATAAATCACCAAATTCCAAGACGTACTTACAATTTCTACATCTCCTAGGGGATCTAAATATATTGCCGCAGTGCTATTAATTCTTTGTACCTCAAACCCATCCTTTTTGGTTTTTATCGCTACGGCACTTGACACCTGGCACAACAAAGCAGGCAAAACCAATATTACCATGCTACTAAGCTTAGATAAGCTAGGGGAAACTCTTTTTATGGTCGGAGTTGCAGTTGCATCCTCTGCTTGCTGTACACCAATTAAAAACAAATCTTGGTAATCGGTCTTGTAAATGATGCTTCTGAGGTCTTTACTTTGACAACCCTAACTTTGTCGTGTCTACCTTTATGAACTTCCTCTACTTTTGCCATTGGCCATCTAGCTGGGTGACAATTTTCATCTTTTAAGAGCACTATCTGCCCCTTTTCTATATTTTGACTACCTTTTTTCCATTTATACCTCTGCTGCATAATCCTCCTTCCATTTGACCCAAAAATCTCTTCTCATTTTGCGAATTAACCTCCACCTATCCAGTCTAGAAACCTTTTCATTATCATCCATTGTCTCCACTATGTCCAACGTAGGTCGACCTATTAAGAAATGTCCGGGCGTTAGCACCTCATTATCATCGACATCTTCTACCGTCGTATATAGCGGTCTAGAGTTTAGCACTGCTTCGATTTGGCATAATAAGGTTGACATCTCTTCGTATGTCAATATACTATCACCTTTTTTAAATGATATTTAACCGACTTAACACCTGCTTCCCAAATACCTCCAAAGTGAGGTCCTACCGGCGGGATAAAATGCCACTGACTTTTTTCGGTTTCCTTTTCTGCAGCTACTCTGGAATTATATTGTATGGCTTTTAATAATTCTTCGTCTAACTTTCGTGCAGCTCCTACAAAATTGGTACCATTATCCGAACATATATTGGCACATTTTCCTCTTCTAGCTATAAATCTTTGTAATGCTGCTAGAACTGCATCAGAACTCACAACTTCTAAATGAATTGCCTTAGTTGCCATGCATACAAACACTATAACCTCTAAAAGTTTTTTGACCCCGATTTTTCGAACATTTTAGGTGATACGGCCCTGCATAGTCTATACCTGTATTTAAAAATGGGTATGCTACATTCACTCTGCACTTTGGCAGGTTACCCATTATTTGTTTACCTGAACATTGCCTATATCTCGCGCAAGTGACACACTCTCTCAATACTTTCTTCAGAGAATCCCTTAACCTAAATATCCAATACTTCCTTTGGATTTGGTTTCTCATTAAATTGATTCCACCATGCATTGTCTCCTTATGAGCCTTTTCAATTAAAAGTCGTGACACGTGGCATTTATCTAATATTATCGGGTGCTTCACATCAAATCGTAACTTGCTATTTTCAACCTACCACCTACCCTTAGAATACCATATTTGTCTAAGAACGGATTCAGCCCTATGACCTTACTTTTCTGATATATTTCCTTATCGGCTCGTAAGCATAATATCTCTGCAATAAAATGTCGTTCCTGCTGTTTTTTAATAATTAATAATCGGCCCTTTTTAATTCATTTACTGTCAGCCAATGTGGGTATGACATCTTCTTGACTTTCATGGCGATAAATCGTAATATCCAAGCTACGACCCGTTCAAACTTTTGAAAACTTGAGTATTTATCCAGCAACTTAGAAATGGTGTCTTCGGATTTTACTATCACCGTATTTACTCTTACTTCTACATCTATTTGTAACTTGGGCCAGTTGTCCTCCGGTGTTGAGAGCCATTTGGGCCCATTCCACCACAGCGAACAATCTTTTAATTTCGTAGCACAGATGCCTCTTGAGGCAATATCTGCTGGGTTATCCTCAGATCTTACATGATTCCATGCTGTATCCTTAACTTTTAAAATTTCGTCAGTTCTACGTCTAATAAATTTATCTTTGCAGTTCTTATTTCGGTAGAATCACACCATGCAAAACTCCTTGTTATGCCAGGAATAACTTCCTTCGTTCTATTCATCGATAGGCTCAAAAGATGGGCTGCGCAAAGTTCTAACTTAGGGGTAGTCTTCCTATTTTTCTTAGGATTTACTTTACTTTTGCTTGCTATTAACGTAACGAATTCTCCTACTTTTGCATATACGACTGCTGCATACGCTTTTTCGGAATCATCAGCGAACCCGTGTAGCTGAACCGCCATGCTAGTCTGTGTTTTTAACCACCTGGGAAACCTAATGTCTTCTAATGATTTTAAATTTTTCTCGTACAGATTCCACTCAGCTAAATACTTAGTAGACAATTCTTTATCCCAATCGTTTTCTTCTAGCCAAAGCCTTTGCATAAATAATTTTCCCACTATAGTCACTGGCGACGGCCATCCTAATGGATCATATATTCTTGCGAGGTTTGATAACACTAGCCTCTTATTTATTTTTTTTATTGTTTTTCAACTTAACTGCAAATTTAAATTCATCTTTAAAAGGTACCCATTGAAGACCCAAAGTTTTAACTGATTCCGTTTCCTCTATGCTCAGTACTTTATTTTTCAATGTCTGCTGAAACTAGAAACTGCCATTTACGCCATTTTAATTAATATCGAAAATATCTTTTTGCACTCGAGGTCCAATCCACATAATGTCGTTAAGGCTTTTATTATTAGTTGTTTTTGCAGACGCATCAAAAACCAGTCTTAACTTTGTTGTTAAGCTCTCATCCCTATTTACGGCTTGATGCGGCAAGTAATATTTTCCTTCAGACTTAGATTCAATCATATGACCTAAGTCTATATATTCAGTTATAAACTTACAATATTGTTGTTTTAGATTTTCATCTTTACTTAATTTTTTCTCTAAATTTAAAAACCGTGCCATTGCTTGGTTTTTTGAATCCCCTAAAACCTGATCATCTTTAAAAGGCATTGAGACCACATATCGACATGATGAATCTTTTTTAGTTGTTTTTATGAAATTTTCTTCGCATATCTGAAACTCTAAATCATCTTTACTCTCTTCTTCTAATTCCCAAAACCTATCCAAATCCGTACACTAGATCACAGATGCAACTATTGTGTTATTGCCTTTTGACTTTGTGCAGCCCGACACTATCCACCCGAACTCAGTATTCTGACCTAGATGTCCGTCTATTTTTTTAACTTCTCTTTTAAAAATGTGCGCGTTTAGATCTGCACCTATTATTAGGTCTACTCTACTTGGCTTATAAAATTCGGGATCAGCAAGTCGGTATTTGTCCCACTTTGTCGTATCAATATTAACCGCTTGTACTGGTAGTGCCTTCATTAATTTTGGAAGGATAATCGCATCTACTGTCAAATTATTTGTATTTTCTTGGTTTGTTTTCATTTGTAAGCTAACTTTGTGCCTTGGAATGCATGTTTTAACTGAGGAAACTCCACTAATCTCCGTATAAATTTTAATTTTCGGTAATTGGAGAATTTGTGAAGCTTCCTCTGAAATTATCGTTCTTTGTAAAGGACGAGTGTGAAAGTTTCAGATCGCTAGCTTTTAAACTGAGCTCGCAAACGGTATTGAAACAGACGGACAGACGGACATGGCTATATCGACTCAGGAGGTGATCCTGATCAAGAATATATATACTTTATAGGGTCGGAAACGTCTCCTTCACTGCGTTACAAACTTCTGACCAAAATTATAATACCCTCTGCAAGGGTATAAAAATCGTACACTGGAAAACATAGTCAACGTAACTCCGATTACAAAAAATATCCGTTTTCTGATTTCAGATCATCCATGTGGAAAAATCGTTACCTAAAAGTCACAACTGCGTTCTTTAGATGGCGACATTTGATGGCACTCCAAGGTCGCGATATTCGTTTTTTTCGTACAACAGAAGAATTTTTTTAATGTTCAAAAATGTACCTTGCAAATAAAAAAAAAATTTTCAAAATCGGTTCTGTAGTTTTTTTACAATCCATCCACGAAAACACCCTTCATTTTCGGGCCTCGAGAGTAGAAGACCCCCTTAAAATTCTTATGTTTCAGACATTTTATACAAATTTTATTTTTTAATGACTTTCTTTACAGGTTTCTCTCCCTGTGACAATGATGATATGGAATTGAGCCTTTGCTCTAAAAATTCCATAACATCCGAAAGCGCTTGAATGTTTTTTGTTTTTTTGATATGACTTTCATATAAATTCAACGAGTCTTTATTAAATTTCGAAGGATTATGTGGGCAAAAATGGCATCCACCTCTTCGAACAATTGTGCCTTCAATTTTATGATATATATTGACTCATTAATTGAGTCAATGAACTTTTTAATTTGCCTATCTGAATCTAAATTTAAATTGGGCAAATCCAAAAGCCTATTCATATGTTCCGAGAATATCTTTCTTTTATTCTCGAAACGCTTGGTTAAAAATTCCCAAGTGGCTTCGTAATTTTCGCCCGCGCCTAGCAATAAATGAGTGACAACACTCCTGGCTTCTCCTTTTAATGCTGACTTCAGATAGTTAAATTTAAGAAATGGACTTAAATCCTCTCTTGAGTGGATTAGCTCTGTGAAGAGTTCGTAAAACAGATCCCACTCTTTGGAATCACCAAAAAATGTGGTGTGTTTAGGCAGGGTTGGTAATTCCTCTGCCTTCACCACCATCGACACGTCAGCATGCCTTTTAACTACGCTGGGTCGATTTTTAATGGCCGTTAATATGTTTTGCGTATCAAACTTTATATCGCTTATCATTTCATCAAACACAGAACCCTCGAAATAGGTATTAACCTGTTCAATTAGGTTCTGTATTTTATTCCATAAAAACTCAATTTTGTTTTTCCTTATAGTAAGGAAATCTGGACTATTGTCTATGAGAGTAGACATCTCATCTAAATATGCTTTTAAATTGCCTACCTGACTTCGAAATGTCTGCTCTATCCTGGATGCGTTTGAAGTGCCTGGCATTTCAATCTCTTTTTCCTTTATTCCTTTGTCCTTTGTTCTTTATCTTAGCAACGTTTGCCGTGAACATAACCTGTACCTCTGGCTTATTATTCTGAGACTCTTTTTCAAACTTTAACTTGACCTGAGCCAACACCATCATAATAATGTCATACTGCTTGGTATTAAAATATTCATGATCGACAACGCCGATATTTAAAAGGACAGTATGATTTGTAATAAAGAGTTTTTGAAGCTCTTCTGATCGTCCTATGTCTAGCTCTGTTAGCCCTATCTTTGCTTCTAACTGTCTTATTTCCAAAATAATTCCGGACTGCTTCTTTAGCAAATCTATAGTTTTTTCCGACATCGTTTTGAAATTATTATTTTTGTTTTTTTTTTAGGGATATATGTATATGTATGTTAATAAAAAAAATTTATATTGACTTAGCTGCTTCCGTTGCCGTCGCCAGAGTAGTCGTTTTAGTTGTTGTAGTTGCTGCTGAAGTCGCCGCCGCTTGTCTTGTCGCCGCTCTGGTCCGTTGCAGCTGTATTTTTAGTTGTTGTAGTTGCTGCTGAAGTCGCCGCCGCTTGTCTTGTCGCCGCTCTGGTCCGTTGCAGCTGTATTTTTAGTTGTTGTTGCTGCTGAAGTCGCCGCCGCTTGACCGGTCGCCGCTCTGGTCGTTGCAGCTGTATTTTTAGTGGTTGTTGTTGCTGGTTTTTTGTTTTTATTTTGGCACTTTTCGTTAAATGCTTAATTGAATTTATTCTCCCACACAATATCGCTGATGTTAAGGGCCTCAAGCACGCCTTACACGGCACTGTCAATCTCTAAGCTACCTTTAGTCATTTACTAATAGAAGGTGCTTTTTTGTTATATCTCTGTTCCTTACCTCGGGTGGGGGCAACAAGAGATTTTTTGTTTTTTTCGCTACTTTAAGCTGCGTGTGTCTAGAACTACATACAGACTTTCAGGTGCTGATTGATCACTCTGAACCTCTTACCACAGGGGGGAAAGTTACAGAGTCTCGAAGGATCACAATGATCGGCTCGATTGACCAAAATTCAAGAGTGTCCAATAAAACACGTCTTCCTTGTTGAGTTGATATTTCAAAAATGGTTTTATTTTAGAATATCCTTGACTCAAATAGCTAACATGAGACTTACAACTATTCTTATCTTTGGACCTACGAATCGGTATATCCCCGAATCCGGGAAACATGCTAAGGGTGATAGGAGATAGCACTTACTCCGATCGCACTTATCACTGAACATGTGGTGACCACTCAGGTCATTTTACAACCTTTTTACCTAGTTGTTTTAGGTATGCACACACGTGATACATTTGGTGCGGCTACAATTCCGCTACCTAAATATACATTTGTATATCTGCGTGTTCATGTTTGAACACATCATATGAATAATTTTGGAGAATATAATTTACAGAGCATTCTGCAAGGGTATATCAATTTAAACTCCGCCCGAAGTTAGCTTTCCTTTCTTGTTTTCTTTTATTTCTACCACCTTGTAAGGGCCTAAATATTTGTTATCTAATTTATGACCGGTTTCATTTCTCAATAAAACCTGGTCTCCTATCTCTAACTTAAAATCAATAGTGTTTTTGTCGGAATTAGATTTTTCTTTTTGCTTATTTTATTTATTATTATCTAGCATGATTCTTGCTCTTTCTTTCTAGTCTAAATTTTGCTTTTTTAGTATAATCATCTATGTTAATTAATGTGTCTATTCTATCTGTTGAATTAAAAGATGTACTTAAATTTGGCTGTTTGCTAAAAACTAATTCATAGTTGCAATAGTTGTGTGTCATAGAAGGTGTTGTATTGAAACAATAGACGTATTATTGTTTTATCAACGGATATATAGGATCGAATGTATTCGTTAAGTGTTCGGTGACTACGTTCTATTGTTCCTAAGTCTGTAGATGTTATGTTTTTTATACCTAGGTATTTAATCTTCAATAATTGAATTTTTATATTCAGTTCCCATATCCGATATGAAAGTCTTCATTGGACGGTACAGAATACAGTTTTTAAAAATAGCTTTAGCTACTGATATTGCGCTTTTGTTTGGTATTGGTATGGCAATTAAATATTTTGTTAAGTCGCATATCAAAGTTACTGCGTTATCAACAATTACTCTGTCAAATGCCAGAGTTGGAGTCTCTGTTAAAGTAAATGGAGTTTTTGTATGTTTGGTTATTTTAGATTTCTGGCATTTTGAACATTGGTTTACGTAGTTTGTTATGTTCCTAGACATGTTTTTCCAATATAAATATTGTCTTATTTTTGACAAGGTTTTGGCTATTCCGGTACTATTCCGGTGCTAGTCCTCGCACTGGCTTTTTCTTATTTTATGACTTTTTCCAGTAACAGTGTTTTTATTTATAGTAATTTTTTTGTTGTTTATTTTGCATCACTTTGTAATTGTGTTTTTATTTGTGTTGTTTTTTTGTGTGTTTATTTTGCATCACTTTTTGCCTTTTACTTTGTACTTTTTAACATAAACCCATGTCACGGTCGCCATGTTATGTTAGTATTTATAGTTCACAGTTTTTATTATTTGAAACAAACGCACTGGTTGTATTTGAATTTATCAATACGTTTATTTAAGTACTCTTTTCGTTTGTCATCGTCTCTCGACTGCCCGCCTATATTCTTCGCTTAGCTTAGCTCTTTGTTGCGCAGTCAGCGCTGTCGGTCAAGCCGGCAGCGACGCAACCGCCTTATATGGTAGCTTATGTTTATCTCTGAGAGCGGTGCCCAGAGAGAGTTAATGGAATGTTATGTGCATACATGGATATATTTGTTGCACTCGCCAAGCTGTGGGAATAGGCTCGCTGATGGCGTGTGTGGTCAAATTACGTTTGCACTTGAAGAGTGCTGTTCCTGCAGATTTGGCTAACATTGTTGCCGATGGTACAGAGTAGACACTGTGTATGTATGCACACTACAAGGAATTGTCGTAGTTATTTATAGTAATTTTTTTGTTGTTTATTTTGCATCACTTTGTAATTGTGTTTTTATTTGTGTTGTTTTTTTGTGTGTTTATTTTGCATCACTTTTTGCCTTTTACTTTGTACTTTTTAACATAAACCCATGTCACGGTCGCCATGTTATGTTAGTATTTATAGTTCACAGTTTTTATTATTTGAAACAAACGCACTGGTTGTATTTGAATTTATCAATACGTTTATTTAAGTACTCTTTTCGTTTGTCATCGTCTCTCGACTGCCCGCCTATATTCTTCGCTTAGCTTAGCTCTTTGTTGCGCAGTCAGCGCTGTCGGTCAAGCCGGCAGCGACGCAACCGCCTTATATGGTAGCTTATGTTTATCTCTGAGAGCGGTGCCCAGAGAGAGTTAATGGAATGTTATGTGCATACATGGATATATTTGTTGCACTCGCCAAGCTGTGGGAATAGGCTCGCTGATGGCGTGTGTGGTCAAATTACGTTTGCACTTGAAGAGTGCTGTTCCTGCAGATTTGGCTAACATTGTTGCCGATGGTACAGAGTAGACACTGTGTATGTATGCACACTACAAGGAATTGTCGTAGTTCGCGTACCGTCGTAGTTCGGCTATGGCCTCTACTTTCTCGGGATCTGTGCCTATCCCTTCGCTAGTAACGCGGTGTCCGAGGTACAGCAGCTCTTGCTTGAAGAATTTGCATTTATCGGCGTTTATTTTTAAGTTTGCTTCCTTTAGGCACCTAAACACTTCTTTTAATTTCTCCACGTGTCCTTTCGTTGTCCTTTCGTTGTTCGTCCCACCAAATTTATATAAACGTGACCGCCCGATTGTCTAGTGAGAACGCACAGAATATTAGGATGTGTTTACTATGATCTTTATTCACCGACTTGGTCCTCGGCCCGTGATTAATGGTGACAATTTGGTGTCTCAACGCCTTCTACGATGAGTTGTGGTTGCTCCACCGTCGCTCTCCGCTGCCTCGTTGATCGCTGCTCTGGAACGCCTCCGTTATCTTTGGCTTCGGGTCTTTGAGGGTCTAGGGATTCGTTACCGTTCTCAGACTAGTGTACACAGGCACTGGGCACCAGACGCCTACACAGGCTCTACTTGACGGTTCAGGCGTACGCCGGAAGGTTCTCGACGAATGCATCGCATCGCTTGCTTGATGCTGGGTCTGCGATGACCGCTCGTCGTTCTTCGTGTCCTTGCTCACTGCGCGATATCCTGGCTACGCTCTCTGCGTGTCCTTGCAGGACTAGGTGCAGCGGGTCTTCGACTCTCGGGATTCGGTCAGCTGCCTTTCTAGGACTCTGGCGGTGAACTGCTGTACTCTCGATGCATACGCCTCTCGAGACACCCGTGGCTCGGACGCGTATTCTTCTTGGCTAGTCGCACCAAGAAAATGCCAACTTAGTAACTTTACAAATACCAAAGTTATGGCATTTCCGATCTATAGGATATAGTCGGCCGATCCTTATGAAATTAGGTAGGTCGGATTGATTGGCCAAAAATAAAACCCATAGAAAATCCCAACTTCCCAACATAACAAACACCAAAGTTATGGCATTTCCGATCAGTCAGTTATATGGCGGCTATAGAATATAGTCAGCCGATCCTTATGAAATTTGGTAGGTCGGATTTATTGGCCAAATTTAAAACCCATAGAAAATCCCAACTTTCTAACTTAACAAACACCAAAGCATTTTCAAACAATCAGTTATATGGCAGCTATAGGATATAGTCGGCCGTTCCGACTTATATATTGCGTGCAAAGGAAAGAAGGGTGTGTGCAAAGTTTCATTTCGAAATCTTTAAAACTGAAAGACTAGTTTGCGTAGAAACAAACAGACGGACGGGCAGACGGACATGCTTATATCAACTCAGGAGGTGATCCTGATCAAGAATATATATACTTTATAGGGTCGGAGATGTCTCTTTCACTGCGTTGCACACCTTTGACCAAAATTATAATACCCTCTGCAAGGGTATAAAAAAAGGGTTTGTGGAAGAACCTATGCGAGTATTTCATTAATTATACCTCTCTCTGCTGATATCAGAAAAAACTTTTGAAAACTTTTTGATCGAAAAGAATCGATGCACTGAGAATCGATTTTTACCCGGCTTTAACGATGATCATATCAGAGCTCGAAAACACTTATATGGATATTTATACGGGCTGCGAGTTCATTTTGTAAGGATAACGGCATATTTTCGTCCTGGTTTAGGACTGGCTCACCGTGTACTTCATCCTGCTCAACAGGATCACTTGCGCTGACAAATATATCCTTCTCTTCGCCGCTGTGTGTAGAATCGCACCTTGCAGAGTGCTGCTGGGCTTCCTCCTCTTTGTTCTCTGGAGTTGTGAATCCATCTTTGTTGGCAGCCCCTTGTTCTACTTCCGAATGATACTCAAGACGAATAATATTTGAATCGAAGTTGGATATTTGAGGACAATAATTTTTCTTGGCAAACTCACCTTCAAAAAGTTTGACATCTCGTCGCTCAATTATATTTCTGCTTCCTGGATCATACAGCCGGTAGGCTTTTGCTGAATGAGAGTATCCAACGAAAATGTACTCTTTTCCTTTTGGTTTAAATCGTGACGTTTTGTCCAGGGCAAAAGCTCGTGAGCCGAAAATCCTGAGGTGCTTCACTGAAGGTAAACGCTTGTTCCACATCTCGAATGGTGTTTTTCCGTATAGTCATTTTCTTGCGCACCTATTTCTCAAATAGGACGCCTTCAGCTCACAAAAATTCATCGAGATTTGCATGAATTTAGTGTATAGGGGTGTGTATAGGGGTGTCAATTGCCGTTTAATTCCACAAGAGTTAAGGAATTCCTTGAATTCATTATTGACGTACTCCTTGCCATTATTGCTCCTCAGCTGTTTTATTTTCCGTCCATTTTGGCATTCCACGAAGTTTTTGAACAGCTTAAACTTCTGCAGTAACTCATTTTTTGCACGCATGAAGTAAACATGAATTTTTCTAGAGGTATCATCTATGAATGTAACGAAGTAGCGGTGCCCGGCCAAAGATTTCACATTCATGGGCCCGTAGACATCTGAGTGAATTAATTCCAACACGCTTGTTGTGGGTGCTAATGTTTGTTGGCACATGTTGAATATTAATCCTAGTCACTAGATTCTGAGCTGCTATTTGTTTTAAACACTGAAAGTTTAAGTGACCGAACCGATCGTGCCATTTCGTTACTTTTTCTTTTGCCATACAAACAATATTACTGTGCGAACTCATTTCAAATAAATACAAATTATTCCGCTGCTTAGCTTGTTGCATAATGTTGCCTTTTTCATTTTTGAAAACAGTTTTCTGTTTGTCGAACACTGTGAATTTACCGTAAGCAGCGGCTTGGCGTACTGACAAAAAAATTCATGTGCAACGTTGGTTCGAACAACACCTCCTCCAACTGAATGTTTACGTTTTTTGAGCAGAAAATAACTGTGCCAAAACCCGAAGATTCTATATACTCTTCCGCCGCAAGCATTATCTGTGATTTCTACAAATCGTCGCACCAGAATCAAAACACCATACAAATTAGTTTTGTTTACACACACTGATATGCATTAGGCAGTTCGATTGCAGTTTGCCAATTTGCGATGGCCAATTTTCTCTGCACTTATAACATTTTCCATTAAACTGAATTTTTTCGTACTGCTTTTCGTCTTTGCTAACTTTTCCGCGACTTTTGAAAACTGTACCCTTACTTTGTAAGTTTCGGTGTGCATATACCGTTTGATCAGTACGTTCTCTCTTATCTCTCTCTTCTTTTTTCGCTCCTTCTTCTAAAAGCTTTACCTTAACTGTATCGAAGCAAGGTAACTTGTCCCGTGTTTCGATTGCTACAACGAAACTCTCCCAATCAACTGTGCCGGCTTCACGTTCAGGATCAGGGATGCCAACGCCTTCTGGTCAATAATTTCCCAAGTGACTTACTCCGCCCTATCTAGAGGCTTGTTAATGCTTCACTTGAAACATTCCACAAATCCTAGTACTAGTACTAGTACGCTACGCATAGATATCGACCATACGTCATAGTTATCTTCTCCCAATTTTTCTATTTGCGCAGACACACTCATTTTGTTAACGAACCACGCTTCACGATTTATTGACGGTTAACAAAAATCTACAGTTTTTTAAGTTCGCTAGATGACTTTATCGAATCTCTGTATTTAAACTAATATATATTGCCGGTTTCTTGGGCCCATAACCTTTGTTGGAAAAATAACCACGTGGTATAGTGGATTATCCCAGGCGAAGAATAACGCATCGGCTTTGTAGTTAATAGTTTAATCGTTATAATAGAACTGAACTCGTGATTGTACCAGTATACACATTTACAATGTTATATGTTATGTTTACTGTTAAATACAATTTCAACAGTTTTATTCAGTTTATAGTTTTTATTTAGTTTTACAGTCTCTTATCAGGATCACTGCCGGCTTTAAGCTGAACTCACTCTCCGCTCACGACTCGCACCACCCCACGACTGTGATACAGTGTGAGAGCAATTAGATCATACGCAACTGCGTATGTGTGCGTACTTGTTTGAGAAGACGATTTTCGGCGAGAAATCATTTTTGGACTAAGAAACTAATTTAAATTGCATTTATGTATATAGGGCAATGACGCTTAATGTAAAACTTTTTTATTTACCTTGAAAACGAATATCTGCATATTTAATTCATAGTTTCGTTTTACATATTTTAATTTAATCTAAAAACATAACTTTTAATACAAAACATATAAAACTGCTTGATTAAATTTAAAAATATTTCAATAAAGTTTAATTTATTTTAATATACGGTGAATATAGCGAAGAATATTCAAGTTGAATATATTGAAAGGATGTAAGAAGTCACGGAACTTACTCCTGCGGAAAGTGGTTCTTCCAGCGAGAAGACCGGCCCCTGGACCAAAATCAGGGACTAGCGACGTAAGTTAACCAACGAGAAAACTAAAACCTACGGTGCGGGTAGAGACCCAAGACAAAAATAAAAGTGAAATCAGAAAACTACCCGCCCAAGTCGCCTATTAATTTGTGAACTCTTCGGGGATCGCCACTCGAGCCACACGGAGCCAGCGGAAGGCAGTGTACTTAATTGACTGGTTATATCTCCGAATAAGTGCCCTGTTTTCCGTCGGAACCAGCGCCGGAAACTGACAACTTATTTGTCTGATCATATTCTGCAAATAAGTGTAAGTTTCCCGCCGGAACCAGCGCGCGGCCTGACTTTAGACGGCACGAGCACAGGTGACCCCAGGCTGTAGGTTTTCTTTCGTGATCCAGCGGGCAGGATACTCCCCCGATCTATGAAAACCTGCTCCCCGAGTACCAACTCTTCATCAGAGGCCACGAGTTCTCCACGCTGACGACACTGACGCAACTAGCCGCCGCATATGAGATCGCTAGGGATCGGGATGTGCACCATCACACCTCAACTGCCAATTACCCCTCGATAGGCACGGGCACGGACACGAGACCCAGACCACAGCAACACCAAAGAACAGTCGTGCCGGAGGCTCGTCCTGCTGCCAGAGATACACACGCAAGCCCACTCCCGGTGGAAGGCACGAACCAGATGATCTCCGACCACGACACCCGGATAGTGGATGTCCAGCACGCCTGTCGACGCTGCGGAGAGAGCAATCATTTCGCCAGGGGGTGCACATGACCCGCAACTCGACGGCTAGTTTAGCTGTCATCACCGAACACAAGAAGGAACCTCCGCTCCCAATAGAACCCAAAATCCTCGGGTTTTTGGAAGAAGAACTGGAGCAGTTCGAGGGAATGACCGGAGTGACACACGTTGGAGAACACCACGTGATCATGCGGGATGAGAAGCCGCTCAAGCAACGCTACTTCCCAAGGAACCCGGCCATGTAGTGGATCATTAGCGAGCAAGTGGACGAACTGCTACGAGATGGCAGGATCGAGCCATCACGGAGCCCACACTGTCCACCTATTGTCCTTGTTAGGAAGAAGACGGGGGAGATGCGCATGTGCGTCGATTCTCGACAGCTCAAAGCCCACAGAGTGCCAGATGCGTACCCGCTTCCCCGCATCAACCATATTTTGGAACGCCTCAGGAATGCGCGTTACATCTCTACGTTAGACCTAAAAAATGGATATTGGCAACTACCAATGGCCTAGGATAGCCGGGAATGCACCGCCTTCACGGTCCCTGGACGTGGACTTTTCAAGTAGCGGGTCATGCCGTTTGGGCTACACTCCGCACCGGCCACCTTCCAGAGAGCGTTGGATAGCGTCATCGGGCCAGATATGGAACCGCACGCGTTCCCTTATCTTGATGACATCATTGTCATCGGGCTGACGTTGGAAGATCATGTACGAAACCTACAGGAAGTGTTCAAACGACTGCGAAACGCTAAGCTACGCCTAAACCGGGAAAAATGCAAGTTCTTTTGCCGGAGCCTGGTATACTTGGGACACATGATCAGCGAAGCTGGCATCCAGACGGACCCTGACAAGATCGCACAGCACACGACGAGGAACACAGCCCGTGGAAGCTGAGTGTTCCCCCAGGACATACTCGAGGAATGCCGGGGATGCACCGGGACGTCATCCGCCACGTCCGGGGCTGCGGGACGTGCCAGAGGTTCAAGGTAAACCAACTTAAGCCAGCCAGAAAGATGTTAGCCTGTCGCCTTGAGGAATCCTTCGCCATGGTCAGCGTGGACTTTATGGCCCACTGCCCCGGTCTCGCTGGGGAAACACAATGCTGCTGGCTTTTCTCGACGTCTTCTCAAATTGGTTGGAAGTCATACCACTGCGGAAGGCTACAACCGCCCAACTAGAGCTGGTATCTTGGCAAGGTTTAAAACCTCTCTCTGCTGATATCAGAAAAAACTTTTGAAAACTTTTTGATCGAAAAGAATCGATGCACTGAGAATCGATTTTTACCCGGCTTTAACGATGATCATATCAGAGCTCGAAAACACTTATATGGATATTTATACGGGCTGCGAGTTCATTTTGTAAGGATAACGGCATATTTTCGTCCTGGTTTAGGACTGGCTCACCGTGTACTTCATCCTGCTCAACAGGATCACTTGCGCTGACAAATATATCCTTCTCTTCGCCGCTGTGTGTAGAATCGCACCTTGCAGAGTGCTGCTGCTGGGCTTCCTCCTCTTTGTTCTCTGGAGTTGTGAATCCATCTTTGTTGACAGCCCCTTGTTCTACTTCCGAATGACACTCAAGACGAATAATATTTGAATCGAAGTTGGATATTTGAGGACAATAATTTTTCTTGGCAAACTCACCTTCAAAAAGTTTGACATCTCGTCGCTCAATTATATTTCTGCTTCCTGGATCATACAGCCGGTAGGCTTTTGCTGAATGAGAGTATCCAACGAAAATGTACTCTTTTCCTTTTGGTTTAAATCGTGACGTTTTGTCCAGGGCAAAAGCTCGTGAGCCGAAAATCCTGAGGTGCTTCACTGAAGGTAAACGCTTGTTCCACATCTCGAATGGTGTTTTTCCGTATAGTGATTTTCTTGCGCACCTATTTCTCAAATAGGACGCCTTCAGCTCACAAAAATTCATCGAGATTTGCATGAATTTGGCAAACTATTTGCCATCTCTACGAACCACCGAACCGCGTAGACGTGTCTTTTTGCTCGCCCTGCTGAAAGACTTCCAAAAATCTACAAAGTGACCACCAAAACTAAGAAAAATAGCGAAAAGACGCTGGCAGCAATGCCATATCCCAAGGTCAACATCTCCTTGTGATTAAAACTAAATTTAAAACCGATCTAGCTAATCAAATCAATTAAAAATGTCGAACGCAAATAAAATATTAACAAGTGCAACCGGTAAAGCCACGAAGCCAAGTCGCGATCGGCAACAAATACAACTAGACGAACGACGACTGTCTTCTGCACGGAACAATGCTTACATTTCAATTGACTCATCGGAGGCAACAACAAAATTAACGTCACTGACCGCTACCGAAAGAGCCCGCTCACTGTCACCAGCGATTTTATGCTCAAGCAGCGCTGCCGTTACTCAGTCGTGGAGTTCACAATGCCCGTCACCTCTCTCTCTCATCGATGCACCGACTACTTCGGCTTGTGCGCCCACCAGCACTGTACCCTCTCTTACTACAGCAACGTCAACGACAACAACAACTTTAACGTCTGCGGCTACCCAGTGGCCTATCTCAACACCACAAGTAAAACTTTGCTCTACTGACCCTCTTACGAATAACACTCTCGTACAGACGGGGATCGATCGGTACGTACAAATAAAAAAGAAAGCTTAGTCCACAAAAAAACGCAAACTCAAATTGGCCAAAAGTACCAAAAACTTTAGGCAACACACGAACATCCGAAAACAGATTTGCCATACTTGGCGAGACCGAAGAAGACAAGGGTCAGGCGCCTCAAGTCATGAAAGCTGTAAAGCCACCGCCAATATATATTAGGAAACACAACAGTGTCGATCTGATTAATAAGCTTAAACAAGTAATCGGGCCTAACCACTTCTATATCAATACCCTAAAAAGAGGAAACATATTAGAAACAAAACTCCAGGTTAACAACGAAGACAACTTCCGTTCTGTAACAAGATATCTTGACAATGAGCTTATAAATTACTACACTTACCAACTAAAAAGTAAGAAAGGCCTACAAGTTGTACTTAAAGGTATAGAATCGACTGTTGCGGTAGCAGAAATAGCTGAAGGCCTCACGGAAAATGGCTTCGACGTTAAGCACATCGTAAACATAGTGAACAGGGATAAAATTCCCCAACCACTGTTTAAGATTGAGCTGGCCCCAGAGACGAAACCTCTAAAGAAAAATGCAGTGCATCCTATTTACAATCTGCAATATCTCCTTCACCGAAGAATCACCGTAAAGGAACCGCTAAGCGGAACGGCCCCCTACAGTGTACAAACTGCCAGGAGTTCGGGCATACAAGAACCTACTGCACCCTGCGTCCAGTTTGTGTCGCCTGTGGAGATTTGCATTGCATTGAAGCATGCCTGGGAAACAAAGAAGACCCTACTCTGAGGAAATGCAGTAATTGTGGGGGAAATCATACTGCCAACTACCGGGGCTGTCCCGTCTACAAAGAACTCAAGAGCCGCCTAAATCAGAGACGCAGTAATCCACTCGCGGCTCAACACTCTGCTCAACCAAACATCTTCACCCCATCAACAACCACTCCTGGTGTCTCCTTTGCCAACGCACTCCGCTACCCTGGAATCTCACAGACATCTACCGCCCAACCTGCAGCATTGCGTCCACAGCCACCCATATCAAACCTAAATGATTTCCCGCTCTTAAGCCAAAATGGCCAAACAACAAGTCAACCTTCTACGCAGCAAAACCAAACTCTTCCCCCACAAACACTTAGCGGTCTAGAATCGACACTAGCTACTCTTGCAAACGTCATGATGACGATTCAAAGTTCCCTTCAAGAACTACTGCGAAACCAGAGCCTTCTAATGGAACTGCTGATCAAACAAAAGTCTGTATAAATGGACTCCTTAAGAATATGCTTCTGGAACGCAAACGGCGTTTCCCGGCACAAAAACGAACTCCTACAGTTCCTAAACAGCCACAATATCGATATCATGCTACTTTCTGAAACCCATCTAACTAATAAAAACTACTTCCATATCATCGGATATATATTCCACGCGACCAACCACCCGGACGGTAAAGCACACGGAGGTACCGGTATACTCATAAAACAACGCATAAAACATCATCCCTTGGAGACATTCGCTACTAACTACCTGCAGGCCACATCCCTACGTATAAACCTAATTGGCGGCCCACTTACCCTATCCGCCATATATTGCCCCCACGCTTCAGTATTGCAGAAAATGAGTTTATGAATTTCTACAACTCACTAGGACGCTGCTTTATAGCTGCCGGTGATTATAACGCAAAGCATCCCCACTGGGGATCTCGTCTTATCAACCCCAAAGGCCGCCAATTATACAACGCTATTATCACTCCTGGTAATGCGCTTGACTTTGTCTCACCAGCTAGGCCTACATACTGGCCCACAGATCCAAATAAACAACCTGACATTATCGATTTCGCTGTTATTAGAAGAGTCTCGCACAGGCTGATAAACATAAAAACCTTAGAAGAAACCTTAGAAATTTCCTCTGAATCTGACATTGACAAGTCGCTTAAACACCTCACGGACGTAATGTCCTCTGCCGCCAAACATTCTACGCCAGAACCCTCATCCACAAACCCGCTAAGAACTGGACGCTCAAGTATCCAGATCGAGTCTCTCCTACTTGAAAAACGTAGACTTCGCTGAGACTGGCAGACTCATCGGTCCCCAGCTACTACGAAAAGTCTTAATGAAGCATCTCGAAAATTGTCCAAGGCCCTCTCTACCGAAATGAACCAGGCCCAACGGGCCTACATTGTCGAAACTATCCCCGACGGGTAATAAATTCCCACTATGGAGAGCTCACCCAAACATGCAACCACCAATAGATCCCGATTGGCCAATTCGATCACAAACAGGTGCCTGGGCGCGCAGTGATGAAGAAAGGGCTAACACCTTTGCCCATCACTTGGAAAACGTCTTCAAGCCCCACCCGCCATCCAACCAATTCACTCTACCGAATGTCTCGCTAGCGTCGCCGTCCTCCCCAGTCACCCTTGAAACCAGCACAATACTTAAGGCTATTAAAGAACACATAAACCCAAAAAAGGCTCCTGGTCACGATTTTATTTCTCCAAAAATGATAATTGAATTACCTGCATGCGCAGTCAGATGCATCGCATTTATATTTAACTCAATATTGAAATGGGGCTACTTTCCTGACCAATGGAAAAAGTCTGTCATTACAATGATCCCGAAGCCAGGAAAAGACAAATCCCAGCCTTCCTCGTACCGGCCCATCAGTCTGCTCCCATGTCTATCAAAGCTATTTGAAAAACTGCTTCTTGTTCATCTAGTAACACATCTTCAAAACAACAGAACGATCCCTCTGCACCAATTCGGATTTCGGGAAAAGCATGGAACTATCGAACAGGTAAACCGCTTAACATCTGAAATTCGCACGGCTTTCGAACACAAGCAATATTGCAGTGCCTTATTTCTGGACGTATCACAGGCATTTGATCGCGTCTGGATCGACGGTCTGGTATACAAAATCAAAACCCTCCTACCGGAAAACACTCACAAGTTGCTTGAGTCATACCTCAGAAACAGAGTTTTCACCGTGAGATGTAAAACCTTTACTTCAACCATCCGTAACATCGAAGCTGGAGTACCCCAAGGAAGTGTGCTTGGACCAATCTTGTACATCCTTTACACGGCAGACATTCCAACAAGCCGCCAGACCCTCATCTCAACCTTTGCTGACGACACTGCCATTGTCAGCCGCTCGAAATGCCCAAAAACAGCTACAGCCCATTTAAAAGAACACCTGGTAGCTGTAGAAAAATGGCTCGCAGACTGGCGTATCAAAGTCAATGAGCAAAAGTGTAAGCACATTACATTTACACTAAACTTGTCGAAATGCCCACCACTGACGCTAAACAACAAGCCGGTTCCACAAGCAGACGAAGTCACCTATCTCGGCATACACCTAGACAGGATGCTTACCTGGAGAAAGCATATAGAAGCAAAGAAGACTCATTTAAAACTAAAGGCCAGCAGCCTTCACTGGCTCATGAACTACCGCCCCCCTTCCACTCGAATATAAAGTACTACTGTATAACTCGTGCTTAAAGCCGATCTGGACCTACGGTTCCGAGCTCTGGGGAAACGCAAGCAGCAGCAATATAGAAATTATTCAAAGAGTACAATCAAAGACCCTACGAACAATAACTGGAGCCCCCTGGTACATCCGCAATGCAAACATCCAGAGAGACCTGGATATAAATCCCGTAAAAGAAGAAATTGTTTCCAGAAAAATTAAATATGAAGCCAGATTATCAAATCACCCAAACCTGCTTGCCAGACAACTCAACCGGCTAAGCTATCATTCCCGTCTACAGCGGAATGATTTCCCATCCCTTTTTCAATAACATAAGTTAACGTAACATAGATTAAGATTTGAAAACTTATTGTTAGTCTCTTAAGTAATAGAGAAGATCCAATAAATAAGAATAAAGTATAAAAAAAAAACAAAATCTCTACGATGGAGCGGTATAGTGTATAGGGGTGTCAATTGCCGTTTAATTCCACAAGAGTTAAGGAATTCCTTGAATTCATTATTGACGTACTCCTTGCCATTATTGCTCCTCAGCTGTTTTATTTTCCGTCCATTTTGGCATTCCACGAAGTTTTTGAACAGCTTAAACTTCTGCAGTAACTCATTTTTTGCACGCATGAAGTAAACATGAATTTTTCTAGAGGTATCATCTATGAATGTAACGAAGTAGCGGTGCCCGGCCAAAGATTTCACATTCATGGGCCCGTAGACATCTGAGTGAATTAATTCCAACACGCTTGTTGTGGGTGCTAATGTTTGTTGGCACATGTTGAATATTAATCCTAGTCACTAGATTCTGAGCTGCTATTTGTTTTAAACACTGAAAGTTTAAGTGACCGAACCGATCGTGCCATTTCGTTACTTTTTCTTTTGCCATACAAACAATATTACTGTGCGAACTCATTTCAAATAAATACAAATTATTCCGCTGCTTAGCTTGTTGCATAATATTGCCTTTTTCATTTTTGAAAACAGTTTTCTGTTTGTCGAACACTGTGAATTTACCGTAAGCAGCGGCTTGGGGTACTGACAAAAAAATTCATGTGCAACGTTGGTTCGAACAACACCTCCTCCAACTGAATGTTTACGTTTTTTGAGCAGAAAATAACTGTGCCAAAACCCGAAGATTCTATATACTCTTCCGCCGCAAGCATTATCTGTGATTTCTACAAATCGTCGCACCAGAATCAAAACACCATACAAATTCGTTTTGTTTACACACACTGATATGCATTAGGCAGTTCGATTGCAGTTTGCCAATTTGCGATGGCCAATTTTCTCTGCACTTATAACATTTTCCATTAAACTGAATTTTTTCGTACTGCTTTTCGTCTTTGCTAACTTTTCCGCGACTTTTGAAAACTGTACCCTTACTTTGTAAGTTTCGGTGTGCATATACCGTTTGATCAGTACGTTCTCTCTTATCTCTCTCTTCTTTTTTCGCTCCTTCTTCTAAAAGCTTTACCTTAACTGTATCGAAGCAAGGTAACTTTTCCCGTGTTTCGATTGCTACAACGAAACTCTCCCAATCAACTGTGCCGGCTTCACGTTCAGGATCAGGGATGCCAACGCCTTCTGGTCAATAATTTCCCAAGTGACTTACTCCGCCCTATCTAGAGGCTTGTTAATGCTTCACTTGCAACATTCCACAAATCCTAGTACTAGTACTAGTACGCTACGCATAGATATCGACCATACGTCATAGTTATCTTCTCCCAATTTTTCTATTTGCGCAGACACACTCATTTTGTTAACGAACCACGCTTCACGATTTATTGACGGTTAACAAAAATCTACAGTTTTTTAAGTTCGCTAGATGACTTTATCGAATCTCTGTATTTAAACTAATATATATTGCCGGTTTCTTGGGCCCATAACCTTTGTTGGAAAAATAACCACGTGGTATAGTGGATTATCCCAGGCAAAGAATAACGCATCGGCTTTGTAGTTAATAGTTTAATCGTTATAATAGAACTGAACTCGTGATTGTACCAGTATACACATTTACAATGTTATATGTTATGTTTACTGTTAAATACAATTTCAACAGTTTTATTCAGTTTATAGTTTTTATTTAGTTTTACAGTCTCTTATCAGGATCACTGCCGGCTTTAAGCTGAACTCACTCTCCGCTCACGACTCGCACCACCCCACGACTGTGATACAGTGTGAGAGCAATGAGATCATACGCAACTGCGTATGTGTGCGTACTTGTTTGAGAAGACGATTTTCGGCGAGAAATCATTTTTGGACTAAGAAACTAATTTAAATTGCATTTATGTATATAGGGCAATGACGCTTAATGTAAAACTTTTTTATTTACCTTGAAAACGAATATCTGCATATTTAATTCATAGTTTCGTTTTACATATTTTAATTTAATCTAAAAACATAACTTTTAATACAAAACATATAAAACTGCTTGATTAAATTTAAAAATATTTCAATAAAGTTTAATTTATTTTAATATACGGTGAATATAGCGAAGAATATTCAAGTTGAATATATTGAAAGGATGTAAGAAGTCACGGAACTTACTCCTGCGGAAAGTGGTTCTTCCAGCGAGAAGACCGGCCCCTGGACCAAAATCAGGGACTAGCGACGTAAGTTAACCAACGAGAAAACTAAAACCTACGGTGCGGGTAGAGACCCAAGACAAAAATAAAAGTGAAATCAGAAAACTACCCGCCCAAGTCCCCTATTAATTTGTGAACTCTTCGGGGATCGCCACTCGAGCCACACGGAGCCAGCGGAAGGCAGTGTACTTAATTGACTGGTTATATCTCCGAATAAGTGCCCTGTTTTCCGTCGGAACCAGCGCCGGAAACTGACAACTTATTTGTCTGATCATATTCTGCAAATAAGTGTAAGTTTCCCGCCGGAACCAGCGCGCGGCCTGACTCTAGACGGCACGAGCACAGGTGACCCCAGGCTGTAGGTTTTCTTTCGTGATCCAGCGGGCAGGATACTCCCCCGATCTATGAAAACCTGCTCCACGAGTACCAACTCTTCATCAGAGGCCACGAGTTCTCCACGCTGACGACACTGACGCAACTAGCCGCCGCATATGAGATCGCTAGGGATCGGGATGTGCACCATCACACCTCAACTGCCAATTACCCCTCGATAGGCACGGGCACGGACACGAGACCCAGACCACAGCAACACCAAAGAACAGTCGTGCCGGAGGCTCGTCCTGCTGCCAGAGATACACACGCAAGCCCACTCCCGGTGGAAGGCACGAACCAGATGGTCTCCGACCACGACACCCGGATAGTGGACGCCTGTCGACGCTGCGGAGAGAGCAATCATTTCGCCAGGGGGTGCACATGACCCGCAACTCGACGGCTAGTTTAGCTGTCATCACCGAACACAAGAAGGAACCTCCGCTCCCAATAGAACCCAAAATCCTCGGGTTTTTGGAAGAAGAACTGGAGCAGTTCGAGGGAATGACCGGAGTGACACACGTTGCAGAACACCACGTGATCATGCGGGATGAGAAGCCGCTCAAGCAACGCTACTTCCCAAGGAACCCGGCCATGTAGTGGATCATTAGCGAGCAAGTGGACGAACTGCTACGAGATGGCAGGATCGAGCCATCACGGAGCCCACACTGTCCACCTATTGTCCTTGTTAGGAAGAAGACGGGGGAGATGCGCATGTGCGTCGATTCTCGACAGCTCAAAGCCCACAGAGTGCCAGATGCGTACCCGCTTCCCCGCATCAACCATATTTTGGAACGCCTCAGGAATGCGCGTTACATCTCTACGTTAGACCTAAAAAATGGATATTGGCAACTACCAATGGCCTAGGATAGCCGGGAATGCACCGCCTTCACGGTCCCTGGACGTGGACTTTTCAAGTAGCGGGTCATGCCGTTTGGGCTACACTCCGCACCGGCCACCTTCCAGAGAGCGTTGGATAGCGTCATCGGGCCAGATATGGAACCGCACGCGTTCCCTTATCTTGATGACATCATTGTCATCGGGCTGACGTTGGAAGATCATGTACGAAACCTACAGGAAGTGTTCAAACGACTGCGAAACGCTAAGCTACGCCTAAACCGGGAAAAATGCAAGTTCTTTTGCCGGAGCCTGGTATACTTGGGACACATGATCAGCGAAGCTGGCATCCAGACGGACCCTGACAAGATCGCACAGCACACGACGAGGAACACAGCCCGTGGAAGCTGAGTGTTCCCCCAGGACATACTCGAGGAATGCCGGGGATGCACCGGGACGTCATCCGCCACGTCCGGGGCTGCGGGACGAGCCGGAGGTTCAAGGTAAACCAACTTAAGACAGAAAGATGTTAGCCTGTCGCCTTGAGGAATCCTTCGCCATGGTCAGCGTGGACTTTATGGCCCACTGCCCCGGTCTCGCTGGGGAAACACAATGCTGCTGGCTTTTCTCGACGTCTTCTCAAATTGGTTGGAAGTCATACCACTGCGGAAGGCTACAACCGCCCAACTAGAGCTGGTATCTTGGCAAGATTTAGAACGCCTCGTACCCTGATCTGTGACAACGGAGCCCAGTTCACTCAGTTAACCAACTCGCCTCAGCAAAACCCGACAGAACGTGCCAACCGAACGATCAAGACAATGATCGCCCAGTATGCCGCAGAAGACCAACGGACGTGGGATCAATTCCTACCAGAGATCTCACTGGCCATTAACTCCAGCATCTCAGACAGCACCGGGTTCAGTCCCGCCTACTTAGTACAAGGCCGGAAACCTCGCTAGCCAGGGGCGTGGTACGACGAAGTTACGCCAGGAGCGGGCGTCACCCCCCAAACGCCCGAAGATCGAGTACATGGACTAAAGGAAGCCTACATCATCGCCCACGAGAACAATCAGCGAGCGTCCCGCGAACAACTGCGGTATTATAATCTGCGACGACGCGAGTGGCGACCAACGTGGTGCGACTCCAGCTAAAAGGCTCTCGGAAGCGGCAGACGGCCAGCCTACCCGATCCTAAGGAGTACCAGACCTCCCGAGAAGCAGACGTCACCACGAATGAATCATCAGACCACGAGAAACAGCCACCGGTGGGGCTGAAGTCCCCAAGCATCCGAACGCTTGGCGACGAGCGACCTTCTACTGGAGCTACAGCCAAGCGACGACAGGTCCACTTTGAAAAGTGAAACCACACTTGGTAGCACGTGAATCAAAGCGGTACACCCGTTTTTGTCAAGTAACACTAAAATAAACTAGTTAACCAAACTTTTGTAAGTAGAACAATATGAACAGATCAACCGCACTGTAGGTAGGGCTAGCATGTAATCATAGTTGCTAACGGGTTTGAACTTTTAGTCATTACACGCGACCAACGACGCACCCACTAAGGGACCACCTCTTCAGCATTGACACCAGAGCTTCCGCAGTCTCAGTCACCACCAGCAGCGTGGACTCAGTGATGGCCGACGACGGGAAATACAACCAGCCGCCACCTCATGACATACCGGAAACGACGTCCTCGGGGAATGACCAACACCGCCTGGCGCCAGGCGTTGGCGAAGCCGGTTCCCAATCCACGGTCATGCTCCACCCGGTCATTTCAAGGGAAGTAAGCGACGGATCAGCAGTTGCGGCCCTAGGCGAGCTCGAGGCAGCTGGACCACTGACCGATCGCCTGGCACTACTAAACGACGCGGAGCCTTAAGGATTCGGCTACGGTACGCCCTTCCTCAAAGTCACTTCATGGTTCGACAGTATGCAGGTACCGATGTTCGCCCCTTGATACCCATCGAGGAGAGCACTCCACGAGTACCATGGCCTGCAACCTCGGTCGGCGGAGACGGACGGTCTAATACCGGCGAGCTAGCCCCACGTATCGGCAGATCCGCTACTGGACTCGACCATGAGGGAAGACAGGGAGCCTCAGTACCCACTAGGACCACCAGAGCCAGCCAGGGCTAAGACGCCAGACCCCATCACGGGAGTGGACACGATATCCGACGACACGCCGTCAGGTTCTCAGCCAAGATCGCTACCTGCGAAGAAATGTTCATCACCCTTGCACCGCCGGTGCACCGAGCAACCAAGTTCGTTGGCACCGACCGACGCCCTACCCGCTGGAGACGCAGTTGACCTTGAGCTTTTCATGAACCTGGCCGAGGAGGACGAACTGCTGAGGACTCTCGAGAAACATCCGGAAGTCGAAGAACTCCTTGCCGAGGAAACATGGATCCCAGCACCAGAAGATTGGCACGTAAGCACGTACGAACGTCGGCTACCGTCAACATTAGTGGACTTCGTCAGGGCCATCGACCGCCAGAACGTGCGAATCCTGCGGCGGTGCGATAACCACGAGATTCGCGACATCGTCACGGCCAGTCGGAAAATCAAGGTGGTGCTACGTCCTTCACATATATCGATATTTTTAATATTTAAATATTTTTAAGAATACTTCTAAAAATATTCGTATGAATATTTTTACGATAAGTGTCATCACCACCGATCTTGGACGAGGCGCGTGGATCCGGCGGAACGTGGTTCTTCCGTTTTCCACGCCCGAACGCATCGGTTGCACAGCTCCCGCACCCAGCGAGATCACCGCCAGGACACCGGCCCCTGGACCAAGATCAGGGACTAGAGACGTAAGTTAACCAACAAGAAAACTAAAACCTACGGTGCGGGTAGAGACCCAAGACAAAAATAAAAGTGAAATCAGTAAATTACCCGCCCAAGTCGCCTATTAATTTGTGAACTCTTCGGAGATCGCCACTCGAGCCACACGGAGCCAGCGGAAGGCAGTGTACTTAATTGACTGGTTATATCTCCGAATAAATTCCCTGTTTCCCGCCGGAACCAGCACGCGGCCTGACTGTAGACGGCACGAGCACAGGTAACCCCAGGCTGTAGGTTTTCTTTCGCCGCCGACACTCGAACCACAGGGAACCAGCGGAAAGCCAGAGGACTTATTTGGATGGTTATATCTCAGAATAAGCACCCCTGTTTTCCGTCCGCGCAGCAACCCTTCCCGGCCGGCACCGGCCAGTGACACCACCTTGTCCTTCTGCTATCTACAAATTTATCTGTGGATGATCCTGGGCAGACTGACTCTACCCCAGCTCTAAAAAGTTCCTTACAGATTGGCGCCCGAGCAGGGACGAGGAGGACGAGCCGGCGTGTCCAAATTTACGGCCCAAAGACCCATGACCCAAAGACGCCGTGTGCCCGTAGCCGCCCGCTTCGCCGAGCAGTCGGCGCAGTGCATCACTGCACCCCCAGAATTTTGGCGATTCTCATCGGGGACACGAGATTTCAATAACTCCACGGCTGACGCAGCATTTACGCACGGCTTCCATCGGGGACACGAGATTTCGATAACATATCGACTGACGCAGCTCCTAAGCATCGACCCCACTGGTGACGCAGCTGCTTCAGATCGTACCTACTGGTGACGCGGGTACGCCTTTACTGACGCAGCTTGGACGCAAGGAAAGGCGAAACAAGAAAGGCTCCGAAAAACTCACCCCGACGGCGAACGTAGATTTTACGCATCGTACACACTGGCTGACGCAGCTTTTAGTACTTGAGGGAAACCTGAAGTAAGCAAGGTTCTGCAATCGACCGCTGCCACCTGACCCCGCAAGCACAGGCAGACCAAGCCAGCAACATAGAAAACCACGAGGAAATTCCGCCGAGGAACGCACCCCACGATCCCGACCACACGGATAGCAAGCCGCAAGTCATTGGCGAAAGTCAGCAGGAAGTCATCCGGGCAAAAGAAAGTGAACCCAAGCCTACCACGATGGGCGTACGGTGAATCTCGTTCCGGCGAAAGGAGGAATTGGTGGCATTACTAGAAGAATTTGGTTTAGAACAGACAGGAACGGTGTCAGAGCAGCGAACGCGTTTGGCTGCGTTCATAGGAGACACCGGCCACAGCGCGAGCATCCAGAGCCGCTTCGCCGAGCTGGAAGCAATGTACCCGGAGGCGCCGTCCCCCAAGGAGGGCCAGTCGCGAGCCACATCCCCGATACCGGAAGAAGGAGCTCTGAAGTAAAACGTGTAGAATCGCTTCGCCCAGACCCGGTCACTTGAGCCCTTACCCTGGGGCCACACACAACGCCACGACCTCCACAAACCATTGCCACCGCCAAGGGCTCCATCAGCCACATCATCGCCACGGGCTTCAGCAGCCACATCATCGCCACGGGCTACCGAAGCAACATCGACGACATCGCCACGGACTCCAGAAGCCGCATCGACGACATCGCCAAGGGCTCCAGCAGCCACACCAACGCCACGGGCTACCGAAGCCGCATCGACGACATCGCCAAGGGCTCCAGCAGCCACACCAACACCTCCACCCGGACCATCCGGCAAGACCGCACCGGCAGTACCGCAGACCCGGCCACCACGCGAAGCCTCGCCAAGCAATTAGGCTACGGGGACCCCCACCCACAAGGGGACAACAAACTACATGCTGACCCCTCTAGCCGATGCCGGAATCGCACGACAACGAAATCCTTTTCGAAAAAATGGCCCAGCGACTAGCCGCAACTCGACGGCTAGTTTAGCTGTCATCACCGAACACAAGAAGGAACCTCCGTTCCAACCGTTCTCCGAAGACCCAATAGAACCCAAAATCCTCGCGTTTTGGGAGGAAGCACTGGAGCAGTTCGAGGGAATGACTGGAGTGTCACACGTTGCAGAACACCACGTGATCATGCGGGATGAGAAGCCGCTCAAGCAACGCTACTTCCCAAGGAACCCGGCCATGTAGTGGATCATAAGCGAGCAAGTAGACGAACTGCTACGAGATGGCAGGATCTAGTCATCACGGAGCCCACACTGTGCACCTATTGTCCTTGTTAGGAAGAAGATGGGGGAGATGCGCATGTGCGTCGATTTTCGACAGCTCAATGCCCAGCGTGCCAGATGCGTACCCGCTTCCCCGCATCAACCATATTTTGGAACGCCTCAGGAATGCGCTCTACATCTCTACGTTAGACCTAAAAAATGGATATTGGCAAATACCCATGGCCAAGGATAGCCGGGAATGCACCGCCTTCACGGTCCCTGGAGGTGGACTTTTCCAGTGGCGGGTCATGCCGTTTGGGATACACTCCGCACCGGCCACCTTCCAGAGAGCGTTGCATAGCGTCATCGGGCCAGATCTTCATTGTCATCGGGCTGACGTTGGAAGATCATGTACGAAACCTACAGGAAGTGTTCAAACGACTGCGAGACGCTAAGCTACGCCTAAGCCGGGAAAAATGCAAGTTCTTTTTGCCGGAGCCTGGTATACTTGGGACACATGATCAGCGAAGCTGGCATCCAGACGGACCCTGACAAGATCGCAGCCATCAGGGAGCTGAGGCCTCCCTCCAACTGCAAGGAACTCCGTCGATACCTGGGGATCGCTTCCTGGTACCGACGCTTCGTACCCAACTTTGCAGCAGTTGTACAACCCATGTCAACCCTGTTCTCACGCAGCAAGTTGAAGACGGCAAGCGAGTGGTGGCATACGCTAGCCGGCGGCTAGTCAAGGCCGAGGAGAACTATGGAGTGCCTCGCCATCCGCAAGCTCAGACGCTACTTAGAGGGCTTCAGGTTTGACGTGATTAGAGATCACCTTGCCCTCAAATGGCTCAATTCCATTGAGAACCCGACTGGGCGAATTGCTCGCTGGGCATTGGAGCTTCAGCAATTCCAATTCGACGTGCACTACCGGAGGGAAACCAAAACATAGTCGCAGACGCCCTATTTCGGCAACCTTTGGAGACCCTGATACGACAGATACGAGAGTCCGGAAAACCGTGCAAATGGATCATGGCCAAGATAGACCAGATCAAAGCGCAGCCGGAAAAATTCCCTGACTATGTTCAGGAAAATGGGTAACTAAACCGACACTTGGGCAGCACAGCACACGACGAGGAACACAGCCCATGGAAGCTGTGTGTTCCCCCAGGACACCGACCAGCCTGCGGCAGGGCACCTGGGCATACGAAAGACGATTCGACGAGTGGCCCAACGGTACTTTTGGCCGGAGATGCACCGGGACGTCATCTGCCACGTCCGGGGCTGCGAGACGTGCCATAGGTTCAAGGTAAACCAACTTAAGACAGCCAGAAAGATGTTATCCCGTCGCCCTGGGGAACCCTTCGCCATGGTCAGCGTGGACTTTATTGGCTCACTGCCCCGGTCTCGCCGGGGAAACACAATGCTGCTGGTTTTTCTCGACGTCTTCTCAAAGTGGGTGGAAGTCATACCACTGCGGAAGGCTACAACCGCCCAACTAGAGCTGGCGTTTCGAGAACGCATCTTGGCAAGATTTGGAACGCCTCGTACCCTGATTTGTGACAACGGAGCCCAGTTCACAAATCGGGGATTTAAGTCACTTTGCAAGCGAGCAAGGATCAATCTCCAATATACTGCGCCCTACTCGCCTCAGCAAAACCCGACAGAACGTGCCAACCGAACGATCAAGACAATGATCGCCCTGTATGCCGCAGAAGACCAACGGACGTGGGATCAATACCTACCAGAGATCTCACTGGCCATTAACTTCAGCATCTCAGACAGCACCGGCTTCAGTCCCGCCAACTTGGTACAAGGCCGGAAACCTCGCTTGCCAGGGGCGTGGTACGACGAAGTTACGCCAGGTGCGGGCGTCACCCCCAAAACGCCCGAAGATCGAGTACATGGACTAAAGGAAGCCTACATCATCGCCCACGAGAACAATCAGCGAGCGTCCCACGAACAACAGCGGTATTATAATCTGCGACGACGCGAGTGGCGACCAACGGTGGGATCCTGGGTGCTCGTGCGTACACACCACCTCTCCAAGGCGAGCGAGGGATTCAACGCCAAACTGGCCTCAAAATATACAGGGCCATACAAGGTCATCAAAAATTTCTATCGCCAAACGTGGTGCGACTCCAGCTAAAAGGATCTCGGAAGCGGCGGACGGCCAGCCTACCCGATCCTAAGGAGTACCAGACCTCCCGAGAAGCAGACGTCACCACGAATGAATCATCAGACCACGAGGAAGAGCCACCGGTGGGGCTGAAGTCCCCAAGCATCAGAACGCTTGGCGACGAGCGACCTTCTACTGGAGCTACAGCCAAGCGACGACAAGTACACTTTGCAGAGTGAAGCCACACTTGGTAGCACGTGAATCAAAGCGGTACACCCGTTTTTGTCAAGGCTAAGATAAGTAACACTAAAATAAACTAGTTAACCAAACTTTTGTAAGTAGAACAATATGAACAGATCAACCCCACTGTATGTAGGGCTAGCATGTAATCATAGTTGCTAACGGGTTTGAACTTTGTTCATGTTTGATAATGTGTTTTTTGTGTGCGTTTATTGGTGTTGTCCAAGAGTAAAAAAAAGCTAACCTGCTAACCCGTCTGTTGTGGATTATAACAAATATTGAGCCAACTTGTGCCAAAAAGTAACTATCTGTCATTAAAGTGCGAAGTGTATATAAACTTATTTTATTAAGCTTTTTTGCTCCATTTTGCACCGATATGTATAAATCCCACATATTGTAGCTCCAATACAGCAAGGAGGGCGTTTGCACAACCTAAGCTAATAGCTAAATTCTTAGGTCTTGATGAATTTCTCATTGCATATTTTAACAATATTTTAATTTCAATTTCTTGCCACCTACCAATTGATCCAACAAAATTTTAAAAATATTGTCAGAAAACCATAAAACTATATATGTCCTTGTATCCATGGTTTCCAATGTCAGCAACACTCCATAAAGTGTTAATGCACGGATACCAATAGTAGAAGCATCAATCCTTCCATTAGGTGTTCTCGGCGAGAACGCCTCAGAGGCTCACTACAAATACTATAAAAGTGACAGGAGGTTACATGCTCGATTGAGTACACGGCAGAACAACATGGCAGACGTTTTCCACAGAGCAACGGATTCCTTAGATCCTCTTGTGAAAGCATCTATTTAACAAAAAGATTGGGTCACCAAAATAAACTACCCCTACCAGCAGACGTAATCGAACTTTTGGAATCACCTTTCTATATTCTTGTAACATGAACAATAATAACAATGTTCCCGATTTTGATGCTAGCAATAATGATAGTGATTTAGGAACATTTTAAAGTGTAAAATACCCATTTATAGTCATTTTGAATGCATTGTTATTTTTTACTTATTAATATTAAGGTTAAGTGTTAAAAAAATGAATTAAAAACATTTGTTGAATTTAACGAGTGCTGGCAATATTTATTACCGTACAAGTATCAATAAGAGGAAACCTATCTCATATGGGCGGCTAAGGAAGGCGTGGTCAAATCAGTCTGAAACTTAGATATATTTTTATGTGCATCGACACTATCATATGTACCAAATTTGAAGAAGCTAGCTTTAAAACTTTAGTTTTTCGTCGAAAAATCGGCTCGCTGGCCCAATGTGCATCCACGGTCAAGCATCACTGGATACCTCACACGCTGCTTCGAGGAGAGCACTCCACGAGTGCCATGCCCTGCAATCTCGGTCGGCGTAGACGGACGGTCTAATACCTGAGGCACTCGTGCGCCCCTGCAGAGCACGCCAGTGGAAGCCAACGCGGCATGGACAGGGTTGGAAGAGCGCTCATGAAGCCCCACGGTCTCAACGGCAGCGAGCGAGCCCCACGTATCGGCAGATCCGCTACTGGACTCGTCCATGAGGGAAGACAGGGAGCCTCAGGACCCACTAGGACCTCCAGAGACAGCCAGGGCTAAGACGCCAGACCCCATCACGGGAGTGGACACGATATCCGACGACACGCCGTCAGGTTCTCAGCCAAGATCGATACCTGCGAAGAAATGGGCATCACCCTTGCACCGACGGTCCACAATCCAGGTCCAGAGACAGCAGCCGAGCACCCAAGTCCGTCATCGAACTGACCCCCCACATTTTTACACTATAAACATACTCAGCCACGGAGGCAAGACTTAAATATGTAATACTGCAGTAATACCCAGCCAATATAGGATTAATAATCAAAAGACTCGCAGCCCAGGAGGCATATATCGATAGGTTAAATCTAGTATTAAGTGTTTTCTAGTTTGTAATTTTGGTGCCAGGAAGGCCGTTCGATAAATATTCTTCAATATTTTTAAGAATACTTCTAAAAATATTCGTATGAATATTTTTACGATAAGTGTCATCACCACCGATCTTGGACGAGGCGCGTGGATCCGGCGGAACGTGGTTCTTCCGTTTTCCACGCCCGAACGCATCGGTTGCACAGCTCCCGTACCCAGCGAGATCACCGCCAGGACACCGGCCCCTGGACCAAGATCAGGGACTAGAGACGTAAGTTAACCAACGAGAAAACTAAAACCTACGGTGCAGGTAGAGACCCAAGACAATAATAAAAGTTTTTTTTTTTATATACTTTATTCTTATTTATTGGATTTTCTCTATTACTTAAGAGACTAACAATAAGTTTTCAAATCTTAATCTATGTTACGTTAATTTATGTTATTGAAGAGGGATGGGAAATCATTCCGCTGTAGAGTTGAGTTGTCTGGCTAGCAGGTTTGGGTGATTTGATAATCTGGCTTCATATTTAATTTTTCTGGAAACAATTTCTTCTTTTACGGGATTTATATCCAGGTCTCTCTGGATGTTTGCGTTGCGTATGTACCAGGGGGCTCCAGTTATTGTTCGTAGGGCCTTTGATTGTACTCTTTGAATAATTTATATATTGCTGCTGCTGCTTGCGTTTCCTCAGAGCTCGGAACCGTAGGTCCAGATCGGCTTTAAGCACGAGTTATACAGTAGTACTTTATATTCGAGTGGAAGGGGGAAGCGGTAGTTCATGAGCCATTGAAGGCTGCTGGCCCTTAGTTTAAAATGGGTCTTCTTTGCCTCTATATGCTTTCTCCAGGTAAGCCTCCTGTCTAAGTGTATGCCGAGATACACTCACTCGCATATCTCTGCGTACACCCCAAAAAAATTTCAAAATCAACTTTAGACCCTAGCTGTTCGGCCATTTATGCATATATTCAACCCATTCTTTTTTTAAACATAATTATAAGTTATTGTCTTCATTGACGTATTTTTTTTAATTATTCAACAGTGTCTTATATTTTATTTTTAATTTTAAACTTAACACTACCAAAAAATGTACCCGCAAAAGTCTGCGTACACCTATTTAAAACACAAATAATATTATTTTTAGTAACTGGTAGGGTATCCTTTTCTCTGCAAAACTTCCGTAAAGCGTCTCGGCATGGAATCCACTTTTTTTTTGTTTCATTTGCAGTGATTTTCCCCTACTCCTCGAGAATCATCTTCTTGAGCATTTTTTTTAGATGTTATCGTGTGTCTTCGGATTTTCCTCTCAAGAAGATCCCAAAAATGCTCAATTGGTCTTAGATCAGGACTTTGGGGAGGTGTTCGCAGCTGATTTATGACGTTATACAGCAGCCAAAGCTTGGTATTCTGTGCCGTGTGCTTCGGGTCGTTGTCTTGTTGGAACCAACTTTCACTTTCGAGCCCTAATTTTTCAGCACTTTCTTTTAAATTGTGTTTAAATATGTCAATATAGATTTTCCGATCCATTATTAACTCGATAAATACCAATTTTCCAACGCCACTTGCCATACACCCCCACACCATTATTCCGCTTCCTCCTTGCTTTACTGTGCCAACCAAATTTTCTTAATTTAAGGCTTCTCCGCTTTTCCTCCATACCAAAACCTTTCCCTTGATTCCAAATATGCAGAATTTACTTTCTTCGGAAAATATAACCTTATTCCAGAAGTCTTGGTGTTTGGAAATATACTCATTAGTAAAGGTTAGGCGCTTTTGTCTATTGACTTCCGATATGAGAGGTTTTTTGCGGGCGACTCTGCTATGGTAGTCAGCCTTTTTTATGGTCCGGCGAACAGTATCCTCGGAAACTGTTTTGGAAAATCTATCCTCGACCTTCAGCTTTGCCTGATGAGCTGTCGTCCTTGGGTTGAGCTGAATAGATTTGATAATATTCCTCTGCTCGCGGTTTATAAGCAAAGGCGGACGGCCAGAACGACCCTTTGGCAAGATATTTCCAGCCGAGTTGTAGTTATTTATCACTCTTTGGATGGATGAGTGGGTTCTGCCAAATAAAGCACCAATTTCTCTATAAGATTTTCGATCCAAAAAACCTTTTAATATAATTTTCCGCTCCTCAACAGAAATTTCCTTGCCTTTTTGTTCCATGTTGCAATATGCTCGTTATTATAATGAAAGAGCTTCATTTTAACTGCGTAATGCCCATTTTTAGACATTCTAATCGCACAATCCTGCATTCCTCGAAGTTGAAAACTGCTGTACGCAGACTTTTGCGCGTACACTTTTTCGTAGTGTTAAGTTTAAAATTAAAAATAAAATATAACCCCATGTTGAATATTTCTAATATTTATACGTCAATGAAGACAATAAACTATAGTTTTGTTTAAAAAAGTAATGAATAAAATACATGCATAAATGGCCGAACAATTACTGTTCAAAGTTTGATTTTTACCTTTTTTGGGGGTGTACGCAGAGATATGCGAGTGAGTGTAGGTGACTTCGTCTGCTTGTGGAACCGGCTTGTTGTTTAGCGCCAGTGGTGGGCATTTCGACAAGTTTAGTGTAAATGTAATGTGCTTACACTTTTGCTCGTTGACTTTGAGACGCCAGTCTGCGAGCAATTTTTCTACAGCTACCAGGTGTTCTTTTAAATAGGCTGTAGCTGTTTTTGGGCATTTCGAGCGGCTGACAATGGCAATGTCGTCAGCAAAGGTTGAGATGAGGGTCCGGCGGCTTATTGGAATGTCTGCCGTGTAAAGGATGTACAAGATTGGTTCAAGCACACTTCCTTGGGGTACTCCAGCTTCGATGTTACGGATGGTTGAAGTAAAGGTTTTACATCTCACGGTGAAAACACTGTTTCTGAGGTATGACTCAAGCAACTTGTGAGTTTTTCCGGTAGGAGGGTTTTGATTTTGTATACCAGACCGTTGATCCAGACGCGATCAAATGCTTGTGATACGTCCAGAAATAAGGCACTGCAATATTGCTTGTGTTCGAAAGCCGTGCGAATTTCAGATGTTAAGCGGTTTACCTGTTCGATAGTTCCATGCTTTTCAAATAGCTTTGATAGACATGGGAGCAGACTGACGGGCCGGTACGAGGAAGGCTGGGATTTGTCTTTTCCTGGCTTCGGGATCATTGTAATGACAGACTTTTTCCATTGGTCAGGAAAGTAGCCCCATTTCAATATTGAGTTAAATATAAATGCGATGCATCTGACTGCGCATGCAGGTAATTCAATTATCATTTTTGGAGAAATAAAATCGTGACCAGGAGCTTTTTTTGGGTTTATGTGTTCTTTAATAGCCTTAAGTATTGTGCTGGTTTCAAGGGTAACTGGGGAGGACGCTAGCGAGACATTCGGTAGAGTGAATTGGTTGGATGGCGGGTGAGGCTTGAAGACGTTTTCCAAGTGATGGGCAAAGGTGTTAGCTCTTTCTTCGTCACTGCGCGCCCAGGCATCTGTTTGTGATCGAATTGGCCAATCGGGATCTATTGGTGGTTGCATGTTTGGGTGAGCTCTCCATAGTGGGAATTTATTACCCGTCGGGGATAGTTTCGCAATGTAGGGCCGTTGGGCCTGGTTCTTTTCGGTAGAGAGGGCCTTCGAAAATTTTCGAGATGCTTCATTAAGTCTTTTCTTAGTAGCTGGGGACCGATGAGTCTGCCAGTCTCAGCGAAGTCTACGTTTTTCAAGTAGGAGAGACTCGATCTGGATACTTGAGCGTCCAGTTCTTAGCGGGTTTGTGGCTGAGGGCTCTGGCATAGAATGTTTGGCGGCAGAGGACATTATGTCCGTGAGGTGTTTAAGCGACTTATCAATGTCAGATTCAGAGGAAATTTCAGGATCAAGTTCGATGTGTGCACTTACATATTTTTTGTATTTCAGCCAGTTTGTTTTGTTTGATGTTAGATGTTGGGGGCGTTCCAGAAGCTGCGGCTGTTCAGATAGACAGAGGTTTTTATGTTTATCAGCCTGTGCGAGACTCTTCTAATAACAGCGAAATCGAAAATGTCAGGTTGTTTATTGTGCAGGTGCTAGCTGGTGAGACAAGTGTTTATTACCAGAGAGATAGCGTTGTATAATGGCGGCCTTTGGTTGATAAGACGAGATCCCCAGTGGGTTGTGCCTGTGGTTGTAACTTTTGCTCTGTAATACTCCGCCGTCGCCTAATTAACTTTATCGAGCCCCCGACTATATTATACCTCCCCTACTTACCGCCCGTGTCGCCTACCATTATTCTGCCAGGTGACTCCAGTCTGTAGGTTTTCTTTCGCCGCCGACACTCGAACACCACGGAGCCAGCGGAAGGCAGTATACTTAATTGACTGGTTATATCTCCGACTAAGTGCCCGTCGGAAACAGCGCGCGGCCTGACTCTAGATTATTGGGCTGGTTATATCTCCGAATAAGCACCCCTGTTTTCCGTCCGTGCAGCAACCCTTCCCGGCCGGCACAGGCCAGTGACACCATCTTGTCCTTCTGCTATCTACAAATTTATCTGTGGAGGATCCTGGGCCTAATCCAGCCCTAGAAAGTTTCTTACAAGGATATTTAATTGAAAATATTTCGCTTTATTTTTTATCCATGGCTTTTGTCTTTAAAATGGAGATATTAAATTTAATTTTTATTCAAATATATTGAACTTTGATTTAATAATTTATGGAAATTAAATTTTAATTCAATGATTTAATGACTTAAAATATTTAAAGTAAATACGAAAAACATCATATATAATATTATATTATATACCTGCATTTAAATATTTTCATATTTAATGAAACAGTCTTATATTTTTTTATTTTAATTATATAATAGTATATTTAATATATTGACAATTTAAATTATTTAAACAATTTAATAGAATATTAAACATATTAACTATTTTAATTATTTAGTAAATTTAATAAATTAAATAGTTAATATACAAATTCATAAACAAATATTTATTATTTATTTTTACAGGGTAGGTTTAATTTTCAAAATACCTTAGGAGTATATTCAAAAATAATACAAGTAAATTTTATGTAAGTTATCCATTTTTGGTATTTCGTATGAAAATAAAATTTGGTTTAATGATTTTGGGTCTTTTAAATTTGATTTGAAAAGCGCGCAAGCCTTTTTTGTTTCCCCTTTGGGTTTTTCCTTTTTCTAAATAATAAAAATAGTTAATAAAAATTTAATTTATTTTATCATAATAATTTTATATAATGTTATTATAATACGTATAATATTAAAATTCCAGATATTTTTAAATCCATATATTTAAAATACAATAAATATAAAAATATTCATCCTGTTCAATCGCAAAATTTATAAGGCACGTCGCACGCTGTATTCCCTAATGACAATTATTCCAATTATTCTAAAAAAAATACTACATTCGAATAATTATTATATAAAGACAATACAAAATAACTATTTTTAATAATGTTAGAATTTGAAAATAAAGAGTATATTTCGACAGCGCGTTGCAGCTTTCCCAGTCCAAGGCTTAATATTTTGACTACTCCAGACACCTTGATAAGGGCAACGCGACAATGGAAAACCTTTCACATCTTTTATCACATACCTATCATATCTAAAAATGTTATATATAACATAAGGGCCCTTGTGTTTGGGTATTAGCTTTCTTGCGACTCCCACTGCGTTATCAAAATTTTTCACCATAATATGAGATAATCTCCAACTTTGTACGCTATCTTTCCTTTTCTCATTATATCTGTTTTTCTGATGATCCAGTAATGAGTTATACTGTCCACCGCAAAACCTTTTTTCTCGGAAGCGCCTAGGGAGCTTGGCTGCGAACGGCTCATTTATTTTTTTTTTTCGATTAAAATTTTTTAAAACATTTTTCAATGTTGGATTTTGATACGCTTATAAAATAATTGATCTGTCATTTAACGTATCGTGTCACAAAATTAATGAAAATAGCCCTTTTTTTGGCCGGATTAAAGCGCGGCCCTCGAAGTTAATCGAAAAGGCAAAGGCAAAGGCAAAGACAAAGGCAGAATTTTAAACAAAGGCAAATGTAATGTCGCTGAAGCCAAGGGCAATATAGAGGGTATTAAATTTAAAAATTTGTTTATTAATTCTATATTAGGAACCGTTTCAACTTGCATGCCCGTATTTAAATAAATATATTTTCTGCGTCACCGCCCGATGACGTCACTATCGCAAGAGAAATTTACTATCGTGTAGTACATTCTCGAAGACGGCTACTGTCGAAATTTCAGCCGAATCGGACTAGTAGTTTTGTTTTGACTGCGTGTGGAATCGGACGTGACCGCGGACTTTAGAAAAATGGAGAAAGAGCCATATCGGTCTGTGATTCGATTTTTGAGAAAGCTGTCGGCGCGATGGGTGCCGCCTTTGCTCACTCCGGACAACAAACGCAACAGCGAGACCACTTCAGAGCAGTGTTTGACGCTGTTTCGTGACCGTCGACGAAACATGGATCCACTGGTACACACCAGAGACCAAGGAACAGTCGAAACAGTGGACTTCTTTTTGTTTCCAAACTTGAAAAGTCACTCGCTGGGCAGAAATTTGCGTCGAATGAGGAGGTCGTCGCCGCCACAGAGGCCTATTTTGCAGACCTCGAGAAAACGTATTTTTCAGACGGGTTAAATAAGTTTGAGCATCGCTGGGACGAGTTTATCGAGCAAAAAGGAGATTGTGTTGAGAAAGATATTGCCACTTTTCCAAAATTTTCGTTTTTCTTTTGGCTAAGTAATGGGGTCGGAAACGTCCCCTTCACTGCGTTACAAACTTCTGACCAATATTACCCTCTGCAAGGGTATAAAAATGTGACTTGAGAAAAAGTCAACAGTTTAATATCAAGTGAAATCCGCCCGAATTCGCTTAAAGTCACAGCCTCAGTTAGTGTCTGCTTTACGCCAATTTATTGGATTGGCGTCTTATTTCAGGCAATTTATGCAAGGATTTTCCTGTTTTATAAAAGCGTTATATCTTTTAACTTCGGAGAAGAATGATTTTGTTTATTGATCGAAACATGAAGAAATTAGTCAAAAAGTTATTTCTATCCCTACACAAAAGCCAGTCTTAGTAATTTTTGATCCGAACCATCCCATTGAGTTGTATACCGATGCAAGCTCTCGGGGATACGGTGCCATCTTGTTACATAAAATCAACAACAAGTCTCATGTCATTGAATATTTAAGTAAGGCTGCTTCTCCTGCTAAATCATTCTTATGAATTAGAAACTCTTGCTATTGTTTTGGTTATAAAACATTTTCGCCATTATTTATGGGGTAGAAATTTTGTTGTCTTCACTGAGTCACTTAAAGCACCAAGAACTAAGCAGGATCTATGTCCCAGGGTACAAAGTGGTGGGCGTATTTACAGTCTTTTACATTAAGTCACTTAAAGCACCAAGAACTAAGCAGGATCTATGTCCCAGGGTATAAAGATGGTGGGCGTATTTACAGTCTTTTACATTTGACATACAATATAAAGAAGGTAAACGAATGTCTCATGTTGACTTCTTTTTAAGAAATCTGCCTTCAGCTGACTTAAACAGCAACATTTCAGAAAAACGAGTTAATTTGGCAGAAATATCTGGCAATCGGCTTTAGGCCGAACAACGTCAAGATTCTGAAATAGTTAATATTGGTAAAACTTACGAGTTGAGAGCAGGAATATTATATCGAAAAATTCAGCGAAATGGTAGAACTAGATCTTTACCAATTGTTCCTCGACCATTTAGATGGTCCGTAATAAATCAGATCCATGAGTCCATCATGCATTTGGGATGGGAGAAGACTTTAGATAAGGCCTACGACTATTACTGGTTCGATAACATGTCCAAGTACATTCGGAAGATTGTTGAGAACTGCATTACGTGTAAAATGTCAAAGTCTTCTCGGGTAAAGTTCAAGTAAGTCTTCATTCAATACCAAAAGTAAATACACCTTGGCAAACAATTCACATCGTCAAACTGGAAATTGAGTGGCAAGTCTGATCAGAAAGAGTATGTCATTGTTTAGTTAAATTTGTTTATTAAGCCCACACGCTTAAAATTGATTCTGAAAATTGCATAAATGCTGTCACGTCTGCTATTTCTCTGTTTGGAGTACCAAATCACAACAAAAAACAAGAGAGAACGCTATAGTCGAGTGCCTCGACTATTAGATACCCGTTACTCAGCTAAACAACTTAATATAAATATACCTTCTAGAAATCCTTAACGTTGACTCTGGTGAGCACCTTGGCCAGCTGTTCCAAAGTCATCCGTTAGATGGCGCTATTGTATTGCGCCAAACTTGCGCTGCGTAGGAACTCCTAAAATCTACATGCAAAATGCCAATCTTCTAGCTTTTATAGTTTTAGAGATCTCAGCGTTCATACGGACAGACAGACGGACAATACAATATCAAAGAAAAAGAAAATTATGTAACATTTTTTTCTTCTTTTTTAAGACTTTTAATAATTTGATGCAAAGTTACAAGCCTAAAAAATAATATTTGTTCATTTACCAGCCCATTGAAAATCGTAAAAATTTTAAATCGAGAATGGGGGTCCCCTTAAAGAACTTATTAACTGCCGTTGAAACTAGCAATCGATCTTGGCAAGATGCATTAGGAGGAGTTCAATTACTGTACGGCTAGTCGAAAGACAAAGGAAAGCCCTTGCCCGCCCGTTAGGTTTGCTTCTACCCTGCGATTTGGCAGAATTGAGAGCACGAGCAGATCAAAATATACCAGATGCAGCAGCATATAAAAAGGAGCAATTTGATGAAAACAAGGCTATAGTTGTTAGATGCAGAGTTGTAGATTTCGTATTGTTAAAAAATGAAGAGAGGCATTGGCCAAAGATAAAACCCATAGAAAATCCCAACTTCCTAACTTAACAAACACCAAAGTTATGGCACTTCCGATCGGTCAGTTATATGGCAGCTATAGGATATAATCGGCCGATCCTTATGAAATTTAGTAGGTCGGATTAATTGGCAAAATATAAAACCCATAGAAAATCACAACTTCCTAACTTTACAAACACCCGCTATAGGATATAGTCGGCCGATCCTTATGAAATTTGATATGTCGGATTGATTGGCCAAAAATAAAACCCATAGAAAATCCCAACTTCCTAACTTAACAAACACCAAAGTTATGGCTTTTCCGATCAATCAGTTATATGGCGGCTACAGGATATAGTCGGCCGATCCTTATGATGTTTGGTAGGTCGTTTTGATTGGCCAAATAAAAAAACCCATACAAAATCCAAACTGATTAATTGGCCAAATATAAAATTCATAGAAAATCACAACTTAATAACTTTATAAACACCAGCTATAGGATATAATCGGCCGATCCTTATGAAATTTAATATGTCGGATTGATTGGCCAAAAATAAAACCCATAGAAAATACCAACTTCCTAACTTAACAAACACCAAAGTTATGGCTTTTCCGATCAATCGGTTATATGGCGGCTACAGGATATAGTCGGCCGATCCTTATGATGTTTCGTAGGTCGGATTGATTGGCCAAATAAAATACCCATACAAAGTCCCAATTTCCTAACTTTAAAAACACCAATGTTATGGCATTTCCGATCGTTCAGTTATATGGCAGCTACAGAATATAGTCGGTCGATCCTTATGACATTTGATATGTCGGATTGATTGGCCAAAGATAAAACCCATAGAAAATCCCAACTTCCTAACTTAACAAACACCAAAGTTATGGCATTTCCGATCAATCAGTTATATGGCGGCTACAGGATATATACGGCCGATCCTTATGATGTTTGGTAGGTCGAATTGATTGGCCAAATAAAAAACCCATACAAAATCCCAACTTCCTAACTTAAAAAACACCAAAGTTATGGCATTTCCAATCGTTCAGTTATATAACAGCTTTGAAATATATAGTCGGCCGGTCCTTATGAAATTTGGTAGGTCGGATTGATTGGCTAAATATTAAACCCATAGAAAATCCCAACTTCCTAACTTTACAAACATCAAAGTTATGGCATTTCCGATCGTTCAGTTATATGGCAGCTATAGGATATAGTCGGCCGATCCTTATGAAATTTAGTAGATCGGATTAATTGGCCAAATATAAAATTCATAGAAAATCACAACTTCCTAACTTTACAAACACCAGCTACAGGATATAGTCGGCCGATCCTTATGAAATTTGATATGTCGGATTGATTGGCCATAAATAAAACCCATAGAAAACCCCCAACTTCCTAACTTAACAAACACCAAAGTAATGTCATTTCCGATCAATCAGTTATATGGCGGCTATAGAATATAGTCGGCCGATCCTTATGATGTTTCGTAGGTCGAATTGTTTGCCCAATAAAAAACCCATACAAAGTCCCAATTTCCTAACTTTAAAAACACCAATGTTATGGCATTTCCGATCGTTCAGTTATATGGCAGCTATAGAATATAGTCGGCCGATCCTTATGAAATTTGATATGTCCACACCAACACCACCACCCGGACATCCGGCAAGACCGCACCGGCAGTACCGCAGACCCGGCCACCACGCGAAGCCTCGCCAAGCAGGCTACGGGGACCCCCACCCGCAAGGGGACAACAAACTACGGGCTGACCCCTCTAGCCGATGCCGGAATCGCTCGACAACGAAATCCTTTTCGAAAAAAAGGCCCAGCGACTAGCCGCAACTCGACGGCTAGTTTAGCTGTCATCACCGAACACAAGAAGGAATCTCCGCTCCAACCGTTCTCCGAAGACCCAATAGAACCCAAAATCCTCGCGTTTTGGGAGGAAGCACTGGAGCAGTTCGAGGGAATGACTGGAGTGACACACGTTTCAGAACACCACGTGATCATGCGGGATGAGAAGCCGCTAAACCGGAAAAAATGCAAGTTCTTTTGCCGGAGCCTGGTATACTTGAGACACATGATCAGCGAAGCTGGCATCCAAACGGACCCTGACAAGATCGCAACCATCAGGGAGCTGAGCCCACCCTCCAACTGCAAGGAACTCCGTCGATACCTGGGGATCGCTTCCTGGTACCGACGCTTCGTACCCAACTTCGCAGCAGTTGTACAACCCATGTCAACCCTGTTGAGGAAGGGCAAGAAGTGGCTCTGGGAGGAACCCCAACAACGCGCTTTTGAGGATCTGAAAAGCAAACTCACAGGAGCCCCAGTGCTAGCATGCCCGGATTTCGGCCGGAAGCTCCAGCTGCAAACGGACGCCAGTGACTATGGACTCGGCGCCGTTCTCACCCAGCAAGTTGAAGACGGCAAGCGAGTGGTGGCATACGCTAGCCGGCGGCTAGTCAAGGCCGAGGAGAACTATGGAGTGCCTCGCCATCGAGAGGGCTTAGAGGGCTACAGGTTTGACGTGGTAACAGATCACCTTGCCCTCAAATGGCTCAATTCCATTGAGAACCCGACTGGTCATTGGAGCTTCAGCAATTCCAATTTGACGTGCGCTACCGGAAGGGGAACCAAAACATAGTCGCAGACGCCCTATTTCGGCAACCTTTTGAGACCCTGCAACAGATACGAGAGTCCGGAAATCCGTGCAAATGGATCATGGCCAAGATAGACCAGATCAACGCGCAGCCGGAAAAATTCCCTGACTATGTTCAGGAAAATGGGTAACTATACCGACACTTGGGCAGCACAGCACAGGACGAGGAACACAGCCCATGGAAGCCTTGTGTTTCCCCAGTGTATAAAAACTTATTTTATTAAGCTTTTTTGCTCCATTTTGCACCGATATGTATAAATCCCACATATTGTAGCTCCAATACAGCAAGGAGGGCGTTTGCACAAGCTAAGCTACTAGCTAAATTCTTAGGTCTTGATGAATTTCTCATTGCATATTTTAACAATATTTTAATTTCAATTTCTTGCCACCTACCAATTGATCCAACAAAATTTTAAAAATATTGTCAGAAAAAGTGACAGGAGGTTACATGCTCGATTGAGTACACGGCAGAACAACATGGCAGACGTTTTCCACAGAGCAGTGGATTCCTTAGATCCTCTTGTGAAAGCATCTATTTAACAAAAAGATTGGGTCACCAAAATAAACTACCCCTACCAGCAGACGTAATCGAACTTTTGGAATCACCTTGCTATATTCTTGTAACATGAACAATAATAACAATGTTCCCGATTTTGATGCTAGAAATAATGATAGTGATTCAAATTCTGACTTTGAAAATCCGTTTTCAATAGAAATTGATGTAGAAGACGACTGTTAGGAACATTCTTAAATGTAAAATACCCATTTATAGTCATTTTGAATGCATTGTTATTTTTTACTTATTAATATTAAGGTTAAGTGTTAAAAAAATGAATTAAAAACATTTGTTGAATTTAACGAGTGCTGGCAATATTTATTACCGTACAAGTATCAATAAGAGGAAACCTATCTCATATGGGCGGCTAAGGAAGGCGTGGTCAAATCAGTCTGAAACTTAGATATATTTTTATGTGCATCGACACTATCATATGTACCAAATTTGAAGAAGCTAGCTTTAAAACTTTAGTTTTTCGTCGAAAAATCGGCTCGCTGGCCCAATGTGCAATCCTCGGTCAAGCATCACCCGGTCATTTCAAGGGAAGTCAGACCGGATCAGCAGACGGTCAGATGCCAACCACCGGAGACGAGGTAGTTGCGACCATAGGCGGAGCCTCAAGGAATCGGCTACGGTACGCCCTTCCTCATAGTCACTTCATGGCTCGACAGTATGCAGGTACCGATGTTAGCCCCTGGATACCTCACACGCTGCATCGAGGAGAGCACTCCACGAGTGCCATGGCCTGCAACCTCGGTCGGCGGAGACGGACGGTCTAATACCTGAGGCACTCATGCGCCCCTGCAGAGCACGCCAGTGGAAGCCAACGCGGCATGGACAGGGTTGGAAGAGCGCTCATGAAGCCCCACGGTCTCAACGGCAGCGAGCGAGCCCAACGTATCGTCAGATCCTCTACTGGACTCGTCCATGAGGGAAGACAGGAGGAGTCATCGAACTGACCCCCCAGATTTTTACACTATAAACACGGAGGCAAGACTTAAATATGTAATACTGCAGTAATACCCAGCCAAGATAGGATTAATAAACAAGAGACTCGCAGCCCAGGAGGCATATATCGATAGGTTAAATCTAGTATTAAGTGTTTTCTAGTTTGTAATTTTGGTGCCAGGAAGACCGTTCGATAAATATTCTTAAATATTTTTAAGAATACTTCTAAAAATATTCGTATGAATATTTTTACGATAAGTGCCATCACCACCGATCTTGGACGAGGCGCGTGGATCCGGCGGAACGTGGTTCTTCCGTTTTCCACGCCCGAACGCACCCAGCGAGATCACCGCCAGGGCACCGGCCCCTGGACCAAGATCAGAGACTAGCGACGTAAGTTAACTAACGAGAAAACTAAAACCTACGGTGCAGGTAGAGACCCAAGACAATAATAAAAGTTTTTTTTTTATATACTTTATTCTTATTTATTGGAGTTTCTCTATTACTTAAGAGATTAACAATAAGTTTTCAAATCTTAATCTATGTTACGTTAATTTATGTTATTGAAGAGGGATGGGAAATCATTCCGCTGTAGAGTTGAGTTGTCTGGCTAGCAGGTTTGGGTGATTTGATAATCTGGCTTCATATTTAACTAACGAGAAAACTAAAACCTACGGTGCAGGTAGAGACCCAAGACAATAATAAAAGTTTTTTTTTTATATACTTTATTCTTATTTATTGGAGTTTCTCTATTACTTAAGAGACTAACAATAAGTTTTCAAATCTTAATCTATGTTACGTTAATTTATGTTATTGAAGAGGGATGGGAAATCATTCCGCTGTAGAGTTGAGTTGTCTGGCTAGCAGGTTTGGGTGATTTGATAATCTGGCTTCATATTTAATTTTTCTGGAAACAATTTCTTCTTTTACGGGATTTATATCCAGGTCTCTCTGGATGTTTGCGTTGCGTATGTACCAGGGGGCTCCAGTTATTGTTCGTAGGGCCTTTGATTGTACTCTTTGAATAATTTATATATTGCTGCTGCTGCTTGCGTTTCCTCAGAGCTCGGAACCGTAGGTCCAGATCGGCTTTAAGCACGAGTTATACAGTAGTACTTTATATTCGTGTAAAAGGGGGAAGCGGTAGTTCATGAGCCAGTGAAGGCTGCTGGCCCTTAGTTTAAAATGGGTCTTCTTTGCCTCTATATGCTTTCTCCAGGTAAGCCTCCTGTCTAAGTGTATGCCGAGATACACTCACTCGCATATCTCTGCGTACACCCCAAAAAAATTTCAAAATCAACTTTAGACCCTAGCTGTTCGGCCATTTATGCATATATTCAACCCATTCTTTTTTTAAACATAATTATAAGTTATTGTCTTCATTGACGTATTTTTTTTTAATTATTCAACAGTGTCTTATATTTTATTTTTAATTTTAAACTTAACACTACCAAAAAATGTACCCGCAAAAGTCTGCGTACACCTATTTAAAACACAAATAATATTATTTTTAGTAACTGGTAGGGTATCCTTTTCTCTGCAAAACTTCCGTAAAGCGTCTCGGCATGGAATCCACTTTTTTTTTGTTTCATTTGCAGTGATTTTCCCCTACTCCTCGAGAATCATCTTCTTGAGCATTTTTTTTAGATGTTATCGTGTGTCTTCGGATTTTCCTCTCAAGAAGATCCCAAAAATGCTCAATTGGTCTTAGATCAGGACTTTGGGGAGGTGTTCGCAGCTGATTTATGACGTTATACAGCAGCCAAAGCTTGGTATTCTGTGCCGTGTGCTTCGGGTCGTTGTCTTGTTGGAACCAACTTTCACTTTCGAGCCCTAATTTTTCAGCACTTTCTTTTAAATTGTGTTTAAATATGTCAATATAGATTTTCCGATCCATTATTAACTCGATAAATACCAATTTTCCAACGCCACTTGCCATACACCCCCACACCATTATTCCGCTTCCTCCTTGCTTTACTGTGCCAACCAAATTTTCTTAATTTAAGGCTTCTCCGCTTTTCCTCCATACCAAAACCTTTCCCTTGATTCCAAATATGCAGAATTTACTTTCTTCGGAAAATATAACCTTATTCCAGAAGTCTTGGTGTTTGGAAATATACTCATTAGTAAAGGTTAGGCGCTTTTGTCTATTGACTTCCGATATGAGAGGTTTTTTGCGGGCGACTCTGCTATGGTAGTCAGCCTTTTTTATGGTCCGGCGAACAGTATCCTCGGAAACTGTTTTGGAAAATCTATCCTCGACCTTCAGCTTTGCCTGATGAGCTGTCGTCCTTGGGTTGAGCTGAATAGATTTGATAATATTCCTCTGCTCGCGGTTTATAAGCAAAGGCGGACGGCCAGAACGACCCTTTGGCAAGATATTTCCAGCCGAGTTGTAGTTATTTATCACTCTTTGGATGGATGAGTGGGTTCTGCCAAATAAAGCACCAATTTCTCTATAAGATTTTCCATCCAAAAAACCTTTTAATACAATTTTCCGCTCCTCAACAGAAATTTCCTTGCCTTTTTGTTCCATGTTGCAATATGATCGTTATTATAATGAAAGAGCTTCATTTTAACTGCGTAATGTCTATTTTTAGACATTCTAAAGTAGATCGGCGACAACAAAATTAACGGTAATCGCACAATCCTGCATTCCTCGAAGTTGAAAACTGCTGTACGCAGACTTTTGCGCGTACACTTTTTCGTAGTGTTAAGTTTAAAATTAAAAATAAAATATAACCCCCTGTTGAATATTTCTAATATTTATACGTCAATGAAGACAATAAACTATAGTTTTGTTTAAAAAAGTAATGAATAAAATACATGCATAAATGGCCGAACAATTACTGTTCAAAGTTTGATTTTTACCTTTTTTGGGGGTGTACGCAGAGATATGCGAGTGAGTGTAGGTGACTTCGTCTGCTTGTGGAACCGGCTTGTTGTTTAGCGCCAGTGGTGGGCATTTCGACAAGTTTAGTGTAAATGTAATGTGCTTACACTTTTGCTCGTTGACTTTGAGACGCCAGTCTGCGAGCAATTTTTCTACAGCTACCAGGTGTTCTTTTAAATAGGCTGTAGCTGTTTTTGGGCATTTCGAGCGGCTGACAATGGCAATGTCGTCAGCAAAGGTTGAGATGAGGGTCCGGCGGCTTATTGGAATGTCTGCCGTGTAAAGGATGTACAAGATTGGTTCAAGCACACTTCCTTGGGGTACTCCAGCTTCGATGTTACGGATGGTTGAAGTAAAGGTTTTACATCTCACGGTGAAAACACTGTTTCTGAGGTATGACTCAAGCAACTTGTGAGTTTTTCCGGTAGGAGGGTTTTGATTTTGTATACCAGACCGTTGATCCAGACGCGATCAAATGCTTGTGATACGTCCAGAAATAAGGCACTGCAATATTGCTTGTGTTCGAAAGCCGTGCGAATTTCAGATGTTAAGCGGTTTACCTGTTCGATAGTTCCATGCTTTTCAAATAGCTTTGATAGACATGGGAGCAGACTGACGGGCCGGTACGAGGAAGGCTGGGATTTGTCTTTTCCTGGCTTCGGGATCATTGTAATGACAGACTTTTTCCATTGGTCAGGAAAGTAGCCCCATTTCAATATTGAGTTAAATATAAATGCGATGCATCTGACTGCGCATGCAGGTAATTCAATTATCATTTTTGGAGAAATAAAATCGTGACCAGGAGCTTTTTTTTGGGTTTATGTGTTCTTTAATAGCCTTAAGTATTGTGCTGGTTTCAAGGGTAACTGGGGAGGACGCTAGCGAGACATTCGGTAGAGTGAATTGGTTGGATGGCGGGTGAGGCTTGAAGACGTTTTCCAAGTGATGGGCAAAGGTGTTAGCTCTTTCTTCGTCACTGCGCGCCCAGGCATCTGTTTGTGATCGAATTGGCCAATCGGGATCTATTGGTGGTTGCATGTTTGGGTGAGCTCTCCATAGTGGGAATTTATTACCCGTCGGGGATAGTTTCGCAATGTAGGCCCGTTGGGCCTGGTTCATTTCGGTAGAGAGGGCCTTGGACAATTTTCGAGATGCTTCATTAAGACTTTTCGTAGTAGCTGGGGACCGATGAGTCTGCCAGTCTCAGCGAAGTCTACGTTTTTCAAGTAGGAGAGACTCGATCTGGATACTTGAGCGTCCAGTTCCTATCGGGTTTGTAGATGAGGGCTCTGGCGTAGAATGTTTGGCGGCAGAGGACATTACGTCCGTGAGGTGTTTAAGCGACTTATCAATGTCAGATTCAGAGGAAATTTCAGGATCAAGTTCGATGTGTGCACTTACATATTTTTTGTATTTCAGCCAGTTTGTTTTGTTTGATGTTAGATGTTGGGGGCGTTCCAGAAGCTGCGGCTGTTCAGATAGACAGAGGTTTTTATGTTTATCAGCCTGTGCGAGACTCTTCTAATAACAGCGAAATCGAGAATGTCAGGTTGTTTATTTGGATCTGTGGGCCAGTATGTAGGCCTAGCTGGTGAGACAAAGTCAAGCTTATTACCAGGAGAGATAGCGTTGTATAATTGGCGGCCTTTGGGGTTGATAAGACGAGATCCCCAGTGGGGATGCTTTGCCTTATAATCACCGGCAGCTATAAAGCAGCGTCCTAGTGAGTTGTAGAAATTCATAAACTCATTTTCTGCAATACTGAAGTAAAATCAGAAAACTACCCGCCCAAGTCGCCTATTAATTTGTGAACTCTTCGGGGATCGCCACTCGAGCCACACGGAGCCAGCGGAAGGCAGTGTACTTAATTGACGGTTATATCTCCGAATAAATGCCCTGTTTTCCGTCGGAACCAGCGCCGGAAACTGACCACTTATTTGTCTGGTCATATTCTGCAAATAAGTGTAAGTTTCCCGCCGGAACCAGCGCGCGGCCTGACTCTAGACGGCACGAGCACAGGTGACTCCAGGCTGTAGGTTTTCTTTCGCCGCCGACACTCGAACCACACGGAACCAGCAGAAAGCCAGATGACTTATTTGGCTGGTTATATCTCTGAATAAGCACCCCTGTTTTCCGTCCGTGCAGCAACCCTTCCCGGCCGGCACAGGCCAGTGACACCATCTTGTCCTTCTGCTATCTACAAATTTATCTGTGGAGGATCCTGGGCCTAATCCAGCCCTAGAAAGTTCCTTATAAGGATATATAATTAAAAATATTTCGCTTTATTTTTTATCCATGGCTTTTGTCTTTAAAATGGAAATATTAAATTTAATTTTTATTCCAATATATTGAACTTTGATTTCATAATTTATGGAAATTAAATTTTAATTCAATGATTTAATGACTTAAAATATTTAAAGTAAATACGAATAATATCATATATATATGTTATATATCATATTATATTATCAACCTGCATTTAAATATTTTCATATTTAATGAAACAGTCTTTTATTTTTTTATTTTAATTATTTAATATTATATTTAATATATTGACAATTTAAATTATTTAAACAATTTAATAGAATATTAAACATATTAACTATTTTAATTATTTAGTAAATTTAATAAATAAAATAGTTAATTAATTAATTATTTAGTAAATTTAAATAAAATAGTTAATATACAAATTCATAAACAAATATTTATTATTTATTTTTACAGGGTAGGTTTAATTTTCAAAATATAGCTACCTTAGGAGTATATTCAAAAATAATACAAGTAAATTTTATGTAAGTTATCCATTTTTAGTATTTCGTATGAAAATAAAATTTGGTTTAATGATTTTGGGCCTTTTAAATTTGATTTGAAAAGCGCGCAAGCCTTTTTTGTTTCCCCTTTGGGTTTTTCCTTTTTCTAAATAATAAAAATAGTTAATATAAATTTAATGGTATGGTATGATACTAATTTTATATAATGTTATTATAATACGTATAATAATAAAATTCCAGATATTTTTAAATCCATATATTTAAAATACAATAAATATAAAAATATTATATCCTGTTCAATCGCAACATTTCTAAGGCCCCTAAAAATCGTTCACACGTCGCACGCTGTATTCCCTAATGACAATTATTCCAATTATTCTAAAAAAAAATACTACATTCGAATCATTATTATATAAAGACAATACAAAATAACTATTTTTAATAATGTTAGAATTTGAAAATAAAGAGTATATTTCGACAGCGCGTTGCAGCTTTCCCAGTCCAAGGCTTAATATTTTGACTACTCCAGACACCTTGATAAGAGCAACGCGACAATAGAAAACCTTCCACATCTTTTATCACATACCTATCATATCTAAAAATTGTATATATAACATAAGGGCCCTTGTGTTTGGGTATTGGCTTTCTTGCGCCTCCCACTGCGTTATCAAAATTTTTCACCATAATATGAGATAATCTCCTACTTTGTACGCTGAACTATCTTTCCTTTTCTCATTGTATCTGTTTTTCTGATGATCCAGTAATGAGTTATACTGTCCACCGCAAAACCTTTTTTCTCGGAAGCGCCTAGGGAGCTTGGCTGCGAACGGCTCATTTATTTTTTTTTTATAAAATTATTGATCTGTCATTAAACGTATCGTGTCACAAAATTGATGAAAATAGCCCTTTTTTTGGCCGAATAAAAGCGCGGCCCTCGAAGTTAACCGAAAAGGCAAAGGCAAAGGTAGAATTTTAAACAAAGGCAAAGGCAATGTCGCTGAAGCCAAGGGCAATATAGAGGGTATTAAATTTAAAAATTTGTTTATTAATTCTATATTAGAAACCGTTTCAACTTGCATGCCCATATTTACATAAATATATTTTCTGCCTCCATAAATGTTTTGTATGCCCTCAAAACTACAGTCCACTTATTGGGTTTCCACTGTATGGCAAAGAGCAGCATCCAACACAGACGCTCACACATACATATTGTGCATGCTCATCCCACATGTATGCGAGGGCAGTCCGATAAATTCTTAGCCTCACCGCCCGATGACGTCACTATCGCAATAGAAATTTACTATCGTGTAGTACATTCTCGAAGACGGCTACTGTCGAATCGGCCGAATCGGACTCGTAGTTTTGTTTTGACTGCGTGTGGAATCGGACGTGTCCGCGGACTTTAGAAAAATGGAGAAAGAGCAATATCCGTCTGTGATTCGATTTTTGAGAAAGCTGCCGGCGCGATGGGTGCCGCCTTTGCTCACTACGGACAACAAACGCTACAGCGTCGGAAACGTCCCCTTCACTGCGTTACAAACTTCTGACCAATATTACCCTCTGCAAGGGTATAAAAATGTGACTTGAGAAAAAGTCAACAGTTTAATATTAAGTGAAATCCGCCCGAATTCGCTTAAAGTCACAGCCTCAGTTAGTGTCTGCTTTACGCCAATTTATTGGATTGGCGTCTTATTTCAGGCAATTTATGCAAGGATTTTCCTGTTTTATAAAAGCGTTATATCTTTTAACTTCGGAGAAGAATGATTTTGTTTATTGATCGGAACATGAAGAAATTAGTCAAGAAGTTATTTCTATCCTTACACAAAAGCCAGTCTTAGTAATTTTTGATCCGAACCATCCCATTGAGTTGTATACCAATGCAAGCTCTCGGGGATACGGTGCCATCTTGTTACATAAAATCAACAACAAGTCTCATGTCATTGAACATTTTAGTAAGGCTGCTTCTCCTGCTAAATCATTCTTATGAATTAGAAACTCTTGCTGTTGTTTTGGTTATAAAACATTTTCGCCATTATTTATGGGGTAGAAATTTTGTTGTCTTCACTGAGTCACTTAAAGCACCAAGAACTAAGCAGGATCTATGTCCCAGGGTACAAAGGTGGTGGGCGTATTTACAGTCTTTTACATTAAGTCACTTAAAGCACCAAGAACTAAGCACGATCTATGTCCCAGGGTATAAAGATGGTGGGCGTATTTACAGTCTTTTACATTTGACATACAATATAAAGAAGGTAAACGAATGTCTCATGTTGACTTCTTTTCAAGAAATCTGCCTTCAGCTGACTTAAACAGCAACATTTCAGAAAAACGAGTTAATTAGAACTAGATCTTTACCAATTGTTCCTCGACCATTTAGATGGTCCGTAATAAATCAGATCCATGAGTCCATCATGCATTTGGGATGGGAGAAGACTTTAGATAAGGCCTACGACTATTACTGGTTCGATAACATGTCCAAGTACATTCGGAAGATTGTTGATAACTGCATTACGTGTAAAATGTCAAAGTCTTCTCGGGTAAAGTTCAAGTAAGTCTTCATTCAATACCAAAAGTAAATACACCTTGGCAAACAATTCACATCGTCAAACTGGAAATTGAGTGGCAAGTCTGATCAGAAAGAGTATGTCATTGTTTAGTTAAATTTGTTTATTAATCCCACACGCTTAAAATTGCTATTTCTCTGTTTGGAGTACCAAATCACAACAAAAAACAAGAAAGGAAAGCTAACTTCGGGCGGAGCCGAAGTTGATATACCCTTGCAGAATACTCTGTAAATTATATTCTCCAAAATTATTCATAAGATGCATTCTTAATACTCATAAAAATCCCAACTTCCTAACTTTAAAAACACCAAAGTTATGGCATTTCCAATCGTTCAGTTATATGGCAGCTATAGGATATAGTCGGCCGATCCTTATGAAATTTGATAGGTCGGATTGATTGGCTAAAAATAAAACCCATAGAAAATCCCAACTTCATAACTTAACAAAAACCAAAGTTATGGCATTTCCAATCAATCAGTTATATGGCGGCTATAAGATATAGTCGGCCGATCCTTATGAAATTTGGTAGGTCGAATTGATTGGTCAAATATAAAACCCATAGAAAATCCCAACTTCCTAACTTCACAAACACCAAAGTTATGGCATTTCCGATAAATCAGTTATATGGCAGCTATAGGATATAGTCGGCCGATCCCTTTGAAATTTGGTAGGTCGAATTGATTGGCCAAATATAAAACCCATAGAAAATTTCAACTTCCTAACTTTACAAACACCAAAGTTATGGCATTTCCGATCATTCAGTTATATGGCAGCTATAGGATATAGTCGGCCGATCCCGGCCGTTCCGACATATATACTGCGTGCAAAGGAAAGAAGGGTGTGTGCAAAGTTTCAACTCGATAGCTTTAAAACTGAGAGACTAGTTTGCGTAGAAACAGACAGACGGACAGACGGACAGACGGACAGACGGACAGACGGACAGACGGACAGACGGACATGGCTATATCAACTCAGGAGGTGATCCTGATCAAGAATATATATACTTTATAGGGTCGGAGATGTCTCCTTCACTGCGTTGCACACTTTTGACCAAAATTATAATACCCTCTGCAAGGGTATAACAAGAGAGAACGCTATATTCGAGTGCCTCGACTATTAGATACCCGTTACTCAGCTAAACAACTTAATATAAATATGCCTTCTAGAAATCCTTAACGTTGACTCTGGTGAGCACCTTGGCCAGCTTTTCCAAAGTCATCCGTTAGATGGCGCTATTGTATTCCGCCAAACTTACGCTGCGTAGGAACTCCTAAAATCTACATGCAAAATGCCAATCTTCTAGCTTTTATAGTTTTAGAGATCTCAGCGTTCATACGGACAGACAGACGGACATACAATATCAAAGAAAAAAAAATTATGTAACATTTTTTTCTTCTTTTTTAAGACTTTTAATAATTTGATGCAAAGTTACAAGCCTAAAAAATAATATTTGTTCATTTACCAGCCCATTGAAAATCGTAAAAATTTTAAATCGAGAATGGGGGTCCCCTTAAAGAACTTATTAACTGCCGTTGAAACTAGCAATCGATCTTGGCAAGATGCATTAGGAGGAGTTCAATTACCTTTGAACTGTACGGCTAGTCAAAAGACAAAGGAAAGCCCCTTGCCCGCCCGTTAGGTTTGCTTCTACCCTGCGATTTGGCAGAATTGAGAGCACGAGCAGATCAAAATATACCAGATGCAGCAGCATATAAAAAGGAGCAATTTGATGAAAACAAGGCTATAGTTGTTAGATGCAGAGTTGTAGATTTCGTATTGTTAAAAAATGAAGAGAGGCATCAAAACAAGTTAAGTACAAAGTTTAGGGGGCCGTTTCAATTAACTGATTTGTTAGAGGGGGATAGATATATCCCATCCCGAGTACCAACTCTTCATCAGACGCCACGAGTTCTCCACGCTGACGACACCTACGCTTACTTACACTTACTTACTTATGAGATCGCTAGGAATCGGGATGTGCACCATCACACCTCAACTGCCAATTACACCTCGATAGGCACGGGCACGGGCACGAGACCCAGACCACAGCAACACCAAAGAACAGTAGTGCCGGAGATACACACGCAAGCCCACTCCCGGTGGAAGGCACGAACCAGATGATCTCCGACCACGACACCCGGATAGTGGATGTCCAGCGCACCTGCCGACGCTGCGGAAAGAGCAATCATTTCGCCAGGGATTGCACAAGTCCCGCAATATTGTTCTGCTGGGAATGTGGACGACGGGGCATACGAACAATAAGTTGCTGCCGCCGTTCGGGAAGCGAACCGGGTCCTCGCTCGACGTGGGAGCAAACGGGGACGACACGCACGCCTTCCCAACAGTAATCCACCCTCTACGGCTCGAGAACGGCCGGATAGTGGCGGCAGTCACCATCGAAGGTAGACCACTGTCAGCTACGCTCGACACAGGAGCAACCCGCAGCTTCATCAGCGAGCGGGTGGCACAAGACCTGGTCACGGCCACAAACTCAAAAGATCTGCGGACGCGGATTTCATTAGCAGACGGATCTTCAAAAGTCGTCACCAAGGCGATATGGGCACGAGTTACGATGGATCAGCAAACAACGGAGATGGCGATGCTGGTCTTGCCCTCAATCCTCGACAAAGTCATTCTGGGAATCGACTTCCTGTGCGGCATTCGAGCGTCGAACATCTGTGGCCTAGCAATGCTACAACTTTCCTCTGAACGCCCAAGAGAACCAGGGCCGCCGGCATCAGTCGGATCCCGTCTCAAAGTATCATTGCCACCGCCAAGGGCTCCTGCAGCCACATCATCGCCACGGGCTTCAGCAGCCAATTCATTGCCACCGCCAAGGTTTCCAGCAGCCACATCAACGCCACGGGCTACCGAAGCCGCATCGACGACATCGCCACGGGCTTCAGCAGCCACATCATCGCTACGGGCTACCGAAGCAACATCGACGACATCGCCATGGACTTCAGAAGCAGCATCGACGACATCGCCAACGGCTTTAGCAGCCACACCAACGCCACGGGCTACCCAAGCCGCATCGACGACATCGCCAAGGGCTCCAGCAGCCACACCAACACCACCACCCGGACCATCCGGCAAGACCGCACCGGCAGTACCGCAGACCCGGCCAATACGCGAAGCCTCGCCAAGCAATTTGGCTACGGGGACCCCCACCCACAAGGAGACAACAAACTAAGGGCTGACCCCTCTAGCCGATGCCGGAATCGCACGACAACGAAATCCTTTTCGAAAAAATGGCCCAGCGACTAGCCGCAACTCGACGGCTAGTTTAGCTGTCATCACCGAACACAAGAGGGAATCTCCGCTCCAACCGTTCTCCGAAGACCCGGTAGAACCCAAAATCCTCGCGTTTTGAAAGGAAGCACTGGATCAGTTCGAGGGAATGACTGGAGTGACACACGTTGCAGAACACCACGTGATCATGCGGGATGAGAAGCCGCTCAAGCAACGCTACTTCCCAAGGAACCCGGCCATGTAGTGGATCATGAGCGAGCAAGTGGACGAACTGCTACGAGATGGCAGGATCGAGCCATCACGGAGCCCACACTGTGCACCTATTGTCCTTGTTAGGAAGAAGACGGGGGAGATGCGCATGTGCGTCGATTCTCGACAGCTCAATGCCCAGCGTTCCAGATGCGTACCCACTTCCCCGCATCAACCATATTTTGGAACGCCTCAGGAATGCGCTCTACATCTCTACGTTAGACCTAAAAAATGGATATTGGCAAATACCCATGGGCAAGGATAGCCGGGAATGCACCACCTTCACGGTCCCTGGACGTTTACTTTTCCAGTGGCGGGTCATGCCGTTTGGGCTACACTCCGCACCGGCCACCTTCCAGAGAGCGTTGGATAGCGTCATCGGGCCAGACATGGAACCGCACGCGTTCCCTTATCTTGATGACATCATTGTCATCGGGCTGACGTTGGAAGATCATGTACGAAACCTACAGGAAGAGTTCAAACGACTGCGAAACGCTAAGCTACGCCTAAACCGGAAAAAATGCAAATTCTTTTGCCGGAGCCTGGTATACTTGGGACACATGATCAGCGAAGCTGGCATCCAGACGGACCCTGACAAGATCGCAGCCATCAGCGAGCTGAGGCCACCCTCCAACTGCAAGGAACTCCGTCGATACCTGGGGATCGCTTCCTGGTACCGACGCTTCGTACCCAACTTCGCAGCAGTTGTACAACCCATGTCAACCCTGTTGAGGAAGGGCAAGAAGTGGCTCTGGGAGGAACCCCAACAACGCGCTTTTGAGGATCTGAAAAGCAAACTCACAGGAGCCCCAGTGCTAGCATGCCCGGATTTCGGCCGGAAGCTCCAGCTGCAAACGGACGCCAGTGACTATGGACTCGGCGCCGTTCTCACCCAGCAAGTTGAAGACGGCAAGCGAGTGGTGGCATACGCTAGCCGGCGGCTAGTCAAGGCCGAGGAGAACTATGGAGTGCCTCGCCATCGAGAGGGCTTAGAGGGCTACAGGTTTGACGTGGTAACAGATCACCTTGCCCTCAAATGGCTCAATTCCATTGAGAACCCGACTGGTCATTGGAGCTTCAGCAATTCCAATTTGACGTGCGCTACCGGAAGGGGAACCAAAACATAGTCGCAGACGCCCTATTTCGGCAACCTTTTGAGACCCTGCAACAGATACGAGAGTCCGGAAATCCGTGCAAATGGATCATGGCCAAGATAGACCAGATCAACGCGCAGCCGGAAAAATTCCCTGACTATGTTCAGGAAAATGGGTAACTATACCGACACTTGGGCAGCACAGCACACGACGAGGAACACAGCCCATGGAAGCTGTGTGTTCCCCCAGGACACCGACCAGCCTGCGGCAGGGCACCTGGGCATACGAAAGACGATTCGACGAGTGGCCCAACGGTACTTTTGGCCGGAGATGCACCGGGACGTCATCTGCCACGTCCGGGGCTGCGAGACGTGCCAGAGGTTCAAGGTAAACCAACTTAAGACAGCCAGAAAGATGTTATCCCGTCGCCCTGAGGAACCCTTCGCCAGGGTCAGCGTGGACTTTATTGGCCCACTGCCCTGGTCTCGCCGGGGAAACACAATGCTGCTGGTTTTTCTCGACGTCTTCTCAAAGTGGGTGAAAGTCATACCACTGCGGAAGGCAAACACTGCCCAACTAGAGCTGGCGTTTCGAGAACGCATCTTGGCAAGATTTGGAACGCTTAGGATAGGTAGGCCTAGCATGTAATCATAGTTGCTAACGGGTTTGAACTTTTAGTCATAACACGCGTCCTACGATGCACCACGATTTCCACAAGCTCGGCTTCGGATGGGCGAAGGGACCACCACATCAGCATTGACACCAGAGCATCCGCAGTCTCAGTCACCACCAGCAGCGTGGACTGAGTGATGGCAGTGATGGAAATACAACCAGCCGCCACCGCATGACATACCGGAAACGGCGTCCTCGGGGAACGACCAACACCGCCTGGCGCCAGGCGTTGGCGAAGCAGGTTCTTAATCCACGGTCAAGCTCCACCCGGTCATTTCGAGGGAAGTCAGCGACGGATCAGCAGACGGTCAGATGCCAACCACCGGAGACAAGTTAGTTGCGGCCCTAGGCGAGCTCGAGGCAGCTGCTAGCCCCACGTATCGGCAGATCCGCTACTGGACTCGACCATGAGGGAAGACAGGGAGCCTCAGGACCCACTAGGACCACCAGAGCCAGCCAGGGCTAAGACGCCAGACCCCATCACGGGAGTGGATACGATATCCGACGACACGCCGTCAGGTTCTCAGCCAAGATCGATACCTGCGAAGAAATGGTCGGCTATCGTCAACATTAGTGGACTTCGTCAGGGCCATCGACCGAACGTGCGAAGCCTGCGGCGGTGCGATAGCCACGAGATTCGCGTCATCTTCACGGCCAGTCGGACAATCAAGGTGGTGCTACGTCCTTCACCGGAAGAAAGGGAGGGGTGTGAGGAGTTACCGAACTGACCCCCCACAATTTGACACTATAAACATACGCAGCCACGGAGGCAAGACTTAAATATGTAATACTGCAGTGATACCCAGCCAAGGAGGCATTGCCGAAGATAGCATTAATAAACAAAAGACTCGCAGCCCAGGAGGCATATATCGATAGGTTAAATCTAGTATTAAGTGTTTTCTAGTTTGTAATTTTGGAGCCAGGAAGGCCGTTCGATAAATATTCTTAAATATTTTAAAGAATACTTCTAAAAATATTCGTATGCATATTTTTAGGATAAGTGCCATCACCACCGATATTGGACGAGGCGCGTGGAGCCGGCGGAACGTGTTTCTTCCGTTTTCCACGCCCGAACGCATCGGTTGCACAGCTCCCGCACCCAGCGAGATCACCGCCAGGACACCGGCCCCTGGACCAAGATCAGGGACTAGCGAAGTAAGTTAACCAAAGAGAAAACTAAAACCTACGGTGCGGGTAGAGACCCAAGACAAAAATAAAAGTGAAATCAGAAAACTACCCGCCCAAGTCGCCTATTAATTTGTGAACTCTTCGGGGATCGCCACTCGAGCCACACGGAGCCAGCGGAAGGCAGTGTACTTAATTGACTGGTTATATCTCCGAATAAATGCCCTGTTTTCCGTCGGAACCAGCGCCGGAAACTGACCACTTATTTGTCTGGTCATATTCTGCAAATAAGTGTAAGTTTCCCGCCGGAACCAGAGCGCTGCCTGACTCTAGACGGCACGAGCACAGGTGTCCCCAGGCTGAAGGTTTTCTTTCGCCGCCGACACTCGAACCACACGGAACCAGCGGAAAGGAGGACTTATTTGGCTGGTTATATCTCCGAATAAGCGCCCCTGTTTTCCGTCCGCGCAGCAACCCTTCCCGGCCGGCACAGGCCAGTGACACCACCTTGTCCTTCTGCTATCTACAAATTTATCTGTGGAGGATCCAGGGCAGACTGAGTCTACCCCAGCCCTATAAAGTTCCTTACAATGATATTTAATTAAAACAAGAGAGAACGCTATAGTCGAGTGCCTCGACTATTAGATACCCGTTACTCATCTAAACAACTTAATATAGATATGCAATTGCAACTGTGTACAATGTTAATACATACATATGTATATGCTTACATACATACACACATACGCCATTGTTTGACTCAGACCTCCAATATGGCTAACTTGATTTTACAAATGAAAACCATCGCAATTTCCTTTAATAGAAATCCTTATCGAGAATTAACATTGACTCTGTTGAGCACCTTGGCCAGCTGTTCCAAAGTCATCCGTTAGATGGCGCTATTGTATTGCGCCAAACTTGCGCTGCGTAGGAACTCCTAAAATCTACATGCAAAATGCCAATCTTCTAGCTTTTATAGTTTTAGAAATCTCAGCGTTCATACGGACAGACAGACGGACAATACAATATCAAAGAAAAACGAGGACGGAAGCTAACTTCGGCAAGCCGAAGTTTTAATACCCTTGCAGACTTTGCCGAAATTGCTAAAACTGAAAAAGTAGCGAAAGGAATAAGGTATACATAAATAAACTAGATTTGCGTCGTTTGATGTCAATTGCTTTTATACTGCAAAAATGTCATATAAAAATAGAAAAAATGGGATACTTTCGCAGCCTTTAACTATTTTTCCTACGGAAGCTATAAGAAATAGACGTCCGATCGGCAAGCGCTTTTACCCTAATCAAGATATGCGTAAATAAATAAGACTTGGAAAAATTTATGTCAGTAGCTTACACACTACGCGAAAAATTCAGAAAACCAACAAATTTGGACCGATTTCACCGAATTGTTCCTATGGGAGCTATAGGATATAGACGTCCGATCGCCAAGCGCTTTTACCCTGATCAAGGTATGCATAAAAAAATAAGATTTGGAAAGATTTATGTTAAATGCTTTTACACTGCGCGAAATATCTTTCATTCTTGAAAGTTATATCCGATTGTTCCTATGGGAGCTATAGGATATAGACGTCCGATCAGCACGCGCTTTTACCTTGATGAAGGAATGCATAAAAAAATACGATTTGAAAAAATTTATAGCAATAGCTTTTACACAGAACGAAATATTCTGAAAAACATCAAATTTGGACCGATTTTACCCTATTGTTCCTATGGGAGCTATAGGATATAGACGTCCGATCGCCACGCGCTTTTACCCTGATCAAGGTATGCATAAAAAAATACGATTTGGAAAGATTCATGTCAATAGCTTTTACACTGCGCGAAATATCATCAATTCTTGCAAGATATACCCGATTGTTCCTATGGGAGCTATAGGATATAGACGTCCGATCGGGGCGATTTTCAAACTTGATCTGCGTACACATGTTTTAGGACGAGTGTGAAAGTTTCAGATCGCTAGCTTTTAAACTGAGCTCCCAAACGGTATTGAAACAGACGGACAGACGGACAGACGGACATGGCTATATCGACTCCCCTATTGATCCTGATCAAGAATATATATACTTTATAGGATCGGAAACGTCTCCTTCACTGCGTTACAAACTTCTGACCAAAATTATAATACCCTCTGCAAGGGTATAAAAAAATTATGTAACATTTTTGTCTTCTTTTTTAAGACTTTTAATAAATTGATGCAATGTTACAAGCCTAAAAAATAATATTTGTTCATTTACCAGCCTATTGAAAATCGTAAAAATTTGAAATCGAGAATGGGGGAATGAAACTAGCAATCGATCTTGGCAAGATGCATTAGGAGGAGTTCAATTACCTTTGAACTGTACGGTAGTCGAAAGACAAAGGCAAGCCCCTTGCCCGCCCGTTAGGTTTGCTTCTACCCTGCGATATAGTAGAAGAGGTCGTCTTGACAGAATTGAGAGCACGAGCAGATCAAAATATACCAGATGCAGCAGCATATAAAAAGGAGCAATTTGATGAAAACAAGGCTATAGTTGTTAGATGCAGGGGGCCATTTCAATTAACTGATTTGTTTGAGGGGGATAGATATATCCCATCCCGAGTACCAACTCTTCATCAGACGCCACGAGTTCTCCACGCTGACGACACTTACGCTTACTTACACTTACTTAGTGCCAGTCCCGCAATATTGTTCTGCTGGGAATGTGGACGACGGGGCATACGAACAATAAGTTGCTGCCGCCGTTCGGGAAGCGAACCGGGTCCTCGCTCGACGTGGGAGCAAACGGGGACGACACGCACGCCTTCCCAACAGTAATCCACCCTCTACGGCTCGAGAACGGCCGGATAGTGGCGGCAGTCACCATCGAAGGTAGACCACTGTCAGCTACGCTCGACACAGGAGCAACCCGCAGCTTCATCAGCGAGCGGGTGGCACAAGACCTGGTCACGGCCACAAACTCAAGAGATGTGCGGACGCGGATTTCATTAGCAGACGGATCTTCAAAAGTCGTCACCAAGGCGATATGGGCACGAGTTACGATGGATCAGCAAACAACGGAGATGGCGATGCTGGTCTTGCCCTCAATCCTCGACGAAGTCATTCTGGGAATCGACTTCCTGTGCGGCATTCGAGCGTCGAACATCTGTGGCCTAGCAATGCTACAACTTTCCTCTGAACGCCCAAGAGAACCAGGGCCGCCGGCATCAGTCGGATCCCGTCTCAAAGTATCATTGCCACCGCCAAGGGCTCCTGCAGCCACATCATCGCCACGGGCTTCAGCAGCCACATCATCGCCACCGCCAAGGTTTCCAGCAGCCACATCAACGCCACGGGCTACCGAAGCCGCATCGACGACATCGCCACGGGCTTCAGCAGCCACATCATCGCTACGGGCTACCGAAGCAACATCGACGACATCGCCACGGACTTCAGAAGCAGCATCGACGACATCGCCAAGGGCTTCCGAATCCGCATCGACGACATAGCCAAGGGCTCCAGCAGCCACACCAACACCACCACCCGGACCATCCCGCAAGACCGCACCGGCAGTACCGCAGACCCGGCCACCACGCGAAGCCTCGCCAACCAATTTGTCTACGGGGACCCCCACCCACAAGGGGACTACAAACTACGGTCTGACCCCTCTAGCCGATGCCGGAATCGCACGACAACGAAATCCTTTTCGAAAAAATGGCCCAGCGACTAGCCGCAACTCGACGGCTAGTTTAGCTGTTATCACCGAACACAAGAGGGAATCTCCGCTCCAACCGTTCTCCGAAGACCCAATAGAACCCAAAATCCTCGCGTTTTGGGAGGAAGCACTGGATCAGTGACACACGTTGCAGAACACCACGTGATCATGCGGGATGAGAAGCCGCTCAAGCAACGCTACTTCCCAAGGAACCCGGCCATGTGGTGGATCATAAGCGAGCAAGTGGACGAACTGCTACGAGATGGCAGGATCGAGCCATCACGGAGCCCACACTGTGCACCTATTGTCCTTGTTAGGAAGAAGACGGGGGAGATGCGCATGTGCGTCGATTCTCGACAGCTCAATGCCCAGCGTGCCAGATGCGTACCCGCTTCCCCGCATCAACCATATTTTGGAACGCCTCAGGAATGCGCGCTACATCTCTACGTTAGACCTAAAAAATGGATATTGGCAAATACCCATGGCCAAGGATAGCCGGGAATGCACCACCTTCACGGTCCCTGGACGTTTACTTTTCCAGTCGCGGGTTATGCCGTTTGGGCTATACTCCGCGCCGGCGGCTAGTCAAGGCCGAGGAGAACTATGGAGTGCCTCGCCATCCGCAAGCTAAGATGCTACTTAGAGGGCTACAGGTTTGACGTGATAACAGATCACCTTGCCCTCAAATGGCTCAATTCCATTGAGAACCCGACTGGTCATTGGAGCTTCAGCAATTCCACTTTGACGTGCACTACCGGAAGGGGAACCAAAACATAGTCGCAGACGCCCTATTTCGGCAACCTTTGCAGACCCTGTCTATGTTCAGGAAAATGGGTAACTATAGCGACACTTGGGCAGCACAGCACATGACGAGGAACACATCCCATGGATGCTGTGTGTTCCCCCAGGACACCGATCAAGAATACTCGAGGAATGCCATGACCAGCCTGCGGCAGGGCACCTGGGCATACGAAAGACGATTCGGCGAGTGGCCCAACGGTACTTTTGGCCGGGGATGCACCGGGACGTCATCCGCCACGTCCGGGGCTGCGAGACGTGCCAGAGGTTCAAGGTAAACCAACTTAAGACAGCCCGAAAGATGTTAGCCCGTCGCCCTGAGGAACCCTTCGTCAGCGTGGACTTTATTGGCCCACTGCCCCGGTCTCGCCGGGGAAACACAATGCTGCTGGTTTTTCTCGACGTCTTCTCAAAGTGGGTGGAAGTCATACCACTTCGGAAGGCTACAACCGCCCAACTAGAGCTGGCGTTTCGAGAACGCATCTTGGCAAGATTTGGAACGCCTCGTACCCTGCTCTGTGACAACGGAGCCCAGTTCACAGTTCGCGCCCTACTCGCCTCAGCAAAACCCGACAGAACGTGCCAACCGAACGATCAAGACAATAGTCTGCGACGACGCGAGTGGCAACCAACGGTGGGATCCTGGGTGCTCGTGCGTACACACCACCTCTCCAAGGCGAGCGAGGGATTCAACGCCAAACTGGCCCCAAATATACAGGGCCATACAAGGTCATCAAATTCCGTGAATTCCGTGAATCAAAGCGGTACACTCGTTTTTGTCAAGGCTAAGATAAGTAACACTAAAATAAACTAGTTAACCAAACTTTTGTAAGTAGAACAATATGAACAGATCAACCGCAATGTAGGTAGGGCTAGCATGTAATCATAGTTGCTAACGGGTTTGAACTTTTAGTCATAACACGCGTCCTACGACGCACCACGATGTCCACAAGCTCGGCTTCGGATGGGCTAAGGGACCACCAGTGATGGCAGTGATGGAAATACAACCAGCCGCCACCGCATGACATACCGGAAACGGCGCCCTCGGGGAACGACCAACACCGCCTGGCGCCAGGCGTTGGCGAAGCAGGTTCCCAATCCACGGTCAAGCTCCACCCGGTCATTTCAAGGGGAGTCAGCGACGGATCAGCAGACGGTCAGATGCCAATCACCGGAGACGAGGTAGTTGCGGCCCTAGGCGAGCTCGAGGCAGCTGGACCACCGACAGCTCGCCTGGCACTACTAAACAACGCGGAGCCTCAAGGAATCGGCTACGGTACGCCCTTCCTCAAAGTCACTTCATGGTTCGACAGTATGCAAGTACCGATGTTCGCCCCTTGATACCCATCGAGGAGAGCACTCCACGAGTACCATGGCCTGCAACCTCGGTCGGCGGAGACGGACGGTCTAATACCGGCGAGCTAGCCCCACGTATCGGCAGATCCGCTACTGGACTCGACCATGAGGGAAGACAGGGAGCCTCAGTACCCACTAGGACCACCAGAGCCAGCCAGGGCTAAGACGCCAGACCCCATCACGGGAGTGGACACGATATCCGACGACACGCCGTCAGGTTCTCAGCCAAGATCGCTACCTGCGAAGAAATGGGCATCACCCTTGCACCGACGGTCCACAATCCAGGTCCAGAGACAGCAGCCGAGCACCCAAGTCCGTTGCCACCGACCGACCCCTAGGCGCTGGAGACGCAGTTGAAATCGAGCTCTTCATGAACCTGGCCGAGGAGGACGAACTGCTGAGGACTCTCGAGAAACATCCGGAAGTCGAAGAACTCCTTGCCGAGGAAACGTGGATCCCAGCACCAGAAGATTGGCACGTAAGCACGTACGAACGTCGGCTACCGTCAACATTAGTGGACTTCGTCAGGGCCATCGACCGCCAGAACGTGCGAATCCTGCGGCGGTGCGATAACCACGAGATTCGCGTCATCGTCACGGCCAGTCGGACAATCAAGGTGGTGCTACGTCCTTCACCGGAAGAAAGGGAGGGGTGTGAGGAGTCACCGAACTGACCCCCCACAATTTGACACTATAAACATACTCAGCCGCGGAGGCAAGACTTAAATATGTAATACTGCAGTGATACCCAGCCAATGAGGCATTGTCCAAGATAGGATTAATAAACAAAAGACTCGCAGCCCAGGAGGCATATATCGTTAGGTTAAATCTAATATTAAATGTTTGTAATTTTAGTGCCAGGAAGGCCGTTCGATAAATATTCTTAAGAATACTTCTCAAAATATTCGTATGAATATTTTTACGATAAGTGCCATCACCACCGATATTGGACGAGGCGCGTGGAGCCGGCGGAACGTGGTTCTTCCGTTTTCCACGCCCGAACGCATCGGTTGCACAGCTCCCGCACCCAAGACAAGAATAAAAGTGAAATCAGAAAACTACCCGCCCAAGTCGCCTATTAATTTGTGAACTCTTCGGGGATCGCAACACAGAGCCAGCGGAAGGCAGTGTACTTAATTGACTGGTTATATCTCCGAATAAATGCCCTTTTTTCCGTCGGAACCAGCTCCGGAAACTGACCACTTATTTGTCTGGTCATATTCTGCAAATAAGTGTAAGTTTCCCGCCGGAACCAGCGCGCGGCCTGACTCTAGACGGCACGAGCACAGGTGCCCCAGGCTGTAGGTTTTCTTTCGCCGCCGACACTCGAACCACACGGAACCAGCGGAAAGCCAGAGGACTTATTTGGCTGGTTATATCTCCGAATAAGCACCCCTGTTTTCCGTCCGCGCAGCAACCCATCCCGGCCGGCACAGGCCAGTGACACCACCTTGTCCTTCTGCTATCTACAAATTTATCTGTGGAGGATCCTGGGCAGACTGAGTCTAAGTTCCTTACAAGGATATTTAATTAAAAATATTTCGCTTTATTTTTTATGTCCAGTTTTTGGGTCTGAAAACTTTTTTTAAGCTATTTCTACTTCATATCTTTGAAGGCTTCTTCATTTTAGTATACACTTCGGATAACTTCTTTATTTCTGCTTATAGAAATTATTTGTTGAAATTCGTTTTCAAGACCGAATGGGTTGCTATATGTTATTCTGATCCAAGATTTGTATAAACATTTTGAAATTGTTGCGGAAAATTTTGTTTTAGCTTGGTAATGATTTTTTTCTATTTGCACTATTTTTGTCGACTATCTCATAATAATTGTCTAACATAGTTTTGTCTTATATAGTTTTGCTCCAACTTTGATGGTGACTTCAATCTCGTGGTTTAGGTCGACAATCGTCTCTGGGTGATTGGCGTAACACTTGTCCTTGACGGCACCCCACAAAAAATAGTCGAACTGGGTCAAATCGCAACTGCGAGGCGGCCAGTTGACATCGCCGTTTCGCCTGATTATGCGATTTTCGAATTGTAGATTGCTTTGGCTTCTCCAAACGACGTGTGGATTTTCTGAACCCCAAATGCGATAGTTTTGCTTATTAACATAACCACCGAGGTGGAAATGGGCCTCATCAGAAAACACGAACAAATTGGGTCGACCGAATGGGCTACTGTGAAGCCAGCCGAGGCAGCCATATGAACGAAGTGGTGATTCATACATAAACTGCAATGTTGAGGCTATCCAATTAAAAAAAAAAAAAATTTGAAGAATATATACTCGTTGTTTTTTTATAGCAATTTTAAAACGCAAATCTTTTGTGGGCCACCCTATATATGTAACAGGGAGCAATCAAGCCGGCCTATTGTAGGGGTATCGGGAGTAACAGTGGATAGGAAATGTAAATCAACAGCAGATAATTAGCAGACCAAAGGAAGCAGAGAAGAGGTTGAGTAGAAGCCCATAGAACGAAGAGAAGCAGCGAGAACCCAGACAGACACCGAATCCGAAAATCATCAGCAGCAGCAGAGATCGAATGTTTAAACAACTCTATTGTTCTTGCTACTACCTGTGCACCGCAATTTAATTTTAATAAACCATAACAATATAAAATCTTACATATATATAATTTCTCATTATTTTAAAGTAGGCTGAGACAATTATTACTTACCCTGTTTCTATGATTTTTTATTGGAAAATTAAAATTACCAGGTCTTTTAATAAGGAAGTAGTACTATGTTGATCACAACTATTTCGTCTAATGGTTTTGTGTTTTTAATCCGATAAATTGTTATTCTAATGCGCTGTCTTCACCCATTACTGATATTTGAATAGTCTTATTGTTTTAGTAAAATTGACGGAATTTTCTTTAGCTAGAGAAATATCCGCTTTGGTGTCTATTAAGAGTTATGTTTTTATTTGTAGGATCTATCAAGAAGTAAATGTGCCCCACTTGGTTTTATGGGATCGCTTTATCACATTTTATTTGGAATAATGACAACAGGACACAAATGGAAGATTATATGAAAATCACATTAAGCAATTAACGAGTTAAGTAGGAGACAAACTTCCTTAGTCGATTCCACGACTAACATTTTAATGATTGTACTGCTCGAACTGATGATAAAATATTGGATGCTCAAAAAAGTGTTCAGCTAGGAGATCAGGAAACATTTGCTTTGTCTTATATTGGAGAAGTTAACACAAATTTTAAAGGAATGAACGAAAGAATAAAGAATATAACGGCGGTATTGCAAGAATCTTATTATGTGTAAAAGGTGTCTATCAACTTTTTTATGATAGCCAAACAGCTAAGTAACATTATATTATAAATAATGGCCGACTTAGTACAAACATATTAAGACCTAGTCAGCTAAAAAGTAAGATTTCCAAAATAAAAGATGGTTTGTCTGAAAATTTAATCCTGCCAGGGAAAAGAACATGCGCAGAAATTAAAAAGGTTTTCACGATATTGATGGCTAGAGGTTTATTTGTGGATACAAAATTTAATAATTAATGCCAAAATACCTTTGTTTGGTAGACATACTTCAGTGCTTTATAAGATTATCCCAGTTCCTGTTAACTTGGACGACCGCATGATCACAGTGCATGTAGGTTCTCAGTACTTAATTTATAATTTCGAGATCAATGAATATCACCTTATGGCAGAATCTACTATTAATAAATGTCAAAAGTGGCACTTGAATAAAAGAGTTTGTGAGGGAAGTTGGCCTTGGAGTAGTGCTAACGACAATAGTTGTGAGATTAAATCCCTCAATACAAATAAGACAAGGCAAATCGGACGAAATCAATCTCGTATCAGATTCAATATGTTGGGATTCCAAGTTTAAATAAATATATCAGCGTATTTCTTATTTAATTATCGTTTCTTTTATTTAGCACAGCACAATCAACCACAGCTTACGAGATCAGAAATAAGAGAGAGATAAATCGCGTGGTTCACGTCTTTGGTGTTACCAGAGATCGATAACATTATAATACTGGTTTTGGTATATACTATAAATTATAATGGGGATATTCTTAGGTATATTCAATACGCCCCCTCAAAAATAGCATTATAAAAAAAATTAAAATTAATATTACATGTTTCAACTTAATCTATGTGGCTTGTGCTTGCTTGTATTCTTTCTTTTCTTTTCTTTTTTTCTTTTCTTTTCTTTTCTTTTCTTTTCTTTTCTTTTCTTTTCTTTTCTTTTCTTTTCTTTTCTTTTCTTTTCTATTGGGAACGTACAATTCTGTGATCCAGCATTCGCTGCTAGGATTGGGAAAACCCAAAAAACCCAATCAGATCACTTCTTAAAATTAAATAGTAATGGTTAAAAAAAATATTCATATTCATTGTTGTCGTGTGGCTCGGATCATTCATAATTTGCTTCATCCAGTCCCATTTTTCTTCGTAAATCCATAAAGCGTGGAGCGGGTAACGGCTTAGTTAGAATGTCGCCAAGTTGGTTCTCTGTGGAAATATACTCAATACAAATTACATTATTTTCTATTTGTTCTCTCGTAAAATGATATTTTATATCAATATGTTTAGATCTTTTATGGCATGAGGGATTATTAGCTATACTAATACATCCCTGATTATCTTCATATATTTTTATAGGTCTTTCAAATTTAATATGAACACTTTCTGATAGGGATCTTAACCATAAAGCTTCTCTTACAGCTTCGAACAAAGCCATGTATTCTGCCTCAGTCGATGAAGCAGCTACTGAATTTTGCCTTTTTGTATTCCAGCATATAAGATTTTGGTTAAACATTTTGAATAAAAACCCAGTTGTACTCTTTCTATCGATTTCATTTCCTCCCCAGTCAGAGTCTGCGTACCCTACAAATATATTTTCAAAACTCGAATTCCTTTTAAATTCTAACTTCATATCAATATTCCCTTTTAGATATCTAAGAATCCTTTTCAAACATAGCCATAATTCTGCATTATTTTTATTCATATATCGACTTAAAATATTAACAGCAGTGGCCAAATCTGGACGTGTACATAACATAACATACATAAGACAACCAACTAAATTCCGACAAGGCGCGTCATGCCATTCATCTGAATTTAATAATTCATAATTAAGCTTGCTTGCCAGTGGAGTACTGACTGATTTACAATCACTCATTTTGAACTTATTCAAAATCTTTTAATATAAGCAGCTTGACTTAAAAGTATTTTATCATCATCAATTTCTATTCTCATTCCAATAAAATATCGTATTTCTTCCAAGTCAGTCATTCTGAACTTGTTCATTAAATATGATTTGAAACATTTCATTTTCTCTAAGTCTGATGTGGCAATAACTAAATCATCTACATAAAGAAGTAAATATATGTTTTTCTTCACGTCACCCTTATCAAGAACATAAATACATCGATCTACCGGTGAATTTACAAATCCACATTCTTTTAACGCATGTTCAAATACCTCAAACCAGCATCTTGCTGCTTGTTTAAGGCCGTAAATAGCTTTATTCAATTTACATACACTATTAGCACTACATAATACACCTTGGGGCACTCTCATATAGATTTCTTCTTTTAATTTTCCATTTAGAAAAGCACTTTTTACATCCATGTGATGTACCTTCAAATCATATTGGACTGAAATGGATAATATGAAACGAAAACTTGCTATTCTAGCCACAGGAGCAAATGTTTCTTCATAATCTATAAGATATTTTTGAGTAAACCCTCGTGCCACTAATCTAGCTTTGTATCTTATTGGATTTCCAAATTCGTCAGACTTTAACGTAAAAACCCATTTACTGTCAACAATATTTACATTGTCAGGCGGCTTAACAATCGACCAGGTATTATTAAAGTCATGGGCGTCCAATTCAGTTTTAATAGCAGCTTCCCACAGACATTTGTCACTCCTACTTTGTATTTCTTCGAAAGAATTTGGAACATCACTAAAAATTGAATGAGCGTTTAAAATATAGTTATTGTAATCGATTTCATCTTCTTTGTAAGATATGTGTGGCCTGTTCTTTAGCCTATCACTTCTTCTAAAACTACATTCACTACTTTCATTAGGATGTTTTGTGTCAAATCTTTTGTCCATACTATCATTCTGGATATTTATTTTATCATTCAAGAAATTCATTTTATCACAATCCTTACTCTCATTCAGGATACTAACATGATCACTCTCCTTACTCTCATTCAGGATACTAACATGATCATTCTCCTTACTCTCATTCAGGATACTAACATGATCACTCTCCTTACTCTCGTTCAGGATACTAACATGATCATTCTCCTTACTCTCATTCAGGATACTAACATGCTCACTCTCCTTACTCTCATTCAGGATACTAACATGATCACTCTCCTTACTCTCGTTCAGGAATTCCACTCCACTTTTAACAGCTCTTGAATTGATCATGTTTGTTTCATCTACGATTACGTCTCTTGCAACAATAAATTTGTTGTTATTTACGTCCCATACTTTTAAACCATTTGGTTCATAACCAACTAAAATAGTTTTGCATGATTTTTCATCAAATTTCTATTCTTAATATGAACATACACTGTTGAGCCAAATATTTTCAAGTATTTTAAATTAGGCTTTCTATTGTGCCATGCCTCATAAGGAGTTTTTGAATTATTGTCAAGTGCCCTAGTGGGAATCCTGTTAATTAAATAAGTTGCTGTCAGAACAGCTTCACCCCAATAGCTTTTATCTAATTTAGCACCATTTACCATACTACGAGCTTTTTCAGTAATCGTTCTGATCATTCTTTCTGACACGCCGTTTAATTGCGGTGTATATGGAACAGTCAGATGGTAACTTATCCCTTTGTGTACACAATAATCACGCATGTCACTAGATAGATATTCCCTACCATTATCTATATATAGATTTACAAGTTTAAGGTTGAAATGCGCCTCACTTTTCGCTACGAAATCCTTAAACATTGCAAAAACATCTGATTTATATTTCATTAAATATGTTACACAATAATGTGTAACATAACATAGTAATTTTTGTCGTCAATCGAAACAGGTGTTATTGGCCCGCATACATCAGAATGGATTACAAAAAGGGGTCTACTTATGTACTCTTTATTTTTATATTTTTCAAAACGTAATCTGGCTTGTTTGCCATTTAAACATGCTTCGCATATCTCATCAACTGGATTAACAAATAAATTATTTCTTTTAATTTCAAGCAATTTCCCTTTACTAATGTGACCTAATCTCTCATGCCATAACCGATATTCATGATTTTTCTTTTCAACATTTAATGTATATGCCTGAAATTTAAGGACTGGTGTATTGAACATACCTGAATTCTCAGCCACAACAGATCCATTCTTGAATATTTTTACACCGTTACTGCCAAACATAACTGTCATACCAGCCTCTTGCAGTCGCTTGACAGAAATTAAGTTTTCTGCAACTTCCCGGCAATAGAGCACATTCTCAAGCGTGATTTGGTTTCCATTGTGCAATCTGATAATTCCACGCTTCGTTGCAAAAATGAATTCGCCATGCTTGGCGACAGCAATTTTTATTGGCGATTCCAGGTCGATGTAGTCCATGAAGAGTTTCTCGTCATTAACGAGATGATCTGTAGCACCACAATCCAAGATAAATTGCACCGTTTGGTCGCCAGTTTTGGACACATTTTTATCAAAACGATTTAACATAAACGCGAAACCGGGTTGAGTTGTTGCTATTTGTGCGTGTTTGTTATTTTCTTTATTTTTGTCGTTTATTATTCTTTTGTACGCATAACAATCTTTCTTAATATGCCCTTCCTTGCCACAGTGATGACACTTGATATTAAATTTCCCTTTTCCATTAAATGGCTTGCGAATTACACTGTTATTATTTTTAAATGATTTATTTTTATAACTGTTGTTATTATATACCGTTGCTTTCATAACTTTCCTACTTGTATCCCTGCTATCATTTTTGATTTTTATTTCGTGATCAAGCAATCTGTTCCTTACAAAAGCTAAAGTAAGATTTTCCTCAGCTAGGGTCTCAATTGCAGTTATTATCCCATCATATGACGATGGCAAGGTTAATAACAAGTGCGACACTTTGTCCATTTCGTCGATTTTCGCTCCTGAAGCTAACAATTCACTAATTAATTCGTCGAAAATATTGAAATGGCACAACAGTGTTGTCTCACTCTGCAACTTCAGGGAAAGCAATCGTTTTCTAACAGCTAACTGCGTCGCAAGACTCTTTCGTTCATAGATGGCGTCCAAATTTCTAAGAATTTGTCGCGCCGTGTTGTCGCTTTTCGCAAAATTTAGAAAAGAGTGTAGTATGCGCATATATTGAATATCTACTGTAAACACACTGTAACACTTTGTTGCAGTGCATTCATAAAGGCCCGGTCAAAAACCCAAGTGGCCGAACACGAGTCGATCGGCGCGCTCACAGAAAGTGCAAGTGGTCAGCATTCTGTTACACGCGCCGGCCGAACTCAAGTGCATGCATATACCCTCGCGCTCCAGCTTAAGAGAGCATAATTTAATACATATAATATATAGGTACATAGCCGTCTCTCTGCCGCCGCCTGCGAGCAGCGCAGCTACGAGACTTAGACTTAATTACCCTTAAAGAATATTGTAAAAGGACAGAGACATTTTGATCGTTGGAGCGGCACCTTTGCTGCTCCTACTAAATAAAAAAAACAGAATAAACTTATTTCATGGCGACCGTGACAGGACCACAAGGAGCAGCGAATCGGGAAGATTAATAATACAATGAGGATACAAGGAGGATATACACAAAAACACGTCTGAGTGAGTAGAGTGTGCGTGATGGTACGTGGAGGTCAGAAGAATAAAATTAATAAAAGAATAGCCCGCATAAAGTGGCTGCTATTTGCTCAATCAACACCGTCCTATATTTCAAGAACTATCCACAGCGCGGCTCAAATCGCGGGCGTGGAAATTATAGAGGTAATTTTCGTGGTAATCACAATAACTACAACAACAATAACTATAACAACAATTACCAAAATAACAATGGAGGACGAGGCCATTATAGTGGAAACTATAGAGGTGGTAGTAACTCGAACCGAGGCCACAATGGCAATAATCAAAGCAATGTCAGAATAACCCAAAATACTAACCAAAACACATCGGAAAACTCCCAAAGCCCTTTAAATACTCAACAATAAAAGAAGTCAGAGTTCACACCATTAATCTCAGCCAAAATATATTCGTTTCATTTTTCAATGTAGCTACTGGAAAACAACTTATCTTTTTAATAGACACAGGTGCAGACATTTCCATTTTAAAAGAAACTTCGGATAACTTCCAAAACATCCAAGATGATTACATCATAGACATAAAAGGCATAAGTAAAGAAATAACCAAATCCCAAGGTTTAGTTTCTATGGAGATACAGACAACTAAATACATAATTCCACACGATTTTCATATCGTAAATTCACATTTCCTATTCCATGCGATGGAATATTAGGCATCGACTTTATTAAAAAATACAACTGTCAATTAGACTTCAAGCCATCTGAAGATTGGCTCATAATTAGACCCAATAATTTAAAATTTCCAATTAATGTACCAATAGCTCATAGTTCTGGCAATAATTCAATACTTCTGCCAGCAAGATCCCAAGTTATTCGGAAAATTGAACTTAATTCAAAAGAAGACAGTGTATTAATTCCAAATCAGGAAATTCAGCATGGTATTTACGTTGCAAATACCATAGCAACATCCAATAATGCCTTCATAAGATTAATAAACACAACAAATACCGACCAAGTAGTCAGTACAGATAACCTAACATATGAATCACTTTCGAACTACGATGTAGTCAACACAAATCCAGACAATAGAAAAAAATCCGTACTATCACAACTTTCAAAAAACTTCCCTCCACAGTTCAAGGCACAGCTTTCTAGCTTATGCACCCAGTATAGCGATATATTCGGATTGGAAACCGAATCAGTAACCACAAATAATTTTTATAAACAGAAACTGAGATTAAAAGATGATGAACCAGTCTATATAAAGAACTCAGGTGAACGAAATACAAAAGCAAGTAGGAAAATTAATCTCTGACGGGATTGTCGAACCGTCAGTATCCGAATATAATAGCCCATTGTTACTTGTTCCTAAGAAATCATCCCCTGGCTCAAATGTAAAGAAATGGCGATTAGTAATTGACTACCGCCAGATTAATAAAAAATTACTATCTGATAAATTCCCATTACCTAGAATTGATGATTTTTTAGATCAACTAGGTCGAGCAAAATACTTTTCATGTCTTGATTTAATGTCAGGATTCCATCAAATTGAACTAGAAAAAGGTTCAAGAGATATAACGTCTTTTTCAACGAGCAACGGCTCATATCGCTTCACGCGATTACCATTCGGAATAAAAATAGCTTCTAATTCGTTTCAGAGGATGATGACTATTGCGTTCTCTGGTCTAGAACCTTCTCAAGCATTCCTTTATATGGATGACTTAATAGTAATTGGTTGTTCCGAAAAACATATGCTTAAGAACTTAACAGATGTTTTTGAGAAATGTAGGAAATACAACCTAAAGTTACATCCAGATAAATGTTCATTTTTTATGCATGAAGTGACTTTTCTAGGTCATAAATGCACTGATAAAGGAATACTTCCAGATGACAAGAAATACGATGTCATTATGAACTACCCAGTTCCGCACGACGCGGACAGTGCTAGACGTTTCATAGCATTCTGTAACTATTATAGACGTTTTATAAAAATTTCGCTGACTATTCACGGCACATAACAAGATTATGTAAAAGAATGTTCCTTTTAAATGGACGGATGAGTGTGAATATGCATTTCAATACTTAAAAACAAATCTTATGGAACCTACCTTGCTACAATATCCAGATTTCACTAAAGAATTCTGTATAATAACAGATGCAAGTAAGCAAGCATGTGGAGCGGTTTTAACTCAAAACCATAATGGTCTCCAACTTCCCATTGCATACGCATCAAGAGCATTTACAACAGGTGAAAGTAACAAATGTACTACTGAGCAGGAATTAGCTGCAATTCATTGGGCGATATTACATTTCAGACCATATATATATGGAAAACATTTCTTAATAAAAACAGACCATAGACCTTTAACATACCTTTTTCAATGATCACCCCAGTTCTAAACTGACACGTATGAGGCTCGAACTAGAAGAATACGACTTTACAGTCGAATATTTAAAGGGAAAAGATAATTATGTAGCTGATGCGTTATCAAGGATAACCATCAAAGATCTACAAAATATAACTGGAAATATATTGAAAGTCACTACTAGATATCAAAGTAGACAAAAATTCCGCGCGGAAAATCAAGAACAAGAATTGCCTATGCAGTCTCTAAATAAAGCTTCTAAGCCCAACGTATACGACGTCATAAACAATGATGAAGTACGTAAAGTAGTGACCTTGCAGATAAAAAATACGTTATGTTTATTTAAACAAGGCAGAAAAATTACTGCAAGATATGATGTTAGCGATTGATATACAAATGGAGTTATTGACTTAGATCAATTTTTCCAAATGCTTGAAATGCAAGCCGGTATACATAAATCAGCCAACTCAAAGTGGCACCGTGGGAAAATATCTTTGAACATATTTCAATAGATAATTTCAAATTAATGGGCAATAAAATCTTGAAAACATTAAGAGTAGCGCTACTCAACCCGGTGACCCAAATAACAAATTTAAAAGAAAAGAAGCAATTTTGTCTACATTTCATGATGATCCAATTCAAGGAGGTCATACTGGCATATCAAAAAAGACACTATTACTGGAAAAGTATGTCTAAAGATATAACTGAGTACGTAAGAAAATGTAAAAAATGCCAGAAAGCCAAAATAACTAAACACACAAAGACCCCTTTAACAATTACAGACACACCAATAAATGCTTTCGACAGAGTGATAGTGGACACAATTGGTCCACTACCAAAATCAGAAAATGGCAATGAGTATGCAGTCACTGCTAATACTGTCGCTAAAGCAATATTTGAATCTTTTATCCTGCAGTAGGTCCAATGAAGACGTTCATTACGGACATGAGAACAGAATATAAGAATTCAATTATAGACGATTTGTGCAGATATTTAAATATTGAAAATATTACATCCACAGCACACCACCACTAGACAGTTGGAACAATAGAAAGAAGTCATAGAACTTTCAATGAGTACATAAGATCTTACATATCGGTTGATAAAACTGATTGGGACGTATGGCTTCAATATTTTGTCTTTTGTTTCAACACATACTTATTGTCCATATGACTAGTATTCGGTAAAACAAGTAATTTACCGAAACATTTTAATAGCATAGACAGTGTAGAAGCACTATATAATATAGATGACTATGCTAAGGAGAGTAAGTATAGATTAGAAGTAGCCTATAAAAGAGCTAGAGTTATGTTAGAAGCAAATAAGAATAGAAATAAACTAATATACGATCATAAAGTAAGGGATATAGATATATCAGTAAGTGACCAAGTTTTATTAAAAAACGAGACAGGTCATAAGTTAGATCCTAAATATACAGGTCCGTATAAAGTAACGGAAATAGGAGAAAGAAATAACATTATAATAATGAATAATAAAAACAAAAAAAAAACAAAAAGTTCATAAGGATAGATTAAAAACGTTTATTTCATAATTGCATTTAGCATGGCCATGCATAGAAATACTCTTTCTTAAATAAGAATACTATTATAAATTCCATTCTCTTTATATAAAAAAAAAATTAAATAAAAAAATTTTAAAAAAAAAAAAATTATTATTATTCTTTAAGTAAAATATCCAATAAAATAACTCATAATATATTACGTTATTTTTCAAAGAGGAGGGAGATGGTAGTGCGCATATATTGAATATCTACTGTAAACACACTGTAACACTTTGTTGCAGTGATTCATAAACGTCAAAAACCCAAGTGAGGAAGTCGATCGCTACAGAAAGTGCAAGTGGTCAGCATTCTGTTACACGCGCCGGCCGAACAAGTGCATGCATACCCCGCGCTCCAGCTTAAGAGCATAATTTAATACATATATAATAATAGGATATAGCTCTCTGCCGCCCCTGCGAGCAGCGCAGACTTAGACTTAATTTCCCCTTAAAGAATTTTGTAAAAGGACAGAGACATTTTGATCGTTGGAGCGGCACCTTTGCTGCTCCTACTAAATAAAAAAAACAGAATAAACTTATTTCAAGAGTCACTAAGGTATTCTACCAAAGTGCTCTTTGCAACACGCTCTGCCTTTTTCACGCGAATCGTCAACCTCATCAGGAATATTCTGGTCAATTACTTTTAAAACATCCAATTCGGCGAATAGAGCTCTGATTCTGAATTTCCAAACCGAATACTTTTCCCCGTCAAAAGCCTTTATGTTGCGTTTTGTCTTTTCCATGGTATTTAACACACACACACACGCAGCCTATATGTATTGATGGGAAACCGAATTTCACAAGATTACGCAAACCAAAGCTATTTCACCAAAATAACTAAAATTTCACTGGTCTAATTATATTAGGCGTAGCCTGGGCCCATAACCTGTTGGGATTCCAAGTTTAAATAAATATATCAGCTTATTTCTTATTTAATTATCGTTTCTTTTATTTAGCACAGCACAATCAACCACAGCTTACGAGATCAGAAATAAGAGAGATAAATCGCGTGGTTCACGTCTTTGGTGTTACCAGAGATCGATAACATTATAATGCTGGTTTTGGTATATACTATAAATTATAATGGGGATATTCTTAGGTATATTCAATACAATATTTAAAAACTTACAAGCTAAGATTGAGGGAGTTAGACTTTCATCATTTTACTGGAAATGCATTCCTAATTTTAGCAATTGTAATAATAACTGTATATTTTATAAGAAAAATAAAAATACGAAGGCAGTTACATGCCATGGTATTACCCAGCGGAATGCTTAATATTTAAATTTGTAGATACAATAAATCAATGATAAAAAAAATGTTTTATGTTAAAAAATAAATAAACTCACAAAAATGCTAAATCACAATAATAGCAAAAAATTGGAAGGTGTCAAATTTATTAGGCAAAATAAAATATATCGAATAAATACAGTCCACTAGTTTTGTATGGCAATGTGTTATTGAAAATAAATATAAATATCTTGCCGGCCCTTGCCAGAATGCTCAGACGAACTCTACTAAAAATAAAATATAATACTTTATGAGCTCTGTGCATGTCATGTGACACTTGTACATCCATTTAGAGCCATAAACTACGATATGTAATTTTAAACCCTCTAGGGAGCGGTGTTAGCACTTGTAATTGGTAAGTGCAGGCCACTTGAGCCTAACCGAAAATAATCACATGAGATGTTTCTCACACTGCACCAAGGGTTCCTGTGTGGTGGTCAAATGATAACTCTCCGGTTCATACAGACGCGGCCTCTGCGTAGGCCACAGATAAGACCAGAATACGAATTTCATGTTAGTTTCCTAAACAGGGACTTAGACCGTATGTTATTATAATATGACCGTTTCATTTTTCATGAACTCACATTTACCTAACTGGAGTATTTAGTTTGCTTCCCTTAATCATCTAAATACTTTATTTAGAGGCTAAATGTGTTCTTCCAATAAAGTGGAAAAAATTATAATGCCGTCCTAATAAACTAAACAATCCTTGTAGATAAAATCTTTCAAAAGGTTATTCATGCACCTTTGGAATGTTGCAGGTGCATTCTTAAGACCAAATGGCATTAAAGTATACTCGTAATGACCATGTTTTGTAGAAAATGCTGTTTTCGATTAATTCTGTTTCATAATAATAATGGAAGAACGTTTGTCAATTATTTCTTTATACATTTTATTGTGAAATGCGATTTTTATATAGGTGTTAGATTTTCGGTCTCCCAGGCAATTCGATGAAAATTTTCATCCATTCTACTTTGGCCACCCTGACTTGGTGTCTTTCTTTTCACTGTGGCCTTTGGATAGTTGTTGGATGTTGATGCCTGATAATTGAGCGGATTTTGGCCCTACCTTAATTTCGTGAATCCTTGATTTTGATTATGATATTTATTTTGCTTTTGAATTTGATTTGGCCAATTTTAAGTAGTTGCTGAAAAATAGGAATTCAATTTCGTCCAGAATATATCTGGTTGTTGTTATAATATCGATAATTACTATTCTGATTTTGATATCCACTATTCCTATTATTATTATTTCTGTTTTGGATATACTATTGTTTCAATTGTGATTTTCTCTAACATTCTGGTATAATTAATTGAAAAATTAACACTCTTTTTTATTAATAAATACGCGAAACTTGTGAACGCAGGGAATAATTTTATTTTTTGGCGATGGCGACGAAAAGGAGTTTGCTCAGAACGATGTTCATATAACAACTGACTTTTAATTTTAATACATAAACGCTTAAGCCTAACTTAACGAAGGGGCGAGAGACGGGGCGAATTCGCGAGAGCGATTAAATCTTTATTGTCCTCCCGCTCCCGCCTTACACTATTCAACAAATTTCTAAACGCAAAGTGCGCGAACACCGCCCCATCTGAAGGACCGCCGTCTTCAGCATGCCACAGGCAGCACCGCCAGCCTATGGATCGCTCGCCGATACGTCGCATCCTTCGTCCTCACGTCCGCCACTCGGACCTTGCCGTTAGCGCCGACGTGCACCGCCAAGATCCGCCCGATCATCCACTGCTGCGGCGGAAGGTTGTCCTCGGCGACGACGACGAGAGCTCCCACGTCGACGTTTGGAACCTCCTGGTGCCACTTGTTTTTTGCGAGCCTGGAGGCTCGAGACGTACTCCCGGGACCAACGCTGCCAAAATCTGTGCCTGAGACTCGAGACACTGCGCCATCGTCGTAAGCAGGTTGGGCTGACTTGGTCCGGGAGCGCTGCTGAGGGTGGAGCTAGGAGGGGCCCGCCGATCAGGAGATGGCCTGGGCTTAGGGCTTCTCCGTCGTTGGGATCCGTGCTGATCGCTCCGAGGGGCCTGGAGTTGAGCACGGCCTCCACGCTGGTGAGGAGAGTTCCGAGCTCCTCCGCGGTCAGGATGTCTTCGCCGACCGTCCGAAGGAACAAGTGCTTTGCAGACTTCACACCTGCCTCCCAAAGTCCGCCGAAGTGAGGTGCTCTGGGCGGTATGAACGCAAACTCGCATCCTTTTCTTAATGCGAATGTTGCGATACCGCCCCCCTGCTCCTCCAGACGGGCGCTGAACTCTCTCATGTGGCGATCGGCTCCGACGAAGTTCGTCGCGTTGTCGCACCACACCTTCTCCGGAATCCCGCGTCGACTCACGAACCTTTGGAATGCCAACAAAAACGCATCAGTGGTGAGGTCAGACACTAACTCTAAGTGGACCGCTTTGGACGCAAAACACGTATGATTTGTACGGTGGCTTACCACGGATACGATACGTTGTGTTAAATGGGCCACAAAAATCAACACCACAGATATTAAAAGGGCGGAGAGCTCGAAGTCTGTCTGATGGCAAGTTCCCCATGATTTGCGTCAAGAGTTGCGGCTTGCACCGAAAGTAACGAACGAAAGAACGAACTGTTCTGCGGCAAACTTCCTGCGCATTAACCAACCATATCTTTTCTCGCAACAGACTTACAAGAGCTCGAGGGCCAGCATGACAATTTGTAACGTGCAGGTATGACACGTACGTTTTAACAAACTGTGAGCCTTTCGACAACAACAACGGGAATTTGGCTTCGTACGGGATAGGAGCATTCAATAACCGACCCCCAACTCGCAGCAATGTCGAGGAACACCAATCTAATTTTTTCTCCTGGAGAAAAGGGCTTAGTTTTTGTATATTCGTTGCTACCGGTTTATTTTTTCGAATTTTACCCATGTCGTCACTGAACTCGTGAGATTGGATCACTTCCACTATTTTCTCGAACGCAAAATTCAGTTCTCTTGGTATAATACTTTTTTCAAAGGGCTGCTACACTTTTTTACACCTTTGAATAAACAGTAAGACCCACACGAAAACACTTAGAAGCCTTATGTGCGTCGAAAAGGATTCTATTTTCTGAAGCACATAATTGGGCTCTGGAATTACTACAAGCGCCAATGCTGATTTGCGTAATTCCATCGACACGACATCAGCAGGTACTTTGAAGAGTCGATTTACAGGCCAATCTTTTTCTGCATCGAGCAAAAACGACGGATCAGCGAACCAAATGGAAGCTAGTTCCTCAACGTTACATCCCCGTGACACGATGTCCGCTGGGTTTACTTTCGTGGGGACATGTCTCCAGATTGCTTTTTCCGACCACTCTTGAATCTCCGCAACTCGGTTTGAGACAAAAACTGACAACGACGAAGAATGCGTTTTGATCCAATGCAAAGTGATCTCCGAATCCGTCCAGAGGAACACTTTTGTAATAGGAAAATTAAGCAATGGTCTTACACGATTATAAAGATCCGCAATAAGGAGAGCTGCGCACAACTCAAGGCGAGGCAAAGTTTTCGTCTTGAGGGGAGCTACTTTGGATTTTGCTGTCAATAAAGATACTTTTAAACCTTCAGAGGTACTAGTGCGAACGTAGATGCACGCTCCATATGCTCGCATGGAAGCGTCAGCGAAACCATGTATTTCTGCCGGGACTTTGGCGTCTGTATGAACGAATCGCGATACCTTGCTCTTGGGCAGCTGCACAGCGTTCCCTTAAAAGCTTCCCAAGATGTCTGCAGTTGCATCGGCAGCGACTCGTCCCAGTCTAACTTTCGAAGCCACAGTTCCTGCAACAACATTTTTGCCCTTGTCACTAGAGGACACAATAGGCCATGCGGATCGAAAAGTCGGGCAGTCACCGACAGTATGTTTCGTTTTGTCGCACGAAAATCCAGGAAAGAGTCATCCAACCGAAATTGAAAGCCAAGGGTTTTAGTTACGTCTGAGTCTGCCGTTAGCGGCATGACACCGCTTTCAGATGCGGACAACTCTGGGCAGTTAGAAAACCACTTTGCCAATTCAAATCCTGCCTCTTGCAATACCTGAGAAACTTCGTCTCGAAGGCTTACCAGGTCCTCAACGCATCTGGCGCCAGTCAACAAATCGTCAACATAAAAGTCATTCTGAATGACCTTAGCGGCTTTTGGACACGAATCCTGCGCGATCTCTCCAAGCCGCATTAAACACCGAATCGCCAGATAGGGTGCTGGCGAAGTTCCATAAGTCACGGTGTTCAGCTTGAAGATTTTTAGAGACTCAGATGGATTTCGTCTCCACACTATGAACTGAAAGTTTCGGTCAGCTTCGTCAACCATTACTTGACGATACATCTTTTTTACGTCTGCTGCAAGCACAAACTTGTGCAGTCTGAACCGAAGAAGGGTCGAATACAGCTCCTCTTGAATCCAACCATCAAGATGTCATTCAACGCGACCTGCGTCGATGTACGGCTCGAGGCGTCGAATACCACTCTCAACTTTGTCGAGGTGCTTTGAGGTCGCAGCACGCATTGGTGCGGAATGAAATAGTGCGAACTGTCTGGAATTTTATTGTTAGTGGAAGACATATGGCCCATGGCTTCATATTCTTCCATGAATTCCAGATACATCTTTTTTAAAGAAGGATCTTTGGATAATCTTCTTTCAAGCGAAAAAATCTACGTTTCGCAACTTCATATGATGAACCAAGAGTGTTTGGGTCAGATTTGAACGGCAAACGAACCGAAAATCTTCCGGACGACAATTTTTGAGTATTTTTCTCAAAGTGTTGCTCATGTTCTTATTTTTTCTGAGGCACATCTCCCTGACGCTATCCAGCCGAGAACTGTTTTCTGCTAAATGGGAAACTCAGGCCCTTGCTTTATCTGGCCGACTGACAATAGTTCAAAGAAAGATTCTGCGCCTATAAGTATGTCTATTTTTTGGGGGCTTGAAGAAGAATGGATCTGCCAATTGAATATTTTCAGGCACCCTCCAGCCGCTGGTGCTCACCGTTTGATAACCAGAAATATTTTTTAATATGTAAAATTCGGACGACAATTGACTGCTTCCCACTTGCGACTTGACTATCGTGTATATTTTCTTGGTTGCTTGAGCATTAGTTCCACCAATGCCCCGCAAGCTCAAACACACGTCCTCTCTCTCTTAATCTGAAGTCTCTGAGCAAGTTCGTCGGTCACAAAATTTACTTGTGAACCAGAATCGAGCAACGCTCCAGCCAAAACTAATTCGCCACTTTTTATTTGGACGCTCACGATGTCTGTGGCAAGAATAACTCTATCCGATGCAGTCGCATGCAAAACATGCGAAGTGGATGGAGTATTCTGCAACAGCGTGGGCTGAGGAGGAGGTGGCAACGCGACAACAGTGTCGATATATTGTCAAAGAAAATTAAACAATCATTATCGTACATCCGCCTTAGGCTAGCCAGAGCTTTTGGATAATTATCCGCGGTAACTTGGAATGCCCTGACTGTTCCTAGCGCGTCTCCAGCCAAACACGATATTAGATGGTTGAATTTTTCGATATCGTGCAGCGTGTCATCTTTGTCAACAAAAGTTTCGAAAACGCTTATAAAATTTTTAAATTCGGAATGTTTTCCGCTGAAGGTTGGAAGAGCGACGCTCGGCAAACGGCATTGGGGTGTGCGCGTTGCCGGCGGAGCGGAATTGTCAACGCTCTTCCGCTTTGTTTCCGCAATTAGGGAAATTAGCAACGATATTGCTATTATCGCAGTCTCTTCGAACTCTTCGCGGTACTCATCATCTCCATCTTTCGCTTCAAGTTTATTTTGTATAAGCGAAGCATTTTCGATGTGCGTATTTAGGATTTCTAACTCAACCGTATTTAAAGAGAATCGACCCTCATTTAAATATCTTTGCGTTCGCTCTATACTCCTCATATATCCATCTCGTTGGTTTTTTAACTCTTCGATTTCCTGGTTGTTACTTTCCGATTTTGGCATTGTTTTTTTGTATCGAAGATTTTTAAAATTAATTTATTTAATTTATTTTTTTTTTTTGTTTTAAATTATATGTAAGTGTGTACAAAAAAATTTTGTTTTTAAATTTATTAAATTTAAATAATAATAACCAACGAGAGGAATAAGGTGAACGCAAGCAGTGTATGGGAGTTTTGTAAAATGAATTAAGGAATTAATTTAAGGTATCCTAAATTATTTTAATAATTCAATATAATATGCCGATATATATATATGCGCACGTAGTGTAGGGAAGCACACGCCAAGCTCAAACACCAAAAAACGAACAAACGTTTAGGCAGCGGCAACGCGTTCCAGCGATCGAAAACGACGAATAAGAACTCGAAAGAACGGGCTGCGTTGTCTGTGTGTGTGTGTATGTGTGTACGGCTGGCGGTGCTCAACGCAATGCTAACGGAGGATGATGCACTGACCGATAACTAAGGGCAAGCGAAGTATAATCAGTGTCAGCTTGACGCTTGAGAAGCGCGGGAAATGGCGAAAAGCGTTATCGTGAATATTTGAAGATAAATGCGCGGCAGAAAATTTGCCGGTGATTTAATTCTTGAATTATAACTTTTCATAATTCTCAACTTTTACCTGTTTTAAGGTTTGAGGCGTCAAAGCTATAATGTGGTGTTTCACTACGACGAGAAATAGGGACTGGAATTTTATTTTTAGTAAGACCTTTGCAGAGGGCTTCATATTCTTATGAATTCAGATATCTTTTAAAGAAGGATCTTTGGATAACCTCAAGCGAAAAAAGACGTTTCCGACTTCCTATATGAAAAAGTGTTTGTAGATTTGATCGGCAAACGACGAAAATCTCCCGGAGGAGTTCGAAGTGTAGCCATGTCCGTCTGTTTGTCTGGGCCATCTCCCTGTCTGTCCGGCCGCGTCCGTTTCTAACGCAAACTAGTCCCTCAGTTTTAAAGCTTTCATGAAAGTTTCGCCTAAAAGTTGTCTTTTCTTGAAGAAGAATGGATCTGCCAATTGAATATAGTCGGAACCCTCCAGCCGCTGGGGCTCACCTTTATCATATAACCAGCCATATTTTTAATCTGAACGATTGGGATTTTCTATGGATGCTTCCTATTCGCGTTGCTGGCGTGCAATTTTCTAGTCTTGAGCTTAGTCCACCAATCTTCAAGCTCAAAGACACGTCGACTTTATCTGCTCTAGCAAGTCGTCGGTCATATAAATTTTGGTTGATCGGAGCAACGCTGCCAAAACTATTTGCTGTTTGTTAAGTTTGGACGTTGACGATTTTCTGTGGAAGTTTTATTTTTAGCGATGCAATCGAATGCAAACCATCGAAGTGGTGGTATTCTGCAACAGGGGCTAAGGGGATCGCGTCGACAGTATCGATATAGTTGCCAAATAAAATTGAACGATTGGAAATGTCATCCCTTAGGCTGAGCTTTGGATATATCCGCGGTAATTGGAATGCCCTGACTACCAGCCAAACACGATATTAGATGGTTGAATTTTTCGATATCGTGCAGCGTGTCATCTTTGTCAACAAAAGTTTCGAAAACGCTTATAAAATTTTTAAATTCGGAATGTTTTCCGCTGAAGGTTGGAAGAGCGACGCTCGGCAAACGGCATTGGGGTGTGCGCGTTGCCGCCGGAGCGGAATTGTCAACGCTCTTCCGCTTTGTTTCCGCAATTAGGGAAATTAGCAACGATATTGCTATTATCGCAGTCTCTTCGAACTCTTCGCGGTACTCATCATCTCCATCTTTCGCTTCAAGTTTATTTTGTATAAGCGAAGCATTTTCGATGTGCGTATTTAGGATTTCTAACTCAACCGTATTTAAAGAGAATCGACCCTCATTTAAATATCTTTGCGTTCGCTCTATACTCCTCATATATCCATCTCGTTGGTTTTTAAACTCTTCGATTTCCTGGTTGTTACTTTCCGATTTTGGCATGTTTTTTTTTTGTATCGAAGATTTTTAAATTTAATTTATTTAATTTATTTTTTTTTTTGTTTTAAATTATATGTAAGTGTGTACAAAAAAATTTTGTTTTTAAATTTATTAAATTTAAATAATAATAACCAACGAGAGGAATAAGGTGAACGCAAGCAGTGTATGGGAGTTTTGTAAAATGAATTAAGGAATTAATTTAAGGTATCCTAAATTATTTTAATAATTCAATATAATATGCCGATATATATATATGCGCACGTAGTGTAGGGAAGCACACGCCAAGCTCAAACACCAAAAAACGAACAAACGTTTAGGCAGCGGCAACGCGTTCCAGCGATCGAAAACGACGAATAAGAACTCGAAAGAACGGGCTGCGTTGTCTGTGTGTGTGTGTATGTGTGTACGGCTGGCGGTGCTCAACGCAATGCTAACGGAGGATGATGCACTGACCGATAACTAAGGGCAACGAATATATAAACCTGACGCTTAAAAGCGCGGGAAATGGCGAAAAGCGATATCGTGAAATTTGAAGAAAATGCGCGGCAGAAAATTTGCCGGTGATTTAATTCTGGAATTATAACTTTTCACAATTCTCAACTTTTACCTTTTTAATTTTTTGCAAAGCTATAATTGGTGTTCACTACGACGAGAAATGAGGGAATTTTATTTTTTTATACCCTTGCAGAGGGTATTATAATTTCAGTCAAAAGTTTGCAACGCAGTGAAGGAGACATTTCCGACCCTATAAAGTATATATATTCTTGATCAGCATCACCAGGAGAGTCGATCTAGCCATGTCCGTCTGTCCGTCTGTCCGTCCGTCTGTCCGTCCGTCCGTCCGTTTCTACGCAAACTAGTCCCTCAGTTTTAAAGCTTTCTGCTTGAAAGTTTCCCAAAAGTTGTCTTTCTATTGCAGTTAGTATATAAGTCGGAACGAGCCGGATCGGGCCACTATATCATATAGCTGCCATATAACTGAACGATTGGGATTTTCTATGGGTTCTATTTTTGGCCAATCAGTCTGACCTACCAAATTTCATAAGGATCGGTCGACTATATCCTATAGCCGCCATATAAATGGTTGATCGGAAATGCCATAATTTTTGTGTTTGTTAAGTTAGGAAGTTGAGATTTTCTATGGGTTTTATTTTTAGCCAATCAATCCGACCTATCAAATTTCATAAGGATCGGCCGACTGTATCCTATAGCTGCCAAATAACTGAACGATTGGAAATGCCATAACTTTGGTGTTTGTTAAGTTAGGAAGTTGGGATTTTCTATGGGTTTTATTTTTGGGCAATCAATCCGACCTACCAAACTTCATAAGGATCGGCCAACTATATCCTATAACTGCTATATAACTGAACGATTGGAAATGCCATAACTTTAGTGTTTTTAAAGTTAGGAAGTTGGGATTTTTATGAGTATTAAGAATGTATCATATGAATAATTTTGGGGAATATAATTTACAGAGTATTCTGCAAGGGTATATCAACTTCGGCTCCGCCCGAAGCTAGCTTTCCTTTCTTTTTTTTTTTAAAACCAGGATGCCGACAAATATTTATTTGATTTTGGTCCAAAGCGATTCACTTATGTATGCATGTATAATTCGAAATATATATGTATGTATATGTATCAGAATTATAATCGTTAGTACAAGCAAGTTTTATTTATTTCTTGGTTAGGATGCTCGCTATCTACCGAATTTTTCACACGAATGTAAAAAGTTGAAAGATGGGCCAAAACACAATTTATGACACGCCACAGATTAACTTTCAACTTTTAACACTCTATACCTGGTGGGACGATACACATCCGTCGGCAACTTCCCTCTTCGAATCCATATGCCTTCCTTCGTAGGCAGCAATTGGCGACAAGCAACAACTTCTGGTCCAGTTAACGAACTGCAGCAGTCAAATTGTCCAGCGGCAGCAACGACGAATTAAGTATAAATTAAAGCAGCGGCAACAACAACTTCAATGTTTTAAAAGCCGGCGCGATTTATTGTTTTTAATTTTGTTTTTTCACCAAAAATACACTCGCGTTCCACTGCAGATCACGTCGGGGTCACCATGAAAAAACTTAATACTCTTTTGTATTAATAAATACGCGAAACTTGTGAACGCAGGGAGGAATTTACTTTTTGGGGATGGCGACGAAAAGGAGTTTGCTCAGAACGATGTTCATATAACAACTGACTTTGAATTTTAATACATAAACGCTTAAGCCTAACTTAACGAAGGGGCGAGAGACGGGGCGAATTCGCGAGAGCGATTTAATCTTTATTGTGCTCCCGCTCCCGCCTTACACTATTCAACAAATTTCAAAACGCAAAGTGCGCGAACATTAATTTTGTCAAAACATTTTTTTCTAATTCCAACTTATCCACTATAGTTCGGGACCTTTTTTTATTTCATAGATTAACTTACTTATGTTTCCTGGGTACTCAGTCTCTCCTATGTGTTTGATGAGGGTCTTGTACGGCCGATGATCTTTGTAACACATCGTCAGGCCGCTTTCATTGAAGGTAAATTATTTGCTCGGGTCGCGCAACAGTTTCCTGCGCTCCATTTGTTACCACACATCCGATTACTCCGTAAATTAAATGGGTTTGCCTGTCATATTGAGTTGCGTAAAGTTGTATCAGGTACTCTATCTGGTTTATGAAGCCAGACAATTTTAAAGGGGTGCCGTAAAAATATTCAAATTCCTTGAATTGTCCCATCAGCTGGTTTAGATGGTTCTCTGAGAGTTGTGGCACTGCTATTTTTAATTAGTGCTTTTTGTTTTGATTTACATTTAATTCAATTTATTTAGATTTTTCAGAATGTTTTTTAGTCTTTTTTCGTCACTGAGCTTACGCGGTAACATGCAGTCCTTTCACTTACTTTAATAGCTGATCAGGAGTGCATAGTTGTATCCTTTTGTTGACCAGTACCGAATACTTCTGTTAGTGTAGACCCGGTGACAAGCCTCAAAGGCATCACGTGAAGCAAACAGTAAAACAGGGAGGAGGCAACATAATGTCTTGGGGGTGCTTCACGTTTTGGAACGTTGGATTATGCGTAAGAAAAATTATTTATTTTTAAAAAAATCGAAAAATTTTTTTTTCGTTGAGATTTAAAAAGAAGAAAGACAGTTACAGCGCTCCTAGCCACGCGACTCGTCCCTGCCCAAACCCAAACTTGAAACTTTAAACGCGAATATCACGAAATGGTGTTTTTTGAAAAATGACTTGGCGGTGATATGGATTGGCGAAAAATACTGAACCGATTTTCTTCAAATTTTTTAAAATGTTCGTAATGAATTTTATGAGCACGATCGATTTTTCATGTAAAAATTTTTATTTCGCCGAAATAGACACTTTTGTAAGAATTCTAGCGTCCAAAAACTTAATTTTTTGCATAAAACCTTCCCGTATGCACAAAAAAAAATTTTAAAACGTTCGTTCAAGTACAGGATATTACTCTAAACTAGTGAAATTTTTTTATTTTTACGGTTTCAGTTGACCCGTTTGTCCTGGGGAATTATCACCGCAAGTCTTTTCCAAAAAAAGGCGTTTAAGGGAAACAGCCACCCCTTAAAAACTATTAAATATTTTTTCACAACTTTTTCCATAAACATTGTTAACAATCTAAACTTTCAGAAAATAGAATCATTTATTTAATAAAAAAATTGTTACTAACATAAAAAAGTCCAAACTTTCCTATTTTTTTTGACAAAAGAATTTATAAGTAAGTAGCAAACCCAGCTTCCCAATTTTCTTGACCATGGTTCGTATCTAGAGCATAAAATCACTTTTCAGCAAGATGGGGATCCCAAGCACACTCCTAAAATTGTAAAAGAATGGCTGGGAAACCAAAATTTTAAGGTGATAGAGTGGCCAGCGAAAGTCCCGACCTCAATCCAATTGAAAACCTATGGTCAGTTGTGAATCGACGGCTCGGACAGTATCAATCAGCCCCATTCAACCTAAACGATTTTTTTTTTGGATTCAAATTTTTTTTAGAATGCACATTATTTGAAAAATTTTGCCTTAAAATTTTTGATTTATCGGAGTAAAACTTCCGAAGTTATGGGCAGCACGTAGGTAAATTAGCTCGTTTTGCGTTCAATTTTTGGGTGTCCAAAACTTTAAAATGTCACCTGAAAAGTTGCCATTTCAAAGTCGGTGAGCACGATCCTGCAAAATCTACTAGACGAATCGTTTTGAAATTTTCCACACTATTTCTGTTCCTAAATCCGCAGGTACTGACGTCGAGTTTTTTTTTTTGTCATTCTATAATAATTAATTTTTGGCTAAAATCACGTTTTAGACTTAAAGTGTTACCAAAAATCCAAAAATTGAATAATCCAAAAAAAAATTGATGAAAATTTGTGAAAACATAGTATAACAATTGTACTTTGATACGCTTATAAAATAATCGATCTGATATTAACCGTATCATTGAAAAATGCATGAAAATAAGCCTATTTTGGCCGAATTAACCATGTCTGTCTGATTCTCGCGAACTAGTCTCTCAGTCTTAAAGATATTGAATTGAAACTTTGCACACACCTTTCGTTAATTTAATGTTTGTAGCTGCTGTTTTCGAGTTGAAAATCAAAATGAATTCTTTATTTTATAATTCTTTGTTCAAAGCTTAATGTTTACGTACAATGTGCTGACCTAGCGGAATGGATTTGTAATTGGACCGGATGCATATATGGGGCTTGGACTCAGCAGTGGCCGCGATGTTTGTTTGGTTGGCAACTTAGTTGCCCATAAAGTGTTTGGTTTCTAGCTGCTTGTCAACCGGAGGGGCTTAGGTGGGGGACCGCCGAGGGAAAGTGCTAAGGCGGTAACTCACGCAGTAGATAAGTCGGAACGGCCGGGATCGGCCGACTATATCCTATAGCCGCCATATAACTGATTGATCGGAAATGCCATAACTTTGGTGTTTTTAAAGTTAGGAAGTTGGTATTTTTTATGGGTTTTGGCCCATCAATCCGACCCACCAAATTTTATTAGGATCGGCCAGCTATATCCTATAGCTGCCATACCACTGATTGATCCGAAATGCCATAACTTTGGTGCTTGTAAAGTTTGGCCAATCAATCCGACCTACCAAATTTCATAAGGATCGGCCGACTATATCCTGTAGCTTCCATATAACTGAACGATTAGAAATGCCATAACTTTGGAGTTTTTAAAGTTAGGAAGTTGGGTTTTTTATGAGTATTAAGAATGCATCATATGAATCATTTTGGAGAATATAATTTACAGAATATTGGCTTTTTTCAATTTTTTTTTAAACGTTCACTATGAATTTTGTGTTTTTAGGCACGAATTTTTATTTCGCCGAAATGGATTTTTTGGTAAAAAGCTACTTTTTTTCACAAATTTTTGCACAAAAATTGTCAACAAACTGAACTTTCAGAAAATAGAATCATTCATGTAATAAAAAAAATTGGTATATTTTGGAAAATCATTAAATTTTGGTAAGAAGTTTTAGAAATATTTGTTTTTTTTTTGTAAAGGTTTTCCTTATTTTTAGTTCTTTTGCCATAGATTTTAGATAGGAAACTCCTTTGATTTTAGAAAAATGTACCCCAGAATTTATAACGCGAAGCAACTGAAGTCAAAAATACGGCGAATTTCTTGTTTTTACTGTTAACTTTGGTATGAGTGTAAATTTTAAAGCTGTGTACAGTAAATAACCGGAAGGAAAAAAACCAGCGTCACCTGCGGATACTGCACGACAACGGTGCTAGAAGCCCAGCCAGCGGGCAAAGCACTGCGACTGCGGCTACCCAACGGCTTACACGAGCCGCCAGGTCAGCACTTTCAGGGCATAGGGCTAGCTTTCAATAAAAGAATTTATGTGCTAAGTATTTTTGAATTTTAAGTTTTTAAAGAAATCGTTACGGCCAAAGCCTGGCTATCCCCAAAATCTTCTTATTTGAGCAACATCGCGTGTAAAACCCTCGATCCATTCAGAAAAAAAACGCGTTCGTAGGGCCCCCAATCCGTTACAAAAAGTAATTAAATCTTATAAACTATGTTATTTCAATTTCAGTTTATCTGAACTTAATTTACACGTTCCTAATATTTATTGAGCGGCTGCTCACTCTGGTTAGGGTTCTTGCGAGGTGGTTTGGGTGTGTTGACAGTTGTATATTCAGATCTCCCTGAATGTTATCGTTCCGAATGTACCACGGCGCACCGGTGATGGTTGTGAGGATCTTCGACTGATATCTCTGCATAATTTCTTAAAGTGATTTAATGTTTTAGGCCTTTAAGCCATACCCTGTCAAAGGCCTGAGAAAAGTCCAAAAATATGGCAGTATAGTTTTCCATGTTCTCAAATGCGGTTCGAATTTCCGATTTTATACAGCTTACCTGCTCGATGGTACCATGTTTTTCGCGAAAGCCGAACTGACGTGCTGGGATTATGTTGTGGTTTCTTAGATACGGTACAATACGGGTCAACAGGCACTTTTCAAAAAGCTTTGATAGGCATGATAATAGATTTATAGGTTTATTAGATGAGACGGCTGTGTGGTCTTTTCCAGGCTTAGGTATCATTATGATGATCGACTTCTTCCACTTCTCAGGAAAGTAGCTGACTCTCATCATTGCATTGAAGAGCTTGCATATGGTGAAAATTTGCGGAAGACAAATAATCATCTTCGTAATTATTATATCGCATCCTGGAGAATTTTGTGGTTGCAGGTGCTTCTTTATGACCTTGGGTACATTACTCGGCATTAATTTAATGTGAAGGGAATTGTAGTGTACGTGTACGTTGTCGCCTACTCGTGGTTGCAAGTTTGATGCTGGATTTGGCTGGAAGACATTTTGAGGATGGACCTCGAATGTGTGGGGTCTATCTTTGTCCCTACGGCCCAATTACCAGATATAGTCCTCATTGGGGTAACAGTTTCAAATGGTGTGCTTAGTGTGGAATAAGCCCTCCACAGAGGGAACTTTGAGCTGGTTGGAAATAGTTGCTCTACATAGCGCCGTTGAAATCTGTCCTCTTCTTGTAGCAATTCCTCGGTGAGCCGTCATGTGGCTTCTTTTAACTTTATCTTTGCGAATGGCGATCTAAGTAACTGCCACTCTCTTCGTGATCGGCGCTTTTCCTGGACCACCCTTTCGATTAGTGCGTTTATGTATCTTTGGTTGTACGTTAAGTTTCTTCTTTGGGGTGTTGATAGTCGAGCCGCTGAGACTAAAACGGAATCGAGTGTGTTAGTGAATCTGTTTATGTCTTCTACGTTTTTCAGCCGTGGGCTTAGCTCAATGTGCGAGCTTACGAACTTTTTAAATTTGAGCCAGTTCGTTCCGTTTGATGTTATTTTGGAAGGGTGGTCTTTGGTTTCTGGCCGCTGGTGTAGACTAAGAAGCACAGGCGAGGTCCGATGATAGGTCTGACAATGAAATGGCGCTGATGCGTGGGATATTTTTCGTAACGGCGAAACTATCAAATCTGACCGTTCTCTGGGATCTGTTGGCCAGTATGTGGGTGAAGTAGGTGAAACACAATACAGCCCTTTAAATATATTTCATCTAGGTTTACAAATTCAAATCAGTGGAAGCAGAAAAATGTTTTGCATATATGTATGTATTCCAAATAATATAAATCAATCTAATGAGATAGGAACAGGGCACATCGCAGTCGGTGTCGCTTAGTGGTTCAGAAAACTTCAAACCAAATCAGCTTTGGTTGTTGTTCTGCGAGCGGATGGTGCCTGCTTACCCTAACGACGATTGAGTTTTAGGGGTGGGGACAGAAACAAGAACGTTTTTTTAGGACATATATGTAAAACATTTTTCTGCTACCACTGATTTGAATTTGTAAACCAAGATGAAATATATGCGGAAATATTAAAAAATATACTATAACATATAATATTCTTATTTGTATTATTAACCCAATAGTGAATACGCTCATATTGTTAGGGTACCAAGTCTGAAAAGTAGCAAAAGACAAAATATTCTTGCTGCATCGAAATGAAATGATCGCACAAATGCACCCCTGTATGAGCATGCATGCACGCATACATGCAAAGCCCAATTGAAGCGCAGTGCAACCTTCTTTAAAATGCGCGTTTCTGCGACTGGACGACCGAACTCGAGTAATGAGCGGCCCCCGCAACTTTGAGCGTTGTACAAAATGAGAACGCTATAGTCGGGGCCCAAAAACCCTTTTAAGGTAAAGGGAGTGAGAGGCGATGGATAGAAACTTTGATCAGGCATAACTTTTTAAAAAAAGGTCCGATTTAAAAAAATTTTTTTTTACATTTCGATAGGTATTGATAAACACAATAAAACGCATTTTATTTTCGAAATATTTAAATTTTAAAATCGTATATAAGGATTGTGGGGTTAAAGGGTGGACTTTGAACAAATTCGCTGCGTAGGGCCTCCCGCTTTAAAATCTAGCGTTATACGGAACAGAGGAAGACGGACAGACGGAAGACGGAAGAAAGAGGAAGAAGAAAATTTGTGACCATTCAAGAATATATTATTTATAGTATTATTTATCTTTTAAAAAATAGTAGGGTATAATGACCAGTCTATATGTTGTATGGTTAGTGGTAGGAGGCAGCTGGTTATATTTCATCATTGAAGGTAGTGACGGCAAGGTTTGATTTCTATACGCTCGCAAAGCTTACGTTCTTGGAAACGTTTGAGCTATCCAATGAATATCTCCCTGCAGTTGAAAAGAAGACGTCAGCGTTAGATTTTGAAGGTATCAATGGAACTGAGATGCATACACTTCGTGTTGGATCCGGATTTTCAGCTTCTTGTAAACCGGACCACATCTATAATTTGCAGTGTGGTTACCTCCACAGTTTTCATATTTTTTGTTGCTGGGGTCCTCTTTCTTTAATTTGCTTTCCGCAGAGCCATGGAACTCGCCACAAGCTACACATACGGTGCAAAGCGTGTAGTATGATTTCGTGTGTTCAAATTCTTGGAAATTTGTGCATTGTACAGGGCCATTGCGCTTATGCGACTCCTCAACAGAGACTCTGCGGTGAAGTAAGTACTAGAGCTTGTAGATGGGATGCAATTCATTTTTTTTAATAAGGGTTGAGGGCGTCGATTTTGATTAATTATGTTGGTAACAGTTTTTACTTAAAATCCGTTCTCTCTAAGTGCATGAGCTACTTCTGTTGGTTGTACGTCTGCTTCAATGCCCTTAATTACTACTTGTTGGCCTTTGCTACTTTTAAGCTGATAAGTGTAGTAGTTCTAGGTAGTAAGAATTAGAAAGAAAAATTAGAATTCATTTGCTTCTCCCTCCATTTCTCTTTCCGTCCAAGATTTTTCCAAATAGTCGTTTTGTGTTCTTAGTATCTCCTTCTCTGGCAGAAATTGCCGGGAAATTATCATTCCCAATAAGTTCCAATATAGAATTCACCAGGGAGAAAACTTTTCTCCCTTATAGAAATTGGAAGCGGCTTTGGCTTTCTCTTCTCCGATTCAGTTTCTGTATGGGCTGAACAGAATTGGGCTGTTCTTCCAGAATTGTAAATCTATTCTCTCTGCTAGTGTTTTTCACCATAGGTTGTTTGGAGGCAACACGGTTAAGCTTTGCCCGACTTAGCATGCTGTGGGCTTAATTTCCGCCTTATTTGAATGTAGCAGTCCATTCCAGTCTACACGTTCGAACTTGCTTTTGCCGCCAGTGCGCTAGTAACTTTGCCCGCAGCACAGAGGATAAACTCCAAAATTCCGAGCAAAGAGAGCAGGAACAGAAAGAAATGCAATAACAGATTCTAAACTTAAATTAGGCGGTAAGACCCTCATTTCAATAAAGACCAAGACAGCCACTCAGACAGAATCCATTCAAGCCAATGAAGGAGATAGCTCGACACGTTTTGGGCAACCCAACCGAACTCAACAAAGTAGTCAGTTTCACTGTTTCGCTAACAATAGTCAGGGAGTGACAAATAAAATACCAAGTAATAGTAGTCCAAGGTACAAAAGACAAAAACACCACATAATCAACCATTTGGAGTTGGCCAATGACCAACCTAACAAAGGAGCCGAGGAGTATGTGGATGACGGACACGATCATTTTGAGGCATAACTCCCTATTAATTCATTGAATGGGACATCGCTGGGAAAATATCACAGTTTTGATAGTCCGGGGGCTTCAAAAAATTATATCAAACCTATAAAAGAACTAAAAACCTATATTTCTGTTAATAACCCATTTTCTGAAACATCAATCCATGGTTACAATTCCATAAATAAAGGTAAATGATGACGAACTTAACGACGTTTGACTTACTAAAAAACTGCATTTTTGGCAGCTATATGTTGTCGGATTTTGACACAACTAAAAGCGTAATTCTGATATAGTAAATAATTACTATATATCAAATAAATATTTTATTAAATAGAAAAACAGTGACTTAAGGGGTTATCCGGGTCTTGGAGCACGAAAAAAAGCCTATTTTCTTGAATTTTTTTAAAAGATCTTACGACAATTTCACAAATTTCGTTTATTGTACATTAATTTTTATGGTTTGACCAACATTGTGTAGAAATTTGAACCATAAATTTTTAAAGTTAAGCCGTTGAGGCAGGCTTGAACTTGACCTCTTAAAAAATTGTGTCCTTGCGGTAGGCAAAATATCTCCGTCAATTTTTATCTGAAATCAAAAAACCAAAATTATTCTGATAGTGTATGTGTCTCGCTTGTCCTCTACGAGGACATACTGTTGGCCAGTATGTGGGTGAAGTAGGTGAAACACAATACAGCCCTTTAAATATATTTCATCTAGGTTTACAAATTCAAATCAGTGGAAGCAGAAAAATGTTTTGCATATATGTATGTATTCCAAATAATATAAATCAATCTAATGAGATAGGAACAGGGCACATCGCAGTCGGTGTCGCTTAGTGGTTCAGAAAACTTCAAACCAAATCAGCTTTGGTTGTTGTTCTGCGAGCGGATGGTGCCTGCTTACCCTAACGACGATTGAGTTTTAGGGGTGGGGACAGAAACAAGAACGTTTTTTTAGGACATATATGTAAAACATTTTTCTGCTAGCACTGATTTGAATTTGTAAACCAAGATGAAATATATGCGGAAATATTAAAAAATATACTATAACATATAATATTCTTATTTGTATTATTAACCCAATAGTGAATACGCTCATATTGTTAGGGTACCAAGTCTGAAAAGTAGCAAAAGACAAAATATTCTTGCTGCATCGAAATGAAATGATCGCACAAATGCACCCCTGTATGAGCATGCATGCACGCATACATGCAAAGCCCAATTGAAGCGCAGTGCAACCTTCTTTAAAATGCGCGTTTCTGCGACTGGACGACCGAACTCGAGTAATGAGCGCGCGAGCGTCAAAATGAGAATAAGAATGAGAGCGAAAAAACCTGAAGGCACACGAAGTGTCGCTACCAGCTGTGGGGCCTCCCGCTTTAAAACTTTTGTGACCATTCGTTGTATAAAATGACCAGTCTATATGTTGTATGGTTAGTGGTAGGAGGCAGCTGGTTATATTTCATCATTGAAGGTAGTGACGGCAAGGTTTGATTTCTATACGCTCGCAAAGCTTACGTTCTTGGAAACGTTTGAGCTATCCAATGAATATCTCCCTGCAGTTGAAAAGAAGACGTCAGCGTTAGATTTTGAAGGTATCAATGGAACTGAGATGCATACACTTCGTGTTGGATCCGGATTTTCAGCTTCTTGTAAACCGGACCACATCTATAATTTGCAGTGTGGTTACCTCCACAGTTTTCATATTTTTTGTTGCTGGGGTCCTCTTTCTTTAATTTGCTTTCCGCAGAGCCATGGAACTCGCCACAAGCTACACATACGGTGCAAAGCGTGTAGTATGATTTCGTGTGTTCAAATTCATGGAAATTTGTACTTTGTACAGGGCCATTGCGCTTATGCGACTCCTCAACAGAGACTCTGCGGTGAAGTAAGTACTAGAGCTTGTAGATGGGATGCAATTCATTTTTTTTAATAAGGGTTGAGGGCGTCGATTTTGATTAATTATGTTGGTAACAGTTTTTACTTAAAATCCGTTCTCTCTAAGTGCATGAGCTACTTCTGTTGGTTGTACGTCTGCTTCAATGCCCTTAATTACTACTTGTTGGCCTTTGCTACTTTTAAGCTGATAAGTGTAGTAGTTCTAGGTAGTAAGAATTAGAAAGAAAAATTAGAATTCATTTGCTTCTCCCTCCATTTCTCTTTCCGTCCAAGATTTTTCCAAATAGTCGTTTTGTGTTCTTAGTATCTCCTTCTCTGGCAGAAATTGCCGGGAAATTATCATTCCCAATAAGTTCCAATATAGAATTCACCAGGGAGAAAACTTTTCTCCCTTATAGAAATTGGAAGCGGCTTTGGCTTTCTCTTCTCCGATTCAGTTTCTGTATGGGCTGAACAGAATTGGGCTGTTCTTCCAGAATTGTAAATCTATTCTCTCTGCTAGTGTTTTTCACCATAGGTTGTTTGGAGGCAACACGGTTAAGCTTTGCCCGACTTAGCATGCTGTGGGCTTAATTTCCGCCTTATTTGAATGTAGCAGTCCATTCCAGTCTACACGTTCGAACTTGCTTTTGCCGCCAGTGCGCTAGTAACTTTGCCCGCAGCACAGAGGATAAACTCCAAAATTCCGAGCAAAGAGAGCAGGAACAGAAAGAAATGCAATAACAGATTCTAAACTTAAATTAGGCGGTAAGACCCTCATTTCAATAAAGACCAAGACAGCCACTCAGACAGAATCCATTCAAGCCAATGAAGGAGATAGCTCGACACGTTTTGGGCAACCCAACCGAACTCAACAAAGTAGTCAGTTTCACTGTTTCGCTAACAATAGTCAGGGAGTGACAAATAAAATACCAAGTAATAGTAGTCCAAGGTACAAAAGACAAAAACACCACATAATCAACCATTTGGAGTTGGCCAATGACCAACCTAACAAAGGAGCCGAGGAGTATGTGGATGACGGACACGATCATTTTGAGGCATAACTCCCTATTAATTCATTGAATGGGACATCGCTGGGAAAATATCACAGTTTTGATAGTCCGGGGGCTTCAAAAAATTATATCAAACCTATAAAAGAACTAAAAACCTATATTTCTGTTAATAACCCATTTTCTGAAACATCAATCCATGGTTACAATTCCATAAATAAAGGTAAATGATGACGAACTTAACGACGTTTGACTTACTAAAAAACTGCATTTTTGGCAGCTATATGTTGTCGGATTTTGACACAACTAAAAGCGTAATTCTGATATAGTAAATAATTACTATATATCAAATAAATATTTTATTAAATAGAAAAACAGTGACTTAAGGGGTTATCCGGGTCTTGGAGCACGAAAAAAAGCCTATTTTCTTGAATTTTTTTAAAAGATCTTACGACAATTTCACAAATTTCGTTTATTGTACATTAATTTTTATGGTTTGACCAACATTGTGTAGAAATTTGAACCATAAATTTTTAAAGTTAAGCCGTTGAGGCAGGCTTGAACTTGACCTCTTAAAAAATTGTGTCCTTGCGGTAGGCAAAATATCTCCGTCAATTTTTATCTGAAATCAAAAAACCAAAATTATTCTGATGTGTAGTTGTCTTACGAGCCATTTTTTTTTAAATTAAAAATTGAATTTTTGCTGCGCTTTTCATAAAAAGTGTTTTTTTTTACGTAAATTTTGGCTATATTTTGGCTTATAAAATGAGTTGTAATTAAAAATTAAAAAAATCCGTCCGTTAAGGACAAGAGAATTATGCCTAAAAGAAGTGTGCAAAAGCAGAAGTTTATCGGTACAATAGTTTTTGAGAAATCGTGACTACCGACTTCAAAAAAGTGGTTTTGAGAAAAACGCGTTTAAAGTTTGAAAAAATGAATTTTTTGAAGTGTCAAGACCCGGATAACCCCTTAAAAATTGGTCGGAACAATCCCAGAAAGACTTAAAACGATTGTTTACAAGGAGGCTGGTCATACAAAATATTATTTTATCATTTTTAGTTCATAATCTTAAAAAATATATAATTTTAAGGGCTGGTTGAAATAAGCTGTGGCATTCATTTTACCTGTTATTTGAGTCTTAAAATCAAAATAAATATTAAACAAATATTTAAAAATGTTAGAATTCTTGAAATAAAAGTTAAAACACAGAGCTATAAATCTGCGTTTAAAATGTTCCAATATCTCTCTTAATTTGGCAAATACAGGGATTTAAAGTTTTACTTGAGCACTGGTTGAAATAAGCTGTGAGCCACTGTACTTTATAGGGTCGGAAATGTCACCTTCACTGCGTTGAAAACTTTTGACTGAAATTAAATTACCCTCTGCAAGGGTATAACAAGTATAAAGTGACATATCCATAACACCACAAACCATTATGTGAAAAAGGATAAGACCGCCGTAAAGCGCGTTAATCCCAAATCACCAAAGAAAGAAAGTGAAAAGGATAAGACCGCTGTAAAAAGCCTTAATCCAAAATCACCAAAGAAAAAGATTGAAGAGGATGAGACCGCAATAAAATGTCTCAATCCACCCTCATCTGAGGATCAATCTTTTAACTTCGCTGTAGAAAATGAAATTCGTGAATGCAACGAATTCAGACTATAACATTTAAAGGAAGAGGAAAAAGAATGCTTGAACAAAGTTTTTTTTTTAAACTTATAAGTACCCTCAATCATTTGATGAGGAAGTCAACAAACAAATGAACGAAATGGTAGAACAAAGAATAATTCGTAAATCGAAATCTCTTTACTGTTCACCTATCTGGATGGTTCAAAAAAAACTGACGCTTCGGGAAAACCAAAGTTCAGGGTAGTAATAGACTACAGAAGTCTGAATAAAATAACCATCAATGACAAATTCCCAATACCCAAAATGGATGAAATATTAGACAAACTGGGAAAATGTCAATATTTCACGACAATTGATTTAGCTAAAGGATTCCATCGAATTCAATTGGACTCTTAATCAATTGCAAAAACAGCATTTTCTACAAAGAATGGTCATTACGAACGTATGCCACATACGTGTGTCTAGTATGACATTCGGACTTAAAAACCACCCTGCTACTTTTCAAAGATTTATGAACAATCTACTAGAAGAATTAATTTATAAAGATTGTTTAGTTTACTTAGATAATATAGTAATTTTTTTTACTTCATTGGAAGAACATATTTTATCATTGAGAAGAGTATTCGGAAGGTTACGAATTTAAAGTTACAACTAGATAAATGTGAATTTATTAAAAAGGAAACAGTATTTCTAGGTCATGTAGTTACTACAATAGGCATAAAACCAAATCCCAAAAAGATTAGTGCCATTATTAATTTCCCTATGCCAAAAACCCCAAAAGAAATAAAGTCATTTTTAGGACTATGTGGATTCTATAGGAAATTTATACTAAGAAACCTAAGACCACGAAATTAAAAAAAGGTGCCACGATAAACATTAAAGAAAGATCATACATCGATGCATTTAAAAAAATGAAAGTCTTAATTACTTCCGACCCCATATAAGTTTATCCTGACTTTGATAAAACATTTTCTTTAACCACAGATGCTAGGCTTGAACTTGACCTCTTAAAAAATTGTGTCCTTGCGGTAGGCAAAATATCTCCGTCAATTTTTATCTGAAATCAAAAAACCAAAATTATTCTGATAGTGTATGTGTCTCGCTTGTCCTCTACGAGCCATTTTTTTTTAAATTAAAAATTGAATTTTTTGCTGCGCTTTTCATAAAAAGTGTCTTTTTTACGTAAATTTTGGCTATATTTTGGCTTATAAAATGAGTTGTAATTAAAAATTAAAAAATCCGTCCGTTAAGGACAAGAGAATTATGCCTAAAAGAAGTGTGCAAAAGCAGAAGTTTATCGGTGCAATAGTTTTTGAGAAATCGTGACTACCGACTTCAAAAAAGTGGTTTTGAGAAAAACGCGTTTAAAGTTTGAAAAAAATGAATTTTTTGAAGTGTCAAGACCCGGATAACCCCTTAAAAATTGGTCGGAACAATCCCAGAAAGACTTAAAACGATTGTTTACAAGGAGGCTGGTCATACAAAATATTATTTTATCATTTTTAGTTCATAATCTTAAAAAATATATAATTTTAAGGGCTGGTTGAAATAAGCTGTGGTATTCATTTTACCTGTTATTTGAGTCTTAAAATCAAAATAAATATTAAACAAATATTTAAAAATGTTAGAATTCTTGAAATAAAAGTTAAAACACAGAGCTATAAATCTGCGTTTAAAATGTTCCAATATCTCTCTTAATTTGGCAAATACAGGGATTTAAAGTTTTACTTGAGCACTGGTTGAAATAAGCTGTGAGCCACTGCACTTTATAGGGTCGGAAATGTCACCTTCACTGCGTTGAAAACTTTTGACTGAAATTAAATTACCCTCTGCAAGGGTATAACAAGTATAAAGTGACATATCCATAACACCACAAACCCTTATGTGAAAAAGGATAAGACCGCCGTAAAGCGCGTTAATCCCAAATCACCAAAGAAAGAAAGTGAAAAGGATAAGACCGCTGTAAAAAGCCTTAATCCAAAATCACCAAAGAAAAAGATTGAAGAGGATGAGACCGCAATAAAATGCCTCAATCCACCCTCATCTGAGGATCAATCTTTTAACTTCGCTGTAGAAAATGAAATTCGTGAATGCAACGAATTCAGACTATAACATTTAAAGGAAGAGGAAAAAGAATGCTTGAACAAAGTTTTTTTTTTAAACTTATAAGTACCCTCAATCATTTGATGAGGAAGTCAACAAACAAATGAACGAAATGGTAGAACAAAGAATAATTCGTAAATCGAAATCTCTTTACTGTTCACCTATCTGGATGGTTCCAAAAAAAAACTGACGCTTCGGGAAAACCAAAGTTCAGGGTAGTAATAGACTACAGAAGTCTGAATAAAATAACCATCAATGACAAATTCCCAATACCCAAAATGGATGAAATATTAGACAAACTGGGAAGATGTCAATATTTCACGACAATTGATTTAGCTAAAGGATTCCATCGAATTCAATTGGACTCTTAATCAATTGCAAAAACAGCATTTTCTACAAAGAATGGTCATTACGAACGTATGCCACTAGACACACGTATGACATTCGGACTTAAAAACCACCCTGCTACTTTCCAAAGATTTATGAACAATCTACTAGAAGAATTAATTTATAAAGATTGTTTAGTTTACTTAGATAATATAGTAATTTTTTTTACTTCATTGGAAGAACATATTTTATCATTGAGAAGAGTATTCGGAAGGTTACGAATTTAAAGTTACAACTAGATAAATGTGAATTTATTAAAAAGGAAACAGTATTTCTAGGTCATGTAGTTACTACAATAGGCATAAAACCAAATCCCAAAAAGATTAGTGCCATTATTAATTTCCCTATGCCAAAAACCCCAAAAGAAATAAAGTCATTTTTAGGACTATGTGGATTCTATAGGAAATTTATACTAAGAAACCTAAGACCACGAAATTAAAAAAAGGTGCCACGATAAACATTAAAGAAAGATCATACATTTAATGTTTAAAAAAATGAAAGTCTTAATTACTTCCGACCCCATATAAGTTTATCCTGACTTTGATAAAACATTTTCTTTAACCACAGATGCTAGCAACATTGCTATTGGAGCAATCCTATCACAAAACATAACCAATATAATATTCAACAATTGAAAAATAACTTTTAGCAATTGTATGGGCTACGAAATATTTCAGATCATATCTTTACGGCATACCTTTTGAGATCTTAAGTGATCATAAACCCTTAGTTTGGCTAAATAATATCAAAGAACCAAATATGAAACTACAAAGATGGAAAATTAAATTAAATGAATTTGACTATCAAATAAAATATTTGCCAGGAAAAGAAAACTATGTTGCCGACGCACTATCGCGGGTTATAATAGAAGAAAACATGTTGGAAGACATCCCTGAAGAAAATCTATTAGGAGAAGATGCCAATAGTATAGATGCAACGGTGCATAGCGCAAATGAAGATAATCAGAACTACATTTTAATAACAGAACGACCAATCAATTATTATTCCCAACAAATCGAATTTATCAAAGGAAATGAGGAAATCAGAGACGTACAACACTATTTTCATAAATTAAAAATCAAAATTACCTATACAGATATGACAAATACTTTTGCGAAAGATATCATCAAAGAATATTTGTGTACAAAAAAGAGCGCAGTATACTTTATAATGATTTATCAGATTTTCTTATATTCCAACAAGCCTATTTTAAAATAATATGTCCGAATCATTTAACAAAAGTAGTGAGATGTACTAAAAGACTAGAAGACATCCTAACGTATGCAGACTTCAAAGAAAAAATACTAAAGAAACACAAAGAACTGCTACATCCAGGAATCGAGAAAACTGTTAATTGGTTTAGAGAAGAATATTATTTCCCAGACTATCAGAAACTAATACAAAATATTATTAACGAATATGAAATCTGTATCATCGCAAAAACGGAACATAGGAACACGAATTTATCTTTCGAAACTACCCCAGAAATACAAAATATAAGAGAAAAATTTGTCATAGATGGTAGGAAACCATAAATTCTTGTCATGTGTCGATATATACTCCAAGTTCGCCACTCTCGTCGAAGTCACAAGTAAAGATTGGTTAGAAGCTAAAAGGGCCATAATAAAAGTATTCAATGAAATGGGAAAACCACAAGAAATTAAAGCAGACAAAGATTCAGCATTTATGTGTGTAGCTCTCCATAATTGGTTAAATTAGGAAGGTGTCCAAATTCAAATTACTACAAGTAAAAACGTATATCAGATATATAAAGGTTTCATAAAACAGTAAACGAAAAACTAAGAATAATAGGAAGCCACACAGACATCGAAAATAGGTATACTAAATTTGAATTAATTCATTATACTTAAAATCATAAAACTGAACATAATGCAACAAAAAGAATACCAGCCAACATATTTATGTATGCAGGAAGTCCCGAGTATAACACACAAGAAAGAAAAGCGAAGAAGACCGACAGACTAAATGAGAAACGACATGATTTTGAAATAGACACACGATTTAAACAGTCACTATTAGTAAAATTAACATGAGAGAACGCTATAGTCGAGTGCCTCGACTAATAGATACCCGTTACTCAGCTAAACAACTTAATATAAATATGCCTTCTTGCATGTTTTTCGCCGCTCGAATTAGCACCTTGGCCAGCGGTTCCAAAGTCATCCGTTAGATGGCGCTACGGGCCATGAAAGGCGGAAATGTAGGCGCTAGCCAGGCTTAAGCGTTTAATGGGTTTTTGGGCGTTAGAGTGGGCGTGACAAACTTTTATTAGGCCAATCGATATTTATTGACGAAACAAATACATATCAATTAAAATTTTCATAATAGCATCAAAACTGTGGCCACAGCTTGTGGCTTGTGGGCGTTAGAGGGGGCGTGGTACCATTTTGACCACTTGAGCTGCGTAGGAACTCCTAAAATCTACATGCAAAATGCCAATCTTCTAGCTTTTATAGTTTCCGAGATCTCAGCGTTCATACGGACGGACAGACAGACGGACAGACGGACATGGCTAGATCGACTCGGCTAGTGATTCTGAACAAGAATGTATATACTTTATAGGGAAAACGCTTCCTTCTACCTGTTACATACTTTTGCACGAATACAATATACCCTTTTACTCTACGAGTACGGGCATAAAAACTACAAATCCATTTAAGAAAACAGGAAACTTGAGGCAGATAGAGGAAAACCATTTTGAGGAAACAAATAGAGGCAGGAAAATAACTCATTATAAATCTAAATTTAAGAAGAAGAAGAAAAATAATAAAAGCAATTATAACAATTCCAGGGAAGCTGAACGGAATCAACCATCTATTTAAGATCATCATTTTCGCAATTATACTATTAACCATAACTAAAATGGCAGTGGGACAAGGCATCGAAATAAACCCAATTAAGGCTCAAAACGGATACCTTGTATTCAAAACCGGACCTATTGATATTCCAACAAATTTCGAATATCATTATTTAAGCATAAACGTAACAAAAACGGAACAAATATTTGAAAGTCTTATAAAGGAAGCCAACGAATTTAATAACATTATACAAATTCGCTATTTAGCTGAGAAACTCAAAAGAGAAATAAATGGCATTAAATTGGCCAAACGTAATAAACGAGGTTTATTTAACATTATTGGCAAAACTTACAAATATTTGTTTGGAACATTAGATCAAGATGATAGGGAAGAGTTAGAACAAAAAATAGATAACTTATCAGAGAATAGTATACAAAATACAGATTTAAACATGATTTATGATGTAATAAATAATGGTATCGAAGTAATTAATAAGTTAAAAGAAGATGATGAAAGAGAAGAACATGCTAGGGTTATAATATTTAATTTACAACACTTTACAGAATATATATATATATATATATCTCGGAGACAGAATTGCACTGCACTATGTACACAAGTTGTCACGCGCGTGTATATGTATGTCTGAATGCACATATGCCTTGACCGTTGGCGGTGTACAATGGGAAACGAAAAAAAACGACAAGGAGTATGGCGACGCACACAAAGCGGAGACGGATAGAAAATTTTTTGGAATTGAAGGAATATAAATTTCTCCACTGCCGTTGTGTCGGGAAAACTCGGAAGTGGAGTTGACACGAAAAAATTGATCTTGCAGCAGTGTGAATGAAATTCAATGTTCGAATCACTGCTGAAGATCGGCAGCGACAGGGAATCGGAAAATGCTCGTACTTATCTTTTTGCGGAAAAAATCACCGGAGCTTCTGGTCGAATGGCAGAATATCCTCATCCGGTTTGAAGGACCAAAATGTTGTAGGGGGGCGATCCTGCCACAAAAAAGACTCCTTGTAGGCACACAAAATTGCAACGGCGCAAACGAAAAGGGAGATGAAATTAATAAGTCGGGGGCGTCGTGGTGTAATTCAGTGGGTGCTTTATTCGGCTGCATACATGAGACTGACTTGAAACATAAAAACGCGCTCCTGCCCGCTTTACTCAGCTGAAGCGAAAGCGGAAGATCGGCAGCGGTCAACCAAGGAGTCCGGATCCGGGTTTCGCGCTCCGGAGCGCGGACGTTACGAGAAGCGAGCGAGGGAGAGCAAGAGGGGGAGAGCGAAAGCTTGGAGTGCCGCGGGTCACTGACCTAAACACTGGACAAGAGGCAAAAAGAGCGTGGTTGCAAGCCAGACAGTTTCCAAAAGATCAGATGCTGATTTAATTTCAGCTTTACATTTTGGGCAGACTGGCATAGTGACTGCCTGTGAACTTTTTTCTGATGATCGGTTTAACCCCATTATGATAATAAATTGTCAAAATAAATTTTAAGAAAAAAATTAAATGAACTACAAAATTTTAAACAAAAATTCATTAAAACTGAACTGATTCTATCGTAGAGCTTAAATTTTGATGAAGTCTCCACAAAGAATGCTTTGTACTGTACGGTGATAATTTCTGCAAGTGGCTTTGTTAAATAGTTGTTTCGAATGAGGCGATCTTCTGTATTGCCAATCGCGTCGTAGGCGTTGTTTTCCCGAACAAGTTGTTCAAATTGCAGATTAGTTTTGTATTGGTTGCTACGCACAATGGTTTCTTCCGGTGTTGAGATTTTGTATGCTCCAAGAACAGCAGTCGATGTCATTTTCAATCTTGATCTGTGGGGCTTAATCAATGTGGGAACTTACATACTTTTTGTACTTTATGAAATGTCAGCCTGTAGGGGTGCTCCATTACTTCGGGGCTTCGAAAAAGATATATTAATTGCTTGCTGAGGGCACTGGCGTATAAGATTCCCCCATTTGTGTTTAGGGGCCCAAATGAAGATCTAGATGCTTTCGCAAAGAAAACATCATCTGTGGTTTGTGATTGCACGTACGCATTTTGTGCATTCTGGGATCATGTCGATTTTGCTTGTTGAAACCGACTCTTTAGCTTTCTTATTAACTGGGCAGCCTCTAGTTTGCGGTATGGTCTTCTCTTCACAGGAAGCAATGCAGACTGATCGAAGCCCGCAGTTGTTTCAAGATTGTAGGCAACTTTCGCATTGCATCGGACCGTTCCGCTTATGCTGTTCTTTAACAGTAATCTTTCTGGCTCCAGTTCAACCTTCAAGATGTTGCGTCTTTTTATTTCTGTTGATTATATTGATATTTTTGCGTAAAAAACATTTTTTTGAACAGCTGATATTTTGAACAGCTGAGCCATGTTGGTTTCGGAAAGTTCTAGTTTTGGCAGCTGTCCGTTGTCATATGACCCGACTATTCGATATTTTAGAACAGCTGAGCCAGGGTGGTTTTGGAAAGTTCTAATTTTGACACCTGTCAGTCGTCATATGATATATATTTCCGGCAAAAGCCGCGCTGGTATCCATCTGATTCCGGTTACTTTCTTACTTGCAAGAGACGGACGTGCCAGCAGCTTAAAATGTTGAAGTATTGAAAGGGTAAAAAGCCCGAAATATTATATTGTGAGTGGCATTCAGTATTCTAAGTGTAATCCAACAAGCTGTGTCCAGCCATAAATTGGCTAAAATTTGGTGCGTGTTTAACCTACAACCAAAATTCACTACAGGTATTTTGAAATTTCTGGTGGAAACTGCAGTCAGTGTTGCCACAAGTTGCCGCCAAAGGCGCAACATATTGATTCGGGCAATTCACTTGAGGATTTACCGCCACACGAATGCCCGCAATCAAGTTACGTGGCACAATCCCTAGGTATAATTTTGCACCACCCTTTTTTTGCCACATCTGTGATTAATTGAATTGAACAATCGCTTGGTTGTGCAGGGGGAGATGATTTGGAGTGATCAATAACCTGAAATACCTTATTTACCGTCAAATATTCGAAGTGCAGACCTTGTAGAGCGACCAAAAGACCCCATGGCGGTTTAATCCAACGACATAACCTGTCTCGATGCCCAACGCGCCGCGCATCCGCACACTAGCCAAGTTTTGAGGTATGCGCGCATTCATCTAGGAGACTTCCGAGGGAAAAATAACTCCAGCAAATCCCGGATTTTAAGTCCGTTTCTTTGACCAAAGCGCCGCGTGTGTAAACGGTCTTAACCTAGCTTGGCATTTCGACCAGTTGGGTTTAACCTTAAATCGAGCTGAGTCCATCATAAGCAAGCGTGATATAAAACAAGCATAAGTTCTGTACAAAATTCTTTGACGAAAACCAACGCGTTTTGTAAAACCAAATCTATCTCGACGACGTCAAACGCGCGCAGGGGTTTAGTAAAGGTAACCCATTTAGACGCGAAATATCAGAACTGATTTCAGAATCTTATTCTCATAAAGGTTCTGAATCGGAAAACGATCTAGAAGTGGACGCGTTTTTCTTATTGCTGGAACTGCCGCAAAGATGACCATCTTTTACCAGAATTGTTTAGCCGATAAACGACTTTTTTGTTACGGCTGTGGAGCAGATAACACTTACAAGACGAATTGCGTAAAGTGTGCAAAAAAATTCCAAGTCCGGCGCTTCGAAGTTCCCGCACAAACCGAAAACTTTAAATGCCTATCGCAACCAGTCAACAATGACCGATTAGATGTGGATGCACAATTCATTGCACCATTGTTTCGGAGGTAATTTAGCTAGCGAACTCATGAAGAAGGATAATACTTACAAGTCGTTAAACGTTAGTGCTATCACGGCAGATGGAAGCCCACAACGAATAGTAGGCAAGATGAAGGTTGACATAGAATATGAAATCATTCAAAAGTCTTTAAACATTTATATTGTACCATCACTAAAACAAGATCTATACTTGGATACAGATTTCTGGAGGCTGTATGATGTAATATATTACCAGCCTCGACTTGAAAGACGCCTATTGGCGTCCAATCCCGAGACAAGACTGCATTCACAGTCCCCGGTAGGCACCTCCACCAATTTAAAGCAATGCCTTTTGGGCTTTGCAATGCCACCAGCACAATGTCTCGCTTGATGGATAAAGTCGTCCCAGCGCATTTCAGGAACGAAATGAACGTAGTTCCTGATTACTTGTCCCGCGTTAACAAGGACGAATTTGCGGCAGTAGATTTGCGGGAAGGTTTGTTAATTTTGCTGCGTTCAAAGATTTGGTAGCCAAGGTCGAAGAGAAGAGAGATTATTTCCCTGATCTTAAAACAGAGGATGGGTACTTGTACAGAGAAGCAGAACATTTGACTGTAGAACAGGTACACCATAAATTCGCTTGGAAGCTTTGAATACCATCAGAGCTGGTCCCCGAAGTCCTTTTCCAAGCTCATAACAGTCCATTGGCTCCTCGCTGCGGGATACATAAGACAGTCGCGCGACAGTTTTTCACTGATCAGAGAGAAATCATAGAATTTTTTAAGCTAAAAAAATTTTTGTACCCTTGCAGAGGGTATTATAATTTTGGTCAGAAGTTTGTAACGCAGTGAAGGAGACGTTTCCGACCCTATAAAGTATATATATTCTTGATCAGGATCAATAGGGGAGTCGATATAGCCATGTCCGTCTGTCCGTCTGTTTCAATACCGTTTGCGAGCTCAGTTTAAAAGCTAGCGATCTGAAACTCTCACACTCGTCCTAAAACATGTGAACGCAGATCAGGTTTGAAAATCGCCCCTCTATATCCTATAGCTCCCATAGGAACTATAGGGTAAAATCGGTTAAAATGTACTGATTTTTAGGAATATTCGCGCAGTATATAAGCTATTGACATGAATCTTTCCAAATCGTATTTTTTTATGCATACCTTGATTAGGGTAAAAGCACGTGACGATCGGACGTCTATATCCTATAGCTCCCATAGGAACAACAGAGTGAAATCGAACCAAATTAGATGATTTTCAGAATTTTTCGAGCAGTGTGTAAGCTACTGACATAAATTTTTCCAAATCTTATTTATTTACGCATATCTTGATTAGGGTAAAAGCGCTAGCCGATCGGACGTCTATATCTTATAGCTTCCGTAGGAAAAATTGTTAAAGGCTGCGAGAGTATCCCTTTTTTATCTATATTTATATGTTATTTTTGCAGTATAAAAGCAATCGACATCAAACGATGCAAATCTAGTTTATTTATGTATACCTTATTCCTTTTTTATCTACTTTTTCAGTTTTAGCAATTTCGGCAGTCTGCAAGGGTATTAAAACTTCGGCTTGCCGAAGTTAGCTTCCGTCCTCGTTTTTTGTTTAATTACTGTATTTTTATACCCGTTACTCGTAGAGTAAAAGGGTAAATTGTATTCGTGCAAAAGTATGTAACAGGTAGAAGGAAGCGTTTCCGTATATAAAGTATATATATTCTTGTTCAGGATCACCAGCCGAGTCGATCTAGTCATGTCCGTCTGTCCGTCTGTCTGTCCGTATGAACGCTGAGATCTCGGAAACTATAAAAGCTAGAAGATTGGCATTTTGCATGTAGATTTTAGGAGTTCCTGCGCAGCGCAAGTTTGTTTCAAAATGGTGCCACGCCCCCTCTCACGCCCACAACCCACAAGCTGTGGCCACAGTTTTGATGCTATTATGAAAATTTTAATTGATATGTATTTGTTTCGTCAATACCTATCGATTGGCCTAATAAAAGTTTGCCACGCCCACTCTAACGCCCAAAAACCCATTAAACGCTTATGCCTGGCTAGCGCCTACATTTCCGCCTTTCATGGCGCCATCTAACGGATGACTTTGGAACAGCTGGCCAAGGTGCTCAACAGAGTCAACGTTAATTCTCGATAAGGATTTCTATTAAGGGAAATTGCGATGGTTTTCATTTGTCAATACCGAACTATATCCCAAGAACTATGCAAATCAAATCAAGTTCGCCAAATTGGAGGTCTGAGTCAAACAATGGCGTATGTGTGTATGCTGGTGCAGGACAAAAGCTGCCTGCGCTAAAGCAGAGCTGGTGCTGATGCGCGTTCTGTAAAGCTGCCAGCTCTAAGAGATCGCCGAATTCAAATTGATAAATTGAACTTTTTGTCCTTTTTTCCTGTGGTCACTCTAAATCACATTATGTTAATGCAAAATCTAAAGTTGTTTAGCTGAGTAACGGGTATCTAATAGTCGAGGCACTCGACTATAGCGTTCTCTCTTGTTATTTATTGAATCTTCTCTCTTCGAGACTAAGTAAGTATTCAAATCTTAGCCTAATACATAAATTTAATTAGTTAAAATTAAGTTTTTTAGGAGAAAGGACCTAGCTATTGTTGCTGAGTGGGGAGATCTCTTCGCCTGAGTGGTGAATGGCTAGTGTTCCAGGTTAAGGAACGCGCAAGCTTGATCGTATACTTTGTTTTTACATTGTCGATTTCGTCTTTAACAGATCCCACATTTAAGTCTCTGTGAATGTTTTCATTCCGTATGTACCACGGTACACCAGTTATAGTTCTCAGTATCTTTGATTGAGCTCGCTGTATTACTTCTAGGTTGCTAACACATGCTCCCCATAGCTCGGAGCCATATTTCAAAATTGGCTTGAGAACTGCATTGTACAGAAGTACCTTATACTACCATTTTAGCGGAGAACGGGCATTTATTAACCAATGTAGGCTTCTTGCTTTTAATTTAAGATGTGTTCTTTTAGCTTCGATGTGCTTTCGCCAAGTATGAATATGAATATGAATGTTGTTCAGAGATAGTGGGGCGAAAGTTTGTCGGTTTAGGGTAAAGGTGACGTGTTTACTCTTTTGCTCGTTAACCTTAATGCGCCAATCTGCTAGCCATTTCTCTAGAAGCCTGATATCAGCTGATAACTGTTGCGTTGCTCTTATGGGGCACTTAGATCGACTTAGAATGGCAGTATCATCAGCAAATGTTGAGGTTGTTGTAAGACTGGTTGTCGGAAGGTCTGCTGTGTAAATAATAAACAGTGTTGGTCCAAGCTACCTTGAGGTACTCCAGCTTCTATTGGATGGTATTCGGAGAGGAAATCTTTACATCGCACTGTGAAACTTTTATGCTCAAGATATGACTCCAGTATTTATGGGATTAATTTTCACTTGAACAGAAAGAAATTTTGACTTTTGAATTATTCCCTGATTAATCATTTCCTTATTAGGCCATTTAAATCACCAAAAATATAGTCTATGAAGAATCTGCTATGTGAGTTGTGATCGGTAATGTGAAGACGGTTTTCTGAGAACATATTAGTTTGGACTGGATGTTTGCCGTTGCTTGCTTGGCTGGCGCCCTCCAGCCCTGAAGGCGACAGCTGCATTAGTTTAAAGGATGTCCAAAAGAGCAAGGAGATCGACGATGGTAATAACAAAGCTCTTGCTGATCATCAGACTGAGACGAAGCGCGTGTCTGGCTTATAGAATGGTGTCTGGATTGCCGTTTGAGCTCACCTTGGATTGTGTCGATCTTTTTGCCCAGTTGACGTAAAAATTCGGTAATACTCTTGAACGCGTCGGGCGGCGTCACCGCATTCACCGTAGTGCCAGCGGTTACGTGGCTCGAGTCGATCGCAAAGGAGCTGATGGTTTCTAGCATTTTGTCGGCTACTTTTGCAAGTTTCCCGAGATCGTTTTCCTCCCATATGATAATATAGGGCGAATGTTCTGGGGCATCTCGTTGAGGAACAGTGTGCGAATTATTGACTCACTGCTTGTCTGGCCAGACGACGCACATGAGCCAGAATTTGCAAAGGTTTCAGACCAGCAGTTCCTCCTCCTTGAAGTAGACGACGTAGCTTAGATTCGGCTAACTCTGCAAACTTATCGAGCAATCGGGACATTAGAGTATCATTCTTGTTAGCAGCTGGTGGGTGAGTAACTAAATCCTCTGCAGTCACAACAACGTCTGGACTCTAATTTACGGTGATGTAGTCAAATTTGTCGTCATCGTTGTTGACGCCGTGCAGACGAAATGATCGTTCCAAATTTCGGGAGTCGAATTGTTGCCGATGAGAAAGTTAGAAGTTCTGTGCAATTTTTAATTTTACCTTATTTTGGCCCAATTAAAGAGTATTTGCAGTCTGTTCAAGTTCGGGGTCACTAATTTGATATAAAAAATTGTATTAGTTTTAATTCAAAATCTGCAGAGTCACATGTTTGTCTTCGAAGCTTAATCCTGGCAGAGAGAGAGTGTGACCAGCCGAGTCTTTTCAATTTAGGATTTGGTTTTGGAACTGCTTCCGTCCGCTGTGCGGGTTCTTAATCTGGACCGCCACAGCAAATCTGAGTAAGCGGCATCTGTGGCCTGGTGGCCGAGCAGAGAGGGCAGAGACGGCATGCGAAATCACTCCGATGAGAATTTCAGAGTAACAGCCGAAAAGAAAACCGCTTTCAACAAAAGTGCAACTGATATTTCGCCCTGTTGACCAGTGTCTACGCGGACGTCGCGGAAAGCGATCACCGTTGATCGACCCAGTCCACAATATCATTATTGTTGCCTAAAAATCCCTGCTCAGAAGTGCCCGTAACCCAGAAAGAAAAATAAATGAAAAGTTAATAAGAAAAGAATGGGGGAAAAGAAGAGAAGAGAAGAGAAAAGTGAAAGAGGAAGAAAAATTTAACATCACCACATGAGATAAAAAAAACTACAAATAAAAAATAAAAGGAAAATGTCGGAATTTTCGGCCATAAAAAAATATATTAGGTTTTTTAAGTTAATTATAAGTAATAAATTATTTTAAATGTTTTTAAAGTGTATTCGAAATAGTGTATAATGTGATTGTTTGTAGGTCTCTAAAACTTATGCAGGCCCTCTGCATGAGAAGAAAATGGAAATGAAAAGAAATTTCAAGTTAAAGAAAAATTTATTCGCCATCCTACCCCATATAAAAAATATAAACAAGGGAAGTATTTAAAGTGACCCCTAGTGCCCATAACAAATTTCATTTTTTTCTAGCAGCAATTTTCAGGTTCCTCTATCAAAACGCTTTCTTTTACGGATACTGCTGAACGAAAATGGTGAGTGATTTCAATCAAACCATATAGTATTATGCGGCAATAAAAAAAAAAATATATAAAACGAGGACGGAAACTAACTTCGGCAAGCCGAAGTTTTAATACCCTTGCAGACTTGGCCGAAATTGCTAAAACTGAAAAAGTAGCGAAAGGAATAAGGTATACATAAATAAACTAGATTTGCATCGTTTGATGTCGATTGCTTTTATACTGCAAAAATAACATATAAATATAGATAAAAAAGGGATACTTTCGCAGCCTTTAACAATTTTTCCTACGGAAGCTATAAGATATAGACGTCCGATCGGCAAGCGCTTTTACCCTAATCAAGATATGCATAAATAAATAAGATTTGGAAAAATTTATGTCAGTAGCTTACACACTGCTCGAAAAATTCTGGTTCGATTTCACTCTGTTGTTCCTATGGGAGCTATAGGATATCGACGTCCGATCATCACGCGCTTTTACCCTAATCAAGGTATGCATAAAATATACGATTTGGAAAGATTCATGTCAATAGCTTATATACTGCGCGAACATTCCTAAAAATCATTAAATTTTAACCGATGTCACCCTATTGTTCCTACGGGAGCTATAGGATATAGACGTCCGATCGGGCGGTTTTCAAACTTGATCTGCGTACTTATGTGAAAGTTTCAGATCGCTAGCTGAGCTCCCAAACGGTATTGAAACAGACGGACAGTCGGATGGACGGACAGTCGGATGGACGGACGGACGGACGGACGGACGGACAGACAGACGGACAGACGGACATGGCTATATGGAATCCTCTATTGATCCTGATCAAGAATATATATACTTTATGGGGTCGGAAAAGTCTCCTTCACTGCCTTAGAAAATATAAAAAGGAAGTATTTAAAGTGACCCCTATGTGCCCATAACAACAAAAAATATTTTATTTTATTCTTGCAGCAATTTTCACGTTCCTCTATCAAAGCGCTTTTTTTGACTGATTTTGCTGAAAGAAAATGGTGAGTGATTTCAATCAACCCATATTGTTACGGGCCAAAGAAAGACGACGTTTGTCTTGCTCTCTCTGAAATTTTTCACGGGCTTCGTCTTGTTGTTTTTGTCGTTGAGTGCGCTGATCCACGATCTTACTCATTTGTTTATCGTTAGTACGTAAAGATTAATTATTTAATTAATTAAAACTTTAGTTTACGATATGCGATTTGCATCGCGAAACGCAAAATCTCGCGTTTATTAATTTTTCGAACGTTTTCGACTGATTGGCTAATTGTTTTTCCGGAGCGTTAATAAAACACGTCTGCACGGCACAATTATGGATAGTTATATCATCTTGCAGCAGTGTGAACGAAATTTGCTGTTCGGAACATTGATGAAGACCGGCAGAGAGAGGGAAACGGAAGAGGCTCGAACTTATCTTTTAGCGGAAAATCACCGGAACCGGCGGAAGGATATACTTATCCGTCTTGAAGGATCAATGTTTGTGGGGACGATCCTGCCTCTAAAAACTCGTTGGAACTTCCAAGTTGGAAGTGTACCACAAAAATCCCACGGAGCTAAACGTTAGCTAGAGGTTCGAAGAAAAAAAAGCCGGGGGCGTCGTGGTAAACTTTAATGGTCAACTTTATTTTGCTGCATACATGTAACTAAACTTTACTTAATCATAAAACCGCGCTCCCGCCCGCTTTACTCCGCTGAAGCGAGAGATCGGTAGCGGCCGACAGTGGAGTTCGGACCCGAACCCGAGGACCCCGCTCCGGAGCGCGGAAGTTGCGAAAAAGCGAGGGCGGGAGAGCCCAGTGAGCAGCGGCGGTACAGTGGGCCGCTGACCTAAACAATGTCCTTCTGTCATGTTGTCCGCATTTCCATCTAAAAGGTCAAAACTAAAAGGTGTTTGAGTAAGGGTTAGCCTAAGAAGATAAGCTTGGCTTCAAGGTTGGAGAAATTTAAAAGTTTTCAGCTACCAAAATCACTTGTCGATGCTATCGATATTAAAAACTTAACATTTATATAATAGGGCGGGGACTACTAAATGTTCGAGTTTCTCATAAAACAGCTTAATGAGATTCAAGGAAAAAGTAATGGCAGGTTTCTCAGTTATAAAATGGACACTTTAATACCAGATTATTTAAATATTTGTCGACAAGGAAACTTTCTTATTTTCGATTTTAAGTGATTCCATTTTACTCTTTTCCGCAAAGCCTTTCGAAATCGCTTTTCTGACTGTCAGCGCTCAATGAACTCTCAGAAGTCTTTCTGTTTTGCTGGTACCATGCTTTGCCTCAAAGTTACAAAAAAAATGTTTGGTTAGTGTTGGAAAAATAATAAAAAGCGCTGGTAGCGTTTTTTTATATCAAATGTTTCTCACTAAGGAAAGTAATATTTATTCACTTTTTTTTTTTAAATATTTGACTGATCTTTTATAATAAAGATCGAATAAATTTTGTACAATTTATTAAGCAACAAAAAAATGTTTTCAATAATTGCACTTGGAGTCATCTCATCTTTCCAGCTTATTGCTGGTTCCAGGTAAGTCGATTGTCTAGGGTAAGTCCAGGAAACCTAACCGTGGCAAAGTGCTTAATGGAAACCCCGACCAGTGTAAGGCGATATGTGTTCAGCCTGTTGAGCAAAAAAGTGGCATGCTGAGACTCGCAAAATTAACGGCGAAATTCAACACCAACGCTCAGACTCATTTAACATGTCTTGCAGCTTGTCCGTGGCATCATCTAGGAGTGCACCCGTCCCCAAAAATGGAGTGTCACTTGCAAACGTCACTGTAGACCTTAAAGCCACGAACATCTACTTGGAAGTTTCTGCCAACAAGAAATGAGCCAAGAGATTAAAGTATGTTGAAGGAAGTATAGACTTACGCTTATAGATTATGGCGCAGTGCCAAACACGATCAAAGGCTTGCTTCACGTCTCTAAGGAATTAAGGATATGATTGCTATTACGATGCATCTGATCGGCAGAACTAGCACAACTAGTTTCAGCAAAACCAAACTTATGGTCCGGAATTACATCCTGGAATAAATTAATACTCAAAATCCGATGGCGCTCAGACTGGCAAGGCGTTGGTCAGTTTTCCATTCACACTGTCAGTCTCAGGGGCCTTGCTCGGCTTAGCGGCCTGAAATCGTGCTTAATTTCTTAATTTCTTCAGGATCTATGGGCAGAATTTCAACATCATGACCAGGCGAAACGTCATCAATGGCTCTTCTAGCCGGTGTTTCATCTTCTGTGGCTGTCGAAAGGCTTGCATTTTCCATCCAATGAGTCAGATATAGTTATTTTTATTATCCTTATTCGATCAAGTACCATCTGATCAATGCAGGGGTTGCAGCTGGTTCAAAGCCTCGATCAGCATCATGGTCAATAACTAACACTTAGTTAATGGAGGAAAAGGTCCGACCTATCATCGTAAAGCGCTTTTCTCCATAAAGTTATGCGCTTTTAAAAATGTCTTGAGTATCGCCGTAATGATCCCTTCGGCCTAACCATAGCCAATATACTGTACACGACTAAAGCCGATTTATCCATTTCACATCAAATACTTTTTTAAGTGAATTCTCTTTGTTAAGGGTAACCTCACTAAGAAAGAATGTTGTGCCTGTTAGTGTTAGTAGTCAAATCAATTTTAAATGGAATCTGGAGTACATTTTGATATTGTTTCTAGCCAAATTCATCTTAAATCCGAAAATTTACAATTTGTTACCATAAAACTTGTACTTCTCAAAATATCTTACCTCCTTGCTCATCCAACATAACAATGCTTCGCATTCCAACTTCCGCGCTCTAAATAGAAATACATTTGCATTTTGAAATCATTAGAATTTCATATAAACAAAAAAAATGACTTCAATATTTAAAGATAATCCTAAGTTTAGTAAAGCGTACATGATGATTTGGTATATTCTTTTATATATTATTTAACACAATTAATACTCTTTATGTATACAAAGAGCAAGGCCAAGAACACAACTCTGCCCTAAAACGGAGCCAGCACTCCGACGTTCGCGTTCGAACTTTTTATATAACGTATGTTGGGTCCTCCATAAAAAATCCGATATACTGTTTCCATAGGCAATATCTGATAGCCAAAATGTTAAGAGTGTTAGGAAGTCCTTTTTCGACCTCTGCGTATAATTATTTATTAAATATACAGTTCCTTTTTTTTACTCATATCTCGATATCAATACTGCCAGAGAGCTAAGACATTTATTAATAGGTGCGACTTCGAATTTGATAGGCAATCGGAAAATCAATCCACTTGTCAAACAGACTATAACAATAATATATTATATTATCCATAAACATCAGAAAGAGCAGGATCAGTGAGTTGTGGAAAAATTAAAGGTTTATTACCAAAGGGACATGTCATATTTCAAGATCATTTTCCTTAACGAGTTATTTGAATCAATATGCCCTTTTGGTCAGAAAATACTGTATTAGAGGGTTCGAAGCTAAGATAAAAAGGAGTAGTGGGCCTTGTGAGTAAGACTTCCTGGTCAAAGTCAAGTCAGTGTACCATCACTTTATTTAGATTTCTCTCTCAAAACTCTCAAAGACTTGCGTAGAAGGCTAACTAAATGTATTCTGATGGGCCTTTTCTTTACATCTCATGTAATCGTGTTTACAGAAACCTTGTAAAAGCCCTTTTTCAGTTCACATCATATAGGCTAGACCGTCCATCCAGACAGTGGGATCTTAATTTCCGTGGACTCAAACCTTACTGAAATGGCGAGGGGCGGTTTTTCCTTCACGTTATAAACTTCTCAATTTATTGATCTTCACTTTTACACTTGTAAATTAGAACTAACTTAAAGCTACGGGGTGGAGGTTTCAAGAGCCGCTTGGAGAGAGGAGTGGAGACACTTAACAGTGCGAGAGAGCGAGATGCGAAGATCTGGAAAAAACTGTTCTCTCGTTAGGACTCCGGGGCCGGTTCACACGAAACGGGAAGCGCCGCTTTGGCGCGAACATTCTCCCCCCGGGAGAGTTCCTTGAAGCAGGACATCAAGACTGACGGCAGGCTCCCGACACGATCCATCCAAACGCCGTGCTCTGAGCGATGGGCAGCCCATCTTGAAGATTTAGAAACCCGGGTTGGATCACTTTCGGGTACACGTCGGATCCCAACACCAGGGAAATGGTGGCCGGACGATGGAACTGGTCATCGGCTAATCGGACGTCATTGAATTTGGCCCGAACCTCATCGCTCAGCGCACGAATCGGTGTTCGGATCCGCCGACTGTTGTCGATCTTCAGGACCATGTCAATGTTAAAGTCGCCCGACCTCGACCGGATGGTCGTTGAGCACACTCGTTCGTCTTCAACATTTGTGGTCGGCAGCCGAAAAGCTTCTGCCAGCGAGCTGTCGATACTGCTCACGGGGGTACACGGGTCGATGAGCGCGCCCGTCTCATAGCAGTTGGCCCCTGTGTCGATGACCACAATGGCCGTCGGCAGAATATGTAGACTCCTGTGCTGCAGGAGCGAGGTCATGGATGGGGCCACAATAGACGCAGCTTGCTGACTTGAGGGGCGTATTTTATCCAATGGGGCAGACGATCGTTGGCGTTGCGGGGAAGGCGATTGACGACGTTGCTAGAAAGGCGATCGGCGAGTTATCGTGGACATCTCGTGCATGGGGAGCAAGGTGTGATGATCCTGTCCACATTTTTTTCAAGCGTCGCCACTGCGACATTTCCCTCCAGAGTGCTGATGAGCCAAACGATTGTGGCAGTACTTGTTCACCAGTACTGCTCGGAGACGCTTCTCTGAACTGAGCCTCAGGAATCGGTTGCATTTCCGTAGCGGATGTATACCCTGGCAGACTCGGCAGCATTAGGATTTTATACCTCGAGAACATCTGCTAGCAAGGGTCTGGGAAGTGCGTGAGCGAGGACGAGGAGCCATTCTGCACCTTTACTTGGAAGAGAAAGCCAAACAACAAACAAATCAGAAAGGGAGGCGCTTTAGTGATGTTTACGGGGTGGGCAGCGGGAACAGCCTCCATAGGAAGGGGAACTACTTTGTGGACCGGACGAGAAGTAATAATATCTACGACGCGTACTCTAGTATCAGCTCCTGGGATAGCAGCTACGATTCTGCCGAGCCGCCATTCATTTGATGGCAAGTTATCGTCCTTGATGACTACCATATCGTCGACTTGCAGATTTCTGGATGGCCTTACCCACTTCTTGCGCATGTGGAGTTCCTTTAGATACTCTTCTTTCCATCGCGAAATAAATTGTTGATGCTGGGCCTTGAGATGTTGCCATCGATTTATAATCTTGGCTTCGCCTTCGATTTCAGGCTCCGCCATGGAAAGCAACGGACCCCCGATCAAAAAATGGGCTGGCGTCAGTGCCAGCAAGTCTTTTGGGTCCTCTGACATTGGAGAAAGCGGTCTGGAATTAAGGCAGGCTTCAATCTTGGCAAGAAGCATGGAAAGCTCTTCGAAGGTATACTTGCGGGCGGACGTGGATTTTTAGAGTTTTAAAACTCTTTACTCCTGCCTCCCACAGGCCTCCCATATGAGGAGGTCCTGGGGGTATGAAACGCCACACGAGTCCCTAATGGCTATACTCATCATTTACCGACTCCTTTAGCGCTTGCGTAAAGTCACGATAAAGAAGACTTGAGGCACCAACAAAGGTTTTGTCGTTGTCGGAATGGACTTGCTGAGGACAACCTCGTCTAGCTACAAAACGCGCAAACTCTGCAAGAAACTTCTTAGTTGTAAGGTCGGAGGTGGGTTACAAATGGCCTTCTTAGAAAAATACGCAAACATATCCCTTAGTGATGAGACATGGTCTCCCTGTGTAGTTTTGAACTTCATATGGGCCGGCGTAATCGACGCCGGTGCAAGTAAATGGCCTGGAAAAAGAGGCTCGATCAGTCGGAAAATCGCCCATCAACTGCGTTTGCAGTCTTTTTATAAATGGTGCACACCTTGCATGAATTCACCACGCCCTTTACAAGATTCTTGACTTTAGGAATCCAATATTTGGATCGCATCAAGCGCACTATCAATTTGTTGCCGCCATGAAGCGTAATCTGGTGCGTGAATTGTACAAGAAAACGAGATAGCCGACAGCTGTACGGGAATATTACAGGAAGGCGCTCTTCATACTGCAGGACCTTGGAGGCAGTTAAGCTAAGAGGCCATGTTGGTCTATAAATCTAAATAAATTAGCAATTTGGCTTGATGCGGGTATGGAACTTTTACTTCGCAACAATCGAAGCTCGAGCTCGTACTCTTCAGGCTGGGCAAGTATTATGTAGGTTTTCTCAGCTTCCCGGATTTCCCGATTACTGAGCTGCCTATCCGGACTTATCGGAGCCTTACGACAGCGATTTAGGAACCTTTGGCCGTAAGCTAGGACTCGTAAAGCCTTGTCTAGTCTGGAGATACGTTCAAGGAAATCATCAGCGGGGAGCTTTACGAAATGAACCATCACCGCGCGCTGCTCTAACTCAGTGACTGGGTGTGGATCTGAAGTTTCTGGCCATTGAAGTTTGGGCAGTTGTAACCTTTGGGGCCCATGCCACCAGAGGGTGCTATCGCCCAACTCTTGCAGGGATACGCCGCGACTAGCTAGGTCGGCAGAATTGTGTTCCGATCGCACATGTGACCAATTCTCAATCTTTGTAGCTTGAGCTATTTTGGTTACGCGGTTGGCTACGAATGTGGTCCAGGTGCAGGCTGGTTTTTTTAACCATGCCAGGACAATAGTGGAGTCTGTCCAGCAGAAAATCTCAGAGCTGTCTGACAACATATTTGGAAGGATGGTGGATGCCATATCTGTCAGCATAGCTCGAGTCGGGGGAGGGACACAGTTTTCACAGGACAACCCGGGTCCTTGCCGTAAGCAGATTAGTCAATATTTGCTGACCGACTTCAACCCTGACATATAGCGCAGCCCCATAGACCAGAGTAGTCAATATCTGCTGACCGACTTCAACCCTGACATACAGCGCAACCCCATAGGCCTTTTGCGAAGCGTCATAGAAACCGTGAAGCTCGATTTTTACCTGGGGCTTTTAACCGACCCATCTCGGAATACGGATTTGATCGAGATCGGAATAACTTTGCAGGAACATTTGCCATCTATGGCTCATTTCGGCGGGAAGGTTGTCATCCCAGCCCACGTCAATTGCTTATATACTGTGCGAAATATCGTAAAAATCATTAAAATTTTATTTGTCTTGCTCTCTCTGAAATTTTTCACGGGCTTCGTCTTGTTGTTTTTGTCGTTGAGTGCGCTGATCCACGATTTTACTCACTTGTTTATCGTTAGTGCGTAAACATTAATTATTTAATTAATTAAAACTTTAGTTTACGATATGCGATTTGCATCGAGAAACGCAAAATCTCGCGTTTATTAATTTTTCGAACGTTTTCGACTGATTGGCTAATTGTTTTTCCGGAGCGTTAATAAAACACGTCTGCACGGCACAATTATGGATAGTTATATCATCTTGCAGCAGTGTGAACGATATTTAATGTTCGGAACACTGAATAAGACCGGCAGAGAGAGGGAAACGGAAGAGGCTCGTACTTTTCTTTTAGCGGAAAATCACCGGAACCGGCGGAAGGATATACTTATCCGGCTTGAAGAATCAATGTTTGTGGGGACGATCCTGCCTCTAAAAACTCCTTCGAACTTCCAAGTTGGAAGTGCACCACAAAAATCCCACGGAGCTAAACGCTAGCTAGAGGTTCGAAGAAAAAAGGCCGGGGGCGTCGTGGTAAACTTTAATGGTCAACTTTATTTTGCTGCATACATGTAACTAAACTTTACTTAATCATAAAACCGCGCGCTTTACTCCGCTGAAGCGAGAGATCAATAGCGGCCGACAGTGGAGTTCGGACCCGAACCCGAGGACCCCGCTCCGAGCGCGGAAGTTGCGAAAAAGCGAGGGCGGGAGAGCCCAGTGAGCAGCGGCGGTACAGTGGGCCGCTGACCTAAACAATGTCCTTCTGTCATGTTGTCCGCATTTCCATCTAAAGGTCAAAACTAAAAGGTGTTTGAGTAAGGGTTAGCCTAAGAAGATAAGCTTGGTTTCAAGGTTGGAGAAATTTAAAAGTTTTCAGCTACCAAAATTACTTGTCGATGCTATCGATATTAAAAACTTAACATTTATATAATAGGGCGGGGACTACTAAATGTTCGAGTTTCTCATAAAACAGCTTAATGAGATTCAAGGAAAAAGTAATTATAAGAAAAATAATGGCAGGTTTCTCAGTTATAAAATGGACACTTTAATACCAGATTATATAAATATTTGTGGACAAGGAAACTTTCTTATTTTCGATTTTAAGTGATTCCATTTTACTCTTTTCCGCAAAGCCTTTCGAAATCGCTTTTCTGACTGTCAGCGCTCAATGAACTCTCAGAAGTCTTTCTGTTTTGCTGGTACCATACTTTGCCTCAAAGTTACAAAAAAAATGTTTGGTTAGTGTTGGAAAAATAATAAAAAGCGCTGGTAGCTTTTTTTTATATCAAATGTTTCTCACTAAGGAAAGTAATATTTATTCACTGTTTTTTTAAACATATTTGACTGATCTTTTATAATAAAGATCGAATAAATTTTGTACAATTTATTAAGCAACAAAAAAATGTTTTCAATAATTGCACTTGGAGTCATCTCATCTTTCCAGCTTATTGCTGCTTCCAGGTAAGTCGATTGTCTAGGGTAAGTCCAGGAAACCTAACCGTGGCAAAGTGCTTAATGGAAACCCCGACCAGTGTAAGGCGATATGTGTTCAGCTTGTTGAGCAAAAAAGTGGCATGCTGAGACTCGCAAAATTAACGGCGAAATTCAACACCAACGCTCAGACTCATTTAACATGTCTTGCAGCTTGTCCGTGGGTGCACCCACGGGTGCACCCGTCCCCAAAAATGGAGTGTCACTTGCAAACGTCACTGTAGACCTTAAAGCCACGAACATTCACTTGGAAGTTTCTGCCAACAAGAAATGAGCAAAGAGATTAAAGTATGTTGAAGGAAGTATAGACTTACGCTTATAGATTATGGCGCAGTGCCAAATACGATCAAAGGCTTGCTTCACGTCTCTAAGGAATTAAGGATATGATTGCTATTACGATGCATCTGATCGGCAGAACTAGCACAACTAGTTTCAGCAAAACCAAACTTATGGTCCGGAATTACATCCTGGAATAAATTAATACTCAAAATTCGATGGCCCTCAGACTGGCAAGGCGTTGGTCAGTTTTCCATTCACACTGTCAGTCTCAGGGGCCTTGCTCGGCTTAGCAGCCTGAAATCATGCTTAATTTCTTAATTTCTTCAGGATCTATGGGCAGAATTTCAACATCATGACCAGGCGAAACGTCATCAATGGCTCTTCTACCCGGTGTTTCATCTTCTGTGGCTGTCGAAAGGCTTGCATTTTTCATCCAATGAGTCAGATATAGTTATTTTTATTATCCTTATTTTTTATTATATCAAGTACCATCTGATCAATGCAGGGGTTGCAGCTGGTTCAAAGCCTCGATCAGCATCATGGTCAATAACTAACACTTAGTTAATGGAGGAAAAGGTCCGACCTAGCATCGTAAAGCGCTTTTCTCCATAAAGTTATGCGCTTTTAAAAATGTCTTGAGTATCGCCGTAATGATCCCTTCGGCCTAACCATAGCCAATATACTGTACACGACTAAAGCCGATTTATCCATTTCACATCAAATACTTTTTTAAGTGAATTCTCTTTGTTAAGGGTAACCTCACTAAGAAAGAATGTTGTGCCTGTTAGTGTTAGTAGTCAAATCAATTTTAAATGGAATCTGGAGTACATTTTGATATTGTTTCCATTAAACTTGTACTTCTCAAAATATCTTACCTCCTTGCTCATCCAACATAACAATGCTTCGCATTCCAACTTCCGCGCTCTAAATAGAAATACATTTGCATTTTGAAATCATTAGAATTTAATATAAAAAAAATGACTTCAATATTTAAAGATAATCCTAAGTTTAGTAAAGCGTACATGATGATTTGGTATATTCTTTTATATATTATTTAACACAATTAATACTATTTATGTATACAAAGAGCAAGGCCAAGAACACAACTCAGCCCTAAAACGGAGCCAGCACTCCGACGTTCGCGTTCGAACTTTTTATATAACGTATGTTGGGCCCTCCATAAAAAATCTGATATACTGTTTCCATAGGCAATATTTGATAGCCAAAATGTTAAGAGTGGTAGGAAGTCCTTTTTCGACCTCTGCGTATAATTATTTATTAAATATACAGTTCCTTTTTTTTACTCATATCTCGATATCAATACTGCCAGAGAGCTAAGACATTTATTAATAGGTGCGACTTCGAATTTGATAGGCAATCGGAAAATCAATCCACTTGTCAAACAGACTATAACAATAATATATTAATATTAATATATATTATTAATATATATTATCCATAAACATCAGAAAGAGCAGGATTAGTGAGTTGTGGAAAAATTAAAGGTTTATTACCAAAGGGACATGTCATCTTTCAAGATCACTTTCCTTAACGAGATATTTGAATCAATATGCCCTTTTGGTCAGAAAATACTGTATTAGAGGGTTCGAAGCTAAGATAAAAAGGAGTAGTGGGACTTCCTGGTCAAAGTCAAGTCAGTGTACCATCACTTTATTTAGATTTCTCTCTCAAAACTCTCAAAGACTTGCGTAGAAGGCTAACTAAATGTATTCTGATGGGCCTTTTCTTTACATCTCATGTAATCGTGTTTACAGAAACCTTGTAAAAGCCCTTTTTCAGTTCACATCATATAGGCTAGACCGTCCATCCAGACAGTGGGATCTTAATTTCCGTGGACTCAAACCTTACTGAAATGGCGAGGGGCGGTTTTTCCTTCACGTTATAAACTTCTCAATTTATTGATCTTCACTTTTACACTTGTAAATTAGAACTAACTTAAAGCTACGGGGTGGAGGTTTCAAGAGCCGCTTGGAGAGAGGAGTGGAGACACTTAACAGTGCGAGAGAGCGAGATGCGAAGATCTGGAAAAAACTGTTCTCTCGTTAGGACTCCGGGGCCGGTTCACACGAAACGGGAAGCGCCGCTTTGGCGCGAGCATTCTCCCCCCCGGGAGAGTTCCTTGAAGCAGGACATCAGGACTGACGGCAGGCTCCCGACACGATCCATCCAAACGCCGTGCTCTGAGCGATGGGCAGCCCATCTTGAAGATTTAGAAACCCGGGTTGGATCACCTTCGGGTACACGTCGGATCCCAACACCAGGGAAATGGTGGCCGGACGATGGAACTGGTCATCGGCTAATCGGACGTCATTGAATTTGGCCCGAACCTCATCGCTCTGCGCACGAATCGGTGTTCGGATCCGCCGACTGTTGTCGATCTTCAGGACCATGTCAATGTTAAAGTCGCCCGACCTCGACCGGATGGTCGTTGAGCACACTCGTTCGTCTTCAACATTCGTGGTCGGCAGCCGAAAAGCTTCTGCCATCGAGCTGTCGATACTGCTCACGGGGGTACACGGGTCGATGAGCGCGCCCGTCTCATAGCAGTTGGCCCCTGTGTCGATGACCACAATGGCCGTCGGCAGAATATGTAGACTCCTGTGCTGCAGGAGCGAGGTCATGGATGGGGCCACAATAGACGCAGCTTGCTGACTTGAGGGGCGTATTTTATCCAATGGGGCAGACGATCGTTGGCGTTGCGGGGAAGGCGATTGACGACGTTGCTAGAAAGGCGATCGGCGAGTTATCGTGGGCCTCTCGTGCATGGGGAGCAAGGTGTGATGATCCTGTCCACATTTTTTTCAAGTGTCGCCACTGCGACATTTCCCTCCAGAGTGCTGATGAGCCAAACGATTGTGGCAGTACTTGTTCACCAGTACTGCTCGGAGACGCTTCTCTGAACTGAGCCTCAGGAATCGGTTGCATTTCCGTAGCGGATGTATACCCTGGCAGACTCGGCAGCGGTAGGATTTTATACCTCGAGAACATCTGTTAGCAAGGGTCTGGGAAGTGCGTGGGCGAGGACGAGGAGCCATTCTGCACCTTTACTTGGAAGAGAAAGCCAAACAACAAACAAATCAGAAAGGGAGTCGCTTTAGTGATGTTTACGGGGTGGGCAGCGGGAACAGAAGGCATTATTGTGGAGATTTAGAGGTTGCCTTAGCCTCCATAGGAAGAAGAACTACTTTGTGGACCGGACGAGAAGTAAGAATATCTACGACGCGTACTCTAGTATCACCTCCTGGGATAGCAGCTACGATTCTGCCGAGCCGCCAGTCATTTGATGGCAAGTTATCGTCCTTGATGACTACCATATCGTCGACTTGCAGATTTCTGGATGGCCTTAGCCACTTGTTGCGCATGTGGAGTTCCTTTAGATACTCTTCTTTCCATCGCGAAATAAATTGTTGATGCTGGGCCTTGAGATGTTGCCATCGATTTATAATCGACTTGGCTTCGCCTTTGATTTCAGGCTCCGCCATGGAAAGCAACGGACCCCCGATCAGAAAATGGGCTGGCGTCAGTGCCAGCAAGTCTTTTGGGTCCTCTGACATTGGAGAAAGCGGTCTGGAATTAAGGCAGGCATCAATCTTGGCAAGAAGCATGGAAAGCTCTTCGAAGGTATACTTGCGGGTGGACGTGGATTTGTAAAACTCTTTACTCCTGCTTCCCACAGGCCTCTCATATGAGGAGGTCCTGGGGGTATGAAACACCACACGAGTCCCTGATGGCTATACTCATCATTTACCGACTCCTTTAGCGCTTGCGTAAAGTCACGATAAAGAAGACTTGAGGCACCAACAAAGGTTTTGCCGTTGTCGGAATGGACTTGCTGAGGACAACCTCGTCTACAAGAAACTTCTTAGTTGTAAGGTCGGAGGTGGGTTACAAATGGCCTTCATAGAAAAATACGCAAACATATCCCTTAGTGATGAGACACAGGGAGACCGTGTAGTTTTGAACTTCATATGGGCCGGCGTAATCGACGCCGATCAGTCGGAAAATCGCCCATCAATTGGGTTTGCAGTCTTTTTTTATAAATGGTGCACACCTTGCATGAATTCACCACGCCCTTTACCAGATTCTTGACTTTAGGAATCCAATATTTGGATCGCATCAATCGCACTATCAATTGGTTGCCGCCATGAAGCGTAATCTGGTGCGTGAATTGTAGAAGAAAACGAGATAGCCGACAGCTGTACGGGAATATTACAGGAAGGCGCTCTTCATACTGCAGGACATTGGAGGCAGTTAAGTGACCACATGCTAAGAGGCCATGTTGGTCTATAAATTGAAATAAATTAGCAATTTGGCTTGATGCGGGTATGGAACTTTTACTTCGCAACAATCGAAGCTCGAGCTCGTACTCTTCAGGCTGGGCAAGTATTATGTAGGTTTTCTCAGCTTCCCGGATTTCCCGATTACTGAGCTGCCTATCCGGACTTACCGGAGCCTTACGACAGCGATTTAGGAACCTTTGGCCGTAAGCTAGGACTCGTAAAGCCTTGTCTAGTCTGGAGATACGTTCAAGGAAATCATCAGCGGGGAGCTTTACGAAATGAACCATCACCGCGCGCTGCTCTAACTCAGTGACTGGGTGTGGATCCGAAGTTTCTGGCCATTGAAGTTTGGGCATTTGTAACCATTGGGGCCCATGCCACCAGAGGGTGCTATCGCCCAACTCTTGCAGGGACACGCCGCGACTAGCTAGGTCGGCAGAATTGTGTTCCGATCGCACATGTGACCAATTCTCAATCTTTGTAGCTTGAGCTATTTTGGTTACGCGGTTGGCTACGAATGTGGTCCAGGAGCAGGCTTGTTTTTTTAACCATGCCAGGACAATGGTGGAGTCTGTCCAGCAGAAAATCTCAGAGCTGTCTGACAATATATTTGGAAGGATGGTGGATGCCATATCTGTCAGCATAGCTCGAGTCGGGGGAGGGACACAGTTTTCACAGGACAACCCGGGTCCTTGCCGTAAGCAGATTAGTCAATATTTGCTGACCGACTTCAGCCCCATAGGCCAGAGTAGTCAATATCTGCTGACCGACTTCAACCCTGACATACAGCGCAGCCCCATAGGCCTTTTGGGAAGCGTCACAGAAACCGTGAAGCTCGATTTTTACCTGGGGCTGGTAACCGACCCATCTTGGAATATGGATTTGATCGAGATCGGAATAACTTTGCAGGAACATTTGACATCTATGGTTCATTTCGGTGGGAAGGTTGTCATCCCAGCCTAACTCTTGCAGCCAGATCTCCTGCATAAAAATTTTGGCCCGGACGATGAACGGGACAAGCCGGATGGCTTGCATCCCGCTGGATGCGGGATCGAAAAGCTTTGCGATTTGACGGATATTTCTGGGGGCTCGAAGTAGAACTCGTCGGTGGTTGCTCTCCAGCGAAGAGTTTTGGCTGTGCTTTCGGCATCAATATTCAGGAACTCAGCATGCATGGATTGTCCTTTACAACCCCCTTGTGGTTGGAAGTCCACTTTCTAAGCGGAAAACCGGCAGAATTCAAAGCGGTTAGTAACTCCTGGATGGTAAGTTGAGCTTCTTGTTGAGAATTCAATCCTGCTAAAACGTGATCAACATACGTGAAGTTGGGGATTATGTGACTGGCTTTTGGAAACTGTTGATCTACGTCATCAGCCAGCTGTTGCAGCACTCGGATGGCGAGATAGGTCGCGCAATCGACACCGAATGTTACGGTTTTCAGCTCGTAATCTCGAATGTCACCTTCTTTGTGTTAGAATAGAATCCTTTGAAAGGGCGTGTGCTTTGGATCGACCCAGATCTGCCTATACATTTTCGTGATGTCCCCCTAAAGACATACTTGAAATAGCGCCACTTTAAAATCTGAATTGTTAAGTCAGATCGTTCAAGCTATTCCCATTTGCTGAAGGGCTGAAAGCGTTGAATACCACCCGCAGTTTCGTTGTGGTGCTTTCGGGTTTTATCACCGCATGATGTGGGAGGTAGTAGTTTGGTGAATTGTGAGTGAGCGAAAGCTCTCTCATGTGGCCTAAATCCAAATATTCTTGGATCACTGAGTTGTACTGCTCATTTAATGGAGTGTCTCTTCGTACACGATTCTCGTTTCTCAGAAACTGAGCCAGTGCTATAGACCTTGAGTATCCCAACTCAGATCCACAATGATCGGGGTCGCAGAATGGTAACGTCACTACGTATTTCCCGCTCGCGTCTCTAGTTGTGGTTCGTAGAAAATTTCGCAGACGGAATCGGACTCTTTTACCATTTTTGATGGTAGATTTCCCACCTCCCAAAACTTAGTAAGAAGTTTGTCTAAGGACGCCTCATTTGTCTTTGTAACTTGAGTCGTAAAGGCTGAGACTCGGTTGCTTGTGGACATGAACACTGGACCAGTGAGCACCCACCCGAAGATGGTCTCTTGCCCAAAAAGAGATCCGCAGATGTTGGTCTTTGTGCCGCTCAGCAGCACGGATGGAAGGATATCAGCTCCGATAAGAACGTCTATCTGGGAACTCTGGAGAAATGTGGGATCTGCCCATTAAAGGATTGGCAAATATCTCAGGACATCTTGTGGAATGGAATGTGAGGGTAATCTGCCTGCTAATTCTGGCAGAACATACGCTGCGGTGTCTAACTGCAGGCCCGGCTTAGTAGGAGAATGAATGGCGAAATGGCAAAGCCGTGTTGACTGGGCAGAAACTGTCTGATTTAAACCAGACACTTGAGCTTGAATGGGGCGGAACGGCAGATTGAACAACTTGAAAAGACGCTCCGTAATAAACGTCGCTTCAGATCCCGAGTCGGTCAGTGCGCGTGCTCGGAAGTGGGTACCGAGGTGGCAGATATCAATCATTGCCGTGCCCAAGAGAACTGCCTTTGAGCCTGAGGCAAAACAGACTTGTACATTTGAATGTTCATCGGGAATGTCTGAACCTCCCGCCGGAGGATCGGGTCTAGGTCTCGCATTTCCAGAGGAACTTGGATTGTTGGAAAAAGGGTTGCCTTGATGCAAAAGCGTGTGATGCCTCCCTCGGCATACGAAACAGCTGTGCGTACTGGATTAATCCCGGAGCTGATGGCCTCTCGCGACGCAATTCAAGCATAACTGCTTCTTTTTTATGTAGCTTTTCCGCGCCTCGATTGCCATCTGAATGAAGCGAGGGCACAACCGCACTGGGTGACTCTCCTTAGAGCACAAATCGCAGCTCTTTGGTTTGGCACTCACTTTGGCTTCAAAGGAGTGAAGCTATTTCGTAACCTGGGGATTTTTGGAAGTTGACGGACCACCAAGACTCTGCTTCATATCCTCAATGGCTTCTAAGGTTCTATACCTATCGCTAAGGAACGCGTTCATCTCATCCCATGTATGAATTCGGACTTTGATGTAAGGTATTGTTCCCGCAAGGAAAGTGTCAACCTGGGCAACTTACTGTCGCACAGCTATACCAGAAAGCTACCCCAATTTTCTGTTGATATTTTGAAATGGGCTAATGCTGTCAGGCACCCTTGGTTGGTGCTCTGAAGCTTTTATATGGAGTAGCCAGTTTCGGCATTAACGGAACTCAAGTTAAATAGGAGCTTGAGCTGGCTGTTCACTAAAAGTCTTTTGTTTTCGAAACGGTCTCGAAGCGCCTCCCAAGCGGAAGCGAAACCATCATTAGAGAACGGGGAATTGGCATCAATTGCATTTGCCTCACCGCACGGAGGTGATGGCCCTGGAGTTTGAATCGTCGCTCTGAAATAGCTCATACGGTCGGACACCGTGATGAACCGCGCGAGGGCTGCAATTACAACTTCGTTGCTCATTTTTGCCTGAGATCGAGTTGCTACCGACTTCATGGACTTGGTCTGGATTTGTGACCTAACTTTAGGCGTGAGCGGACTCAGAGACAATCATTTCTGAGTGCTCGTAGGAACAGACAACTTCTTGTCGCCTTCTTGGGTGGCTAATGAAGTTTCGCTCTTTGCCTTCGTTATTGAATTTTGGGCTAGTGGGCTTGAGGTCCGCGCGCGAGGAGATGCGGATAGCGATCGCGTTTTATTTGCAGACGGAACTGATAACTTTGTTTTGTCTCCTGGCATTCCAGAAATCAGATTAACTGGGCAAACCTGTCTGGCTTTGTAAAAATTAGACCCGCCTGGAAAAGTCTGTCCTGGAATGTGGTTGCGGATCACCGGGTTGGCCTGTATGTCCGCTGCTGGTCCGGGAAAACTGTACTTTTTTGTGTCTACAATGGACAAAATGAAATATATTAATATTCTCAAGGACAATTTGTTGCTAATCCTCTGCACGATCTGGGAATAAGGTCAAATTTCCGTTTTTATCATTAAAATGATCTAAAGCACAAAGCGGGTATTGTGCCGTCTTGGCTGAGCTACAACTGTCCCCATGTGATGATTCCGCCGTCTCAATCTCCAGATCTAAACGTGATCGAAAATTTGTGAGCAATTTTGGAGAATAGTATTCGAAAATACTCCATTTCGAACAAAAACCAGCTGAAGGATGCTCTTTTTAAAGAGTGGAGCATTATATCAGCCGATCTGACGAAAAATTAGTGGATTCGATGCCAAAAAGGCTTCAAGCGGTAATAGACAATAAAGGCTACCACACTTAATACTAAAATAACAAAAAAAATAAATACTTTCCAAATATTTTTATATTTTTGGTGCTGCATAAAATAAGCTATGAGGTAGAAATAAACAGTATTTTATTATTTTGTTATGTTTTGGTTATAAAATGAAAAAGTAGACAATAAATAAAGTCACTAATTTAATCTAAACAATATCATCTTTAATTTGACACCACATTTGTTCCAGTACACCTAATAGTTTTAACACTAAGGAAGTTTGAAGTTAGGGGTTTGAAGTGCATACTTTAAGCTGTGAGCCACTGTACGTACATTAAAGAGTGTGCATCTTGATTATATGTCCGTATGAACAAGAATATAGAAATGGGAAAATATGAAGAAAGAAGCCGAATGGCGGCCGTATAAAGGCCGGAGGCCGGAATACGGCGATCGTATGCACAATGGAATGGCCGATCAGACAGATATAAGAAATTGGATTGGAAAAATTGGAAATATCTGGCTTTTCGGCAGAAATAAGTATAAATAAGAACGGTCGTACTTATCTGAACTGATGGAAGAGAAATTAGGGAAAATCCGCCGGTTGAACGCTGGTGCTTGGAACTTCTGGAATTATCCGGTCGATGGATCATGAAATGGCGAGGGGCGGTTTTTCCTTCACGTTATAAACTTAACAATTTATTGTTCTTCACTTTTACACTTGTAAATTAGAACTGACTGGTTACAAGAGCCGCTTGGAGAGAAGAGTGGAGACACTTAACAGTGCGAAAGAGCGAGATGCGAAGATCTGGAAAAAAACTGTTCTCTCTACTGTTAGGACTCCGGGGCCGGTTCACACGAAACGGGAAGCACCGCTTTGACGCGTTTTTTGGCGAGTTCTTTCAAAAATTCCCCAACTTTAATTTATTTTCAGCTTGTAGTTCTAGGGAATTTCCATATACCTTAGACTACGTGGTCAACAGATGGAAAATAGAATGCCATTAAGAGCTCACCAAAGGGACTACATGACCTTTTGATGGATTGCTTGACATATCTATATCTCAAGTAAACCATGTTCGAAATTCACCGAATCCTGAATGATCTACTACTATCGAAGTGACAATCGACACGGTTCTCGGTGAAGAAAAAAACTTAGAGAAGTCAAGCAGCCGAAATTATTTTTTCGCAAATCTAAATCTGTATCTAAATAAATTAATACGTTATGAAACATTTCCGACTAATATATAATAACGAATTCGGAATTAACACTTTGTAAAAAAATATAAACTTCTTTATTAACAAAATAGTGATAACGCAAACTGCGAGAGATAGGTCTGCTCCTTACAAGATTCAACTTAAAACTCAAACTTATAAACTACGCTGACGCTTATCAAACCTTCTATTAAGAGAAAGAACGCGATTGATAATTTGTGAGTGTTCAGTTGTGTCCCCTTGTATTAGGTCAACGAGGGGTCATTGTAAGAGAGGTTCCCAGGCAAAGGCAAACACAAAAGGATAATTTCAAAGCTTTATAATTATTCTGATTCCAGATTTACAAGTGTATGACAAAGTGCAAATTTCATTAGACTGGCGGCGTACACAGGTCCAGATGAACGAACGATCAGCTGATCGAGTCGTTCTCAAACTATCGGGACAAGCAGTAGACTGAACATGCCGCCCGCTAATGCTAGACCTTACATGATTCATCCTCGCTTGCCCTGGTCCTCCAGGCTGTGGTGATAATAAGCTAGCTCGGATGCGTATCCTCGGTATCTAATATGGAGAGATGAGAGCAAGATGTGTGCGAAAGCTACAGTCTATAAATCGAGGGATACAAGTATGTGCGCCTAAGCGCCTGGCAGAGGACAGAGCTTTGCTACGGATCTCTTCAGCTGTCCATGCTTAGTTTTAACTGTTAACACCCGGACAAGTGCGTCCGTCCCTGGGTGTAACTCCATAACACGCCCGAGCAACCATTGCGACGGGGGAAACGGTCATCCTTGATAATGGCACGGTCGTTAAGCTGAAAGCTTTCAATCTCCTGACACCACTTTGACCTTTGCTGAAGATGCGCTAACCAGTCACAACTTCAAACCTTCCAGAAATGTCGTATCATCGTCTGCTGCATGAGCAACTGCTCTGCGAAGGATCTGGATTGTGGTTGATATTCCGGTGGCGCCACCATTGAGTCTACGATGAGAAAGTGCGCTGGGGTGAGCACTTCTAGATCGTCCGGTTCAGCTGTTGCCTTGAGTTGAGACACGTTTCTATGCTTACGAGCACCGTGGACAACTCTTCGTAGGTAAGCCGTCGATCTGCAATGACTCTCTTTAGATGGTGTTTAACTGACTTTACATTGGCCTCCCAAAGCCCACCAAAGTTAGGTGACAAAGGAGGATTGAAGTGCCACGTAATCCGCTTGAAGCTGGCCGTACACCTTCTTCATTACGTTGTCTGCACCAACAAAGTTGGTACCGTTGTCACTGTAAAGGTACTGATTCCTCGTGAACCTGTCCAGAGCCAGTAAAAAATGCCCCGTGGTGAGACCTGTCAGCGCCTCCAAATGCACCGCCTTTGTTGCGACACAAATGAACACAGCGACGTAACCCTTGTAAAAGCTAGTGCCTCATAGACTCGCTGCTTTAATCTCCATTGCGCCTGTGTAGTCGGCACCAGTGGCAATGAATGGTCGTCTAGGAGGGTTGACTCGATGAACGAGCAAGTCTCCCATAAGCTAAGCCGTAGTAATTGGTCGCGTTCAGAAGCAGCGAACGCATTTACGTATAACCCTTCGAACTGCTTGCCGTCCTGTCAGGATCCAAAACGCCGATGCGTGTGTGCCAAAGTCAACTGAGTACCTCCGTACAGGGTTAGATAGTGCGAGTGACGTATTACTAAATCAGTGAAATGATGAGAACTTGGCAGGATTATCGCATTTCGACGTTCGTGCGACAAACTACTGCAGTAAGTCGGTTGCGAACGATTCGCGCTGTACGATCCGCACGACGGCTAATAAAGCGTAGTCGAGCTCTTCAATACTTAAGGACGCGTTGTCCTTGAAGCGCATCATGTAGCCTGTTACTCGTGAAGCCTGGCTGAGTGTTGAAAATCTCTCAAGAAACGACGGTTTCGGGACTGCATGGTGAACGCGCATTTTGGCCACCTTTGCCTCTAATGCGGCGTCGCTAATGCCAATTTGACAGAAATCTGTCGATGGCCAACAGCCACTCTGGCCCTCGCCACCACAACTTGAAGCCATTTAGCTCGATGGGCGTGAGACCGCGTGTAGCGCAGTCCGCTCCTCTATATCCTATAGCTCCCATAGGAATAATAGGGCTAAATCGGTCAAAATTTGATGTTTTTCAGAATATGTATAAGCTATTGGCATACATTTTTCCAAATCGTATTTTTTATGCATACCTTGATCAAGGTAAAAAGGTGAAATTGGTCCAAATTTGATGTTTTTCAGAATATTTCGCGCATACCTTGATCAGGGAGAAAATCACATGCCAATCGGACGTCTATATCTAATAGCTTCCGTAGGAAAAATTGTTATTTAAAACCTATTTCTCCTAAACCTGTTAATTAGTTTATTATTCATTTCTCCTAAGCCTGTTAAGGTAGAGGATAAACAAAGCTTGATTTTACAAAACACAGGTAAGGCTGAGAAATACAATTTTAGAGTGGTCCCGGTCCGGCCGCGGCTTGAAGCTTTTGCCTGGTCGCAGCGCTGCCGCTAAAGTGCAGGGTCAGCACTTGATATCCGGCCGGTGACGATAATCCACTAATAAGTGTTCCCAGCGCCAGCAAAAAAGCGCCAGGACAGCAGCAGATATCCGGCCGGTGGCGATAACTCACTCCGCGAGTGCTCTGAACTCCGGGGAACTGCCCTGTGAGTGCAGAGTAGGCGGTTTCCTTACTGCGCGTGTTAGCCACCGGATATGGAAATTTTTTCTTTGTGGGAACTGTGTGTGTTAACTTATATATGCGCCATGCATTTTAAGCCTGAAGGAATTGTTTAATTTTTAGCTTTTAGCTTCCATAGGAAAAATTGTTAAAGGCTGTGAAAATATCCCTTTTTTTCTATTTTTATATGACATTTTAGCAGTATAAATGCTATTGACATGAAACTATGCAAATCTAACTTATTTATGTACAGGGTTGCCCATATTCGACGGACCCATGTTTTTTTTTAAAAAATCAAAGAAAAAAATAAAAATTTGGCGGTTGGCAATCTTAATCATTTAATTTGTTCCAAGTAGATTTGTTTACATCAATTTTTGAATATGATATCTTTCAAATGGCCGCCTCTGGCGTTGATGGCGTATTGTGCCCTTTTTGCAGCATTTTCCATCGTTTTCGCCAACATTTCGGCCGGAATAGCGGCTATTTCTTCACGAATGTTGTCCTTGAGCTCTTCTAGGGTCCTTGGCTTGTTAACGTAAACCTTTGACTTCAAATATCCCCACAAGAAGAAGTCAGGCGGCGTCAAATCGGGCGAACGCGGTGGCCAGTCCAAATCACCACTTTTCGACATCAAACGGAACGGAAACAATTTCTTCAGAAAATCGATTGTTATGCGACTTGTGTGCGGTGGAGCGCCGTCTTGTTGAAACCAGAACTGCCTCATACGCTTTCGACGAATAATTGGCATCACAAAATTGGTCATCATGTCGCGATAACGCTCCTGGTTGATGGTAACAGCATGGCCATTTTCATTTTGGAAGAAAAACGGCCCAATGACCGTTTTCGAACTAACGCCGCACCAAACTGTGACTTTTTCGTCGTGAAGAGGCACTTCTTGAATCTTCTCAGGATTTTCAGTGGCGTAAATACGGCAATTTTGCTTATTTACGGTCCCATTCAATGTGAAATGGGCTTCATCGGACATGATAATTTTGTTCCAAAATTGATCGTCATCTTTGGCCATTTCGATGACTCTTTGGGCCCATTCCAATCGACGAGGCTTGTCCGTAAGCAACAATCTTTGCGTCAATTGAATTTTGTACGGGAACAAATGCAAGTCAACGCGAATAATCCGTTGTAAAGTGGACCGAGCCATGCCCAACTGCTGAGAACGGCGTTTTTGGGATGTTCTTGGGGACCTCTCAACACTGGCTCGTACGGCAGCGATATTCTCGTCCGATCGCCTTGGTCGACTTTTATTTGGCCTCTTCGGATTAGAAAGAGCCTCACCAGTCGTAAATTTTTCGTATAAACGCTTAATGGTGTTCTTAGAAGGCGCACTTTTCACATTTTTTAATTTTTTAAAAGCACGTTGAGTTTTCACAATTGACTTGTTCTGTTGAATGTAAATTTCAACTATTTCAGAGCGCTCGCGTGGCGTGTATTGTTCCATAGTAAAAATCTGCTTGGACTGACGCTTCAAACGCGGTATGTCATTAAGCGATCTGGCATCTCTGTCAAAAGTTATGGCGTCGTCAGATGGGTCCGTCGAATATGGGCAACCCTGTATACCTTGCTCAGGGTAAAGAGCTGATATTTAAAAATGAAATTGATTAAATATAGCTTATCTTTTTATACCCTTGCAGAGGGTATTATAATTTTGGTCAAAGGTGTGCAACGCAGTGAAGGAGACATCTCCGACCCTATAAAGTATATATATTCATGATCAGGATCGCCTTCTGAGTTGATATAAGCATGTCCGTCTGTCTGTCTGTTTCGAAGCATGATTACTACGGAGCCAACCTTTAGGCGTAAATTGTGCGGTGGTAAGCCAGGCACGTCCAAAGAGTTTAAAAATTCAATTGGGTATTTGGTGGCTTCATCTTCATTTGTGACGCAGTCAATAGAATTGAATGAATGCATTGTTCTAATGATCTTATTTTTAATCATGTAGTTTAGGTCATCTACATCTTTATTCTTAGCAGCTAAAATTGTTTTCTCACTCAACCATTCATTATTTTTGTAGTTAGAAATAATTTCTGCAAATACATTGTTGATAAGTTCGTCTTTTGATGAGACAAAATTACAGAAATTATTTTGAAATGTTATTAATCCGCTCGATTCATCAACCATTACCGATAGTCAGCAATTGCTCCGAGAAATCTTCTGCAGATGTATCATTAAGCAATGTGTGACGCTGCGCGCACAATAAAAGCATGAAATAAATGAATAAAAAGAATAAAAAACAAACAAAAGAAGCATTTAATTTAAAATTCAAACTAAGAACGCGCGCCAACGATCGCGCGTGTAGGGGTACACTAGACCGAGAGAGATGGTCACACTTAGACCGGCAAATTCCACAGGCGACGGGCACACTAGATCTCGCCGAGCCCTATATAAGACGGACCACGGGCCCTAGAAAGGCACTTAGCAGCCAACCGTCTAAGGGTATAGAGGCAACTCCCCAGTGGTGGTAAGCAGCAAAGTCATTTTTTGGTGGACTAGATCTAAGTCCGCTTATACATTGTAGTTAGCTCCCGTAGTACTTCCTCCTTCCTCTAACCTTCTCGGCTTGCCGACCTGAAGGTATCACTAGGAGACGTCTGATTTCAGGATCACACCTCCTTACGGCACGGTTCACCGGTTGACTTCTCCCTCTCTTGTCGCTGACCTTAGGGTCCCCAAGTACTTCTCTCTCTCTTGTGGCTGACCTCAGGGTCCCCAAGTAATTCTCTCTCTCTCTCTTGCGGTCGACTTTCGGGTCCCCAAGCACTAAATAGATCTCTCTCGCTCGTGACCGACTTCAGGGTCCCCAGGCACCCCATTCTCATTTCAGGTAACTCAACCCGTGCTGGTCCTATCGAGCATCTGGACGGCTCCCGATACCAGGTATTCTCAGCGGACGAAGGCAGCAAAAGTGACACCCCGCCAACCCGGAGAATTCGTTAGTTGTTAATGTCAAGATACTTACTGAAATAAAACATACTTCTAATCAATTACTAAGTAATTCCCCACGACTTCTAATCTGGGCTGGGTCGGAACTCTCTTTCAGCAACCACGCCTGACACAAACAAATTCTTGTGACGAACCCTGGCCATCCCTGAGCCACCTGACAGCGACGAACAGTCACAGGGCGCCCGAACAGGTTAAAGTGGTTGCAAGAGATAAACCGACACCAGCGGAATAATGTCGAGCCAATTAACGAAATACACGGAAGAGTTCGGATTAGGAACGGCAGAAAGAAGTGAAGATTTAAGACGTTTGTTGGCAGCGTTCGCCAAAAAAACGGATCATACGGAAACGGTCAGACAAAGACTCGCAGAACTGACAAAAAAATATAGGAGAGAAAAAAGCCCGGCGAAGGAAACAATTCCGGCGATCGTGGTAACCAGGAAAAGGAGGAGAGAAGGGACATCACAGGAGCAAGTCTAGGGGACGAAACGGAAGGAAAGACAGAAATAAAAATGGAAACAGAAGTCATAGACCGGGTACGCGGATAGGGCATCCGGTACCAAGGAACAACAAAACCACTGGAGTTTCTAAGCAAAATGGAACAGTGGGCAGGCGGACACGGAATACGGAAGGACCAGCTGATACAGACAATGCCATTCATCCTGGAGGGGATCGCGAGTGATTAATGGAACACTACGTCGAGCAGGATCGTAACATGGACTCAGCTGGAATACTTTTTGCCGCCGAGGTATGAGGAACAGTTGGAGAATCAGATTGCACAGATGAAACAGAGAGAAACGGAGCCCGTAAGAGAATACGCAATGGGACTAAATGGGAAACTCTCAGAAGAGGCCAAACTGGACCGAGTGTATAGAAACAGCAGGAGCAAGATAAAGCTGTACGCTAGGAGGGCAGGATTCAACTCGTTGACAGAGTTCCTCAAACTAGCGGAGGAGGTAGAAGGAATAGAGGCAGAGGACCGGACACAGGCAAGCCAACCTGTGCAGCAGCTAAGACCGGAGATATGCATGCACTGCGGAGGAACCGGACATGCGGCACGCACGTGCAACAATCCACCGAGGAGGTTTTGCTGGGTCTGTGGAAGAAACGGTACGAGAACCACGGAAGCATCAAGGAGCGCTATAAGCAGAAACAGATATCAAGATCTGAAACACCAGGGCAAATGGTGTGGAGCCCGTGCAGAAATAATAATGCCCAACGGAACAACGCAGAAGGCGATAGGAGAATTCACGGCAGAAGTCCAATTTGGAGGAAAATTGTTCAGTGTGTCGTTTATGATACTGACAGAAGTAGCAGGAGGAATACTGCTAGGGATGGACTTTTTGGCAGGGGTACACAGCACGCTGAGGTGTGGAAACTTAGAGCTGGAAATAAGAGAGGCCGGAGGCGAAGAGGACCAACCGGAGACGAATACAGAGCAAGAAGACACGACAGGGGAACCATCCGAAAAGGAAGTACAGGACTTTCTGGAAACGCAGAGGCAAGTATTTGAAGGAATGCAGGGAACCAGTAATATAACAAAGCATAAGATTTACCTCAAGGATGATAAACCGATTAAACAGAGGTACTATCCTCGAAATACGAAACAGCAGGCAATCATCGAGCAGGATCGTTACATGGACTCAGCTGGAATACTTTTTGCCGCCGAGGTATGAGGAACAGTTGGAGAATCAGATTGCACAGATGAAACAGAGAGAAACGGAGCCCGTAAGAGAATACGCAATGGGACTAAGAAACTGATGCAATTCACGAAACTCTCAGAAGAGGCCAAACTGGACCGAGTGTACAGAAACAACAGGAGCAAGATAAAGCTGTACGCTAGGAGGGCAGGATTCAACTCGTTGACAGAGTTCCTCAAACTAGCGGAGGAGGTAGAAGGAATAGAGGCAGAGGACCGGACACAGGCAAGCCAACCTGTGCAGCAGCTAAGACCGGAGATATGCATACACTGCGGAGGAACCGAACATGCGGCACGCACGTGCAACAATCCACTGAGGAGGTTTTGCTGGGTCTGTGGAAGAAACGGTACGAGAACCACGGAGTGCTGCAGGGCAGGGCCGGGAAACGCAGGAGGCCTGAGAAGATAAAGCTGGCAGCTCAGGCGGCAACAAAAGAGCCAGCAGCAGGGGAACAGTTGTGTTGAGACGGGTTCTAAATAGTAGCCCGGATAAGGGTCGGAAACAGGACAGCGAAAGGAATCGTGGGCACAGAAGCATCAAGGAGCGCTATAAGCAGAAACAGATATCAAGATCTGAAACACCAGGGCAAATGGTGTGGAGCCCGTGCAGAAATAATAATGCCCAGCGGAACAACGCAGAAGGCGATAGGAGAATTCACGGCAGAAGTCCAATTTGGAGGAAAATTGTTCAGTGTGTCGTTTATGATACTGACAGAAGTAACAGGAGGAATACTGCCAGGGATGGACTTTTTGGCAGGGGTACACAGCACGCTGAGGTGTGGAAACTTAGAGCTGGAAATAAGAGAGGCCGGAGGCGAAGAGGACCAACCGGAGACGAATACAGAGCAAGAAGACACGACAGGGGAACCATCCGAAAAGGAAGTACAGGACTTTCTGGAAACGCTGAGGCAAGTATTTGAAGGAATGCAGTGAACCAGTAATATAACAAAGCATAAGATTTACCTCAAGGATGATAAACCGATTAAACAGAGGTACTATCCTCGAAATCCGAAACAGCAGGCAATCATCAATGAACAGGTGAACGAGTTGTTGGCACTGGGACTCATAGAACCCTCACGTAGCCCGTACAGCGCGCCAGTAGTGCTAGTGAGAAAGAAGAACAACGAATGGAGAATGTGTAGTCCACACATCGACTACTGAACGACAAGACAGAAAAAGACGCCTATCCGGTACCAAGAATCAATTTCATCTTGGACCAGTTAAGAGAGGCAAAATTCATCAGTACGAAGATCTCAAGTCAGGATACTGGCAGATCCCAATGGATAGGAATAATAGACAATAAACGGCGTTCACAGTCCCCGGACGTGGACTGTTCCAGTGGAAGGTTAGGCCATTTGGGCTAACCACAGCTCCCGCAACGTTTCAAAGAGCACTAGACTCAATAATAGGGCCAGAAATGGAAATGGAATGCATTTGCATATCTGGACGACATAGTGGTTATTAGCCGGAGCAAACGTGAACATCTGGAGAAGCTAACAGAGGTATTCAGGAGACTACAGAACGCGAACCTGCGGATTAATCCAGACAAATGCCACTTCCTCCAAAAGGAGCTAAAGTACCTGGGACACGTCATAAGCGATCGGGGCATTCGGACAGACCCGGACAAAGTAGCGGCAATTCGAGACTTACCAGCGCCGAGATCCACAAAGGAAGTACACAGCTTTTTAGGAATGGCGTCATGGTACCGACGGTTCATACCAAATTTCACCGAACAGGTTGAAGCGTTGCAAGGTTTAATCAAGAAAGGACCAAAATTTGAATGGACCAAGGAACAACAAGAATCGTTTGACCAACTGAAAACGAGCCTAACAAAGGCACCGGTACTGGCATGCCCCGATTTCCCAAGGCAATTTAAACTACAAACGGATGCCAGCGACTTAGGCGTAGGCACGGTCTTAACACAGGAAGGAGAGGACGGGGAGCATGTGATAGCGTTTGCCAGCAGGAGGTTGAGTAAAGTAGAGAAAAATTACAGCGCAACTGAAAAAAAATGCTTAGCAATATATTTTGGCATCAACAAGTACAAGATGTACCTAGAAGGCTATCGGTTCATAGTGATAACAGACCACATGGCTTTGAAGTGGCTAAACTCAATAGAAAGCCCGTCGGGGAGAGTGGCCAGATGGGCGCTAGGCCTACAACCATTCCAGTTTGAAGTCCAGTACAGAAAGGGAAATGGACGCCTTATCCAGAACACCACAGAACGAGTTAAAAACAATACAGTACATGGAGACATGGATTGAGGAAAAATACAAGGAACTGGAACGAGACCCAAAAAACACGGAATTCAAGATAGAAGCAGGCAGGCTATATAATCTGGGTAGCAATCGGAAAGACACACAACCATGGAAACTGTGCATAACTGAAGTTGAAATTCAACAAGTATTAACGGAAAATCACAGTACAGCAGAAGCAGGACACCTAGGCATGTTCAAGACACTGAGAAGGGTAAAGAACCGATATTTCTGGCCACGAATGAACAAGGACGTAAGGAAATACGTACAGAAATGCGAGTGTTGCCAAAAATACAAGGTATCGCAACAGAAAAAATTTGGGAAGATTCTGACAAAAGTGGCAGAAGCACCGTGGGATATATGTGTGGATTTCGTGGGACCTCTACCCAGATCAAAGCACGGAAACACCACACTATTAGTAATCGTGGACAAATTCTCGAAGTGGGTAGAACTTGCAGCAATCAGACAGGCTACAGCGGACGCATTCCTACGAGTCTTTAGAGAAAGGGTAATTGCGAGAGTTGGATCGCCAAAAACTCTGATCTCAGACAATGGGGTCCAGTTCATAGGAGGAAAAACAAGAAAGGCCATGGAAAAATGGGGGATACGGCAATAGTTGACGGCACCGTACACGCCCCAGGAGAACCCTACCGAGCGAACAGTTAAAACAATGATCGCACAGCTAGCAGGAGAGGATCAGACCACGTGGGACGAACATTTACCAGAGCTAATGCTAGCATACAATAGTAGTGTATTGGAATCTACAAGATATAGCCAAAGACCAATATAATCAGCAAGATGCATAACGCCCATACATTGGTTTTGCAATATGCAGCTCGTTTTTTGGTGGCGACGAAAATTCCGCTGTCTCTGCTCGCACAAAGTTGAGAGCGTAAAAATCTAAAAATAGAATTGCACGAATAAGGAAGTGCGTATGTGTGCCTATTTGTTCGAGAAGACGATTTTCGCCCAGAAATCATTTCTGGACTAAGAAACTAATTGTGTGTCAAAAGAACTTCTATGATTGAACAGTATGATTATTTAAATTGAATTTATGTATATATGGCAATGAAGCTTGATGTAAAACTTTTTTATATACCTTTAAAATTAATATCTGCATATTTTATTCAAAGTTTCGTTTTACATATTTAAATTAAAGCTAAAAACATAACTTTTAATACAAAAAATATAAAAGTGCTTGATTAAATTTAAAAATATTTCAATAAAGTTTTATAGATTTGAATATACTATGATTGTTAAACAAAAACAAAGCGAACTATATTTAAATTGAATATATTTAAAGGATATTTAATTAAATATATTTAGCTTTTTTTTTATCCATGGCTGTTTTTATTAACTTTAAAATGGAAATTTAATTTTTATTCAAATATATTAAACTTTGATCTAATGACTTAAAAATTTTTAAATAAATACGAATAACATCATATCTAATATTATCAACCTGCATTTAAATCTATTCTTATTTACTCAAGCAGTTTTATATGTTTTGTGTTAAAAGGTATGTTATTATAATTAATTTAAATATATAAAACGAAACATTTAATTTGATGCGCAGATATTCATTTTTATTTAGCCATCGTTTTTTTTGTATACCTAATAAATATTTAGAGCTAATATTATTATTTTATAAAAAGTTAAACTATTTATAACAACACGAATTGAATGCTTAATTATAAAACTAAGCTACAGGATATCCTATTTATATTTAATATTACGTACATACATATACACGTACATACGTACACTTTACGGGCGGCACAAACGATGGCAAAACTCATAGAGCCAGTACCGATGGCGGGAACCGCTCGGAAGAGGACAGCACCGGCAAAAATGAAAACCACGGCACCAACCGGGAATATCTAGTCCAGGCAAGGCAACAGCCAAACGGCTAAAACTGCCCAGGAGAAAAGGGCAAGCGAGACACCGGATAGGGACATACTAGAGCTCCATGAGGAGGACTCTAACGACGAGGGGTGGACGCTACCGGAGGGAGCAACACTGTCCAGAAAGGCCAAAAACTAGATTAAGGAGAAGCTGGTAGGGAAGAAACCCAGAAAACCGCAGTGCTGGCTGATAAAAGATGGAGAGAAGACTTTGCGAGTAATTTCAAAAAGGGGGAACTATGTCACAATTATGCAACACCACTCGAATCCATGACGGGGGGGAGTGTGACGCTGCGCGCACAATAAAAGGATGAAATAAATGAATAAAAAGAATAAAAAAACAAACAAAAGAAGCATTTAATTTAAAATTCAAACTAAGAACGCGCGCGCGCCAACGATCGCACGTGTAGGGGCACACTAGACCGAGAGAGATGGTCACACTTAGACCGGCAAATCCCACAGGCGACGGGCACACTAGATTTCGCCGAGCCCTATATAAGACGGACCACGGGCCATAGAAAGGCACTTAGCAGCCAACCGTCTAAGGGTATAGAGGCAACTCCCCAGTGGTGGTAAGCAGCAAAGTCATTTTTTGGTGGACTGGATCATTCTATCCAAGTCCGCTTATACATTGTAGTTAGCTCCCGTAGTACTTCCTCCTTCCTCTAACCTTCTCGGCTTGCCGACCTGTAAGTATCCCTAGGAGATGTCTGCTTTCAGGATCACACCTCCTTACGGCACGGTTCACCGGCTGACTTCTCTCTCTCTTGTGGCTGAGCTCAGGGTCCCCGAGTACTTCTCTCTCTCTTGTGGCTGACCTCAGGGTGCCCAAAGTAATTCTCTCTCTCTCTTGCGGCTGACTTCAGAGTCCCCAAGCAACCAATTCTCTCTCTCTTGTGGCTGACTTCAGGGTCCCCAAGCACCAACTTCTCTCTCTTGCGGCTGACTTCCGGGTCCCCAAGCAACCCATTCTCTCTCTCTTGTGGCTGACTTCAGGGTCCCCGAGCAACAAATACTCTCTCTTGTGGCTGACTTCAGGGTCCCCAAGCAACCAATTCTCTCTCTCTTGTGGCTGACTTCAGGGTTCCCGAGCAACAAATTCTCTCTCTTGTGGCTGACTTCAGGGTCCCCAAGCAACCAATTCTCTCTCTCTTGCGGTCGACTTTCGGGTCCCCAAGCACTAAATAGATCTCTCTCGCTCGTGGCCGTCTTCAGGGTCCCCAGGCACCCCATTCTCATTTCAGGTAACCCAACCCGTGCTGGTCCTATCGAGCATCTGGACGGCTCCGGATACCAGGTATTCTCAGCGGACGAAAGAAGCAAAGGCAGCAAAAGTGACACCCCACCAACCCGCAGAATTCGTTAGTTGTTAATCAAATGTCAAGATACTTACTGAAATAAAACCTAGTTCTAATCAATTACTATGTAATTCCCCACGACTTCTACTCTGGGCTGGGTCGGAACTCTCTTTCAGCAACCACGCCTGTCACAAACAAATTCTTGTGACGAACCCTGGCCATCCCTGAGCCACCCGACAGCGACGAACCGTCACTAATGTAACTCTCATGTTTGTTGTATGTTGCAGTTTCTTCACATGGCGCCATAGATTTGACGATTTGAGGCAAGCGTTTATTTCGTCGGCAGCCGTAGATCTTGGAATTACTGGAGGTATTTGGCGAAAATCGCCAGAAAGTAAAATCATTCGTCCTCCAAAACATCTCGAGTCAAGGCGTAAATCTTTTAATGTTCGGTTAAAATCTTCTAATGCACGTTTATGCGCCATTGTGCATACGTCCCAGATGATGATTTTCGATACCGCTAAAACTTTGGCCAATGCTAAGTGTTTTGCAATATTACACGTTAGTTATTCAATAGTTTGAAGATTTAACGGTAATTTGAATGCTGAATGAGCCGTACGGCATCCTTCTAACAATGTGGCTGCTATTCCAGAAGAAGCAACTGCAACCGCTATGTTAGATCTCACCCGAACAGTTGCTAAAACTTATGACTTGAGGAATGTTTTTCCAGTTCCACCAGGGGCATCTAGGAAATATATACCACCATTTTCATTATCGATTGCCTTTATTAAAGTATCATAAACTTCCTTTTGTTGGTAATTCAACAGGGGTACATTCGTTTGAACTACTAAATCTAATTCCTGGTGATCATATTCACGTTCCCGTTCCAATTCTCGATTAAATGCGTAATTCCTTTCACGATATGGTGCTGGCATTTCTAACCTGATTAATAAATTACCGCACATGAGGGAACACATATCTTCGATCAAAACTAAAGCTCGATTATTTATCTCCTCAACGGGAATGCTGTCGAACGGGATAAAAGTATTCTATGCCCTTCTCCTGGCTCTAAACTACCTCCCTTCCAATTTTCAGCTAAATCGGTTCAGCCGTTCTTGAGTTATAAGTGAAGTAACTAACATGACTTTCTTTGATTGTATAGATTTCTCAAAATTAAATTTTTATACCCGTTACTCGTAGAGTAAAAGGGTATATTGTATTCGTACAAAAGTATGTAACAGCTAGAAGGAAGCGTTTCCGACCCTATAAAGTATATATATTCTTGATCAGGGTCAGTAGCCGAGTCGATATAGCCATGTCCGTCTGTCCGTCCGTATGAACGCTGAGATCTCGGAAACTATAAAGGCTAGAAGATTGGCATTTTGCATGCAGATTCTAGGAGTTCCTACGCAGCGCAAGTTTGTTTCAAAAAGGTGCCACGCCCCCTTTAACGCCCACAATCGCTAATATACGATTTTACAAATTTAAATATTTCGGAAAAGTAAAAATCGGACCATTCGTTAAAAAGTTATGCGTGATCAAAGTTTCTATCTCCATCTCCCTCGCACTCCCTTTACCTGAGTAACGGGTATCTGATAGTCGGGGCACCCGACTATAGCGTTCTCTCTTGTTTTAAATATATAATTACACAAAATGTATTTTTATACCCGTTACTCGTAGAGTAAAAGGGTATATTGTATTCGGGCAAAAGTATGTAACAGGTAGAAGGAAGCGTTTCCGAACCTATAAAGTATATATATTCTTGATCAGGGTCACTAGCCGATTCGATCTAGCCATGTCCGTCTGTCCGTCTGTCTGTCCGTCTGTCTGTCCGTCTGTCCGTCTGTCTGTCCGTATGAACGCTGAGATCTCGGAAACTATAAAAGCTAGAAGATTGGCATTTTGCATGCAGATTCTAGGAGTTCCTACGCAGCGCAAGTTTGTTTCAAAAAGGTGCCACGCCCCTTTTAACGCCCACAATAGCTTATATACGATTTTAAAAATTTAAATATTTCGGAAAAGTAAAAATGCAGTTTTATTGTGTTTATCAATACCTATCGAAATGTAGAAGAAATTTTTCAAATCGGACCATTCGTTAAAAAATTATGCGTGATCAAAGTTTCTATCTCCATCTCCCTCGCACTCCCTTTACCTGAGTAACGGGTATCTGATAGTCGGGGCACCCGACTATAGCGTTCACTCTTGTTTTATGTATAATTTCACGAAATTTAATTTTTTTATATTGAATTACACAAAATGTATTTTATATTTAATGTATTTAGTATTTGTTTTCAAATAATTACAAAAATTAATTATATCCAACATAAATATTGCATTTATGTTGATCGTCAATAAAATTGTAATTTTTTTTTTAAAGGTTTCAATATGTACGATTTTATACGGCTTTATTATAGCGCCAAAAACCTTAAATTTTAAGGATTGGACTCATTCTTACATTTAGTTTTGATAGTATAGCGCTGTCCTCCTAGATTCTTATAAAGGCCATATATATAAACCTGAAGGAATTGTTTAATTGTTGGCCATGTTAATTGAAAATTTTTTTAATGGCACAGGTGCTCTTTTCCTCGATTCTTATAAAAACGTAGAGGGTTGGGCAATAAAATTGTATATTTAAGTGTTGCGATACTCGCTATGCATACTGTACGATTTCGACTTAGCAGAAATTCGTTCGTTGCTGATAGCTACCTTGACCTAAATAAATATATAGCTGATATCCTGGTCTGTGCACATCTGTGATAACGGGTCATAACCATATGCACCCAGCCGACGAACGTGCCTTCACACCATCTGTCATTTTAACCCGACCATCGGGTAGATGTAATTGCTGAATTAGGCTATTATTGCTGTTAACTGATAATAAACCTTGTTGTCCATTTTATCTAAACTAGACCTAAGTAAATATCCTTGTGAACCCAAATCATGTATATAAACCCGGATCCATGTTCAATAAAATTAGTACGAAAAGAAATCTTGACGTATTCACTTCTCCGTAACCCAATTTGTTCTGTACTTATTGCGGCGACTTTTGCCACTGGTTCTGTACTTGCGGCACGCAACAAAATATTTTCAACAAACAGATTTCGGTAGAAATCCTACATTTGGTGACCCCCGACTTTGAACCACAAGAATTGTTCAAATTGGGACTCCAATTGTTCATCGCATCATCGATCATAGTTTGCATATTTTGTTCAAATAAAAATTTCCAATTGATTCGTCATCATTAATCACAAGTGGCGACTAAAAAAAACCTCAAAAATAATAATACTGTTGGTCAACTAGGCGACCATTTTTGCTGTATTCAACTATTGATACTCAGCATAAATTTACAGTCTTCAACGGTCAACAAGGCGACCAACATTAAACATTCTAAAGATCTGCGTTGGATAAGAAGAGGTTCTGATCAACCAGGCGATTTGAACCAACCAAACTGTTGATTACTCAGATCGATCTGTTCAAAGCCAATTTACGTATATATAACCCATCGGTGTGAGTTGAGGCACATCATAAAAAATACCTCTTGAACGGATTATATAAGAAAAGTACAAATGGCGCCGAATAGCATTGTTGAATGAACAGTTTTTAGTTGCAGAGCAAATTCAGAATTGCATTCGAAATTATAGAAAGGACTCCGCCGACAGGAAACTAAGCCAGCAAACTGTAGAGAATCCTTGTGGGATAAATTTAACTCCGGAGAAATACAAATAAATAATTTTCTTAATGGAGCCACTTTAGAACATGATTATTTCAAAAACGAATTCTTTAGTAAAATTAGGAAACTTGTTGATGATTATAATACTGAATTCAATAAGCAGTTATCTCTCTTGGAAATGGAAGTTGGATCCATTGTATCCACAGTAGAGGATACTGAAATAGAACCGATGTTCAGAGAACAAAGGGTGTTGCTTGATAGTTTAGAGCGCATCATGAACAAAATGACTGATGAAACCAAGCAAAATTTTTCTCACGTCATTGCACAGTCCTGGAATGAAATAAGAAATATTCATGTCCAAATTTTTAAGAAGTTCAAAGACCCAAAGGAACTTGGATATGATGGCAACAGATATATGGCGGCAGAAAATGCGGTCATAAAAATACATAAAAAAAACCTAAAGGAGACCAAATATTTATCCAACAACTGCTGTACAAAATGCTTTACATTGTCCGAAGGTAGCCATACGCAAATTTGATGGGAATTATTTAAAATGGCAACAGTTTTATGATATATTCAAAAAAAATGATTCATGAATCAACGTTACCCACAATACAAAAAATGTGGTATTTAAAAACTAATGTTAATGGAGAGGCAGAACGTTTAATTCGTCATTTATCATTAACCGAAGCTAATTATTCAACTGCTTGGAAAATACTTGAAGAACGCTTCAACAATAAAAGAGTATTAAGCAATACGTTAATTCAAAAATTATTGGATCATTCAATTATAACAAATGATTACAAAACAATTAAATTGTTGCATGATAACGTAAAAGAAACATTATCAGCTCTAAATAACATCGGTATAGAGACAGAAAAATGGGATCCACTGCTACTCTGTCTTCTCATGAAGAAGCTCGATCGACAAAATCACTTGTTATATGAGCAATCCGTTCAAAATACAAGGCAAATACAGCCATTAAACGAATTTTTAACCTTCCTTGAACAACGGTTCCTCACTCTTGATGCCATTGGATCAGAGAAGAACAAAAGGCAAAATACATGTGCATCAGCTGGAGCTGAAACGCAATTTAACTGTTTCTTTTGTAAGAAACCGAATCACAGCATATATAAATGCAATGAGTTTTTAAAGAAAACCCCAGCAGAACGTCTTAACTGGGTTCAAAAACAAAAGTTATGTTTTAAATGTCTAATTCAAAAACACCCGTCAAGGACATGCACAAAGAGAGATTGCTTTAAGTGCAGCAAAAAACATAATACCTTGTTGCATTTAGAAACAAAACCTGACCCTTTGGATGACATCACGGCGGCATCAGCGAGTGGAAAACAATTTAGTTATATTCTCCTGGCGACTGCTCGTGTGATTATTCAAAGAAACAATGGTCAAAAAGCAGAATTTAGAGCATTGCTTGAGTCTGGATCCCAAAATAATGCCATATCCGAAAGAGCAATCAAAATGCTCGCGCTTAAAACCACAAATTCAATGCTTAAAATAAATGGGCGATTTTAGTTCAAGGCTTGAAGTAAAGGTTTTGCCTCACATAGTCGCTGATCAACCTACGTATACAATTTCGACTGATAATTGGAAAATACCTACAAATATTACATTGGCTGACCCTCAATTTGGAAAACCAGGAAAGGTTGATATTCTTCTTGGAGCCGAGCACTATTTCAATATAATACAAGCTGAGTGCATGATTTTGAAGAATGGACTCCCCAAGCTACAGAATACCAAGCTTGGATGGATTGTAGCCGGTAAAATTTCGGAGAGCGCACCTTCATCATCAGTATGTGCTGTACTTACGGAAGGAGAAAAAGTGGACGAGCAACTCGCCAAATTCTGGGAGCTGGACAATTTTCAACCAGAATCAAAATGTTATTCACCAGCGGAAAAACAGTGTGATGATCACTTTCTGCAAAACATTCAGAAGGCTCAGGACTGTAGATTTGTTGTATAGCTACCATTTTTGAAGCATACATCAGCGCTGGGGGAGAGTCGTGACATAGCCACGAGACGGTTTTTTTCGCTAGAGAAACGATTGCAAAGGGATCAAGCTATCAAAGAAAGTTACAAAGTTAAATCCAAATGATCAACAATACCAAATGATCGTATGGAGAAATCATCCTTCAGAAAGGCTCAAGTATTATCGGTTGAAAACAGTCACATATGGCACAAAGTCTGCACCATATCTGGCAACGAAATGCTTGGAATATTTAGCAGATAAGCAAATTCACTTAAAAATGATTTCTTTGACGACGACTGCATCACCAGCCAATACAATTCCTGAGGCGCTTCAAATTCAAAAGGAACTTAACCATATTCTTTTAAGTTCCGGATTCAAATTAAGAAAATGGTGTGCAAATAATAACCATCTTCTTCAGGGATTGAATAAAGATGATATAATTCCTAATGACTGCAGTATTAAAACATTAGGAATCACACGGAATCCTACAACAGACAAACTCTGTGGAAAAACCCAAGCCGTGACCACAGACAAAATAACAAGAAATATCGGAAATATTCAAAATATTCGATCCTCTTGGACTATTTTCTCCAGTAGTCATAAAGGCCAAACTATTTATGCAAGGCTTGACAATAGAACATTTCGAATACAACGAAGAATTGCCTACGCATTTACAGTTGGAATGGAAGCAATTCCGGGAAAACTTAAAAACGTTGAATGACATTAAAACTCCTCGCCATGTTTTTGATGGAAAAATTCTGGTATCCAAGGAGATACACACTTTTGTCGACGCATCAGAAAATGCATATGCTGCAGCCATTTATCTTCGTGCAGTTCACAAGGATAAACGAGTGACTGTACAATTATTATGTGCAAAGTCGCGTTTGGCTCCAGTAAATGCGATCCCGAGATTGGAATTGAAGGCAGCAGTTTTAGGTGCTCAATTAACAGCTACCATAAAGGAGCAATTGCCACTGCAAGGAACTACAACTTATTTTTGGGCTGATTCTGAAATTGTGTTGTCCTGGATAAATAGCCCAAAAACAATAAATGACAAATTTGTGGCTACAAGAATCATCTTTACAAAGGGAATGGCGCCATGTCGCATCGGAAAACAACGCTGCAGATATAGCCTCAAGAGGAATAAGTGGTTCCAAACTCACCAATTTAAGTCTTTGGTTCTATGGTCCATTGTTCTTGTATGGTCCACCATCAAAATGGCCACTACCATTTGTTGCTGCGAAATCAGAACAGCATAAAATTCACCACGAATGCTCAGAAATCGTCTTAGCTGCAACGAGAAGTCCGAATTGGCTTTATAGTATAAACCATGGCAATTCGTTCGATAAGCTATTAAGAATTGTAGCCTACATCATGCGCTTTAAAAATAAATCATCAGAAACCACGGCAACGGTTAAATTTGAAGAATTAGAATAACCTCGAATAAAAGTTCTTCGACTAATTCAGCTAAATAATTTTAGCGCTGAAATCAAAGATTTGAAGTAGGACGCAATAGCAATCTCAGTGCGTTAACTCCCTTCTTGGATCAGGATGATCTCATTCGAGTTGGAGGCAGATTGGAAGCATCTGAACTTTTATTCGATGCAAAAAATCCACAAAGAAAATATGCATTGTGGTGCTCAAGCTCTACTAGCCACAACAAGGCAAAAATATTGGGCGATAAAGACAAAAACCATAGCTCGAAATGTCATTTTAAAATGCGTCAAATGCACAAGAGCTAAGCCAAAATTAATGGAGGAAATAATGGAACAGCTACCACCACTAAGGGTCACACAAGCTCGACCGTTTCTTAATTCTGGAGTTGACTATTGTGGACCCTTTAAGATTCATTATAAAATTATTGGAAAGAAGCCTCATACTGCTTACATAGCAATATTTTGTTGCTTTGCAACTAAAGCCGTACATTTGGAACTGGTTAGCGATTTAACCACGGAAGCATTCTTGGCAGCTCTTCGTCGATTCATAAGTCGTCGAGGAAAATGTCAGAGCTTACACTGCGACAATGTTACCAATTTTGTTGGTGCCAGGAACAAGCTTCAGGAATTGGAAGAGGCTATCTTTTCAGACAATGCCAGAAAGTCTATAGTGGAGACTTGTAATAATAAAGGCGTCAATTTCAAGTTTATTCCACCAAGAGCACCTCATTTTGAAGGACTTTGGGAAGCGGCTGTAAAATCAGCTAAACATTTATTACGCAAAAATGTTTTTACAGCTAATTTGTCGTACGATAGTGGAAATAGAAGCTATCATGAATTCAAGACCCTTGGTTCCGATGTCAAGCGGTCCAAATGATGTTACGGCACTTACCCCTGGTCCCTTTCTTATTGGAGAACCGTTAACCGCACAGGCAGACAGTGAGCCATCTAGCAACCACAATCATTAGGGCAGAGATGGCAAGCCGTATCAAAATTAAAGCATGCGTTTTGGACTCAATGGTCAAATGACTGTCTATAACAACTTCAGCATCGCCAAAAATGGAGAAGATCTTCGGCAAATGTAAAGGCAGGAGCTTTAGTGCTGATAAAGGAGGATAATACTCCAGTTCTGCAATGGCCAATGGGACGAATAGTTAAGACAATCAATAGCAAAGATAATTTTGTCAGGGTTGTAGAAGTAAAAACGAGTAAAGGAATATTTAAACGAGATATTCAGCATGTCGCCCCATTATTCCCAGAGGAGAATACACCTGATGAAAGAAAAGCAAAGAGGCCTAAAAATTCAGCATTGCCTTCGCTGACAATGACATTAGTTGTTATGCATCTTCTGCTACCCTTAGTAGCAGCACAATCAATCAACATTACCCAATTTGCCTGAAAGCCAGGAATATTTTTTGAAAAGATTGGAAAGAGCCAGCTTGCTAAAACGGATTGGACTTTAATTGTGTACTACAATTTGCGACCTTACTGGAAGGATATGAGTACATTTTCAATGGGCATTACAAAAATTGGACACGTATGCAAACAGTTTCCCGAAACAGAGGCATGTACAAGCATGTATCAGCATTTTAAACACATCGAAGAGGATCTTCAAGCTGAAAACATGCTGATAGTAAAGTCACGTCAGCAAAGAGCACCGTTGGACATCGTTGGAAATATTGCCAATAGTCTTTTTGGTGTATTAGACACCACGTACGCGGATAAAATGATGCAAACGATCTCAAAGGTTAAAGCTAATGAGAAGCATTTACTTACGTTGCTGAGAAATCAAACGTCTTTGATTGACTCTACAATCAATGTCATTAAAAGGGATGAAATCTCAAACTCTAAGCGGTTAAAATCAATAGAAAATTATATTGCAGAAACTACTGGTACTGCAAGTAGATTTAATAAATTTTCATGGTATATAACACTTGCGACTCAACTATCTCTATTAGCTTCTAGTCTGCAACGAATGCAAACAGAGATCGTAAACGTTTTAACAGATATTCGGCATAACACAATAAGCCCAATGTTGCTGTCACCAAGGCAATTTAAGGACCAGTTAGAACAAATACGCAACCATTTGAAGCCTGGACAAACGCTTCCAGTCCCTCCTGATAATATTTTAATGACATACCAGATGATAAGAGCTGTGGGAAACAACATAAAGGAGCATGTTATCATCAAAGTAAAATTGCCTTTGGTGTCTACTCAGATTTTGGACATCTATAGATTGACACCAATTCCATTTTTGACTGAAGATGGAATCAGTATGTTTGCAATTAAGACACCATATATCGCAATCAACATCATGAGATGAATACTTTGAGATGTCGGAAATTGATTTTAAGGCTTGTCAAGAAAGAGCAAAATATGATTTTATATGTTATAACAAACAAGAAATGTTTTCTTCGGAAACTAGCTGTGAAATGCAAATGTTTCATAATAAAACGGATTCTTCTTGCAACTTAATAAAGGCAGAAAGACCTTGTGTCTGGTTAAGATCACATGCCAGAAGTCAATGGATCTTTACAACAAGATCTACGCTAACATTATCTGCAGTTTGCTTAGACGGAACCTCTAATATAAATTTAAAGGGTTCAGGATTTATGATTGCAATCCACCATTCGAAATTCCTTAATGACAGTTACGAGTCAAGATGTGCTCGAAACCGAATTACGTACATCGTATGCTCGCTTTGGAGAAGGTGAACTCACTGAAAATCTACGACTGAATTCAACAAGATCTACCTCTACAAGTTCGAAGGAAGACCCAAACCTTAAATACAAAGATTTGTATCAACAAGAAGCGAAACTCTTTCCTCCCAATAGTTTTAAGTTACCACATAATCTTGAGACTATTGCATTACTTTTTATAATAATCATTGTCATTACTCATTTTATAAAGAATTGGGGAAAACCTAGAAATAACCTTCAGCTTAATCAGATTACCAACTATAAATAGAGACGGTTCTTCGATCCAGACCTTCACGATCAACATTAACGATTGTTGAACATCAGTTCAACGGCCGCGAGTATGTACGATTTCGACTTAGCAGAAATTCGTTCGTTTCTGATAGCTACTTTGACCTAAATAAATATTTAGCTGATATCCTGGTCTGTGCACATCTGCATGTGATAACGGGTCATAAACCATATGCACCCAGCCGACGAACGTGCCTTCACACCAACTGTCATTTTAACCCGACCATCGGGTAGATGTAATTGCTGATTTAGGCTATTATTGCTGTAAACTGATAATAAACCTTGTTGCCCATTTTATCTAATCTAGACCTAAGTAAATATCCTTGTAAACCCAAATCATGTATATAAACCCGAATCCATGCTCAATAAAATTCACTTCTCCGCAGCCCAATTTGTTCTGTACTTATTGCGGCGCCTTTTGCCACTGGTTCTTTACTTGCGGCACGTAACAAAATACTTTCAGCAAACAGATTTCGGTAGAAATCCAACACATACCTTGATCAGGGCAATAATAATTATTAAATAGGGTGAAATCGGTCAAAAATTGTATGTTTTTCAAGATATTTCGCGCAGGGTGTAAGCTATTAACATCAATTTGCCAATCGGACGTCTATATCCTAAAGCTTCCATAGGAACAATAGGGTGAAATCGGACCGAATTCGATATTTTTTCAGAATATTTCGCGCAGTGTAAAACCTTTTGACATAAATTTTTTCAATTTTCAATAATATACCCATACCTTGATCAGGGTAAAAGCGCTTGCCGATCGGTCGTCTATATCTTATAGCTTTCATAGGAAATATTGTTAAAGGCTGCTAAAATATAACACGCACACATGCACCCCTGTATAAGTATGCATGAACACGCATACATACAAAACCAATTCAAGCGCAGGGCAACCTTCTTCAAAATGCGCGTCTCTACGACTGAACGACCGAACTCGTGCAATGAGTGCGCGAGCCGCAAAATGAGAATAAGAATGAGAGCGCAAAAAACCCGAAGGCACACGAAGTGTCCGGTGCCTGCCGCTACTAGTCCGGGGGCCTCCCGCAAAATAATTTTTGTGTCCATTTTCGTTGTATGAAATGACCAGTCTATATGTGGTATGGTTAGTGGTTAGAGGCAACTCCCACGGAATCTCTACCGGTTGGAGTCATTTCTTTTATTCGCACTCCTTTGTCGTGTAATGCCGACTTCACATACACCCTGGTGGAGCTCTAGAATTGGACACACAGGGATTACCGCGACTGCAACGACGACTACCACGACCACATAAGCCGGCACACTGAGTAATGTGCAGGGTGCATCTGGCGGCGAGTTGCAGCGGCCACGGACTCCAAGGCCAAGTGCCGGACCTAAGCCTGATAGATCAGGCCAGGTCTTGGATGCCACACCAAGTTTGCGGATCTAAAAGCAAGGATCGCAACGTTGGAAACGGAGCTTGAAAAGCCAAGGTCAGGTGAAGGGCAGAATGAAGACGCAAGTGATCCCACTAGAAACGGATCAAGTGGTACTGGTGCAAGCGGGGCGGCGATGCCCCGCCATATTTGAGTGAAACACTAGTACAGAACTTGATTGGAAATCTGCCGCCATTATTGAGTAGACATCTGGCGACGAATTTTTTTTGAGTCTGTGACGCCATCTCTGCATGAACAGTTGCCTCCATTATTGAGGGGAAATATTCCAACGTAATCGAGTGGAAATATGTCAATTAGGCAACAAGTCACACTCAACACAAGTGGGTGTTTCCTAGGGAATAGCTTCGCCGAGCCCGTTAATTGGATGGACGCCGCGCAGTCTGCCTGATCTTCCGCATTTTGAAGGTTAGTCTGAACGATGGCCAATATTCCAATGCGCGTTCACGAAGACGACGGCGGCGTATAATTGTACAGCCTTGGAAAACAAACAAGGGCTAGTAAAGGTGAAAGGTGAAGCCCGAGCACCTGACAAGTCGCTGCTTATATATATACCCAAATAACGTTCATGCTGTAATGGATCAGCTACGTTACGGAGAGGAGTTCAATGGGACGAAACGCTGCTTGATGAGTTATCCAAAGCGTTTGAGACGTGGAGGCTGGAAATTAAGTATGTCAGAGATTGAGTTAAACAGACGTCGCATGCAAACGTGTATTTATTGTGCTCCGGGAAAAAGTATTCAATAAAATCATAAAAGTGCAGTGACTGGTTTAATAAATCTACTTTAACGCGAAAAGACGCTTTCTGCGATTAAATCGCTAATGTTTTTATTGATTGGTCAATTATTTTATATAAAACTTAACACTTAAAACTCTAATTAACTTTACCTCGAATACAATGAGTCTAAACGACGTTAGCACCAAATGTAAACGTAAGCAAGACAAGAGACAGCTATCAGTACAAAAAAAAATAATGCGTACTTCTCTTTTAAGGCAAACAAAAATAATGCAAGCTCTGATCAAGCGCGGGCAATTACCCCAACTTGACCGAATTCTTAAACGTAGCGAGCGAAAAAGCCCGTTCTTGCTCCCTCTCGTTACCATCGACGTCTCTGCAGCCAAAGAGCGCTGAATGTGCTCCAATGCAGATATGCAATAACCTAAGCTCATCAGCAGTAACTAGCACCGCAATTTCTTTAACAACGTCAACTGTAACTACAACAACAACCGATTGCGCGTTTAATGACATCATCAGCTAGCAGCGCAAATATTAAATCGTCTGCCGCTGCGCTGCCCGAAAAACAAAAACAATGAATTTGTTAAGCCAGCTGTCCAGACTGGTATGGATCCCTACATCCAAATCAAGAGGAAGCTGAGCCCTCTAAATTCTAAAATAACCCGTGGCACTGTTAGCCTAGCTGGAATAGAAACGCCCATGAACTCAAACCGATTTAAAATCTTGGCAAAAGGAAGCCAAAGCCTCCGTTATATTCGAGAAAAAAGTTCCAGTGTTCTTGTCAACAAAATTATTGAGCTTATTGGAAAGGATAACTTCCACATAATACCTCTTGTAAAGGGCAAAATCCAAGACACAAAGGTTCAAATGAAATCAGAAGATAATTACAGAGTATTATCGAATTATCTTACCGAGAATAAAAAGAACTTTTACGCGTATCAGCTAAAAAGTAGCAAGGGCCTGCAAGTCGTACTTAAGAGCATAGAGTCCGACGTAACGCCTGCAGAGATAACAAAGGCACTACAAGGGATTTAGCGATAAGACAGTCTTGAATATCCTTAACAGGGATGGAAAGCCGCAGTTCCTAAGGAGCTGAAAAACAAATTTGCTAAAAACAATCTACAGGCCACATCTATAAATATACAAATAAATACTGGCAATCAACTTACACTAGCCACCGTATACTGCCCACATCGCTTCACTGTAGCAGAAGATGAGTTTATGCAGTTTGAGCTCATGCAGATGGTATAGCACATGGTGGGACTGCAGAAGATGAGTTTATGCAGTTTTTCAACTCACTAGGAGATCACTTCATAGCAGCAGGAGACTACAATGCCAAGCACACACACTGGGGATCACGTCTCGTGACTCCAAAAAGAAAGCAGCTCTATAATGCAGTTATAAAAGCCAAGAACAAGCTGGACTATGTTTCTCCTGTTTGCCATTACCAAAAACATTCCAAACAAGAAAGGAAAGCTAACTTCGGGCGGAGCCGAAGTTGATATACCCTTGCAGAATACTCTGTAAATTATATTCTCCAAAATTATTCATATGATGCATTCTTAATACTCATAAAAAATCCCAACTTCCTAACTTTAAAAACACCAAAGTTATGACATTTCCAATCGTTCAGTTATATGGCAGCTATAGGATATAGTCGGCCGATCCTTATGAAATTCGGCATGTCGGATTGATTAGCCAAATACAAAACCCATAGAAAATCCCATTTTCCTAACTTTACAAACACCAAAGTTATGGCATTTCCGATCGTTCAGTTATATGGCAGCTATAGGATATAGTCGGCCGATCCCGGCCGTTCCGACTATATACTGCGTGCAAAGGAAAGAAGGGTGTGTGCAAAGTTTCAATTCGATATCTTTAAAACTGAGAGACTAGTTCGCGTAGAAATAGACAGACGGACAGACAGACGGACAGACAGACGGACAGACAGACGGACAGACGGACAGACGGACATGGCTATATCAACTCAGGAGGTGATCCTGATCAAGAATATATATACTTTATAGGGTCGGAGATGTCTCCTTCACTGCGTTGCACACTTTTGACCAAAATTATAATACCCTCTGCAAGGGTATAAAAATCTAATAGGCGCCGAATGCCTTTCGGATCTTTCATCTGATCACTCGCCTGTCCTGTTTATTCTACTCCGACATCTAGGAGCATTGGAACAATCGTTTAAATTGACATCACAGAAAACCAATTTGGTTAAGTACAGGAAATATATTAGCTCACACATTGAGCTAAGTCCTCATCTCTCAACAATGAAGCCAACGTAGACAGCTTTGTTAATACTCTGGAGTCTGTACTCATCGCTGCAGCTCGAGTTTCAACACCTTAAACTACAAGTACACTATGCAAACAGAAGAAGACAAATCTACAAATCGAACATCTCGTCCTCGAAAAGCGACGCTTACGTCGAAAGTCGCAATTCCACAGATCTACTTCTGTTAGGCAACGCTTAAAACATACCTCACGTCAACTCACTAAAGCTTTACAGCAAGAAGAAGCATATGTCCACCGACGCTACATAGAGCAATTGTCAACATCTAGTACAATGATGCCTATTAGAAATCCCACAGGCGGCTAGTTTCGCCCAAACGAAATCGTTAACATCATCAAAAATCAGCTGAATCCGATAAAATCCCGATAAAATTCTGGTTGCTCGTGCGTCAAGTCGGTCGCTGGGTGGGTAGTCGCGACGAAGGCGTGATTGGTTGATCAACCTTGTAAGACCTCTCGCCAGGTGGTTAGGGTGCAACGATAGCTTGGTAAAGTACTTTTCCTTCTGTTCTGCGATCACTTCTTTGACTGGTAGAATGTTTAAGTCGCGATGTATGTTTTCGTTGCGAACGTACCACGGTGCCCCGGTGATTGTTCTCAAGATCTTCGACTGAGCTCGCTGGACTATGTCAATATTGCTATTGCTGGCATTCCCCATAACTGAGAGCCGTACATCCATATAGGTTGTAGTACCGAGTTATACAGCAGCACATTATTTTCAAGACTAAGGGGAGACCGAGCGTTGATAAGCCAATGAAGGCTACTGGCTTTTAGCTTTAGGTGTGTTCTTTTGGCTTCAATGTGCCGGCGTCATGTGAGTCTTCTGTCGAGGTGTACTCCTAGATATGTCACTTCGTTTGCTTGCGGGAGTGGAGTATGGTTTAACATGAGCGGCGGGCAGTTTTGCCTGTTCAGGGTGAACGTAACGTGCTTGCATTTTTTTTCGTTCACTTTAATTCGCCAATCTGATAGCCACTTTTATACATCGACCAGATGAAGAGCGAGCTGCGCAGTTGCTTGCATCGGGCATTTTGAGCGGCTGAGAATGGCTGTATCATCAGCAAACGTAGATGTTGTTAGTCGTGTGCTTGTTGGGATGTCTGCTGTGTAGAGGACATATAATGTTGGCCCAAGCACGCTTCCTTGAGGAACTCCAGCTCCAATAGTGAAATCGTCAGTTATAGCAGTGTTGCATCGAACAGCAAATTTTCTGTCGTAGAAGTAAGACTCTAAAAGCTTGTGGGTGTTGTAGGGAAGCATTGTCTTCATCTTGTACATTAGATCTTCTAGCCAAGTTCTATCAAATGCTTGAGAGACATCTAAAATTATGGCAGTACAGTAATTACGTTTTTCGAACGCATTCCGAATTTCTGATGTTATCCGGTTGACCTGTTCAATTGTTCCGTGCTTTTCTCGAAACCCAAATTGATGTGACGGAATTCCTTCCTGGATTCTTAGGTACGTGTTTATCCGAGTCAATAAGCATTTTTCAAAGAGTTTAGATAAGCATGAGAGTAGGCTTATAGGTCTATGCGACGTGGGAATTCTGTGGTCTTTTCCTGGCTTTGCTATCATTATTATAATCGACTTTTTCCATTTCACTGGAAAGTGAAATAAAAGTCGATTATAAAGTTTTGCGATGGCATTAAAAAGCTGGGTGATAGTGCAAACGGCGCAATATAGGAGCTCAATGATCATTTTGGGAGTTATGAGGTCGCAGCCCGGGGATTTTTTCGGATTCAGCTGATTTTTTATGATGTTACCGATTTCGTTTGGAAGACATTTTTAAGGTAGTTGGCAAACGTGCTGGCTCTGTCTACATCGCTGCGCGCCCAGCCACCTGTGGGATTTCTAATAGGCATCACGGTTACTTTCGGTGAGCTTAGAGTAGACTCCAACGAACCACCGAACCGCGTAGACGTGTCTTTTTGCTCGCCCTGCCGAAGGACTTCCAAAAATCTACAAAGTGACCACCAAAAATAAGAAAAATAGCGGACAGACGCTGGCAGCAATGCCATATCCCAAGGTCAACACCTCCTTGTGATTAAAACTAAATTTAAAACAGATCTAGTTAATCAAAAAGAATTAAAAATGTCGAACGCAAATAAAATATTAACAAGTGCAACCGGTAAAGCCACGAAGCCAAGTCGCGATCGACAACAAATACAACTAGACGAACGGCGGCTGTCTTCTGCACGGAACAATGCTTACATTTCAATTGACTCATCGGAGGCAACAACAAAATCAACGTCACTGACCGCTACCGAAAGAGCCCGCTCACTGTCACCAGCGATTTTATGCTCAAGCAGCGCTGCCGTTACTCAGTCGTGGAGTTCACATTGCCCGTCACCTCTCTCTCTCATCGATGCACCGACTACATCGGCTTGTGCGCCCACCAGCACTGTACCCTCTCTTACTACAGCAACGTCAACGACAACAACAACCTTAACGTCTGCGGCTACCCAGTGGCCTATCTCAACACCACAAGCAAAACTCAGCTCTACTGACCCTCTTACGAATAATACTCTCGTACAGACGGGGATCGATCGGTATGTACAAATAAAAAGAAAGCTTAGTCCACAACACACGAACATCCGAAAACAGATTAGCCATACTTGGCGAGACCGAAGAAGACAAGGGTCAGGCGCCTCAAGTCATGAAAGCTGTAAAGCCACCGCCAATATATATTAGGAAACACAACAGTGTCGATCTGATCAATAAGCTTAAACAAGTAATCGGGCCTAATCACTTCTATATCAACACCCTAAAAAGAGGAAACATATTAGAAGCAAAACTCCAGGTTAACAACGAAGACAACTTTCATTCTGTAACAAGATATCTCGACAATGAGCTTATAAATTACTACACTTACCAACTAAAAAGTAAGAAAGGCCAACAAGTTGTACTTAAAGGTATAGAATCGACTGTTGCGGTAGCAGAAATAGCTGAAGGCCTCACGGCTTCGACGTTAAGCACATCGTGAACATAGTAAACAGGAATAAAATTCCTCAACCACTGTTTAAGATTGAGCTGGCCCCAGAGACGAAACCTCTAAAGAAAAATGCAGTGCATCCCCTTTACAATCTGCAATATCTCCTTCACCGAAGAATCACCGTAGAGGAACCGCATAAGCGGAACGGCCCCGTACAGTGTACAAACTGCCAGGAGTTCGGGCATACAAGAACCTACTGCACCCTGCGACCAGTTTGTGTCGCCTGTGGAGATTTGCATTGCATTGAAGCATGCCTGGGAAACAAAGAAGACCCTACTCTGAGGAAATGCAGTAACTGTGGGGGAAATCATACTGCCAACTACCGGGGCTGTCCCGTCTACAAAGAACTCAAGAGCCGCCTAAAACAGAGACGCAGTAATCCATTCACCGCTCAACACTTTGCTCAACAAAACATCTTCACCCCATCAACAACCACTTGTCTCCTTTGCCAACGTACTCCGCTACCCTGGAATCTCACAAACATCTACCGCCCAGCCTGCAGCATTGCGTCCACAGCCACCCACACCAAACCTAAATGATTTTCCGCTCCTAAGCCAAAATGGCCAAAACAACTCAACCTTCTACGCAGCAAAACCAAACTCTTCCCCCACAAACACTTAGCGGTCTAGAATCTACACTAGCTACTCTTGCAAACGTCATGATGACGAATCAAAGTTCCCTGCAAGAACTACTGCGAAACCAGAGCCTTCTAATGGAACTGCTGATCAAACAAAAGTCTGTATAAATGGACTCCTTAAGAATATGCTTCTGGAAAGCAAACGGCGTTTCCCGGCGCAAGTAGGAACTCCTACAGTTCCTAAACAGCCACAATATCGATATCATGCTACTTTCTGAAACCCATCTAACTAATAAAAGCTACTTCCATATCATCGGATATATATTCCACGCGACCAACCACCCGGAAGGTAAAGCACACGGAGGTACCGGTATACTCATAAAACAACGCATAAAACATCATCCCTTGGAGACATTCGCTACTAACTACCTGCAGGCCACATCCCTACGTATAAACCTAATCGGCGGCCCACTTACCCTATCCGCCAAATATTGCCCCCACGCTTCAGTATTGCAGAAAATTAGTTTATGAATTTCTACAACTCACTAGGACGCTGCCTTTTAGCTGCCGGTGATTATAACGCAAAGCATTTAAGTGCACACATCGAACTTGATCCTGAAATTTCCTCTGAATCTGACATTGATAAGTCGCTTAAACACCTCTGCCGCCAAACATTCTACGCCAGAACCCTCATCCACAAACCCGCTAAGAACTGGACGCTCAAGTATCCAGATCGAGTCTCTCCTACTTGAAAAACGTAGACTCCGCAGAGAGTGGCAGACTCATCGGTCCCCAGCTACTAAGAAAAGACTTAATGAAGCATCTCGGAAATTGTCGAAGGCCCTCTTTACCGAAAAGTACCAGTCCCAACGGGCTTACATTGCGAAACTATCCCCGACGGGTAATAAATTCCCACTATGGAGAGCTCACCCAAACATGCAACCACCAATAGATCCCGATTGGCCAATTCGATCACAAACAGGTACCTGGGCGCGCAGTGACGAAGAAAGAGCTAACACTTGGAAAACGTCTTCAAGCCTCACCCGCCATCCAACCAATGCACACTACCGAATGTGTCGCTAGCGTCGCCGTCCTCCCCAGTTACCCTTGAAACCAGCACAATACTTAAGGCTATTAAAGAACATATAAACCCAAAGAAAGCTCCTGGTCACGATTTTATTTCTCCAAAAATGATAATTGAATTACCTGCATGCGCAGTCAGATGCATCGCATTTATATTTAACTCAATATTGAAATGGGGCTACTTTCCTGACCAATGGAAAAAGTCTGTCATTACAATGATCCCGAAGCCAGGAAAAGACAAATCCCAGCCTTCCTCGTACCGGCCCATCAGTCTGCTCCCATGTCTATCAAAGCTATTTGAAAAACTGCTTCTTGTTCATCTAGTAACACATCTTCAAAACAACAGAACGATCCCTCTGCACCAATTCGGATTTAGGGAAAAGCATGGAACTATCGAACAGGTAAACCGCTTAACATCTGAAATTCGCACGGCTTTCGAACACAAGCAATATTGCAGTGCCTTATTTCTGGACGTATCACAAGCATTTGATCGCGTCTGGATCAACGGTCTGGTATACAAAATCAAAACCCTGCTACCGAAAAACACTCACAAGTTGCTTGAGTCATACCTCAGAAACAGAGTTTTCACCGTGAGATGTAAAACCTTTACTTCAACCATCCGTAACATCGAAGCTGGAGTACCCCAAGGAAGTGTGCTTGGACCAATCTTGTACATCCTTTACACGGCAGACATTTCAACAAGCCGCCAGACCCTCATCTCAACCTTTGCTGACGACACTGCTATTGTCAGCCGCTCGAAATGCCCAAAAACAGCTACAGCCCATTTAAAAGAACACCTGGTAGCTGTAGAAAAATGGCTCGCAGACTGGCGTATCAAAGTCAACGAACAAAAGTGTAAGCACATTACGTTTACACTAAACTTGTCGAAATGCCCACCACTGGCGGCTTGTTGTTTAGCGCCAGTGGTGGGCATTTCGACAAGTTTAGTGTAAACGTAATGTGCTTACACACTACCTATCTCGGCATACACTTAGAGAGGAGGCTTACCTGGAGAAAGCATATAGAAGCAAAGAAGACCCATTTAAAACTAAAGGCCAGCAGCCTTCACTGGCTCATGAACTACCGCTCCCCCCTTTCACTCGAATATAACGTACTACTGTATAACTCGTGCTTAAAGCCGATCTGGACCTACGGTTCCGAGCTCTGGGGAAACGCAAGCAGCAGCAATATAGAAATTATTCAAAGAGTACAACCAAAGACCCTACGAACAATAACTGGAGCCCCCTGGTACATCCGCAACGCAAACATCCAGAGAGACCTGGATATAAATTGTTTCCAGAAAAATTAAATATGAAGCCAGATTATCAAATTACCCAAACCTGCTAGCCAGACAACTCAACCGGCTAAGCTATCATTCCCGTCTACAGCGGAATGATTTCCCATCCCTCTTCAATAACATAAATTAACGTAACATAGATAAAGATTGGAAAACTTATTGTTAGTCTCTTAAGTAATAGAGAAGATCCAATAATAAGAATAAAGTATAAAAAAAAAAAAAGAAAAGCTTAGAGTAGGGTGAGCTCTCCATAGTGAGTGATTTGTACTAGATGTTGACAATTGCTCTATGTAGCGTCGGTGGACATGTGCTTCTTCTTGCTGTAAGGCTTTTGTGAGTTGACGTGAGGGATATTTTAAGCTTTGTTTAGCAGATGGTCATCTGTGGAGTTGCCACTCTCGACGTAAGCGTCGCTTTTCGAGGACGAGCTGTTCTATTTGTAGATTTGTCTTCTTTTGGTTGCTTTGTGTACTTGTAGTTTGGGGTGTTGAAACTCGAGCTGCAGAGACGAGTACAGACTCCAGTGTATTAACAAATCTGTCTATGTTGGCTTCATCGTTGAGATGAGGACTTAGCTCAATGTGTGAGCTAATGTATTTCTTGTACTTAACCCAATTGGTTTTCTGAGATGTCAATTTAAACGACTGCTCCAATGCGCCTGGATGTCGGAGTAGAATAAACAGGACAGGCGAGTGATCCGATGAAAGATCCGAGAGGCATTCGGCGCTTATCAGATTTTTATACCCTTGCAGAGGGTATTATAATTTCAGTCAAAAGTTTGCAACGCAGTGAAGGAGACATTTCCGACCCTATAAAGTATATATATTCTTGATCAGCATCACCAGGAGAGTCGATTTAGCCATGTCCGTCTGTCCGTATGTCCCTCTGTCCGTCCGTCCGTTTCTACGCAAACTAGTCCCTCAGTTTTTAAGCTATCTGCTTGAAACTTTCCCAAAAGTTGTCTTTCTAATGCAGGTAGTATATAAGTCGGAACGAGCCGGATCGAGCGACTATATCATATAGCTGCCATATAACTGAACGATCGGAAAAGACATAACGTTGGTGTTCTTAAAGTTAGGAAGTTGGGATTTTCTATGAGTTTTATTTTTGGTTAATTAATCCGACCTACCGAATTTCATAAGGATCGAACGACTATATCCTATAGCCGCCATATAACTGATTGATCGGAAATGTCATAACTTGGGTGTTGGTAAAGTTAGGAAGTTGGGATTTTCTATGGGTTTTATTTTTGGCCAATCAATCCGACCTACCAAATTTCATAAGGATCGGCCGACTATATCCAATAGCTGCCATATAACTGAACGATTGGAAATGCCATAACTTTGGTGTTTTTAAAGTTAGGAAGTTGGGACTTTTTATGAGTATTAAGAATACATCATATGAATAATTTTGAAGAATATAATTTACAAAATATTCTGCAAGGGTATATCAACTTCGGCTCCGTCCGAAGTTAGCTTTCCTTTCTTGTTAGGAATGTTTTTGGTAAACGCAAAGTCTATTAAATCGGGTAGTTTCCTTGGGTCTGCCGGCCAGTATGTTGGTCTGCCAGGAGAAACATAGTCCAGCTTGTTCTTGGCTTTTATAACTGCATTGAAAAAACTTAATACTTTTTTGTATTAATAATACGCGACTTGGTGGATCTTTGACGATTTTAATACCGACGAAGAGAGACGAAAGGGAGTGCGGTTTGGAACGAGTTCGATTTAACACTGGCTTTTAATTTCAATATAAAAATGCTTAAGCCTAACTTAACGACGGGGCGAGAGACGGGGCGAATTCGCGAGAGCGATTAGATCTTTATTGCGCTCCCGCTCCCGCCTTACACTATTCAACAAATTAAAACCAAAAAAAACGCAAAGTGCGCGAACACCGCCCCCTCTGAAGGACCGCCGTCTTCAGCATGCCACAGGCAGCACCGCCAGCCTATGGACCGCTCGCCGATACGTCGCATCCATCGTCCTCACGTCCGCCACTCGGACCTTGCCGTCAGCGCCGACGTGCACCGCCACGATCCGCCCGATCATCCACTGCTGCGGCGGAAGGTTGTCCTCGGCGACGACGACGAGATCTCCAACGTCGACGTTTGGAACCTCCTGGCGCCACTTGTTTTTCGCCTGGAGGCTCGAGACGTACTCCCGGGACCAACGCTGCCAAAACCTGTGCCTGAGACTCGAGACACTGCGCCATCGTCGTAAGCAGGTTGGGCTGACTTGGTCCGGGAGCGCTGCTGAGGGTGGAGCTAGGAGGGGCCCGCCGATCAGGAGATGGCCTGGGCTTAGGGCTTCGCCGTCTTTGGGATCCGTGCTGATCGCTCCGAGGGACCTGGAGTTGAAAACGGCCTCCACGCTGGTGAGGAGAGTTCCGAGCTCCTCCGCGGTCAGGATGTCTTCGCCGACCGTCCGAAGCAACAGGTGCTTTGCAGACTTCACACCTGCTTCCCAAAGGCCGCCGAAGTGAGGTGCTCTGGGCGGTATGAACGCAAACTCGCATCCTTTTCTTGATGCGAATGTTGCGATACCGCCGCCTGCTCCTCCAGACGAGCCCGGAACTCTCTCATGTGGCGATCGGCTCCGACGAAGTTCGTCGCGTTATCTCACTACACCTTTGGAATGCCAATAAGAACGCATCAGTGGTGAGGTCAGACACTAACTCTAAGTGGACCGCTTTGGACGCAAAACATACAAACAATGCCACGTATGATTTGTACGGTGGCTTGCACCGAAAGCAACGAATGCAGGAACGAACTGTTCTGCGGCAAACTTCCATTAACCAACCATATCTTTTCTCGCAACAGACTTACAAGAGCTCGAGGGCCAGCATGACAATTTGTAACGTGCAGGTAGGACACGTACGTTTTAACAAACTGTGAGCCTTTCGACAACAACAACGGGAATTTGGCTTCGTACGGGATAGGAGCATTCAATAACCCACCCCCAACTCGCAGCAATGTCGAGGAACAACAATCTAATTTTTTCTCCTGGAGAAAAGGGCTTAGTTTTTGTATATTCGTTGCTACCGGTTTACTTTTTCGAATTTTACCCATGTCGTCACTGAACTCGTGAGATTGGATCACTTTCACTATTTTCTCGAACGCAAAATTCAGTTCTCTTGGTATAATACTTTTTCAAAGGGCTCGCAGCCCTTTGAATAAACCGTAAGACCCACACGAAAACCCTTAGAAGCCTTATGTGCGACGAAAAGGATTATATTTTCTGAAGCACATAATTGGGCTCTGGGATTACCACAAGCGCCAATGCTGATTTGCGTAATTCCATCGACACGACATCTGCAGGTAGTTCGAAATGTCGATTTACAGGGCAATCTTTTTCTGCATCGAGCAAAAACGACGGCCCAGCGAACCAAATGGAAGCTGTTAGTTCCTCAACGTCACATCCCCGTGACTCAATGTCCGCTGAGCTTACTTTCGTGGGGACATGTCTCCAGATTGCTTTTTCCGACCACTCTTGAATCTCCGCAACTCGGTTTGAGACAAAAACTGACAACGACGAAGGATGCGTTTTGATCCAATGCAAAGTGATCTTCGAATCCGTTTAGTGGAACACTTTTGTAATCGGAAAATTAAGCAATGGTCTTACACGATTATAAAGATCCGCAAGAAGGTGAGCTGCGCACAACTCAAGGCGAGGCAAAGTTTTCGTCTTGAGGGGAGCTACTTTGGATATTGCTGTCAATAAAGATACTTTTAAACCTTCAGCGGTACTAGGGCGAACGTAGATACACGCTCCATATGCTCGCATGGAAGCGTCAGCGAAACCATGTACTTCTGCCGGGACTTTGGCGTCTGTATGAACGAATCGCGATACCTTGATCTTGGGCAGCTGCAACAGCGTTCCCTTAAAAGCTTCCCAAGATGTCTGTAGTTGCATCGGCAGCGACTCGTCCCAGTCTAACTTTCAAAGCCACAGTTCCTGCAACAACATTTTTACCCTAGTCACTAGAGGACACAATAGGCCATGCGGATCGAAAAGTCGGGCAGTCACCGACAGTATGTTTCGTTTTGTCGCACGAAGATCCAGGAAAGAGTCAGTTCAGATGCGGACAACTCTGGGCAGTTAGAAAACCACTTTGCCAATTCAAATCCTGCCTCTTGCAATACCTGAGAAACTTCGTCTCGAAGGCTTAGCAGGTCCTCAACGCATCTGGCGCCAGTCAACAAATCGTCAACATAAAAGTCATTCTGAATGACCTTAGCGGCTTTTGGACACGAATCCTGCGCGATCTCTCCAAGCCGAATCGCCAGATAGGGTGCTGGCGAAGTTCCATAAGTCACGGTGTTCAGCTTGAAGATTTTTAGAGACTCAGATGGATTTCGTCTCCACACTATGAGCTGAAAGTTTCGGTCAGCTTCGTCAACCATTACTTGACGATACATCTTTTTTACGTCTGCTGCAAGCGCACACTTGTGCAGTCTGAACCGAAGAAGGGTCGAATACAGCTCCTCTTGAATGGTGGGGCCAACCATCAAGATGTCATTCAACACGACCTGCGTCGATGTACGGCTCGAGGCGTCGAATACCACTCTCAACTTTGTCGAGGTGCTTTGAGGTCGCAGCACGCATTGGTGCGGAATGAAATAGTGCGAACTGTCTGGAATTTTATTGTTAGTGGAAGACATGTGGCCCATGGCTTCATATTCTTCCATGAATTCCAGATACATCTTTTTTAAAGAAGGATCTTTGGATAATCTTCTTTCAAGCGACAAAAATCTACGTTTCGCAACTTCATATGATGAACCAAGAGTGTTTTGGTCAGATTTGAACGGCAAACGAACCGAAAATCTTCCGGATGACAATCTTTTTCTCAAAGTGTTGCTCACAAAGTTGCTACTCAGGAGTATGGACCTTGGCCTTGGGCGGCAAGTCCTCCACAGACCAAAATTTCTGCAGGGTTGTGTCTATTGACTCCAACACTTCCTCCTGGCAGCTAAGATGTACCAACATTTCAGCATTTCTTATTTTTTCTGAGGCACATCTCCCTGACACTATCTAGCCGAGAACGGTTTTCTGCAAAATGGGAAACTCAGGCCCTTGCTTTATCTGGCCGACTGACAATAGTTCAAAGAACGAGTCTGCGCCTATAAGCATGTCTATTTTTTGGGGCTTGAAGAAGAAGGGATCTGCCAATTGAATATTTTCAGGCACCCTCCAGCCGCTGGTGTTCACCGTTTGATCCGGATGATAACCAGAAATATTTTTTAATATGTAAAATTCGGACGACAATTGACTGCTACCCACTCGCGACTCGACTATCGTGTATATTTTCTTGGGTGCTTGAGCATTAGTTCCACCAATGCCCCGCAAGCTCAAACACATGTCCTCTCTCCTAATCTGAAGTCTCTGAGCGAGCTCGTCGGTCACAAAATATACTTGTGAACCAGAATCGAGAAAAGCTCGAGCCAAAACTAATTCGCCACTTTTTGTTTGGACGCTCACGATGGCTGTGGCAAGAATAACTCTATCCGATGCAGTCGCATGCAAAACATGCGAAGTGGATGGAGTATTCTGCAACAGCGTAGGCTGAGGAGGAGGTGGCAACGCGAGATTTTATGGCGAATAAATGTGCAGCAATGTGTGGTGTGAGGACTTACACACCCTGCATCTCTTCGATTTGCATCTTTTTACCGTGTGGCCCTTACGGAGGCAGTTAATGCACAAGGGAGCCTTTTTTGCGAAATCGAATCTTTGTTGAACTGTTAGGGCAGCAAAAGCAGTGCAAATTCCTACTTGTTGTTCTGCTGAGTTGCAAAACACACATACTTCGCGGTCGTCCATGGCAGCAACAAACGAAAAACTCCTGTTTCCATTCTTCTTTGTATAAGCCTGGTTCTGCTGAACAATTATTGATAGCGCTTGTTCAGGGCCGACTCACACTCGCTCCAAAGAGGAAGCGAGGTATAATCTAATTGTTCTTCCCATTTTCTTTTAGTTCTTGCATCGACTTTGCCCATTACTATATGGATGAGGATGGCATTCGTTTGTCATCCCCAATGGACAAAAGAGAATCGTACAGCGCTGTGACTGTGTCGATCAGGTTTCTCAAGGCGGTAGCTGATGGCTGGGAAATCTTTGGCAGATTAAACAGTGTCGATATATTGTCAAAGAAAATTAAACAATCATTGTACACCCGCCTTAGGCTAGCCAGAGCTTTTGGATAATTATCCGCGGTAACTTGGAATGCCCTGACTGTTCCTAGCGCGTCTCCAGCCAAACACGATATTAGATGGTTGAATTTTTCGATATCGTGCAGCGGCTCATCTTTGTCAACAAAAGTTTCGAAAAGGCTTATAAAATTTTTAAATTCGGAATATTTTCCGCTGAAGGTTGGAAGAGCGACGCTCGGCAAACGGCATTGGGGTGTGCGCGTTGCCGGCGGAGCGGAATTGTCAACGCTCTTACGCTTTAATTCCGCAATTAGGGAAATTAGCAACGATTTTGCTATTATCGCAGTCTCTTCGAACTCTTCGCGGTACTTATCATCTCCATATTTCGCTTCAATTTTATTTTGTATAAGCGAAGTGCGTATTTAGGATTTCTAATCGACATTCTAACTCAACCGTATTTAAAGAGAATCGACCCTCATTTAAATATCTTTGCGTTCGCTCTATACTCCTCATATATCCATCTCGTTGGTTTTTTAACTCTTCGATTCCCTGGTTGTTACTTTCCGATTTTGGCATGTTTTTTTGTATCGAAGATTTTTAAATTTAATTTATTTTTTTTTTTTTAAATTATATGTAAGTGTGTACAAAAAAATTTTGTTTTTAAATTTATTAAATTAAAAAAATTTTAACCAATGAGAGGAATAAGCTGAACGCAAGCAGTGTAGGGGAGTTATTTAAAATGAATTAAGAAATTAATTTAAGGAATCCTAAATTATTTAATAATTTAATATAATATGCCGAGCGCACGTAGTGTAGGGGAGCACACGCCAAGCTCAAACACCAAAAAATGAACAAACGTTTAGGCAGCGGCAACGCTTGCACCGTTCCAGCGATCGAAAACGAAAACGACGAAAGAGAACTCGAAAGAACGGGCTGCGCTGTCTGTGTGTGTGTGTATGTGTGTACGGCTGGCGGTGCTCAACGCAATGCTAACGGAGGATGATGCACTGACCGATAATGGCAACGAATATATAAACCTGACGCTTAAAAGCGCGGGAAATGGCGAAAGCGACGGAAATTTGAAGAAAATGCGCGGCAGAAAATTTGCCGGGGATTTAATTCTCGAATTATAACTTTTCACAATTCTCAACTTTTGCCTTTTTAATTTTTTGCAAAGCTATAATTGGTGTTCACTACGACAAGAAATGGGGGAATTTTATTAAAAAAAAAAAACAGGATGCCGACAAATATTTATTTTATTTTGGTCCAAAGCGATTCACTTATGTATGTATGTATAATTCAAAATATGTATATGTGTATGTTTACAATAAAAAAAAAGATTTCTGGCGCCCGAGTAACCTACACTACGGACCCCCAAAAACAACTTGGGGATGGCGGCCAGCGATCGGTACATAGCCACCCACTCCAACAAGAAAGTGCGACGTCAACAACAAGCAGGATGTAGGTACCAACATACATATTTGCTTCACACATACTTACACTGAGAATTACGCACATTTGTGTTAGCTGAACCAGACATTTTCGAGCAGCGAGGGTATACATAAACCCGAGCTGAGAAATAATATTCACTCTTAAGGGTCCCCAAGTACCGAACCGTCTCTCTCTTGCGGCTGACTGTAGGGTCCCCAAGCAACATACTCTCTCTCTCTCTTGCGGCTGACTTTAGGTCCCCAAGCACCAAACCGTCTCTCTCTTGTGGCTGACTTTAGGGTCCCCAAGCACCAAACCGTCTCTCTCTTGTGGCTGACTTTAGAGTCCCCAGGCAACATACACTCCCTCTGTTGCGGCTGACTTTAGGGTTCGCAAGCACCGAACCGTCTCTCTTGCGGCTGACTGTAGGGTCCCCAAGCAACATACTCTCTTTCTCTCTTGCGGCTACTTTAGGGTCCCCAAGCACCAAGCCGTCTCTCTCTTGTGTCCGACTTCAGGGTCCCCAAGCAATATACTCTCTCTCGCTCTTGCGGCTGACTTTAGGGTCCCCAAAGTAACCTATTCTCTCTCTCTCTTGTGGCTCTCTCTCTCATGGTCTCCAAGCACACAAATCATGGCCTGTTGGCGGGTGATTACCGGCCAAGGGCCGTCCGATACCCTCATTTCATTTCTACGTGGCAACCAGCCCTGGGGTCTATTCTACCAGCAGCCGTAATCCCGTGCTGTTCCTCTCGAGCAGCTGGACGGTTGCCGCCACCCGGCAGTCGGATTGGACGAGGGAAACGAAAGCAGCAAGGGCGGCACACCTCCAGTCAGGGGAGTCCGTTGGTCAGAATCAATCAAATGTCAAGAATCTTACCGAAATAAACTTAGTTATAATCAATTACTGTGTAATTTTCCACGACTTCTACTCTGGGTTGGGTCGGAATTCTCTTTCAGCAACCACGCCTGACACAAACAAATTTCTGTGACGAACCCTGGTTATCCCTGAGCCATCCCTGAGGCATCCTACAGCGACAAACCGTCATAGTGGCGCCCGAACAGGTTAACGTGGTTGCAAGAGATAGACCGACACCGGCGGAGTAATGTCGAGCTGGGTATATCTGGCACCAAAGAGCGAACTAACGGAATACACGGAAGACTTCGGATTAGAAACGGCAGAAAGAAGCGAAGATTTAAGACGTTTATTGGCAGCGTTCGCCAAAATAACGTATCATACAGAAACAGTCAGACAAAGACTCGCAGAACTGACAAAAAAATATAAGAGAGAAAAAAGCCCGGCAAAAGAAACAAATACAACGATCGTTGTAACCAGGGAAGAGAAGGGGAACTGCAACGAAGGCCCAGTACAACAGCTGGGATAATAGCCACCATAGAAACATGTCTAAGTGACAAAATGGATGAAGAGATAGAAAAAAAATGGAGAGGAAAATGGAAACTGAAAAATTAGAGAGTTTTCTAATTATTAAAACCGAGAAAAACTTGGCGGTGGCTAAAATTATTAACAGCGAAAAACGAAAACGAAAATGAAAAGGTGTCGACGGCTCAAATCAATTTCAACGAATACTTCTATATTTTTCGACAAAGTACTTAGAGCCTAGCTTAACGAAGGTTGGCGAAGACGGGGTGACTTCGCCGAGAGCGAGAGAAAACTTTATTGTGCTCCCGCCTTCGCCCTAAACTAACTTACACTAAACTTCAAGTTTTTATTTTTTTTAATACATTTCAAATTTCAATTTTGAGCGAACACCGGCCCCGTTGAACACCCATCGGGCTTCAACACAATGGAAGCGGCGCCAACTTATGAATGGCCCGCCGAAAAAGGCCTCCTCCACTAGTTCGCACGTCGACGACCCTGACCATGCCGTCCTCCCCTGCGTGCCTGGCGACTATTCTGCCGAGGAGCCATTGTTGGGGCGGCAGGTTGTCCACGAGGACGGCCACGAGGACGAGATCTCCCTCGCTGATGTTGGGCTGCTGCTGGTGCCACTTGCCCCGTATTTGGAGGCCCAGGACATATTCCGGGACCATCGCCGCCAGAACATTTGCCTGACTGACGAGACAAGCCGCCATCGCCGCAAGCAGTTGAGACCCTCCTGGTCCGGGGTCCGGAGTGCTGGTGTGGCGAGTAGCGGCCCGCCTGTCAGTAGGTGCCCGGGTGTCAGCGCCTCTCCGTCGCTTGGGTCGCTGCTGATCGCTCCGAGCGGCCGGAGTTCATCACCGACTCGATTCCCACGAGGACTGTCCCCAGCTCTTCTGCGCTTAGGGAGCGCGCTGCCCACCGCCCGTAGGAGTAGGTTCTTGGCAGTTTTGACACCTGCCTCCCATAGTCCGCCCATGTGCGGAGCCCGCGTTGGTGTGAAGACAAATTCGCATCCGCTTTTTGATGCGAATTCGCGTATCGCGTCGGCTTCGTCCTCTATCCTCTCTCGAAGGGCCCGGAAGTGGCGACTCGCTCCGACGAAATTCGTCCCGTTGTCGCAATGGACGACTTGGGGACATCCTCGGCGCCCAACGAACCTTTGAAAAGCCAATAAAAAGGAATCTGTGGTTAAATCTGAAACAACTTCTAGATGAACCGCTTTGGACGCAAAACAAACGAAGAGCGCAATGTAGGACTTATACGGAGGCCGACCACGAATTTTCAATGTCGTATAGACAGGGCCACAAAAATCGACGCCACATATAGCAAATGGGCGGAGAGCACGGAGACGATCTGCGGGTAAATTTCCCATAATTTGTGTCATTAGTCGAGGCTTACACTTAAAGCAGCGTATGCATGATCGAACTATCTGACTGCAGACCTCCTGAGCGTTTACGATCCAAATACGCTGTCGAAGGAGACTCACAAGGGCTCGTGGACCAACATGAAAATTGGAATGGTGAAGATGCCGAACATAGCTCTGCACAAATTGGGAGCGTTTTGTCAACAACAATGGAAACTTGGCATCGTATGATATAGGAGCATTAGCTAGTCGCCCCTTGTCTTCATGGATGAATGGATTCAATCGCTGAAGACTTGGGCCAACTCTGGATCCTTTACGAACTTTTTCTCTTTCTTCATGATACTCGTGCTTCTGTAATATCTCGACAATTTTTAGAAAAGCTTCATTATATTCAGTCGGCGACAAAGTTTTTTCAAATACCATACATATAAACATATGAACGAATACCCGAAGCAGTTTAAGGTGTGACGAAAATCCCTCGATGACATCTACCAAATCCAAATTTCTTACAGCAGCGGTCAGTCCGACCGCAGTCTTCCTCGATTCTTGTAGTAGGAATTCTTCATCTAGTTCAAAGTGTGCATTCTGTGGCCAGGTTGCATCTTCCTCTTTTAAAATCGCATGTCCAGTAAACCATATTGACTGTATAATTTCGTCGACGTCACAACCTCTTGATACAATATCTGCTGGGTTCTGTTTCGTTGGAACAAGCCGCCACGTAGCTTCACCTGACCACTCTTGAATCTCCGCTACTCTATTCGATACGAATGTGGATAATGAAGATGGATGAGACCGGATCCAATGAAGCGTAACTTCAGAATCCGACCAATAAACAATCCGTTCGATAGGTACCTTTAATAGGGGCTTGATTCTGTGGCAGAGATCTGCGAGAAGGTGAGCGGCACATAACTCAAGCCTTGGGAGGGTTTTAGTCTTGAGCGGCGCTACTTTAGACTTTGAAGTCAACAGCGATATTTTATAACCTTCTGCAGTTTTGCTACGAATGTAGACGCAAGCTCCATAAGCTCTTAAGGATGCGTCAGCAAAGGCATGTAATTGGACCGGTGACATCGGATCGGTATGCACAAACCGGGGAATAGATATTTCCTCTAATTTAGACAATGTAATTTTTATCATATTCCAAGCTGTTTCCAAATGAATAGGAATCGACTCATCCCAATCTAACTTATTAAGCCAAAGTTCCTGCAATAGGATCTTTCCTCTTATTACAATAGGACTTAATAAGCCGAGGGGGTCAAACAGCTTCGATGTCACCGATAGTATGTTCCGTTTTGTCGCTCGGAGACCCATGACAGCAGTGTCAATTTGAAATTTGAAGGCATCTTCGTTAGGCAACCACGATATTCCTAACGCCTTAGTTGACTCTGAGTCCGAGATGGGTATGGATTTAACTGTGCTCTCAGATGCGGTAACGTCAGGTGAGTTTGAAAACCACTTTGTCAATTCAAAACCTGCAGTTTGAAGAACCTGAGATACTTCAGACTTAATAGACTTTAACTCCTCTACGCATGCAGCACCAGTCAACATATCATCGACATAAAAGTCGGATCCAATAACCTTATCAGCTCTAGGAAAAGAAACTTTGGCAGACTCACTTAACCTTTTTAAACACCGAATAGCCAAAAACGGGGCTGGTCCAGTACCATATGTTACGGTGTTAAGCTTGTATAATCTCAAGGACTCAGAGGGGTCTCTTCTCCACACTATAAGTTGAAACTGCCTATCTGCTTCATTCACCATCACTTGGCGATACATTTTCTTTACATCGGCGGTCAGGGCAAACCTATGCAGCCGGAAGCGCAGTAACGTTGAGTACAACTCATCTTGGATTGTCGGCCCAACCATCAAAATGTCATTTAGAGACTTCTGAGTTGACGATTTACAAGACGCATCGAAAACGACACGTAACTTGGTTGACGTACTTTGGGGTCTCAGAACACATTGATGTGGGATAACATAATGTGGAGCAGAAGGAAGTTTATCTGTAAGAGACATATGACCTAAGGAAAGGTACTCCTTCATAAATTCTAGGTACATTTCCTTCATCTCAGGGTCTCGAGACAGCCTTCTTTCAAGCGACAAAAACCGCCGTTTTGCAACTTCAAAAGAGTTGCCTAACTCATTTGGATCCGATTTAAACGGCAGTCTTACTTCAAACCGACCTGATGGCAAAACCTGAGTAGTCTTCCGGTAGCGTTCTTCACATAACTTTTGCTCAGGTGACAGAATTTTCTTTAGAGATGGCATTTCTTCCAGTGACCAAAACTTCTGTAGTGTGCTGTCAATAGACACTAAAATCTCTTCACTACAACTGATACTTTTCACAACTTCTGTAGGGGAAGATGCCTTATATCTACCCGATACAACCCAGCCGATGAGGGTTTTCTGCAGAGTTGGAAAGTCAGGACCTTGTCTAATTTGTCCAACAGCTAATAATTCGAAAAATGATTCTGCTCCTATTAACATATCTATTCTTTGTGGCTTGTAGAAATAGGGGTCTGCTAGTGGTAGGTTCTTTGGAATTTTCCAGTCATTGATATTGACCGACTGGTCAGGATGATATCCTAATATTGATTTCAAAATCCAAAAATCGAAGGAGAACTCACTACCATTTATTCGCGACTTCACCATTGTGTGCACCTTTTTCTTTACTTGAGAATTGGACTCGCCAATACCAAGTAAGTTTATACACGACTCCTCTTTACGGATCTGTAAGCGGTGAGCAAGGTTCTCTGTTATAAAATTCGTTTGGGACCCAGAGTCAAGAAGTGCTCGGGCCCAAATATATTCACCGTTTTTAGTTCTTACACTTACGATCGTCGTGGCTAAAATCACTCTGTCCAATGATGTCGCATGCATAACATGTGACGTGGAAGGCTGATCTTGATTTAAAGAGGGAGAAAGAATCTCTTGGGGTGGTGGCAACGCTAAACTATTTTCGGACACTGTATATCTATGCAGTAAAACGTGATGCGAGCGGCCACAAACTCGACATTTATTAAATTTGCATTTTGAAACAGTGTGACCCTTTCGCATACAATTGATGCATAAGGAAGCAGATTTTACCAAAAGTCAAACCTTTGCATTACCGAAAGGCGACCAAACGGACCACAGTTTGCTAGGATATGGTCTCCTGCATTGCAATAGCTACAACTTTGCTGGGATTTACTGTTGGACGAAGAACAAGAAAATGAGCTGCGATTATGTGGCTTGCTCGACATAACTTTATCTTGCTTTGGTTTCGTCTATTCTTCAGCGGATAAATGCTGGTATCGGCGGTTTAACGGACCAAAGCGGTAACCTTTCATAATCTAATTGTTCTTCCCATTTTTGTTTGGTCACTGGGTCTACTCTGTTCAAAACAAGATAGATCAACATTGCATTTGAAATCTTGGTGTCGTCTCCTATCGATAACAAAGAACCGTATATAGATGATACGGTGTCGATAATATTTCTTAAAGACGAAGCTGACTGTTGCGTTATTTTTGGAAGACTAAACAATGTTGAAATATTATTCATAAAAATTAAACATTCGTTATCATACACTTTTTTCAGGCTGATCATAGCCTTTTCATAATTGCTCTCGGTGACTTGGTAGGCCTTAATAGTTCCCAAAGCTTCACCAGAAAGACAAGAAATTAAGTGATTGAATTTTTCTATGACGGGAATGCTGTCGTCTTGATGAACAAGAGTTTCGAAAAGGCTAATGAAATTCTTAAACTCCTAATATTTGCCGCTGAATTTCGGGAATGCCAAATTCGGAAGACGAGCTCGAGTTGGGGCTACAGAAGCTGATCCAATTATTTTGGTTTCGCTTGCCGTCTTCAAGGCTAAGATAAGCGACATTATTTTTGCCTTGGTAATTATTGAAAGCTCTTCCAACTCTTCTCCGAACTCATCGCCATCATCTAAATCTTCGATCTGTTCTTGTATTTGAGTTGCCTTAATAATAGAAGCATTTAAAATCTCTAGCCGACAAGTTAGTTCTACTTCTTGGATCGGAATCTGGCCGGCTTCTATTCGATCATTTAATCGGCGGATGCTCATCACTCGTTTTTTTGAGCTTATTTTTAAGATCCGCAAGAAGTTCAAGAGATTTTGGCTTATCTGGACTCATTTTAATTTATTTTTATTTTTTATATATAAACCACGAAATAAATAAATATATATATAAATAAATTATTTATCCAAGAATAATAATTAATAAAATAAATAAGTTTTAAAAGAGGATAATTTTTCAATTAGAATGACGACAAAATGTTAAATAAATTTTCGAAACAAAATACTAAGAGTAATAACAATTTAATTTAATTATTAAATTTGTTCGAAAAAATTATTTTAATAATTATCCACAACGAAAACGACGAAAAAATATTAAATTGAATATCGAGCCACGAGGTATCAAAATTAACAGTGGTTGCAAATGACGGCAAAAATCAGTATACCCGTCCGAATGCAGGGTAGCGCGTCACTTTGATCTTCAGCGCTCCAAACCAAAAGTCCAACAACAATTACAACGATGCTAACGGCAGACAAGCGAAGCGAAAAAGGAAAACGAAAAAGTTAACCGCTGCAGCTGCTTGTATATGAGGACTTATGTATTGGTTATATATAGCGGCGGGGATGATTTTACCAACTATTAATTTTCGAGTTTCAATAAATAAATTGGGGGCGACAGTGATTGCAATAATATAACACAATTATGTAAATGTTGCGTCCAACGGAGGTTCAAATAGGTTATAATGTGTATGTGTATATGTATGTGTATATAATAAATTTTAATATAATTTTTTATTTTTATTTATTATAAATAAATGCATGCACAACTAGCTCTACTATATCGAAAGCGAGGTGCAATTTTTCAGCACAAGACAATAAACAATTAAATTGTTTTTCTTATAAACTCAAGCTTTCAATTTTTTGCACAAATATCTCAGGTTCTGCTTTAGGGTCTTTCAATCCAGCTGCCACTTTCCTTTTGCACATTGAGCAGTCGCAGGGCATCCCTCTGGCAGCAGTTCTTTTGTGGCGAACAGGGTATTTCGCGACCGGCACGATATTTTAAGCAGGAGCTGCTGTGTATTTTCTATCCTCAAACTAGCAAAGAAAGTAGAAGAAATAGAAGCAGAGAACCTGACACAGGCAAGCCAACCTGCACAGCAGCAACTAAGACCGGAGATATGTATGCGCTGCGGAGAAACCGGACATGCGGCACGCACGTGTAGCAATCCCCCGAGGCTGTTTTGCTGGCTCTGTGGAAGAATCGGTACGAGAACCACGGAGAGCTGCAGGTTAGGGCCGGGAAACACAGGAGGCCCTGAGCAGATGAAGCTGGCAGCTCAGGCGGCAATAAAAGAGCAGCAGGGGAACAGCTGTTCCAAATAGTAGCCCCGATAAGGGTCGGAAGCAAGACAGCAAAAGGAGTCGTGAACACAGGATCATCGAGAAGCGCGATAAGCAGAAGCAGATATCAAGATCTGAGACAACAAGGCGAATGGAGTGGAACCCGATCAGAAATAACACTGGCCAAGGGAGCAACTCAGAAGACGAGAGGAAAATTCGCGGCAGAAATCCAATTTGGAGGAAGATTGTTCAGGTTAAAGTTCATGATACTAACAGAAGTGGCAAGAGGAATACTGTTAGGAATGGACTTTCTAGTCGGGGCACGCAGCACGCTGAGGTGTGGAGGCTTAGAACTAGAGATAAGAGCGGCCGGAGACGAAGAGGACCAACCGGAGACAAATACGGAGCCAGAAGACACGACAAGAGAACCCTCCGAAAAGGAAGTACAGGACTTTCTGGAAACGCATAGGCAATTATTTGAAGGAATTCATGGAATCAGTAATATAACAACGCATAAGATTTACCTCAAGGATGATAACCCGATAAAACAGAGGTACTATCCGCGAAATCCAAAACAGCAGGCGATCATCAATGAACAGGTTAACGAGCTGTTGGCACTGGGACTCATAGAACCGCCACGTAGCTCGTACTGGTGGGCAGTAGTGCTAGTAAGAAAGAAAAATAACGAATGGAGAATGTGTGTGGACTATCGACTCCTGAACGACAGAACAGAAAAAGACGCTTATCCAGTACCAATTAAAGTTCTTCTCTACAACTCCACCCTTAAGCCCATTTGGACCTACGGCTCCCAGCTGTGGGGGAACGCGAGCAACAGCAACTTTGACATCATACAGCGCTCACAATCAAAAATCCTGCGAACAATCACTGGGGCACCATGGTATGTTCGGAACGAAAACATCACAGGGATCTGGGCATACCACCGGTCAAAGATGAAATAGCTAAGCAGAAAGTGGCCTTCCATAACAAGCTTATACTGCACCCAAATAATCTCGCAAGGAACGGGTTTCGAACAGAACTCGTCTGCATCGTAACGATCTACCAATCCAGCAATAAATATTAGGGCCCGTTAGTCTAAATTCAGTCTACATGACTGTAAGTTAAGATTTTATATACTTATTGTTAGTCTCATATAGAGAAGATTCAATAAATAAAGCATATATTAAAAAAAAAATCTTCGACCAGTTAAGAGAGGCAAAGTTTATCAGCACGATAGATCTCAAGTTAGGATATTGGCAGATCCCAATGGAGAGGGATAGTTGGCAATATACAGCATTTACAGTTCCCGGACGTGAACTTTTCCAATGGAAAGTCGTGCCATTTGGGCTAACCCAGCCCCAGCAACGTTTCAAAGGGCGCTGAACACATTAATAGGGCCAGAAATGGAACCATTCGCGTTTGCGTATCTGGACGACATAGTGGTTATTGGCCGGAGCAAACGTGAACATTAGAGAAACTAAAAGAAGTATTCAGCAGACTACAAAACGCAAACCTGCGGATTAATCCGGACAAATGCCACTTCTTCCAGAAGGAGCTAAAGTACCTAGGACACGTCATAAGCGATCGGGGCATTCGGACAGACCCGGACAAAGTAACGGCAATTCGAGACTTACAAGGAAGGAGGACCACAAAGGAAGTACACAGCTTTTTAGGAATGGCATCATGGTACCGACGATTCATACCAAATTTCACCGAACAGGCAGGAGCGCCGTAAAGCTTAATCAAGAAAGGACAGAAGTTAATGGACCGAAGAGCACCAGGAATCGTTTGACCAACTAAAAACGATCCTAACAAAAGCGCCGGTACTGGGCATGTCCCGATTTCACAAAGCAGTTTAAACTGCAAACGGATGCCAGTGACTTAGGCGTAGGCGCAGTCCTAACACAGGACGGAGAGGACGGGGAGCACGTAATATCGTTTGCCAGCAGGAGGTTGAGCAAAGTAGAAAAAAACTATAGTGCAACCGAAAAAGAATTCCTAGCGATATATTGGGGCATCAATAAGTACAAGATGTACCTAGAAGGCTATTGGTTCATAGTGGTAACAGACTACATGGCTTTGAAGTGGCAAAACTGAATAGAAAGTCCGTCGGGAAGAGTGGCCAGATGGGCGCTAGGCCTACAACCATTCCAATTTGACGTCCAGTATAGCAAGGGAAAATGGAATGCGGTAGCAGACGCCTTATCCAGAGCACCAGAGCAATTGCAACTGAGTACAATGTAAATACATACATATGTATATGCTTATTTGGCTAACTTGATTTGATTTGCATAGTTCTTGAGATATAGTTCGGTATTGACAAATGAAAACAAATGAAATTAGCGTTGACTCTGTTGAGCACCTTGGTCAGCTGTTCCAAAGTCATCCGTTAGATGGCGCCATAAAAGGCGGAAATGTAGGCGCTAGCCAGGCTAAAGCGTTTAATGGGTTTTTGGGCGTTAGAGTGGGCGTGGCAAACTTTAATTAGGCCAATCGATATTTATTGACGAAACAAATACATATCAATTAAAATTTTCATAATATCATCAAAACTGTGCCCACAGCTTGTGGCTTATGGGCGTCAGAGGGGGCGTGGCACCATTTTGAAACAAACTTGCGCTGCGTAGGAACTCCTCAAATCTACATGCAAAATGCCAATCTTCTAGCTTTTATAGTTTCCGAGATCTCAGCGTTCATACGGACAGACAGACGGACAGACAGACGGACAGACAGACGGACAGACAGACGGACAGACAGACGGACAGACAGAAGGACAGACAGACGGACAGACAGACGGACAGACAGACGGACAGACAGACGGACAGACAGACGGACAGACGGACATGGCTAGTGATCCTGAACAAGAATATATATACTTTATAGGGTCGGAAACGCTTCCTTCTATCTGTTACATACTTTTGCACGAATACAATATACCCTTTTACTCTACGAGCAACGGGTATGACAATAGAGTACACGGAGACCTGGATCGTGGAAAAATATAAGGAAATGAAAGGAGAACCGCAAAGCACGGAGTTCAAGATAGAAGCAGGCAGGCTATATAAGCTGGGTGGCGGTCGGAGAGACCCACAACCATGGAAACTGTGCGTAACTTTTTTTTTTTTTTTATTTTAACTTTGCTTTTATTTATTGAATCTTCTCTTAATTTTGAGACTAACAATAAGTTTACGAATCTTAACATTAAAATTGAACTAACAGTATAATAAGACTGCATTCTGGTTGCGCGTGCCTCAAGGCGTGATTGGTTGATCAACCTTGTAAGACCTCTCGGTTAGGGTGCAACGATAGCTTGGTAAAGTACTTTTAATTCTGTTTGCGATAACTTCTTTGACTGGTAGAATGTTTAAGTCGCGATGTATGTTTTCGTTGCGAACGACCACGGTGCCCCGGTGATTGTTCTCAAGATCTTCGACGGAGCTCGCTGGACTATGTCAATATTGCTATTGCTGGCATTCCCCCATAACTGAGAGCCGTACATCCATATAGGTTTTAGTACCGAGTTATACAGCAGCACTTTATATTCAAGACTAAGGGGAGACCGAGCGTTGATAAGCCAATGAAGGCTACTGGCTTTTAGCTTTAGGTGTGTTCTTTTGGCTTCAATGTGCCGGCGCCATGTGAGTCTTCTGTCGAGGTGTATGTCACTTCGTTTGCTTGCGGGAGTGGAGTATGGTTTAACATGAGCGGCGGGCAGTTTTGCCTGTTCAGGGTGAACGTACTTGCATTTTTGTTCGTTCACTTTAATTCGCCAATCTGATAGCCACTTTTCAACATCGATCAGATGAAGAGCGAGCTGCGCAGTTGCTTGCATCGGGCATTTTGAGCGGCTGAGAATGGCTGTATCATCAGCAAACGTAGATGTTGTTAGTCGTGTGCTTGTTGGGATGTCTGCTGTGTAGAGGACATATAATGTTGGCCCAAGCACGCTTCCTTGGGGAACTCCAGCTCCAATAGTGAAATCGTCGTTATAGCAGTGTTGCGCCGAACAGCAAATTTTCTGTCGTAGAGGTAAGACTCTAAAAGCTTATGGGTGTTGTAGGGGAGCATTGTCTTGATCTTGTACTTAGACCTTCTAGCCAAACTCTATCAAATGCTGAGAGACGTCTAAAAATATGGCAGTACAGTACTCTCGGTTTTCAAACGCGTTCCGAATTTCTGATGTTATCCGGTTGACCTGCTCAATTGTTCCGTGCTTTTCACGAAACCCAAATTGATGTGACGGAATTCCTTCCTGGATTCTTGGGTATGTGTTTAACCGAGTCAATACGCATTTTTCAAAGAGTTTAGATAAGCATGAGAGTAGGCTTATAGGTCTATACGATGTGGAAATTGTGTGGTCTTTTCCTGGCTTTGCTATCATTATTATAATCGACTTTTTCCATTTCGCTGGAAAGTGGCCAAGTTTTGCGATGGCATTAAAAAGCTTGGTGATAGTGCAAACGGCGCAATATGGGAGCTCTATGATCATTTTGGGAGTTATGAGGTCGCAGCCCGGGGATTTTTTCGGATTCAGCTGATTTTTGACGATGCTAACGATTTCGTTTGGGCGAAACTCAATTGGTTCATGTTGAAGCTGAGGCTCATCTGGTAAAGTCGGCAAGGTGAAAGAACTAGTGGCAGGATTTGGTTGGAAGACATTTTTAAGGTGGTTGGCAAACGTGCTGGCTCTGTCTGCATCGCTGCGCGCCTGTGGGATTTCTAATAGGCATCACGGTTACTTTCGGTGTGCTTAGAGTAGGGTGAGCTCTCCATAGTGAGTGTTTTGTACTAGATGTTGACAATTGCTCTATGTAGCGTCGGTGGACATGTGCTTCTTCTTGCTGTAAAGCTTTTGTGAGTTGACGTGAGGCATATTTTAAGCTTTGCCTAGCAGATAGTAATCTGTGGAGTTGCCACTTTCGACGTAAGCGTCGCTTTTCGAGGACGAGCTGTTCTAGTTGTAGATTTGTCTTCTTTTGGTTGCTTTGTGTACTTGTAGTTTGGGGTGTTGAAACTCGAGCTGCAGAGACGAGTACAGACTCCAGTGTATTAACAAATCTGTCTATGTTGGCTTCATCGTTGAGATGAGGACTTAGCTCAATGTGTGAGCTAATGTATTTCTTGTACTTAACCCAATTGGTTTTCTGAGTTGTCAATTTAAACGATTGCTTCAATGCGCCTGGATGCGTCGGAGTAGAATAAACAGGACAGGCGAGTGATCAGATGAATGATCCGAGAGGCATTCGGCGCTTATCAGATTTTTTGGAATGTTTTTGGTAAGGATACACGGTGGGCTCATCACAGCAGCGATTGAAGTCGGAGGAAGGTGGGTAGACGCCACCGTTGATACAGGGGCATCGAGGAGTTTCGCCAGTGAAAGTTTTACAAAGCTGGTTGCCCGCGCAGACGAGGTTTGTGAAGTTGTCACCAGAATAGCGTTGGCCGATCGGCCATGTCTGGATGTGACAAAATTGTGGCGCACCCCGGGCACGTTGGCGGGCACCACAGTTCTCTTACCCATGTTGGTGATGCCCACCATGTTGGACCGAGTGATACTTGGGATGGATTTCCTCAAAGCAGCCGGGACGCGCGATGGAATGAGGAGTACCTCAAGGAACTCCATAAGCGGAATAAGTAACTCCTACAAGAAATCTCCGTGCCGGGGACATGGTGGTGGTCAAGGAAGACAACCTTCCGTCCAATGAGTGGAGACTAGGCAGAATTGACGCGGTGTTTCTAGGATAAGATGGCCATGTTCGTGTGGTCGACATCCGCACTGCGCGAGGACTCATTAAGCGTCCCATAGCGAAGGTGGTCCTTCTTTCAATGGAAGAGTCCGCTTGCCCGCAATAACCAGTCGACCCTTCACTCCGGTGTTCCAATTCATCACCCTGATTCGTAGCGTCAATTAAAAGATCCAACCCGTAGTTCCAATTCACAGTTCTTATCAGTACTGATCCAAACGTGCGGCCATGATCACCACACGCTTCTGCATCTCTGTGAACCACCGATGTTTGTTCGGCAACCGTGGGGTCCAAGAACGACAGCGCTGTCCGGCTCGACGTGATCTTTAAAATAGAGCCTCACGTGCGCACACCAATCCGGTAACTGAGCGACGCGGTAAGGACCCACTTCCGGGACATTACGCTGGCTGACGAGCGGTTCTATATCCCCGCGACGATCTCCATCATCCTGGGCGCGGATATGTATCCGAGCGTGATGCGGCCCGGCTTCCTCAAAATACAGGATGGACTACCAGTAGCCCAGAGCACCGTGTTTGGGTGGGTCATGTCCGGAGCCTGCCACCAGATGTAAGAAGAGCACCAGGCAACTACGGCCAGCAAACTTTAAATTTTCGGAGACAGGATGCTGATGGTATGGTTCTGCGGCAAAGGAGTTAACTTTTATCGGCCACACCCAGCAATCGAAAAAAAATACATATTAAAATTCAATGACGTCACATGACATGCCTGAACCATGACAGAAGCAATCACAGAATCAAAAAGTGAGTGTTTACATCGGAGTCTCCCAGGAAGAACTGGGACGGCTAGTATATAAAAAATAGTTTATAAAAAATTGTAAAGCTTTCTCACTATTTCTCCTGTAACTTGAAAAATATTTTGAATTTTATTCTGAAATTTTAGGGACACATTCTTGGATAGTATGGGTAGACATTAACGCAAAAAAAAAATTAGATTTTTGAAGCATAAACAATAAATGGCTCTGTACTGTATCCGGGCGATTGGCACCAAATTAAAAACAATAAAATAGGCATCACCAAATGTGGTCACAGATACCCTGTCACAAATCAATATGAACGAAGTACAGAGATCTTATGCAAAAGAACTAGGCCTACAGATCGATATGGAGAAGCCGCTTTTAATTAATTTATTCGGGCGATAAAAAAAGAAAGACAAATGCATGGATATCAAAACAGCTAACACTCTTTAGCTTGCAATTAATTAATATTGAGCTCAAAGGACGCTTTTGAAGACGCTAGAACATGAAATTCGCACAAACTTTGTTTTCAATGACTGCAGGCACGGTAAACATAAAGCTAAGACTACCAAAGGTTTACCAGGAACAACACCCACGACGAACTTGTAACGAACTGATTTTTACGGTCTGCTCGCTACGAGTATCGTGCGGCTAGCTCAGAAGATTTGTGTTGTTCGTCCCACCAAATTTATATAAACGTGACCGCCCGATTGTCTAGTGAGAACGCACAGAAGGTTAGGATATTTACAAAGATCTTTATTCGCCGACTTGTCCCTCGGCCTGGGACTAATGGTGATAGATGGGTATCTCAACGCCTTCCTTGAAGTATTTGTGGTCGCTCCACCGTCGCTCTCCGCTGCCTCGCCGTTCGCTGCTCGCTGCTCCGTAACGCCTCCGCTGTCTTTGGCCTCGGGGCTTTTGAGGGTCTAGGGATGCGTCACCGTTCCCAGACTAGGGTGAACAGGCACTGGGCTCTCAAAGCGTATGCCTTTCGCAGCCACAGCCTCCTGTCCCTGGATCTGTCCCGGCCGGTCACACCAGACGCCTACACAGCTTCTACCTGACGGTTCAAGCATACGCCGGAAGGCCGCCAATGTAGTCCCTGTGGCAGGACGCTAGGTTCAAGACGAACTCTTCCGCCCTCGCCTCTTCGCCGTGGACTAGACACGTCGAAGTGTAGCTTGGTTGTTGCTGGGCCTGCGATGACTGCTCGTCGTGTCTCGTGTCCTCGAAGTCCTCGCTCTGCTCGCGGCGCGAGTCCTGGCTCCGTTGTCCGCGTGCTCTTGTGAGACTAGGTGCAGCGGGTCTCTGGCTCTCGGGATTTGGTAAGCTACCGGTCTAGGACTCTGGCGGTGAACTACTGTGCTCTCGACGCATACGCCTCTCGAGACACCCGTGGTTCGGACGCGCGTCCTTCTTGGCTAGTCGCACAAGGGCCTGCACAATTTTCCCCTGTCGGTTCAGGCGTACGCCGGAATTCGACAAGGCAATTGTTTTCGCACGGCAGCTGGTTCTGGACCACTTCCCTTCCGAGCCCACGGTTCTTTGTCGGAGGACTCTTTTTATTCACTTCTGTCGGATTCGCCGAGCAATACGCCAAGCTCAAATCGCGACCAGAATTAGAACAAAGCGCCTGGACTTAGCCGCGTGATGCCTTAAGGTCCTCAGCTACCTGTTTCTCAGCTCGGAGACTTCAACTCTAAGTCCCGAACGTCTTGATGTAGCGATCTTGCTCCTGTTGACTCGGCGCGGCTCTGCTTCCTCCTAATGTTGACTTGACTTGTTTTATTCACTGATTTTCGGCTTGTCTACTGATCTTGCTGGATTGACTCCTTGTGATCGACTGATCCCGCTTCCTGCGCTCGGGCCGCTTATATAGGCCGGCGTATCCCGTTAATTCTCGGCTTCTCCTTATTCGGTTTTGCGCACGACACCATACTCGGTCCAAAGTCCGCCGCCTTCTACCGTTACACGTTCTCTCCAAACTCTCTCCAGCCATACTCTCCAAACTCTCATCTTGTTTCTCTCCAAACTCTCACCAGCTGTATTCTCCAAACTCTCACCAGCTGTATTCTCCAAACTATCACCAGCTGAATTCCTCCAAACTCTCATTTATTTGTGAGGAGTTATTTAACTCCTCACATTCTCCCCTTTCTTCGGGAACGAAATGAGACTTGCACCTCTTCTCCGGCTGTTATTTTGGAGTTCTCCTTGGATCCGCTGTTCTGGATCGCTGATGTTGGTCCTCCTTCCCTCGACGTCGCTCCTTCTCGTTCTATGTAGTTCCCGCCCCAAGATGTTTCCCCCATAGACTTGATTTTCTTCTCTCCGGCTGTCTTCCTTGTAAATCATTGTAGCCTTCGAGTCCTCTTGCTCCTCCAAATGGTTCTCTCGACGCTCACATCTCGTATTTGAGTTCCAAAGCGCCGATGCTCCATTCCTTTTCCAGCCAAAGATGTTTCCCCGTAGACGTCTCGTGTTCTCGTCTCCTTCGTATCTCCTTTTGAGTATCCCGCCCAAGATGTTTCCCCCATATGCTTCGCGTTCTAAGCATCTCCTTTCCTTCGTTGTCTGGTCACACTACTGCTTTCCCGATCGGTTTTCCAGCCGATCTCGATGATTTGAAATAGTGCAGCGTTGCCATTCGGTGGTGGCGATAGTTTTTAGTGTGACCCTTCATGTGCCGTCATCTCCAGTTTTCTGAGCCCATCGATCGACACTATCGTCTAGTGCCAATCGACCGCTTATAAATCGAAGCGCCCCCATCCCTTTATTGAAGTGATGTAGCATAATTCTTTGCACTTGGTGAGTATTTCATGCTTTCTTTTGTTTTCCTTTTTTTATTTTCTCCCTTTGCCCTTCAGTTGCCCTTTCCAGGCTCAACCTCTCTCTTGCTGAGATGGCGACCTGACAGGAAGAGTGCAAAGAGGAAGCTAAACTCATTGCTTGGCATTGTTATTCTCCCCGGCTTCAGGTAAGTATCATAAGTTTTAACGTTTATTCTTTCCTGCGTTTACTTATATATTTCCCCTTTTTTTTTAGATTACTGCTGCCGACGATGCATCCCTCCCTCATCTTTCCAGCTACCTCCCCGACTTTAGATTAATAAGTTTGTGTTTATTTGTGTTTTTTTCTTTTAATTTATTGGGCGTATACTCGGATGCCGGCTGCCCCTACCCTCCCCCGGAACCACCGTCCGCTTTGGGTGACCAGGACGCACCTCCTTCCGCCCTTCCTTCGCGCCGTCGCGACCGCCGGTGCCTCGGCAATACCTTCCGGCCATTCTTCGCGGGCGACCTCTCGCCAACCGCCTGGCTCCGGAGCCGACACCTGCCGCTCGACAAGCGGCCGCGCGCGCGCTACCTCTGGCTCCGACTGCTGCCGCTGCAGAGCACTATGGGGAATTTGCCCGATTTTTTGGAATAAATGTATTTTTCAAAAGTATGCCGATTTTCTATTTTTTTTTTTTAATGTATTAAGAAAACATCAAGCTGTTTGGTAACATACCGCAAATGTTAACTTAAAAGTCTAGTATTTAAATACTAACTGTTAAAGTCAGCTGTTGCAAGCGCACATGGTTTGTTTACATTTTGCTTAACTTTGAAGTTCACTTTCAAATCATTATCTCTGCAACAAAATGACGTAAGACAGTCAAATTTGAAATGATTACCAATTCTCCAAGTATGTTCTTTATGAAAATACTTATATGTTGCTTAATATGTGCGTCCAATTTTAACAATTTGTAAATGTAGCAGGTGATGTTTTCGTTTGGGTGTTGGAAATAAAGTTAAACTTTCAATAGAGTTTTAAAAAAATGTTTAACTTTGTTCAGTGAGTGTCTATATCCATGTTGTAGAGTCATTCATTGCGAATTCAGAACATATTGCCTCAACGTGCGCTTCGTGCGACTTTTCGCGTATTTTCATTTTTTGGAAACCAATCTCTTGATCAAAAACGCAGCCCTGCTGGAAGTTTTGCATAAGCAAAAGGGTCTTCGAGAAAAAGAAGATCGCAAATTCACTTTTGTTAGCAAGCAAGTTGATCTTACAGTCGAATTTCCAACTTTACAGATGTTTTTTAGAGAGCCATGCCATACTTCAGACCCCATCATTTTATCAATAAATTTGAAGAAGCGCGTCCGAAAACATAAGCTGCTTTCTCTTCCACCAGAAGTATTCAATTGTTATTATGCGAATATGAACCTGGAGAGGAGTCTTTAGATGTTGATGATTATGAACTATGATTTTTTGTACAACATTGAAATTGAAAACAAGAGAGAACGCTATAGTCGGGTGCCCCGACTATCAGATACCCGTTACTCAGGTAAATTGAGTGCGAGGGAGATGGAGATAGAAACTTTGATCACGCATAACTTTTTAACGAATGGTCCGATTTGAAAAATTTCTTCTACATTTCGATAGGTATTGATAAACACAATAAAACTGCATTTTTACTTTTCCGAAATATTTAAATTTTTAAAATCGTATATAAGCTATTGTGGGCGTTAACGGGGGCGTGGCACCTTTTTGAAACAAACTTGCGCTGTGTAGGAACTCCTAGAATCTGCATGCAAAATGCCAATCTTCTAGCTTTTATAGTTTCCGAGATCTCAGCGTTCATACGGACAGACAGACAGACAGACAGACAGACAGACGGACAGACAGACGGACAGACGGACATGGCTATATCGACTCGGCTAGTGACCCTGATCAAGAATATATATACTTTATAGGGTCGGAAACGCTTCCTTCTAGCTGTTACATACTTTTGCCGAATACAATATACCCTTTTACTCTACGAGTAACGGGTATAATGAAGAGCATATAGAGCTAAATTTGTTATAAAAAATATAACAAATTCGGTGGGGGGTGGGGGGGTATACTTTCACTTTTCCAACAGGTGTGTATAGGTATGTAGAACACTATAAAAAAAACCTCACTGAAATATGTTACATAGTTCGCGAGTTATTAATTTATTCCAAAAAATCGGGCAAATTCCCCATAGTGCAGAGGAGGTCGGTGGTTGACCTCGGGCTTTGGCCACACCGAAGGTCCTTTCTCTAATGGCTCGGGTTCATTTGGGGGGCCTCTTCCTCCCATATCCGTGGCTTATCCCCGTCTGCCTCGGTCGCTGGTCCCTCCGGCCACGTCCACACCACCGACTGCTGCCGCCACCGCACACCCTCGGCTATGAATGCCCGCGTGCTGTGGCTGACGTGGGCCGCCGGTACGTCGGTCCTCACCGTCGTCGACCCCTCCGTTGTGGGGGACGGAGTCTCCGGCGTCTTTGGCTCGGGCTGGTGGTACCGCGGGGTAGGTGGCCGTGCTGGCCGCCATGGGGGTGTAGCCCTCGGCACTTCTCCTCCGTTCCCCGGGTCTTCGCTGCGATGCCCTTCCGGGTCGCTCTGGGGCGTCAGCGGCACCTCCGGCCGCCATGGAGGCGTGGCCATCGGCGCTTCTTCTTCGCTTACCGGTTCCTCTCCGTAGTGCCACTTCGGTTCGTACCGGGGCGTCGGCGGCACCTCTGGCAACCATCTTGGCGGAGATGGTGCCCACTCTTCCTTCTCGTCCTTCTCTTCCGCCACGGGCTCCTCTGCCATATATCGGGGCGTTGGCGGGACCCTCCGCCTCCTTCAATTTGGCGTGCCACCGAATGGCCGCCTCTAGGTGGTGGCGGTGCAGTTTGGCCCTCCTTTCGGGTTCCTGCTCCCGCTCCTGCTCCGCCGGGTCTCGGACCTCAAGCCCCGCCTGATTCTGAGCCATGGCCCGGCTGACCGCCTCGATGTGGCCACTTGATGGCGTTGGCCCCCAACAGCCGACGTCCCGGGTGGGATGCGACCATCCCTCGTCGCCTTCCGGAGCCGTCACTCCCTCTGCTCTGCGATGGGGTCATCCACCATCTCGACGTCGCTGTCCGAGCTGATAATAGGCTCCGGCGAAGACTCCACGGCGCGAGCCCGTGGAGTTCGGGTAGGCCGGGCTGCCGACGGAGTTCGGGTAGGCCGGGCTGCCGACCATCCTTGCCCCGGGTTGGGTCCCTGCTGGGCCGCCATCCTCCTGCGTGCTTCGGCTCGAGTTATCACACTGCTCATGTTGACTGAAGTTTTCCTAATGCCTAATCGTCGCAGGGTTTTCCTCGGATGAAACCTCGGTTTCGTGCCTTCTTCTTTATTTGTTACCGTTATCCTTTGCTCTCTTACGGCACAGTTCTCTTTGCTGTACCGTCTTCCCCCTTTCTTTGTAAAACTCGTAAGCCTTTTAGCTTGACAGATCCACGTGGCACTTTGGATGCTGCGGTTTGCTGCTTCTCAACGTGCCTACACAAATATTGTCCAGGTAGCTTTGGTATATATCTTGGGTATCCTTGGTTTATCCTAGAGGTATCCTTGGGGTTCCCTTAAGGGATCCTCTGGGTATCCTTTGGGGTATCCTTGTGGTGTCCGTGCAGTAACCTTGGACTATCCTTGTGTTATCCTTAGGGATCCTTAGTGTATCCTTTGTGTGCCTTTAGGGCATCCTTGTGGTGTCCTTACGGGTATCCTTGGATTATCATTGTGTTTTCCTTAGGGGATCCTTAGGGTTTCCTTTGGGGTGCCTTTGGGGTATCCTTGTGGTGTCCTTACGTGTATCCTAGGGGTATCCTTGTGTTATCCTTAGGGATCCTTAGTGTATCCTTTGGGTGCCTTTAGGGCATCTTTGTGGTGTCCTTACGGGTATCCTTGGATTATCATTGTGTTATCCTTAGGGGATCCTTAGGGTATCCTTGGGGGTGCCTTTGGGGTATCCTTGTGTTTTTCGATTCAGTGTCCGCCTGGCGTAATCACGGATGATTTGGCGAATGCCCAAAGTTGAATCCTGATGCCTCGCGGTTTGGGTGTCTTACATGTTCAACGTGTCCTTGTGCCGTCCCTTTACGTGTCCTTTCCGCCTGTCGTGATCACGGATGATTTGGCGACTGCCCAAAGTTGAATCCTGATGCCTTGCATGTTGATCGTGTCCTTGTGCTGTACCCGTAAGTGTCCATTCCGCCTGGCGTGATCATGGATGACTCTGGCGAATGCCCGACGCTGAATCCTGTTGCCTTGTGGTCTGGATCCCTTAAGAGTGTCCTTTCCGCGTGTTGTAATCATGGATGACTCTGGCGACTGCAAGACGCTGAATCCTGTAAGTGTCCTTTGGGTGTCTTACATGTTCAACGTGTCCTTGTACCGTCCCTTTACGTGTCCTTTCCGCCTGTCGTGATCACGGATGATTTGGCGACTGCCCAAAGTTGAATCCTGATGCCTTGCGGTCTGTGTTCCTTGCATGTTGATCGTGTCCTTGTGGTGTACCAGTAAGTGTCCTTTCCGCCTGGCGTGATCATGGATGACTCTGGCGAATGCCCGACGCTGAATCCTGTTGCCTTGTGGTCTGGATCCCTTATGAGTGTCCTTTCCGCGTGTTGTAATCATGGATGACTCTGGCGACTGCCCGACGCTGAATCCTGTAAGTGTCCTTTCCGCCTGGCGTGATCATGGATGACTCTGGCGAATGCCCGACGCTGAATCCTGTTGCCTTGTGGTCTGGATCCCTTATGAGTGTCCTTTCCGCGTGTTGTAATCATGGATGACTCTGGCGACTGCCCGACGCTAAATCCTGTTGCCTTGCAGTCTGTATCAATGTGAAATCCTTGTTTTAGTCCTCCGATGTTTCCACCGTCTGCTCTTGTGCCGTTTCTGTTTGCTGCTGTTTAAGCTCGCCAATGTGAATCCTCCGCTCTTTCTTTGAATTTGTGTGGCGTATTTTGCAGATTACCGGCGAGACGAAATCTACAACCTGGTAAGGACCATCGTACCTCGGGGCTAGTTTTGCAGCAAACCCTTCGGCGGCTTTGGATAGGTTGTGTTCTTTGGCCCACACTATGCTGCCCACCTCTGGTGTCCACTGCCTCCTCCTCAGATTGTAATGTCTGGCTTGGTCCTGGGATGCTTTTTCCATATTTCGCCTTACTATTTCGAAGATTTCTTTCAACTTGGCGGCCTTCTCATCTGGCGTCTCTGTGTTTCTCCCAGAGCCTAACGTTTCCTTGTCATATAATGCGTTTGGCAGACGGGGTTCCCGGCCTTGTGTGAGAAACGCTGGGGAGTATCCAGTTGATTCAGATATCCTTGAGTTCACTGCTAGCATAATCTCTGGCCAGTTCTCGTCCCAAGTTCTGTGATCTTTTCCTGCGAATTGAGCTATCATCGTCTTCACCGTACGGTTAGCCCGTTCTGTTGGGTTTTCCTGCGGTGTGTAGGGTGCCGTGAATTGTTGTTTTATTCCCATTTCGTTATAAAATCTTTTAAAGGATCGACTGGTGTACTCCGTTGTCGGTTATCACTATCTTTGGAGCCCCGAACCTTGATATTATGCGTTCTCTGAACGCCTTCTGTAGGGTCTCTGCCGTTGCTGTTCGTAGTGGTACAATTTCCGTCCATTTAGAAAACCGATCAACTAACACCAATATCATTTGATTTCCATGCTTTGATCTAGGCAGTGGCCCGACGAAGTCCGCACATACTGTTGCCCATGGTTCCTCCGGTACCTGAGTTAGCATTTTCCCTGCAGCCTGCAGGGAAGTGCTGTTTAACCACTTTAACGCCATGTGGTCTGTAACCACTTTAAAATGGTAGCATTCCAAATACGACTTCAGCTTCCTGATTGCCCACACGATTGCCAAGCACTGTTTTTCAGTTGTGGAGTAATTTTTCTCCGCGCCGTTTAGTGTCCGGCTTGAGTATGAAATGACCCTTTCGCCGTCCTCTGTCTCTTGAGTCAGGATTGCACCTAACCCATAGTCGCTGGCGTCCGTCTGAAGGATGAACCTCTTCTCAAAATCTGGGCACGCCAGAACTGGATCGGCTACTAATCGTGCCATTACCTCTTCGAAGGCCTGTTGGTGTTCCGGCGTCCATGTCCACTTTGTGCCTTTGCGTAGAAGATCATTCAGTGGTCTAACTATACGCGCAAAGTCTGGCACAAATCGTCGATACCATGAAGCTACGCCTAGGTATTGCCGTAGTTCGCGTACTGTCGACGGTGGCTCTAACGCGGTGTCCTAGGTAAAGCAATTCTTGCTTGAAGAATTTGCACTTATCGGCGTTTATTCTTAAGTTTGCTTCCTTGAGGCGCCTGAACACTTCCTTTAGGTTCTCCACGTGTTCTTTCAGCGGGCGTCCGATCACAATGATGTAATCTTGGTATGCAAACGCGTATGGTCACATCTCCGGGCCGATTACCTGATCCGGAGCCCTTTGGAACGTGGCCGATGCTGAATGTAGTCCGAAAGGCATTACTTTCCATTGGAATAAACCTTTGCCGGGTACTGTAAATGCCGTATATTGACTACTTGCTTCCAAAGGGACTTGCCAATATCCGTCTTTCAGATCTAGACTGCTTATATATTTCGCCTCTCTGAGTTGGTCCAGGATATAGTTGATTCGCGGCATAGGGTAGGCATCTTTTATGGACTTCGCGTTTATTTGTCTGAAATCCACGCACAGCCTCCACTTGCCCGTCTTCTTTTTCACCATCACGATGGGCGAGCTGTATGGACTTCATGAATGTTCTATGAAGCCCATTTGTAATAGCTTGTCCACTTTTGCGTTGATCTCTCCTTGGACTCTTGGGTTCTTAGGATAATACCTCTGCTTGATTCCTGACATGGTGCTGAAATCTGCTAACTGTTTGGCGAGGAATTTCTCAATGTCCTCTTCATCACTTAAGTGTGAATCTACAGCCACCGACAGCCTTTCTTCCAGACATCAATTGTGCCGTTTTCTTGCCGGTATTTGCAATTCATGCCCGGCACGTTTTATTTCTGCCCCGACTCCTGTGAGGAAATTCCATCCCAGCACTAGTTCGTCCACTACTCCTGGAAGTATTAGCAGATTCATCTCCAATTGTTTGTTTCCAAATTTCACCGTGATTTCGAGCTGTGAGCTTATCCGGCTGCATCTGCCGTCTGCCAACCTAACTTGCCGTCTTGTCCTTGTGATCATTCCTGTGTCAGTCAGTCTATCCGCTAGCTCCTCATTGATGAAACTTGACGTTGCTCCAGTGTCAATTGTGGCCTTGTATGCGACGCCTCCAATTTCAACGTACGCGGATAACTGCTGCTCTTCCTCGATCAACTTGCCAGTTAGTTTGGAGAGGAGACACTTTGCGACCCCTGTGCGCCTCTCTGCGACTGGGATCGCTGCCCATTTCCCGCCTTTTGGCAGCACTCTACACTCCTGATGCCAATTTTGCCGCACACCCAGCAGAACAGTAGTCTTTGGTTTCTGCATCCTCGTGCCCAGTGTTCGTGTCCTCCACAACGGCGACATGCCTCCTGTGGGTTCATCACGTGGGTCTGTGTATTGGTGGCCCTTGGCATTGGGTTGCGTGCCACCTGAGTGGTGTTTGGTGGCCTCCATAATGTGTTCGTTGGTTGCCTTTGTTGTGTTGTATTGGCCGGTGTCCACTGGCCAAAGGACGGTGTTTGGTTTACCGTGCTGTCTTCACATCTCCTGCATGTAGTTTGTGGTGGTGCTGCGATTTTGTTTCGAGAGAACTTGTGTTCGTGAATGAACTCTTCTCGCTCTTTGTCCAGTTCTTCGTACTCGTCAGCCAGGATCATTAATGTGTCCAGATCATCCACTTTGTACGTTCTTAGTGAGATTCTCAGGTCTGGTGTGCAGTTGTCCTTGATTATTTCTAGGGTCTCCTTTGGCGAGTACCCGAGTGGCCTCATCAAAGTCTGCATGTCCACCATGTAATCTTTGAACGGTTCCCTGAAACCCTGTTTCTGTTGTTTCACCTTGTCTGCCAACTTCGAGAAGAACCCTCTCGGCAGAAAGTACGTCTGGAAACTCTCGCTGAACTCTCCCCATGTTCTCCACTGTTTATTGTTTGAAATGAACCATTTCAGTGCTTTGCCTTGCAATAGCTCTGGCATTGCACGTGGGATCATGTTCAGGTTCAGCCCGTACGTGTTTGCGGACCATTCCACCTGTTCTAGAAATTCCAGTGGCTTCTCTGTGCCATCGAATTTGAACGACCATTCTCTCACTTGCTTTGCGACTTTGGCGTAATCTGGTGTGCTAGGTCTTTGCTGCCCTGATTTTCTTTCTTGGCTTGGGTTTCGACTCCTGCCAGCTTCCCTCATGCTGTCCACTCCAAGACTTGCTATGAGCTCCTCGGCGTCAGGGTTCAGCAATTTGATTGTTGGGCCTGGCTTATCGTCGTATTTCTCTTCCAGCTCAGCCCAGATCTCTGCTACTCTTGGATCAACCTGTTTCCTTGTGAGGTACTCTGAGAGGGCTTTCCTCATGTCATCCGTTCTTCCCTCCAAAGTGATGTCTAACTTGGCTCCTATTTTGGCGAAATCCTCTTTCTTGAGGAGATAAATCCATCCTTTCCCCATTTTCTGTTTGTTTGCTGATTCTCACCGACCGGACAATCACGTTTTGGACGCCAGATGTAACGAACTTATTTTACGGTCTGCTCGCTACGAGTATCGCTACGCTCTCTTGCTGGGCTCGGGTCTAGCTCACCGGATGTCGGGGTTCTTCCTTGCTTGAGATGGTACGGTTGCACGCTACCACAATTTATTAGTGCGTAATAATCAAATGAACAATCAATCGAGACTAAAGGCTAAGCTATCAAAACAATTAATATGATATTGAAGCGCTCCGACACGCTGAAAAGCAACTGAGAATCTGATAAATTCCTTTTGTGAATCTAGATGTTGTTATTCCGCAAGTCTTTACCCTCCCTTCCATGACAATTTTACTTAAATTCTTACCAAGATTAAATGATCTCTATTATATTATTAAGGAAGTGATTGACATAAGTACTCTACAGACCATGGTTATTATTTATTAAAACTTCATTTTTAAACAAATTTTATACTTCATTATAATTATATTTATCCACATAATTTCACATTGATTTCATTTATACAAATTTAATAATTCCCTAACACATAAGTTTAATGTTTCATTTCGTGTTCAATAGTATTTATTTTCAATCGATTCTAAATTTATGAGCAAGACTAACAATATTTTAATGAATGTAAACTAAAGGAATTTCTCTCGACTTAGAATTACGACAGAGCGGCACTCACGACCTGTTCTTTATTTTCCATAAGACTCGTTGCAAAGTTGGGCCCAAGTTCACGTTGACGTTGAGGAGCCGTTGGTCAAAATTTATAATAAAACCTACATTAAATGACCTATACAAATACCGCACTCATGCCAATTAGAGAGTTTCTTTTAAAGGCAAATGAATTGATACATGAATTTTACTCCAAGTGGGCGATCATCGATCGCGGACGATGTCCGATGGGGAAGCCTTTGATGGTGGCTAGTCTGTCCTCTGTTCACGACCAATGTATGGGCTGCTCCTTGCGGCGGCACGATCCGGGTTGTCGCTGGGTGGCACTAAATAAGTGTTGTTGCTCCCGCGTTGAATAATGTGATCTTAATATCATCGGCTTCTAACGGCCGGTGTCCAATTGCCAACACACGGGGGTGGTTGCGTAATCACGCCGGCCAAGTTTATGTTCTCTACTGGGCCGCTTTTACCAAGAATTTGGCAAATTGGAGCTGAGGCAATTGGGGTTAGCTGGCCTAAGACGTTCAGACTGTAACCGGCCTAAAGTAGGATAAGACGCCCTTAGTTGGGTCTACGGGTAGACGTCTGACGTCACGCCTTTCTATGCGGATCCCGAAGAAAAATCGGTGAGATTGGAAACACACAAATCTGTATTTGTTTACCTTGCACTCACTCTCACAAAATCCAATTGTTAATATTAAAAGCCGCCTGACCAAATTAATGACCGCAAATCGCGATTATATAATTGTGTAAAGTTTAACACATGTTTTAAATATGTAACTTAGGCCACAGTCGAGTGATCGAACGTTTTGCCAAGTGCGTAGATTAGAGAATGAATGCAAAATTGGAAACGAAGTGCAGATAAGCCACGGTCGCAGAGCTTTCCGCTGCAAGTCTAAGCAACGGTTTAATCGTAAGAGTTTTTGGCCGTCGTGACTGATGTGCTTATCTCAAGTTATTGATATTGGTATTTGTAGAGAGTAAATTTCCTAGGCCTCTGGCGCCGTTCAGTTATATTTATCTATGCGAGGGTGGGGTGAACTGTTCTTTATCGTAAAAGCATATCTGGTCAATACACCCGCAGATAATGGAGACAGGATTATTTCTTGGAAGCATTATCTGAAATTTTCCCATTCTGTATATCTTTTAGATGGAATACTCCTAAATTCTTTCCTTTTTTGTTCTCTAATTCATAGTAATATGGCTACGTTTCCTACAAACTCTGGCTGGAATGAACACTGAATTTCTTTATCGCGTTACTTTGAGTAAAATTTCTATCGGAAACTAGGTCGCCGGCTTTAAACTGTATTTCAAGGGCTCGTACATTGTATTTATTTTCATTTTATTCATGAGACTTGTTTATGTTCAGTTTATCTTTCCACCTCTGCAGCTGTAAAACATCTGGCTTTGTAGCCTAGTGTCATCTGCTAATAGGTTCAAGCAGGGCCGGCGGTTGACTTAGGTAGTATGGGTAGTAGTACCCACTCGGTAATATCCGAGTGGGTATTTACCCACTCGAAAATATCAGAGTTAATATCTTTGTTTGGAAGTAAATCGATTAAACCTCTTCATACACAAAAGTGCTTATCAATTTATGATTTTGACCCTCAATCCCTCTTAATTTCGTATAGGTGTGTGGAAATAAAAAACTAATTTATTTCATGTACATGAAGGTACTTGATTTCATGAGTAGTTCTTAACTGCATTGACCATCAAGCTAATCTCCCTGACAGGTCTTTCTGTCGCAATAACCATTGAAGAGCTGCGTGATCCGTTATAACTAAGAAATCCTGACCCTCGATATACGCACGGAACTTTTTAATCCCCTTAATTACGGCCAAACATTCTAATTCGATACAGAATATTTCCGTTGTGTCTTAGACAACTTCTCGGACATATAAGAAATCGGTTGTTCTACCCCATTTCGCTCTTGAGCCAACACGCAACCAATAAATCGCGATTATATAATTGTGTAAAGTTTAACACATGTTTTAAATATGTAACTTAGGCCACAGTCGAGTGATCGAACGTTTTGCCAAGTGCGTAGATCAGAGAATGAATGCAAAATTGGAAACGAAGTGCAGATAAGCCACGGTCGCAGAGCTTTCCGCTGCAAGTCTAAGCAACGGTTTAATCGTAAGAGTTTTTGGCCGTCGCGACTGATGTGCTTATCTCAAGTTATTGATATTGGTATTTGTAGAGAGTAAATTTCCTAGGCCTCTGGCGCCGTTCAGATATATTTATATATGCGAGGGTGGGGTGAACTGTTCTTTATCGTAAAAGCATATCTGGTCAATACACCCGCAGATAATGGAGACAGGATTATTTCTTGGAAGCATTATCTGAAATTTTCCCATTCTGTATATCTTTTAGATGGAATACTCCTAAATTCTTTCCTTTTTTGTTCTCTAATTCATAGTAATATGGCTACGTTTCCTACAAACTCTGGCTGGAATGAACACTGAATTTCTTTATCGCGTTACTTTGAGTAAAATTTCTATCGGAAACTAGGTCGCCGGCTTTAAACTGTATTTCAAGGGCTCGTACATTGTATTTATTTTCATTTTATTCACGAGACTTGTTTATGTTCAGTTTATCTTTCCACCTCTGCAGCTGTAAAACATCTGGCTTTTGTAGCCTAGTGTCATCTGCTAATAGGTTCAAGCAGGGCCGGCGGTTGACTTAGGTAGTATGGGTAGTAGTACCCACTCGGTAATATCCGAGTGGGTATTTACCCAATCGAAAATATCAGAGTTAATATCTTTGTTTGGAAGTGAATCGATTAAACCTCTTCATACACAAAAGTGCTTATCAATTTATGATTTTGACCCTCAATCCCTCTTAATTTCGTATAGGTGTGTGGAAATAAAAAACTAATTTATTTCATGTACATGAAGGTACTTGATTTCATGAGTAGTTCTTAACTGCATTGACCATCAAGCTAATCTCCCTGACAGGTCTTTCTGTCGCAATAACCATTGAAGAGCTGCGTGATCCGTTATAACTAAGAAATCCTGACCCTCGATATACGCACGGAACTTTTTAATCCCCTTAATTACGGCCAAACATTCTAATTCGATACAGAATATTTCCGTTGTGTCTTAGACAACTTCTCGGACATATAAGAAATCGGTTGTTCTACCCCATTTCGCTCTTGAGCCAACACGCAACCAATACCGAAAGAGCTGGCATCGCATAACAAAACAAATTGCTTGAATAGTCAGGTGTATTGAGTATGAGTGAGGCTCCAAGGCATGATTTTAAGGTTTCAAAATCGAGTTGCGCCCCTTCATTCCACTCAAGCAGCTTTTTCTTTTTTAAAAGTTCAGTCAAGGGAAAACTTATAGTAGCGAAGTTTTCTATAAAACGACGGTACCAACCGTACAGTCCTAGAAATCTCCTTAACTGCTTAATCGATTTTGGCACTAGGAACTCGGCAATGACCTTAACCTTATCTGGATTAGTTCTTATCTGCCCATTTCCAATAAAACCTAGATATACGATTTCCTTCATACAAAATTTAGATTTGCTTACGTTGATAGTGAGATTAGCTTTACGCAAGCATAAGGCTATCTCTTTTAGTAAAAGCAAATGTGACTCAAAGTCCTCGGACAAAACCAATAGGTCGTCTAAATATACGAAAACCCGAGTTCGGAGATGAGCTGGTATCACTCGATCCATCAAACGACAAAGAGTTTGGGCCGCATTGCAGAGACCAAAGGGCATCATTTTATATTGATACAATGGTCGATTTGGTATGGCCAGTGCCGCTGCTTAACAGGACTGCTACTCCCAATATCTGGTGTGTGGAAAAACTAGTACGGCCTCAGACCCAAAAGACGGACAGTTTTTGATAACTGCTTCAAGTCTAAGTCGTTCTCCTTCAGTTAGTGATAATTTGGAGGCTCTTCATTTTCATCTAACGTTCCCATATCTAGCTCCGAAACTATTGTACTACTATTTGTAATTTTATTAAGCAAACCGAACTTTTGCCAAAAATCGATACCTAGATATACGTCTTGCTTTAGATCGGGGATTATAAATAATTCGAGATCTTCTACCTTATCTCCATATGTTACAGAAGTTATAAGTTTTGAAACTACTTTGCTTTCAGTTCCGTTCGCAGCTTTAATTACGCCAGAACATTTTTTATGTTTTTGTGTTTTAGTAAGTTCTGCGCAGCTATGCCGCCAACACAACTAATTGTAACTCCGGAATCTAGCAACGCTTTATAAGTCTGATCTTCTATAGGAATATCAGTATAAAGTCTCTGATCCGAGCTTAACACTATAGCGGAAACTAACTTTCGTCGATCGTGATGAACTTTCTTCCAAAACTCTCTTGAGTTTTGGGTTTGGGTTTTAAACAAGCTTCAATAATATCTACCTTTTCAAATATTTCTTTTCGCTTATTCATGTAATTTTTTATTCTTATATGTAAAGGAACAAAGGAAAAATGAATCTAAGGCTGATTTAAATTTCCTGTTTCCTGGCATTCACTGGTTTGAAAACCGAATCCAACCGGTTTTGCAACTCCGGATTTTATGGATGTATTTCCTTGTTGCTCAGAAGAACATCCTTCGGCTGGTTTCCCGAATTACAATTCGGACAAGTTTTTCTGTATTGTTCTTTAGCTCCAAAACCGAAGCAACGGATAGTTTTCTTAGCCATGCAATCATCGTACCTGTGCCCTTGCTTGTCACAGTTCCAATAGATAGGCCTACGTTGAATTTCACTTCTTCTACTTCGTTTACTATAGCTGTCTCTTCGTCTTCCGTAGCTATTTTGTTTACGTAAGAGCGAAAAGGTTTTGGCTTGAACGTTCTGAGATTATTATAAAACTGCTCATGCCTGCTGTAGCCTCATGCTTTAGGCTAGGTTTTGCATTTCGAACTAATAATTAGACTAATTGTGCCTAGGAAACTCCATTCTGAAGTCTGCCTACCAGACGATCTTTAGTTTCCTGGAAATATTCAAAGGATTCGTTTTCGCCTTGTCTACGTTTTCTTATTCCCTCCCAAATATCGTAGTCTGTCTCAATATATTCGAATCTTTTTCTAAATTCAAAACAAAAATCATTACAATAGAAATCAAACTTTAATCCCCATTTTTTGATAATTCCTGACACTTTTTCTGGGCTTACATAAAAGCTTGTATTGCTTCTGTTTAAACCGCTTCTTTCGAAATTATCACCTGAATTGTTTTGATGATGCTGGTGTTGTTCTGGGTCGTTCCTAAGGTTCTCCCTAAGCGGTGGATTAATAATAGGTGTGAAATTTGTTTGAGTGGGCTGAGATAATTGTAAGTTTTCCAACTGACTTTTAATAGATGTTTCAATAGTCTTCGCCAGGTAAGAGGTGAGTTGATCAACTAGTTGAGCCTGCTGTGAGCTTATGGTAGACTGGATATAGTTGGTAATCTCTACTTGAGTACTTAACGTCATACCGGACGTGGCTGGTGGCCCTGTTAGGATTCTATCTAAATTCCCTCTTTGTGTATTTCTAGTTGATATTCCTCGTCTTGGAGGTGTACCTCGGTTTCTGGTTGATCTGGTGTTTCTTCTTACTTGGTAACTTGCGCTGTCATTGTTATCTTGATATTCGCTAATGCTATATGGTCCAGCTGTTGCGGCGTTTAGTTCAGCGTACAAAGTGTTATTAGAATAAGATAGATTCATTTCGTTGCAATCTGTATTACAAATAGGACACGTCTGTGCGTTCTGGTACCCTTTCCGAGCTATTTTTGTTGTCATTTTATATTAATTTATTCTTTTTATAATCAAAATATATATTTATTTAATTTTTAGGTCTGTCTTTCTTTATGTCGATCACGTTTATCAGAAATTTCTCAGTTGAATTTATAGTTATAAGTGGGTTGTATTTGATCTATGGTCTCTCGTTTTTTGTTCAGTATACGGGGGTGCTGCCGAACTAATTCTATCTCTATACTTCTATAGTCGGTCATCTAATAGCTGATGGTAAATGCTACTAGAGGGGACCTTTGTACCTTTAATCTTGGGATACGCACTCTTGCTAGGCTCGGGTCCAGCTCGCCGGATGTCGGTGTTCTTCCATGCTTGAGATGGTACGGTTGCACCCTACCACAATTTATTAGTGCGTAATAATCAAAAGAACAATCAATCGAGACTAAAGGCTAAGCTATCAAAACAATTAATATGATATTAATAAATTCCTTTTGGGAATCTATATGTTGTTATTCCGCAAGTCTTTACCCTCCCTTCCATGAGAATGTTACTTAAATTCTTACATTGTCCCTAGGCCAAGATTATTAAGGAAGTGATTGACATAAGTACTCTACAGACCATGGTTATTATTTATTAAAACTTCATTTTTAAACAAATTTTATAATTCATTATAATTATATTTATCCACATAATTTGACATTGATTTCATTTATAAAAATTTAATAATTGCCTAACACGTAAGTTTAATGTTTCATTTCGTGTTCAATAGTATTTATTTTCAATCGATTCTAAATTTATGAGCAAGACTAAGAATATTTTAATGAATGTAAACTAAAGGAATTTCTCTCGACTTAGAATTACGACAGAGCGGCATTTATAGGTTTTTAAAATAAGTATTTACGCATTTTCGTTTTAATGTGTACTCACGACCTTTTCTTTATCTAAATATATAAAACTGTTCATTGAAAACTAAGAATCAACGCACAGCCTAAACTAATTAAGTGACCCTATTAAAATTTTTTACCATTCAATTCTTATAACACTAAACTGATTTGATAAGATTTATTTTGGTTACAAACATGGCCCCATTTTCTTTCAGTGGCAAAAAACTCCCAATTTCTATAAAAAATTCTGGACGCTAAACGCGTTAATCAACCGATGCGATTTTTGGCCAAAATTTAGTCCTCTACATAATAAAGATTCTATTTAATTTAATATTGGATATTTTAGTGTTTACTATTTTTGATCGATTTTTGAAAATCTAAGAATCTTCCTCATTTTTTCCTAACGGCAAAAAAACACTGATCTAAGTCAATTAGCAATATGAAAATTTATCGAGGGAATCCTGATACTTTAAGGATTCATATGGTGGTTCTACTGAAGCTCTAGGTCAATTCTAAAAAAAGTTACATCAGCCTAAAGTAGGAATAATAATTCCAACAAATTATACACAAGCATTGAACACCGAATGCATTCTCTCGCACTGTCTCTCTCTCTCTCTCTCTCTGACTCTGTGTAGTACAATATTTGTGCGGCGGCTGATCTTGATTTCTTTTTAAAACTTAAAATTAAAAACTTAAAACTAAATTTAACTTAACAATAATTAACATTAAATTAAAATTAAAATATACCAGCAACACACACGAATAAACCCCGTCAAAGCGTTCAAGCCGTTGGGCTTTGTGAAAAGGGCAGGGGGGCAGTCATCTAAATATATAAAACTGTTCATTGAAAACTAAGAATCAACGCACAGCCTAAACTAATTAAGTGACCCTATTAAAATTTTTTACCATTCAATAAACTGATTTGCTAAGATTTATTTTGGCCACAAACATGGCCCCATTTTCTTTCAGTGGCAAAAAAACCCCAATTTCTATAAAAAATTCTGGACGCTAAACGCGTTAATCAACCGATGCGATTTTTGGCCAAAATTTAGTCCTCTACATAATAAAGATTCTATTTAATTTAATATTGGATATTTTAGTGTTTACTATTTTTGATCGATTTTTGAAAATCTAAGAATCTTCCTCATTTTTTCCTAACGGCAAAAAAACACTGATCTAAGTCAATTAGCAATATGACAATTTATCGAGGGAATCCTGATACTTTAAGGATTCATATGGTGGTTCTACTGAAGCTCTAGGTCAATTCTAAAAAAGTTACATTAGCCTAAAGTAGGAATAATAATTCCAACAAATTATACACAAGCATTGAACACCGAATGCATTCTCTCGCACTGTCTCTCTCTCTCTCTCTCTGACTCTGTGTAGTACAATATTTGTGCGGCGGCTGATCTTGATTTATTTTTAAAACTTAAAATTAAAAACTTAAAACTAAATTTAACTTAACAATAATTAACATTAAATTAAAATTAAATTATACCAGCAACACACACGAATAAACCCCGTCAAAGCGTTCAAGCCGTTGGGCTTTGTGAAAAGGGCAGGGGGCAGTCATCTAAATATATAAAACTGTTCATTGAAAACTAAGAATCAACGCACAGCCTAAACTAATTAGGTGACCCTATTAAAATTTTATACCATTCAATTCTTATAACACTAAACTGATTTGATAAGATTTATTTTGGTTACAAACATGGCCCCATTTTCTTTCAGTGGCAAAAAACTCCCAATTTCTATAAAAAATTCTGGACGCTAAACGCGTTAATCAACCGATGCGATTTTTGGCCAAAATTTAGTCCTCTACATAATAAAGATTCTATTTAATTTAATATTGGATATTTTAGTGTTTACTATTTTTTATCGATTTTTGAAAATCTAAGAATCTTCCTCATTTTTTCCTAACGGCAAAAAAACACTGATCTAAGTCAATTAGCAATATGAAAATTTATCGAGGGAATCCTGATACTTTAAGGATTCATATGGTGGTTCTACTGAAGCTCTAGGTCAATTCTAAAAAAAGTTACATTAGCCTAAAGTAGGAATAATAATTCCAACAAATTATACACAAGCATTGATCACCGAATGCATTCTCTCGCACTGTCTCTCTCTCTCTCTCTCTGACTCTGTGTAGTACAATATTTCTGCGGCGGCTGATCTTGATTTCTTTTTAAAACTTAAAATTAAAAACTTCAAACTAAATTTAACTTAACAATAATTAACATTAAATTAAAATTAAATTATACCAGCAACACACACGAATAAACCCCGTCAAAGCGTTCAGGCCGTTGGGCTTTGTGAAAAGGGCAGGGGGGCAGTCATCTAAATATATAAAACTGTTCATTGAAAACTAAGAATCAACGCACAGCCTAAACTAATTAAGTGACCCTATTAAAATTTTTTACCATTCAATAAACTGATTTGCTAAGATTTATTTTGGCCACAAACATGGCCCCATTTTCTTTCAGTGGCAAAAAAACCCCAATTTCTATAAAAAATTCTGGACGCTAAACGCGTTAATCAACCGATGCGATTTTTGGCCAAAATTTAGTCCTCTACATAATAAAGATTCTATTTAATTTAATATTGGATATTTTAGTGTTTACTATTTTTTATCGATTTTTGAAAATCTAAGAATCTTCCTCATTTTTTCCTAACGGCAAAAAAACACTGATCTAAGTCAATTAGCAATATGAAAATTTATCGAGGGAATCCTGATACTTTAAGGATTCATATGGTGGTTCTACTGAAGCTCTAGGTCAATTCTAAAACAAGAGAGAACGCTATAGTCGGGTGCCCCGACTATCAGATACCCGTTACTCAGGTAAAGGGAGTGCGAGGGAGATGGAGATAGAAACTTTGATCACGCATAACTTTTTAACGAATATAAATGCCTAAATCAAGAAAAATAAGTAAAAAAAGAGGAGGACAGAAAAATTTCCTAAATCTCAAGATAAAGGAATTAAATAGACAACTTTATGATACAAAATCATCCCCAGTACCAGGGGAAGAGAACCTAAAAATTAAACAAGAATTAGAAAACACATATAGGGAATTACAAGCTTATAAAAATAAGCAGGACATGAAAGAAGCGAGGAAGCCTAAGTGCCCTCCTGATTGTAAAGGTCCTTTCGAAAACCCTAATTGTGAATATACATGTTAAAAAAAAAATTATATACTAATGTAATGTACTGTAAAATTTTATATATATGAAAGTCTCATTTAAAAGCAATTCATATTATATATATATTTATATACGGCCTATATGTTCCACAACAAATGTGTATCAAAGAGAGCCATTAACAGAAGCCAGGCTAATGATCTGGATAAAATCTAATTTAACAAGCGCCAAACCATTATTAATAATAAAATACAAAAAAAAGAAATTAAAACAACAAATTAAATTTTAAACAAAAATTGTATATGTACGAGAATTAAAATACCTGTTTAAAAAATAAATAAAAATCACTAAAAAAAAAGAAAACAAGAGAGAACGCTATAGTCGGGTGCCCCGACTATCAGATACCCGTTACTCAGGTAAAGGGAGTGGGAGGGAGATGGAGATAGAAACTTTGATCACGCATAACCTTTTAACGAATGGTCCGATTTGAAAAGTTTCTTTTACATTTCGATAGGTATTGATAAACACAATAAAACTGCATTTTTACTTTTCCGAAATATTTAAATTTTTAAAATCGTATATAAGCTATTGTGGGCGTTAAAAGGGGTGTGGCACCTTTTTGAAACAAACTTGCGCTGCGTAGGAACTTCTAAAATGTACATGCAAAATGCCAATCTTCTAGCTTTTATAGTTTCCGAGATCTCAGCGTTCATACGGACAGACAGACGGACAGACAGACGGACAGACGGACAGACAGACGGACATGGCTAGATCGACTCGGCTAGTGATCCTGATCAAGAATATATATACTTTATAGGGTCGGAAACGCTTCCTTCTAGCTGTTACATACTTTTGCACGAATACAATATACCCTTTTACTCTACGAGTAACGGGTATAATTAAATTATACCAGCAACACACACGAATAAACCCCGTCAAAGGGCAGGGGGCAGTCATCTAAATATATAAAACTGTTCATTGAAAACTAAGAATCAACGCACAGCCTAAACTAATTAAGTGACCCTATTAAAATTTTTTACCATTCAATTCTTATAACACTAAACTGATTTGCTAAGATTTATTTTGGCCACAAACATGGCCCCATTTTCTTTCAGTGGCAAAAAACCCCCAATTTCTATAAAAAATTCTGGACGCTAAACGCGTTAATCAACCGATGCGATTTTTGGCCAAAATTTAGTCCTCTACATAATAAAGATTCTATTTAATTTAATATTGGATACTTTAATGTTTACTATTTTTTATCGATTTTTGAAAATCTAAGAATCTTCCTCATTTTTTCCTAACGGTAAAAAAACACTGATCTAAGTCAATTAGCAATATGAAAATTTATCGAGGGAATCCTGATACTTTAAGGATTCATATGGTGGTTCTACTGAAGCTCTAGGTCAATTCTAAAAAAAAATACATCAGCCTAAAGTAGGAATAATAATTCCAACAAATTATACACAAGCATTGAACACCGAATGCATTCTCTCGCACTCTCTCTCTCTCTCTCTCTCTGACTCTGTGTCGTACAATATTTGTGCGGCGGCTGATCTTGATTTCTTTTTAAAACTTAAAATTAAAAACTTAAAACTAAATTTAACTTAACAATAATTAACATTAAATTAAAATTAAATTATACCAGCAACACACACGAATAAACCCCGTCAAAGCGTTCAAGCCGATGGGCTTTGTGAAAAGGGCAGGGGGGCAGTCATCTCTATATATAAAACTGTTCATTGAAAACTAAGAATCAACGCACAGCCTAAACTAATTAAATGACCCTATTAAAATTTTTTACCATTCAATTCTTATAACACTAAACTGATTTGCTAAGATTTATTTTGGCCACAAACATGCCCCCATTTTCTTCCAGTGGCAAAAAAACCCCCAATTTCTATAAAAAAATCTGGACGCTAAACGCGTTAATCAATCGATGCGATTTTTGGCCAAAATTTAGTCCTCTACATATTAAAGATTCTATTTAATTTAATATTCGATATTTTAATGTTTACTATTTTTTATCGATCTTTGAAAATCTAAGAATCTTCCTCATTTTTTCCTAACGGCAAAAAAACACTGATCTAAGTCAATTAGCAATATGAAAATTTTTCGAGGGAATCCTGATACTTTAAGGATTCATATGGTGGTTTTACTGAAGCTCTAGGTCAATTCTAAAAAAAGTTACATTAGCCTAAAGTAGGAATAATAATTCCAACAAATTATACACAAGCATTAAACACCGAATGCATTCTCTCGCACTGTCTCTCTCTCTCTCTCTCTCTCTCTGACTCTGTGTAGTACAATATTTGTGCGGCGGCTGATCTTGATTCCTTTTTAAAACTTAAAATTTAAAACTTAAAACTAAATTTAACTTAACAATAAATTAACAATAAATTAAAATTAAATTATACCAGCAACACACACGAATAAACCCCGTCAAAGCGTTCAAGCCGTTGGGCTTTGTGAAAAGGGCAGGGGGCAGTCATCTATATATAAAACTGATAATTTCTGTAAACAAAATCTGGACGATTAGCGCGTTAATCAATCGATGCGATTTTTAGCCAAAATGTAGTCTTCTACATAATAAAGATTCTATTTAATTTAATATTGGATATTCTAATGTTTACTATATTTATTGATCTTAGAAAATCATCATAAAATATTCCCCATTTCTCCCATCGGCAAATTGTGTCTGATTTTGATTTCTTCTTAAAACTTAAAATTAAAAATTTAAGACTAAATTAAACTTAACAATAAAGCGAGGACGGAAGTTAACTTCGGCAAGCCGAAGTTTTAATACCCTTGCAGACTTAGCCGCAATTGCTAAAATTGAAAAAGTAGCGAAAAGAATAACAAATGTGTAAAATAATAATAAAAGCTATAGGATATAAACGTCCGATCGGCACGCGCTTTTACCCTGATCAAGGTATGCATAAAAAAATACGATTTGGAAAGATTCATGTCAATAGCTTTTACACTGCGCGAAATATCATCAATTCTTGCTAGATATACCCGATTGTTCCCATGGGAGCTATAGGATATAGACGTCCGATCGGCACGCGCTTTTATCCTAATAAAGGTATGCATAAAAAATTACGATTTGAAAAGATTCATGTTAATAGCTCTTACACTGCGCGAAATATCATCAATTCTTGCAAGATATATCCGATTGTTCCTATGGTAGCTATAGGATATAGACGTCCGATCGGGGCGATTTTCAAACTTGATCTGCGTACACATGTTTTAGGACGAGGGGACCAAAGGGTATTGAAACAGACGGACAGACGGACAGACGGACATGGCTATATCGACTCCCCTATTGATCCTGATCAAGAATATATATACTTTATAGGGTCGGAAACGTCTTCTTCACTGCGTTACAAACTTCTGACCAAAATTATAATACCCTCTGCAAGGGTATAATATAACAAAATTATATCAGCACACAGCACATCTCTCTCTCTCCCCCTTTCCTCTTCTCTCTGAGAGCGATGCGCTCTCTTTTTCGGTGTATTTTATTTTGGCAATTCGTACCCCTCTCTGTGCGGTTTCTCTCTCTGTCTCGCGCTTTTGATTTTTCGAAGACGCCTTCATTGCCAAAATGAACTCGATAACAAGCGGAGCAAGCGGAGCTGAGGGCCAACTGGCTCAAGTCGAAGATTATATTCGAGTCCTGCACCACCAAGCATTTTTATTAAGGTTGCAACAACAACAACCACAACTACACCAAGAACAAATCCAGCAACAACAAGTCCAGCAACAACAAATCCAGCAACAAAAAACTCAGCAACAACAAATTCAGCAACTACCGCTACTACAGCAACAACAACACTGGCAGCAACAACAACTTCAGCAACCACTGCTGCAACAACAACAACTTCAGCAACCACTGCTGCAACAACAACAACTTCAGCAACCACTGCTGCAGCAACAACAACTTCAGCAACAACAACTAGCACCGCAACAGCAACTACAGCCACCTCTAGTCCAACAACAAAAACAACAGCAGCAACAACAACAAAAGCCAGCCACAACCAAAAATAAATCAACGAAACAGAAACAAGGACCATAACTACGTGTATAAACTAAACAATGACATAATTAATTTAAAAAAAAATCTGTTTAAAACGAAAAATTACCTAAAATGTGCTATTGAGCGAATTTCTAAACTCGAAGAAATAATAAATAGAGCTTCTATTTAAAAAAAAATAAACAACAAAAATTTTAAAAATTGTTCTGGTTTTTATTTTAATGGGGTTTTGGAAATTAGAGTCGGGTGGGGTTTTTCCCGTGTGGCATACATAATTTGAAGTAAATATATACATAGTTAAAATTGTCTATGCCGAAACACACTCTTTTGAATAATTTTCGATAAAGCAAAATAATATTAAATTAAAAACGAAAAACGAAAAAATGGCCTAGACCATTTTAAGGAAATATATAGTTAAAATGGTCTAGGCCACACTTAAATTAAAAACGAAAAATATTCAAAAGAATGTGGGTCTTTTTTTCAGTGTGGCCTAGACCATTTTAAGGAAATATATAGTTAAAATGGTCTAGGCCACACTGAAAAAAAAGACCCACATTCTTTTGAATATTTTTCGTTTTTAATTTAATATTATTTTGCTTTAACAAAAATTATTCAAAAGAGTGTGGGTCGGTTTTTTCAGTGTGGCATAGACAAATTTAACTATATATTTACTTAAAATTATGTATGTCTCACTGGAAAAAACCCACCCCGACTCTTTTAAATTATAATAATTTTCGTCAAAGCAAAATAATAATAAATTTAAAGTAGATATGAATAACTTTTTTCACATTTAAAAAAAAATTATTATAATTCAAAAGAGTTTGGGTGATTTATTTCAGTGTGGCATACAAAATTTTAGATATACATATTCACTTTGACATAGTTTCAAAAGACTTTTGAGCCGTTATTTTCAGTGTGGCTTGGTGTATCCACGAAACAAATCATATGTAGAAGTAGATTATACACTGTAATCCGTTGGATATATATTAATTTGTATTTTAACAAATTATAATAACAATTTAATAGAGTGAGAGAGAGACAGAGAGAAAGAGAGAGAGAGAGAGAAGCACATCATATACTGTCGGGAAGAGAAACAAGAAGAAAAGATAGTTCATTCAAAGAGATCAAAATAAGGATAGACAGAATAGCGGTAACCAAAGAATCGAAAAGGAAAAGGAGAAGAAAGACGGAGACGTACAAAAAATTAATACATGCAATATTAATCCTATTTTCCCGCTTACACCCATGGTTTTAGTCCAATTTGAACCATTTTTTTTACCATTTGATACAAGCCGGCTCAACTAATATTCTGACATGCAATTAATTTAAGTTTGAGGCAAAAATCCATTAAATGCTTACAAAAAAACTATTTTTTTTAAGCTCTAGCATTCTTTAAAGTTTAGATATCTACATATCTATATATGTACAAATTTGCCCAAATGCTGCCGTCAACAGATTGCACTGGGCACTTAAATAAACAATAAATAAAAAACTACAAAAAAACTACAGTTATTATTAAAATTTGCAATTAAGCAAATTTTTACTTAATTTTACAACAGTTAAAACCGTTCAAATTTTCCCAAATGCTGCCGTCAACGGATTGCACTGGGTAATAAGTAATATTAGATTAGTACACAATAACTACGTCTAATATTAAAATTTTACTTAATGTAAGTATTGCCTTATTGTTTAAATGTATGTTGACGGCACACATTTGGCAAATTTTAAGGGCTACAAATTTTAATTTTAAATCGCGCGTCAATGTGAACTTTTTTCCCATCGACTACGCTCTCTATATGTTGTCTTCTGTTTCCTAAAACAGATTTTGTACATTTCAAATTTTTGCGCGGGGTTTCTTTCTCTATCCTTTCTGTTATTCTTTATGTCGATGGAATAGTGTCTCTTTTTTATTGTGTGCAAAGCCTGCGATTGTGAAGACATACATGTGTACTTGGTACATAAATATCAACGAGAAGCGTGTACGTATTACAAGTTTCTTGATAATTGCGTTTAATCTTTAAAGTAATATTTGCTTTGTAGTAAAAGATTTTATTTTTTGCTTCAATACTTACATTAAGTATCAATACTTACATTAAGTATTGCCTTATTGTTTAAATGTATGTTGACGGCACACATTTGGCAAATTTTAAGGGCTACAAATTTTAATATTAGACGTAGTTATTGTGTACTAATCTAATATTACTTATTACCCAGTGCAATCCGTTGACGGCAGCATTTGGGCAAATTTGAACGGTTTTAACTGTTGTAAAATTAAGTAAAAATTTGCTTAATTGCAAATTTTAATAATAACTGTAGTTTTTTTGTAGTTTTTTATTTGATTTGGTAGTTGCAATATTTTTGAAATATTGTTTATTTAAGTGCCCAGTGCAATCTGTTGACGGCAGCATTTGGGCAAATTTGAACGGTTTTAACTGTTGTAAAATGAAGTAAAAATTAGCTTTATTGCTAATTATACCCGTTACTCGTAGAGTAAAAGGGTATATTGTATTCGTGCAAAAGTATGTAACAGCTAGAAGGAAGCGTTTCCGACCCTATAAAGTATATATATTCTTGATCAGGATCACTAGCCGAGTCGATCTAGCCATGTCCGTCTGTCCGTCTGTCTGTCCGTCTGTCCGTCTGTCTGTCCGTATGAACGCTGAGATCTCGGAAACTATAAAAGCTGGAAGATTGGAATTTCGCATGTAGATTTTAGAAGTTCCTACGCAGCGCAAGTTTGTTTCAAAATGGTGCCACGCCCCCTTTAACGCCCACAATCGCTTATATACGATTTTAAAAATTTAAATATTTCTGAAAAGTAAAAATGCAGTTTTATTGTGTTTATCAATACCTATCGAAATGTAGAAGAAATTTTTCAAATCGGACCATTCGTTAAAAAGTTATGCGTGATCAAAGTTTCTAGTCTCCATCTCCCTCGCACTCCCTTTACCTGAGTAACGGGTATCTGATAGTCGGGGCATCCGACTATAGCGTTCTCTCTTGTTTTTTTGTAAACTTATTTGATTTTGTAGTTGCAATATTTTTGAAATATTGTTTTATTTAAGTGCTCAACGGCAGAATTTGGGCAAATTTGAACGGTTTTAGCTGTTGTAAAATTAAGTAAAAATTTGCTTAATTGCAAATTTTAATATTAGTGGTAGTTTTTTTGTAGTTTTTTATTTAAGTGCCCAGTGCAATCTATTGGCTGCAGAATTTCGGCAAATTTTAATAGTTTTAACTGTTGTAAAATATAATACAAATTTGCTAAGTTGCTAATTGTAATTTTAGTAGGTGCTTTTAGCAAAACTGACTTGCAGTCGCCTTTCTTTTGCACAATATGGATGCAAATAGAAAAAGTGAACTGTTGATTATAAATGGTGCCTTGGTGCCCCACTCAGTAATTCCTATTACAGGAGATGGAGCATGCCTTTTCAGGGCAATTTCGTATCTTTTACATGAAAACGAAGATTTTTCGGACATTATTCGTCAGGCTGTTGTTGCATATATCGTTCGCCGATGGAATAATTTTTGTACATATACTTGCAATTCCATGGGTACCCCTTATGACAATTGTGCTGCATACGAAACTGAAATGCGGCAACCTTATACGTTTGGCTCATTGGCCGAGTTGAAAGCTTCATGTGAATTGTATCCTGTTTTTGTTGAAGTTTCTCAAAATGGTATTTGTATAGCAAAAATTGGAAACGAAGGCAGTACTTTAAAAAGGCTTCGTTTTAGTGGTGATTTTTCTAATGGTCATTTCGATGTTTACATACCTTCAGAAAATTCGCCTTATTCATTATCATTCTCTGAATATAATCCACGTACTGAACAAAACAACCGGAAAAGGCGAAAACGATTTTCCAATTTGACCAGAGCGAAGCAGTTAAAGTTGGGAAAAGAAAAATTTAACTTAGTTAACGAAACAGAAGCTGTTAAACAAAGTCGGAATAGTAAGAAATCATGTTCAAAATGGGTAACAGAAAACTCTGCATTTAAATACGATTACAAAGTAGATTATATGTCAAATCCTGAAATTAAAATCGGTATAATGAATAACAAATGTAAATATTGTGGTGCATTGAAATGGAAAGATGAGGCCAAAGGCATGTGCTGTAAAGAGGGTAAAATTCAACTACCTCCGTTTCAGGCTTTACCTGAACCTCTTAAAAGTTTATTAATGGGGGACCATCCTAACCATGCTCATTTCAAGGCCAATCCAAGAAAGTATAATAATAGCTTTCAAATGACATCTTTTGGTAGTGGAAAAGTTGTATGCGATGCATATATGGCAACATTCAAAATACAAGGCCAAGTTTATCATTTGATAGGTAGCCTGTTACCAACTTCTCAAACAAATGCTCAATTTCTACAGATATATTTTGTTGGTGAGGATGATCGAGAGGTGGATTTAAGGTGTCAGCACAATTCCGGTGTTAAACACGGCTTAATAAAATCACTGCAGTCTATGCTGCATACGTTAAAGATTTTAAAACTGCTCTTAATAAAGTTCCGAAAGATTGCAAAGACTTCAAAATGGTCATTAACGCTGATAAAATGCCACCAATGGCTCATAAAGGTCGTTATAATGCACCTCAAACAAATGAAGTAGCATTGGTATTAGTTAACCAACAATTTCAAAATCGAGACATTGTTATTGAGAGTCATAATAACAAACTTAAACGAATCTGTGAACTTCATCGATCTTATGACTGCCTACAATATCCATTACTTTTTTGCTACGGAGAGGACGGTTATTCAGTAAATATACCTCAACGTGACCCAATTAAAAATATTGATCTAAAAAAGACTGTCTCTGCCATGAACTTTTACAGCTATAGAATAATGCTTAGAGAAAGTGAAGCCAATCACTTGCATTATTTTAGAGCTCTGTTTAATCAATTTTTGGTTGATATGTATGCAAAAATTGAAACTGAGCGGCTTAATTTTATTCGAGCAAATCAAAAAAAGTTGAGAGCAGAAAGTTATATTCATCTTCAAGACTCTATTGGTAGGGGTGATGCGGATGTGGCTCAACTTGGTCAAATGATTATTTTGCCATCTACTTTTACAGGTTCACCTCGATATATGCATGAAAAGACACAAGATGCCATGACTTATGTTCGGCATTATGGTCGTCCTGATCTTTTTATTACATTTACATGTAACCCAAAATGGGAGGATATAACAAATAAGTTATTTCCAGGCCAAAAGCCTCAAGATCGATATGACATCATATCACGAGTATTTCATTTGAAGGTTAAGGCTTTAATGGCGTTGTTGATTAAAGGCCGGTTATTTGGGGAAGTACAGTGCTTCATGTATTCTATTGAATGGCAAAAACGTGGTCTCCCCCACGTACACATACGTATATGGTTAAAGATTAAAATTATGCCTAATCAAATCGATTCTTACATTTGTGCAGAAATTCCTGATTTACAAAAGGATCCTTTGCTGCATGAGATTGTTAAGACTAACATGATACATGGGCCATGTGGTGTATTAAATATTAATTCGCCATGTATGAAAGAAGGTAAATGCACAAAAAAATTTCCTAAAAAGTTTCTTAAGGAAACTATTACAGAAAATGATGGTTATCCCCAATATCGGCGAAGATCCCCAATGGATGGGGGCTTACTGTTAAAATTAATGGTATAACTGTAGATAATCGTTGGGTTGTGCCATACAATTCCGTGCTTTTGCGGACCTTTGGAGCTCATATAAATGTGGAACATTGCAACTCAGTAAAGTCTATTAAATACATTTGTAAATATGTTAACAAGGGCAGTGACCAAGCAACAGTTGCAGTCGAGAGTCTTAAAGATGAGGTCCATGTGTACCAAAGTGGTCGATATATAAGTAGCTCAGAGGCAGTATGGAGGATTTTATCGTTTCCAATACATGAAAGATATCCCCCTATTTTTCATTTAAGTGTTCATTTGGAAAATGGTCAGCGGATATACTTTGACCCAAATAAACCCAATCAATTAGCTAATCAACTAACTAATCCGGCAAAAACTACGCTTACAGCGTTCTTCGATCTTTGCAAAATTGACCAATTTGCTAAAACACTTCTTTATGTTGAGGTGCCGTCCTATTACATTTGGGCTAATAAAAAATTCCAAAGAAGAAAGAAGGGGTTAGATGTACCAGAGTTTTCTGGTCTTAAAAAAGATAATACTTTGGGGCGTGTGTATACAATACATCCAAAAAATAGTGAATGTTATTATTTAAGACTTTTACTTCACGAAGTTCGGGGTCCAACATCATTCTCTTTTTTAAAAACTGTAAATGGTGTTTTGTATAAAACATTCCAATTGGCTTGCAAAGCTTTAGGCTTACTAGAAGATGATAAGCACTGGGACTGCACATTGGAAGAAGCAGCATTATGCCAGTCTCCAAATAAATTGCGTGACCTCTTTGCAATTATGTTAACTCATTGTCAGTTATCTGATGCTATGCTTCTTTGGAATAAGTACAAGGAAAGTCTTTCAGAAGATATATTGTATAGATTAAAATCTAAAATAGATGACGATATAGATCCAGAACTTATAGAAAAAGTTTTTAATAAATGTTTAATTTGTATTGAAGATCTCATATTGTCAATGGGCGGAGATGTCTTATCAAGTTATGGTTTTACCCAAGGCAATTAGAGATAAAGAGTTTTTGGAAAACATTGATTACTTGCGAGAAATAAATTTTGAATGCAATGAAGCTCTAGTAAGAAACTAGGAAATTTTCCTTACTCTTGAACAAAAAAACTGTTATAAAACAATCTTAGACATCATTGACGCTGGAAACGGAGGAATGTATTTTTGGATGCTCCTGGTGGAAAAACGTTTCTTTTAAATTTGCTATTGGCAAAAATTAGACAAGATAAAAAAATTGCATTAGCTGTTGCATCTTCGGGAATTGCGGCCACGCTCTTAACCGGAGGACGGACAGCCCATTCAGCATTTAAGCTTCCTTTTGATTTAATAAATATAGAAACACCTTATTGTAACATTTCCAAACAGTCTAATATGGCATTCGTCCTTAAACATTGTAAACTCATTGTTTGGGATGAATGTACTATGGCTCATAAAGGTGGATTTGAAGCTCTTGATCGATCGATAAAAGACATAAAAGGCAATGACTTATTAATGGGAGGTATTACCGTTCTATTAGCTGGAGATTTTAGACAAACACTCCCAGTTGTACCCCGAGGAACAAGGGCTAATGAGATAAAATCTTGCATAAAATCTTCCTTTTTGTGGTGTAAAATACACAAAATGGCTCTTACAAAAAATATGCGCGTACATTTACTAGGTGATGAAACTGCCGGTGTTTTTGCCCAAACTCTACTTAAAATAGGAAATGGAGATTATCCGACGCTTGAGGGCAAAATAAAATTGTCATCAAGCTTGGGTACTGTAGTAAGCACATTGGAAAAGCTTACTTCTAAAATTTTTCCTGATATTTCAGAAATCTTACATAAGTCATTGGACTGGTTATCAGAACGAGCCATTTTAACTTCAAGAAATGACAGAGCTGCTTCAATTAATGATCAGCTAATAAAATCATTTAATGGAGAGCAAGTTACATACAAATCAATAGACTCTGTTACTGAGCCAGAAAATGCTGTACATTATCCTGTAGAATTTCTTAACTAGCAGAATCCAGCTGGACTCCCATTGCATATTCTTTCGCTTAAGGTCGGAACACCAATTATGTTATTAAGAAACATAAAACCCCCAAATATAATGGAACAAGATTGCAAGTGAAAACTCTTCACAAATTTGTTATTGAAGCCGTTATTTTTACTGGCTGCGCCAAGGGAGAGACAGTATTCATACCAAGAATTCCCTTAACGTCATCAAACTTACCTTTTGAATTTAAACGCCTACAGTTTCCTGTAAAGGTTTGTTTTGCGATAACAATAAATAAATCACAAGGACAGACTTTGAAAGTAGCTGGATTAGACCTTAGGGACGAGTGTTTCTCCCACGGCCAATTTTATGTGGCCTGTTCAAGAGTCAGCTCGGCAAAGAGCCTCATGATCCTGTCTCATGATGGTCAAACAAAGAATGTCGTTTACAGAGAGGTTTTAAAATAAGAATATATTAAAAATGTTTTAATTGTGGACTAGGCCTATTTGGGGAAACCACCTTAAATAAAAACGCGTCGAATCCCCTACCACCGGGTGGTGTGGAAATGGAGATTCATTTTAGTTTCAGTTAAAAACTGAGAGTGTAAAGAAAGAAAACCTCAATAACATTAAATTATATAGTTAATACTCTATTACTTTTAAATAAGAACTCCAGCTTTAAGATAAATGCGAATAAGGAATACACAGATGTAGAGAGCTATCCGCAAAATATACAGACATATCTACATTCAAAATTATCCACCGCAAGCAAAGCTGCGGGCACCTTGCTAGTGTTCCATAAGACTCGTTGCAAAGTTGGGCCCAAGTTCACGTTGACGTTGAGGAGCTGTTGGTCGAAATTTATAATAAAATCTACATTAAATGACCTATACAAATACCGCACTCATGCCAATTAGAGAGTTTCTTTTAAAGGCAAATGAATTGATACATGAATTTTACTTCTAGTGGGCGATCATCGATCGCGGACGATGTCCGATGGGGAAGCCTTTGGTGGTGGCTAGTCTGTCCTCTGTTCACGACCAATGTATGGGTGCCTTCGCTGCTCCTTGCGGTGGCACGATCCGGGTTGTCGCTGGGTGGCACTAGATAAGTGTTGTTGCCGGTGTCCAATTGCCAACACATGGGGTGGTTGCGTAATCACGCCGGCCAAGGTTATGTTCTCCACTAGGCCGCTTTTACCAAGAATTTGAGCAAATTGGAGCTGAGGCAATTGGGGTTAGCTGGCCTAAGACGTACAGACTGTAACTGGCCTAAAGTAGGATAAGACTCCCTTAGTGGGGTCTACGGGTATACGTCTGAAGTCACTCCTTTCTATGCGGATCCCTAAGAAAAATCGGTGAGATTGGGAACCCACAAATCTGTATTTGTTTACCTTGCGCTCACTCTCACAAAATCCACTTGTTAATATTAATAGCCGCCTGACTAAATTATTGACCGCAAATCGAGATTATATAATTGTGTAAAGTTTAACACGTGTTTTAAATATGTAACTTAGGCCACAGTCGAATGATCGAACGTTTTGCCAAGAGCGTAGATCAGAGAATGAATGCAAAATTGGAAAAGAAGTGCAGATAAGCCACGGTCGCAGAGCTTTCCGCTGCAAGTCTAAGCAACGGTTTAATCGTATGATTTTTTGGCCGTCGCGACTGATCTGCTTATCTCAAGTTATTGATATTGGTATTTGTAGAGAGAAAATTTCCTAGGCCTCTGGCGCCGTTCAGTTATATTTATCTATGGGAGGGTGGGGTGAACTGTTCTTTATCGTAAAAGCATATCTGGTCGCTACACTTGACGTTGGATTATTAGAGTCCGCCAAAATTCGGACTGGTTTTCTAGGTTTTTCAACATGACCAGAGTTCCGAAAGAAAGGAAATGCAGCTTTTCTTTAGAATGCCATTTTGTAGTTGGGAGACAAATCCTTTGGAATTCTGGATCTCACAAATATTAACTGTGCCCATGCCAGCGAAGGTGGCCTAAAGTTGCCTGATATCGGTTTAGTTCGGTTTCATCTGAACGGTTGGCCTCTGCCATAAAGTGTGTTGTTGACAGACCAGCAGGTAACCGAACGAGTTTTTCTAAGATCATTAAATACAGATTAATTTTCCAATTAATAATTAAAAGTATTAAGTATAATTTTATTCCATGAATGAATAATTAAAACGTTTTTAAAATACGTCATATCATTATATTAAATACAATTGAACACAATGGGCTGTGCTCTATACCATACCCTTCATAATTATACCCGTTACTCGTAGAGTAAAAGGGTATATTGTATTCGTGCAAAAGTATGTAACAGCTAGAAGGAAGCGTTTCCGACCCTATAAAGTATATATATTCTTGATCAGGATCACTAGCCGAGTCGATCTAACCATCCGTCTGTCCATCTGTCTGTCCGTATGAACGCTGAGATCTCGGAAACTATAAAAGCTAGAAGATTGGCATTTTGCATGTAGATTTTAGAAGTTCCTACGCAGCGCAAGTTTGTTTCAAAATGGTGTCACGCCCCCTTTAACGCCCACAATCGCTTATATACATTTTAAAAATTTAAATATTTCGGAAAAGTAAAAATGCAGTTTTATTGTGTTTATCAATACCTATCGAAATGTAGAAGAAATTTTTCAAATCGGACCATTCGTTAAAAAATTATGCGTGATCAAAGTTTCTATCTCCATCTCCCTCGCACTCCCTTTACCTGAGTAACGGGTATCTGATAGTCGGGGCATCCGACTATAGCGTTCTCTCTTGTTTTGTTATTATTTTGTATATCAAAAAACGTAAATAGGAGCTGCTTGCGAGTGGGTATAATATTTGATTTCTATTCACTTTTTAAATAAAAAATAGTTTATTGTGTCTCAAATAGCACTTATCTGCAGTTCATGGTTGATGAAATCAAATATTATAACGTATTTTTGATTATACATATTCTTAGGCCTATAGAAGACCCAAATTTACAGCAACAGGAACCTTTTATTCAAATTATTCAACAGCCCTAGGACCAGGAAACTCAAGGAAAGCTTATTTGCAAAAGACTTTATAACGGAGAGGTGATTTAAATAATCAGCAAGTTCAGACAACGGCGGAATATATGAGCAAGTTAAGTATTTAGAGCTACCAGGACGCGGTAACTTTACACAAATAAATACAATGGTAATGAATTCCTCAAAAAATAACTTCTCTGACGGGTGGTTTGAATCAACTCCAATTAAGACTCCACCTCCCCGCCTAGAGGGCGGTCATACCTAAATATTGTGTACTTGCAAAGATCTCTGGCTTTAACCAGGTTTCTGTAAACAATATAATATGAGATGCAAAGAAAAGGTGCGGGCACCTTGCTAGTGTTCCATAAGACTCGTTGCAAAGTTGGGCCCAAGTTCACGTTGACGTTGAGGAGCTGTTGGTCGAAATTTATAATAAAATCTACATTAAATGACCTATACAAATACCGCACTCATGCCAATTAGAGAGTTTCTTTTAAAGGCAAATGAATTGATACATGAATTTTACTTCTAGTGGGAGATCATCGATCGCGGACGATGTCCGATGGGGAAGCCTTTGGTGGTGGCTAGTCTGTCCTCTGTTCACGACCAATGTATGGGTGCCTTCGCTGCTCCTTGCGGTGGCACGATCCGGGTTGTCGCTGGGTGGCACTAGATAAGTGTTGTTGCCGGTGTCCAATTGCCAACACATGGGGTGGTTGCGTAATCACGCCGGCCAAGGTTATGTTCTCCACTAGGCCGCTTTTACCAAGAATTTGGGCAAATTGGAGCTGAGGCAATTGGGGTTAGCTGGCCTAAGACGTACAGACTGTAACTGGCCTAAAGTAGGATAAGACTCCCTTAGTGGGGTCTACGGGTATACGTCTGACGTCACTCCTTTCTATGCGGATCCCTAAGAAAAATCGGTGAGATTGGGAACCCACAAATCTGTATTTGTTTACCTTGCGCTCACTCTCACAAAATCCACTTGTTAATATTAATAGCCGCCTGACTAAATTATTGACCGCAAATCGAGATTATATAATTGTGTAAAGTTTAACACGTGTTTTAAATATGTAACTTAGGCCACAGTAGAATGATCGAACGTTTTGCCAAGAGCGTAGATCAGAGAATGAATGCAAAATTGGAAACGAAGTGCAGATAAGCCACGGTCGCAGAGCTTTCCGCTGCAAGTCTAAGCAACGGTTTAATCGTATGATTTTTTGGCCGTCGCGACTGATCTGCTTATCTCAAGTTATTGATATTGGTATTTGTAGAGAGAAAATTTCCTAGGCCTCTGGCGCCGTTCAGTTATATTTATCTATGGGAGGGTGGGGTGAACTGTTCTTTATCGTAAAAGCATATCTGGTCGCTACACTTGACGTTGGATTATTAGAGTCCGCCAAAATTCGGACTGGTTTTCTAGGTTTTTCAACATGACCAGAGTTCCGAAAGAAAGGAAATGCAGCTTTTCTTTAGAATGCCATTTTGTAGTTGGGAGACAAATCCTTTGGAATTCTGGATCTCACAAATATTAACTGTGCCCATGCCAGCGAAGGTGGCTTAAAGTTGCCTGATATCGGTTTAGTTCGGTTTCATCTGAACGGTTGGCCTCTGCCATAAAGTGTGTTGTTGACAGACCAGCAGGTAACCGAACGAGTTTTTCTAAGATCATTAAATACAGATTAATTTTCCAATTAATAATTAAAAGTATTAAGTATAATTTTATTCCATGAATGAATAATTAAAACGTTTTTAAAATACGTCATATCATTATATTAAATACAATTGAACACAATGGGCTGTGCTCTATACCATACCCTTCATAATTATACCCGTTACTCGTAGAGTAAAAGGGTATATTGTATTCGTGCAAAAGTATGTAACAGCTAGAAGGAAGCGTTTCCGACCCTATAAAGTATATATATTCTTGATCAGGATCACTAGCCGAGTCGATCTAACCATCCGTCTGTCCGTCTGTCTGTCCGTCTGTCCATCTGTCTGTCCGTATGAACGCTGAGATCTCGGAAACTATAAAAGCTAGAAGATTGGCATTTTGCATGTAGATTTTAGAAGTTCCTACGCAGCGCAAGTTTGTTTCAAAATGGTGTCACGCCCCCTTTAACGCCCACAATCGCTTATATACATTTTAAAAATTTAAATATTTCGGAAAAGTAAAAATGCAGTTTTATTGTGTTTATCAATACCTATCGAAATGTAGAAGAAATTTTTCAAATCGGACCATTCGTTAAAAAATTATGCGTGATCAAAGTTTCTATCTCCATCTCCCTCGCACTCCCTTTACCTGAGTAACGGGTATCTGATAGTCGGGGCATCCGACTATAGCGTTCTCTCTTGTTTTGTTATTATTTTGTATATCAAAAAACGTAAATAGGAGCTGCTTGCGAGTGGGTATAATATTTGATTTCTATTCACTTTTTAAATAAAAAATAGTTTATTGTGTCTCAAATAGCACTTATTTGCAGTTCATGGTTGATGAAATCAAATATTATAACGTATTTTTGATTATACATATTCTTAGGCCTATAGAAGACCCAAATTTACAGCAACAGGAACCTTTTATTCAAATTATTCAACAGCCCTAGGACCAGGAAACTCAAGGAAAGCTTATTTGCAAAAGACTTTATAACGGAGAGGTGATTTAAATAATCAGCAAGTTCAGACAACGGCGGAATATATGAGCAAGTTAAGTATTTAGAGCTACCAGGACGCGGTAACTTTACACAAATAAATACAATGGTAATGAATTCCTCAAAAAATAACTTCTCTGACGGGTGGTTTGAATCAACTCCAATTAAGACTCCACCTCCCCGCCTAGAGGGCGGTCATACCTAAATATTGTGTACTTGCAAAGATCTCTGGCTTTAACCAGGTTTCTGTAAACAATATAATATGAGATGCAAAGAAAAGGCTATCGGAATACATTTTAATGAGCTTGCTACGCAGCCTCTTGCATTCCGATAGGAAAGAAAGAGATTAGAAGTTAGCTTTTTTGGTACACTGGTTTAGCCTCGACTAGGAAAGTTTACTCCCACGGGCCCCTTCTTCTTTATCTAAGCCTCGAACTCTTTTACAACCATATTTTCGGGCAAAAGTCGCCAGAGTATATGGCTTTAAAAAGCTCATTAGGGACAGTTAGGATAAGAAAACTTAAACTTTTCCACCTTTACACTATTACTATCGGCTTTAGTTTTGTCTTGTACATAAGAAAATACATCATAAGATGTTGATCAGGGAAAAGCCGAGAAACGAAAATTTGTTTCTTTAGTGGAACCACTGAAAGGGATTTTGGTGGAGCAGACATTGTTTCTGAGTCGGTTGTCCGGAATTCTTAGAGGTCTCTGGTTGCATGCATTCTGCTACAGATTGTTCGGATACCGAATCTCATTTAGCTGTTCATCTTAGCAGCATTTAAGGGTTTGCTGTAATCAGCTACTGATCCGCCGAAATGCTCTGTTGTTCTTTTTATTTCGGTCGAGCCTTTGTTGTCAATCTGGAAAATGTTACTGTTGGACAGATCTCCTGCTTGAATATTTTACAGGAGTGCTGGATGGTTGGATGCCTATTTTTTGAGCTCCATTCCTGCCGATTGTAAAGCTGCGCTGACATCGTTGCAAATTTCCATTTCTATTGAATGGCAAAAACGTGGTCTCCCCCACGTACACATACTTATATGGTTAAAGATTAAAATTATGCCTAATCAAATCGATTCTTACATTTGTGCAGAAATTCCTGATTTACAAAAGGATCCTTTGCTGCATGAGATTGTTAAGACTAACATGATACATGGGCCATGTGGTGTATTAAATATAAATTCGCCATGTATGAAAGAAGGTAAATGCACAAAAAAATTTCCTAAAAAGTTTCTTAAGGAAACTATTACAGAAAATGATGGTTATCCCCAATATCGGCGAAGATCCCCAATGGATGGGGGGCTTACTGTTAAAATTAATGGTATAACTGTAGATAATCGTTGGGTTGTGCCATACAATTCCGTGCTTTTGCGGACCTTTGGAGCTCATATAAATGTGGAACATTGCAACTCAGTAAAGTCTATTAAATACATTTGTAAATATGTTAACAAGGGCAGTGACCAAGCAACAGTTGCAGTCGAGAGTCTTAAAGATGAGGTCCATGTGTACCAAAGTGGTCGATATACAAGTAGCTCAGAGGCAGTATGGAGGATTTTATCGCTTCCAATACATGAAAGATAACCCCTATTTTTCACTTAAGTGTTCATTTGAAAAATGGTCAGCGGATATACATTGACCCAAATAACCCCAATCAATTAACTAATCAACTAACTAATCCGGCAAAAACTACGCTTACAGCGTTCTTCGATCTTTGCAAAATTGACCAATTTGCTAAAACACTTCTTTATGTTGAGGTGCCGTCCTATTACATTTGGGCTAATAAAAAATTCCAAAGAAGAAAGAAGGGGTTAGATGTACCAGAGTTTTCTGGTCTTCAAAAAAAATAGTGAATGTTATTATTTAAGACTTTTACTTCACGAAGTTCGGGGTCCAACATCATTCTCTTTTTTAAAAACTGTAAATGGTGTTTTGTATAAAACATTCCAATTGGCTTGCAAAGCTTTAGGCTTACTAGAAGATGATAAGCACTGGGACTGCACATTGGAAGAAGCAGCATTATGCCAGTCTCCAAATAAATTGCGTGACCTCTTTGCAATTATGTTAACTCATTGTCAGTTATCTGATGCTATGCTTCTTTGGAATAAGTACAAGGAAAGTCTTTCAGAAGATATATTGTATAGATTAAAATCTAAAATAGATGACGATATAGATCCAGAACTTATAGAAAAAGTTTTTAATAAATGTTTAATTTGTATTGAAGATCTCATATTGTCAATGGGCGGAGATGTCTTATCAAGTTATGGTTTACCCAAGGCAATTAGAGATAAAGAGTTTTTGGAAAACATTGATTACTTGCGAGAAATAAATTTTGAATGCAATGAAGCTCAAGTAAGAAACGAGGAAAATTCCCTTACTCTTGAACAAAAAAACTGTTATAAAACAATCTTAGACAGCATTGACGCTGGAAACGGAGGAATGTATTTTTTGGATGCTCCTGGTGGAAAAACGTTTCTTTTAAATTTGCTATTGGCAAAAATTAGACAAGATAAAAAAATTGCATTAGCTGTTGCATCTTCGGAAATTGCGGCCACGCTCTTAACCGGAGGACGGACAGCCCATTCAGCATTTAAGCTTCCTTTTGATTTAATAAATATAGAAACACCTTATTGTAACATTTCCAAACAGTCTAATATGGCATTCGTCCTTAAACATTGTAAACTCATTGTTTGGGATGAATGTACTATGGCTCATAAAGGTGGATTTGAAGCTCTTGATCGATCGATAAAAGACATAAAAGGCAATGACTTATTAATGGGAGGTATTACCGTTCTATTAGCTGGAGATTTTAGACAAACACTCCCAGTTGTACCCCGAGGAACAAGGGCTAATGAGATAAAATCTTGCATAAAATCTTCCTTTTTGTGGTGTAAAATACACAAAATGGCTCTTACAAAAAATATGCGCGTACATTTACTAGGTGATGAAACTGCCGGTGTTTTTGCCCAAACTCTACTTAAAATAGAAAATGGAGATTATCCGACGCTTGAGGGCAAAATAAAATTGTCATCAAGCTTGGGTACTGTAGTAAGCACATTGGAAAAGCTTACTTCTAAAATTTTTCCTGATATTTCAGAAATCTTACATAAGTCATTGGACTGGTTATCAGAACGAGCCATTTTAACTTCAAGAAATGACAGAGCTGCTTCAATTAATGATCAGCTAATAAAATCATTTAATGGAGAGCAAGTTACATACAAATCAATAGACTCTGTTACTGAGCCAGAAAATGCTGTACATTATCCTGTAGAATTTCTTAACTAGCAGAATCCAGCTGGACTCCCATTGCATATTCTTTCGCTTAAGGTCGGAACACCAATTATGTTATTAAGAAACATAAAACCCCCAAAATTGTGCAAGGGAACAAGCTCTTCACAAACTTCAATTTGTTATTGAAGCCGTTATTTTTACTGGCTGCGCCAAGGGAGAGACAGTATTCATACCAAGAATTCCCTTAACGTCATCAAACTTACCTTTTGAATTTAAACGCCTACAGTTTCCTGTAAAGGTTTGTTTTGCGATAACAATAAATAAATCACAAGGACAGACTTTGAAAGTAGCTGGATTAGACCTTAGGGACGAGTGTTTCTCCCACGGCCAATTTTATGTGGCCTGTTCAAGAGTCAGCTCGGCAAAGAGCCTCATGATCCTGTCTCATGATGGTCAAACAAAGAATGTCGTTTACAGAGAGGTTTTAAAATAAGAATATATTAAAAATGTTTTAATTGTGGACTAGGCCTATTTGGGGAAACCACCTTAAATAAAAACGCGTCGTATCCCCTACCTCCGGGTGGTGTGGAAATGGAGATTCATTTTAGTTTCAGTTAAAAACTGAGAGTGTAAAGAAAGAAAACCTCAATAACATTAAATTATATAGTTAATACTCTATTACTTTTAAATAAGAACTCCAGCTTTAAGATAAATGCGAATAAGGAATACACAGATGTAGAGAGCTATCCGCAAAATATACAGACATATCTACATTCAAAATTATCCACCGCAAGCAAAGCTGCGGGCACCTTGCTAGTGTTCCATAAGACTCGTTGCAAAGTTGGGCCCAAGTTCACGTTGACGTTGAGGAGCTGTTGGTCGAAATTTATAATAAAATCTACATTAAATGACCTATACAAATACCGCACTCATGCCAATTAGAGAGTTTCTTTTAAAGGCAAATGAATTGATACATGAATTTTACTTCTAGTGGGCGATCATCGATCGCGGACGATGTCCGATGGGGAAGCCTTTGGTGGTGGCTAGTCTGTCCTCTGTTCACGACCAATGTATGGGTGCCTTCGCTGCTCCTTGCGGTGGCACGATCCGGGTTGTCGCTGGGTGGCACTAGATAAGTGTTGTTGCCGGTGTCCAATTGCCAACACATGGGGTGGTTGCGTAATCACGCCGGCCAAGGTTATGTTCTCCACTAGGCCGCTTTTACCAAGAATTTGAGCAAATTGGAGCTGAGGCAATTGGGGTTAGCTGGCCTAAGACGTACAGACTGTAACTGGCCTAAAGTAGGATAAGACTCCCTTAGTGGGGTCTACGGGTATACGTCTGAAGTCACTCCTTTCTATGCGGATCCCTAAGAAAAATCGGTGAGATTGGGAACCCACAAATCTGTATTTGTTTACCTTGCGCTCACTCTCACAAAATCCACTTGTTAATATTAATAGCCGCCTGACTAAATTATTGACCGCAAATCGAGATTATATAATTGTGTAAAGTTTAACACGTGTTTTAAATATGTAACTTAGGCCACAGTCGAATGATCGAACGTTTTGCCAAGAGCGTAGATCAGAGAATGAATGCAAAATTGAAAACGAAGTGCAGATAAGCCACGGTCGCAGAGCTTTCCGCTGCAAGTCTAAGCAACGGTTTAATCGTATGATTTTTTGGCCGTCGCGACTGATCTGCTTATCTCAAGTTATTGATATTGGTATTTGTAGAGATAAAATTTCCTAGGCCTCTGGCGCCGTTCAGTTATATTTATCTATGGGAGGGTGGGGTGAACTGTTCTTTATCGTAAAAGCATATCTGGTCGCTACACTTGACGTTGGATTATTAGAGTCCGCCAAAATTCGGACTGGTTTTCTAGGTTTTTCAACATGACCAGAGTTCCGAAAGAAAGGAAATGCAGCTTTTCTTTAGAATGCCATTTTGTAGTTGGGAGACAAATCCTTTGGAATTCTGGATCTCACAAATATTAACTGTGCCCATGCCAGCGAAGGTGGCCTAAAGTTGCCTGATATCGGTTTAGTTCGGTTTCATCTGAACGGTTGGCCTCTGCCATAAAGTGTGTTGTTGACAGACCAGCAGGTAACCGAACGAGTTTTTCTAAGATCATTAAATACAGATTAATTTTCCAATTAATAATTAAAAGTATTAAGTATAATTTTATTCCATGAATGAATAATTAAAACGTTTTTAAAATACGTCATATCATTATATTAAATACAATTGAACACAATGGGCTGTGCTCTATACCATACCCTTCATAATTATACCCGTTACTCGTAGAGTAAAAGGGTATATTGTATTCGTGCAAAAGTATGTAACAGCTAGAAGGAAGCGTTTCCGACCCTATAAAGTATATATATTCTTGATCAGGATCACTAGCCGAGTCGATCTAACCATCCGTCTGTCCGTCTGTCCGTCTGTCTGTCCGTCTGTCTGTCCGTCTGTACATCTGTCTGTCCGTATGAACGCTGAGATCTCGGAAACTATAAAAGCTAGAAGATTGGCATTTTGCATGTAGATTTTAGAAGTTCCTACGCAGCGCAAGTTTGTTTCAAAATGGTGCCACGCCCCCTTTAACGCCCACAATCGCTTATATACGATTTTAAAAATTTAAATATTTCGGAAAAGTAAAAATGCAGTTTTATTGTGTTTATCAATATCTATCGAAATGTAAATTTTTCAAATCGGACCATTCGTTAAAAAGTTATGCGTGATCAAAGTTTCTACCTCCATCTCCTTCGCACTCCCTTTACCTGAGTAACGGGTATATGATAGTCGGGGCATCCGACTATAGCGTTCTCTCTTCTTTTGTTATTATTTTGTATATCAAAAAACGTAAATAGGAGCTGCTTGCGAGTGGGTATAATATTTGATTTCAATTCACTTTTTAAATAAAAAATAGTCTATTGTGTCTCAAATAGCACTTATTTGCAGTTCATGGTTGATGAAATCAAATATTATAACGTATTTTTGATTATACATATTCTTAGGCCTATAGAAGACCCAAATTTACAGCAACAGAAACCTTTTATTCAAATTAAGCTGAACATTAAAAAATATCAAAAACACTCGATATATCTATATTTTTTTTACGATATTTTTAATATCATCGTGTGATATTTTTTTAAAGGCAAATAATTTTTTCAAAATCCAACAGCCCTAGGACCAGGAAACTCAAGGAAAGCTTATTTGCAAAAGACTTTATAACGGAGAGGTGATTTAAATAATCAGCAAGTTCAGACAACGGCGGAATATATGAGCAAGTTAAGTATTTAGAGCTACCAGGACGCGATAACTTTACACAAATAAATACAATGGTAATGAATTCCTCAAAAAATAACTCCTCTGACGGGTGGTTTGAATCAACTCCAATTAAGACTCCACCTCCCCGCCTAGAGGGCGGTCATACCTAAATATTGTGTACTTGCAAAGATCTCTGGCTTTAACCAGGTTTCTGTAAACAATATAATATGAGATGCAAAGAAAAGGCTATCGGAATACATTTTAATGAGCTTGCTACGCAGCCTCTTGCATTCCGATAGGAAAGAAAGAGATTAGAAGTTAGCTTTTTGGTACACTGGTTTAGCCTCGACTAGGAAAGTTTACTCCCACGGGCCCCTTCTTCTTTATCTAAGCCTCGAACTCTTTTACAACCATATTTTCGGGCAAAAGTCGCCAGAGTATATGGCTTTAAAAAGCTCATTAGGGACAGTTAGGATAAGAAAACTTAAACTTTTCCACCTTTACACTATTACTATCGGCTTTAGTTTTGTCTTGTACATAAGAAAATACATCATAAGATGTTGATCAGGGAAAAGCCGAGAAACGAAAATTTGTTTCTTTAGTGGAACCACTGAAAGGGATTTTGGTGGAGCAGACATTGTTTCTGAGTCAGTTGTCCGGAATTCTTAGAGGTCTCTGGTTGCATGCATTCTGCTACAGATTGTTCGGATACCGAATCTCATTTAGCTGTTCATCTTAGCAGCATTTAAGGGTTTGCTGTAATCAGCTACTGATCCGCCGAAATGCTCTGTTGTTCTTTTTATTTCGGTCGAGCCTTTGTTGTCAATCTGGAAAATGTTACTGTTGGACAGATCTCCTGCTTGAATATTTTACAGGAGTGCTGGATGGTTGGATGCCTATTTTTTGAGCTCCATTCCTGCCGATTGTAAAGCTGCGCTGACATCGTTGCAAATTTCCAGTGCTCCGGATATGGTTTCATGCAGCTGTTCTGCCAGCGGATAGCGTTCGCGCTTATCCGATACAATCTGATTGGACAGAGGCAGTGCCAAACGTTAAGGTAGTCAAGAAATGCTCAATTCCGCTACCAAATTCTCTGATACTGGGCGTCATCAATGTACACATCTATATAGCGATTCATTTTTTGTATGTCGGCAATAAAAACATATCGATGGAGACGCCAATTAAGAATAACTCCTCTAAGATCATTTTGCAGAGCCGGACCGGTGCACAGAATATCATTTAAGGCCTTTCAGTTCGAGGTTTAGCACGAGGCGAAGTTCACTACTCGCAACTTTGTACAGGGTTGCCCATATTCGACGGACCAATGTTTTTTTTTAAAAAATCAAAGAAAAAAATAAAAATTTGGCGGTTGGCAATCTTAATCATTTAATTTGTTCCAAGTAGATTTGTTTACATCAATTTTTGAATATGATATCTTTCAAATGGCCGCCTCTGGCGTTGATGGCGTATTGTGCCCTTTTTGCAGCATTTTCCATCGTTTTCGCCAACATTTCGGCCGGAATAGCGGCTATTTCTTCACGAATGTTGTCCTTGAGCTCTTCTAGGGTCCTTGGCTTGTTAACGTAAACCTTTGACTTCAAATATCCCCACAAGAAGAAGTCAGGCGGCGTCAAATCGGGCGAACGCGGTGGCCAGTCCAAATCACCACTTTTCGACATCAAACGGCCCGGAAACAATTTCTTCAGTAAATCGATTGTTATGCGACTTGTCTGCGGTGGAGCGCCGTCTTGTTGAAACCAGAACTGCCTCATACGCTTTCGACGAATAATTGGCATCACAAAATTGGTCATTATGTCGCGATAACGCTCCTGGTTGATGGTAACAGCATGGCCATTTTCATTTTGGAAGAAAAACGGCCCAATGACCGTTTTCGAACTAACGCCGCACCAAACTGTGACTTTTTCGTCGTGAAGAGGCACTTCTTGAATCTTCTCAGGATTTTCAGTGGCGTAAATACGGCAATTTTGCTTATTTACGGTCCCATTCAATGTGAAATGGGCTTCATCGGACATGATAATTTTGTTCCAAAATTGATCGTCATCTTTGGCCATTTCGATGACTCTTTGGGCCCATTCCAATCGACGAGGCTTGTCTGTAAGCAACAATCTTTGCGTCAATTGAATTTTGTACGGGAACAAATGCAAATCAACGCGAATAATCCGTTGTAAAGTGGACCGAGCCATGCCCAACTGCTGAGAACGGCGTTTTTGGGATGTTCTTGGGGACCTCTGAACACTGGCTCATACGGCAGCGATATTCTCGTCCGATCGCCTTGGTCGACTTTTATTTGGCCTCTTCGGATTAGAAAGAGCCTCACCAGTCGTAAATTTTTCGTATAAACGCTTAATGGTGTTCTTAGAAGGCGCACTTTTCACATTTTTTAATTTTTTAAAAGCACGTTGAGTTTTCACAATTGACTTGTTCTGTTGAATGTAAATTTCAACTATTTCAGAGCGCTCGCGTGGCGTGTATTGTTCCATGGTAAAAATCTGCTTGGACTGACGCTTCAAACGCGGTATGTCATTAAGCGATCTGGCATCTCTGTCAAAAGTTATGGCGTCGTCAGATGGGTCCGTCGAATATGGGCAACCCTGTAGTTAGACTGTCTTTCCTTGATTACAGCATGAAGTGAAATGGTGCAAGCGGAGACTGCGTATTTTAAATTAGCGTTGATAACGGCGTGGTCCTCTTCTTTGCTTTCAGCACTCCTGAATAGTATATTGTTTATGAAACTCTGGCTGACGGTCGAGTTTTCGTTCTAAAATTGGAAACGGTTAAATGCGATTTGTATAGATCGCCCAAGCATTGCATGGGGTCAAAAAGTGTCTTTAATGGCAAGGATATTTTCCGTTCGGCCGATGGACATGAGTTCGTTGAAAATGGTCTTCAAACAATTTTTCTTTACAGTAAGCTGCCTTTCCGCGGTAATCTAGGAAGCTGCTAACGCGGTATTGCAGGACTCAAAGCTCAATGTTGTTGAGCATTCGGGAAATTTAATGGAATGTTCCCAAGCCTGTGTGGTCGACAACTTTGTGAGTAGGTGATGAACTAACAAATGATCACATGAATCGATGGCAAGGTGTAACCGTCGATACTCGCTAACACATACATTGGCTAAGTTTAAACAAGAGAGAACGCTATAGTCGGGTGCTCCGACTATCAGATACCCGTTACTCAGGTAAAGGGAGTGCGAGGGAGATGGAGATAGAAACTTTGATCACGCATAACTTTTTAACGAATGGCCCGATTTGAAAAATTTACATTTCGATAGATATTGATAAACACAATAAAACTGCATTTTTACTTTTCCGAAATATTTAAATTTTTAAAATCGTATATAAGCGATTGTGGGCGTTAAAGAGGGCGTGGCACCTTTGCGCTGCGTAGGAACTCCTAGAATCTGCATGCAAAATGCCAATCTTCTAGCTTTTATAGTTTCCGAGATCTCAGCGTTCATACGGACGGACAGACGGGCATGGCTATATCGACTCGGCTAGTGACCCTGATCAAGAATATATATACTTTATAGGGTCGGAAAAGCTTCCTTCTAGCTGTTACATACTTTTGCACGAATACAATATACCTTTTACTCTACGAGTAACGGGTATAAAAATTTCGGAGATCCACAGCAATCTCTTTGGACAGTGGCTCGATTTTGTACAGTGTATTCATATTGTGTTTAAGGGGGTCCTCTACTCTTCAAATTTTTAAAAATCGATTTTTTTTTTGCTTTATTTTGATCTATATGTATCTAAGAATACTCCTCAGAAAGGGTTTGGTACAAATCATATTCCTTGTCATGTTTCTGGGAACCGGAAGGCGCGGCCGTTTCCGATCATGTTTTACACTGTACTTTATCTTTAAACGCGATTTCCCGAAAGTTGTGTTTTTTAACTTTCAGGTAAGCCTTTTCATAGAAGTTATAGTTCGATTTAAAAATTTTTTTTTTCAATTGTTCAGAAAACACATTGCTATGTTTTCCCGTGTACGATTTTCGAAATTTTGTTTAGTTCAATTTTCATAGCTTCTAATAGGTAAAAAAAAAAAAAAAAACAGTAAAAATCTACATTTTTCACAAATTGTTGCATAACTTTTATAAATTTTAAAATAAAAAAATCGTAAATCGGGTAAACATAGTCAACGTAACTCCGATTACAAAAAATATCCGTTTTCTGATTTCAGATCATCCATGTGGAAAAATCGTCACCTAAAAGTCACAACTGCGTTCTTTAGATGGCGACATTTGATGGCACTCCAAGGTCGCGATATTCGTTTTTTTCGTACAATAGAAGAATTTTTTTAATGTTCAAAAATGTACCTTGCAAATAAAAAAAAAATTTCAAAATCGGTTCAGTAGTTTTTTTACAATCCATCCACGAAAACACCCTACATTTTCGGGCCTCGAGAGTAGAGGACCCCCTTAAACTGCAAGCGAGGAATGTTGTAGCGCTTTACCACAAGGTTCCATGCAACTGCATAGTTCGATTCCGTCAGTGCCATTTAGTTGATGCCCTTCCATCCGACAAAGCTTGCTTCAAGAAATGGAATTTCTAAACAGGCGGCAGAGATGTATTGTAAGGAGTCTCAAACTCCCCACAAATCCCGATGCAGAAGAGCAGCTTGGCAACAGCGAAAGAGGCGAGAATGCAGGGCATTCAAGTCAAACGGAAAATATACAGACCTCCGACCCTCATACGGCAAGGGGACCTCCATCGCCTACAAAAGACAGCGCAAGCGCAGCTCAAAGACAGTACGAGTGCGGAAAAAGTAAACCAAACCCAAGTGCCCAAGGATCAAGATCGCAAAGCCGAGACGCCGAACGACGACAAGTCTACAAGGCTCAGGCTGAAACGCTGAGACCCAACGGTGCTAGGTGGTGGTCAAAACCGAACTTAAGGATTCCTTGCGCGGTGTTAGGCGGTTAAGATGGCTAGGTAATAAGGGAAAACCTAGACCTTGCTGGCAATGGTTAGACTGAACTCCGGAAGCCTGCGATTGAGGTGGCTAGGCGATAAGGCGAAACATTGTTTCATTTGCTAGGCGATACACCCTGCCGGCCCCGGTAGGGAAGTTCGCATAACATCCAGAGAGTTTTGGTGGAGCCGTCCCGATCTCAGTCACCCGGAGCAGCAAGCCCGAAGCGACGCAGCAGCAGCAAGCCAGAAGCGGCGCAGCACGAGGCCAGAATCTCGGCTGCAGCGGCCAGCGAGGATCAACGCAGCGGACAACAGCGACAACGAGCAGCAAAATAAGTAGCAATAAGGCTATAATTCGAAAAACTAAGAACCAGCACCACCCTTATCCTTTCTGGCGTTATCCATTGGTCACGGGCAGTCATTCGTTATAAATTTTGGTGGAACGAACTCACAACCTCTCTGAGCTAGCCGTACGAAATAAAGAAACAGGTCGTTGCATCTGGCGCCCAAAAGTGATTATCTTGACCAAGGAAACAAAAGTTCCGAGATAGGAAAGTTCTGGGCGTAAAACTTGAGGGCTCAGTTGAGTCGATGACGAAGACTATGAGAGACTTCGTCGACCAGATGGCAGAGGAGCCGAATATCGACGACTTGGTAACGGGCTTGTAAAGGAAATTCCGGAAACTGCCCACACCAAAATTCAAGCTGACAAATCCGAGTGCCGAGGTCTTGACAGCGAGCTTGGATTTGTTGAGCATCGGAAGCAACTGCTGGCAGCGGGAGAGTAGCCGGGAAAAGAACGAGACCACCAGGACGCACACGCAGGATTACACAAAGGTAGCCAAGCAGTTCCGGGAGTGGATCTTACGCTACGACGGAAACGACAAGCGCTTGGAGTTCTTGGAACAAGAAGAGTGTTCAGTCGTGACGTACGGTCTCGACATAAATCAGATCCCACGAGCAATGCCGGAGCTGCTATAAGGCAGAGCCTTGAAGTGGTTCTTAGCCAACAATCAGCACTGGGAGAATTGAGGAGACCTTTTCTACAGCTTCCAAAACTACTTTCTTCCTCGAGGATACATGGTGAAGCTGGAAAAGGAAGCAAGCCTACGGGAAAGCTTCATGGATTTCATGATGGACATGCACACCCTGATCCGACCAGTGAACATGTCTGCCAAAGAATTTTTGTAAAGGATAAAAGAAAACAGCACGCCGGCACTCCGGATGTTCATTCTTGATGAAGAACTCGACCAGTAAAGGGAGAAGTTTGAGCTGGAGAACAATCCCCATAAGCAGCAACGGCTTACGTTCTACTGGCGATGCGGAAAAATAGGAGTCAGGACGGTTCAGTGCTGTTCCGGGTCGGAAAACGCCTCCGAGGGGCGGCCAGGGATCGCAAGGTGCTGCCTCTTGAAATTAATGGGTGACCTGCAGGCGAAAGAAATGAAACTGTCCGCCACAGTGCTCATAGGTGACAAAAAAGTTAAGGCCACGGTGGATACCGGCGCCACGGCGAGCTTTATCAGCCAAGAGCTGGCGGACAAGCTGCAAGCGGCAGGAAGGGTCGGACCCACGAGAAGGCAAGTACGGATGGCAGACGGTCGTTGCAAGAAAATAAAATCACAGCCAGAGACCAACATCGGACACCAGTGTTACTGGAGCTGCTGTCTTTACAAAATCTGATCGACGCCCTGGTGTTGGGATGGAAACACCAAAGAATTTCGCGGAAGAGGATGGGAGGGGTTTCTAAAGGCCGAGTTGGAAAAACTGGTAGGCAGAAAGGGACATCCAACGTGGACGTACACAGGATCACCATGAAGGACGACCAATCAGTCAAACAGCGGTTCTACCCTAAAAATTGACATGGTGACAACAAAGCAGGAAAGTGGAGGCTGTTTGTAGATTTCCGGCAGTGGGAGGCGCAGTACATCAGCAGCCTCGACTTAAAGAACAGTTACTGGCAGATAATTTAGAGGCAGGCAATAGGCGGTACACGGCGTTTACTGTACCAGGAAAGGGCCTTTTCAGAAGAAAGTGATGCCGTTTGCTCTTCATCCCGTGTCGGCAACATTCAAGCGGGCATTGGACTAGGTTATTGGACATGAAATGATGCCGCACGCCTAAAACCTTAAGGAAGAGTTCAGGTGACTGCGGGCTGCCAACCTAAAAGTAAACGCTGAAAAGTGCAAGTTTTTCAGAAAGGAGCTGCAATACTTGGGGCATCGCATCACAAACCAAGTCATCGGAACAGACCGAGAAAAGGTATCGGCGATTGCGTTATTAAAACCCTGTGAGGACGCTTAAAGGCACCTCTCATCTCAAACACTTACCCAGTATCTCAGCCATTGAAGGCAATATTAAGTTCCAGCCACTGAAGGTCTGATTAGATGTTAAGTTTCCAAATATATATTTAAGCCTAAAACCTAAGTTATCCTAGTTTCAAATATGCGCGCGAGTTAACTTAAGTAGGTTAAATATTTCTCAACTTTAGATCTGGCGAGTGGATATCACCAGATCGAAGTGAAGGAAGAAGACATCCCGAAAACTGCATTCTCGGCGGAAGGGGGACACTTTGAGTATGTCCGAATGCCATGCGGGCTAAATAACGCCCCAGCAACTTTTCAAAGGTTAATGAACAATATTTTCGGAGAGTTGCTAGGAAAATGTTGTCTTATATATGGACGATATCATGGTGTACTCGACATCCTTACAAGAACACGTAACGGATTTGGAAAAAGTCTTCAAGAAACTTGCGGAGGCAAACTTTAAGTTACAACTAGACAAGACAGAGTTTTTAAGGAAAGAGGTGGAATATTTAGGACACGTAGTAACCCAACAAGGGATCAGACCGAACCCAGGAAAGATCGAACCAATAAAAAGATTCGAGATTCCTAAGACTAGGAAGCAGATAAAATCGTTCCTAGGTCTGTTGGGGTACTATAGGAAGTTCATAAGAGAGCGGCTATAACAAAGCCATTGACAAAACAGTTGAAAGGGAAAAAGGCTGTGCAGATCGACCAAGAATACAGGGACGCATTTGAGGTATGCAAGACCTTACTGTGCAATGATCCAATCTTGCAGTTTCCTGACTTCGATATACCTTTCATACTCACCACAGATGCAAGTAATTATGCTAATTACGCCGTCCTATCCCAGGTAAATTTGGGAACGGACAGACCAATAGCATACGCAAGCAGAACCCTGTCAGGATCAGAAGTGAACTATGCCACAATAGAAAAGGAATTGCTCGCCATTATATGGGCGATTTAGCATTTTAGACATTACGTATTCGGCACAAAGTTCAAGATAGTCATTGACCATAGGCCATTAACATGGCTAATGAGCGTCAAGGAACCCGATTCCAAACTTGTGACATGGAGACTCCAATTGTTGGAGTACGATTACGAGATCGTATATAAGAAGGGTTCTCTGAATGTAGTGGCTGACGCACTGAGCAGAATTCAACCAGAGCTCAATGTGTTGGAGGATGCCTCAGAGATGGCGACCAATGGAGAGACAATCCACTCTGCTGGAGAAGACTCCAGTTGGGATTCCCTATATCGGAAAAACCACTAAACGAGTATAACATCCAGGTGGCCATACAGGAAGGTAGAGTAGCGGGAATACAGAAACAAATCCCGTTCAGGAATAAGTTGAGAATAATTTAGACAGATAACAATTTTGATGAGGGGACAGTTGGCCGGAAGTTAAAAGAAATCCTGAAACCTAAAAGAACGGTAGCACTCCTGATTCCAGGCAACTTGGTGATAACAATCCAAGAGGCATATTGCAAGTATTTCGCTTACGCTTGGGGACTAACAATCCCAGCAAAAGAAAGCGTAAATATCGTTAAGGCAGTAAAAAGTTTCATGGCCTTATTCAGGGTGCCAAAAAAGATAGTCTGTGACCAAGGAGTAGAATTCTCTTCTAACTTGTTCAAGGACTTTTGTAGGCAGTACGAATTAGAGCTACGCACTACATCCTTTCAGCAATCATCGAGCACAGTCGAGAGACTGCACTCGACGATCACAGAAATATATAGATTAATAAATGAGACAAAAAGGAAAAAGAAACTTGAAATCAAGCATGAGGAAGTCCTGGATGAGACATTTATAACTTATAATAATGCCATTCATTCAGCGACGAAACTAACACCGCAGGCGTTGTTCACAGGGAGAACGCATAACTTCCTAAATAACGTGCCTTTTAACAACGAACACGATTTTTTACAGAAGATTAATGCGTTTCAAGCAGAGCTTTATCCAAGAATTAAAAAAAGGTCCAGCAAGAAAAGAATAAAAGAATAGAGACGGCGAATGTTGACAGGCAAAGCCCGGACACAGTACATCCAGGAGACATTATATTTAGGAAAGAAAACAGGATGGATAAATTAACTCCTCGTTTTTCAAAGCACAAGGTGATGGAAGACAACGGTCTCACACTAGCCTCTACTAAACCACAAAAAATCCATAAAGAAAAATCAGAAGACCAACCAAACCAAATGAACAATAATTACAGGTGGTCAAGGAGCATGGCCGCTGAAAGGAAACTCGAGATCCGGCCATTGCTAGGGGAAGAACCACTAGCGAAAATAAATCTAGGCGCTGCGAAGATAATTCAAACTCATAAAACATTAGTACACATAGTAAAATTACAAGAATATCAAGAGGCAATATAACAGTTGGAACGAACACTCACAGAAGTAGTTGAAGACGCGGAAACAAGGGACCTTGTTAAGGTTTTGCAAAACAAATTACAGATGATCAAGAACAGATTAGAGGCAATATGCCCCAGGAAGAGGAAAGCAAGGGGACTAATCAATGGATTAGGATCTGTTAATGAAACGCATTACTGTAAATAATCGTGTTCGTTGTTCCTGTGAACAACTCCTGCGGTGTTAGTTTCGTCGCTGAATGAATGGCATTATTATAAGTTATAAATGCCTATCCAGGACTTACCCATGCTTGATTTCAAGTTTCGTTATCCTTTTTGTCTCATTTATTAATCTATATATTTCTGTGATCGTCGAGTGCAGTCTCTCGACTGTAGAATTGCTCGATGATTGCTAAAAGGATGTGTAGCTCTAATTCGTACTGCCTACAAAAGTCCTTGAACAAGTTAGAAGAGAATTCTACTCCTTGGTCACAGACTATCTTTTTAGGCCATGAAACTTTTTACTGCCTTAACGATATTTACGCTTTCTTTTGCTGGGATTGTTAATCCCCAAGCGTATCTCGAGAACTTGTCAATTATGGTTAGCACACTTTTCTTGTTTACGAAGTACGAGTCAATGTGCACTATTTCCATAGGTCTCTCTTTGTAAGGCTGTATTTGATCTTGTTTGGTTTCCTATCTTACATCTGTATTTGACAAGTGTCACAATTATTAATTGTTTGGGTAATTGCCTGTTTCATGTGTACGAAAAACACCCTCCTTTTCAGGCCAATGTTTCATCTATTCCCCTATGATTTGACCTTTCATGGTTACCGTTATATCCGGTAGAGGCGGAGACCCAGGCCACGTGATCCCGAAAACAAAATCCCGGCGGCAACTCCCAGTCCCGTTTCGTCTCCTGTGTTTCTAAAAATGTAACTGTAGAAACAGCCTATAAAAAAGTCCTTACAGTTTGGCGCGCGAGCAGGGACGACTCAGGGACGACCTAGGTATCCTGTAGGAGTTGGGTTTTCGGTATCAACCGAATTTTTTGATTTAGGAGCACCCAAGATTTAAAAGCCTAGTTAAAGAGTAAATAAGGGAACCAGTACTGCCACTTACGACAACGCCAGACAGATCGAGGAGGGGAGCCTCTCCGAATCCGACGACGCATCCACGACCTGGATTTCCTACCGGCGGAAGGACGAACTCCATGCTATACTCAAGGAGTTCGGTCTGAACACCCACGGCCAGGTGGACGAACTGCGACCCCGACTTGCATCGTTCATCGGAGGGTCCAACCACAGCCCGGCGCTCCGGGAACGCTTTGCCGCATTGGAGGCCATCTACCCGGAGGCTCCTACACCAAAGGTAGTGACCCACCGGTCCACCTCACCGATGCCCGGCGCAGGGGACACCCTTCTCTCCGTGCCACCCGCAGAACATCGTCACACGAGCCCAGGACGTGGAGCCCAAGGCTCTAACCCCGAGGCCCAATCGTCACCCCAGCACATGTCAGCAGCCGCGTTCGCCGAGAAGCTTCGGGGATGGGGCGTCCTTTTCGATGGGCAAGCCGACCCCCTGCACTTCATGGACCGAGTCGAGGAAGGCGCTACATCATACAGCGTTCGGAACAGCTACATCCCACGGGCCATCGCCGGATTGCTATCGGGCCGCGCAGAAGGCTGGTACCGAGCCTACCAGATGCATGACGTGTCCTGGGAAACTTTCAAGCGGGAGTTCTTGGAGTTTTTCATCCCTCCACGGTACTACCAGCGCCTGGAGGATGCGATCAGAACCCGCCACCAGCAAGGCGTCGAGCCTTTCAAGTTATATGTGCTAGAACTGCGCCTGATGATGCAGCGGGCAAATAACTTGCTCGAAATTGTTCGGGACCGAGACCCAGTACGACAGGCAGCACTAGTTCCACCCCGCCAGTGGGAGCTACACTACGAGGAGCAGCCCTCCGCCCGACTCTCGCCGACGAGAGCCCATACGACCAGCGAAGACGCCTTTCGGCACACCGAATCCAGTTATATCAAACCGGATGATTTCTCAGGAGACCAAACACCCGTCGACGTGGTCCGAGCCTGTAGTCGCAGCGCTAGGGTGGGACACTTCGTCCGGGAATGCCATAGCCCACCAGTCCTATACTACTGGGACTGCGGGAAACGTGATACCCGCACCATTGACTGCTGCCGCCATTCGGGAAACAGCCGGGGTCCTCGCACACACAGGGAGCAGGCGGCGACCCACCCAGCGCTCCCCCACCATAAGATCCACCGCTCCGCTTGACGGGAGGCCGGATCGTCGCCACGGTTACCATCGAGGGGCAACTCTTCTCGACAACCATCGACACGGGGGCCTCCAGAAGCTTTGTCAGCGAAGCGATCGCCAACCGGCTCGATTCAGGTCGAAACATCAAAGAAGTTCGCACCCAAATATCCCTGGCGGACGGATCCCCGAAGGAAGTCACCAAGGCCCTGCACGCTCAAGTGCGCCTGGACCAACAACATGTCCGCATGACCCTCCTGGTCCTGCCAACGATATTGGACGAGGGGATCCTCGGGATTGACTTCCTCTGCGGCATCCGGGAAACCCTAATCTTTGCTCAAGTGTTACAACAAGGACCAACGAGGAGGCCACAACGCGTCCCATACCCGCCCCAAGGCAGAACATCACGTGAACCGCGGGACTGAACCCAGCCCCAGTTCCATCGGAGCACTCGCCACCACCGGTCCTTCGCGACACTACCATGGGAATCACAAAGGCCGGTGTCACCGGCAAGGAAGTACCTTTTCGGAAGTATCTCGCGGGTCAGGACCGCTTAGCCAGCACAACGACAGGAACGTTCCCCGATATGCCACGATCTTCCCCGGGAAGCCCGTAAAGAATCGGGATGTACCAGCTACTCGCCCAACCGTATACAGAGCACGCTCAGAGGCGCAATCCGCTCCGGAAGCATTGCCCTCACGGACACCTGGCCACAGTCGCGGAATCCACGCCGGGATCGCTAGTGTCTGAAGAACCCCTCGACTCAGTAACCCTCCCGTTCCTTCAAGAGGAGCTTAGGCATTTCGACCATCTGCAAGGAACAACGGAACGCTGAAACAGCGGTATTATCCCAAGAACCCAGCCATGCAGCGTATCATCAACGAGCAGGTGGACGAACTGCTGCAGGACAGACGAATCGAACCCTCTCGAAGTCCGCACAGCGCACCGCTGGTGTTGGTCCGAAAGAAGACAGGTGATGTGCGGATGACATGCGGATGTGCGTTGACTATCGTCAACTCAACGCACACTCCATACCCGTCGCGTACCCGCTTCCGCGCATCAACCATATCCTAGAACGTCTACGGAACGCCCGGTTCATCTCCACTTTGGACCTCAAAAACGGGTATCAGCAGATTCCCATGGCGGAAGGCAGTCGAGAATGCACTGCATTCACTGTCCCCGGACGTGGACTCTTCCACTAGAAAGTCATGCCGTTTGGGCTCCACTCCGCCCCAGCGACTTTCCAACGAGCTCTGGACAGCGTCATCGGCCCCGATATGGAGCCCTACGCTTTCGCTTATTTAGACGACATCATCGTCATCGGGGCAACGTGGGAGGACCATGCGCGCAATCTGAGGGAAGTCTTCCGGTGCCTTCGAGAAGCGAATCTAGGAAATCGGGGTAAGTGCAAGTTCTTCCAAAGAGATTAGTGTGTTTGGGTCACCTGATCAGCGAGGATGGCATCAGTACAGACCCCGACAAAATATCGGCAATCCAGGGGCTACATCCCCCGACTAGCGTCAAGGAACTTTGAGTATAATTTCCAACTTCAGACGGACGCCAGCGACAAAGGACTCGGCGCGGTCCTCACCCAGAACATTGAGGGCGACGAACGAGTATTCGCCTACGTGAGCCGTCGAATCGAGCGGGAGGAAAACTACTCGGCCACTGAAAAAGAGTGCCTCGCCATTGTGTGGGCCACCCGAAAGTTACGTTGCTACCTGGAGCGTTATAAGTTCGACGTGATCACGGATCACCTGGCTCTCAAATGGTTGAACTCCATTGACAATCCCACTGGACGTATAGCCCGGTGAACACTGGAACTCCAACAGTATCAGTTCGACGTACTTTACCGGAAGGGTAAATACAACGTGGGCGCCGACGCCCTCTCCCGGCAACAACTCGGACGACGCCCTCTCCTCGGCAAATGGGTACAAAAGATGCAGGAGCAGGTCCAAAGACGTCCCGAGAAATTTCCGGACTACTTCCAGGATAATGGACAGCTCTATAAACACATAGGACATCCCACAGACGTCAGAGTAGGCAACCCCTGGAGGCTGTGCGTGCCGCGAGAACAGCGTCAACGCGTGCTAGGAAAATGCCACGACCATCCCTCCGCCGGGCACCTGGGCATCCGGAAGACGCTCAGGAGGATCGCCCAGCGTTACTTCTGGCCTGGACTTCATCGGGACGTGGTACCGTACGTCACTAGCTGTCTGACCTGCCAACAGTACAAGGTTAGTCAGTGTAAACCAGCCGGCAAGATGCTCACTCGCCAACCTACGGAGCCGTTCGCGCTCGTCGGAGCCGACTTCGTTGGACCCCTTCCCAAGACCCGGCGAGGAAACACCATGCTCTTGGTTTTCATCGATATATTTTCCAAGTGGGTAGAGCTCATCCCATTGAAGAAAGCCACCTCCGCCCAACTGGAGTTCGGAGTCCGAGAAAGGGTCCTCTCTCGCTTTGGACCCCCCAGGAGGTTGATTTGCGACAATGGCACGCAATTCACCAGCAGAAGCTTCAGGGCGTTCTGCCGGAACAACGGTATTCAACTGGAATACACCGCTCCGTATTCCCCCAGCAAAATCCGACTGAGCGCGCCAACCGCACTATCAAGACAATGATAGCACAATTTGTGAATCAGGACCACCGGACATGGGACCAGCTACTGCCCGAGATCTCCCTTGCCATCAACACCAGCATCTCAAATAGCACGGGGTTTAGTCCGGCTTACCTAGTACAAGGTCGGGAGCCTAGGTTGCCAAGTGCCCCTCTTCGATGCGGTCGCACCCGACTTACATGCCTCGCCATTGGACCCGACAGAGCGAGCCAAAAGGCTTCAAGAAGCGTTCCGCACCGCCCTGGAAACCAACCAGATAGCTTCTCAGGAACAAAGTCGACACTACAACCTGAGGCGACGTGAATAGCGGCCCCAACTAGGCTCACAGGTGCTAGTCCGTCTTCACCATCTGTCCAAGGCCAGCGAGGGCTTTAACGCAAAACTTGCACCGAAGTACGTGGGTCCGTTTAAGGTGGTGAAATTTCTATCATCGAATGTCGTGCGGCTACAGCAGGTAGATGGCCGGAAGAGGCGTACAGCGGGTATAAGCGATCTAAAGGAGTATCATCAGCGTGAAGAACAACACGACGACTCTACAGAAGGCCCCAGAAGGAGCGATTCTCAACACGCACCTGATGACGTGCCCGTTACACCACTGCAAGGGTAGACATAAGTGGCGTACCAGTCAATAAGCTACCTTTAAGCGGGAAAATTGTATCGAATAGCCTAGTTAAAGATAGTTTGATCTTCGCACTCAGGCTAGGCAAGTTAGGTAACGTAGTACTATACTAACTATTTGGACACCTTTCAGAGACAACCACATTCAGGCCCAGGATCGACGGCGCGTGCGGTGTTTTCGCCACATAGACGGTGTTAAATTTCGCGTCAGCGTGACCGCATGGGAAGAAGTCACCGTGTTCCTCCGTCCATCTCTTTCACCACCCCGAAGTAAAGAGGGGTGTGAGGACGCTTAAAGGCGCCTCTCATCTCAAACACTTACCCAGTATCTCAGCCATTGAAGGCAATATTAAGTTCCAGCCACTGAAGGTCTGATTAGATGTTAAGTTTCCATATTTAAGCCTAAAACCTAAGTTATATGCGCGCGCGAGGTTACCAGTATTGATCAGCAAGATCGGTCAGCTGGCCAGTCGGGGCGAATGCCGACAGTATCGCAATCACCCGTGAACGAGTGCTGTTAAGCGATTAAGGGCATGTTTAGTGCTGTTAATGGCGCGAGTGTTTTCGGGTCGGCTAAGTTACCGTATTGCGTTTCCGAGGTTTGTTTTCTCTACGCAACTCGGACGCCAAAGCTGCCCGCGTGCCCATTCACGTCGGACAAGTTACCGTATTGTGTTCCGAGGCTTACTCTACCCAAAACGAACGCTTGCCGGACGGGAAAATTTACGACGATTTTCCGTCGCCGTCCCCGGCTGCCAACACGGGCAGCAAAAACACCACGGCAGGCGGAATAGTGCGGATCCTGAAGCCCCAATTAAGGTTTGAAATATTTATTGATGTTTGTTTATGTTTTTAAATCCTGGGTTACCGGACATGGGAAATAGGGACGGGGGCGCCTGGACAGGCGGTCGATCGATAGGCGGTCGATCGATGGGCTTGACAAACATGGATATTTTCCGTGAACGGCAATACCAATGGCAACACTGGCAACTTAAGACATCAAATAGGCAACGAAGATAGCAACGCTGGGACACACAATCGATGTACGCGACCGTGGTGAGATTCGAGAGAGTTGCCGTACCAAGGGAAACGAAATGGTGATTTTTAATTTATGGAATGTCTTGGCGGAAAAAATTCGAATTTCACGCGGGGAACTGTCTGGGGAACGGGGAAACAGTCTGGGCAAAGAGTCTTTCAAGGAGCTGTATGGGAAAAGTCTTTTGGGGAAACAGTCGTGGGAAAGTTCGAGTCAATCAATGAGGTGTATAAGAAAAGTCTTTTGGAGAAACAGTCGTAGGATAGATCAAGTCTTTCAGGGAACTGTCTGGGGGACATCTGGAACACAAGTAAAGCGGTGAATTCGAATAGTCTACGCATCAAGGGTAAGAAAAATTACCACTTTCATCACGTTTCCGAAGGAAGGGGGAAATGTGGGAAGTCTTAAACTCCCCACAAATCTCGATGGAGGAGAGCAGTTTGGCAACAGCGCAGGAGACGGGAATTCCGGAGAAATAAATGGCATTCAGGTCAAACGGGAAGTACACGGACATTGGACCCGTACGGCAAGTGTAACAAGGTGGAACTTCGGGCCCGCACAAAGAGAACGCACCGCTTTGGAACTTGGACCCACGCACGGCAAGGTCAACGAGGTCAAACGGTAAACTGGCGGACTTCTGACCCGCACAAAGAGTACTCACCATGAATGAACGGTACTGCAGTGGACCTCGGACCCGAACTCGGCGAGGGAAATAACGGCACCTCCAGCGCCTATAAAAGGACGGCGCAAGCGAGTAAATCAAAACCCAAGTGCCCAAGGATCAATATCGCAAAATCGAGACGCCGAACGACGACAAGTCTACAAGGCTGAGGCTACTGTAGTATGTTCACATATCGAATGCACACTGTACTCAGTGTTACGCATCGATTTAAGTACAGACACCTTATTTGGCATTTTGCATTTGGCCACAATAACAAAACACAAATGTATAAACCTAGCAGTTCCCGAGTGCCCGGTTATATGACCGCTCTCGAATGCGTGGGAACTGCAGTGTCAGCATATTTGATATGTGCAACCGCTCCTACGACCAAGTGAACATAGTATCTCTCTCTCTCTCATATATAAAGACAATTATACATAAGCGTCGACCGCAGCTCTGCCGGCGTCTCTGCCGACATAGCCGGCCGATCTTAGCTTTATGCAAACATGTAATAGAATTAAGAAATCAGAATTGAAAATAAAAAGCTTGGGAGCGTACCTCAGAGTCGCTTCCAAATCAACAGAAATTATTTAACAAAACCTCATAAAGAAAATATAACACATGGCGACCGTGACTAAGGTTGTAGTTGAAAAAAAAAACAAAAAACATATAATTTAATGTGAAAAATGTGCGTGCTCCTGCTCCTATTGAGCAAAGGGATGCACAGAGACTAGAAGTGTATCCCAGCGATAGATGAAATAGCCTGTGCAGCCAGCACCGGTCCCGTTCAGCGCGCCAGGCCGGACCACGGAAAAGTGACCCGACAGAGCGCCCAACATTACTTTTTTTTATATAAATTTAAGCATCTGCGATGCAAAAATAATATTAATAATATTGTACAGACCAGGCAGTTTCTAGCTGCGAGTCTTCATTTTTTTACCTAGGTAGGGATACCTGTAAAATAAATAAATACCTCCATTGTAAAAAAAGAAAAACTATAAATGCCTAAATCAAGAAAAATAAGTAAAAAAGAGGAGGACAGAAAAATTTCCTAAATCTCATGATAAAGGAATTAAATAGACAACTTTATGATACAAAATCATCCCCAGTACCAGGGGAAGAGAACCTAAAAATTAAACAAGAATTAGAAAACACATATAGGGAATTACAAGCTTATAAAAATAAGCAGGACATGAAAGAAGCAAGGAAGCCTAAGTGCCCTCCTGATTGTAAATGTCCTTTCGAAAACCCTAATTGTGAATATACATGTTAAAAAAAAATTATATACTAATGTAATGTACTGTAAAATTTTATATATATGAAAGTCTCATTTAAAAGCAATTCATATTATATATATATTTATATACGGCCTATATGTTCCACAACAAATGTGTATCAAAGAGAGCCATTAACAGAAGCCAGGCTAATGATCTGGATAAAATCTAATTTAACAAGCGCCAAACCATTATTAATAATAAAATACAAAAAAAAAGAAATTAAAACAACAAATTAAATTTTAAACAAAAATTGTATATGTACGAGAATTAAAATACCTGTTTAAAAAATAAATAAAAATCATAAAAAAAAAGAAAATTATTAAAATGAATACAACAGAGTGCCTTAGAGTTACATTGGCTAACGAGCCAAATTTTGAGAATAGGGTATTAGCCTTAATTAGGAACAGAGCAGAGCCTCTATTAATTGCAGATTTTGAGTACGAATATATGAATAGGTACGATCTTGAATTCTCTCCAATTATTCATTGCAGCAGAACGCAAAAGTTATGGCCTTTTACTGTCTACCGTGAGAAACTGTAAAGTATTCTCCGAAATCGACATACACCCAGTCTTAGGACATATTCACGTGCTAAAAATAATGCACAAGTAAAAATAAAAAAAATGATTACTAAAAATTAAATATGGAATGGGAGCAGTTAATACTCCATATCCGAGAACTAAAAGAAACATTTGAAAAGTCTTACAAATGTGTAAGCTAAAAAAGGCAAATACAAAAATAAACAGTAGATAAACATGCAAAAACAATCAGGCAAGGGAAATAATTAACAAGACAAACTTATCAAAATTATCCAAAATATTGATAAGGTTGCGGTCAAACCTAATAACTGTCAAGGATAAGTATGATTTAAAAATATATATCCCGACAATTTTGAATACGCCTTTAACATTAAACCAACAAAAAGCCCTAGCAGAAGAAGAAGATTCAGATACAAGCAAAGATATCGAAATAAATGAAAAAGATCTACACGATCTCTCAATCCCTGCATTTATTACAGCAGTAGATTCAGATACAAATATAGTAGAAACAAAAGAAAACATAATGGCAGATCCAGCTGCCCAACGGGCATATATTAAAGAAATATCAAGTGCCATTCCGGAATTTAACGGACAAAAACTACACTTGCATAGATTTGTAACAGCTTTGAAGCTGGTTGACCTGAAAAAGGGAACGTTTGAAGATTTGGATGTAGAAGTCGTCAAATCAAAAATTGTAGGATCTACACTATATAAGGTTCAAAATGAACTAACGATAAAATCAATAATCCAAAAACTGCAAGACACTATTGTCGGCTAAATGGCTAAAACAAGCCAAAAAAGGCAAAACAGCAGAAAAATTTACAAATGAAATAGACAACCTACGAAAGCTCATTGAAGCTTCATACATTGACGAAGGACTACCGGCTGAACATGCCGACAAGTTCAGCACAAAGGAAGCTATAACCACATGATCAAAAATTGTGAGCATGGCCGACTTAAGACTATCCTAGAAGCTGGAAACTTTTCAACAATGAATGAAGCCGTCACGAAGTACATAAAGTGTAGTACTGAGATAACAGGCAACGCCAACTCGATCCTATACACACAAAAAGGAAACAACTATCGTGGTAATAACTTCAGAAAATATTATCGCGGTAGGTGTAACAACAGAGGTAATTATCAAAATAATGGATATTACCATAATAACGGTTATATTTATATTTTCTTTATGAGGCTTGAAAAAGAAGCCGGTATACTTAATATCAGCCAACTCAAAGTGGCACCGAGCGAAAAGATCTTTGAAGCCATTTCAATGGAATCTTTTAAAATTATGGGCAATAAAAAATTACAATCATTAAGAGTAGCGCTACTCAAGCCGGTGACCCAATTATCAAATAATGATAAAGAGAAAGAAGCATTACTGTTTACATTCCATGATGATCCAATACAAGGAGGTCATACAGGCATAGCTAGAACATTAGCAAAAATAAAAAGGCATTATTATTGGAAAAACATGACCAAAGATATAACAAAATATATAAGAAAATGTCCTAAATGCCAAAAAGCAAAGACAACAAAACATACAAAGACCCCATTAACTATCACCGAAACGCCACAAACGGCTTTCGACATGGTAATTGTGGATACGATCGGTCCACTACCTAAATCTGAACAAAGAAATGAATACATAGTAACGCTAATTTGCGATTTAACTAAGTACCTTGTAGCAATACCAATCCAGAACAAAAGTGCAAAAACAGTAGCAAAAGCTATATTCGAAGATTTTATTCTGAAGTACGGTCCAATAGACGTTCATTACGGACATGGGAACAGAATACAAAAATTCGATAATTGAAGATTTATGAAAAACTTAAATATCAAAAACATAACTTCAACAGCACATCATTACCAGACTGTAGGAACCGTGGAAGCCACAGAACATTTAATGAGTTCATCCGCTCACACATCTCAGTTGATAAAACAGATTGGGATGTATGGTTGCAATACTTCGTACACTGTTTCAACACAACACCCTCTATGGCACATGACTATTGTCCATACGAGTTAGTTTTTGGTAAAACATCTAATTTAGCCAAACACTTCAATAGTATAGATAATATAAAACCATTATATAACACAGATGATTATGCTAAAGAATCTAAGTTTAGATTTAGAACAAGCATTAAAGAGAGCTAAATTAATGCTAGAATGCCATAAACACAAACAAAAACTTAACTATGACAGAAATATTTTGAACTTTGATTTAAAAATCGGAGACCAAGTTTTACTAAAAAATGAAACAGAGCACAAGCTAGACTGTAAATACACTGGACCATATAAGGTAGAAAGTATAGAAGAAAGAGAAAACATAGTAATTTCAAATAACAAAAATAAGAAGCAAACAGTTCATAAGGATAGGTTAAAAATTTTTATTTCATAATCACTTTAATTCTCTTATATATATATCACGTATGACCATACACAAAAAGAACCATACGCAATAAGAACCATACACAAAAAAAACCATAATTAGATTGAAAAAAAAAATAATAAAATAAATAAATTATATATAAATGTTACTTTTGATTCAAAACAATACTTTCTGATTCAAAACAATTTTTAATAAATTAAACTACATATAAAAAAAAAATTGTAGTGTTATTGAATTACTCGAGGTCATACGTTGGTTATATTTTAATTTCTTTTATAACACAACGATTTATTCCACTTAACTTTCATCACACTTACACTCCCTGGGGAGTGAACCCGACCATTCTTGTCGGAATAGACGAGGATTCTTAAAACTGCTTTTACTTGTGACGTCGGCCTCATCGAACTTGATGTGATACCGTTTAGCCTGACCAATGCACCTGCACCTTTGAACGTTCGATGGATAGCATGTCTTCCGGCTGTAATTGGAAATCCACGATAGTTTACCTCCACGATATTATTGTGTACTCGTACTGTCTAAGACCTTTTGGCACACTTGCCGACAGTCTTCGATCAATTGCAAAACACGGGTGTTAGGAACTGTACGGCTCCTCACAAATATAAGTATTAGATAAGTTTAGTATTAATCGTAGGTTAAGATTAGGCACGAACACACACACACGATAGTCAAGCGAAACACCCACCGCTAGCGACCCAAAGCTCACCTCACACACACACACAAAGCGTGAGAACTCACCACGAAAAACTAGCACATAGACGGTGTTAAATTTCGCGTCAGCGTGACCGCATGGGAAGAAGTCACCGTGTTCCTCCGTCCATCTCTTTAACCACCCCGAAGTAAAGAGGGGTGTGAGGACGCTTAAAGGCGCCTCTCATCTCAAACACTTACCCAGTATCTCAGCCATTGAAGGCAATATTAAGTTCCAGCCACTGAAGGTCTGATTAGATGTTAAGTTTCCATATTTAAGCCTAAAACCTAAGTTATATGCGCGCGCGAGGTTACCAGTATTGATCAGCAAGATCGGTCAGCTGGCCAGTCGGGGCGAATGCCGACAGTATCGATAAGTTATCGCAATCACCCGTGAACGAGTGCTGTTAAGCGATTAAGGGCATGTTTAGTGCTGTTAATGGCGCGAGTGTTTTCGGGTCGGCTAAGTTACCGTATTGCGTTTCCGAGGTTTGTTTTCTCTACGCAACTCGGACGCCAAAGCTGCCCGCGTGCCCATTCACGTCGGACAAGTTACCGTATTGTGTTCCGAGGCTTACTCTACCCAAAACGAACGCTTGCCGGACGGGAAAATTTACGACGATTTTCCGTCGCCGTCCCCGGCTGCCAACACGGGCAGCAAAAACAGCACGGCAGGCGGAATAGTGCGGATCCTGAAGCCCCAATTAAGGTTTGAAATATTTATTGATGTTTGTTTATGTTTTTAAATCCTGGGTTACCGGACATGGGAAATAGGGACGGGGGCGCCTGGACAGGCGGTCGATCGATAGGCGGTCATCGATGGGCTTGACAAACATGGATATTTTCCGTGAACGGCAATACCAATGGCAACACTGGCAACTTAAGACATCAAATAGGCAACCAAGAAGATGGCAACGCTGGGACACACAATCGATGTACGCGACCGTGGTGAGATTCGAGAGAGTTGCCGTACCAAGGGAAACGAAATGGTGATTTTTAATTTATGGAATGTCTTGGCGGAAAAAATTCGAATTTCACGCGGGGAACTGTCTGGGGAACGGGGAAAAAGTCTGGGCAAAGAGTCTTTCAAGGAGCTGTATGGGAAAAGTCTTTTGGGGAAACAGTCGTGGGAAAGTTCGAGTCAATCAATGAGGTGTATGAGAAAAGTCTTTTGGAGAAACAGTCGTAGGATAGATCAAGTCTTTCAGGGAACTGTCTGGGGGACATCTGGTACACAAGTAAAGCGGTGAATTCGAATAGTCTACGCATCAAGGGTAAGAAAAATTACCACTTTCATCACGTTTCCGAAGGAAGGGGGAAATGTGGGAAGTCTTAAACTCCCCACAAATCTCGATGGAGGAGAGCAGTTTGGCAACAGCGGAGGAGACGGGAATTCCGGAGAAATAAATGGCATTCAGGTCAAACGGGAAGTACACGGACATTGGACCCTCGTACGGCAAGTGTAACAAGGTGGAACTTAGGGCCCGCACAAAGAGAACGCACCGCTTTGGAACTTGGACCCACGTACGGCAAGGTCAACGAGGTCAAACGGTAAACTGGCGGACTTCTGACCCGCACAAAGAGTACTCACCATGAATGAACGGTACTGCAGTGGACCTCGGAGCCGAACTCGGCGAGGGAAATAACGGCACCCAAGTGCCCAAGGATCAAGATCGCAAAATCGAGACGCCGAACGACGACAAGTCTACAAGGCTGAGGCTACTGTAGTATGTTCACATATCGAATGCACACTGTACTCAGTGTTACGCATCGATTTAAGTACAGACACCTTATTTGGCATTTTGCATTTGGCCACAATAACAAAACACAAATGTATAAACCTAGCAGTTCCCGAGTGCCCGGTTATATGACCGCTCTCGAATGCGTGGGAACTGCAGTGTCAGCATATTTGATATGTGCAACCGCTCCTACGACCAAGTGAACATAGTATCTCTCTCTCTCATATATAAAGACAATTATACATAAGCGTCGACCGCAGCTCTGCCGGCGTCTCTGCCGACATAGCCGGCCGATCTTAGCTTTATGCAAACATGTAATAGAATTAAGAAATCAGAATTGAAAATAAAAAGCTTGGGAGCGTACCTCAGAGTCGCTTCCAAATCAACAGAAATTATTTAACAAAACCTCATAAAGAAAATATAACACATGGCGACCGTGACTAAGGTTGTAGTTGAAAAAAAAAAACAAAAAACATATAATTTAATGTGAAAAATGTGCGTGTGAGTGCGAGTGAAGTAAATAAAATGCACAAAAAGAATTTGCAAAATGCGAAAACAGTGAAAATATAATACACACAGCACAAACAATTATAACAAGCAACAACCCAATGTCCGAGCAACATAAACTTTTGAAGCAACGAACAACTATAACAACCAACGACACCTGTGCGATGACCGGCACCGGAACCGCCTGAGCCCAGAGGCCCCGGACAACGAAAATTCAACAATTGTGGAAAGAATGGCAAATCCTTCTACACCAACGCTGGAAATATATGAGTGCGGAAGGCAATCCGCCTTCTTCACCTTCGTGGGCGGCACCTGCTCCTATTGAGCAAAGGGATGCACAGAGACTAGAAGTGTATCCCAGCGATAGATGAAATAGCCTGTGCAGCCAGCACCGGTCCCGTTCAGCGCGCCAGGCCGGACCACGGATAAGTGACCCGACAGAGCGCCCAACATTACTTTTTTTTATATAAATTTAAGCATCTGCGATGCAAAAATAATATTAATAATATTCAGTCTTCATTTTTTTACCTAGGTAGGGATACCTGTAAAATAAATAAATACCTCCATTATAAAAAAAAGAAAAACTATAAATGCCTAAATCAAGAAAAATAAGTAAAAAAAGAGGAGGACAGAAAAATTTCCTAAATCTCAAGATAAAGGAATTAAATAGACAACTTTATGATACAAAATCATCCCCAGTACCAGGGGAAGAGAACCTAAAAATTAAACAAGAATTAGAAAACACATATAGGGAATTACAAGCTTATAAAAATAAGCAGGACATGAAAGAAGCGAGGAAGCCTAAGTGCCCTCCTGATTGTAAATGTCCTTTCGAAAACCCTAATTGTGAATATACATGTTAAAAAAAAATTATATACTAATGTAATGTACTGTAAAATTTTATATATATGAAAGTCTCATTTAAAAGCAATTCATATTATATATATATTTATATACGGCCTATATGTTCCACAACAAATGTGTATCAAAGAGAGCCATTAACAGAAGCCAGGCTAATGATCTGGATAAAATCTAATTTAACAAGCGCCAAACCATTATTAATAATAAAATACAAAAAAAAAAGAAATTAAAACAACAAATTAAATTTTAAACAAAAATTGTATATGTACGAGAATTAAAATACCTGTTTAAAAAACAAATAAAAATCATTAAAAAAAAAAGAAAACAAGAGAGAACGCTATAGTCGGGTGCCCCGACTATCAGATACCCGTTACTCAGGTAAAGGGAGTGCGAGGGAGATGGAGATAGAAACTTTGATCACGCATAACTTTTTAACGAATGGTCCGATTTGAAAAGTTTCTTTTCTTACATTGTGATAGGTATTGATAAACACAATAAAACTGCATTTTTACTTTTCCGAAATATTTAAATTTTTAAAATCGTATATAAGCTATTGTGGGCGTTAAAAGGGGTGTGGCACCTTTTTGAAACAAACTTGCGCTGCGTAGGAACTCCTAGAATCTGCATGCAAAATGCCAATCTTCTAGCTTTTATAGTTTCCGAGATCTCAGCGTTCATACGGACGGACAGACAGACGGACAGACAGACGGACAGACGGACATGGCTATATCGACACGGCTAGTGACCCTGATCAAGAATATATATACTTTATAGGGTCGGAAACGCTTCCTTCTAGCTGTACTTTTGCACGAATACAATATACCCTTTTACTCTACGAGTAACGGGTATAATTATTTAAATGAATACAACAGAGTGCCTTAGAGTTACATTGGCTAACGAGCCAAATTTTTAGAATAGGGTATTAGCCTTAATTAGGAACAGAGCCGAGCCTCTATTAATTGCAGATTTTTGAAAGTTGGGATTTTCTATGGGTTTTATTTTTGGCCAATCAAACCGACCTACCAAATTTCGTTCGTAAAGTTCGGAAGTTGGGATTTTCTATGGGTTTTATTTTTGGCCAATCAATCCAACCTACCAAATTTTATAGGGATCGGCTGACTATATCCTGTAGCTGCCATATAACTGAACGATCGGAAATGCCATAACTTTGGTGTTTGGAAAGTTAGGAAGTTGGGATTTTCTATGGGTTTTATTTCGGCCAATCAATCCGACTTACCAAATTGTATGGGATCGGCTGACTGACTATATCCTGTAGCTGCCATATAACTGAACGACTATGTCCTAAAGCTGCCATATAACTGAACGATCGGAAATGCCATAACTTTGTTGTTTGGAAAGTTAGGAAGTTGGGATTTTCTATGGGTTTTATTTTGGCCAATCAATCTGACCTACCAAATTGTATTGGGATCGGCTGACTATATCCTGTAGCTGCCTTATAACTGAACGACTATGTCCTAAAGCTGCCATATAACTGAACGATCGGAAATGCCATAACTTTGATGTTTGTAAAGTGAGGAAGTTGGAATTTTCTATGGGTTTTATTTTTGGCCAATCAATACGACCTACCAAATTTCATAGGGATCGGCTGACTATATTCTATAGCTGCCATATAACTGAACGATCGGAAATGCCATAACTTTGGTGTTTGTAAAGTTAGGAAGTTGGGATTTTCTATGGGTTTTATTTTTGGCCAATCAATACGACCTACAAAATTTCATAAGGATCGGCTGACTATATCCATATAACTGAACAATTGGAAATGCCATATCTTTGGTGTTCGTAAAGTTCGGAAGTTGGGATTTTCTATGGGTTTTATTTTTGGCCAATCAATCCGACATACCAAATTTTATAGGGATCGGCTGACTATATTCTGTAGCTGCCATATAACTGAACGATCGGAAATGCCATAACTTTGTTGTTTGGAAAGTTAGGAAGTTGGGATTTTCTATGTGTTTTATTTTGGCCAATCAATACGACCTACAAAATTTCATAAGGATCGGCGGACTATATCCATATAACTGAACAATCGGAAATGCCATAACTTTGGTGTTTGTAAAGTTAGGAAGTTGGAATTTTCTATGGGTTTTATTTTTGGCCAATCAATACGACCTACCAAATTTCATAGGGATCGGCTGACTATATCCTATAGCTGCCATATAACTGAACGATCGGAAATGCCATTACTTTGGTGTTTGTAAAGTTAGGAAGTTGGGATTTTCTATGGGTTTTATTTTTGGCCAATCAATACGACCTACCAAATTTCATAGGGATCGGCTGACTATATCCTATAGCTGCCATATAACTGAACGACAATGTCCTATAGCTGCCATATAACTGAACGATCGGAAATGCCATAACTTTGTTGTTTGGAAAGTTAGGAAGTTGGGATTTTCTATGTGTTTTATTTTGGCCAATCAATACGACCTACAAAATTTCATAAGGATCGGCTGACTATATCCATATAACTGAACAATCGGAAATGCCATATCTTTGGTGTTCGTAAAGTTCGGAAGTTGGGATTTTCTATGGGTTTTATTTTTGGCCAATCAATCCGACATACCAAATTTTATAGGGATCGGCTGACTATATTCTGTAGCTGCCATATAACTGAACGATCGGAAATGCCATAACTTTGTTGTTTGGAAAGTTAGGAAGTTGGGATTTTCTATGTGTTTTATTTTGGCCAATCAATACGACCTACAAAATTTCATAAGGATCGGCTGACTATATCCATATAACTGAACAATCGGAAATGCCATATCTTTGGTGTTCGTAAAGTTCGGAAGTTGGGATATTCTATGGGTTTTATTTTTGGCCAATCAATCCGACCTACCAAATTTTATAGGGATCTGCTGACTATATCCTGTAGCTGCCATATAACTGAACGACAATGTCCTATAGCTGCCATATAACTGAACGATCGGAAATGCCATAACTTTGGTGTTTGTAAAGTTAGGAAGTTGGGATTTTCTATGGGTTTTATTTTTGGCCAATCAATCGACCTACACAATTTGATAAGGATCGGCTGACTATGTCCATATAACTGAACAATCGGAAATGCCACAAGTTTGGTGTCCGTAAAATTCGGAAGTTGGGATTTTCTATGGGTTTTATTTTTGGCCAATCATCCGACCTACCAAATTTCATAGGGATCGGCTGACTATATCCTATAGCTGCCATATAACTGAACGACAATGTCCTATAGCTGCCATATAACTGAACGATCGGAAATGCCATAACTTTGGTGCTTGTAAAGTTAGGAAGTTGGGATTTTCTATGGGTTTTATTTTTGGCCAATCAATCGACCTACCAAATTTGATAAGGATCGGCTGACTATATCCATATAACTGAACAATCGGAAATGCCATAACTTTGGTGTTCGTAAAATTCGGAAGTTGGGATTTTCTATGGGTTTTATTTTTGGCCAATCATCCGACCTACCAAATTTCATAGGGATCGGCTGACTATATCCTATAGCTGCCATATAACTGAACGATCGGAAATGACATAACTTTGGTGTTTGTAAAGTTAGGAAGTTGGGATTTTCTCTGGGTTTTATTTTTGGCCAATCAAACCGACCTACCAAATTCCATAGGGATCGGCTGATCGGAAATGCCATAACTTTGGTGTTCGTAAAATTCGGAAGTTGGGATTTTCTATGGGTTTTATTTTTGGCCAATCAAACCGACCTACCAAATTTCATAGGGATCGGCTGACTATATCCTATAGCTGCCATATAACTGAACGATCGGAAATGCCATAACTTTGGTGTTCGTAAAGTTAGGAAGTTGGGATTTTCTATGGGTTTTATGTTTGGCCAATCAATACGATCTACCAAATTTCATAAGGACCGGCTGATCGGAAATGCCATAACTTTGGTGTTTGTAAGGTTCGAAAGTTGGCCAATCAATCCGACCTACCAAATTTTATAGGGATCGGCTGACTATATCCTGTAGCTGCCAAATAACTGAACGATCGGAAATGCCATAACTTTGGTGTTTGTAAATTTAGGAAGTTGGGATTTTCTATGGGTTTTATTTTTGGCCAATCAAACCGACCTACCAAATTCCATAGGGATCGGCTGATCGGAAATGCCATAACTTTGGTGTTTGTATTGTTTTATTTTTGGCCAATCAAACCGACCTACCAAATTTCGTTCGTAAAGTTCGGAAGTTGAGATTTTCTATGGGTTTTATTTTTGGCCAATCAATCCGACCTACCAAATTTTATAGGGATCGGCTGACTATATCCTGTAGCTGCCATATAACTGAACGATCGGAAATGCCATAACTTTGTTGTTTGGAAAGTAAGGAAGTTGGGATTTTCTATGGGTTTTATTTTGGCCAATCAATCCGACCTACCAAATCGTATGGCATCGGCTGACTATATCCTGTAGCTGCCATATAACTGAACGACTATGTCCTATAGCTGCCATATAACTGAACGATCGGAAATGCCATAACTTTGGTGTTCGTAAAGTTAGGAAGTTGGGATTTTCTATGGGTTTTATGTTTGGCCAATCAATACGATCTACCAAATTTCATAAGGACCGGCTGATCGGAAATGCCATAACTTTGGTGTTTGTAAGGTTCGAAAGTTGGCCAATCAATCCGACCTACCAAATTTTATAGGGATCGGCTGACTATATCCTGTAGCTGCCAAATAACTGAACGATCGGAAATGCCATAACTTTGGTGTTTGTAAATTTAGGAAGTTGGGATTTTCTATGGGTTTTATTTTTGGCCAATCAATCGACCTACCAAATTTGATAAGGATCGGCTGACTATATCCATATAACTGAACAATCGGAAATGCCATAACTTTGGTGTTCGTAAAATTCGGAAGTTGGGATTTTCTATGGGTTTTATTTTTGGCCAATCATCTGACCTACCAAATTTCATAGGGATCGGCTGACTATATCCTATAGCTGCCATATAACTGAACGATCGGAAATGACATAACTTTGGTGTTTGTAAAGTTAGGAAGTTGGGTTTTTTTATGGGTTTTATTTTTGGCCAATCAAACCGACCTACCAAATTCCATAGGGATCGGCTGATCGGAAATGCCATAACTTTGGTGTTTGTAAGGTTGGAAAGTTGGGATTTTCTATGGGTTTTATTTTTGGCCAATCAAACCGACCTACCAAATTTCATAGGGATCGGCTGACTATATCCTATAGCTGCCATATAACTGAACGATCGGAAATGCCATAACTTTGGTGTTCGTAAAGTTAGGAAGTTGGGATTTTCTATGGGTTTTATTTTGGCCAATCAATCGACCTACAAAATTTCATAAGGATCGGCTGACTATATCCATATAACTGAACAATCGGAAATGCCATATCTTTGGTGTTCGTAAAGTTCGGAAGTTGGGATTTTCTATGGGTTTTATTTTTGGCCAATCAATCCGACATACCAAATTTCATAGGGATCGGCTGACTATATCCTATAGCTGCCATATAACTGAACGACAATGTCCTATAGCTGCCATATAACTGAACGATCGGAAATGCCATAACTTTGGTGCTTGTAAAGTTAGGAAGTTGGGATTTTCTATGGGTTTTATTTTTGGCCAATCAATCGACCTACCAAATTTGATAAGGATCGGCTGACTATATCCATATAACTGAACAATCGGAAATGCCATAACTTTGGTGTTCGTAAAATTCGGAAGTTGGGATTTTCTATGGGTTTTATTTTTGGCCAATCATCCGACCTACCAAATTTCATAGGGATCGGCTGACTATATCCTATAGCTGCCATATAACTGAACGATCGGAAATGACATAACTTTGGTGTTTGTAAAGTTAGGAAGTTGGGATTTTCTCTGGGTTTTATTTTTAGCCAATCAAACCGACCTACCAAATTCCATAGGGATCGGCTGATCGGAAATGCCATAACTTTGGTGTTCGTAAAATTCGGAAGTTGGGATTTTCTATGGGTTTTATTTTTGGCCAATCAAACCGACCTACCAAATTTCATAGGGATCGGCTGACTATATCCTATAGCTGCCATATAACTGAACGATCGGAAATGCCATAACTTTGGTGTTCGTAAAGTTAGGAAGTTGGGATTTTCTATGGGTTTTATGTTTGGCCAATCAATACGATCTACCAAATTTCATAAGGACCGGCTGATCGGAAATGCCATAACTTTGGTGTTTGTAAGGTTCGAAAGTTGGCCAATCAATCCGACCTACCAAATTTTATAGGGATCGGCTGACTATATCCTGTAGCTGCCAAATAACTGAACGATCGGAAATGCCATAACTTTGGTGTTTGTAAATTTAGGAAGTTGGGATTTTCTATGGGTTTTATTTTTGGCCAATCAAACCGACCTACCAAATTCCATAGGGATCGGCTGATCGGAAATGCCATAACTTTGGTGTTTGTATTGTTTTATTTTTGGCCAATCAAACCGACCTACCAAATTTCGTTCGTAAAGTTCGGAAGTTGGGATTTTCTATGGGTTTTATTTTTGGCCAATCAATCCGACCTACCAAATTTTATAGGGATCGGCTGACTATATCCTGTAGCTGCCATATAACTGAACGATCGGAAATGCCATAACTTTGTTGTTTGGAAAGTAAGGAAGTTGGGATTTTCTATGGGTTTTATTTTGGCCAATCAATCCGACCTACCAAATCGTATGGCATCGGCTGACTATATCCTGCAGCTGCCATATAACTGAACGACTATGTCCTAAAGCTGCCATATAACTGAACGATCGGAAATGCCATAACTTTGTTGTTTGGAAAGTTAGGAAATTGGGATTTTCTATGGGTTTTATTTTGGCCAATCAATCCGACCTACCAAATTTCATAGGGATCGGCTGACTATATCCTATAGCTGCCATATAACTGAACGACAATGTCCTATAGCTGCCATATAACTGAACGATCGGAAATGCCATAACTTTGGTGCTTGTAAAGTTAGGAAGTTGGGATTTTCTATGGGTTTTATTTTTGGCCAATCAATCGACCTACCAAATTTGATAAGGATCGGCTGACTATATCCATATAACTGAACAATTGGAAATGCCATAACTTTGGTGTTCGTAAAATTCGGAAGTTGGGATTTTCTATGGGTTTTATTTTTGGCCAATCATCTGACCTACCAAATTTCATAGGGATCGGCTGACTATATCCTATAGCTGCCATATAACTGAACGATCGGAAATGACATAACTTTGGTGTTTGTAAAGTTAGGAAGTTGGGTTTTTTATGGGTTTTATTTTTTGGCCAATCAAACCGACCTACCAAATTCCATAGGGATCGGCTGATCGGAAATGCCATAACTTTGGTGTTTGTAAGGTTGGAAAGTTGGGATTTTCTATGGGTTTTATTTTTGGCCAATCAAACCGACCTACCAAATTTCATAGGGATCGGCTGACTATATCCTATAGCTGCCATATAACTGAACGATCGGAAATGCCATAACTTTGGTGTTCGTAAAGTTAGGAAGTTGGGATTTTCTATGGGTTTTATTTTGGCCAATCAAACCGACCTACCAAATTTCATAAGGATCGGCTGACTATGTTCTATAGCTGCCATATAACTGAACGATCGGAAATGCCATAATTTTGGTGTTCGTAAAGTTCGGAAGTTGGGATTTTCTATGGGTTTTATTTTTGGCCAATCAATCCGACCTACCAAATTTCATAGGGATCGGCTGACTATATCCATATAACTGAACAATCGGAAATGCCATATCTTTGGTGTTCGTAAAGTTCGGATAGTTCTATGGGTTTTATTTTTACCAATCAAACCGACCTACCAAATTCCATAGGGATCGGCTGATCGGAAATGCCATAACTTTGGTGTTCGTATTGTTTTATTTTTGGCCAATCAAACCGACCTACCAAATTTCGTTCGTAAAGTTCGGAAGTTGGGATTTTCTATGGGTTTTATTTTTGGCCAATCAATCCGACCTACCAAATTTTATAAGGATCGGCTGACTATATCCATATAACTGAACAATCGGAATTGCCATAACTTTGTTGTTTGGAAAGTTAGGAAGTTGGGATTTTCTATGGGTTTTATTTTTGGCCAATCAATACGACCTACCAAATGTATGGCATCGGCTGACTATATCCTGTAGCTGCCATATAACTGAACGACTATGTCCTAAAGCTGCCATATAACTGAACGATCGGAAATGCCATAACTTTGTTGTTTGGAAAGTTAGGAAGTTGGGATTTTCTATGGGTTTTATTTTTGGCCAATCAATACGACCTACCAAATTTCATAGGGATCGGCTGACTATATCCTGTAGCTGCCTTATAACTGAACGACTATGTCCTAAAGCTGCCATATAACTGAACGATCGGAAATGCCATAACTTTGATGTTTGTAAAGTGAGGAAGTTGGAATTTTCTATGGGTTTTATTTTTGGCCAATCAATACGACCTACCAAATTTCATAGGGATCGGCTGACTATATCCTATAGCTGCCATATAACTGAAAGATCGGAAATGCCATAACTTTGGTGTTTGTAAAGTTAGGAAGTTGGGATTTTCTATGGGTTTTATTTTTGGCCAATCAATACGACCTACCAAATTTCATAAGGATCGGCTGACTATATCCATATAACTGAACAATTGGAAATGCCATATCTTTGGTGTTCGTAAAGTTCGGAAGTTGGGATTTTCGATGGGTTTTATTTTTGGCCAATCAATCCGACATACCAAATTTTATAGTGATCGGCTGACTATATTCTGTAGCTGCCATATAACTGAACTATCGGAAATGCCATAACTTTGTTGTTTGGAAAGTTAGGAAGTTGGGATTTTCTATGTGTTTTATTTTGGCCAATCAATACGACCTACAAAATTTTAGGACTATATCCATATAACTGAACAATCGGAAATGCCATATCTTTGGTGTTCGTAAAGTTCGGAAGTTGGGATTTTCTATGGGTTTTATTTTTGGCCAATCAATCCGACCTACCAAATTTTATAGGGATCTGCTGGCTATATCCTTAGCTATAACTGAACGACATGTCCTATAGCTGCCATATAACTGAACGATCGGAAATGCCATAACTTTGGTGTTTGTAAAGTTGAAGTTGGGATTTTCTATGGTTTTATTTTTGGCCAATCAATCGACCTACCAAATTTGATAGGCTGACTATATCCTATAACTGAACATCGGAAATTAACTTTGGTGTTCGTAAAGTTCGGAAGTTGGGATTTTCTATGGGTTTTATTTTTGGCCAATCAATCCGACCTACCAAATTTCATAGGGATCGGCTGACTATATCCTATAGCTGCCATATAACTGAACGACAATGTCCTATAGCTGCCATATAACTGAACGATCGGAAATGCCATAACTTTGGTGCTTGTAAAGTTAGGAAGTTGGGATTTTCTATGGGTTTTATTTTTGGCCAATCAATCGACCTACCAAATTTGATAAGGATCGGCTGACTATATCCATATAACTGAACAATTGGAAATGCCATAACTTTGGTGTTTGTAAAGTTAGGAAGTTGGGATTTTCTATGGGTTTTATTTTTGGCCAATCATCTGACCTACCAAATTTCATAGGGATCGGCTGACTATATCCTATAGCTGCCATATAACTGAACGATCGGAAATGCCATAACTTTGGTGTTTGTAAAGTTAGGAAGTTGGATGGGTTTTATTTTTGGCCAATCAAACCGACCTACCAAATTCCATAGGGATCGTTCGGAAATGCCTACTTTGGTGTTTGTAAGGTTGGAAAGTTGGGATTTTCTATGGGTTTTATTTTTGGCCAATCAAACCGACCTACCAAATTTCATAGGGATCGGCTGACTATATCCTATAGCTGCCATATAACTGAACGATCGGAAATGCCATAACTTTGGTGTTCGTAAAGTTAGGAAGTTGGGATTTTCTATGGGTTTTATTTTGGCCAATCAATCGACCTACAAAATTTCATAAGGATCGGCTGACTATATCCATATAACTGAACAATCGGAAATGCCATATCTTTGGTGTTCGTAAAGTTCGGAAGTTGGGATTTTCTATGGGTTTTATTTTTGGCCAATCAATCCGACATACCAAATTTCATAGGGATCGGCTGACTATATCCTATAGCTGCCATATAACTGAACGACAATGTCCTATAGCTGCCATATAACTGAACGATCGGAAATGCCATAACTTTGGTGCTTGTAAAGTTAGGAAGTTGGGATTTTCTATGGGTTTTATTTTTGGCCAATCAATCGACCTACCAAATTTGATAAGGATCGGCTGACTATATCCATATAACTGAACAATCGGAAATGCCATAACTTTGGTGTTCGTAAAATTCGGAAGTTGGGATTTTCTATGGGTTTTATTTTTGGCCAATCATCCGACCTACCAAATTTCATAGGGATCGGCTGACTATATCCTATAGCTGCCATATAACTGAACGATCGGAAATGACATAACTTTGGTGTTTGTAAAGTTAGGAAGTTGGGATTTTCTATGGGTTTTATTTTTGGCCAATCAAACCGACCTACCAAATTCCATAGGGATCGGCTGATCGGAAATGCCATAACTTTGGTGTTCGTAAAATTCGGAAGTTGGGATTTTCTATGGGTTTTATTTTTGGCCAATCAAACCGACCTACCAAATTTCATAGGGATCGGCTGACTATATCCTATAGCTGCCATATAACTGAACGATCGGAAATGCCATAACTTTGGTGTTCGTAAAGTTAGGAAGTTGGGATTTTCTATGGGTTTTATGTTTGGCCAATCAATACGATCTACCAAATTTCATAAGGACCGGCTGATCGGAAATGCCATAACTTTGGTGTTTGTAAGGTTCGAAAGTTGGCCAATCAATCCGACCTACCAAATTTTATAGGGATCGGCTGACTATATCCTGTAGCTGCCAAATAACTGAACGATCGGAAATGCCATAACTTTGGTGTTTGTAAATTTAGGAAGTTGGGATTTTCTATGGGTTTTATTTTTGGCCAATCAAACCGACCTACCAAATTCCATAGGGATCGGCTGATCGGAAATGCCATAACTTTGGTGTTTGTATTGTTTTATTTTTTGGCCAATCAAACCGACCTACCAAATTTCGTTCGTAAAGTTCGGAAGTTGGGATTTTCTATGGGTTTTATTTTTGGCCAATCAATCCGACCTACCAAATTTTATAGGGATCGGCTGACTATATCCTGTAGCTGCCATATAACTGAACGATCGGAAATGCCATAACTTTGTTGTTTGGAAAGTTAGGAAGTTGGGATTTTCTATGGGTTTTATTTTGGCCAATCAATCCGACCTACCAAATCGTATGGCATCGGCTGACTATATCCTGTAGCTGCCATATAACTGAACGACTATGTCCTAAAGCTGCCATATAACTGAACGATCGGAAATGCCATAACTTTGTTGTTTGGAAAGTTAGGAAGTTGGGATTTTCTATGGGTTTTATTTTGGCCAATCAATCTGACCTACCAAATTGTATAGGGATCGGCTGACTATATCCTGTAGCTGCCTTATAACTGAACGACTATGTCCTAAAGCTGCCATATAACTGAACGATCGGAAATGCCATAACTTTGATGTTTGTAAAGTGAGGAAGTTGGAATTTTCTATGGGTTTTATTTTTGGCCAATCAATACGACCTACCAAATTTCATAGGGATCGGCTGACTATATCCTATAGCTGCCATATAACTGAAAGATCGGAAATGCCATAACTTTGGTGTTTGTAAAGTTAGGAAGTTGGGATTTTCTATGGGTTTTATTTTTGGCCAATCAATACGACCTACAAAATTTCATAAGGATCGGCTGACTATATCCATATAACTGAACAATTGGAAATGCCATATCTTTGGTGTTCGTAAAGTTCGGAAGTTGGGATTTTCTATGGGTTTTATTTTTGGCCAATCAATCCGACATACCAAATTTTATAGTGATCGGCTGACTATATTCTGTAGCTGCCATATAACTGAACTATCGGAAATGCCATAACTTTGTTGTTTGGAAAGTTAGGAAGTTGGGATTTTCTATGTGTTTTATTTTGGCCAATCAATACGACCTACAAAATTTCATAAGGATCGGCTGACTATATCCATATAACTGAACAATTGGAAATGCCATATCTTTGGTGTTCGTAAAGTTCGGAAGTTGGGATTTTCTATGGGTTTTATTTTTGGCCAATCAATCCGACCTACCAAATTTTATAGGGATCTGCTGACTATATCCTGTAGCTGCCATATAACTGAACGACAATGTCCTATAGCTGCCATATAACTGAACGATCGGAAATGCCATAACTTTGGTGTTTGTAAAGTTAGGAAGTTGGGATTTTCTATGGGTTTTATTTTTGGCCAATCAATCGACCTACCAAATTTGATAAGGATCGGCTGACTATATCCATATAACTGAACAATCGGAAATGCCATAACTTTGGTGTTCGTAAAATTCGGAAGTTGGGATTTTCTATGGGTTTTATTTTTGGCCAATCATCCGACCTACCAAATTTCATAGGGATCGGCTGACTATATCCTATAGCTGCCATATAACTGAACGACAATGTCCTATAGCTGCCATATAACTGAACGATCGGAAATGCCATAACTTTGGTGCTTGTAAAGTTAGGAAGTTGGGATTTTCTATGGGTTTTATTTTTGGCCAATCAATCGACCTACCAAATTTGATAAGGATCGGCTGACTATATCCATATAACTGAACAATCGGAAATGCCATAACTTTGGTGTTCGTAAAATTCGGAAGTTGGGATTTTCTATGGGTTTTATTTTTGGCCAATCAATCTGACTTACCAAATTTCATAGGGATCGGCTGACTATATCCTATAGCTGCCATATAACTGAACGATCGGAAATGACATAACTTTGGTGTTTGTAAAGTTAGGAAGTTGGGTTTTTTTATGGGTTTTATTTTTGGCCAATCAAACCGACCTACAAAATTTCATAAGGATCGGCTGATCGGAAATGCCATAACTTTGGTGTTTGTAAGGTTGGAAAGTTGGGATTTTCTATGGGTTTTATTTATGGCCAATCAAACCGACCTACCAAATTTCATAGGGATCGGCTGACTATATCCTATAGCTGCCATATAACTGAACGATCGGAAATGCCATAACTTTGGTGTTCGTAAAGTTAGGAAGTTGGGATTTTCTATGGGTTTTATTTTTGGCCAATCAATCGACCTACCAAATTTCATAAGGATCGGCTGACTATATCCATATAACTGAACAATCGGAAATGCCATATCTTTGGTGTTCGTAAAGTTCGGAAGTTGGGATTTTCTATGGGTTTTATTTTTGGCCAATCAATCCGACCTACCAAATTTTATAGGGATCTGCTGACTATATCCTGTAGCTGCCATATAACTGAACGACAATGTCCTATAGCTGCCATATAACTGAACGATCGGAAATGCCATAACTTTGGTGTTTGTAAAGTTAGGAAGTTGGGATTTTCTATGGGTTTTATTTTTGGCCAATCAATCGACCTACCAAATTTGATAAGGATCGGCTGACTATATCCATATAACTGAACAATCGGAAATGCCATATCTTTGGTGTTCGTAAAGTTCGGAAGTTGGGATTTTCTATGGGTTTTATTTTTGGCCAATCAATCCGACCTACCAAATTTTATAGGGATCTGCTGACTATATCCTGTAGCTGCCATATAACTGAACGACAATGTCCTATAGCTGCCATATAACTGAACGATCGGAAATGCCATAACTTTGGTGTTTGTAAAGTTAGGAAGTTGGGATTTTCTATGGGTTTTATTTTTGGCCAATCAATCGACCTACCAAATTTGATAAGGATCGGCTGACTATATCCATATAACTGAACAATCGGAAATGCCATAACTTTGGTGTTCGTAAAATTCGGAAGTTGGGATTTTCTATGGGTTTTATTTTTGGCCAATCAATCCGACCTACCAAATTTCATAGGGATCGGCTGACTATATCCTATAGCTGCCATATAACTGAACGATCGGAAATGCCATAACTTTGTTGTTTGGAAAGTTAGGAAGTTGGGATTTTCTATGTGTTTTATTTTGGCCAATCAATACGACCTACAAAATTTCATAAGGATCGGCTGACTATATCCATATAACTGAACAATCGGAAATGCCATATCTTTGGTGTTCGTAAAGTTCGGAAGATGGGATTTTCTATGGGTTTTATTTTTGGCCAATCAATCCGACCTACCAAATTTTATAGGGATCGGCTGACTATATCATGTAGCTGCCATATAACTGAACGATCGGAAATGCCATAACGTTGGTGTTTGGAAAGTTAGGAAGTTGGGATTTTCTATGGGTTTTATTTTGGCCAATCAATCCGACCTACCAAATTTTATAGGGATCGGCTGACTATATCCTGTAGCTGCCATATAACTGAACGACAATGTCATATAGCTGCCATATAACTGAACGATCGGAAATGCCATAACTTTGGCGTTTGTAAAGTTAGGAAGTTGGGATTTTCTATGGGTTTTATTTTTGGCCAATCAATCGACCTACCAAATTTGATAAGGATCGGCTGACTATATCCATATAACTGAACAATCGGAAATGCCATAACTTTGGTGTTCGTAAAATTCGGAAGTTGGGATTTTCTATGGGTTTTATTTTTGGCCAATCATCCGACCTACCAAATTTCATAGGGATCGGCTGACTATATCCTATAGCTGCCATATAACTGAACGACCGGAAATGCCATAACTTTGGTGTTCGTAAAGTTAGGAAGTTGGGATTTTCTATGGGTTTTATGTTTGGCCAATCAATACGATCTACCAAATTTCATAAGGACCGGCTGATCGGAAATGCCATAACTTTGGTGTTTGTAAGGTTCGAAAGTTGGGATTTTCTATGTGTTTTATTTTTGGCCAATCAATCCGACATACCAAATTTCATAGGGATCGGCTGACTATATCCTATAGCTGCCATATAACTGAACGATCGGCAATGCCATAACTTTGGTGTTCGTAAAGTTCGGAAGTTGGGAGTGTTCGTAAAATTCGGCAGTTGGGATTTTCTATGTGTTTTATTTTGGCCAATCAATACGACCTACAAAATTTCATAAGGATCGGCTGACTATATCCATAAAACTGAACAATCGGAAATGCCACAACTTTGGTGTTCGTAAAATTCGGAAGTTGGGATTTTCTATGGGTTTTATTTTTGGCCAATCATCCGACCTACCAAATTTCATAGGGATCGGCTGACTATATCCTATAGCTGCCATATAACTGAACGACAATGTCCTATAGCTGCCATATAACTGAACGATCGGAAATGCCATAACTTTGGTGTTTGTAAAGTTAGGAAGTTGGGATTTTCTATGGGTTTTATTTTTGGCCAATCAATACGACCTACAAAATTTCATAAGGATCGGCTGACTATATCCATATAACTGAACAATCGGAAATTCCATATCTTTGGTGTTCGTAAAGTTCGGAAGTTGGGATTTTATATGGGTTTTATTTTTGGCCAATCAATCCAACCTACCAAATTTTATAGGGATCGGCGGACTATATCCTGTAGCTGCCATATAACTGAACGACTATGTCCTATAGCTGCCATATAACTGAACGATCGGAAATGCCATAACTTTGGTGTTTGTAAAGTTAGGAAGTTGGGATTTTCTATGGGTTTTATTTTTGGCCAATCAATACGACCTACAAAATTTCATAAGGATCGGCTGACTATATCCATATAACTGCCATATAACTGAACGATCGGCAATGCCATAACTTTGGTGTTCGTAAAGTTCGGAAGTTGGGATTTTCTATGGGTTTTATTTTTGGCCAATCAATCCAACCTACCAAATTTTATAGGGATCGGCTGACTATATCCTGTAGCTGCCATATAACTGAACCATCGGAAATGCCATAACTTTGGTGTTTGGAAAGTTAGGAAGTTGGGATTTTCTATGGGTTTTATTTTGGCCAATCAATCCGACCTACCAAATTTTATAGGGATCGGCTGACTATATCCTGTAGCTGCCATATAACTGAACGACAATGTCCTATAGCTGCCATATAACTGAACGATCGGAAATGCCATAACGTTGGTGTTTGTAAAGTGAGGAAGTTGGGATTTTCTATGGGTTTTATTTTTGGCCAATCAATCCAACCTACCAAATTTTATAGGGATCGGCTGACTATATCCTGTAGCTGCCATATAACTGAACCATCGGAAATGCCATAACTTTGGTGTTTGGAAAGTTAGGAAGTTGGGATTTTCTATGGGTTTTATTTTGGCCAATCAATCCGACCTACCAAATTTTATAGGGATCGGCTGACTATATCCTGTAGCTGCCATATAACTGAACGACAATGTCCTATAGCTGCCAGATAACTGAACGATCGGAAATGCCAATACGGCTGACTATATCCATATAACTGAACAATCGGAAATGCCATATCTTTGGTGTTCGTAAAGTTCGGAAGATGGGATTTTCTATGGGTTTTATTTTTGGCCAATCAATCGACTTACCAAATTTGATAAGGATCGGCTGACTATATCCATATAACTGAACAATCGGAAATGCCATAACTTTGGTGTTCGTAAACTTCGGAAGTTGGGATTTTCTATGGGTTTTATTTTTGGCCAATCATCCGACCTACCAAATTTCATAGGGATCGGCTGACTATATCCTATAGCTGCCATATAACTGAACGACAATGTCCTATAGCTGCCATATAACTGAACGATCGGAAATGCCATAACTTTGTTGTTTGGAAAGTTAGGAAGTTGGGATTTTCTATGGGTTTTATTTTGGCCAATCAATCCGACCTACCAAATTTTATAGGGATCGGCTGACTATATCCTGTAGCTGCCTTATAACTGAACGACTATGTCCTAAAGCTGCCATATAACTGAACGATCGGAAATGCCATAACTTTGATGTTTGTAAAGTGAGGAAGTTGGAATTTTCTATGGGTTTTATTTTTGGCCAATCAATACGACCTACCAAATTTCATAGGGATCGGCTGACTATATCCTGTAGCTGCCATATAACTGAACGACAATGTCATATAGCTGCCATATAATTGAACGATCGGAAATGCCATAACTTTGGTGTTTGTAAGGTTCGAAAGTTGGGATTTTCTATGCGTTTTATTTTTGGCCAATCAATCCGACATACCAAATTTCATAGGGATCGGCTGACTATATCCTGTAGCTGCCATATAACTGAACGATCGGCAATGCCATAACTTTGGTGTTCGTAAAGTTCGGAAGTTGGGAGTGTTCGTAAAATTCGGCAGTTGGGATTTTCTATGTGTTTTATTTTGGCCAATCAATCCGACCTACCAAATTTTATAGGGATCGGCTGACTATATCCTGTAGCTGCCATATAACTGAACGACAATGTCATATAGCTGCCATATAACTGAACGATCGGAAATGCCATAACTTTGGCGTTTGTAAAGTTAGGAAGTTGGGATTTTCTATGGGTTTTATTTTTGGCCAATCAATCGACCTACCAAATTTGATAAGGATCGGCTGACTATATCCATATAACTGAACAATCGGAAATGCCATAACTTTGGTGTTCGTAAAATTCGGAAGTTGGGATTTTCTATGGGTTTTATTTTTGGCCAATCATCCGACCTACCAAATTTCATAGGGATCGGCTGACTATATCCGATAGCTGCCATATAACTGAACGACCGGAAATGCCATAACTTTGGTGTTCGTAAAGTTAGGAAGTTGGGATTTTCTATGGGTTTTATGTTTGGCCAATCAATACGATCTACCAAATTTCATAAGGACCGGCTGATCGGAAATGCCATAACTTTGGTGTTTGTAAGGTTCGAAAGTTGGGATTTTCTATGTGTTTTATTTTTGGCCAATCAATCCGACATACCAAATTTCATAGGGATCGGCTGACTATATCCTATAGCTGCCATATAACTGAACGATCGGCAATGCCATAACTTTGGTGTTCGTAAAGTTCGGAAGTTGGGAGTGTTCGTAAAATTCGGCAGTTGGGATTTTCTATGTGTTTTATTTTGGCCAATCAATACGACCTACAAAATTTCATAAGGATCGGCTGACTATATCCATAAAACTGAACAATCGGAAATGCCACAACTTTGGTGTTCGTAAAATTCGGAAGTTGGGATTTTCTATGGGTTTTATTTTTGGCCAATCATCCGACCTACCAAATTTCATAGGGATCGGCTGACTATATCCTATAGCTGCCATATAACTGAACGACAATGTCCTATAGCTGCCATATAACTGAACGATCGGAAATGCCATAACTTTGGTGTTTGTAAAGTTAGGAAGTTGGGATTTTCTATGGGTTTTATTTTGGCCAATCAATCCGACCTACCAAATTTTATAGGGATCGGCTGACTATATCCTGTAGCTGCCTTATAACTGAACGACTATGTCCTAAAGCTGCCATATAACTGAACGATCGGAAATGCCATAACTTTGATGTTTGTAAAGTGAGGAAGTTGGAATTTTCTATGGGTTTTATTTTTGGCCAATCAATACGACCTACCAAATTTCATAGGGATCGGCTGACTATATCCTGTAGCTGCCATATAACTGAACGACAATGTCATATAGCTGCCATATAACTGAACGATCGGAAATGCCATAACTTTGGCGTTTGTAAAGTTAGGAAGTTGGGATTTTCTATGGGTTTTATTTTTGGCCAATCAATCGACCTACCAAATTTGATAAGGATCGGCTGACTATATCCATATAACTGAACAATCGGAAATGCCATATCTTTGGTGTTCGTAAAGTTCGGAAGTTGGGATTTTCTATGGGTTTTATTTTTGGCCAATCAATCCGACATACCAAATTTTATAGGGATCGGCTGACTATATTCTGTAGCTGCCATATAACTGAACGATCGGAAATGCCATAACTTTGTTGTTTGGAAAGTTAGGAAGTTGGGATTTTCTATGTGTTTTATTTTGGCCAATCAATACGACCTACAAAATTTCATAAGGATCGGCTGACTATATCCATATAACTGAACAATCGGAAATGCCATATCTTTGGTGTTCGTAAAGTTCGGAAGATGGGATTTTCTATGGGTTTTATTTTTGACCAATCAATCCGACCTACCAAATTTTATAGGGATCGGTTGACTATATCATGTAGCTGCCATATAACTGAACGATCGGAAATGCCATAACGTTGGTGTTTGGAAAGTTAGGAAGTTGGGATTTTCTATGGGTTTTATTTTGGCCAATCAATCCGACCTACCAAATTTTATAGGGATCGGCTGACTATATCCTGTAGCTGCCATATAACTGAACGACAATGTCATATAGCTGCCATATAACTGAACGATCGGAAATGCCATAACTTTGGCGTTTGTAAAGTTAGGAAGTTGGGATTTTCTATGGGTTTTATTTTTGGCCAATCAATCGACCTACCAAATTTGATAAGGATCGGCTGACTATATCCATATAACTGAACAATCGGAAATGCCATAACTTTGGTGTTCGTAAAATTCGGAAGTTGGGATTTTCTATGGGTTTTATTTTTGGCCAATCATCCGACCTACCAAATTTCATAGGGATCGGCTGACTATATCCTATAGCTGCCATATAACTGAACGACCGGAAATGCCATAACTTTGGTGTTCGTAAAGTTAGGAAGTTGGGATTTTCTATGGGTTTTATGTTTGGCCAATCAATACGATCTACCAAATTTCATAAGGACCGGCTGATCGGAAATGCCATAACTTTGGTGTTTGTAAGGTTCGAAAGTTGGGATTTTCTATGTGTTTTATTTTTGGCCAATCAATCCGACATACCAAATTTCATAGGGATCGGCTGACTATATCCTATAGCTGCCATATAACTGAACGATCGGCAATGCCATAACTTTGGTGTTCGTAAAGTTCGGAAGTTGGGAGTGTTCGTAAAATTCGGCAGTTGGGATTTTCTATGTGTTTTATTTTGGCCAATCAATACGACCTACAAAATTTCATAAGGATCGGCTGACTATATCCATAAAACTGAACAATCGGAAATGCCACAACTTTGGTGTTCGTAAAATTCGGAAGTTGGGATTTTCTATGGGTTTTATTTTTGGCCAATCATCCGACCTACCAAATTTCATAGGGATCGGCTGACTATATCCTATAGCTGCCATATAACTGAACGACAATGTCCTATAGCTGCCATATAACTGAACGATCGGAAATGCCATAACTTTGGTGTTCGTAAAGTTAGGAAGTTGGGATTTTCTATGGGTTTTATTTTGGCCAATCAATCGACCTACAAAATTTCATAAGGATCGGCTGACTATATCCATATAACTGAACAATCGGAAATGCCATATCTTTGGTGTTCGTAAAGTTCGGAAGTTGGGATTTTCTATGGGTTTTATTTTTGGCCAATCAATCCGACATACCAAATTTCATAGGGATCGGCTGACTATATCCTATAGCTGCCATATAACTGAACGACAATGTCCTATAGCTGCCATATAACTGAACGATCGGAAATGCCATAACTTTGGTGCTTGTAAAGTTAGGAAGTTGGGATTTTCTATGGGTTTTATTTTTGGCCAATCAATCGACCTACCAAATTTGATAAGGATCGGCTGACTATATCCATATAACTGAACAATCGGAAATGCCATAACTTTGGTGTTCGTAAAATTCGGAAGTTGGGATTTTCTATGGGTTTTATTTTTGGCCAATCCACCGACCTACCAAATTTCATAGGGATCGGCTGACTATATCCTATAGCTGCCATATAACTGAACGACAATGTCCTATAGCTGCCATATAACTGAACGATCGGAAATGCCATAACTTTGTTGTTTGGAAAGTTAGGAAGTTGGGATTTTCTATGGGTTTTATTTTGGCCAATCAATCCGACCTACCAAATTTTATAGGGATCGGCTGACTATATCCTGTAGCTGCCTTATAACTGAACGACTATGTCCTAAAGCTGCCATATAACTGAACGATCGGAAATGCCATAACTTTGATGTTTGTAAAGTGAGGAAGTTGGAATTTTCTATGGGTTTTATTTTTGGCCAATCAATACGACCTACCAAATTTCATAGGGATCGGCTAACTATATCCTGTAGCTGCCATATAACTGAACGACAATGTCATATAGCTGCCATATAACTGAACGATCGGAAATGCCATAACTTTGGCGTTTGTAAAGTTAGGAAGTTGGGATTTTCTATGGGTTTTATTTTTGGCCAATCAATCGACCTACCAAATTTGATAAGGATCGGCTGACTATATCCATATAACTGAACAATCGGAAATGCCATATCTTTGGTGTTCGTAAAGTTCGGAAGTTGGGATTTTCTATGGGTTTTATTTTTGGCCAATCAATCCGACATACCAAATTTTATAGGGATCGGCTGACTATATTCTGTAGCTGCCATATAACTGAACGATCGGAAATGCCATAACTTTGTTGTTTGGAAAGTTAGGAAGTTGGGATTTTCTATGTGTTTTATTTTGGCCAATCAATACGACCTACAAAATTTCATAAGGATCGGCTGACTATATCCATATAACTGAACAATCGGAAATGCCATATCTTTGGTGTTCGTAAAGTTCGGAAGATGGGATTTTCTATGGGTTTTATTTTTGGCCAATCAATCCGACCTACCAAATTTTATAGGGATCGGTTGACTATATCATGTAGCTGCCATATAACTGAACGATCGGAAATGCCATAACGTTAGTGTTTGGAAAGTTAGGAAGTTGGGATTTTCTATGGGTTTTATTTTGGCCAATCAATCCGACCTACCAAATTTTATAGGGATCGGCTGACTATATCCTGTAGCTGCCATATAACTGAACGACAATGTCATATAGCTGCCATATAACTGAACGATCGGAAATGCCATAACTTTGGCGTTTGTAAAGTTAGGAAGTTGGGATTTTCTATGGGTTTTATTTTTGGCCAATCAATCGACCTACCAAATTTGATAAGGATCGGCTGACTATATCCATATAACTGAACAATCGGAAATGCCATAACTTTGGTGTTCGTAAAATTCGGAAGTTGGGATTTTCTATGGGTTTTATTTTTGGCCAATCATCCGACCTACCAAATTTCATAGGGATCGGCTGACTATATCCTATAGCTGCCATATAACTGAACGACCGGAAATGCCATAACTTTGGTGTTCGTAAAGTTAGGAAGTTGGGATTTTCTATGGGTTTTATGTTTGGCCAATCAATACGATCTACCAAATTTCATAAGGACCGGCTGATCGGAAATGCCATAACTTTGGTGTTTGTAAGGTTCGAAAGTTGGGATTTTCTATGTGTTTTATTTTTGGCCAATCAATCCGACATACCAAATTTCATAGGGATCGGCTGACTATATCCTATAGCTGCCATATAACTGAACGATCGGCAATGCCATAACTTTGGTGTTCGTAAAGTTCGGAAGTTGGGAGTGTTCGTAAAATTCGGCAGTTGGGATTTTCTATGTGTTTTATTTTGGCCAATCAATACGACCTACAAAATTTCATAAGGATCGGCTGACTATATCCATAAAACTGAACAATCGGAAATGCCACAACTTTGGTGTTCGTAAAATTCGGAAGTTGGGATTTTCTATGGGTTTTATTTTTGGCCAATCATCCGACCTACCAAATTTCATAGGGATCGGCTGACTATATCCTATAGCTGCCATATAACTGAACGACAATGTCCTATAGCTGCCATATAACTGAACGATCGGAAATGCCATAACTTTGGTGTTCGTAAAGTTAGGAAGTTGGGATTTTCTATGGGTTTTATTTTGGCCAATCAATCGACCTACAAAATTTCATAAGGATCGGCTGACTATATCCATATAACTGAACAATCGGAAATGCCATATCTTTGGTGTTCGTAAAGTTCGGAAGTTGGGATTTTCTATGGGTTTTATTTTTGGCCAATCAATCCGACATACCAAATTTCATAGGGATCGGCTGACTATATCCTATAGCTGCCATATAACTGAACGACAATGTCCTATAGCTGCCATATAACTGAACGATCGGAAATGCCATAACTTTGGTGCTTGTAAAGTTAGGAAGTTGGGATTTTCTATGGGTTTTATTTTTGGCCAATCAATCGACCTACCAAATTTGATAAGGATCGGCTGACTATATCCATATAACTGAACAATCGGAAATGCCATAACTTTGGTGTTCGTAAAATTCGGAAGTTGGGATTTTCTATGGGTTTTATTTTTGGCCAATCATCCGACCTACCAAATTTCATAGGGATCGGCTGACTATATCCTATAGCTGCCATATAACTGAACGATCGGAAATGACATAACTTTGGTGTTTGTAAAGTTAGGAAGTTGGGATTTTCTCTGGGTTTTATTTTTAGCCAATCAAACCGACCTACCAAATTCCATAGGGATCGGCTGATCGGAAATGCCATAACTTTGGTGTTCGTAAAATTCGGAAGTTGGGATTTTCTATGGGTTTTATTTTTGGCCAATCAAACCGACCTACCAAATTTCATAGGGATCGGCTGACTATATCCTATAGCTGCCATATAACTGAACGATCGGAAATGCCATAACTTTGGTGTTCGTAAAGTTAGGAAGTTGGGATTTTCTATGGGTTTTATGTTTGGCCAATCAATACGATCTACCAAATTTCATAAGGACCGGCTGATCGGAAATGCCATAACTTTGGTGTTTGTAAGGTTCGAAAGTTGGCCAATCAATCCGACCTACCAAATTTTATAGGGATCGGCTGACTATATCCTGTAGCTGCCAAATAACTGAACGATCGGAAATGCCATAACTTTGGTGTTTGTAAATTTAGGAAGTTGGGATTTTCTATGGGTTTTATTTTTGGCCAATCAAACCGACCTACCAAATTCCATAGGGATCGGCTGATCGGAAATGCCATAACTTTGGTGTTTGTATTGTTTTATTTTTGGCCAATCAAACCGACCTACCAAATTTCGTTCGTAAAGTTCGGAAGTTGGGATTTTCTATGGGTTTTATTTTTGGCCAATCAATCCGACCTACCAAATTTTATAGGGATGGGCTGACTATATCCTGTAGCTGCCATATAACTGAACGATCGGAAATGCCATAACTTTGTTGTTTGGAAAGTAAGGAAGTTGGGATTTTCTATGGGTTTTATTTTGGCCAATCAATCCGACCTACCAAATCGTATGGCATCGGCTGACTATATCCTGTAGCTGCCATATAACTGAACGACTATGTCCTAAAGCTGCCATATAACTGAACGATCGGAAATGCCATAACTTTGTTGTTTGGAAAGTTAGGAAGTTGGGATTTTCTATGGGTTTTATTTTGGCCAATCAATCCGACCTACCAAATTTCATAGGGATCGGCTGACTATATCCTATAGCTGCCATATAACTGAACGACAATGTCCTATAGCTGCCATATAACTGAACGATCGGAAATGCCATAACTTTGGTGCTTGTAAAGTTAGGAAGTTGGGATTTTCTATGGGTTTTATTTTTGGCCAATCAATCGACCTACCAAATTTGATAAGGATCGGCTGACTATATCCATATAACTGAACAATCGGAAATGCCATAACTTTGGTGTTCGTAAAATTCGGAAGTTGGGATTTTCTATGGGTTTTATTTTTGGCCAATCATCTGACCTACCAAATTTCATAGGGATCGGCTGACTATATCCTATAGCTGCCATATAACTGAACGATCGGAAATGACATAACTTTGGTGTTTGTAAAGTTAGGAAGTTGGGTTTTTTTATGGGTTTTATTTTTGGCCAATCAAACCGACCTACCAAATTCCATAGGGATCGGCTGATCGGAAATGCCATAACTTTGGTGTTTGTAAGGTTGGAAAGTTGGGATTTTCTATGGGTTTTATTTTTGGCCAATCAAACCGACCTACCAAATTTCATAGGGATCGGCTGACTATATCCTATAGCTGCCATATAACTGAACGATCGGAAATGCCATAACTTTGGTGTTCGTAAAGTTAGGAAGTTGGGATTTTCTATGGGTTTTATTTTGGCCAATCAATCGACCTACAAAATTTCATAAGGATCGGCTGACTATATCCATATAACTGAACAATCGGAAATGCCATATCTTTGGTGTTCGTAAAGTTCGGAAGTTGGGATTTTCTATGGGTTTTATTTTTGGCCAATCAATCCGACATACCAAATTTCATAGGGATCGGCTGACTATATCCTATAGCTGCCATATAACTGAACGACAATGTCCTATAGCTGCCATATAACTGAACGATCGGAAATGCCATAACTTTGGTGCTTGTAAAGTTAGGAAGTTGGGATTTTCTATGGGTTTTATTTTTGGCCAATCAATCGACCTACCAAATTTGATAAGGATCGGCTGACTATATCCATATAACTGAACAATCGGAAATGCCATAACTTTGGTGTTCGTAAAATTCGGAAGTTGGGATTTTCTATGGGTTTTATTTTTGGCCAATCATCCGACCTACCAAATTTCATAGGGATCGGCTGACTATATCCTATAGCTGCCATATAACTGAACGATCGGAAATGACATAACTTTGGTGTTTGTAAAGTTAGGAAGTTGGGATTTTCTATGGGTTTTATTTTTGGCCAATCAAACCGACCTACCAAATTCCATAGGGATCGGCTGATCGGAAATGCCATAACTTTGGTGTTCGTAAAATTCGGAAGTTGGGATTTTCTATGGGTTTTATTTTTGCCAATCAAACCGACCTACCAAATTTCATAGGGATCGGCTGACTATATCCTATAGCTGCCATATAACTGAACGATCGGAAATGCCATAACTTTGGTGTTCGTAAAGTTAGGAAGTTGGGATTTTCTATGGGTTTTATGTTTGGCCAATCAATACGATCTACCAAATTTCATAAGGACCGGCTGATCGGAAATGCCATAACTTTGGTGTTTGTAAGGTTCGAAAGTTGGCCAATCAATCCGACCTACCAAATTTTATAGGGATCGGCTGACTATATCCTGTAGCTGCCAAATAACTGAACGATCGGAAATGCCATAACTTTGGTGTTTGTAAATTTAGGAAGTTGGGATTTTCTATGGGTTTTATTTTTGGCCAATCAAACCGACCTACCAAATTCCATAGGGATCGGCTGATCGGAAATGCCATAACTTTGGTGTTTGTATTGTTTTATTTTTGGCCAATCAAACCGACCTACCAAATTTCGTTCGTAAAGTTCGGAAGTTGGGATTTTCTATGGGTTTTATTTTTGGCCAATCAATCCGACCTACCAAATTTTATAGGGATCGGCTGACTATATCCTGTAGCTGCCATATAACTGAACGATCGGAAATGCCATAACTTTGTTGTTTGGAAAGTTAGGAAGTTGGGATTTTCTATGGGTTTTATTTTGGCCAATCAATCCGACCTACCAAATCGTATGGCATCGGCTGACTATATCCTGTAGCTGCCATATAACTGAACGACTATGTCCTAAAGCTGCCATATAACTGAACGATCGGAAATGCCATAACTTTGTTGTTTGGAAAGTTAGGAAGTTGGGATTTTCTATGGGTTTTATTTTGGCCAATCAATCTGACCTACCAAATTGTATAGGGATCGGCTGACTATATCCTGTAGCTGCCTTATAACTGAACGACTATGTCCTAAAGCTGCCATATAACTGAACGATCGGAAATGCCATAACTTTGATGTTTGTAAAGTGAGGAAGTTGGAATTTTCTATGGGTTTTATTTTTGGCCAATCAATACGACCTACCAAATTTCATAGGGATCGGCTGACTATATCCTATAGCTGCCATATAACTGAAAGATCGGAAATGCCATAACTTTGGTGTTTGTAAAGTTAGGAAGTTGGGATTTTCTATGGGTTTTATTTTTGGCCAATCAATACGACCTACAAAATTTCATAGGGATCGGCTGACTATATCCATATAACTGAACAATTGGAAATGCCATATCTTTGGTGTTCGTAAAGTTCGGAAGTTGGGATTTTCTATGGGTTTTATTTTTGGCCAATCAATCCGACATACCAAATTTTATAGTGATCGGCTGACTATATTCTGTAGCTGCCATATAACTGAACTATCGGAAATGCCATAACTTTGTTGTTTGGAAAGTTAGGAAGTTGGGATTTTCTATGTGTTTTATTTTGGCCAATCAATACGACCTACAAAATTTCATAAGGATCGGCTGACTATATCCATATAACTGAACAATCGGAAATGCCATATCTTTGGTGTTCGTAAAGTTCGGAAGTTGGGATTTTCTATGGGTTTTATTTTTGGCCAATCAATCCGACCTACCAAATTTTATAGGGATCTGCTGACTATATCCTGTAGCTGCCATATAACTGAACGACAATGTCCTATAGCTGCCATATAACTGAACGATCGGAAATGCCATAACTTTGGTGTTTGTAAAGTTAGGAAGTTGGGATTTTCTATGGGTTTTATTTTTGGCCAATCAATCGACCTACCAAATTTGATAAGGATCGGCTGACTATATCCATATAACTGAACAATCGGAAATGCCATAACTTTGGTGTTCGTAAAATTCGGAAGTTGGGATTTTCTATGGGTTTTATTTTTTGGCCAATCATCCGACCTACCAAATTTCATAGGGATCGGCTGACTATATCCTATAGCTGCCATATAACTGAACGACAATGTCCTATAGCTGCCATATAACTGAACGATCGGAAATGCCATAACTTTGGTGTTTGTAAAGTTAGGAAGTTGGGATTTTCTATGGGTTTTATTTTTGGCCAATCAATCGACCTACCAAATTTGATAAGGATCGGCTGACTATATCCATATAACTGAACAATCGGAAATGCCATAACTTTGGTGTTCGTAAAATTCGGAAGTTGGGATTTTTATGGGTTTTATTTTTGGCCAATCATCTGACCTACCAAATTTCATAGGGATCGGCTGACTATATCCTATAGCTGCCATATAACTGAACGATCGGAAATGACATAACTTTGGTGTTTGTAAAGTTAGGAAGTTGGAATTTTCTATGGGTTTTATTTTTGGCCAATCAATACGACCTACCAAATTTCATAGGGATCGGCTGACTATATCCTATAGCTGCCATATAACTGAAAGATCGGAAATGCCATAACTTTGGTGTTTGTAAAGTTAGGAAGTTGGGATTTTCTATGGGTTTTATTTTTGGCCAATCAATACGACCTACAAAATTTCATAGGGATCGGCTGACTATATCCATATAACTGAACAATTGGAAATGCCATATCTTTGGTGTTCGTAAAGTTCGGAAGTTGGGATTTTCTATGGGTTTTATTTTTGGCCAATCAATCCGACATACCAAATTTTATAGTGATCGGCTGACTATATTCTGTAGCTGCCATATAACTGAACTATCGGAAATGCCATAACTTTGTTGTTTGGAAAGTTAGGAAGTTGGGATTTTCTATGTGTTTTATTTTGGCCAATCAATACGACCTACAAAATTTCATAAGGATCGGCTGACTATATCCATATAACTGAACAATCGGAAATGCCATATCTTTGGTGTTCGTAAAGTTCGGAAGTTGGGATTTTCTATGGGTTTTATTTTTGGCCAATCAATCCGACCTACCAAATTTTATAGGGATCTGCTGACTATATCCTGTAGCTGCCATATAACTGAACGACAATGTCCTATAGCTGCCATATAACTGAACGATCGGAAATGCCATAACTTTGGTGTTTGTAAAGTTAGGAAGTTGGGATTTTCTATGGGTTTTATTTTTGGCCAATCAATCGACCTACCAAATTTGATAAGGATCGGCTGACTATATCCATATAACTGAACAATCGGAAATGCCATAACTTTGGTGTTCGTAAAATTCGGAAGTTGGGATTTTCTATGGGTTTTATTTTTGGCCAATCATCCGACCTACCAAATTTCATAGGGATCGGCTGACTATATCCTATAGCTGCCATATAACTGAACGACAATGTCCTATAGCTGCCATATAACTGAACGATCGGAAATGCCATAACTTTGGTGCTTGTAAAGTTAGGAAGTTGGGATTTTCTATGGGTTTTATTTTTGGCCAATCAATCGACCTACCAAATTTGATAAGGATCGGCTGACTATATCCATATAACTGAACAATCGGAAATGCCATAACTTTGGTGTTCGTAAAATTCGGAAGTTGGGATTTTCTATGGGTTTTATTTTTGGCCAATCATCTGACCTACCAAATTTCATAGGGATCGGCTGACTATATCCTATAGCTGCCATATAACTGAACGATCGGAAATGACATAACTTTGGTGTTTGTAAAGTTAGGAAGTTGGGATTTTTTATGGGTTTTATTTTTGGCCAATCAAACCGACCTACCAAATTCTATAGGGATCGGCTGATCGGAAATGCCATAACTTTGGTGTTTGTAAGGTTGGAAAGTTGGGATTTTCTATGGGTTTTATTTTTGGCCAATCAAACCGACCTACCAAATTTCATAGGGATCGGCTGACTATATCCTATAGCTGCCATATAACTGAACGATCGGAAATGACATAACTTTGGTGTTTGTAAAGTTAGGAAGTTGGGTTTTTTTATGGGTTTTATTTTTGGCCAATCAAACCGACCTACCAAATTCCATAGGGATCGGCTGATCGGAAATGCCATAACTTTGGTGTTTGTAAGGTTGGAAAGTTGGGATTTTCTATGGGTTTTATTTTTGGCCAATCAAACCGACCTACCAAATTTCATAGGGATCGGCTGACTATATCCTATAGCTGCCATATAACTGAACGATCGGAAATGCCATAACTTTGGTGTTCGTAAAGTTAGGAAGTTGGGATTTTCTATGGGTTTTATTTTGGCCAATCAATCGACCTACAAAATTTCATAAGGATCGGCTGACTATATCCATATAACTGAACAATCGGAAATGCCATATCTTTGGTGTTCGTAAAGTTCGGAAGTTGGGATTTTCTATGGGTTTTATTTTTGGCCAATCAATCCGACCTACCAAATTTTATAGGGATCTGCTGACTATATCCTGTAGCTGCCATATAACTGAACGACAATGCCTATAGCTGCCATATAACTGAACGATCGGAAATGCCATAACTTTGGTGTTTGTAAAGTTAGGAAGTTGGGTTTTTCTATGGGTTTTATTTTTGGCCAATCAATCGACTTACCAAATTTGATAAGGATCGGCTGACTATATCCATATAACTGAACAATCGGAAATGCCATAACTTTGGTGTTCGTAAAATTCGGAAGTTGGGATTTTCTATGGGTTTTATTTTTGGCCAATCATCCGACCTACCAAATTTCATAGGGATCGGCTGACTATATCCTATAGCTGCCATATAACTGAACGACAATGTCCTATAGCTGCCATATAACTGAACGATCGGAAATGCCATAACTTTGTTGTTTGGAAAGTTAGGAAGTTGGGATTTTCTATGGGTTTTATTTTGGCCAATCAATCCGACCTACCAAATTTTATAGGGATCGGCTGACTATATCCTGTAGCTGCCTTATAACTGAACGACTATGTCCTAAAGCTGCCATATAACTGAACGATCGGAAATGCCATAACTTTAATGTTTGTAAAGTGAGGAAGTTGGAATTTTCTATGGGTTTTATTTTTGGCCAATCAATACGACCTACCAAATTTCATAGGGATCGGCTGACTATATCCTGTAGCTGCCATATAACTGAACGACAATGTCATATAGCTGCCATATAACTGAACGATCGGAAATGCCATAACTTTGGCGTTTGTAAAGTTAGGAAGTTGGGATTTTCTATGGGTTTTATTTTTGGCCAATCAATCGACCTACCAAATTTGATAAGGATCGGCTGACTATATCCATATAACTGAACAATCGGAAATGCCATATCTTTGGTGTTCGTAAAGTTCGGAAGTTGGGATTTTCTATGGGTTTTATTTTTGGCCAATCAATCCGACATACCAAATTTTATAGGGATCGGCTGACTATATTCTGTAGCTGCCATATAACTGAACGATCGGAAATGCCATAACTTTGTTGTTTGGAAAGTTAGGAAGTTGGGATTTTCTATGTGTTTTATTTTGGCCAATCAATACGACCTACAAAATTTCATAAGGATCGGCTGACTATATCCATATAACTGAACAATCGGAAATGCCATATCTTTGGTGTTCGTAAAGTTCGGAAGATGGGATTTTCTATGGGTTTTATTTTTGGCCAATCAATCCGACCTACCAAATTTTATAGGGATCGGCTGACTATATCATGTAGCTGCCATATAACTGAACGATCGGAAATGCCATAACGTTGGTGTTTGGAAAGTTAGGAAGTTGGGATTTTCTATGGGTTTTATTTTGGCCAATCAATCCGACCTACCAAATTTTATAGGGATCGGCTGACTATATCCTGTAGCTGCCATATAACTGAACGACAATGTCATATAGCTGCCATATAACTGAACGATCGGAAATGCCATAACTTTGGCGTTTGTAAAGTTAGGAAGTTGGGATTTTCTATGGGTTTTATTTTTGGCCAATCAATCGACCTACCAAATTTGATAAGGATCGGCTGACTATATCCATATAAGTGAACAATCGGAAATGCCATAACTTTGGTGTTCGTAAAATTCGGAAGTTGGGATTTTCTATGGGTTTTATTTTTGGCCAATCATCCGACCTACCAAATTTCATAGGGATCGGCTGACTATATCCTATAGCTGCCATATAACTGAACGACAGGAAATGCCATAACTTTGGTGTTCGTAAAGTTAGGAAGTTGGGATTTTCTATTGGTTTTATGTTTGGCCAATCAATACGATCTACCAAATTTCATAAGGACCGGCTGATCGGAAATGCCATAACTTTGGTGTTTGTAAGGTTCGAAAGTTGGGATTTTCTATGTGTTTTATTTTTGGCCAATCAATCCGACATACCAAATTTCATAGGGATCGGCTGACTATATCCTATAGCTGCCATATAACTGAACGATCGGCAATGCCATAACTTTGGTGTTCGTAAAGTTCGGAAGTTGGGAGTGTTCGTAAAATTCGGCAGTTGGGATTTTCTATGTGTTTTATTTTGGCCAATCAATACGACCTACAAAATTTCATAAGGATCGGCTGACTATATCCATAAAACTGAACAATCGGAAATGCCACAACTTTGGTGTTCGTAAAATTCGGAAGTTGGGATTTTCTATGGGTTTTATTTTTGGCCAATCATCCGACCTACCAAATTTCATAGGGATCGGCTGACTATATCCTATAGCTGCCATATAACTGAACGACAATGTCCTATAGCTGCCATATAACTGAACGATCGGAAATGCCATAACTTTGGTGTTTGTAAAGTTAGGAAGTTGGGATTTTCTATGGGTTTTATTTTTGGCCAATCAATACGACCTACAAAATTTCATAAGGATCGGCTGACTATATCCATATAACTGAACAATCGGAAATTCCATATCTTTGGTGTTCGTAAAGTTCGGAAGTTGGGATTTTATATGGGTTTTATTTTTGGCCAATCAATCCAACCTACCAAATTTTATAGGGATCGGCGGACTATATCCTGTAGCTGCCATATAACTGAACGACTATGTCCTATAGCTGCCATATAACTGAACGATCGGAAATGCCATAACTTTGGTGTTTGTAAAGTTAGGAAGTTGGGATTTTCTATGGGTTTTATTTTTGGCCAATCAATACGACCTACAAAATTTCATAAGGATCGGCTGACTATATCCATATAACTGCCATATAACTGAACGATCGGCAATGCCATAACTTTGGTGTTCGTAAAGTTCGGAAGTTGGGATTTTCTATGGGTTTTATTTTTGGCCAATCAATCCAACCTACCAAATTTTATAGGGATCGGCTGACTATATCCTGTAGCTGCCATATAACTGAACCATCGGAAATGCCATAACTTTGGTGTTTGGAAAGTTAGGAAGTTGGGATTTTCTATGGGTTTTATTTTGGCCAATCAATCCGACCTACCAAATTTTATAGGGATCGGCTGACTATATCCTGTAGCTGCCATATAACTGAACGACAATGTCCTATAGCTGCCATATAACTGAACGATCGGAAATGCCATAACTTTGGTGTTTGTAAAGTGAGGAAGTTGGGATTTTCTATGGGTTTTATTTTTGGCCAATCAATCCAACCTACCAAATTTTATAGGGATCGGCTGACTATATCCTGTAGCTGCCATATAACTGAACCATCGGAAATGCCATAACTTTGGTGTTTGGAAAGTTAGGAAGTTGGGATTTTCTATGGGTTTTATTTTGGCCAATCAATCCGACCTACCAAATTTTATAGGGATCGGCTGACTATATCCTGTAGCTGCCATATAACTGAACGACAATGTCCTATAGCTGCCAGATAACTGAACGATCGGAAATGCCAATACGGCTGACTATATCCATATAACTGAACAATCGGAAATGCCATATCTTTGGTGTTCGTAAAGTTCGGAAGATGGGATTTTCTATGGGTTTTATTTTTGGCCAATCAATCGACTTACCAAATTTGATAAGGATCGGCTGACTATATCCATATAACTGAACAATCGGAAATGCCATAACTTTGGTGTTCGTAAAATTCGGAAGTTGGGATTTTCTATGGGTTTTATTTTTGGCCAATCATCCGACCTACCAAATTTCATAGGGATCGGCTGACTATATCCTATAGCTGCCATATAACTGAACGACAATGTCCTATAGCTGCCATATAACTGACCGATCGGAAATGCCATAACTTTGTTGTTTGGAAAGTTAGGAAGTTGGGATTTTCTATGGGTTTTATTTTGGCCAATCAATCCGACCTACCAAATTTTATAGGGATCGGCTGACTATATCCTGTAGCTGCCTTATAACTGAACGACTATGTCCTATAGCTGCCATATAACTGAACGATCGGAAATGCCATAACTTTGGTGTTTGTAAAGTTAGGAAGTTGGGATTTTCTATGGGTTTTATTTTTGGCCAATCAATACGACCTACAAAATTTCATAAGGATCGGCTGACTATATCCATATAACTGAACAATCGGAAATTCCATATCTTTGGTGTTCGTAAAGTTCGGAAGTTGGGATTTTATATGGGTTTTATTTTTGGCCAATCAATCCAACCTACCAAATTTTATAGGGATCGGCGGACTATATCCTGTAGCTGCCATATAACTGAACGACTATGTCCTATAGCTGCCATATAACTGAACGATCGGAAATGCCATAACTTTGGTGTTTGTAAAGTTAGGAAGTTGGGATTTTCTATGGGTTTTATTTTTGGCCAATCAATACGACCTACAAAATTTCATTAGGATCGGCTGACTATATCCATATAACTGCCATATAACTGAACGATCGGCAATGCCATAACTTTGGTGTTCGTAAAGTTCGGAAGTTGGGATTTTCTATGGGTTTTATTTTTGGCCAATCAATCCAACCTACCAAATTTTATAGGGATCGGCTGACTATATCCTGTAGCTGCCATATAACTGAACCATCGGAAATGCCATAACTTTGGTGTTTGGAAAGTTAGGAAGTTGGGATTTTCTATGGGTTTTATTTTGGCCAATCAATCCGACCTACCAAATTTTATAGGGATCGGCTGACTATATCCTGTAGCTGCCATATAACTGAACGACAATGTCCTATAGCTGCCATATAACTGAACGATCGGAAATGCCATAACTTTGGTGTTTGTAAAGTGAGGAAGTTGGGATTTTCTATGGGTTTTATTTTTGGCCAATCAATCCAACCTACCAAATTTTATAGGGATCGGCTGACTATATCCTGTAGCTGCCATATAACTGAACCATCGGAAATGCCATAACTTTGGTGTTTGGAAAGTTAGGAAGTTGGGATTTTCTATGGGTTTTATTTTGGCCAATCAATCCGACCTACCAAATTTTATAGGGATCGGCTGACTATATCCTGTAGCTGCCATATAACTGAACGACAATGTCCTATAGCTGCCAGATAACTGAACGATCGGAAATGCCAATACGGCTGACTATATCCATATAACTGAACAATCGGAAATGCCATATCTTTGGTGTTCGTAAAGTTCGGAAGATGGGATTTTCTATGGGTTTTATTTTTGGCCAATCAATCGACTTACCAAATTTGATAAGGATCGGCTGACTATATCCATATAACTGAACAATCGGAAATGCCATAACTTTGGTGTTCGTAAAATTCGGAAGTTGGGATTTTCTATGGGTTTTATTTTTGGCCAATCATCCGACCTACCAAATTTCATAGGGATCGGCTGACTATATCCTATAGCTGCCATATAACTGAACGACAATGTCCTATAGCTGCCATATAACTGACCGATCGGAAATGCCATAACTTTGTTGTTTGGAAAGTTAGGAAGTTGGGATTTTCTATGGGTTTTATTTTGGCCAATCAATCCGACCTACCAAATTTTATAGGGATCGGCTGACTATATCCTGTAGCTGCCTTATAACTGAACGACTATGTCCTAAAGCTGCCATATAACTGAACGATCGGAAATGCCATAACTTTGATGTTTGTAAAGTGAGGAAGTTGGAATTTTCTATGGGTTTTATTTTTGGCCAATCAATACGACCTACCAAATTTCATAGGGATCGACTGACTATATCCTGTAGCTGCCATATAACTGAACGACAATGTCATATAGCTGCCATATAACTGAACGATCGGAAATGCCATAACTTTGGCGTTTGTAAAGTTAGGAAGTTGGGATTTTCTATGGGTTTTATTTTTGGCCAATCAATCGACCTACCAAATTTGATAAGGATCGGCTGACTATATCCATATAACTGAACAATCGGAAATGCCATATCTTTGGTGTTCGTAAAGTTCGGAAGTTGGGATTTTCTATGGGTTTTATTTTTGGCCAATCAATCCGACCTACCAAATTTTATAGGGATCGGCTGACTATATTCTGTAGCTGCCATATAACTGAACGATCGGAAATGCCATAACTTTGTTGTTTGGAAAGTTAGGAAGTTGGGATTTTCTATGGGTTTTATTTTGGCCAATCAATACGACCTACAAAATTTCATAAGGATCGGCTGACTATATCCATATAACTGAACAATCTGAAATGCCATATCTTTGGTGTTCGTAAAGTTCGGAAGATGGGATTTTCTATGGGTTTTATTTTTGGCCAATCAATCCGACCTACCAAATTTTATAGGGATCGGCTGACTATATCCTGTAGCTGCCATATAACTGAACGATCGGAAATGCCATAACTTTGGTGTTTGGAAAGTTAGGAAGTTGGGATTTTCTATGGGTTTTATTTTTGGCCAATCAATCCGACCTACCAAATTTTATAGGGATCGGCTGACTATATCCTGTAGCTGCCATATAACTGAACGACAATGTCCTATAGCTGCCATATAACTGAACGATCGGAAATGCCATAACTTTGGCGTTTGTAAAGTTAGGAAGTTGGGATTTTCTATGGGTTTTATTTTTGGCCAATCAATCGACCTACCAAATTTGATAAGGATCGGCTGACTATATCCATATAACTGCCATGTAACTGAACGATCGGCAATGCCATAACTTTGGTGTTCGTAAAGTTCGGAAGTTGGGATTTTCTATGGGTTTTATTTTTGGCCAATCAATCCAACCTACCAAATTTTATAGGGATCGGCTGACTATATCCTGTAGCTGCCATATAACTGAACCATCGGAAATGCCATAACTTTGGTGTTTGGAAAGTTAGGAAGTTGGGATTTTCTATGGGTTTTATTTTGGCCAATCAATCCGACCTACCAAATTTTATAGGGATCGGCTGACTATATCCTGTAGCTGCCATATAACTGAACGACAATGTCCTATAGCTGCCATATAACTGAACGATCGGAAATGCCATAACTTTGGTGTTTGTAAAGTGAGGAAGTTGGGATTTTCTATGGGTTTTATTTTTGGCCAATCAATCCAACCTACCAAATTTCATAGGGATCGGCTGACTATATCCTATAGCTGCCATATAACTGAACGATCGGCAATGCCATAACTTTGGTGTTCGTAAAGTTCGGAAGTTGGGAGTGTTCGTAAAATTCGGCAGTTGGGATTTTCTATGTGTTTTATTTTGGCCAATCAATACGACCTACAAAATTTCATAAGGATCGGCTGACTATATCCATAAAACTGAACAATCGGAAATGCCACAACTTTGGTGTTCGTAAAATTCGGAAGTTGGGATTTTCTATGGGTTTTATTTTTGGCCAATCATCCGACCTACCAAATTTCATAGGGATCGGCTGACTATATCCTATAGCTGCCATATAACTGAACGACAATGTCCTATAGCTGCCATATAACTGAACGATCGGAAATGCCATAACTTTGGTGTTTGTAAAGTTAGGAAGTTGGGATTTTCTATGGGTTTTATTTTTGGCCAATCAATACGACCTACAAAATTTCATAAGGATCGGCTGACTATATCCATATAACTGAACAATCGGAAATTCCATATCTTTGGTGTTCGTAAAGTTCGGAAGTTGGGATTTTATATGGGTTTTATTTTTGGCCAATCAATCCAACCTACCAAATTTTATAGGGATCGGCGGACTTTATCCTGTAGCTGCCATATAACTGAACGACTATGTCCTATAGCTGCCATATAACTGAACGATCGGAAATGCCATAACTTTGGTGTTTGTAAAGTTAGGAAGTTGGGATTTTCTATGGGTTTTATTTTTGGCCAATCAATACGACCTACAAAATTTCATAAGGATCGGCTGACTATATCCATATAACTGCCATGTAACTGAACGATCGGCAATGCCATAACTTTGGTGTTCGTAAAGTTCGGAAGTTGGGATTTTCTATGGGTTTTATTTTTGGCCAATCAATCCAACCTACCAAATTTTATAGGGATCGGCTGACTATATCCTGTAGCTGCCATATAACTGAACCATCGGAAATGCCATAACTTTGGTGTTTGTAAAGTTAGGAAGTTGGGATTTTCTATGGGTTTTATTTTGGCCAATCAATCCGACCTACCAAATTTTATAGGGATCGGCTGACTATATCCTGTAGCTGCCATATAACTGAACGACAATGTCCTATAGCTGCCATATAACTGAACGATCGGAAATGCCATAACTTTGGTGTTTGTAAAGTGAGGAAGTTGGGATTTTCTATGGGTTTTATTTTTGGCCAATCAATCCAACCTACCAAATTTTATAGGGATCGGCTGACTATATCCTGTAGCTGCCATATAACTGAACCATCGGAAATGCCATAACTTTGGTGTTTGGAAAGTTAGGAAGTTGGGATTTTCTATGGGTTTTATTTTGGCCAATCAATCCGACCTACCAAATTTTATAGGGATCGGCTGACTATATCCTGTAGCTGCCATATAACTGAACGACAATGTCCTATAGCTGCCAGATAACTGAACGATCGGAAATGCCAATACGACCTACAAAATTTCATAAGGATCGGCTGACTATATCCATATAACTGAACGATCGGCAATGCCATAACTTTGGTGTTCGTAAAGTTCGGAAGTTGGGATTTTCTATGGGTTTTATTTTTGGCCAATCAATCCAACCTACCAAATTTTATAGGGATCGGCTGCCTATATCCTGTAGCTGCCATATAACTGAACCATTGGAAATGCCATAACTTTGGTGTTTGGAAAGTTAGGAAGTTGGGATTTTCTATGGGTTTTATTTTGGCCAATCAATCCGACCTACCAAATTTTATAGGGATCGGCTGACTATATCCTGTAGCTGCCATATAACTGAACGACAATGTCCTATAGCTGCCATATAACTGAACGATCGGAAATGCCATAACTTTGGTGTTTGTAAAGTGAGGAAGTTGGGATTTTCTATGGGTTTTATTTTTGGCCAATCAATCCAACCTACCAAATTTTATAGGGATCGGCTGACTATATCCTGTAGCTGCCATATAACTGAACCATCGGAAATGCCATAACTTTGGTGTTTGGAAAGTTAGGAAGTTGGGATTTTCTATGGGTTTTATTTTGGCCAATCAATCCGACCTACCAAATTTTATAGGGATCGGCTGACTATATCCTGTAGCTGCCATATAACTGAACGACAATGTCCTATAGCTGCCAGATAACTGAACGATCGGAAATGCCATAACTTTGGTGTTTGTAAAGTGAGGAAGTTGGAATTTTCTATGGGTTTTATTTTTGCCCAATCAATACGACCTACCAAATTTCATAAGGATCGGCTGACTATGTCCTATAGCTGCCATATAACTGAACGATCGGAAATGCCATAACTTTGGTGTTTGTAAAGTTAGGAAGTTGGGATTTTCTATGGGTTTTATTTTTGGCCAATCAATCGACCTACCAAATTTGATAAGGATCGGCTGACTATATCCATATAACTGAACGATCGGAAATGACATAACTTTGGTGTTTGTAAAGTTAGGAAGTTGGAATTTTCTATGGGTTTTATTTTTGGCCAATCAACCCAACCTACCAAATTCCTTATAGGGATCAACTACGATCGGAAATGCCATAACTTTGGTGTTTGTAAGGTTCGGAAGTTGGGATTTTCTATGGGTTTTATTTTTGGCCAATCAAACCGACCTACCAAATTTCATAGGGATCGGCTGACTATATCCTATAGCTGCCATATAACTGAACGATCGGAAATGCCATAACTTTGGTGTTCGTAAAGTTAGGAAGTTGGGATTTTCTATGGGTTTTTGTGTTTGACCAATCAATGCGATCTACCAAATTTCATAAGGACCGGCTGATCGGAAATGCCATAACTTTGGTGTTTGTAAGGTTCAAAAGTTGGGATTTTCTATGTGTTTTATTTTTGGCCAATCAATCCGACATACCAAATTTCAAAGGGATCGGCTGAACGATCCATATAACTGAATGATCGGAAATGCCATAACTTTGATGTTTGTAAAGTTAGGAAGTTGGGATTTTCTATGGGTTTTATTTTTGGCCAATCAATCGACCTACCAAATTTTATAGGGACCGGCTGACTACATCCTGTAGCTGCCATATAACTGAACGATCGGAAATTCCATAACTTTGGTGTTTGGAAAGTTAGGAAGTTGGGATTTTTTATGGGTTTTATTTTGGCCAATCAATCCGACCTACCAAATTATATAGGGATCGGCGGACTATATCCTGTAGCTGCCATATAACTGAACGACTATGTCCTATAGCTGCCATATAACTGAACGATCGGAAATGCCATAACTTTGGTGTTTGTAAAGTTAGGAAGTTGGGATTTTCTATGGGTTTTATTTTTGGCCAATCAATACGACCTACAAAATTTCATAAGGATCGGCTGACTATATCCATATAACTGAACAATCGGAAATTCCATATCTTTGGTGTTCGTAAAGTTCGGAAGTTGGGATTTTATATGGGTTTTATTTTTGGCCAATCAATCCAACCTACCAAATTTTATAGGGATCTGCGGACTATATCCTGTAGCTGCCATATAACTGAACGATCGGAAATGCCATAACTTTGGTGTTTGTAAAGTTAGGAAGTTGGAATTTTCTATGGGTTTTATTTTTGGCCAATCAATACGACCTACAAAATTTCATAAGGATCGGCTGACTATATCCATATAACTGAACAATCGGCAATGCCATAACTTTGGTGTTCGTAAAGTTCGGAAGTTGGGATTTTCTATGGGTTTTATTTTTGGCCAATCAATCCAACCTACCAAATTTTATAGGGATCGGCTGACTATATCCTGTAGCTGCCATATAACTGAACCATCGGAAATGCCATAACTTTGGTGTTTGGAAAGTTAGGAAGTTGGGATTTTCTATGGGTTTTATTTTGGCCAATCAATCCGACCTACCAAATTTTATAGGGATCGGCTGACTATATCCTGTAGCTGCCATATAACTGAACGACAATGTCCTATAGCTGCCAGATAACTGAACGATCGGAAATGCCATAACTTTGGTGTTTGTAAAGTGAGGAAGTTGGAATTTTCTATGGGTTTTATTTTTGCCCAATCAATACGACCTACCAAATTTCATAAGGATCGGCTGACTATGTCCTATAGCTGCCATATAACTGAACGATCGGAAATGCCATAACTTTGGTGTTTGTAAAGTTAGGAAGTTGGGATTTTCTATGGGTTTTATTTTTGGCCAATTAATCGACCTACCAAATTTGATAAGGATCGGCTGACTATATCCATATAACTGAACGATCGGAAATGACATAACTTTGGTGTTTGTAAAGTTAGGAAGTTGGAATTTTCTATGGGTTTTATTTTTGGCCAATCAACCCAACCTACCAAATTCCATAGGGATCGGCTTGATCGGAAATGCCATAACTTTGGTGTTTGTAAGGTTCGGAAGTTGGGATTTTCTATGGGTTTTATTTTTGGCCAATCAAACCGACCTACCAAATTTCATAGGGATCGGCTGACTATATCCTATAGCTGCCATATAACTGAACGATCGGAAATGCCATAACTTTGGTGTTCGTAAAGTTAGGAAGTTGGGATTTTCTATGGGTTTTATGTTTGGCCAATCAATGCGATCTACCAAATTTCATAAGGACCGGCTGATCGGAAATGCCATAACTTTGGTGTTTGTAAGGTTCAAAAGTTGGGATTTTCTATGTGTTTTATTTTTGGCCAATCAATCCGACATACCAAATTTCAAAGGGATCGGCTGAACGATCCATATAACTGAATGATCGGAAATGCCATAACTTTGATGTTTGTAAAGTTAGGAAGTTGGGATTTTCTATGGGTTTTATTTTTGGCCAATCAATCGACCTACCAAATTTTATAGGGACCGGCTGACTACATCCTGTAGCTGCCATATAACTGAACGATCGGAAATTCCATAACTTTGGTGTTTGGAAAGTTAGGAAGTTGGGATTTTTTATGGGTTTTATTTTGGCCAATCAATCCGACCTACCAAATTATATAGGGATCGGCGGACTATATCCTGTAGCTGCCATATAACTGAACGACTATGTCCTATAGCTGCCATATAACTGAACGATCGGAAATGCCATAACTTTGGTGTTTGTAAAGTTAGGAAGTTGGGATTTTCTATGGGTTTTATTTTTGGCCAATAGGGATCTGCGGACTATATCCTGTAGCTGCCATATAACTGAACGACTATGTCCTATAGCTGCCATATAACTGAACGATCGGAAATGCCATAACTTTGGTGTTTGTAAAGTTAGGAAGTTGGAATTTTCTATGGGTTTTATTTTTGGCCAATCAATACGACCTACAAAATTTCATAAGGATCGGCTGACTATATCCATATAACTGAACAATCGGCAATGCCATAACTTTGGTGTTCGTAAAGTTCGGAAGTTGGGATTTTCTATGGGTTTTATTTTTGGCCAATCAATCCAACCTACCAAATTTTATAGGGATCGGCTGACTATATCCTGTAGCTGCCATATAACTGAACCATCGGAAATGCCATAACTTTGGTGTTTGGAAAGTTAGGAAGTTGGGATTTTTTATGGGTTTTATTTTGGCCAATCAATCCGACCTACCAAATTATATAGGGATCGGCGGACTATATCCTGTAGCTGCCATATAACTGAACGACTATGTCCTATAGCTGCCATATAACTGAACGATCGGAAATGCCAATACGACCTACAAAATTTCATAAGGATCGGCTGACTATATCCATATAACTGAACGATCGGCAATGCCATAACTTTGGTGTTCGTAAAGTTCGGAAGTTGGGATTTTCTATGGGTTTTATTTTTGGCCAATCAATCCAACCTACCAAATTTTATAGGGATCGGCTGCCTATATCCTGTAGCTGCCATATAACTGAACCATTGGAAATGCCATAACTTTGGTGTTTGGAAAGTTAGGAAGTTGGGATTTTCTATGGGTTTTATTTTGGCCAATCAATCCGACCTACCAAATTTTATAGGGATCGGCTGACTATATCCTGTAGCTGCCATATAACTGAACGACAATGTCCTATAGCTGCCATATAACTGAACGATCGGAAATGCCATAACTTTGGTGTTCGTAAAGTTCGGAAGTTGGGATTTTCTATGGGTTTTATTTTTGGCCAATCAATCCAACCTACCAAATTTTATAGGGATCGGCTGACTATATCCTGTAGCTGCCATATAACTGAACCATCGGAAATGCCATAACTTTGGTGTTTGGAAAGTTAGGAAGTTGGGATTTTCTATGGGTTTTATTTTGGCCAATCAATCCGACCTACCAAATTTTATAGGGATCGGCTGACTATATCCTGTAGCTGCCATATAACTGAACGACAATGTCCTATAGCTGCCAGATAACTGAACGATCGGAAATGCCATAACTTTGGTGTTTGTAAAGTGAGGAAGTTGGAATTTTCTATGGGTTTTATTTTTGCCCAATCAATACGACCTACCAAATTTCATAAGGATCGGCTGACTATGTCCTATAGCTGCCATATAACTGAACGATCGGAAATGCCATAACTTTGGTGTTTGTAAAGTTAGGAAGTTGGGATTTTCTATGGGTTTTATTTTTGGCCAATCAATCGACCTACCAAATTTGATAAGGATCGGCTGACTATATCCATATAACTGAACGATCGGAAATGACATAACTTTGGTGTTTGTAAAGTTAGGAAGTTGGAATTTTCTATGGGTTTTATTTTTGGCCAATCAACCCAACCTACCAAATTCCATAGGGATCGGCTGATCGGAAATGCCATAACTTTGGTGTTTGTAAGGTTCGAAAGTTGGGATTTTCTATGGGTTTTATTTTTGGCCAATCAAACCGACCTACCAAATTTCATAGGGATCGGCTGACTATATCCTATAGCTGCCATATAACTGAACGATCGGAAATGCCATAACTTTGGTGTTCGTAAAGTTAGGAAGTTGGGATTTTCTATGGGTTTTTGTGTTTGACCAATCAATGCGATCTACCAAATTTCATAAGGACCGGCTGATCGGAAATGCCATAACTTTGGTGTTTGTAAGGTTCAAAAGTTGGGATTTTCTATGTGTTTTATTTTTGGCCAATCAATCCGACATACCAAATTTCAAAGGGATCGGCTGAACGATCCATATAACTGAATGATCGGAAATGCCATAACTTTGATGTTTGTAAAGTTAGGAAGTTGGGATTTTCTATGGGTTTTATTTTTGGCCAATCAATCGACCTACCAAATTTTATAGGGACCGGCTGACTACATCCTGTAGCTGCCATATAACTGAACGATCGGAAATTCCATAACTTTGGTGTTTGGAAAGTTAGGAAGTTGGGATTTTTTATGGGTTTTATTTTGGCCAATCAATCCGACCTACCAAATTATATAGGGATCGGCGGACTATATCCTGTAGCTGCCATATAACTGAACGACTATGTCCTATAGCTGCCATATAACTGAACGATCGGAAATGCCATAACTTTGGTGTTTGTAAAGTTAGGAAGTTGGGATTTTCTATGGGTTTTATTTTTGGCCAATCAATACGACCTACAAAATTTCATAAGGATCGGCTGACTATATCCATATAACTGAACAATCGGAAATTCCATATCTTTGGTGTTCGTAAAGTTCGGAAGTTGGGATTTTATATGGGTTTTATTTTTGGCCAATCAATCCAACCTACCAAATTTTATAGGGATCTGCGGACTATATCCTGTAGCTGCCATATAACTGAACGATCGGAAATGCCATAACTTTGGTGTTTGTAAAGTTAGGAAGTTGGAATTTTCTATGGGTTTTATTTTTGGCCAATCAATACGACCTACAAAATTTCATAAGGATCGGCTGACTATATCCATATAACTGAACAATCGGCAATGCCATAACTTTGGTGTTCGTAAAGTTCGGAAGTTGGGATTTTCTATGGGTTTTATTTTTGGCCAATCAATCCAACCTACCAAATTTTATAGGGATCGGCTGACTATATCCTGTAGCTGCCATATAACTGAACCATCGGAAATGCCATAACTTTGGTGTTTGGAAAGTTAGGAAGTTGGGATTTTCTATGGGTTTTATTTTGGCCAATCAATCCGACCTACCAAATTTTATAGGGATCGGCTGACTATATCCTGTAGCTGCCATATAACTGAACGACAATGTCCTATAGCTGCCAGATAACTGAACGATCGGAAATGCCATAACTTTGGTGTTTGTAAAGTGAGGAAGTTGGAATTTTCTATGGGTTTTATTTTTGCCCAATCAATACGACCTACCAAATTTCATAAGGATCGGCTGACTATGTCCTATAGCTGCCATATAACTGAACGATCGGAAATGCCATAACTTTGGTGTTTGTAAAGTTAGGAAGTTGGGATTTTCTATGGGTTTTATTTTTGGCCAATTAATCGACCTACCAAATTTGATAAGGATCGGCTGACTATATCCATATAACTGAACGATCGGAAATGACATAACTTTGGTGTTTGTAAAGTTAGGAAGTTGGAATTTTCTATGGGTTTTATTTTTGGCCAATCAACCCAACCTACCAAATTCCATAGGGATCGGCTGATCGGAAATGCCATAACTTTGGTGTTTGTAAGGTTCGAAAGTTGGGATTTTCTATGGGTTTTATTTTTGGCCAATCAAACCGACCTACCAAATTTCATAGGGATCGGCTGACTATATCCTATAGCTGCCATATAACTGAACGATCGGAAATGCCATAACTTTGGTGTTCGTAAAGTTAGGAAGTTGGGATTTTCTATGGGTTTTATGTTTGGCCAATCAATGCGATCTACCAAATTTCATAAGGACCGGCTGATCGGAAATGCCATAACTTTGGTGTTTGTAAGGTTCAAAAGTTGGGATTTTCTATGTGTTTTATTTTTGGCCAATCAATCCGACATACCAAATTTCAAAGGGATCGGCTGAACGATCCATATAACTGAATGATCGGAAATGCCATAACTTTGATGTTTGTAAAGTTAGGAAGTTGGGATTTTCTATGGGTTTTATTTTTGGCCAATCAATCGACCTACCAAATTTTATAGGGACCGGCTGACTACATCCTGTAGCTGCCATATAACTGAACGATCGGAAATTCCATAACTTTGGTGTTTGGAAAGTTAGGAAGTTGGGATTTTTTATGGGTTTTATTTTGGCCAATCAATCCGACCTACCAAATTATATAGGGATCGGCGGACTATATCCTGTAGCTGCCATATAACTGAACGACTATGTCCTATAGCTGCCATATAACTGAACGATCGGAAATGCCATAACTTTGGTGTTTGTAAAGTTAGGAAGTTGGGATTTTCTATGGGTTTTATTTTTGGCCAATAGGGATCTGCGGACTATATCCTGTAGCTGCCATATAACTGAACGACTATGTCCTATAGCTGCCATATAACTGAACGATCGGAAATGCCATAACTTTGGTGTTTGTAAAGTTAGGAAGTTGGAATTTTCTATGGGTTTTATTTTTGGCCAATCAATACGACCTACAAAATTTCATAAGGATCGGCTGACTATATCCATATAACTGAACAATCGGCAATGCCATAACTTTGGTGTTCGTAAAGTTCGGAAGTTGGGATTTTCTATGGGTTTTATTTTTGGCCAATCAATCCAACCTACCAAATTTTATAGGGATCGGCTGACTATATCCTGTAGCTGCCATATAACTGAACCATCGGAAATGCCATAACTTTGGTGTTTGGAAAGTTAGGAAGTTGGGATTTTCTATGGGTTTTATTTTGGCCAATCAATCCGACCTACCAAATTATATAGGGATCGGCGGACTATATCCTGTAGCTGCCATATAACTGAACGACTATGTCCTATAGCTGCCATATAACTGAACGATCGGAAATGCCATACTTTGGTGTTTGTAGTTGGGATTTTTGTTTTTTTTCATCAATACGACCTACAAAATTTCATAAGGATCGGCTGACTATATCCATATAACTGAACGATCGGCAATGCCATAACTTTGGTGTTCGTAAAGTTCGGAAGTTGGGATTTTCTATGGGTTTTATTTTTGGCCAATCAATCCAACCTACCAAATTTTATAGGGATCGGCTGACTATATCCTGTAGCTGCCATATAACTGAACCATCGGAAATGCCATAACTTTGGTGTTTGGAAAGTTAGGAAGTTGGGATTTTCTATGGGTTTTATTTTGGCCAATCAATCCGACCTACCAAATTTTATAGGGATCGGCTGACTATATCCTGTAGCTGCCATATAACTGAACGACAATGTCCTATAGCTGCCATATAACTGAACGATCGGAAATGCCATAACTTTGGTGTTTGTAAAGTTCGGAAGTTGGGATTTTCTATGGGTTTTATTTTTGGCCAATCAATCCAACCTACCAAATTTTATAGGGATCGGCTGACTATATCCTGTAGCTGCCATATAACTGAACCATCGGAAATGCCATAACTTTGGTGTTTGGAAAGTTAGGAAGTTGGGATTTTCTATGGGTTTTATTTTGGCCAATCAATCCGACCTACCAAATTTTATAGGGATCGGCTGACTATATCCTGTAGCTGCCATATAACTGAACGACAATGTCCTATAGCTGCCAGATAACTGAACGATCGGAAATGCCATAACTTTGGTGTTTGTAAAGTGAGGAAGTTGGAATTTTCTATGGGTTTTATTTTTGCCCAATCAATACGACCTACCAAATTTCATAAGGATCGGCTGACTATGTCCTATAGCTGCCATATAACTGAACGATCGGAAATGCCATAACTTTGGTGTTTGTAAAGTTAGGAAGTTGGGATTTTCTATGGGTTTTATTTTTGGCCAATCAATCGACCTACCAAATTTGATAAGGATCGGCTGACTATATCCATATAACTGAACGATCGGAAATGCCATAACTTTGGTGTTTGTAAAGTTAGGAAGTTGGGATTTTCTATGGGTTTTATTTTTGGCCAATCAACCCGACCTACCAAATTCCATAGGGATCGGCTGCAACTACGATCGGAAATGCCATAACTTTGGTGTTTGTAAGGTTCGAAAGTTGGGATTTTCTATGGGTTTTATTTTTGGCCAATCAAACCGACCTACCAAATTTCATAGGGATCGGCTGACTATATCCTATAGCTGCCATATAACTGAACGATCGGAAATGCCATAACTTTGGTGTTCGTAAAGTTAGGAAGTTGGGATTTTCTATGGGTTTTATGTTTGGCCAATCAATGCGATCTACCAAATTTCATAAGGACCGGCTGATCGGAAATGCCATAACTTTGGTGTTTGTAAGGTTCAAAAGTTGGGATTTTCTATGTGTTTTATTTTTGGCCAATCAATCCGACATACCAAATTTCAAAGGGATCGGCTGAACGATCCATATAACTGAATGATCGGAAATGCCATAACTTTGATGTTTGTAAAGTTAGGAAGTTGGGATTTTCTATGGGTTTTATTTTTGGCCAATCAATCGACCTACCAAATTTTATAGGGACCGGCTGACTACATCCTGTAGCTGCCATATAACTGAACGATCGGAAATTCCATAACTTTGGTGTTTGGAAAGTTAGGAAGTTGGGATTTTCTATGGGTTTTATTTTGGCCAATCAATCCGACCTACCAAATTTTATAGGGATCGGCGGACTATATCCTGTAGCTGCCATATAACTGAACGACTATGTCCTATAGCTGCCATATAACTGAACGATCGGAAATGCCATAACTTTGGTGTTTGTAAAGTTAGGAAGTTGGGATTTTCTATGGGTTTTATTTTTGGCCAATCAATACGACCTACAAAATTTCATAAGGATCGGCTGACTATATCCATATAACTGAACAATCGGAATGCCATAACTTTGGTGTTCGTAAAGTTCGGAAGTTGGGATTTTTATGGGTTTTATTTTTGGCCAATCAATCCAACCTACCAAATTTTATAGGGATGGACTATATCCTGTAGCTGCCATATAACTGAACGATCGGAAATGCCATAACTTTGGTGTTTGTAAAGTTAGGAAGTTGGGATTTTCTATGGGTTTTATTTTTGGCCAATCAATACGACCTACCAAATTTTATAAGGATCGGCTGACTATATTCCATATAACTGAACGATCGGCAATGCCATAACTTTGGTGTTCGTAAAGTTCGGAAGTTGGGATTTTCTATGGGTTTTATTTTTGGCCAATCAATCCAACCTACCAAATTTTATAGGGATCGGCTGACTATATCCTGTAGCTGCCATATAACTGAACCATCGGAAATGCCATAACTTTGGTGTTTGGAAAGTTAGGAAGTTGGGATTTTCTATGGGTTTTATTTTGGCCAATCAATCCGACCTACCAAATTTTATAGGGATCGGCTGACTATATCCTGTAGCTGCCATATAACTGAACGACAATGTCCTATAGCTGCCAGATAACTGAACGATCGGAAATGCCATAACTTTGGTGTTTGTAAAGTGAGGAAGTTGGAATTTTCTATGGGTTTTATTTTTGCCCAATCAATACGACCTACCAAATTTCATAAGGATCGGCTGACTATGTCCTATAGCTGCCATATAACTGAACGATCGGAAATGCCATAACTTTGGTGTTTGTAAAGTTAGGAAGTTGGGATTTTCTATGGGTTTTATTTTTGGCCAATCAATCGACCTACCAAATTTGATAAGGATCGGCTGACTATATCCATATAACTGAACGATCGGAAATGACATAACTTTGGTGTTTGTAAAGTTAGGAAGTTGGGATTTTCTATGGGTTTTATTTTTGGCCAATCAACCCGACCTACCAAATTTCATAGGGATCGGCTGACTTTTATAACTGAACGATCGGAAATGCCATAACTTTGGTGTTTGTAAAGTTCGGAAGTTGGGATTTTCTATGGGTTTTATTTTTGGCCAATCAAACCAACCTACCAAATTTCATAGGGATCGGCTGACTATATCCTATAGCTGCCATATAACTGAACGATCGGAAATGCCATAACTTTGGTGTTCGTAAAGTTAGGAAGTTGGGATTTTCTATGGGTTTTATGTTTGGCCAATCAATGCGATCTACCAAATTTCATAAGGACCGGCTGATCGGAAATGCCATAACTTTGGTGTTTGTAAGGTTCAAAAGTTGGGATTTTCTATGTGTTTTATTTTTGGCCAATCAATCCGACATACCAAATTTCAAAGGGATCGGCTGAACGATCCATATAACTGAATGATCGGAAATGCCATAACTTTGATGTTTGTAAAGTTAGGAAGTTGGGATTTTCTATGGGTTTTATTTTTGGCCAATCAATCGACCTACCAAATTTTATAGGGACCGGCTGACTACATCCTGTAGCTGCCATATAACTGAACGATCGGAAATTCCATAACTTTGGTGTTTGGAAAGTTAGGAAGTTGGGATTTTCTATGGGTTTTATTTTGGCCAATCAATCCGACCTACCAAATTATATAGGGATCGGCGGACTATATCCTGTAGCTGCCATATAACTGAACGACTATGTCCTATAGCTGCCATATAACTGAACGATCGGAAATGCCATAACTTTGGTGTTTGTAAAGTTAGGAAGTTGGGATTTTCTATGGGTTTTATTTTTGGCCAATCAATGGGACCTGCGGACAAAATCCTTCCATAAGGATCGGAACGACTATGTCCTATTGCCATATAACTGAACGATCGGAAATGCCATAACTTTGGTGTTTGTAAAGTTAGGAAGTTGGGATTTTCTATGGGTTTTATTTTTGGCCAATCAATCCGACCTACCAAATTTCATAAGGATCGGCTGACTATATCCTATAGCTGCCATATAACTGAACAATCGGCAATGCCATAACTTTGGTGTTCGTAAAGTTCGGAAGTTGGGATTTTCTATGGGTTTTATTTTTGGCCAATCAATCCAACCTACCAAATTTTATGGGGATCGGCTGACTATATCCTGTAGCTGCCATATAACTGAACGATCGGAAATGCCATAACTTTGGTGTTTGGAAAGTTAGGAAGTTGGGATTTTCTATGGGTTTTATTTTGGCCAATCAATCCGACCTACCAAATTATATAGGGATCGGCGGACTATGTCCTATAGCTGCCATATAACTGAACGATCGGAAATGCCATAACTTTGGTGTTTGTAAAGTTAGGAAGTTGGGATTTTCTATGGGTTTTATTTTTGGCCAATCAATCGACCTACCAAATTTGATAAGGATCGGCTGACTATATCCATATAACTGAACAATCGGAAATGCCATAACTTTGGTGTTCGTAAGGTTCGGAAGTTGGGATTTTCTATGGGTTTTATTTTTGGCCAATCATCCGACCTACCAAATTTGATAAGGATCGGCTGACTATATCCATATAACTGAACGATCGGAAATGCCATAACTTTGGTGTTTGTAAAGTTAGGAAGTTGGGATTTTCTATGGGTTTTATTTTTGGCCAATCAACCCGACCTACCAAATTTCATAGGGATCGGCTGACTATATCCTATAGCTGCCATATAACTGAACGATCGGAAATGCCATAACTTTGGTGTTTGTAAAGTTAGGAAGTTGGGATTTTCTATGGGTTTTATTTTTGGCCAATCAATCCGACCTACAAAATTTTATAGGGATCGGCTGACTATATCTGTAGCTGCCATATAACTGAACGATCGGAAATGCCATAACTTTGGTGTTTGTAAAGTTAGGAAGTTGGGATTTTCTATGGGTTTTATTTTTGGCCAATCAATCCGACCTACCAAATTTTATAGGGATCGGCCCTGAACCCAATAACTGAACGATCGGAAATGCCATAACTTTGGTGTTTGTAAAGTTAGGAAGTTGGGATTTTCTATGGGTTTTATTTTTGGCCAATCAATCCGACCTACCAAATTTTATAGGGATCGGCTGACTATATCCTGTAGCTGCCATATAACTGAACGATCGGAAATTCCATAACTTTGGTGTTTGTAAAGTTAGGAAGTTGGGATTTTCTATGGGTTTTATTTTTGGCCAATCAATCCGACCTACCAAATTTTATAGGGATCGGCTGACTATATCCTGTAGCTGCCATATAACTGAACGATCGGAAATGCCATAACTTTGGTGTTTGTAAAGTTAGGAAGTTGGGATTTTCTATGGGTTTTATTTTTGGCCAATCAATCCGACCTACCAAATTATATAAGGATCGGCTGATCTATATGCCATAACTTTGGATGTTTGTAATGGTTGGTAAAGTTAGGAAGTTGGGATTTTCTATGGGTTTTATTTTTGGCCAATCAATCCGACCTACCAAATTTTATAGGGATCGGCTGACTATATCCTGTAGCTGCCATATAACTGAACGATCGGAAATGCCATAACTTTGGTGTTTGTAAAGTTAGGAAGTTGGGATTTTCTATGGGTTTTATTTTTGGCCAATCAATCCGACCTACCAAATTTTATAGGGATCGGCGGACTATATCGCTGATGAGATGCCATAACTTGGTTTTTGCATCGAACGACTAAATTGTCCTATAGCTGCCATATAACTGAACGATCGGAAATGCCATAACTTTGGTGTTTGTAAAGTTAGGAAGTTGGGATTTTCTATGGGTTTTATTTTTGGCCAATCAATCCGACCTACCAAATTTTATAGGGATCGGCTGACTATATCCTGTAGCTGCCATATAACTGAACGATCGGAAATGCCATAACTTTGGTGTTTGTAAAGTTAGGAAGTTGGGATTTTCTATGGGTTTTATTTTTGGCCAATCAATCCGACCTACCAAATTTTATAGGGATCGGCTGACTATATCCTGTAGCTGCCATATAACGAACGACTGTTTCCATATAACTGAACGATCGGAAATGCCATAACTTTGGTGTTTGTAAAGTTAGGAAGTTGGGATTTTCTATGGGTTTTATTTTTGGCCAATCAATCCGACCTACCAAATCTATAGGGATCACTGGACTATATCCTATAGCTGCCATATAACTGAACGATCGGAAATGCCATAACTTTGGTGTTTGTAAAGTTAGGAAGTTGGGATTTTCTATGGGTTTTATTTTTGGCCAATCAATACGACCTACAAAATTTCATAAGGATCGGCTGACTATATCCATATAACTGAACAATCGGAAATGCCATAACTTTGGTGTTCGTAAGGTTCGGAAGTTGGGATTTTCTATGGGTTTTATTTTTGGCCAATCATCCGACCTACCAAATTTGATAAGGATCGGCTGACTATATCCTGTAGCTGCCATATAACTGAACGATCGGAAATGCCATAACTTTGGTGTTTGGAAAGTTAGGAAGTTGGGATTTTCTATGGGTTTTATTTTGGCCAATCAATCCGACCTACCAAATTTTATAGGGATCGGCGGACTATATCCTGTAGCTGCCATATAACTATGAACGATCGGAAATGCCATAACTTTGGTGTTTGTAAAGTTAGGAAGTTGGGATTTTCTATGGGTTTTATTTTTGGCCAATCAATCGACCTACCAAATTTCATAGGGATCGGCTGACTTCCTATAGCTGCCATATAACTGAACAATCGGAAATGCCATAACTTTGGTGTTCGTAAGGTTCGGAAGTTGGGATTTTCTATGGGTTTTATTTTTGGCCAATCATCCGACCTACCAAATTTGATAAGGATCGGCTGACTATATCCATATAACTGAACGATCGGAAATGACATAACTTTGGTGTTTGTAAAGTTAGGAAGTTGGAATTTTCTATGGGTTTTATTTTTGGCCAATCAATCCGACCTACCAAATTTCATAGGGATCGGCTGCTATCTATATATCGGAAATGCCATAACTTTGGTGTTTGTAAGGTTCGGAAGTTGGGATTTTCTATGGGTTTTATTTTTGGCCAATCAAACCGACCTACCAAATTTTATAGGGATCGGCTGACTATATCCTATAGCTGCCATATAACTGAACGATCGGAAATGCCATAACTTTGGTGTTTGTAAAGTTAGGAAGTTGGGATTTTCTATGGGTTTTATTTTTGGCCAATCAATCCGACCTACCAAATTTTCATAGGGATCGGCTGACTATATCCCATATAACTGAACGATCGGAAATGCCATAACTTTGGTGTTTGTAAAGTTCGGAAGTTGGGATTTTCTATGGGTTTTATTTTTGGCCAATCAATCCGACCTACCAAATTTCAAAGGGATCGGCTGCGATCCATATAACTGAACTCGAAATGCCATAACTTTGGTGTTTGTAAAGTTAGGAAGTTGGGATTTTCTATGGGTTTTATTTTTGGCCAATCAATCGACCTACCAAATTTTATAGGGATCGGCTGACTATATCCTGTAGCTGCCATATAACTGAACGATCGGAAATTCCATAACTTTGGTGTTTGGAAAGTTAGGAAGTTGGGATTTTCTATGGGTTTTATTTTGGCCAATCAATCCGACCTACCAAATTATATAGGGATCGGCGGACTATATCCTGTAGCTGCCATATAACTGAACGACTATGTCCTATAGCTGCCATATAACTGAACGATCGGAAATGCCATAACTTTGGTGTTTGTAAAGTTAGGAAGTTGGGATTTTCTATGGGTTTTATTTTTGGCCAATCAATACGACCTACAAAATTTCATAAGGATCGGCTGACTATATCCATATAACTGAACAATCGGAAATTCCATATCTTTGGTGTTCGTAAAGTTCGGAAGTTGGGATTTTATATGGGTTTTACTTTTGGCCAATCAATCCAACCTACCAAATTTTATAGGGATCTGCGGACTATATCCTGTAGCTGCCATATAACTGAACGACTATGTCCTATAGCTGCCATATAACTGAACGATCGGAAATGCCATAACTTTGGTGTTTGTAAAGTTAGGAAGTTGGGATTTTCTATGGGTTTTATTTTTGGCCAATCAATACGACCTACAAAATTTCATAAGGATCGGCTGACTATATCCATATAACTGAACAATCGGCAATGCCATAACTTTGGTGTTCGTAAAGTTCGGAAGTTGGGATTTTCTATGGGTTTTATTTTTGGCCAATCAATCCAACCTACCAAATTTTATAGGGATCGGCTGACTATATCCTGTAGCAGCCATATAACTGAACGACTATGTCCTATAGCTGCCATATAACTGAACGATCGGAAATGCCATAACTTTGGTGTTTGTAAAGTTAGGAAGTTGGGATTTTCTATGGGTTTTATTTTTGGCCAATCAATACGACCTACAAAATTTCATAAGGATCGGCTGACTATATCCATATAACTGAACAATCGGCAATGCCATAACTTTGGTGTTCGTAAAGTTCGGAAGTTGGGATTTTCTATGGGTTTTATTTTTGGCCAATCAATCCAACCTACCAAATTTTATAGGGATCGGCTGACTATATCCTGTAGCTGCCATATAACTGAACGACTATGTCATATAGCTGCCATATAACTGAACGATCGGAAATGCCATAACTTTGGTGTTTGTAAAGTTAGGAAGTTCGGATTTTCTATGGGTTTTATTTTTGGCCAATCAATACGACCTACAAAATTTCATAAGGATCGGCTGACTATATCCATATAACTGAACAATCGGCAATGCCATAACTTTGGTGTTCGTAAAGTTCGGAAGTTGGGATTTTCTATGGGTTTTATTTTTGGCCAATCAATCCAACCTACCAAATTTTATAGGGATCGGCTGACTATATCCTGTAGCTGCCATATAACTGAACGATCGGAAATGCCATAACTTTGGTGTTTGGAAAGTTAGGAAGTTGGGATTTTCTATGGGTTTTATTTTGGCCAATCAATCCGACCTACCAAATTATATAGGGATCGGCGGACTATATCCTGTAGCTGCCATATAACTGAACGATCGGAAATGCCATAACTTTGGTGTTTGTAAAGTTAGGAAGTTGGGATTTTCTATGGGTTTTATTTTTGGCCAATCAATACGACCTACAAAATTTCATAAGGATCGGCTGACTATATCCATATAACTGAACAATCGGAAATTCCATATCTTTGGTGTTCGTAAAGTTCGGAAGTTGGGATTTTCTATGGGTTTTATTTTTGGCCAATCAATACGATCTACCAAATTTTATAGGGATCGGCTGACTATATTCTGTAGCTGCCATATAACTGAACGATCGGAAATGCCATAACTTTGGTGTTTGTAAAGTTAGGAAGTTGGGATTTTCTATGGGTTTTATTTTGGCCAATCAATACGACCTACAAAATTTCATAAGGATCGGCTGACTATATCCATATAACTGAACAATCGGAAATGCCATAACTTTGGTGTTCGTAAAGTTAGGAAGTTGGGATTTTCTATGGGTTTTATGTTTGGCCAATCAATGCGATCTACCAAATTTCATAAGGACCGGCTGATCGGAAATGCCATAACTTTGGTGTTTGTAAGGTTCAAAAGTTGGGATTTTCTATGTGTTTTATTTTTGGCCAATCAATCCGACATACCAAATTTCAAAGGGATCGGCTGAACGATCCATATAACTGAACGATCGGAAATGCCATAACTTTGGTGTTTGTAAAGTTAGGAAGTTGGGATTTTCTATGGGTTTTATTTTTGGCCAATCAATCGACCTACCAAATTTTATAGGGATCGGCTGACTATATCCTGTAGCTGCCATATAACTGAACGATCGGAAATTCCATAACTTTGGTGTTTGGAAAGTTAGGAAGTTGGGATTTTCTATGGGTTTTATTTTGGCCAATCAATCCGACCTACCAAATTATATAGGGATCGGCGGACTATATCCTGTAGCTGCCATATAACTGAACGACTATGTCCTATAGCTGCCATATAACTGAACGATCGGAAATGCCATAACTTTGGTGTTTGTAAAGTTAGGAAGTTGGGATTTTCTATGGGTTTTATTTTTGGCCAATCAATACGACCTACAAAATTTCATAAGGATTGGCTGACTATATCCATATAACTGAACAATCGGAAATTCCATATCTTTGGTGTTCGTAAAGTTCGGAAGTTGGGATTTTCTATGGGTTTTATTTTTGGCCAATCAATCCGATCTACCAAATTTTATAGGGATCGGCTGACTATATCCTGTAGCTGCCATATAACTGAACGATCGGAAATGCCATAACTTTGGTGTTTGTAAAGTTAGGAAGTTGGGATTTTCTATGGGTTTTATTTTTGGCCAATCAATCCGACCTACCAAATTTCATAGGGATCGGCTGACATCCATATAACTGAACGATCGGAAATGCCATAACTTTGGTGTTTGTAAAGTTAGGAAGTTGGGATTTTTATGGGTTTTATTTTTGGCCAATCAACCGACCTACCAAATTTTATAGGGATCGGCTGACGATCCATATAACTGAACGATCGGAAATGCCATAACTTTGGTGTTTGTAAAGTTAGGAAGTTGGGATTTTCTATGGGTTTTATTTTTGGCCAATCAATCCGACCTACCAAATTTTATAGGGATCGGCTGACTATATCCTGTAGCTGCCATATAACTGAACGATCGGAAATTCCATAACTTTGGTGTTTGGAAAGTTAGGAAGTTGGGATTTTCTATGGGTTTTATTTTTGGCCAATCAATCCGACCTACCAAATTATATAGGGATCGGCGGACTATATCCTGTAGCTGCCATATAACTGAACGATCGGAAATGCCATAACTTTGGTGTTTGTAAAGTTAGGAAGTTGGGATTTTCTATGGGTTTTATTTTTGGCCAATCAATCGACCTACCAAATTTTATAGGGATCGGCTGACTATATCCTGTAGCTGCCATATAACTGAACGATCGGAAATTCCATAACTTTGGTGTTTGTAAAGTTAGGAAGTTGGGATTTTCTATGGGTTTTATTTTTGGCCAATCAATACGACCTACCAAATTTTATAGGGATCGGCTGACTATATCCTGTAGCTGCCATATAACTGAACGATCGGAAATGCCATAACTTTGGTGTTTGTAAAGTTAGGAAGTTGGGATTTTCTATGGGTTTTATTTTTGGCCAATCAATACGACCTACCAAATTTCATAAGGATCGGCTGACTATATCCATATAACTGAACAATCGGAAATGCCATATTTTTGGTGTTCGTAAAGTTCGGAAGTTGGGATTTTCTATGGGTTTTATTTTTGGCCAATCAATCCGACCTACCAAATTTTATAGGGATCGGCTGAACTATATTCTGTAGCTGCCATATAACTGAACGATCGGAAATGCCATAACTTTGGTGTTTGTAAAGTTAGGAAGTTGGGATTTTCTATGGGTTTTATTTTTGGCCAATCAATCCGACCTACCAAATTTTATAGGGATCGGCTGACTATATCCTGTAGCTGCCATATAACTGAACGATCGGAAATGCCATAACTTTGGTGTTTGTAAAGTTAGGAAGTTGGGATTTTCTATGGGTTTTATTTTTGGCCAATCAATACGACCTACCAAATTTCATAAGGATCTGCTTACTATATCCATATAACTGAACAATCGGAAATGCCATATTTTTGGTGTTCGTAAAGTTCGGAAGTTGGGATTTTCTATGGGTTTTATTTTTGGCCAATCAATCCGACCTACCAAATTTTATAGGGATCGGCTGACTATATCCTGTAGCTGCCAAATAACTGAACGATCGGAAATGCCATAACTTTGTTGTTTGGAAAGTTAGGAAGTTGGGATTTTCTATGGGTTTTATTTTGGCCAATCAATCCGACCTACCAAATTGTATAGGGATCGGCTGACTATATCCTGTAGCTGCCATATAACTGAACGATCGGAAATGCCATAACTTTGGTGTTTGTAAAGTTAGGAAGTTGGGATTTTCTATGGGTTTTATTTTTGGACAATCAAACCGACCTACCAAATTCCATAGGGATCGGCTGATCGGAAATGCCATAACTTTGGTGTTTGTATTGTTTTATTTTTGGCCAATCAAACCGACCTACCAAATTTCGTTCGTAAAGTTCGGAAGTTGGGATTTTCTATGGGTTTTATTTTTGGCCAATCAATCCAACCTACCAAATTTTATAGGGATCGGCTGACTATATCCTGTAGCTGCCATATAACTGAACGATCGGAAATGCCATAACTTTGGTGTTTGGAAAGTTAGGAAGTTGGGATTTTCTATGGGTTTTATTTTGGCCAATCAATCCGACCTACCAAATTGTATGGGATCGGCCGACTATATCCTGTAGCTGCCATATAACTGAACGACTATGTCCTAAAGCTGCCATATAACTGAACGATCGGAAATGCCATAACTTTGTTGTTTGGAAAGTTAGGAAGTTGGGATTTTCTATGGGTTTTATTTTGGCCAATCAATCTGACCTACCAAATTGTATAGGGATCGGCTGACTATATCCTGTAGCTGCCTTATAACTGAACGACTATGTCCTAAAGCTGCCATATAACTGAACGATCGGAAATGCCATAACTTTGATGTTTGTAAAGTGAGGAAGTTGGAATTTTCTATGGGTCTTATTTTTGGCCAATCAACACGACCTACCAAATTTCATAGGGATCGGCTGACTATATCCTATAGCTGCCATATAACTGAACGATCGGAAATGCCATAACTTTGGTGTTTGTAAAGTTAGGAAGTTGGGATTTTCTATGTGTTTTATTTTTGGCCAATCAATACGACCTACAAAATTTCATAAGGATCGGCTGACTATATCCATATAACTGAACAATCGGAAATGCCATATCTTTGGTGTTCGTAAAGTTCGGAAGTTGGGATTTTCTATGGGTTTTATTTTTGGCCAATCAATCCGACCTACCAAATTTTATAGGGATGTGCTGACTATATCCTGTAGCTGCCATATAACTGAACGACAATGTCCTATAGCTGCCATATAACTGAACGATCGGAAATGCCATAACTTTGGTGTTTGTAAAGTTAGGAAGTTGGGATTTTCTATGGGTTTTATTTTTGGCCAATCATCCGACCTACCAAATTTCATAGGGATCGGCTGACTATATTCTGTAGCTGCCATATAACTGAACGATCGGAAATGCCATAACTTTGTTGTTTGGAAAGTTAGGAAGTTGGGATTTTCTATGTGTTTTATTTTGGCCAATCAATACGACCTACAAAATTTCATAAGGATCCTGTAGCTGCCATATAACTGAACAATCGGAAATGCCATAACTTTGGTGTTTGGAAAGTTAGGAAGTTGGGATTTTCTATGGGTTTTATTTTTGGCCAATCAATCCGACCTACCAAATTGTATAGGGATCGGCTGACTATATCCTCTAGCTGCCATATAACTGAACGATCGGAAATGCCATAACTTTGGTGTTTGTAAAGTTAAGGGAAGTTGGGATTTTCTATGGGTTTTATTTTTGGACAATCAAACCGACCTACCAAATTCCATAGGGATCGGCTGATCGGAAATGCCATAACTTTGGTGTTTGTATTGTTTTATTTTTGGCCAATCAAACCGACCTACCAAATTTCGTTCGTAAAGTTCGGAAGTTGGGATTTTCTATGGGTTTTATTTTTGGCCAATCAATCCAACCTACCAAATTTTATAGGGATCGGCTGACTATATCCTGTAGCTGCCATATAACTGAACGATCGGAAATGCCATAACTTTGGTGTTTGGAAAGTTAGGAAGTTGGGATTTTCTATGGGTTTCATTTTGGCCAATCAATCCGACCTACCAAATTGTATGGGATCGGCCGACTATATCCTGTAGCTGCCATATAACTGAACGACTATGTCCTAAAGCTGCCATATAACTGAACGATCGGAAATGCCATAACTTTGTTGTTTGGAAAGTTAGGAAGTTGGGATTTTCTATGGGTTTTATTTTTGGCCAATCAATCTGACCTACCAAATTGTATAGGGATCGGCTGACTATATCCTGTAGCTGCCTTATAACTGAACGACTATGTCCTAAAGCTGCCATATAACTGAACGATCGGAAATGCCATAACTTTGATGTTTGTAAAGTGAGGAAGTTGGAATTTTCTATGGGTCTTATTTTTGGCCAATCAATACGACCTACCAAATTTCATAGGGATCGGCTGACTATATCCTATAGCTGCCATATAACTGAACGATCGGAAATGCCATAACTTTGGTGTTTGTAAAGTTAGGAAGTTGGGATTTTCTATGGGTTTTATTTTTGGCCAATCAATACGACCTACAAAATTTCATAAGGATCGGCTGACTATATCCATATAACTGAACAATCGGAAATGCCATATCTTTGGTGTTCGTAAAGTTCGTAAGTTGGGATTTTCTATGGGTTTTATTTTTGGCCAATCAATCCGACCTACCAAATTTTATAGGGATCTGCTGACTATATCCTGTAGCTGCCATATAACTGAACGACAATGTCCTATAGCTGCCATATAACTGAACGATCGGAAATGCCATAACTTTGGTGTTTGTAAAGTTAGGAAGTTGGGATTTTCTATGGGTTTTATTTTTGGCCAATCAATCGACCTACCAAATTTGATAAGGATCGGCTGACTATATCCATATAACTGAACAATCGGAAATGCCATAACTTTGGTGTTCGTAAAATTCGGAAGTTGGGATTTTCTATGGGTTTTATTTTTGGCCAATCATCCGACCTACCAAATTTCATAGGGATCGGCTGACTATATTCTGTAGCTGCCATATAACTGAACGATCGGAAATGCCATAACTTTGTTGTTTGGAAAGTTAGGAAGTTGGGATTTTCTATGTGTTTTATTTTGGCCAATCAATACGACCTACAAAATTTCATAAGGATCGGCTGACTATATCCATATAACTGAACAATCGGAAATGCCATATCTTTGGTGTTCGTAAAGTTCGTAAGTTGGGATTTTCTATGGGTTTTATTTTTGGCCAATCAATCCGACCTACCAAATTTTATAGGGATCTGCTGACTATATCCTGTAGCTGCCATATAACTGAACGACAATGTCCTATAGCTGCCATATAACTGAACGATCGGAAATGCCATAACTTTGGTGTTTGTAAAGTTAGGAAGTTGGGATTTTCTATGTGTTTTATTTTGGCCAATCAATCCGACATACCAAATTTTATAGGGATCGGCTGACTATATTCTGTAGCTGCCATATAACTGAACGATCGGAAATGCCATAACTTTGTTGTTTGGAAAGTTAGGAAGTTGGGATTTTCTATGTGTTTTATTTTGGCCAATCAATACGACCTACAAAATTTCATAAGGATCGGCTGACTATATCCATATAACTGAACAATCGGAAATGCCATAACTTTGATGTTTGTAAAGTGAGGAAGTTGGAATTTTCTATGGGTTTTATTTTTGGCCAATCAATACGACCTACCAAATTTCATAGGGATCGGCTGACTATATCCTATAGCTGCCATATAACTGAACGACAATGTCCTATAGCTGCCATATAACTGAACGATCGGAAATGCCATAACTTTGGTGTTTGTAAAGTTAGGAAGTTGGGATTTTCTATGGGTTTTATTTTTGGCCAATCAATCGACCTACCAAATTTGATAAGGATCGGCTGACTATATCCATATAACTGAACAATCGGAAATGCCATAACTTTGGTGTTCGTAAAATTCGGAAGTTGGGATTTTCTATGGGTTTTATTTTTGGCCAATCATCCGACCTACCAAATTTCATAGGGATCGGCTGACTATATTCTGTAGCTGCCATATAACTGAACGATCGGAAATGCCATAACTTTGTTGTTTGGAAAGTTAGGAAGTTGGGATTTTCTATGTGTTTTATTTTGGCCAATCAATACGACCTACAAAATTTCATAAGGATCGGCTGACTATATCCATATAACTGAACAATCGGAAATGCCATATCTTTGGTGTTCGTAAAGTTCGTAAGTTGGGATTTTCTATGGGTTTTATTTTTGGCCAATCAATCCGACCTACCAAATTTTATAGGGATCTGCTGACTATATCCTGTAGCTGCCATATAACTGAACGACAATGTCCTATAGCTGCCATATAACTGAACGATCGGAAATGCCATAACTTTGGTGTTTGTAAAGTTAGGAAGTTGGGATTTTCTATGTGTTTTATTTTGGCCAATCAATCCGACCTACCAAATTTTATAGGGATCGGCTGACTATATTCTGTAGCTGCCATATAACTGAACGATCGGAAATGCCATAACTTTGTTGTTTGGAAAGTTAGGAAGTTGGGATTTTCTATGGGTTTTATTTTGGCCAATCAAACGACCTACAAAATTTCATAAGGATCGGCTGACTATATCCATATAACTGAACAATCGGAAATGCCATAACTTTGGTGTTCGTAAAATTCGGAAGTTGGGATTTTCTATGGGTTTTATTTTTGGCCAATCATCCGACCTACCAAATTTCATAGGGATCGGCTGACTATATTCTGTAGCTGCCATATAACTGAACGATCGGAAATGCCATAACTTTGGTGTTTGTAAAGTTCGGAAGTTGGGATTTTCTATGTGTTTTATTTTGGCCAATCAATACGACCTACAAAATTTCATAAGGATCGGCTGACTATATCCATATAACTGAACAATCGGAAATGCCATAACTTTGGTGTTCGTAAAATTCGGAAGTTGGGATTTTCTATGGGTTTTATTTTTGGCCAATCATCCGACCTACCAAATTTCATAGGGATCGGCTGACTATATTCTGTAGCTGCCATATAACTGAACGATCGGAAATGCCATAACTTTGTTGTTTGGAAAGTTAGGAAGTTGGGATTTTCTATGTGTTTTATTTTGGCCAATCAATACGACCTACAAAATTTCATAAGGATCGGCTGACTATATCCATATAACTGAACAATCGGAAATGCCATATCTTTGGTGTTCGTAAAGTTCGGAAGTTGGGATTTTCTATGGGTTTTATTTTTGGCCAATCAATCCGACCTACCAAATTTTATAGGGATCTGCTGACTATATCCTGTAGCTGCCATATAACTGAACGACAATGTCCTATAGCTGCCATATAACTGAACGATCGGAAATGCCATAACTTTGGTGTTTGTAAAGTTAGGAAGTTGGGATTTTCTATGTGTTTTATTTTGGCCAATCAATACGACCTACAAAATTTCATAAGGATCGGCTGACTATATCCATATAACTGAACAATCGGAAATGCCATAACTTTGGTGTTCGTAAAATTCGGAAGTTGGGATTTTCTATGGGTTTTATTTTTGGCCAATCATCCGACCTACCAAATTTCATAGGGATCGGCTGACTATATCCTATAGCTGCCATATAACTGAACGATCGGAAATGCCATAACTTTGGTGTTTGTAAAGTTAGGAAGTTGGGATTTTCTATGGGTTTTATTTTGGCCAATCAAACCGACCTACCAAATTCCATAGGGATCGGCTGAATCGGAAATGCCATAACTTTGGTGTTCGTAAAGTTCGAAAGTTGGGATTTTCTATGGGTTTTATTTTTGGCCAATCAAACCGACCTACCAAATTTCATAGGGATCGGCTGACTATATCCTATAGCTGCCATATAACTGAACGATCGGAAATGCCATAACTTTGGTGTTTGTAACGTTAGGAAGTTGGGATTTTCTATGGGTTTTATTTTTGGCCAATCAATACGACCTACAAAATTTCATAAGGATCGGCTGACTATATCCATATAACTGAACAATTGGAAATGCCATATCTTTGGTGTTCGTAAAGTTCGGAAGTTGGGATTTTCTATGGGTTTTATTTTTGGCCAATCAATCCGACATACCAAATTTTATAGGGATCGGCTGACTATATTCTGTAGCTGCCATATAACTGAACGATCGGAAATGCCATAACTTTGTTGTTTGGAAAGTTAGGAAGTTGGGATTTTCTATGTGTTTTATTTTGGCCAATCAATACGACCTACAAAATTTCATAAGGATCGGCTGACTATATCCATATAACTGAACAATCGGAAATGCCATAACTTTGATGTTTGTAAAGTGAGGAAGTTGGAATTTTCTATGGGTTTTATTTTTGGCCAATCAATACGACCTACCAAATTTCATAGGGATCGGCTGACTATATCCTATAGCTGCCATATAACTGAACGATCGGAAATGCCATAACTTTGGTGTTTGTAAAGTTAGGAAGTTGGGATTTTCTATGGGTTTTATTTTTGGCCAATCAATACGACCTACAAAATTTCATAAGGATCGGCTGACTATATCCATATAACTGAACAATCGGAAATGCCATATCTTTGGTGTTCGTAAAGTTCGGAAGTTGGGATTTTCTATCGGTTTTATTTTTGGCCAATCAATCCGACATACCAAATTTTATAGGGATCGGCTGACTATATTCTGTAGCTGCCATATAACTGAACGATCGGAAATGCCATAACTTTGTTGTTTGGAAAGTTAGGAAGTTGGGATTTTCTATGTGTTTTATTTTGGCCAATCAATACGACCTACAAAATTTCATAAGGATCGGCTGACTATATCCATATAACTGAACAATCGGAAATGCCATATCTTTGGTGTTCGTAAAGTTCGGAAGTTGGGATATTCTATGGGTTTTATTTTTGGCCAATCAATCCGACCTACCAAATTTTATAGGGATCTGCTGACTATATCCTGTAGCTGCCATATAACTGAACGACAATGTCCTATAGCTGCCATATAACTGAACGATCGGAAATGCCATAACTTTGGTGTTTGTAAAGTTAGGAAGTTGAGATTTTCTATGGGTTTTATTTTTGGCCAATCAATCGACCTACACAATTTGATAAGAATCGGCTGACTATATCCATATAACTGAACAATCGGAAATGCCACAACTTTGGTGTTCGTAAAATTCGGAAGTTGGGATTTTCTATGGGTTTTTTTTTTGGCCAATCATCCGACCTACCAAATTTCATAGGGATCGGCTGACTATATCCTATAGCTGCCATATAACTGAACGACAATGTCCTATAGCTGCCATATAACTGAACGATCGGAAATGCCATAACTTTGGTGCTTGTAAAGTTAGGAAGTTGGGATTTTCTATGGGTTTTATTTTTGGCCAATCAATCGACCTACCAAATTTGATAAGGATCGGCTGACTATATCCATATAACTGAACAATCGGAAATGCCATAACTTTGGTGTTCGTAAAATTCGGAAGTTGGGATTTTCTATGGGTTTTATTTTTGGCCAATCATCCGACCTACCAAATTTCATAGGGATCGGCTGACTATATCCTATAACTGCCATATAACTGAACGATCGGAAATGACATAACTTTGGTGTTTGTAAAGTTAGGAAGTTGGGATTTTCTATGGGTTTTATTTTTGGCCAATCAAACCGACCTACCAAATTCCATAGGGATCGGCTGATCGGAAATGCCATAACTTTGGTGTTTGTAAGGTTCGAAAGTTGGGATTTTCTATGGGTTTTATTTTTGGCCAATCAAACCGACCTACCAAATTTCATAGGGATCGGCTGACTATATCCTATAGCTGCCATATAACTGAACGATCGGAAATGCCATAACTTTGGTGTTTGTAAAGTTAGGAAGTTGGGATTTTCTATGGGTTTTATTTTTGGCCAATCAAACCGACCTACCAAATTCCATAGGGATCGGCTGATCGGAAATGCCATATCTTTGGTGTTTGTATTGTTTTATTTTTGGCCAATCAAACCGACCTACCAAATTTCGTTCGTAAAGTTCGGAAGTTGGGATTTTCTATGGGTTTTATTTTTGGCCAATCAATCCGACCTACCAAATTTTATAGGGATCGGCTGACTATATCCTGTAGCTGCCATATAACTGAACGATCGGAAATGCCATAAGTTTGGTGTTTGTAAAGTTAGGAAGTTGAGATTTTCTATGGGTTTTATTTTTGGCCAATCAATCGACCTACACAATTTGATAAGAATCGGCTGACTATATCCATATAACTGAACAATCGGAAATGCCACAACTTTGGTGTTCGTAAAATTCGGAAGTTGGGATTTTCTATGGGTTTTATTTTTGGCCAATCATCCGACCTACCAAATTTCATAGGGATCGGCTGACTATATCCTATAGCTGCCATATAACTGAACGACAATGTCCTATAGCTGCCATATAACTGAACGATCGGAAATGCCATAAGTTTGGTGTTTGTAAAGTTAGGAAGTTGAGATTTTCTATGGGTTTTATTTTTGGCCAATCAATCGACCTACACAATTTGATAAGAATCGGCTGACTATATCCATATAACTGAACAATCGGAAATGCCACAACTTTGGTGTTCGTAAAATTCGGAAGTTGGGATTTTCTATGGGTTTTATTTTTGGCCAATCATCCGACCTACCAAATTTCATAGGGATCGGCTGACTATATCCTATAACTGCCATATAACTGAACGATCGGAAATGACATAACTTTGGTGTTTGTAAAGTTAGGAAGTTGGGATTTTCTATGGGTTTTATTTTTGGCCAATCAAACCGACCTACCAAATTCCATAGGGATCGGCTGATCGGAAATGCCATAACTTTGGTGTTTGTAAGGTTCGAAAGTTGGGATTTTCTATGGGTTTTATTTTTGGCCAATCAAACCGACCTACCAAATTTCATAGGGATCGGCTGACTATATCCTATAGCTGCCATATAACTGAACGATCGGAAATGCCATAACTTTGGTGTTTGTAAAGTTAGGAAGTTGGGATTTTCTATGGGTTTTATTTTTGGCCAATCAAACCGACCTACCAAATTCCATAGGGATCGGCTGATCGGAAATGCCATATCTTTGGTGTTTGTATTGTTTTATTTTTGGCCAATCAAACCGACCTACCAAATTTCGTTCGTAAAGTTCGGAAGTTGGGATTTTCTATGGGTTTTATTTTTGGCCAATCAATCCGACCTACCAAATTTTATAGGGATCGGCTGACTATATCCTGTAGCTGCCATATAACTGAACGATCGGAAATGCCATAACTTTGGTGTTTGGAAAGTTAGGAAGTTGGGATTTTCTATGGGTTTTATTTTTGGCCAATCAATCCGACCTACCAAATTGTATGGCATCGGCTGTCTATATCCTGTAGCTGCCTTATAACTGAACGACTATGTCCTAAAGCTGCCATATAACTGAACGATCGGAAATGCCATAACTTTGTTGTTTGTAAAGTTAGGAAGTTGGGATTTTCTATGGGTTTTATTTTTGGCCAATCAATCTGACCTACCAAATTGTATAGGGATCGGCTGACTATATCCTGTAGCTGCCTTATAACTGAACGACTATGTCCTAAAGCTGCCATATAACTGAACGATCGGAAATGCCATAACTTTGATGTTTGTAAAGTTAGGAAGTTGGGATTTTCTATGGGTTTTATTTTTGGCCAATCAATACGACCTACCAAATTTCATAGGGATCGGCTGACTATATCCTATAGCTGCCATATAACTGAACGATCGGAAATGCCATAACTTTGGTGTTTGTAAAGTTAGGAAGTTGGGATTTTCTATGGGTTTTATTTTTGGCCAATCATCCGACCTACCAAATTTCATAGGGATCGGCTGACTATATCCTATAACTGCCATATAACTGAACGATCGGAAATGACATAACTTTGGTGTTTGTAAAGTTAGGAAGTTGGGATTTTCTATGGGTTTTATTTTTGGCCAATCAAACCGACCTACCAAATTCCATAGGGATCGGCTGATCGGAAATGCCATAACTTTGGTGTTTGTAAGGTTCGAAAGTTGGGATTTTCTATGGGTTTTATTTTTGGCCAATCAAACCGACCTACCAAATTTCATAGGGATCGGCTGACTATATCCTGTAGCTGCCAAATAACTGAACGATCGGAAATGCCATAACTTTGGTGTTCGTAAAATTCGGAAGTTGGGATTTTCTATGGGTTTTATTTTTGGCCAATCATCCGACCTACCAAATTTCATAGGGATCGGCTGACTATATCCTATAACTGCCATATAACTGAACGATCGGAAATGCCATAACTTTGTTGTTTGGAAAGTTAGGAAGTTGGGATTTTCTATGGGTTTTATTTTGGCCAATCAATCTGACCTACCAAATTGTATAGGGATCGGCTGACTATATCCTGTAGCTGCCTTATAACTGAACGACTATGTCCTAAAGCTGCCATATAACTGAACGATCGGAAATGCCATAACTTTGATGTTTGTAAAGTGAGGAAGTTGGAATTTTCTATGGGTTTTATTTTTGGCCAATCAATACGACCTACAAAATTTCATAAGGATCGGCTGACTATATCCATATAACTGAACAATCGGAAATGCCATATCTTTGGTGTTCGTAAAGTTCGGAAGTTAGGATTTTCTATGGGTTTTATTTTTGGCCAATCAATCCGACCTACCAAATTTCATAGGGATCGGCTGACTATATCCTATAGCTGCCATATAACTGAACGATCGGAAATGCCATAACTTTGGTGTTTGTAAAGTTAGGAAGTTGGGATTTTCTATGGGTTTTATTTTTGGCCAATCAAACCGACCTACCAAATTCCATAGGGATCGGCTGATCGGAAATGCCATATCTTTGGTGTTTGTATTGTTTTATTTTTGGCCAATCAAACCGACCTACCAAATTTCGTTCGTAAAGTTCGGAAGTTGGGATTTTCTATGGGTTTTATTTTTGGCCAATCAATCCGACCTACCAAATTTTATAGGGATCGGCTGACTATATCCTGTAGCTGCCATATAACTGAACGATCGGAAATGCCATAACTTTGTTGTTTGGAAAGTTAGGAAGTTGGGATTTTCTATGGGTTTTATTTTGGCCAATCAATCCGACCTACCAAATTGTATGGCATCGGCTGTCTATATCCTGTAGCTGCCATATAACTGAACGACTATGTCCTAAAGCTGCCATATAACTGAACGATCGGAAATGCCATAACTTTGTTGTTTGGAAAGTTAGGAAGTTGGGATTTTCTATGGGTTTTATTTTGGCCAATCAATCTGACCTACCAAATTGTATAGGGATCGGCTGACTATATCCTGTAGCTGCCTTATAACTGAACGACTATGTCCTAAAGCTGCCATATAACTGAACGATCGGAAATGCCATAACTTTGATGTTTGTAAAGTGAGGAAGTTGGAATTTTCTATGGGTTTTATTTTTGGCCAATCAATACGACCTACCAAATTTCATAGGGATCGGCTGACTATATCCTATAGCTGCCATATAACTGAACGATCGGAAATGCCATAACTTTGGTGTTTGTAAAGTTAGGAAGTTGGGATTTTCTATGGGTTTTATTTTTGGCCAATCATCCGACCTACCAAATTTCATAGGGATCGGCTGACTATATCCTATAACTGCCATATAACTGAACGATCGGAAATGACATAACTTTGGTGTTTGTAAAGTTAGGAAGTTGGGATTTTCTATGGGTTTTATTTTTGACCAATTCAAACCGACCTACCAAATCCCATAGGGATCGGAACTGATCGGAAATGCCATAACTTTGGTGTTTGTAAGGTTCGAAAGTTGGGATTTTCTATGGGTTTTATTTTTGGCCAATCAAACCGACCTACCAAATTTCATAGGGATCGGCTGACTATATCCTGTAGCTGCCAAATAACTGAACGATCGGAAATGCCATAACTTTGGTGTTTGTAAAATTAGGAAGTTTGGATTTTCTATGGGTTTTATTTTTGGCCAATCAATCCGACCTACCAAATTTCATAGGGATCGGCTGACTATATCCTATAACTGCCATATAACTGAACGATCGGAAATGCCATAACTTTGTTGTTTGGAAAGTTAGGAAGTTGGGATTTTCTATGGGTTTTATTTTGGCCAATCAATCTGACCTACCAAATTGTATAGGGATCGGCTGACTATATCCTGTAGCTGCCTTATAACTGAACGACTATGTCCTAAAGCTGCCATATAACTGAACGATCGGAAATGCCATAACTTTGATGTTTGTAAAGTGAGGAAGTTGGAATTTTCTATGGGTTTTATTTTTGGCCAATCAAACCGACCTACAAAATTTCATAAGGATCGGCTGACTATATCCATATAACTGAACAATTGGAAATGCCATATCTTTGGTGTTCGTAAAGTTCGGAAGTTAGGATTTTCTATGGGTTTTTATTTTTGGCCAATCAATCCGACATACCAAATTTTATAGGGATCGGCTGACTATATTCTGTAGCTGCCATATAACTGAACGATCGGAAATGCCATAACTTTGTTGTTTGGAAAGTTAGGAAGTTGGGATTCTCTATGTGTTTTATATTGGCCAATCAATACGACCTACAAAATTTCATAAGGATCGGCTGACTATATCCATATAACTGAACAATTGGAAATGCCATATCTTTGATGTTCGTAAAGTTCGGAAGTTGGGATTTTCTATGGGTTTTTATTTTTGGCCAATCAATCCGACATACCAAATTTTATAGGGATCGGCTGACTATATTCTGTAGCTGCCATATAACTGAACGATCGGAAATGCCATAACTTTGGTGTTTGTAAAGTTAGGAAGTTGGGATTTTCTATGGGTTTTATTTTGGCCAATCAAACCGACCTACCAAATTCCATAGGGATCGGCTGATCGGAAATGCCATAACTTTGGTGTTTGTATTGTTTTATTTTTGGCCAATCAAACCGACCTACCAAATTTCGTTCGTAAAGTTCGGAAGTTGGGATTTTCTATGGGTTTTATTTTTGGCCAATCAATCCGACCTACCAAATTTTATAGGGATCGGCTGACTATATCCTGTAGCTGCCATATAACTGAACGATCGGAAATGCCATAACTTTGTTGTTTGGAAAGCTAGGAAGTTGGGATTTTCTATGGGTTTTATTTTGGCCAATCAATCCGACCTACCAAATTGTATGGCATCGGCTGACTATATCCTGTAGCTGCCATATAACTGAACGACTATGTCCTAAAGCTGCCATATAACTGAACGATCGGAAATGCCCTAACTTTGTTGTTTGGAAAGTTAGGAAGTTGGGATTTTCTATGGGTTTTATTTTGGCCAATCAATCTGACCTACCAAATTGTATAGGGATCGGCTGACTATATCCTGTAGCTGCCTTATAACTGAACGACTATGTCCTAAAGCTGCCATATAACTGAACGATCGGAAATGCCATAACTTTGATGTTTGTAAAGTGAGGAAGTTGGAATTTTCTATGGGTTTTATTTTTGGCCAATCAATACGACCTACCAAATTTCATAGGGATCGGCTGACTATATCCTATAGCTGCCATATAACTGAACGATCGGAAATGCCATAACTTTGGTGTTTGTAAAGTTAGGAAGTTGGGATTTTCTATGGGTTTTATTTTTGGCCAATCAATACGACCTACCAAATTTTATAAGGACCGGCTGATCGGAAATGCCATAACTTTGGTGTTTGTAAGGTTCGAAAGTTGGCCAATCAATCCGACCTACCAAATTTTATAGGGATCGGCTGACTATATCCTGTAGCTGCCAAATAACTGAACGATCGGAAATGCCATAACTTTGGTGTTTGTAAATTTAGGAAGTTGGGATTTTCTATGGGTTTTATTTTTGGCCAATCAAACGACCTACACAATTTGATAAGGATCGGCTGACTATATCCATATAACTGAACAATCGGAAATGCCACAACTTTGGTGTTCGTAAAATTCGGAAGTTGGGATTTTCTATGGGTTTTATTTTTGGCCAATCATCCTACCTACCAAATTTCATAGGGATCGGCTGACTATATCCTATAGCTGCCATATAACTGAACGACAATGTCCTATAGCTGCCATATAACTGAACGATCGGAAATGCCATAACTTTGGTGCTTGTAAAGTTAGGAAGTTGGGATTTTCTATGGGTTTTATTTTTGGCCAATCAATCGACCTACCAAATTTGATAAGGATCGGCTGACTATATCCATATAACTGAACAATCGGAAATGCCATAACTTTGGTGTTCGTAAAATTCGGAAGTTGGGATTTTCTATGGGTTTTATTTTTGGCCAATCATCCGACCTACCAAATTTCATAGGGATCGGCTGACTATATCCTATAACTGCCATATAACTGAACGATCGGAAATGACATAACTTTGGTGTTTGTAAAGTTAGGAAGTTGGGATTTTCTATGGGTTTTATTTTTGGCCAATCAAACCGACCTACCAAATTCCATAGGGATCGGCTGATCGGAAATGCCATAACTTTGGTGTTTGTAAGGTTCGAAAGTTGGGATTTTCTATGGGTTTTATTTTGGCCAATCAATCTGACCTACCAAATTGTATAGGGATCGGCTGACTATATCCTGTAGCTGCCTTATAACTGAACGACTATGTCCTAAAGCTGCCATATAACTGAACGATCGGAAATGCCATAACTTTGATGTTTGTAAAGTGAGGAAGTTGGAATTTTCTATGGGTTTTATTTTTGGCCAATCAATACGACCTACAAAATTTCATAAGGATCGGCTGACTATATCCATATAACTGAACAATTGGAAATGCCATATCTTTGGTGTTCGTAAAGTTCGGAAGTTGGGATTTTCTATGGGTTTTTATTTTTGGCCAATCAATCCGACATACCAAATTTTATAGGGATCGGCTGACTATATTCTGTAGCTGCCATATAACTGAACGATCGGAAATGCCATAACTTTGTTGTTTGGAAAGTTAGGAAGTTGGGATTATCTATGTGTTTTATTTTGGCCAATCAATACGACCTACAAAATTTCATAAGGATCGGCTGACTATATCCATATAACTGAACAATTGGAAATGCCATATCTTTGGTGTTCGTAAAGTTCGGAAGTTGGGATTTTCTATGGGTTTTTATTTTTGGCCAATCAATCCGACATACCAAATTTTATAGGGATCGGCTGACTATATTCTGTAGCTGCCATATAACTGAACAATCGGAAATGCCTTAACTTTGGTGTTCGTAAAATTCGGAAGTTGGGATTTTCTATGGGTTTTATTTTTGGCCAATCATCCGACCTACCAAATTTCATAGGGATCGGCTGGCTATATCCTATAGCTGCCATATAACTGAACGACAATGTCCTATAGCTGCCATATAACTGAACGATCGGAAATGCCATAACTTTGGTGCTTGTAAAGTTAGGAAGTTGGGATTTTCTATGGGTTTTATTTATGGCCAATCAATCGACCTACCAAATTTGATAAGGATCGGCTGACTATATCCATATAACTGAACAATCGGAAATGCCATAACTTTGGTGTTCGTAAAATTCGGAAGTTGGGATTTTCTATGGGTTTTATTTTTGGCCAATCATCTGACCTACCAAATTTCATAGGGATCGGCTGACTATATCCTATAGCTGCCATATAACTGAACGATCGGAAATGACATAACTTTGGTGTTTGTAAAGTTAGGAAGTTGGGTTTTTTTATGGGTTTTATTTTGGCCAATCAATACGACCTACAAAATTTCATAAGGATCGGCTGACTATATCCATATAACTGAACAATCGGAAATGCCATATCTTTGGTGTTCGTAAAGTTCGGAAGTTGGAATTTTCTATGGGTTTTATTTTTGGCCAATCATCCGACCTACCAAATTTCATAGGGATCGGCTGACTATATCCTATAGCTGCCATATAACAGAACGACAATGTCCTATAGCTGCCATATAACTGAACGATCGGAAATGCCATAACTTTGGTGCTTGTAAAGTTAGGAAGTTGGGATTTTCTATGGGTTTTATTTTTGGCCAATCAATCGACCTACCAAATTTGATAAGGATCGGCTGACTATATCCATATAACTGAACAATCGGAAATGCCATAACTTTGGTGTTCGTAAAATTCGGAAGTTGTGATTTTCTATGGGTTTTATTTTTGGCCAATCATCCGACCTACCAAATTTCATAGGGATCGGCTGACTATATCCTATAGCTGCCATATAACTGGACGATCGGAAATGCCATAACTTTGGTGTTCGTAAAGTTCGGAAGTTGGAATTTTCTATGGGTTTTATTTTGGCCAATCAATACGACCTACAAAATTTCATAAGGATCGGCTGACTATATCCATATAACTGAACAATCGGAAATGCCATATCTTTGGTGTTCGTAAAGTTCGGAAGTTGGAATTTTCTATGGGTTTTATTTTTGGCCAATCAATCCGACCTACCAAATTTTATAGGGATCTGCTGACTATATCCTGTAGCTGCCATATAACTGAACGACAATGTCCTATAGCTGCCATATAACTGAACGATCGGAAATGCCATAACTTTGGTGTTTGTAAAGTTAGGAAGTTGGGATTTTCTATGGGTTTTATTTTTGGCCAATCAATCAACCTACCAAATTTGATAAGGATCGGCTGACTATATCCATATAACTGAACAATCGGAAATTCCATAACTTTGGTGTTCGTAAAATTCGGAAGTTGGGATTTTCTATGGGTTTTATTTTTGGCCAATCATCCGACCTACCAAATTTCATAGGGATCGGCTGACTATATCCTATAGCTGCCATATAACTGGACGATCGGAAATGCCATAACTTTGGTGTTCGTAAAGTTAGGAAGTTGGGATTTTCTATGGGTTTTATTTTGGCCAATCAATACGACCTACAAAATTTCATAAGGATCGGCTGACTATATCCATATAACTGAACAATCGGAAATGCCATATCTTTGGTGTTCGTAAAGTTCGGAAGTTGGAATTTTCTATGGGTTTTATTTTTGGCCAATCATCCGACCTACCAAATTTCATAGGGATCGGCTGACTATATCCTATAGCTGCCATATAACAGAACGACAATGTCCTATAGCTGCCATATAACTGAACGATCGGAAATGCCATAACTTTGGTGCTTGTAAAGTTAGGAAGTTGGGATTTTCTATGGGTTTTATTTTTGGCCAATCAATCGACCTACCAAATTTGATAAGGATCGGCTGACTATATCCATATAACTGAACAATCGGAAATGCCATAACTTTGGTGTTCGTAAAATTCGGAAGTTGTGATTTTCTATGGGTTTTATTTTTGGCCAATCATCCGACCTACCAAATTTCATAGGGATCGGCTGACTATATCCTATAGCTGCCATATAACAGAACGACAATGTCCTATAGCTGCCATATAACTGAACGATCGGAAATGCCATAACTTTGGTGCTTGTAAAGTTAGGAAGTTGGGATTTTCTATGGGTTTTATTTTTGGCCAATCAATCGACCTACCAAATTTGATAAGGATCGGCTGACTATATCCATATAACTGAACAATCGGAAATGCCATAACTTTGGTGTTCGTAAAATTCGGAAGTTGTGATTTTCTATGGGTTTTATTTTTGGCCAATCATCCGACCTACCAAATTTCATAGGGATCGGCTGACTATATCCTATAGCTGCCATATAACTGAACGATCGGAAATGACATAACTTTGGTGTTTGTAAAGTTAGGAAGTTGGAATTTTCTATGGGTTTTATTTTGGCCAATCAATCGACCTACCAAATTCCATAGGGATCGGACTTATCCATATAACTGAATCGGAAATGCCATAACTTTGGTGTTTGTAAGGTTCGGAAGTTGGGATTTTCTATGGGTTTTATTTTTGGCCAATCAAACCGACCTACCAAATTTCATAGGGATCGGCTGACTATATCCTATAGCTGCCATATAACTGAACGATCGGAAATGCCATAACTTTGGTGTTCGTAAAGTTAGGAAGTTGGGATTTTCTATGGGTTTTATTTTGGCCAATCAATACGACCTACAAAATTTCATAAGGATCGGCTGACTATATCCATATAACTGAACAATCGGAAATGCCATATCTTTGGTGTTCGTAAAGTTCGGAAGTTGGAATTTTCTATGGGTTTTATTTTTGGCCAATCAATCCGACCTACCAAATTTTATAGGGATCTGCTGACTATATCCTGTAGCTGCCATATAACTGAACGACAATGTCCTATAGCTGCCATATAACTGAACGATCGGAAATGCCATAACTTTGGTGTTTGTAAAGTTAGGAAGTTGGGATTTTCTATGGGTTTTATTTTTGGCCAATCAATCGACCTACCAAATTTGATAAGGATCGGCTGACTATATCCATATAACTGAACAATCGGAAATTCCATAACTTTGGTGTTCGTAAAATTCGGAAGTTGGGATTTTCTATGGGTTTTATTTTTGGCCAATCATCCGACCTACCAAATTTCATAGGGATCGGCTGACTATGTCCTATAGCTGCCATATAACTGAACGATCGGAAATGACATAACTTTGGTGTTTGTAAAGTTAGGAAGTTGGGATTTTCTATGGGTTTTATTTTTGGCCAATCAATACGATCTACCAAATTTCATAAGGACCGGCTGATCTATATCCATATAACTTTGTGTTTGTAAGGTTCGAAAGAAATGCCATAACTTTGGTGTTCGTAAAATTCGGAAGTTGGGATTTTCTATGGGTTTTATTTTTGGCCAATCATCCGACCTACCAAATTTCATAGGGATCGGCTGACTATGTCCTATAGCTGCCATATAACTGAACGACAATGTCCTATAGCTGCCATATAACTGCACGATCGGAAATGCCATAACTTTGGTGCTTGTAAAGTTAGGAAGTTGGGATTTTCTATGGGTTTTATTTTTGGCCAATCAATACGATCTACCAAATTTCATAAGGACCGGCTGATCGGAAATGCCATAACTTTGGTGTTTGTAAGGTTCGAAAGTTGGGATTTTCTATGGGTTTTATTTTTGGCCAATCAAACCGACCTACCAAATTTCATAGGGATCGGCTGAATATATCCTATAGCTGCCATATAACTGAACGATCGGAAATGCCATAACTTTGTTGTTTGGAAAGTTAGGAAGTTGGGATTTTCTATGGGTTTTATTTTGGCCAATCAATCTGACCTACCAAATTGTATAGGGATCGGCTGACTATATCCTGTAGCTGCCTTATAACTGAACGACTATGTCCTAAAGCTGCCATATAACTGAACGATCGGAAATGCCATAACTTTGATGTTTGTAAAGTGAGGAAGTTGGAATTTTCTATGGGTTTTATTTTTGGCCAATCAATACGACCTACCAAATTTTATAGGGATCGGCTGACTATATTCTGTAGCTGCCATATAACTGAACGATCGGAAATGCCATAACTTTGTTGTTTGGAAAGTTAGGAAGTTGGGATTTTCTATGTGTTTTATTTTGGCCAATCAATACAACCTACAAAATTTCATAAGGATCGGCTGACTATATCCATATAACTGAACAATCGGAAATGCCATATCTTTGGTGTTCGTAAAGTTCGGAAGTTGGGATTTTCTATGGGTTTTATTTTTGGCCAATCAATCCGACCTACCAAATTTCATAGGGATCGGCTGACTATATCCTATAGCTGCCATATAACTGAACGATCGGAAATGCCATAACGTTGGTGTTTGAAAAGTTAGGAAGTTGGGATTTTCTATGGGTTTTATTTTGGACAATCAATCCGACCTACCAAATTTTATAGGGATCGGCTGACTATATCCTGTAGCTGCCATATAACTGAACGACAATGTCCTATAGCTGCCATATAACTGAACGATCGGAAATGCCATAACTTTGGCGTTTGTAAAGTTAGGAAGTTGGGATTTTCTATGGGTTTTATTTTTGGCCAATCAATCGACCTACCAAATTTGATAAGGATCGGCTGACTATATCCATATAACTAAACAATCGGAAATGCCATAACTTTGGTGTTTGTAAAATTCGGAAGTTGGGATTTTCTATGGGTTTTATTTTTGGCCAATCATCCGACCTACCAAATTTCATAGGGATCGGCTGACTATATCCTATAGCTGCCATATAACTGAACGATCGGAAATGACATAACTTTGGTGTTTGTAAAGTTAGGAAGTTGGGATTTTCTATGGGTTTTATTTTTGGCCAATCAAACCGACCTACCAAATTCCATAGGGATCGGCTGATCGGAAATGCCATAACTTTGGTGTTTGTAAGGTTCGAAAGTTGGGATTTTCTATGGGTTTTATTTTTGGCCAATCAAACCGACCTACCAAATTTCATAGGGATCGGCTGACTATATCCTATAGCTGCCATATAACTGAACGATCGGAAATGCCATAACTTTGGTGTTCGTAAATTTAGGAAGTTGCTAATAATACGATCTACCAAATTTCATAAGGACCGGCTGATCGGAAATGCCATAACTTTGGTGTTTGTAAGGTTCGAAAGTTGGGATTTTCTATGGGTTTTATTTTTGGCCAATCAATCCGACCTACCAAATTTCATAGGGATCGGCCGACTATATCCTATAGCTGCCATATAACTGAACGATCGGAAATGCCATAACTTTGGTGTTCGTAAAGTTAGTTGGAGTGTTCGTAAAATTCGGAAGTTGGGATTTTCTATGTGTTTTATTTTGGCCAATCAATACGACCTACAAAATTTCATAAGGATCGGCTGACTATATCCATATAACTGAACAATCGGAAATGCCATATCTTTGGTGTTCGTAAAGTTCGGAAGTTGGGATTTTCTATGGGTTTTATTTTTGGCCAATCAATCCGACCTACCAAATTTTATAGGGATCGGCTGACTATATCATGTAGCTGCCATATAACTGAACGATCGGAAATGCCATAACGTTGGTGTTTGGAAAGTTAGGAAATTTGGATTTTCTATGGGTTTTATTTTGGCCAATCAATCCGACCTACCAAATTTTATAGGGATCGGCTGACTATATCCTGTAGCTGCCATATAACTGAACGAGAATGTCCTATAGCTGCCATATAACTGAACGATCGGAAATGCCATAACTTTGGTGTTTGTAAAGTTAGGAAGTTGGGATTTTCTATGGGTTTTATGTTTGGCCAATCAATACGATCTACCAAATTCCATAGGGATCGGCTGATCGGAAATGCCATAAATTTGGTGTTCGTAAAATTCGGAAGTTGGGATTTTGTATGGGTTTTATTTTTGGCCAATCAAACCGACCTACCAAATTCCATAGGGATATAGCTGATCGGAAATGCCATAACTTTGGTGTTTGTAAGGTTCGAAAGTTGGGATTTTCTATGGGTTTTATTTTTGGCCAATCAAACCGACCTACCAAATTTCATAGGGATCGGCTGACTATATCCTATAGCTGCCATATAACTGAACGATCGGAAATGCCATAACTTTGGTGTTCGTAAAGTTAGGAAGTTGGGATTTTCTATGGGTTTTATTTTTGGCCAATCAATACGATCTACCAAATTTCATAAGTATCGCCTGATCGGAAATGCCATAACGTTGGTGTTTGTAAGGTTCGAAAGTTGGGATTTTCTATGGGTTTAATTTTTGGCCAATCAATCCGACATACCAAATTTCATAGGGATCGGCTTACTATATCACTATAGCTGCCATATAACTGAACGATCGGCAATGCCATAACTTTGGTGTTCGTAAAGTTCGGAAGTTGGGATTTTCTATGGGTTTTATTTTTGACCAATCAATCCGACCTACCAAATTTTATAGGGATCGGCTGACTATATCCTGAAGCTGCCATATAACTGAACGATCGGAAATGCCATAACTTTGTTGTTTGGAAAGTTAGAAAGTTGGGATTTTCTATGGGTTTTATTTTGGCCAATCAATCCGACCTACCAAATTGTATAGGGATCGGCAGACTATATCCTGTAGCTGCCATATAACTGAACGACTATGTCCTAAAGCTGCCATATAACTGAACGATCGGAAATGCCATAACTTTGATGTTTGTAGAGTGAGGAAGTTGGAATTTTCTATGGGTTTTATTTTTGGCCAATCAATACGACCTACCAAATTTCATAAGGATCGGCTTACTATGTCCTATAGCTGCCATATAACTGAACGATCGGCAATGCCATAACTTTGGTGTTCGTAAAGTTCGGAAGTTGGGATTTTCTATGGGTTTTATTTTTAGCCAATCAATCCGACCTACCAAATTTTATAGGGATCGGCTGACTATATCCTGTAGCTGCCATATAACTGAACGACTTTGTCCTAAAGCTGCCATATAACTGAACGATCGGAAATGCCATAACTTTGGTGTTTGTAAAGTTAGGAAGTTGGGATTTTCTATGGGTTTTATTTTTGGCCAATCAATACGACGTACCAAATTTCATAAGGATCTGCTTACTATATCCATATAACTGAACAATCGGAAATGCCATATCTTTGGTGTTCAAGTCGGAAATGTTGATCGGAAATGCCATAACTTTGGTGTTTGTAAGGTTCGAAAGTTGGGATTTTCTATGGGTTTTATTTTTGGCCAATCAATCCGACATACCAAATTTCATAGGGATCGGCTGACTATATCCTATAGCTGCCATATAACTGAACGACCGGAAATGCCATAACTTTGGTGTTCGTAAATTTAGGAAGTTGATTTTTGGGTTTTATTTTGGCCAATCAATACGATCTACCAAATTTCATAAGGACCGGCTGATCGGAAATAACTTTGGCCATAACTTTGGTGTTTGTAAGGTTCGAAAGTTGGGATTTTCTATGTGTTTTATTTTTGGCCAATCAATCCGACATACCAAATTTCATAGGGATCGGCTGTTTATATCCTATAGCTGCCATATAACTGAACGATCGGCAATGCCATAACTTTGGTGTTCGTAAAGTTCGGAAGTTGGTAGTGTTCGTAAAATTCGGAAGTTGGGATTTTCTATGTGTTTTATTTTGGCCAATCAATACGACCTACAAAATTTCATAAGGATCGGCTGACTATATCCATAAAACTGAACAATCGGAAATGCCATATGTTTGGTGTTCGTAAAGTTCGGAAGTTGGGATTTTCTATGGGTTTTATTTTTGGCCAATCAATCCACCTACCAAATTTTATAGGGATCGGCTGACTATATCATGTAGCTGCCATATAACTGAACGATCGGAAATGCCATAACGTTGGTGTTTGGAAAGTTAGGAAGTTTGGATTTTCTATGGGTTTTATTTTGGCCAATCAATCCGACCTACCAAATTTTATAGGGATCGGCTGACTATATCCTGTAGCTCCTATAACTGAACGAGAATGTCCTATAGCTGCCATATAACTGAACGATCGGAAATGCCATAACTTTGGTGTTTGTAAAGTTAGGAAGTTGGGATTTTCTATGGGTTTTATTTTTGGCCAATCAAACCGACCTACCAAATTTCATAGGGATCGGCTGACTATATCCTATAGCTGCCATATAACTGAACGATCGGAAATGCCTTAACTTTGGTGTTCGTAAAGTTAGGAAGTTGGGATTTTCTCTGGGTTTTATGTTTGGCCAATCAATACGATCTACCAAATTTCATAAGGACCGGCTGATCGGAAATGCCATAACTTTGTTGTTTGGAAAGTTAGGAAGTTGGGATTTTCTATGGGTTTTATTTTGGCCAATCAATCCGACCTAGTCGGCTGACTATATCCTATAGCTGCCATATAACTGAACGATCGGAAATGCCATAACTTTGGCGTTTGTAAAGTTAGGAAGTTGGGATTTTCTATGGGTTTTATTTTTGGCCAATCAATCGACCTACCAAATTTGATAAGGATCGGCTGACTATATCCATATAACTGAACAATCGGAAATGCCATAACTTTGGTGTTCGTAAAATTCGGAAGTTGGGATTTTCTATGGGTTTTATTTTTGGCCAATCATCCGACCTACCAAATTTCATAGGGATCGGCTGACTATATTCTATAGATGCCATATAACTGAACGATCGGAAATGACATAACTTTGGTGTTTGTAAAGTTGGGAAGTTGGGATTTTCTATGGGTTTTATTTTTGGCCAATCAAACCGACCTACCAAATTCCATAGGGATCGGCTGATCGGAAATGCCATAACTTTGGTGTTTGTAAGGTTCGAAAGTTGGGATTTTCTATGGGTTTTATTTTTGGCCAATCAAACCGACCTACCAAATTTCATAGGGATCGGCTGACTATATCCTATAGCTGCCATATAACTGAACGACCGGAAATGCCATAACTTTGGTGTTCGTAAATTTAGGAAGTTGGCTAATCAATACGATCTACCAAATTTCATAAGGACCGGCTGATCGGAAATGCCATAACTTTGGTGTTTGTAAGGTTCGAAAGTTGGGATTTTCTATGTGTTTTATTTTTGGCCAATCAATCCGACATACCAAATTTCATAGGGATCGGCTGTTTATATCCTATAGCTGCCATATAACTGAACGATCGGCAATGCCATAACTTTGGTGTTCGTAAAGTTCGGAAGTTGGTAGTGTTCGTAAAATTCGGAAGTTGGGATTTTCTATGTGTTTTATTTTGGCCAATCAATACGACCTACAAAATTTCATAAGGATCGGCTGACTATATCCATAAAACTGAACAATCGGAAATGCCATATGTTTGGTGTTCGTAAAGTTCGGAAGTTGGGATTTTCTATGGGTTTTATTTTTGGCCAATCAATCCACCTACCAAATTTTATAGGGATCGGCTGACTATATCATGTAGCTGCCATATAACTGAACGATCGGAAATGCCATAACGTTGGTGTTTGGAAAGTTAGGAAATTTGGATTTTCTATGGGTTTTATTTTGGCCAATCAATCCGACCTACCAAATTTTATAGGGATCGGCTGACTATATCCTGTAGCTGCCATATAACTGAACGAGAATGTCCTATAGCTGCCATATAACTGAACGATCGGAAATGCCATAACTTTGGTGTTTGTAAAGTTAGGAAGTTGGGATTTTCTATGGGTTTTATGTTTGGCCAATCAATACGATCTACCAAATTCCATAGGGATCGGCTGATCGGAAATGCCATAAATTTGGTGTTCGTAAAATTCGGAAGTTGGGATTTTGTATGGGTTTTATTTTTGGCCAATCAAACCGACCTACCAAATTCCATAGGGATCGGCTGATCGGAAATGCCATAACTTTGGTGTTTGTAAGGTTCGAAAGTTGGGATTTTCTATGGGTTTTATTTTTGGCCAATCAAACCGACCTACCAAATTTCATAGGGATCGGCTGACTATATCCTATAGCTGCCATATAACTGAACGATCGGAAATGCCATAACTTTGGTGTTCGTAAAGTTAGGAAGTTGGGATTTTCTATGGGTTTTATGTTTGGCCAATCAATACGATCTACCAAATTTCATAAGGACCGGCTGATCGGAAATGCCATAACTTTGGTGTTTGTAAGGTTCGAAAGTTGGGATTTTCTATGTGTTTTATTTTTGGCCAATCAATCCGACATACCAAATTTCATAGGGATCGGCTTACTATATCCTATAGCTGCCATATAACTGAACGATCGGCAATGCCATAACTTTGGTGTTCGTAAAGTTCGGAAGTTGGGATTTTCTATGGGTTTTATTTTTGGCCAATCAATCCGACCTACCAAATTTTATAGGGATCGGCTGACTATATCCTGAAGCTGCCATATAACTGAACGATCGGAAATGCCATAACTTTGTTGTTTGGAAAGTTAGGAAGTTGGGATTTTCTATGGGTTTTATTTTGGCCAATCAATCCGACCTACCAAATTGTATAGGGATCGGCTGACTATATCCTGTAGCTGCCATATAACTGAACGACTATGTCCTAAAGCTGCCATATAACTGAACGATCGGAAATGCCATAACTTTGATGTTTGTAGAGTGAGGAAGTTGGAATTTTCTATGGGTTTTATTTTTGGCCAATCAATACGACCTACCAAATTTCATAAGGATCGGCTTACTATGTCCTATAGCTGCCATATAACTGAACGATCGGAAATGCCATAACTTTGGTGTTTGTAAAGTTAGGAAGTTGGGATTTTCTATGTGTTTTATTTTTGGCCAATCAATCCGACATACCAAATTTCATAGGGATCGGCTAACTATATCCTATAGCAATCAATACGATCTACCAAATTTCATAAGGACCGGCTGATCGGAAATAACTTTGGCCATAACTTTGGTGTTTGTAAGGTTCGAAAGTTGGGATTTTCTATGTGTTTTATTTTTGGCCAATCAATCCGACATACCAAATTTCATAGGGATCGGCTGTTTATATCCTATAGCTGCCATATAACTGAACGATCGGCAATGCCATAACTTTGGTGTTCGTAAAGTTCGGAAGTTGGTAGTGTTCGTAAAATTCGGAAGTTGGGATTTTCTATGTGTTTTATTTTGGCCAATCAATACAACCTACAAAATTTCATAAGGATCGGCTGACTATATCCATAAAACTGAACAATCGGAAATGCCATATGTTTGGTGTTCGTAAAGTTCGGAAGTTGGGATTTTCTATGGGTTTTATTTTTGGCCAATCAATCCACCTACCAAATTTTATAGGGATCGGCTGACTATATCATGTAGCTGCCATATAACTGAACGATCGGAAATGCCATAACGTTGGTGTTTGGAAAGTTAGGAAGTTTGGATTTTCTATGGGTTTTATTTTGGCCAATCAATCCGACCTACCAAATTTTATAGGGATCGGCTAACTATATCCTATAGCTGCCATATAACTGAACGATCGGCAATGCCATAACTTTGGTGTTCGTAAAGTTCGGAAGTTGGGATTTTCTATGGGTTTTATTTTTGGCCAATCAATCCGACCTACCACATTTTATAGGGATCGGCTGACTATATCCTGTAGCTGCCATATAACTGAACGACTTTGTCCTAAAGCTGCCATATAACTGAACGATCGGAAATGCCATAACTTTGATGTTTGTAGAGTGAGGAAGTTGGAATTTTCTATGGGTTTTATTTTTGGCCAAACGATACGACGTACCAAATTTCATAAGGATCTGCTTACTATATCCATATAACTGAACAATCGGAAATGCCATATCTTTGGTGTTCGAAAAGTTCGGAAGTTGGGATTTTCTATGGGTTTTATTTTTGGCCAATCAATACCGACCTACCAAATTTCATAGGGATCGGCTGACTATATCCTATAGCTGCCATATAACTTAACGATCGGAAATGCCATAACTTTGGTGTTTGTAAAGTTAGGAAGTTGGGATTTTCTATGGGTTTTATTTTTGGCCAATCGATACGACGTACCAAATTTCATAAGGATCTGCTTACTATATCCATATAACTGAACAATCGGAAATGCCATATCTTTGGTGTTCGAAAAGTTCGGAAATGTTGATCGGAAATGCCATAACTTTGGTGTTTGTAAGGTTCGAAAGTTGGGATTTTCTATGGGTTTTATTTTTGGCCAATCAAACCGACCTACCAAATTTCATAGGGATCGGCTGACTATATCCTATAGCTGCCATATAACTGAACGACCGGAAATGCCATAACTTTGGTGTTCGTAAATTTAGGAAGTTGGCCAATCAATACGATCTACCAAATTTCATAAGGACCGGCTGATCGGAAATAACTTTGGCCATAACTTTGGTGTTTGTAAGGTTCGAAAGTTGGGATTTTCTATGTGTTTTATTTTTGGCCAATCAATCCGACATACCAAATTTCATAGGGATCGGCTGTTTATATCCTATAGCTGCCATATAACTGAACGATCGGCAATGCCATAACTTTGGTGTTCGTAAAGTTCGGAAGTTGGTAGTGTTCGTAAAATTCGGAAGTTGGGATTTTCTATGTGTTTTATTTTGGCCAATCAATACAACCTACAAAATTTCATAAGGATCGGCTGACTATATCCATAAAACTGAACAATCGGAAATGCAATATGTTTGGTGTTCGTAAAGTTCGGAAGTTGGGATTTTCTATGGGTTTTATTTTTGGCCAATCAATCCACCTACCAAATTTTATAGGGATCGGCTGACTATATCATGTAGCTGCCATATAACTGAACGATCGGAAATGCCATAACGTTGGTGTTTGGAAAGTTAGGAAGTTTGGATTTTCTATGGGTTTTATTTTGGCCAATCAATCCGACCTACCAAATTTTATAGGGATCGGCTGACTATATCCTGTAGCTGCCATATAACTTAACGATCGGAAATGCCATAACTTTGGTGTTTGTAAAGTTAGGAAGTTGGGATTTTCTATGGGTTTTATTTTTGGCCAATCGATACGACGTACCAAATTTCATAAGGATCTGCTTACTATATCCATATAACTGAACAATCGGAAATGCCATATCTTTGGTGTTCGAAAAGTTCGGAAATGTTGATCGGAAATGCCATAACTTTGGTGTTTGTAAGGTTCGAAAGTTGGGATTTTCTATGGGTTTTATTTTTGGCCAATCAAACCGACCTACCAAATTTCATAGGGATCGGCTGACTATATCCTATAGCTGCCATATAACTGAACGACCGGAAATGCCATAACTTTGGTGTTCGTAAATTTAGGAAGTTGGCCAATCAATACGATCTACCAAATTTCATAAGGACCGGCTGATCGGAAATAACTTTGGCCATAACTTTGGTGTTTGTAAGGTTCGAAAGTTGGGATTTTCTATGTGTTTTATTTTTGGCCAATCAATCCGACATACCAAATTTCATAGGGATCGGCTGTTTATATCCTATAGCTGCCATATAACTGAACGATCGGCAATGCCATAACTTTGGTGTTCGTAAAGTTCGGAAGTTGGTAGTTTCGTAAAATTCGGAAGTTGGGATTTTCTATGTGTTTTATTTTGGCCAATCAATACAACCTACCAAATTTCATAAGGATCGGCTGACTATATCCCCATAAAACTGAACAATCGGAAATGCCATATGTTTGGTGTTCGTAAAGTTCGGAAGTTGGAATTTTCTATGGGTTTTATTTTTGGCCAATCAATCCGACCTACCAAATTTTATAGGGATCGGCTGACTATATCATGTAGCTGCCATATAAATGAACGATCGGAAATGCCATAACTTTGGTGTTTGGAAAGTTAGGAAGTTTGGATTTTCTATGGGTTTTATTTTTGGCCAATCAATCCGACCTACCAAATTTTATAGGGATCGGCTGACTATATCCTGTAGCTGCCATATAACTGAACGAGAATGTCCTATAGCTGCCATATAACTGAACGATCGGAAATGCCATAACTTTGGTGTTTGTAAAGTTAGGAAGTTGGGATTTTCTATGGGTTTTATGTTTGGCCAATCAATACGATCTACCAAATTCCATAGGGATCGGCTGATCGAAAATGCCATAAATTTGGTGTTCGTAAAATTCGGAAGTTGGGATTTTCTATGGGTTTTATTTTTGGCCAATCAAACCGACCTACCAAATTCCATAGGGATCGGCTGATCGGAAATGCCATAACTTTGGTGTTTGTAAGGTTCGAAAGTTGGGATTTTCTATGGGTTTTATTTTTGGCCAATCAAACCGACCTACCAAATTTCATAGGGATCGGCTGACTATATCCTATAGCTGCCATATAACTGAACGATCGGAAATGCCTTAACTTTGGTGTTCGTAAAGTTAGGAAGTTGGGATTTTCTATGGGTTTTATGTTTGGCCAATCAATACGATCTACCAAATTTCATAAGGACCGGCTGATCGGAAATGCAATAACTTTGGTGTTTGTAAGGTTCGAAAGTTGGGATTTTCTATGTGTTTTTTTTTTGGCCAATCAATCCGACATACCAAATTTCATAGGGATCGGCTTACTATATCCTATAGCTGTCATATAACTGAACGATCGGCAATGCCATAACTTTGGTGTTCGTAAAGTTCGGAAGTTGGGATTTTCTATGGGTTTTATTTTTGGCCAATCAATCCGACCTACCAAATTTTATAGGGATCGGCTGACTATATCCTGAAGCTGCCATATAACTGAACGATCGGAAATGCCATAACTTTGTTGTTTGGAAAGTTAGGAAGTTGGGATTTTCTATGGGTTTTATTTTGGCCAATCAATCCGACCTACCAAATTGTATAGGGATCGGCTGACTATATCCTGTAGCTGCCATATAACTGAACGACTATGTCCTAAAGCTGCCATATAACTGAACGATCGGAAATGCCATAACTTTGATGTTTGTAGAGTGAGGAAGTTGGAATTTTCTATGGGTTTTATTTTTGGCCAATCAATACGACCTACCAAGTTTCATAAGGATCGGCTTACTATGTCCTATAGCTGCCATATAACTGAACGATCGGAAATGCCATAACTTTGGTGTTTGTAAAGTTAGGAAGTTGGGATTTTCTATGTGTTTTATTTTTGGCCAATCAATCCGACATACCAAATTTCATAGGGATCGGCTAACTATATCCTATAGCTGCCATATAACTGAACGATCGGCAATGCCATAACTTTGGTGTTCGTAAAGTTCGGAAGTTGGGATTTTCTATGGGTTTTATTTTTGGCCAATCAATCCGACCTACCAAATTTTATAGGGATCGGCTGACTATATCCTGAAGCTGCCATATAACTGAACGATCGGAAATGCCATAACTTTGTTGTTTGGAAAGTTAGGAAGTTGGGATTTTCTATGGGTTTTATTTTGGCCAATCAATCCGACCTACCAAATTGTATAGGGATCGGCTGACTATATCCTGTAGCTGCCATATAACTGAACGACTTTGTCCTAAAGCTGCCATATAACTGAACGATCGGAAATGCCATAACTTTGATGTTTGTAGAGTGAGGAAGTTGGAATTTTCTATGGGTTTTATTTTTGGCCAATCGATACGACGTACCAAATTTCATAAGGATCTGCTTACTATATCCATATAACTGAACAATCGGAAATGCCATATCTTTGGTGTTCGAAAAGTTCGGAAGTTGGGATTTTCTATGGGTTTTATTTTTGGCCAATCAATACGACCTACCAAATTTCATAGGGATCGGCTGACTATATCCTATAGCTGCCATATAACTTAACGATCGGAAATGCCATAACTTTGGTGTTTGTAAAGTTAGGAAGTTGGGATTTTCTATGGGTTTTATTTTTGGCCAATCGATACGACGTACCAAATTTCATAAGGATCTGCTTACTATATCCATATAACTGAACAATCGGAAATGCCATATCTTTGGTGTTCGAAAAGTTCGGAAGTTGGGATTTTCTATGGGTTTTATTTTTGGCCAATCAATCCGACCTACCAAATTTTATAGGGATCGGCTGACTATATCCTGTAGCTGCCATATAACTGAACGATCGGAAATGCCATAACTTTGGTGTTTGTAAAGTTAGGAAGTTGGGATTTTCTATGGGTTTTATTTTGGCCAATCAATCCGACATACCAAATTTCATAGGGATCGGCTGACTATATCCTATAGCTGCCATATAACTGAACGATCGGCAATGCCATAACTTTGGTGTTCGTAAAGTTCGGAAGTTGGGAGTGTTCGTAAAATTCGGAAGTTGGGATTTTCTAGTGTTTTATTTTGGCCAATCAATACGACCTACAAAATTTCATAAGGATCGGCTGACTATATCCATAAAACTGAACAATCGGAAATGCCATATGTTTGGTGTTCGTAAAGTTCGGAAGTTGGGATTTTCTATGGGTTTTATTTTTGGCCAATCAATCCGACCTACCAAATTTTATAGGGATCGGCTGACTATATTATGTAGCTGCCATATAACTGAACGATCTGAAATGCCATAACTTTGGTGTTTGTAAAGTTAGGGAGTTGGGATTTTCTATGGGTTTTATTTTTGGCCAATCAATACGACCTACCAAATTTCATAGGGATCGGCTGACTATATCCTATAGCTGCCATATAACTTAACGATCGGATATGCCATAACTTTGGTGTTTGTAAAGTTAGGAAGTTGCGATTTTCTATGGGTTTTATTTTTGGCCAATCGATACGACGTACCAAATTTCATAAGGATCGGCTATACCTATAGCTCCATATAACTGAACAATCGGAAATGCCATAACTTTGGTGTTCGTAAAGTTCGGAAGTTGGGATTTTCTATGGGTTTTATTTTTGGCCAATCAATCCGACCTACCAAATTTTATAGGGATCGGCTGACTATATCCTGTAGCTGCCATATAACTGAACGATCGGAAATGCCATAACTTTGTTGTTTGGAAAGTTAGGAAGTTGGGATTTTCTATGGGTTTTATTTTGGCCAATCAATCCGACCTACCAAATTGTATAGGGATCGGCTGACTATATCCTGTAGCTGCCATATAACTGAACGACTTTGTCCTAAAGCTGCCATATAACTGAACGATCGGAAATGCCATAACTTTGATGTTTGTAGAGTGAGGAAGTTGGAATTTTCTATGGGTTTTATTTTTGGCCAATCAATACGACCTACCAAATTTCATAAGGATCGGCTTACTATGTCCTATACTGCCATATAACTGAACGATCGGAAATGCCATAACTTTGGTGTTTGTAAAGTTAGGAAGTTGGGATTTTCTATGGGTTTTATTTTTGGCCAATCAATACGACCTACCAAATTTTATAGGGATCGGCTGACTATATCCTGTAGCTGCCATATAACTGAACGATCGGAAATGCCATAACTTTGTTGTTTGTAAAGTTAGGAAGTTGGGATTTTCTATGGGTTTTATTTTGGCCAATCAATCCGAACTACCAAATTGTATAGGGATCGGCTGACTATAACCTGTAGCTGCCATATAACTGAACGACTATGTCCTAAAGCTGCCATATAACTGAACGATCGGAAATGCCATAACTTTGGTGTTTGTAAAGTTGAGGAAGTTGGGATTTTCTATGGGTTTTATTTTTGGCCAATCAATCCGACCTACCAAATTATAAAGGGATCGGCGGACTATATCCTGTAGCTGCCATATAACTGAGCGACTATGTCCTATAGCTGCCATATAACTGAACGATCGGAAATGCCATAACTTTGGTGTTTGTAAAGTTAGGAAGTTGGGATTTTCTATGGGTTTTATTTTTGGCCAATCAATACGACCTACCAAATTTCATAAGGCTGACTATCGGCTGACTATATCCATATAACTGAACAATCGGAAATGCCATAACCTTGTTGTTCGTAAAGTTCGGAAGTTGGGATTTTCTATGGGTTTTATTTTTGGCCAATCAATCCGACCTACCAAATTTTATAGGGATCGGCTGACTATATCCTGTAGCTGCCATATAACTGAACGATCGGAAATGCCATAACTTTGTTGTTTGGAAAGTTAGGAAGTTGGGATTTTCTATGGGTTTTATTTTGGCCAATCAATCCGACCTACCAAATTGTATAGGGATCGGCTGACTATATCCTGTAGCTGCCATATAACTGAACGACTATGTCCTAAAGCTGCCATATAACTGAACGATCGGAAATGCCATAACTTTGATGTTTGTAGAGTGAGGAAGTTGGAATTTTCTATGGGTTTTATTTTTGGCCAATGAATACGACCTACCAAATTTCATAAGGATCGGCTTACTATGTCCTATAGCTGCCTATAACTGAACGATCGGAAATGCCATAACTTTGGTGTTTGTAAAGTTAGGAAGTTGGGATTTTCTATGGGTTTTATTTTTGGCCAATCAATACGACCTACCAAATTTCATAGGGATCGGCTGACTATATCCTATAGCTGCCATATAACTTAACGATCGGAAATGCCATAACTTTGGTGTTTGTAAAGTCGGTGTTTGTAAAGTTAGGAAGTTGGAATTTTCTATGGGTTTTATTTTTGGCCAATCGATACGACGTACCAAATTTCATAAGGATCTGCTTACTATATCCATATAACTGAACAATCGGAAATGCCATATCTTTGGTGTTCGAAAAGTTCGGAAGTTGGGATTTTCTATGGGTTTTATTTTTGGCCAATCAATACGACCTACCAAATTTCATAGGGATCGGCTGACTATATCCTATAGCTGCCATATAACTTAACGATCGGAAATGCCATAACTTTGGTGTTTGTAAAGTTAGGAAGTTGGGATTTTCTATGGGTTTTATTTTTGGCCAATCGATACGACGTACCAAATTTCATAAGGATCTGCTTACTATATCCATATAACTGAACAATCGGAAATGCCATATCTTTGGTGTTCGTAAAGTTCGGAAGTTGGGATTTTCTATGGGTTTTATTTTTGGCCAATCAATCCGACCTACCAAATTTTATAGGGATCGGCTGACTATATCCTGTAGCTGCCATATAACTGAACGATCGGAAATGCCATAACTTTGGTGTTTGTAAAGTTAGGAAGTTGGGATTTTCTATGGGTTTTATTTTGGCCAATCAATCCGACATACCAAATTTCATAGGGATCGGCTGACTATATCCTATAGCTGCCATATAACTGAACGATCGGCAATGCCATAACTTTGGTGTTCGTAAAGTTCGGAAGTTGGGAGTGTTCGTAAAATTCGGAAGTTGGGATTTTCTATGTGTTTTATTTTTGGCCAATCAATACGACCTACAAAATTTCATAAGGATCGGCTGACTATATCCATAAAACTGAACAATCGGAAATGCCATATGTTTGGTGTTCGTAAAGTTCGGAAGTTGGGATTTTCTATGGGTTTTATTTTTGGCCAATCAATCCGACCTACCAAATTTTATAGGGATCGGCTGACTATATTATGTAGCTGCCATATAACTGAACGATCTGAAATGCCATAACTTTGGTGTTTGTAAAGTTAGGGAGTTGGGATTTTCTATGGGTTTTATTTTTGGCCAATCAATACGACCTACCAAATTTCATAGGGATCGGCTGACTATATCCTATAGCTGCCATATAACTTAACGATCGGATATGCCATAACTTTGGTGTTTGTAAAGTTAGGAAGTTGGCGATTTTCTATGGGTTTTATTTTTGGCCAATCGATACGACGTACCAAATTTCATAAGGATCTGCTTACTATATCCGCCATATAACTGAACAATCGGAAATGCCATATCTTTGGTGTTCGAAAAGTTCGGAAGTTGGGATTTTCTATGGGTTTTATTTTTGGCCAATCAATCCGACCTACCAAATTTTATAGGGATCGGCTGACTATATCCTGTAGCTGCCATATAACTGAACGATCGGAAATGCCATAACTTTGTTGTTTGGAAAGTTAGGAAGTTGGGATTTTCTATGGGTTTTATTTTGGCCAATCAATCCGACCTACCAAATTGTATAGGGATCGGCTGACTATATCCTGTAGCTGCCATATAACTGAACGACTTTGTCCTAAAGCTGCCATATAACTGAACGATCGGAAATGCCATAACTTTGATGTTTGTAGAGTGAGGAAGTTGGAATTTTCTATGGGTTTTATTTTTGGCCAATCAATACGACCTACCAAATTTCATAAGGATCGGCTTACTATGTCCTATAGCTGCCATATAACTGAACGATCGGAAATGCCATAACTTTGGTGTTTGTAAAGTTAGGAAGTTGGGATTTTCTATGGGTTTTATTTTTGGCCAATCAATACGACCTACCAAATTTCATAGGGATCGGCTGACTATATCCTATAGCTGCCATATAACTGAACGATCGGAAATGCCATAACTTTGGTGTTTGTAAAGTTGGTGTTTGTAAAGTTAGGAAGTTGGGATTTTCTATGGGTTTTATTTTTGGCCAATCAATACGACCTACCAAATGTCATAAGGATCGGCTGACTATATCCATATAACTGAACAATCGGAAATGCCATATCTTTGGTGTTCGTAAAGTTCGGAAGTTGGGATTTTCTATGGGTTTTATTTTTGGCCAAACAATCCGACCTACCAAATTTTATAGGGATCGGCTGACTATATCCTGTAGCTGCCATATAACTGAACGATCGGAAATGCCATAACTTTGTTGTTTGGAAAGTTAGGAAGTTGGGATTTTCTATGGGTTTTATTTTGGCCAATCAATCCGACCTACCAAATTGTATAGGGATCGGCTGACTATATCCTGTAGCTGCCATATAACTGAACGACTATGTCCTAAAGCTGCCATATAACTGAACGATCGGAAATGCCATAACTTTGGTGTTTGTAAAGTGAGGAAGTTGGAATTTTCTATGGGTTTTATTTTTGGCCAATCAATACGACCTACCAAATTTCAAGTATAGGCGACTATTGCTGACTATATCCTATACTGCCATATAACTGAACGATCGGAAATGCCATAACTTTGGTGTTTGTAAAGTTCGGAAGTTGGGATTTTCTATGGGTTTTATTTTTGGCCAATCAATCCGACCTACCAAATTTTATAAGGGATCGGCTGACTATATCGAGCGCCATATAACTGAACGATCGGAAATGCCATAACTTTGTTGTTTGGAAAGTTAGGAAGTTGGGATTTTCTATGGGTTTTATTTTGGCCAATCAATCCGACCTACCAAATTGTATAGGGATCGGCTGACTATATCCTGTAGCTGCCATATAACTGAACGACTATGTCCTAAAGCTGCCATATAACTGAACGATCGGAAATGCCATAACTTTGATGTTTGTAAAGTGAGGAAGTTGGAATTTTCTATGGGTTTTATTTTTGGCCAATCAATACGACCTACCAAATTTCATAAGGATCGGCTTACTATGTCCTATAGCTGCCATATAACTGAACGATCGGAAATGCCATAACTTTGGTGTTTGTAAAGTTAGGAAGTTGGGATTTTCTATGGGTTTTATTTTTGGCCAAACAATCCGACCTACCAAATTTTATAGGGATCGGCTGACTATATCCTATAGCTGCCATATAACTGAACGATCGGAAATGCCATAACTTTGGTGTTTGTAAAGTTGGTGTTTGTAAAGTTAGGAAGTTGGGATTTTCTATGGGTTTTATTTTTGGCCAATCAATACGACCTACCAAATGTCATAAGGATCGGCTTACTATATCCATATAACTGAACAATCGGAAATGCCATATCTTTGGTGTTCGTAAAGTTCGAAAGTTGGGATTTTCTATGGGTTTTATTTTTGGCCAAACAATCCGACCTACCAAATTTTATAGGGATCGGCTGACTATATCCTGTAGCTGCCATATAACTGAACGATCGGAAATGCCATAACTTTGTTGTTTGGAAAGTTAGGAGTTGGGATTTTCTATGGGTTTTATTTTGGCCAATCAATCCGACCTACCAAATTGTATAGGGATCGGCTGACTATATCCTGTAGCTGCCATATAACTGAACGACTATGTCCTAAAGCTGCCATATAACTGAACGATCGGAAATGCCATAACTTTGATGTTTGTAGAGTGAGGAAGTTGGAATTTTCTATGGGTTTTATTTTGGCCAATCAATCCGACCTACCAAATTATAAAGGGATCGGCGGACTATATCCTGTAGCTGCCATATAACTGAGCGACTATGTCCTATAGCTGCCATATAACTGAACGATCGGAAATGCCATAACTTTGGTGTTTGTAAAGTTAGGAAATTGGGATTTTCTATGGGTTTTATTTTTGGCCAATCAATACGACCTACCAAATTTCATAAGGATCGGCTGACTATATCCATATAACTGAACAATCGGAAATGCCATAACTTTGTTGTTTGGAAAGTTAGGAAGTTGGGATTTTCTATGGGTTTTATTTTTGGCCAATCAATCCGACCTACCAAATTGTATAGGGATCGGCTGACTATATCCTGTAGCTGCCATATAACTGAACGATCCTATGTCCTAAAGCTGCCATATAACTGAACAATCGGAAATGCCATAACTTTGATGTTTGTAAAGTTAGGAAGTTGGGATTTTCTATGGGTTTTATTTTTGGCCAATCAATACGACCTACCAAATTTCATAGGGATCGGCTGACTATATCCTATAGCTGCCATATAACTTAACGATCGGAAATGCCATAACTTTGGTGTTTGTAAAGTTAGGAAGTTGGGATTTTCTATGGGTTTTATTTTTGGCCAATCAATACGACCTACCAAATGTCATAAGGATCTGCTTACTATATCCATATAACTGAACAATCGGAAATGCCATATCTTTGGTGTTCGAAAAGTTCGGAAGTTGGGATTTTCTATGGGTTTTATTTTTGGCCAATCAATCCGACCTACCAAATTTTATAGGGATCGGCTGACTATATCCTGTAGCTGCCATATAACTGAACGATCGGAAATGCCATAACTTTGTTGTTTGGAAAGTTAGGAAGTTGGGATTTTCTATGGGTTTTATTTTGGCCAATCAATCCGAACTACCAAATTGTATAGGGATCGGCTGACTATAACCTGTAGCTGCCATATAACTGAACGACTATGTCCTAAAGCTGCCATATAACTGAACGATCGGAAATGCCATAACTTTGGTGTTTGTAAAGTTAGGAAGTTGGGATTTTCTATGGGTTTTATTTTTGGCCAATCAATCCGACCTACCAAATTATAAAGGGATCGGCGGACTATATCCTGTAGCTGCCATATAACTGAGCGACTATGTCCTATAGCTGCCATATAACTGAACGATCGGAAATGCCATAACTTTGGTGTTTGTAAAGTTAGGAAATTGGGATTTTCTATGGGTTTTATTTTTGGCCAATCAATACGACCTACCAAATTTCATAAGGATCGGCTGACTATATCCATATAACTGAACAATCGGAAATGCCATAACTTTGTTGTTTGGAAAGTTAGGAAGTTGGGATTTTCTATGGGTTTTATTTTTGGCCAATCAATCCGACCTACCAAATTGTATAGGGATCGGCTGACTATATCCTGTAGCTGCCATATAACTGAACGACTATGTCCTAAAGCTGCCATATAACTGAACGATCGGAAATGCCATAACTTTGATGTTTGTAGAGTGAGGAAGTTGGAATTTTCTATGGGTTTTATTTTTGGCCAATCAATACGACCTACCAAATTTCATAGGGATCGGCTTACTATGTCCTATAGCTGCCATATAACTGAACGATCGGAAATGCCATAACTTTGGTGTTTGTAAAGTTAGGAAGTTGGGATTTTCTATGGGTTTTATTTTTGGCCAATCAATACGACCTACCAAATTTCATAGGGATCGGCTGACTATATCCTATAGCTGCCATATAACTTAACGATCGGAAATGCCATAACTTTGGTGTTTGTAAAGTTGGTGTTTGTAAAGTTAGGAAGTTGGGATTTTCTATGGGTTTTATTTTTGGCCAATCAATACGACCTACCGAATGTCATAAGGATCGGCTGACTATATCCATATAACTGAACAATCGGAAATGCCATATCTTTGGTGTTCGTAAAGTTCGGAAGTTGGGATTTTCTATGGGTTTTATTTTTGGCCAAACAATCCGACCTACCAAATTTTATAGGGATCGGCTGACTATATCCTGTAGCTGCCATATAACTGAACGATCGGAAATGCCATAACTTTGTTGTTTGGAAAGTTAGGAGTTGGGATTTTCTATGGGTTTTATTTTGGCCAATCAATCCGAACTACCAAATTGTATAGGGATCGGCTGACTATAACCTGTAGCTGCCATATAACTGAACGACTATGTCCTAAAGCTGCCATATAACTGAACGATCGGAAATGCCATAACTTTGGTGTTTGTAAAGTGAGGAAGTTGGAATTTTCTATGGGTTTTATTTTTGGCCAATCAATCCGACCTACCAAATTATAAAGGGATCGGCGGACTATATCCTGTAGCTGCCATATAACTGAGCGACTATGTCCTATAGCTGCCATATAACTGAACGATCGGAAATGCCATAACTTTGGTGTTTGTAAAGTTAGGAAATTGGGATTTTCTATGGGTTTTATTTTTGGCCAATCAATACGACCTACCAAATTTCATAAGGATCGGCTGACTATATCCATATAACTGAACAATCGGAAATGCCATAACTTTGTTGTTTGGAAAGTTAGGAAGTTGGGATTTTCTATGGGTTTTATTTTGGCCAATCAATCCGAACTACCAAATTGTATAGGGATCGGCTGACTATATCCTGTAGCTGCCATATAACTGAACGACTATGTCCTAAAGCTGCCATATAACTGAACGATCGGAAATGCCATAACTTTGATGTTTGTAGAGTGAGGAAGTTGGAATTTTCTATGGGTTTTATTTTTGGCCAATCAATACGACCTACCAAATTTCATAAGGATCGGCTTACTATGTCCTATAGCTGCCATATAACTGAAGGATCGGAAATGCCATAACTTTGGTGTTTGTAAAGTTAGGAAGTTGGGATTTTCTATGGGTTTTATTTTTGGCCAATCAATCCGACCTACCAAATTGCATAGGGATCGGCTGACTATATCCTATAGCTGCCATATAACTGAACGATCGGCAATGCCATAACTTTGGTGTTTGTAAAGTTGGTGTTTGTAAAGTTAGGAAGTTGGGATTTTCTATGGGTTTTATTTTTGGCCAATCAATACGACCTACCGAATGTCATAAGGATCGGCTGACTATATCCATATAACTGAACAATCGGAAATGCCATATCTTTGGTGTTCGTAAAGTTCGGAAGTTGGGATTTTCTATGGGTTTTATTTTTGGCCAAACAATCCGACCTACCAAATTTTATAGGGATCGGCTGACTATATCCTGTAGCTGCCATATAACTGAACGATCGGAAATGCCATAACTTTGTTGTTTGGAAAGTTAGGAGTTGGGATTTTCTATGGGTTTTATTTTTGGCCAATCAATCCGAACTACCAAATTGTATAGGGATCGGCTGACTATAACCTGTAGCTGCCATATAACTGAACGACTATGTCCTAAAGCTGCCATATAACTGAACGATCGGAAATGCCATAACTTTGGTGTTTGTAAAGTGAGGAAGTTGGAATTTTCTATGGGTTTTATTTTGGCCAATCAATCCGACCTACCAAATTATAAAGGGATCGGCGGACTATATCCTGTAGCTGCCATATAACTGAGCGACTATGTCCTATAGCTGCCATATAACTGAACGATCGGAAATGCCATAACTTTGGTGTTTGTAAAGTTAGGAAATTGGGATTTTCTATGGGTTTTATTTTTGGCCAATCAATACGACCTACCAAATTTCATAAGGATCGGCTGACTATATCCATATAACTGAACAATCGGAAATGCCATAACTTTGTTGTTTGGAAAGTTAGGAAGTTGGGATTTTCTATGGGTTTTATTTTGGCCAATCAATCCGACCTACCAAATTGTATAGGGATCGGCTGACTATATCCTGTAGCTGCCATATAACTGAACGACTATGTCCTAAAGCTGCCATATAACTGAACGATCGGAAATGCCATAACTTTGATGTTTGTAGAGTGAGGAAGTTGGAATTTTCTATGGGTTTTATTTTTGGCCAATCAATACGACCTACCAAATTTCATAAGGATCGGCTTACTATGTCCTATAGCTGCCATATAACTGAACGATCGGAAATGCCATAACTTTGGTGTTTGTAAAGTTAGGAAGTTGGGATTTTCTATGGGTTTTATTTTTGGCCAATCAATCCGACCTAAGAAATTGTATAGGGATCGGCTGACTATATCCTGTAGCTGCCATATAACTGAACGATCGGAAATGCCATAACTTTGGTGTTTGTAAAGTTGGTGTTTGTAAAGTTAGGAAGTTGGGATTTTCTATGGGTTTTATTTTTGGCCAATCAATACGACCTACCAAATGTCATAAGGATCGGCTGACTATATCCATATAACTGAACAATCGGAAATGCCATATCTTTGGTGTTCGTAAAGTTCGGAAGTTGGGATTTTCTATGGGTTTTATTTTTGGCCAAACAATCCGACCTACCAAATTTTATAGGGATCGGCTGACTATATCCTGTAGCTGCCATATAACTGAACGATCGGAAATGCCATAACTTTGTTGTTTGGAAAGTTAGGAGTTGGGATTTTCTATGGGTTTTATTTTGGCCAATCAATCCGAACTACCAAATTGTATAGGGATCGGCTGACTATAACCTGTAGCTGCCATATAACTGAACGACTATGTCCTAAAGCTGCCATATAACTGAACGATCGGAAATGCCATAACTTTGGTGTTTGTAAAGTGAGGAAGTTGGAATTTTCTATGGGTTTTATTTTGGCCAATCAATCCGACCTACCAAATTATAAAGGGATCGGCGGACTATATCCTGTAGCTGCCATATAACTGAGCGACTATGTCCTATAGCTGCCATATAACTGAACGATCGGAAATGCCATAACTTTGGTGTTTGTAAAGTTAGGAAATTGGGATTTTCTATGGGTTTTATTTTTGGCCAATCAATACGACCTACCAAATTTCATAAGGATCGGCTTACTATGTCCTATAGCTGCAATATAACTGAACGATCGGAAATGCCATAACTTTGGTGTTTGTAAAGTTAGGAAGTTGGGATTTTCTATGGGTTTTATTTTTGGCCAATCAATACGACCTACCAAATTTCATAGGGATCGGCTGACTATATCCTATAGCTGCCATATAACTTAACGATCGGAAATGCCATAACTTTGGTGTTTGTAAAGTTGGTGTTTGTAAAGTTAGGAAGTTGGGATTTTCTATGGGATTTATTTTTGGCCAATCAATACGACCTACCAAATGTCATAAGGATCTGCTTACTATATCCATATAACTGAACAATCGGAAATGCCATATCTTTGGTGTTCGAAAAGTTCGGAAGTTGGGATTTTCTATGGGTTTTATTTTTGGCCAATCAATCCGACCTACCAAATTTTATAGGGATCGGCTGACTATATCCTGTAGCTGCCATATAACTGAACGATCGGAAATGCCATAACTTTGTTGTTTGGAAAGTTAGGAAGTTGGGATTTTCTATGGGTTTTATTTTGGCCAATCAATCCGACCTACCAAATTGTATAGGGATCGGCTGACTATGTCCTAAAGCTGCCATATAACTGAACGATCGGAAATGCCATAACTTTGATGTTTGTAGAGTGAGGAAGTTGGAATTTTCTATGGGTTTTATTTTTGGCCAATCAATACGACCTACCAAATTTCATAAGGATCGGCTTACTATGTCCTATAGCTGCCATATAACTGAACGATCGGAAATGCCATAACTTTGGTGTTTGTAAAGTTAGGAAGTTGGGATTTTCTATGGGTTTTATTTTTGGCCAATCAATACGACCTACCAAATTTCATAGGGATCGGCTGACTATATCCTATAGCTGCCATATAACTTAACGATCGGAAATGCCATAACTTTGGTGTTTGTAAAGTTGGTGTTTGTAAAGTTAGGAAGTTGGGATTTTCTATGGGATTTATTTTTGGCCAATCAATACGACCTACCAAATGTCATAAGGATCTGCTTACTATATCCATATAACTGAACAATCGGAAATGCCATATCTTTGGTGTTCGAAAAGTTCGGAAGTTGGGATTTTCTATGGGTTTTATTTTTGGCCAATCAATCCGACCTACCAAATTTTATAGGGATCGGCTGACTATATCCTGTAGCTGCCATATAACTGAACGATCGGAAATGTCATAACTTTGTTGTTTGGAAAGTTAGGAAGTTGGGATTTTCTATGGGTTTTATTTTGGCCAATCAATCCGACCTACCAAATTGTATAGGGATCGGCTGACTATGTCCTAAAGCTGCCATATAACTGAACGATCGGAAATGCCATAACTTTGATGTTTGTAGAGTGAGGAAGTTGGAATTTTCTATGGGTTTTATTTTTGGCCAATCAATACGACCTACCAAATTTCATAAGGATCGGCTTACTATGTCCTATAGCTGCCATATAACTGAACGATCGGAAATGCCATAACTTTGGTGTTTGTAAAGTTAGGAAGTTGGGATTTTCTATGGGTTTTATTTTTGGCCAATCAATACGACCTACCAAATTTCATAGGGATCGGCTGACTATATCCTATAGCTGCCATATAACTTAACGATCGGAAATGCCATAACTTTGGTGTTTGTAAAGTTGGTGTTTGTAAAGTTAGGAAGTTGGGATTTTCTATGGGTTTTATTTTTGGCCAATCAATACGACCTACCAAATGTCATAAGGATCGGCTGACTATATCCATATAACTGAACAATCGGAAATGCCATAACTTTGTTGTTTGGAAAGTTAGGAGTTGGGATTTTCTATGGGTTTTATTTTTGGCCAATCAATCCGACCTACCAAATTATAAAGGGATCGGCGGACTATATCCTGTAGCTGCCATATAACTGAACGATCGGAAATGCCATAACTTTGTTGTTTGGAAAGTTAGGAGTTGGGATTTTCTATGGGATTTATTTTGGCCAATCAATCCGAACTACCAAATTGTATAGGGATCGGCTGACTATAACCTGTAGCTGCCATATAACTGAACGACTATGTCCAAAAGCTGCCATATAACTGAACGATCGGAAATGCCATAACTTTGGAGTTTGTAAAGTGAGGAAGTTGGAATTTTCTATGGGTTTTATTTTGGCCAATCAATCCGACCTACCAAATTATAAAGGGATCGGCGGACTATATCCTGTACCTGCCATATAACTGAGCGACTATGTCCTATAGCTGCCATATACCTGAACGATCGGAAATGCCATAACTTTGGTGTTTGTAAAGTTAGGAAATTGGGATTTTCTATGGGTTTTATTTTTGGCCAATCAATACGACCTACCAAATTTCATAAGGATCGGCTGACTATATCCATATAACTGAACAATCGGAAATGCCATAACTTTGGTGTTCGTAAAGTTCGGAAGTTGGGATTTTCTATGGGTTTTATTTTTGGCCAATCAATCCGACCTACCAAATTTAATAGGCATCGGCTGACTATATCCTGTAGCTGCCATATAACTGAACGATCGGAAATGCCATAACTTTGTTGTTTGGAAAGTTAGGAAGTTGGGATTTTCTATGGGTTTTATTTTGGCCAAACAATCCGACCTACCAAATTGTATAGGGATCGGCTGACTATATCCTGTAGCTGCTATATAACTGAACGACTATGTCCTAAAGCTGCCATATAACTGAACGATCGGAAATGCCATAACTTTGGTGTTTGTAAAGTGAGGCAGTTGGAATTTTCTATGGGTTTTATTTTTGGCCAATCAATACGACCTACCAAATTTCATAAGGATCGGCTGACTATGTCCTATATCTGCCATATAACTGAACGATCGGAAATGCCATATTTTTGGTGTTTGTAAAGTTAGGAAGTTGGGATTTTCTTTGGGTTTTATTTTTGGCCAATCAATACGACCTACCAAATTTTATAGGGAACGACCTACAAAATTTCATAAGGATCGGCTGACTATATCCATATAACTGAACAATCGGAAATGCCATATCTTTGGTGTTCGTAATGTTCGGAAGTTGGGATTTTCTTTGGGTTTTATTTTTGGCCAATCAAACCGACCTACCAAATTCCATAGGGATCGGCTGATCGGAAATGCCATAACTTTGGTGTTTGTAAGGTTCGAAAGTTGGGATTTTCTATGGGTTTTATTTTTGGCCAATCAAACCGACCTACCAAATTTCATAGGGATCGGCTGACTATATCCTATAGCTGCCATATAACTGAACGATCGGAAATGCCATAACTTTGGTGTTCGTAAAGTTAGGAAGTTGGGATTTTCTACCAAATTATATAGGGATCGGCGGACTATATCATGTAGCTGCCATATAACTGAACGACTTTGTCCTATAGCTGCCATATAACTGAACGATCGGAAATGCCATAACTTTGGTGTTTGTAAAGTTAGGAAGTTGGGATTTTTATGGTTTTTTTTGTTTGGAAAGTTAGGAAGTTGGGATTTTCTATGGGTTTTATTTTGGCCAATCAATCCGACCTACCAAATTGTATAGGGATCGGCTGACTATAACCTGTAGCTGCCATATAACTGAACGACTATGTCCTAAAGCTGCCATATAACTGAACGATCGGAAATGCCATAACTTTGGTGTTTGTAAAGTGAGGAAGTTGGAATTTTCTATGGGTTTTATTTTGGCCAATCAATCCGACCTACCAAATTATAAAGGGATCGGCGGACTATATCCTGTAGCTGCCATATAACTGAGCGACTATGTCCTATAGCTGCCATATAACTGAACGATCGGAAATGCCATAACTTTATTGTTTGTAAAGTTAGGAAATTGGGATTTTCTATGGGTTTTATTTTTGGCCAATCAATACGACCTACCAAATTTCATAAGGATCGGCTGACTATATCCATATAACTGAACAATCGGAAATGCCATAACTTTGTTGTTTGTAAAGTTAGGAAGTTGGGATTTTCTATGGGTTTTATTTTGGCCAATCAATCCGACCTACCAAATTGTATAGGGATCGGCTGACTATATCCTGTAGCTGCCATATAACTGAACGACTATGTCCTAAAGCTGCCATATAACTGAACGATCGGAAATGCCATACCTACCAAATTTAATAGGCATCGGCTGACTATATCCTGTAGCTGCCATATAACTGAATGATCGGAAATGCCATAACTTTGTTGTTTGGAAAGTTAGGAAGTTGGGATTTTCTATGGGTTTTATTTTGGCCAAACAATCCGACCTACCAAATTGTATAGGGATCGGCTGACTATATCCTGTAGCTGCCATATAACTGAACGACTATGTCCTAAAGCTGCCATATAACTGAACGATCGGAAATGCCATAACTTTGGTGTTTGTAGAGTGAGGAAGTTGGGATTTTCTTTGGGTTTTATTTTTGGCCAATCAATACGACCTACCAAATTTCATAAGGATCGACTGACTATGTCCTATATCTGCCATATAACTGAACGATCGGAAATGCCATAACTTTGGTGTTTGTAAAGTTAGGAAGTTGGGATTTTCTTTGGGTTTTATTTTTGGCCAATCAATACGACCTACCAAATTTTATAGGGAACGACCTACAAAATTTCATAAGGATCTGCTTACTATATCCATATAACTGAACAATCGGAAATGCCATATCTTTGGTGTTCGAAAAGTTCGGAAGTTGGGATTTTCTATGGGTTTTATTTTTGGCCAATCAATCCGACCTACCAAATTTTATAGGGATCGGCTGACTATATCCTGTAGCTGCCATATAACTGAACGATCGGAAATGTCATAACTTTGTTGTTTGGAAAGTTAGGAAGTTGGGATTTTCTATGGGTTTTATTTTGGCCAATCAATCCGACCTACCAAATTGTATAGGGATCGGCTGACTATATCCTGTAGCTGCCATATAACTGAACGACTATGTCCTAAAGCTGCCATATAACTGAACGATCGGAAATGCCATAACTTTGATGTTTGTAGAGTGAGGAAGTTGGAATTTTCTATGGGTTTTATTTTTGGAGAATCAATACGACCTACCAAATTTCATAAGGATCGGCTTACTGTGTCCTATAGCTGCCATATAACTGAACGATCGGAAATGCCATAACTTTGGTGTTTGTAAAGTTAGGAAGTTGGGATTTTCTATGGGTTTTATTTTTGGCCAATCAATACGACCTACTAAATTTCATAGGGATCGGCTGACTATATCCTATAGCTGCCATATAACTTAACGATCGGAAATGCCATAACTTTGGTGTTTGTAAAGTTGGTGTTTGTAAAGTTAGGAAGTTGGGATTTTGTATGGGTTTTATTTTTGGCCAATCAATACGACCTACCAAATGTCATAAGGATCGGCTGACTATATCCATATAACTGAACAATCGGAAATGCCATATCTTTGGTGTTCGTAAAGTTCGGAAGTTGGGATTTTCTATGGGTTTTATTTTTGGCCAATCAATCCGACATACCAAATTTCATAGGGATCGGCTAACTATATCCTATAGCTGCCATATAACTGAACGATCGGCAATGCCATAACTTTGGTGTTCGTAAAGTTCGGAAGTTGGGATTTTCTATGGGTTTTATTTTTGGCCAATCAATCCGACCTACCAAATTTTATAGGGATCGGCTGACTATATCCTGAAGCTGCCATATAACTGAACGATCGGAAATGCCATAACTTTGTTGTTTGGAAAGTTAGGAAGTTGGGATTTTCTATGGGTTTTATTTTTGGCCAATCAATCTGACCTACCAAATTTTATAGGGATCGGCTGACTATATCCTGTAGCTGCCATATAACTGAACGACTTTGTCCTAAAGCTGCCATATAACTGAACGATCGGAAATGCCATAACTTTGATGTTTGTAGAGTGAGGAAGTTGGAATTTTCTATGGGTTTTATTTTTGGCCAATCGATACGACGTACCAAATTTCATAAGGATCTGCTTACTATATCCATATAACTGAACAATCGGAAATGCCATAACTTTGGTGTTTGTAAAGTTAGGAAGTTGGGATTTTCTATGGGTTTTATGTTTGGCCAATCAATACGATCTACCAAATTCCATAGGGATCGGCTGATCGAAAATGCCATAAATTTGGTGTTCGTAAAATTCGGAAGTTGGGATTTTCTATGGGTTTTATTTTTGGCCAATCAAACCGACCTACCAAATTCCATAGGGATCGGCTGATCGGAAATGCCATAACTTTGGTGTTTGTAAGGTTCGAAAGTTGGGATTTTCTATGGGTTTTATTTTTGGCCAATCAAACCGACCTACCAAATTTCATAGGGATCGGCTGACTATATCCTGTAGCTGCCATATAACTGAACGGTGTCCTATAGCTGCCATATAACTGAACAATCGGAAATGCCATAACTTTGGTGTTTGTAAAGTTAGGAAGTTGGGATTTTCTATGGGTTTTATGTTTGGCCAATCAATACGATCTACCAAATTCCATAGGGATCGGCTGATCGAAAATGCCATAAATTTGGTGTTCGTAAAATTCGGAAGTTGGGATTTTCTATGGGTTTTATTTTTGGCCAATCAAACCGACCTACCAAATTCCATAGGGATCGGCTGATCGGAAATGCCATAACTTTGGTGTTTGTAAGGTTCGAAAGTTGGGATTTTCTATGGGTTTTATTTTTGGCCAATCAAACCGACATACCAAATTTCATAGGGATCGGCTGACTATATCCTATAGCTGCCATATAACTGAACGATCGGAAATGCCTTAACTTTGGTGTTCGTAAAGTTCGGAAGTTGGGATTTTCTATGGGTTTTATTTTTGGCCAATCAATCCGACCTACCAAATTTTATAGGGATCGGCTGACTATATCATGTAGCTGCCATATAACTGAACGATCTGAAATGCCATAACTTTGGTGTTTGTAAAGTTAGGAAGTTGGGATTTTCTATGGGTTTTATTTTTGGCCAATCAATACGACCTACCAAATTTCATAGGGATCGGCTGACTATATCCTATAGCTGCCATATAACTTAACGATCGGATATGCCATAACTTTGGTGTTTGTAAAGTTAGGAAGTTGGGATTTTCTATGGGTTTTATTTTTGGCCAATCGATACGACGTACCAAATTTCATAAGGATCTGCTTACTATATCCATATAACTGAACAATCGGAAATGCCATATCTTTGGTGTTCGAAAAGTTCGGAAGTTGGGATTTTCTATGGGTTTTATTTTTGGCCAATCAATCCGACCTACCAAATTTTATAGGGATCGGCTGACTATATCCTGTAGCTGCCATATAACTGAACGATCGGAAATGCCATAACTTTGTTGTTTGGAAAGTTAGGAAGTTGGGATTTTCTATGGGTTTTATTTTGGCCAATCAATCCGACCTACCAAATTGTATAGGAATCGGCTGACTATATCCTGTAGCTGCCATATAACTGAACGACTTTGTCCTAAAGCTGCCATATAACTGAACGATCGGAAATGCCATAACTTTGATGTTTGTAGAGTGAGGAAGTTGGAATTTTCTATGGGTTTTATTTTTGGCCAATCAATACGACCTACCAAATTTAATAAGGATCGGCTTACTATGTCCTATAGCTGCCATATAACTGAACGATCGGAAATGCCATAACTTTGGTGTTTGTAAAGTTAGGAAGTTGGGATTTTCTATGGGTTTTATTTTTGGCCAATCAATACGACCTACCAAATTTCATAGGGATCGGCTGACTATATCCTATAGCTGCCATATAACTTAACGATCGGAAATGCCATAACTTTGGTGTTTGTAAAGTTGGTGTTTGTAAAGTTAGGAAGTTGGGATTTTCTATGGGTTTTATTTTTGGCCAATCAATACGACCTACCAAATGTCATAAGGATCGGCTGACTATATCCATATAACTGAACAATCGGAAATGCCATATCTTTGGTGTTCGTAAAGTTCGGAAGTTGGGATTTTCTATGGGTTTTATTTTTGGCCAATCAAACCGACCTACCAAATTCCATAGGGATCGAATGATCGGAAATGCCATAACTTTGGTGTTTGTAAAGTTCGAAAGTTGGGATTTTCTATGGTTTTTATTTTTGGCCAATCAAACCGACATACCAAATTTCATAGGGATCGGCTGACTATATCCTATAGCTGCCATATAACTGAACGATCGGAAATGCCTTAACTTTGGTGTTCGTAAAGTTCGGAAGTTGGGATTTTCTATGGGTTTTATTTTTGGCCAATCAATCCGACCTACCAAATTTTATAGGGATCGGCTGACTATATCATGTAGCTGCCATATAACTGAACGATCTGAAATGCCTTAACTTTGGTGTTCGTAAAGTTCGGAAGTTGGGATTTTCTATGGGTTTTATTTTTGGCCAATCAATACGACCTACCAAATTTTATAGGGATCGGCTGACTATATCATGTAGCTGCCATATAACTGAACGATCTGAAATGCCATAACTTTGGTGTTTGTAAAGTTAGGAAGTTGGGATTTTCTATGGGTTTTATTTTTGGCCAATCAATACGACCTACCAAATTTCATAGGGATCGGCTGACTATATCCTATAGCTGCCATATAACTTAACGATCGGAAATGCCATAACTTTGGTGTTTGTAAAGTTAGGAAGTTGGGATTTTCTATGGGTTTTATTTTTGGCCAATCGATACGACGTACCAAATTTCATAAGGATCTGCTTACTATATCCATATAACTGAACAATCGGAAATGCCATATCTTTGGTGTTCGAAAAGTTCGGAAGTTGGGATTTTCTATGGGTTTTATTTTTGGCCAATCAATCCGACCTACCAAATTTTATAGGGATCGGCTGACTATATCCTGTAGCTGCCATATAACTGAACGATCGGAAATGCCATAACTTTGTTGTTTGGAAAGTTAGGAAGTTGGGATTTTCTATGGGTTTTATTTTGGCCAATCAATCCGACCTACCAAATTGTATAGGGATCGGCTGACTATATCCTGTAGCTGCCATATAACTGAACGACTTTGTCCTAAAGCTGCCATATAACTGAACGATCGGAAATGCCATAACTTTGATGTTTGTAGAGTGAGGAAGTTGGAATTTTCTATGGGTTTTATTTTTGGCCAATCAATACGACCTACCAAATTTCATAAGGATCGGCTTACTATGTCCTATAGCTGCCATATAACTGAACGATCGGAAATGCCATAACTTTGGTGTTTGTAAAGTTAGGAAGTTGGGATTTTCTATGGGTTTTATTTTTGGCCAATCAATACGACCTACCAAATTTCATAGGGATCGGCTGACTATATCCTATAGCTGCCATATAACTTAACGATCGGAAATGCCATAACTTTGGTGTTTGTAAAGTTGGTGTTTGTAAAGTTAGGAAGTTGGGATTTTCTATGGGTTTTATTTTTGGCCAATCAATACGACCTACCAAATGTCATAAGGATCGGCTGACTATATCCATATAACTGAACAATCGGAAATGCCATATCTTTGGTGTTTGTAAAGTTCGGAAGTTGGGATTTTCTATGGGTTTTATTTTTGGCCAAACAATCCGACCTACCAAATTTTATAGGGATCGGCTGACTATATCCTGTAGCTGCCATATAACTGAACGATCGGAAATGCCATAACTTTGTTGTTTGGAAAGTTAGGAAGTTGGGATTTTTATGGGTTTTATTTTGCCATACTAATTCTGAACGACTATGTCCTAAAGCTGCCATATAACTGAACGATCGGAAATGCCATAACTTTGGTGTTTGTAAAGTTAGGAAGTTGGGATTTTCTATGGGTTTTATGTTTGGCCAATCAATACGATCTACCAAATTCCATAGGGATCGGCTGATCGGAAATGCCATAAATTTGGTGTTCGTAAAATTCGGAAGTTGGGATTTTCTATGGGTTTTATTTTTGGCCAATCAAACCGACCTACCAAATTCCATAGGGATCGGCTGATCGGAAATGCCATAACTTTGGTGTTTGTAAGGTTCGAAAGTTGGGATTTTCTATGGGTTTTATTTTTGGCCAATCAAACCGACATACCAAATTTCATAGGGATCGGCTGACTATATCCTATAGCTGCCATATAACTGAACGATCGGAAATGCCATAACTTTGGTGTTTGTAAAGTTCGGAAGTTGGGATTTTCTATGGGTTTTATTTTTGGCCAATCAATCCGACCTACCAAATTTTATAGGGATCGGCTGACTATATCCTGTAGCTGCCATATAACTGAACGATCGGAAATGCCATAACTTTGGTGTTTGTAAAGTTAGGAAGTTGGGATTTTCTATGGGTTTTATTTTTGGCCAATCAATACGACCTACCAAATTTCATAGGGATCGGCTGACTATATCCTATAGCTGCCATATAACTGAACGATCGGAAATGCCATAACTTTGGTGTTTGTAAAGTTAGGAAGTTGGGATTTTCTATGGGTTTTATTTTTGGCCAATCAATACGACCTACCAAATTTCATAAGGATCTGCTGACTATATCCATATAACTGAACAATCGGAAATGCCATATCTTTGGTGTTCGAAAAGTTCGGAAGTTGGGATTTTCTATGGGTTTTATTTTTGGCCAATCAATCCGACCTACCAAATTTTATAGGGATCGGCTGACTATATCCTGTAGCTGCCATATAACTGAACGATCGGAAATGCCATAACTTTGTTGTTTGGAAAGTTAGGAAGTTGGGATTTTCTATGGGTTTTATTTTGGCCAATCAATCCGACCTACCAAATTGTATAGGAATCGGCTGACTATATCCTGTAAGCTGCCATATAACTGAACGATCGGAAATGCCATAACTTTGTGTTTGTAAAGTGAGGAAGTTGGAATTTTCTATGGGTTTTATTTTTGGCCAATCAATACGACCTACCAAATTTAATAAGGATCGGCTTACTATGTCCTATAGCTGCCATATAACTGAACGATCGGAAATGCCATAACTTTGGTGTTTGTAAAGTTAGGAAGTTGGGATTTTCTATGGGTTTTATTTTTGGCCAATCAATCCGACCTACCAAATTTTATAGGGATCGGCTGACTATATCCTATAGCTGCCATATAACTGAACGATCGGAAATGCCATAACTTTGTGTTGTTTGTAAAGTTAGGAAGTTGGGATTTTCTATGGGTTTTATTTTTGGCCAATCAATACGACCTACCAAATTTCATAGGGATCGGCTGACTATATCCCATATAACTGAAATCGGAAATGCCATATCTTTGGTGTTCGTAAAGTTTATGGGTTATTTTGGCCATAAACCCTATGACTGAAGATCGGAAATGCCATAACTTTGGTGTTTGTAAAGTTCGGAAGTTGGGATTTTCTATGGGTTTTATTTTTGGCCAATCAATACCGACCTACCAAATTTCATAGGGATCGGCTGACTATATCCTGTAGCTGCCATATAACTGAACGATCGGAAATGCCATAACTTTGGTGTTCGTAAAGTTCGGAAGTTGGGATTTTCTATGGGTTTTATTTTTGGCCAATCAATCCGACCTACCAAATTTTATAGGGATCGGCTGACTATATCTGTAGCTGCCATATAACTGAACGATCTGAAATGCCATAACTTTGGTGTTTGTAAAGTTAGGAAGTTGGGATTTTCTATGGGTTTTATTTTTGGCCAATCAATACGACCTACCAAATTTCATAGGGATCGGCTGACTATATCCTATAGCTGCCATATAACTTAACGATCGGATATGCCATAACTTTGGTGTTTGTAAAGTTAGGAAGTTGGGATTTTCTATGGGTTTTATTTTTGGCCAATCGATACGACGTACCAAATTTCATAAGGATCTGCTTACTATATCCATATAACTGAACAATCGGAAATGCCATATCTTTGGTGTTCGAAAAGTTCGGAAGTTGGGATTTTCTATGGGTTTTATTTTTGGCCAATCAATCCGACCTACCAAATTTTATAGGGATCGGCTGACTATATCCTGTAGCTGCCATATAACTGAACGATCGGAAATGCCATAACTTTGTTGTTTGGAAAGTTAGGAAGTTGGGATTTTCTATGGGTTTTATTTTGGCCAATCAATCCGACCTACCAAATTGTATAGGAATCGGCTGACTATATCCTGTAGCTGCCATATAACTGAACGACTTTGTCCTAAAGCTGCCATATAACTGAACGATCGGAAATGCCATAACTTTGATGTTTGTAGAGTGAGGAAGTTGGAATTTTCTATGGGTTTTATTTTTGGCCAATCAATACGACCTACCAAATTTCATAAGGATCGGCTTACTATGTCCTATAGCTGCCATATAACTGAACGATCGGAAATGCCATAACTTTGGTGTTTGTAAAGTTAGGAAGTTGGGATTTTCTATGGGTTTTATTTTTGGCCAATCAATACGACCTACCAAATTTCATAGGGATCGGCTGACTATATCCTATAGCTGCCATATAACTTAACGATCGGAAATGCCATAACTTTGGTGTTTGTAAAGTTGGTGTTTGTAAAGTTAGGAAGTTGGGATTTTCTATGGGTTTTATTTTTGGCCAATCAATACGACCTACCAAATGTCATAAGGATCGGCTGACTATATCCATATAACTGAACAATCGGAAATGCCATATCTTTGGTGTTCGTAAAGTTCGGAAGTTGGGATTTTCTATGGGTTTTATTTTTGGCCAAACAATCCGACCTACCAAATTTTATAGGGATCGGCTGACTATATCCTGTAGCTGCCATATAACTGAACGATCGGAAATGCCATAACTTTGTTGTTTGGAAAGTTAGGAAGTTGGGATTTTCTATGGGTTTTATTTTGCCATATAACTGAACGACTATGTCCTAAAGCTGCCATATAACTGAACGATCGGAAATGCCATAACTTTGGTGTTTGTAAAGTGAGGAAGTTGGAATTTTCTATGGGTTTTATTTTGGCCAATCAATCCGACCTACCAAATTATAAAGGGATCGGCGGACTATATCCTGTAGCTGCCATATAACTGAGCGACTATGTCCTATAGCTGCCATATAACTGAACGATCGGAAATGCCATAACTTTGGTGTTTGTAAAGTTAGGAAGTTGGGATTTTTATGGGTTTTATTTTTGGCCAATCAATACGACCTACCAAATTTCATAAGGATCGGCTGACTATATCCATATAACTGAACAATCGGAAATGCCATAACCTTGTTGTTCGTAAAGTTCGGAAGTTGGGATTTTCTATGGGTTTTATTTTTGGCCAATCAATCCGACCTACCAAATTTAATAGGCATCGGCTGACTATATCCTGTAGCTGCCATATAACTGAATGATCGGAAATGCCATAACTTTGTTGTTTGGAAAGTTAGGAAGTTGGGATTTTCTATGGGTTTTATTTTGCCATATAACTGAACGACTATGTCCTAAAGCTGCCATATAACTGAACGATCGGAAATGCCATAACTTTGGTGTTTGTAAAGTGAGGAAGTTGGAATTTTCTATGGGTTTTATTTTTGGCCAATCAATACGACCTACCAAATTTCATAAGGATCGACTGACTATGTCCTATATCTGCCATATAACTGAACGATCGGAAATGCCATAACTTTGGTGTTTGTGAAGTTAGGAAGTTGGGATTTTCTTTGGGTTTTATTTTTGGCCAATCAATACGACCTACCAAATTTTATAGGGAACGACCTACAAAATTTCATAAGGATCTGCTTACTATATCCATATAACTGAATGATCGGAAATGCCATAACTTTGTTGTTTGGAAAGTTAGGAAGTTGGGATTTTCTATGGGTTTTATTTTTGGCCAATCAATCCGACCTACCAAATTTCATAGGGATCGGCTGACTATATCCTATAGCTGCCATATAACTTAACGATCGGATATGCCATAACTTTGGTGTTTGTAAAGTTAGGAAGTTGGGATTTTCTATGGGTTTTATTTTTGGCCAATCGATACGACGTACCAAATTTCATAAGGATCTGCTTACTATATCCATATAACTGAACAATCGGAAATGCCATATCTTTGGTGTTCGAAAAGTTCGGAAGTTGGGATTTTCTATGGGTTTTATTTTTGGCCAATCAATCCGACCTACCAAATTTTATAGGGATCGGCTGACTATATCCTGTAGCTGCCATATAACTGAACGATCGGAAATGCCATAACTTTGTTGTTTGGAAAGTTAGGAAGTTGGGATTTTCTATGGGTTTTATTTTGGCCAATCAATCCGACCTACCAAATTGTATAGGAATCGGCTGACTATATCCTGTAGCTGCCATATAACTGAACGACTTTGTCCTAAAGCTGCCATATAACTGAACGATCGGAAATGCCATAACTTTGATGTTTGTAGAGTGAGGAAGTTGGAATTTTCTATGGGTTTTATTTTTGGCCAATCAATACGACCTACCAAATTTCATAAGGATCGGCTTACTATGTCCTATAGCTGCCATATAACTGAACGATCGGAAATGCCATAACTTTGGTGTTTGTAAAGTTAGGAAGTTGGGATTTTCTATGGGTTTTATTTTTGGCCAATCAATACGACCTACCAAATTTCATAGGGATCGGCTGACTATATCCTATAGCTGCCATATAACTTAACGATCGGAAATGCCATAACTTTGGTGTTTGTAAAGTTGGTGTTTGTAAAGTTAGGAAGTTGGGATTTTCTATGGGTTTTATTTTTGGCCAATCAATACGACCTACCAAATGTCATAAGGATCGGCTGACTATATCCATATAACTGAACAATCGGAAATGCCATATCTTTGGTGTTCGTAAAGTTCGGAAGTTGGGATTTTCTATGGGTTTTATTTTTGGCCAAACAATCCGACCTACCAAATTTTATAGGGATCGGCTGACTATATCCTGTAGCTGCCATATAACTGAACGATCGGAAATGCCATAACTTTGTTGTTTGGAAAGTTAGGAAGTTGGGATTTTCTATGGGTTTTATTTTTGGCCAATCAATCCGAACTACCAAATTGTATAGGGATCGGCTGACTATAACCTGTAGCTGCCATATAACTGAACGACTATGTCCTAAAGCTGCCATATAACTGAACGATCGGAAATGCCATAACTTTGGTGTTTGTAAAGTGAGGAAGTTGGAATTTTCTATGGGTTTTATTTTGGCCAATCAATCCGACCTACCAAATTATAAAGGGATCGGCGGACTATATTCTGTAGCTGCCATATAACTGAGCGACTATGTCCTATAGCTGCCATATAACTGAACGATCGGAAATGCCATAACTTTGGTGTTTGTAAAGTTAGGAAGTTGGGATTTTCTATGGGTTTTATTTTTGGCCAATCAATACGACCTACCAAATTTCATAAGGATCGGCTGACTATATCCATATAACTGAACAATCGGAAATGCCATAACCTTGTTGTTCGTAAAGTTCGGAAGTTGGGATTTTCTATGGGTTTTATTTTTGGCCAATCAATCTGACCTACCAAATTTAATAGGCATCGGCTGACTATATCCTGTAGCTGCCATATAACTGAATGATCGGAAATGCCATAACTTTGTTGTTTGGAAAGTTAGGAAGTTGGGATTTTCTATGGGTTTTATTTTGGCCAAACAATCCGACCTACCAAATTGTATAGGGATCGGCTGACTATATCCTGTAGCTGCCATATAACTGAACGACTATGTCCTAAAGCTGCCATATAACTGAACGATCGGAAATGCCATAACTTTGGTGTTTGTAAAGTGAGGAAGTTGGAATTTTCTATGGGTTTTATTTTTGGCCAATCAATACGACCTACCAAATTTCATAAGGATCGACTGACTATGTCCTATATCTGCCATATAACTGAACGATCGGAAATGCCATAACTTTGGTGTTTGTGAAGTTAGGAAGTTGGGATTTTCTTTGGGTTTTATTTTTGGCCAATCAATACGACCTACCAAATTTTATAGGGAACGACCTACAAAATTTCATAAGGATCTGCTTACTATATCCATATAACTGAACAATCGGAAATGCCATATCTTTGGTGTTCGAAAAGTTCGGAAGTTGGGATTTTCTATGGGTTTTATTTTTGGCCAATCAATCCGACCTACCAAATTTTATAGGGATCGGCTGACTATATCCTGTAGCTGCCATATAACTGAACGATCGGAAATGCCATAACTTTGTTGTTTGTGAAAGTTAGGAAGTTGGGATTTTCTATGGGTTTTATTTTGGCCAATCAATCCGACCTACCAAATTTGTATAGGGATCGGCTGACTATATCCTGTAGCTGCCATATAACTGAACGACTATGTCCTAAAGCTGCCATATAACTGAACGATCGGAAATGCCATAACTTTGGTGTTTGTAAAGTTAGGAAGTTGGGATTTTCTATGGGTTTTATTTTTTGGCCAATCAATACGACCTACCAAATTTCATAAGGATCGGCTGACTATATCCTTGCTCCATATAACTGAACAATCGGAAATGCCATAACTTTGTTGTTTGGAAAGTTAGGAAGTTGGGATTTTCTATGGGTTTTATTTTGGCCAATCAATCCGACCTACCAAATTGTATAGGGATCGGCTGACTATATCCTGTAGCTGCCATATAACTGAACGACTATGTCCTAAAGCTGCCATATAACTGAACGATCGGAAATGCCATAACTTTGATGTTTGTAGAGTGAGGAAGTTGGAATTTTCTATGGGTTTTATTTTTGGCCAATCAATACGACCTACCAAATTTCATAGGGATCGGCTTACTATGTCCTATAGCTGCCATATAACTGAACGATCGGAAATGCCATAACTTTGGTGTTTGTAAAGTTAGGAAGTTGGGATTTTCTATGGGTTTTATTTTTGGCCAATCAATACGACCTACCAAATTTCATAGGGATCGGCTGACTATATCCTATAGCTGCCATATAACTTAACGATCGGAAATGCCATAACTTTGGTGTTTGTAAAGTTGGTGTTTGTAAAGTTAGGAAGTTGGGATTTTCTATGGGTTTTATTTTTGGCCAATCAATACGACCTACCGAATGTCATAAGGATCGGCTGACTATATCCATATAACTGAACAATCGGAAATGCCATATCTTTGGTGTTCGTAAAGTTCGGAAGTTGGGATTTTCTATGGGTTTTATTTTTGGCCAAACAATCCGACCTACCAAATTTTATAGGGATCGGCTGACTATATCCTGTAGCTGCCATATAACTGAACGATCGGAAATGCCATAACTTTGTTGTTTGGAAAGTTAGGAGTTGGGATTTTCTATGGGTTTTATTTTGGCCAATCAATCCGAACTACCAAATTGTATAGGGATCGGCTGACTATAACCTGTAGCTGCCATATAACTGAACGACTATGTCCTAAAGCTGCCATATAACTGAACGATCGGAAATGCCATAACTTTGGTGTTTGTAAAGTGAGGAAGTTGGAATTTTCTATGGGTTTTATTTTGGCCAATCAATCCGACCTACCAAATTATAAAGGGATCGGCGGACTATATCCTGTAGCTGCCATATAACTGAGCGACTATGTCCTATAGCTGCCATATAACTGAACGATCGGAAATGCCATAACTTTGGTGTTTGTAAAGTTAGGAAATTGGGATTTTCTATGGGTTTTATTTTTGGCCAATCAATACGACCTACCAAATTTCATAAGGATCGGCTGACTATATCCATATAACTGAACAATCGGAAATGCCATAACTTTGTTGTTTGGAAAGTTAGGAAGTTGGGATTTTCTATGGGTTTTATTTTGGCCAATCAATCCGACCTACCAAATTGTATAGGGATCGGCTGACTATATCCTGTAGCTGCCATATAACTGAACGACTATGTCCTAAAGCTGCCATATAACTGAACGATCGGAAATGCCATAACTTTGATGTTTGTAGAGTGAGGAAGTTGGAATTTTCTATGGGTTTTATTTTTGGCCAATCAATACGACCTACCAAATTTCATAAGGATCGGCTTACTATGTCCTATAGCTGCCATATAACTGAACGATCGGAAATGCCATAACTTTGGTGTTTGTAAAGTTAGGAAGTTGGGATTTTCTATGGGTTTTATTTTTGGCCAATCAATCCGACCTACCAAATTGTATAGGGATCGGCTGACTATATCCTGTAGCTGCCATATAACTGAACGATCGGAAATGCCATAACTTTGGGTTTGTAAAGTTGGTGTTTGTAAAGTTAGGAAGTTGGGATTTTCTATGGGTTTTATTTTTGGCCAATCAATACGACCTACCAAATGTCATAAGGATCGGCTGACTATATCCATATAACTGAACAATCGGAAATGCCATATCTTTGGTGTTCGTAAAGTTCGGAAGTTGGGATTTTCTATGGGTTTTATTTTTGGCCAAACAATCCGACCTACCAAATTTTATAGGGATCGGCTGACTATATCCTGTAGCTGCCATATAACTGAACGATCGGAAATGCCATAACTTTGTTGTTTGGAAAGTTAGGAGTTGGGATTTTCTATGGGTTTTATTTTGGCCAATCAATCCGAACTACCAAATTGTATAGGGATCGGCTGACTATAACCTGTAGCTGCCATATAACTGAACGACTATGTCCTAAAGCTGCCATATAACTGAACGATCGGAAATGCCATAACTTTGGTGTTTGTAAAGTGAGGAAGTTGGAATTTTCTATGGGTTTTATTTTGGCCAATCAATCCGACCTACCAAATTATAAAGGGATCGGCGGACTATATCCTGTAGCTGCCATATAACTGAGCGACTATGTCCTATAGCTGCCATATAACTGAACGATCGGAAATGCCATAACTTTGGTGTTTGTAAAGTTAGGAAATTGGGATTTTCTATGGGTTTTATTTTTGGCCAATCAATACGACCTACCAAATTTCATAAGGATCGGCTGACTATATCCATATAACTGAACAATCGGAAATGCCATAACTTTGTTGTTTGGAAAGTTAGGAAGTTGGGATTTTCTATGGGTTTTATTTTGGCCAATCAATCCGACCTAAGAAATTGTATAGGGATCGGCTGACTATATCCTGTAGCTGCCATATAACTGAACGACTATGTCCTAAAGCTGCCATATAACTGAACTATCGGAAATGCCATAACTTTGATGTTTGTAGAGTGAGGAAGTTGGAATTTTCTATGGGTTTTATTTTTGGCCAATCAATACGACCTACCAAATTTCATAGGGATCGGCTGACTATATCCTATAGCTGCCATATAACTTAACGATCGGAAATGCCATAACTTTGGTGTTTGTAAAGTTGGTGTTTGTAAAGTTAGGAAGTTGGGATTTTATTTTTGGCCAATCAATACGACCTACCAAATGTCATAAGGATCTGCTTACTATATCCATATAACTGAACAATCGGAAATGCCATATCTTTGGTGTTCGAAAAGTTCGGAAGTTGGGATTTTCTATGGGTTTTATTTTTGGCCAATCAATCCGACCTACCAAATTTTATAGGGATCGGCTGACTATATCCTGTAGCTGCCATATAACTGAACGATCGGAAATGCCATAACTTTGTTGTTTGGAAAGTTAGGAGTTGGGATTTTCTATGGGTTTTATTTTGGCCAATCAATCCGAACTACCAAATTGTATAGGGATCGGCTGACTATAACCTGTAGCTGCCATATAACTGAACGACTATGTCCTAAAGCTGCCATATAACTGAACGATCGGAAATGCCATAACTTTGGTGTTTGTAAAGTGAGGAAGTTGGAATTTTCTATGGGTTTTATTTTGGCCAATCAATCCGACCTACCAAATTATAAAGGGATCGGCGGACTATATCCTGTAGCTGCCATATAACTGAGCGACTATGTCCTATAGCTGCCATATAACTGAACGATCGGAAATGCCATAACTTTGGTGTTTGTAAAGTTAGGAAATTGGGATTTTCTATGGGTTTTATTTTTGGCCAATCAATACGACCTACCAAATTTCATAAGGATCGGCTGACTATATCCATATAACTGAACAATCGGAAATGCCATAACTTTGTTGTTTGGAAAGTTAGGAAGTTGGGATTTTCTATGGGTTTTATTTTGGCCAATCAATCCGACCTACCAAATTGTATAGGGATCGGCTGACTATATCCTGTAGCTGCCATATAACTGAACGACTATGTCCTAAAGCTGCCATATAACTGAACGATCGGAAATGCCATAACTTTGATGTTTGTAGAGTGAGGAAGTTGGAATTTTCTATGGGTTTTATTTTTGGCCAATCAATACGACCTACCAAATTTCATAGGGATCGGCTTACTATGTCCTATAGCTGCCATATAACTGAACGATCGGAAATGCCATAACTTTGGTGTTTGTAAAGTTAGGAAGTTCGGATTTTCTATGGGTTTTATTTTTGGCCAATCAATACGACCTACCAAATTTCATAGGGATCGGCTGACTATATCCTATAGCTGCCATATAACTTAACGATCGGAAATGCCATAACTTTGGTGTTTGTAAAGTTGGTGTTTGTAAAGTTAGGAAGTTGGGATTTTCTATGGGTTTTATTTTTGGCCAATCAATACGACCTACCGAATGTCATAAGGATCGGCTGACTATATCCATATAACTGAACAATCGGAAATGCCATATCTTTGGTGTTCGTAAAGTTCGGAAGTTGGGATTTTCTATGGGTTTTATTTTTGGCCAAACAATCCGACCTACCAAATTTTATAGGGATCGGCTGACTATATCCTGTAGCTGCCATATAACTGAACGATCGGAAATGCCATAACTTTGTTGTTTGGAAAGTTAGGAGTTGGGATTTTCTATGGGTTTTATTTTGGCCAATCAATCCGAACTACCAAATTGTATAGGGATCGGCTGACTATAACCTGTAGCTGCCATATAACTGAACGACTATGTCCTAAAGCTGCCATATAACTGAACGATCGGAAATGCCATAACTTTGGTGTTTGTAAAGTGAGGAAGTTGGAATTTTCTATGGGTTTTATTTTGGCCAATCAATCCGACCTACCAAATTATAAAGGGATCGGCGGACTATATCCTGTAGCTGCCATATAACTGAGCGACTATGTCCTATAGCTGCCATATAACTGAACGATCGGAAATGCCATAACTTTGGTGTTTGTAAAGTTAGGAAATTGGGATTTTCTATGGGTTTTATTTTTGGCCAATCAATACGACCTACCAAATTTCATAAGGATCGGCTGACTATATCCATATAACTGAACAATCGGAAATGCCATAACTTTGTTGTTTGGAAAGTTAGGAAGTTGGGATTTTCTATGGGTTTTATTTTGGCCAATCAATCCGACCTACCAAATTGTATAGGGATCGGCTGACTATATCCTGTAGCTGCCATATAACTGAACGACTATGTCCTAAAGCTGCCATATAACTGAACGATCGGAAATGCCATAACTTTGATGTTTGTAGAGTGAGGAAGTTGGAATTTTCTATGGGTTTTATTTTTGGCCAATCAATACGACCTACCAAATTTCATAAGGATCGGCTTACTATGTCCTATAGCTGCCATATAACTGAACGATCGGAAATGCCATAACTTTGGTGTTTGTAAAGTTAGGAAGTTGGGATTTTCTATGGGTTTTATTTTTGGCCAATCAATCCGACCTAAGAAATTGTATAGGGATCGGCTGACTATATCCTGTAGCTGCCATATAACTGAACGATCGGAAATGCCATAACTTTGGTGTTTGTAAAGTTGGTGTTTGTAAAGTTAGGAAGTTGGGATTTTCTATGGGTTTTATTTTTGGCCAATCAATACGACCTACCAAATGTCATAAGGATCGGCTGACTATATCCATATAACTGAACAATCGGAAATGCCATATCTTTGGTGTTCGTAAAGTTCGGAAGTTGGGATTTTCTATGGGTTTTATTTTTGGCCAAACAATCCGACCTACCAAATTTTATAGGGATCGGCTGACTATATCCTGTAGCTGCCATATAACTGAACGATCGGAAATGCCATAACTTTGTTGTTTGGAAAGTTAGGAGTTGGGATTTTCTATGGGTTTTATTTTGGCCAATCAATCCGAACTACCAAATTGTATAGGGATCGGCTGACTATAACCTGTAGCTGCCATATAACTGAACGACTATGTCCTAAAGCTGCCATATAACTGAACGATCGGAAATGCCATAACTTTGGTGTTTGTAAAGTGAGGAAGTTGGAATTTTCTATGGGTTTTATTTTGGCCAATCAATCCGACCTACCAAATTATAAAGGGATCGGCGGACTATATCCTGTAGCTGCCATATAACTGAGCGACTATGTCCTATAGCTGCCATATAACTGAACGATCGGAAATGCCATAACTTTGGTGTTTGTAAAGTTAGGAAATTGGGATTTTCTATGGGTTTTATTTTTGGCCAATCAATACGACCTACCAAATTTCATAAGGATCGGCTTACTATTCCTATAGCTGCCATATAACTGAACGATCGGAAATGCCATAACTTTGGTGTTTGTAAAGTTAGGAAGTTGGGATTTTCTATGGGTTTTATTTTTGGCCAATCAATACGACCTACCAAATTTCATAGGGATCGGCTGACTATATCCTATAGCTGCCATATAACTGAACGATCGGAAATGCCATAACTTTGGTGTTTGTAAAGTTGGTGTTTGTAAAGTTAGGAAGTTGGGATTTTCTATGGGTTTTATTTTTGGCCAATCAATACGACCTACCAAATGTCATAAGGATCTGCTTACTATATCCATATAACTGAACAATCGGAAATGCCATATCTTTGGTGTTCGAAAAGTTCGGAAGTTGGGATTTTCTATGGGTTTTATTTTTGGCCAATCAATCCGACCTACCAAATTTTATAGGGATCGGCTGACTATATCCTGTAGCTGCCATATAACTGAACGATCGGAAATGTCATAACTTTGTTGTTTGGAAAGTTAGGAAGTTGGGATTTTCTATGGGTTTTATTTTGGCCAATCAATCCGACCTACCAAATTGTATAGGGATCGGCTGACTATGTCCTAAAGCTGCCATATAACTGAACGATCGGAAATGCCATAACTTTGATGTTTGTAGAGTGAGGAAGTTGGAATTTTCTATGGGTTTTATTTTTGGCCAATCAATACGACCTACCAAATTTCATAAGGATCGGCTTACTATGTCCTATAGCTGCCATATAACTGAACGATCGGAAATGCCATAACTTTGGTGTTTGTAAAGTTAGGAAGTTGGGATTTTCTATGGGTTTTATTTTTGGCCAATCAATACGACCTACCAAATTGCCATAACTTTGTTGTTTGGAAAGTTAGGAAGTTGGGATTTTCTATGGGTTTTATTTTGGCCAATCAATCCGACCTACCAAATTGTATAGGGATCGGCTGACTATGTCCTAAAGCTGCCATATAACTGAACGATCGGAAATGCCATAACTTTGATGTTTGTAGAGTGAGGAAGTTGGAATTTTCTATGGGTTTTATTTTTGGCCAATCAATACGACCTACCAAATTTCATAAGGATCGGCTTACTATGTCCTATAGCTGCCATATAACTGAACGATCGGAAATGCCATAACTTTGGTGTTTGTAAAGTTAGGAAGTTGGGATTTTCTATGGGTTTTATTTTTGGCCAATCAATCCGACCTAAGAAATTGTATAGGGATCGGCTGACTATATCCTGTAGCTGCCATATAACTGAACGATCGGAAATGCCATAACTTTGGTGTTTGTAAAGTTGGTGTTTGTAAAGTTAGGAAGTTGGGATTTTCTATGGGTTTTATTTTTGGCCAATCAATACGACCTACCAAATGTCATAAGGATCGGCTGACTATATCCATATAACTGAACAATCGGAAATGCCATATCTTTGGTGTTCGTAAAGTTCGGAAGTTGGGATTTTCTATGGGTTTTATTTTTGGCCAAACAATCCGACCTACCAAATTTTATAGGGATCGGCTGACTATATCCTGTAGCTGCCATATAACTGAACGATCGGAAATGCCATAACTTTGTTGTTTGGAAAGTTAGGAGTTGGGATTTTCTATGGGTTTTATTTTGGCCAATCAATCCGAACTACCAAATTGTATAGGGATCGGCTGACTATAACCTGTAGCTGCCATATAACTGAACGACTATGTCCTAAAGCTCCTATAACTGAACGATCGGAAATGCCATAACTTTGGTGTTTGTAAAGTGAGGAAGTTGGAATTTTCTATGGGTTTTATTTTGGCCAATCAATCCGACCTACCAAATTATAAAGGGATCGGCGGACTATATCCTGTAGCTGCCATATAACTGAGCGACTATGTCCTATAGCTGCCATATAACTGAACGATCGGAAATGCCATAACTTTGGTGTTTGTAAAGTTAGGAAATTGGGATTTTCTATGGGTTTTATTTTTGGCCAATCAATACGACCTACCAAATTTCATAAGGATCGGCTTACTATGTCCTATAGCTGCCATATAACTGAACGATCGGAAATGCCATAACTTTGGTGTTTGTAAAGTTAGGAAGTTGGGATTTTCTATGGGTTTTATTTTTGGCCAATCAATACGACCTACCAAATTTCATAGGGATCGGCTGACTATATCCTATAGCTGCCATATAACTTAACGATCGGAAATGCCATAACTTTGGTGTTTGTAAAGTTGGTGTTTGTAAAGTTAGGAAGTTGGGATTTTCTATGGGATTTATTTTTGGCCAATCAATACGACCTACCAAATGTCATAAGGATCTGCTTACTATATCCATATAACTGAACAATCGGAAATGCCATATCTTTGGTGTTCGAAAAGTTCGGAAGTTGGGATTTTCTATGGGTTTTATTTTTGGCCAATCAATCCGACCTACCAAATTTTATAGGGATCGGCTGACTATATCCTGTAGCTGCCATATAACTGAACGATCGGAAATGTCATAACTTTGTTGTTTGGAAAGTTAGGAAGTTGGGATTTTCTATGGGTTTTATTTTTGGCCAATCAATCCGACCTACCAAATTGTATAGGGATCGGCTGACTATGTCCTAAAGCTGCCATATAACTGAACGATCGGAAATGCCATAACTTTGATGTTTGTAGAGTGAGGAAGTTGGAATTTTCTATGGGTTTTATTTTTGGCCAATCAATACGACCTACCAAATTTCATAAGGATCGGCTTACTATGTCCTATAGCTGCCATATAACTGAACGATCGGAAATGCCATAACTTTGGTGTTTGTAAAGTTAGGAAGTTGGGATTTTCTATGGGTTTTATTTTTGGCCAATCAATACGACCTACCAAATTTCATAGGGATCGGCTGACTATATCCTATAGCTGCCATATAACTTAACGATCGGAAATGCCATAACTTTGGTGTTTGTAAAGTTGGTGTTTGTAAAGTTAGGAAGTTGGGATTTTCTATGGGTTTTATTTTTGGCCAATCAATACGACCTACCAAATGTCATAAGGATCGGCTGACTATATCCATATAACTGAACAATCGGAAATGCCATAACTTTGTTGTTTGGAAAGTTAGGAGTTGGGATTTTCTATGGGTTTTATTTTGGCCAATCAATCCGACCTACCAAATTATAAAGGGATCGGCGGACTATATCCTGTAGCTGCCATATAACTGAACGATCGGAAATGCCATAACTTTGTTGTTTGGAAAGTTAGGAGTTGGGATTTTCTATGGGATTTATTTTGGCCAATCAATCCGAACTACCAAATTGTATAGGGATCGGCTGACTATAACCTGTAGCTGCCATATAACTGAACGACTATGTCCAAAAGCTGCCATATAACTGAACGATCGGAAATGCCATAACTTTGGAGTTTGTAAAGTGAGGAAGTTGGAATTTTCTATGGGTTTTATTTTGGCCAATCAATCCGACCTACCAAATTATAAAGGGATCGGCGGACTATATCCTGTACCTGCCATATAACTGAGCGACTATGTCCTATAGCTGCCATATACCTGAACGATCGGAAATGCCATAACTTTGGTGTTTGTAAAGTTAGGAAATTGGGATTTTCTATGGGTTTTATTTTTGGCCAATCAATACGACCTACCAAATTTCATAAGGATCGGCTGACTATATCCATATAACTGAACAATCGGAAATGCCATAACTTTGGTGTTCGTAAAGTTCGGAAGTTGGGATTTTCTATGGGTTTTATTTTTGGCCAATCAATCCGACCTACCAAATTTAATAGGCATCGGCTGACTATATCCTGTAGCTGCCATATAACTGAACGATCGGAAATGCCATAACTTTGTTGTTTGGAAAGTTAGGAAGTTGGGATTTTCTATGGGTTTTATTTTGGCCAAACAATCCGACCTACCAAATTGTATAGGGATCGGCTGACTATATCCTGTAGCTGCTATATAACTGAACGACTATGTCCTAAAGCTGCCATATAACTGAACGATCGGAAATGCCATAACTTTGGTGTTTGTAAAGTGAGGCAGTTGGAATTTTCTATGGGTTTTATTTTTGGCCAATCAATACGACCTACCAAATTTCATAAGGATCGGCTGACTATGTCCTATATCTGCCATATAACTGAACGATCGGAAATGCCATATTTTTGGTGTTTGTGAAGTTAGGAAGTTGGGATTTTCTTTGGGTTTTATTTTTGGCCAATCAATACGACCTACCAAATTTTATAAGGAACGACCTACAAAATTTCATAAGGATCGGCTGACTATATCCATATAACTGAACAATCGGAAATGCCATATCTTTGGTGTTCGTAATGTTCGGAAGTTGGGATTTTCTTTGGGTTTTTATTTTTGGCCAATCAAACCGACCTACCAAATTCCATAGGGATCGGCTGATCGGAAATGCCATAACTTTGGTGTTTGTAAGGTTCGAAAGTTGGGATTTTCTATGGGTTTTATTTTTGGCCAATCAAACCGACCTACCAAATTTCATAGGGATCGGCTGACTATATCCTATAGCTGCCATATAACTGAACGATCGGAAATGCCATAACTTTGGTGTTCGTAAAGTTAGGAAGTTGGGATTTTCTACCAAATTATATAGGGATCGGCGGACTATATCATGTAGCTGCCATATAACTGAACGACTTTGTCCTATAGCTGCCATATAACTGAACGATCGGAAATGCCATAACTTTGGTGTTTGTAAAGTTAGGAAGTTGGGATTTTCTATGGGTTTTTTTTGTTTGGAAAGTTAGGAAGTTGGGATTTTCTATGGGTTTTATTTTGGCCAATCAATCCGACCTACCAAATTGTATAGGGATCGGCTGACTATAACCTGTAGCTGCCATATAACTGAACGACTATGTCCTAAAGCTGCCATATAACTGAACGATCGGAAATGCCATAACTTTGGTGTTTGTAAAGTGAGGAAGTTGGAATTTTCTATGGGTTTTATTTTGGCCAATCAATCCGACCTACCAAATTATAAAGGGATCGGCGGACTATATCCTGTAGCTGCCATATAACTGAGCGACTATGTCCTATAGCTGCCATATAACTGAACGATCGGAAATGCCATAACTTTATTGTTTGTAAAGTTAGGAAATTGGGATTTTCTATGGGTTTTATTTTTGGCCAATCAATACGACCTACCAAATTTCATAAGGATCGGCTGACTATATCCATATAACTGAACAATCGGAAATGCCATAACTTTGGTGTTCGTAAAGTTCGGAAGTTGGGATTTTCTATGGGTTTTATTTTTGGCCAATCAATCCGACCTACCAAATTTAATAGGCATCGGCTGACTATATCCTGTAGCTGCCATATAACTGAACGATCGGAAATGCCATAACTTTGTTGTTTGGAAAGTTAGGAAGTTGGGATTTTCTATGGGTTTTATTTTGGCCAAACAATCCGACCTACCAAATTGTATAGGGATCGGCTGACTATATCCTGTAGCTGCTATATAACTGAACGACTATGTCCTAAAGCTGCCATATAACTGAACGATCGGAAATGCCATAACTTTGGTGTTTGTAAAGTGAGGCAGTTGGAATTTTCTATGGGTTTTATTTTTGGCCAATCAATACGACCTACCAAATTTCATAAGGATCGGCTGACTATGTCCTATATCTGCCATATAACTGAACGATCGGAAATGCCATATTTTTGGTGTTTGTGAAGTTAGGAAGTTGGGATTTTCTTTGGGTTTTATTTTTGGCCAATCAATACGACCTACCAAATTTTATAAGGAACGACCTACAAAATTTCATAAGGATCGGCTGACTATATCCATATAACTGAACAATCGGAAATGCCATATCTTTGGTGTTCGTAATGTTCGGAAGTTGGGATTTTCTTTGGGTTTTATTTTTGGCCAATCAAACCGACCTACCAAATTCCATAGGGATCGGCTGATCTATAATCGGAAATGCCATAACTTTGGTGTTTGTAAGGTTCGGAAGTTGGGATTTTCTATGGGTTTTATTTTTGGCCAATCAAACCGACCTACCAAATTTCATAGGGATCGGCTGACTATATCCTATAGCTGCCATATAACTGAACGATCGGAAATGCCATAACTTTGGTGTTCGTAAAGTTAGGAAGTTGGGATTTTCTACAAATTATATAGGGATCGGCGGACTATATCATGTAGCTGCCATATAACTGAACGACTTTGTCCTATAGCTGCCATATAACTGAACGATCGGAAATGCCATAACTTTGGTGTTTGTAAAGTTAGGAAGTTGGGATTTTCTATGGGTTTTTTTTTGTTTGGAAAGTTAGGAAGTTGGGATTTTCTATGGGTTTTATTTTGGCCAATCAATCCGACCTACCAAATTGTATAGGGATCGGCTGACTATAACCTGTAGCTGCCATATAACTGAACGACTATGTCCTAAAGCTGCCATATAACTGAACGATCGGAAATGCCATAACTTTGGTGTTTGTAAAGTGAGGAAGTTGGAATTTTCTATGGGTTTTATTTTGGCCAATCAATCCGACCTACCAAATTATAAAGGGATCGGCGGACTATATCCTGTAGCTGCCATATAACTGAGCGACTATGTCCTATAGCTGCCATATAACTGAACGATCGGAAATGCCATAACTTTATTGTTTGTAAAGTTAGGAAATTGGGATTTTCTATGGGTTTTATTTTTGGCCAATCAATACGACCTACCAAATTTCATAAGGATCGGCTGACTATATCCATATAACTGAACAATCGGAAATGCCATAACTTTGTTGTTTGTAAAGTTAGGAAGTTGGGATTTTCTATGGGTTTTATTTTGGCCAATCAATCCGACCTACCAAATTGTATAGGGATCGGCTGACTATATCCTGTAGCTGCCATATAACTGAACGACTATGTCCTAAAGCTGCCATATAACTGAACGATCGGAAATGCCATAACTTTGATGTTTGTAGAGTGAGGAAGTTGGAATTTTCTATGGGTTTTATTTTTGGCCAATCAATCCGACCTACCAAATTTTATAGGGATCGGCTGACTATATCCTGTAGCTGCCATATAACTGAACGATCGGAAATGTCATAACTTTGTTGTTTGGAAAGTTAGGAAGTTGGGATTTTCTATGGGTTTTATTTTGGCCAATCAATCCGACCTACCAAATTGTATAGGGATCGGCTGACTATATCCTGTAGCTGCCATATAACTGAACGATCGGAAATGCCATAACTTTGGTGTTTGTAAAGTTGGTGTTTGTAAAGTTAGGAAGTTGGGATTTTCTATGGGTTTTATTTTTGGCCAATCAATACGACCTACCAAATGTCATAAGGATCGGCTGACTATATCCATATAACTGAACAATCGGAAATGCCATAACTTTGTTGTTTGGAAAGTTAGGAGTTGGGATTTTCTATGGGTTTTATTTTTGGCCAATCAATCCGACCTACCAAATTATAAAGGGATCGGCGGACTATATCCTGTAGCTGCCATATAACTGAACGATCGGAAATGCCATAACTTTGTTGTTTGGAAAGTTAGGAGTTGGGATTTTCTATGGGTTTTATTTTGGCCAATCAATCCGAACTACCAAATTGTATAGGGATCGGCTGACTATAACCTGTAGCTGCCATATAACTGAACGACTATGTCCTAAAGCTGCCATATAACTGAACGATCGGAAATGCCATAACTTTGGAGTTTGTAAAGTGAGGAAGTTGGAATTTTCTATGGGTTTTATTTTGGCCAATCAATCCGACCTACCAAATTATAAAGGGATCGGCGGACTATATCGTGTACCTGCCATATAACTGAGCGACTATGTCCTATAGCTGCCATATAACTGAACGATCGGAAATGCCATAACTTTGGTGTTTGTAAAGTTAGGAAATTGGGATTTTCTATGGGTTTTATTTTTGGCCAATCAATACGACCTACCAAATTTCATAGGGATCGGCTGACTATATCCTATAGCTGCCATATAACTAAACGATCGGAAATGCCATAACTTTGGTGTTTGTAAAGTTGGTGTTTGTAAAGTTAGGAAGTTGGGATTTTCTATGGGTTTTATTTTGGCCAATCAATCCGACCTACCAAATTATAAAGGGATCGGCGGACTATATCCTGTACCTGCCATATAACTGAGCGACTATGTCCTATATACCTGAACGATCGGAAATGCCATAACTTTGGTGTTTGTAAAGTTAGGAAATTGGGATTTTCTATGGGTTTTATTTTTGGCCAATCAATACGACCTACCAAATTTCATAAGGATCGGCTGACTATATCCATATAACTGAACAATCGGAAATGCCATAACTTTGGTGTTCGTAAAGTTCGGAAGTTGGGATTTTCTATGGGTTTTATTTTTGGCCAATCAATCCGACCTACCAAATTTAATAGGCATCGGCTGACTATATCCTGTAGCTGCCATATAACTGAACGATCGGAAATGCCATAACTTTGTGTGTTTGGAAAGTTAGGAAGTTGGGATTTTCTATGGGTTTTATTTTTGGCCAAACAATCCGACCTACCAAATTGTATAGGGATCGGCTGACTATATCCTGTAGCTGCTATATAACTGAACGACTATGTCCTAAAGCTGCCATAAAACTGAACGATCGGAAATGCCATAACTTTGGTGTTTGTAAAGTGAGGCAGTTGGAATTTTCTATGGGTTTTATTTTTGGCCAATCAATACGACCTACCAAATTTCATAAGGATCGGCTGACTATGTCCTATATCTGCCATATAACTGAACGATCGGAAATGCCATATTTTTGGTGTTTGTGAAGTTAGGAAGTTGGGATTTTCTTTGGGTTTTATTTTTGGCCAATCAATACGACCTACCAAATTTTATAGGGAACGACCTACAAAATTTCATAAGGATCGGCTGACTATATCCATATAACTGAACAATCGGAAATGCCATATCTTTGGTGTTCGTAATGTTCGGAAGTTGGGATTTTCTTTGGGTTTTATTTTTGGCCAATCAAACCGACCTACCAAATTCCATAGGGATCGGCTGATCGGAAATGCCATAACTTTGGTGTTTGTAAGGTTCGAAAGTTGGGATTTTCTATGGGTTTTATTTTTGGCCAATCAAACCGACCTACCAAATTTCATAGGGATCGGCTGACTATATCCTATAGCTGCCATATAACTGAACGATCGGAAATGCCATAACTTTGGTGTTCGTAAAGTTAGGAAGTTGGGATTTTCTACCAAATTATATAGGGATCGGCGGACTATATCATGTAGCTGCCATATAACTGAACGACTTTGTCCTATAGCTGCCATATAACTGAACGATCGGAAATGCCATAACTTTGGTGTTTGTAAAGTTAGGAAGTTGGGATTTTTATGGGTTTTTTGTTTGGAAAGTTAGGAAGTTGGGATTTTCTATGGGTTTTATTTTGGCCAATCAATCCGACCTACCAAATTGTATAGGGATCGGCTGACTATAACCTGTAGCTGCCATATAACTGAACGACTATGTCCTAAAGCTGCCATATAACTGAACGATCGGAAATGCCATAACTTTGGTGTTTGTAAAGTGAGGAAGTTGGAATTTTCTATGGGTTTTATTTTGGCCAATCAATCCGACCTACCAAATTATAAAGGGATCGGCGGACTATATCCTGTAGCTGCCATATAACTGAGCGACTATGTCCTATAGCTGCCATATAACTGAACGATCGGAAATGCCATAACTTTATTGTTTGTAAAGTTAGGAAATTGGGATTTTCTATGGGTTTTATTTTTGGCCAATCAATACGACCTACCAAATTTCATAAGGATCGGCTGACTATATCCATATAACTGAACAATCGGAAATGCCATAACTTTGTTGTTTGTAAAGTTAGGAAGTTGGGATTTTCTATGGGTTTTATTTTGGCCAATCAATCCGACCTACCAAATTGTATAGGGATCGGCTGACTATATCCTGTAGCTGCCATATAACTGAACGACTATGTCCTAAAGCTGCCATATAACTGAACGATCGGAAATGCCATAACTTTGATGTTTGTAGAGTGAGGAAGTTGGAATTTTCTATGGGTTTTATTTTTGGCCAATCAATACGACCTACCAAATTTCATAGGGATCGGCTGACTATATCCTGTAGCTGCCATATAACTGAACGATCGGAAATGTCATAACTTTGTTGTTTGGAAAGTTAGGAAGTTGGGATTTTCTATGGGTTTTATTTTGGCCAATCAATCCGACCTACCAAATTGTATAGGGATCGGCTGACTATATCCTGTAGCTGCCATATAACTGAACGACTATGTCCTAAAGCTGCCATATAACTGAACGATCGGAAATGCCATAACTTTGATGTTTGTAGAGTGAGGAAGTTGGAATTTTCTATGGGTTTTATTTTTGGCCAATCAATACGACCTACCAAATTTCATAAGGATCGGCTTACTATGTCCTATAGCTGCCATATAACTGAACGATCGGAAATGCCATAACTTTGGTGTTTGTAAAGTTGGTGTTTGTAAAGTTAGGAAGTTGGGATTTTCTATGGGTTTTATTTTTGGCCAATCAATACGACCTACCAAATGTCATAAGGATCGGCTGACTATATCCATATAACTGAACAATCGGAAATGCCATAACTTTGTTGTTTGGAAAGTTAGGAGTTGGGATTTTCTATGGGTTTTATTTTGGCCAATCAATCCGACCTACCAAATTATAAAGGGATCGGCGGACTATATCCTGTAGCTGCCATATAACTGAACGATCGGAAATGCCATAACTTTGTTGTTTGGAAAGTTAGGAGTTGGGATTTTCTATGGGTTTTATTTTGGCCAATCAATCCGAACTACCAAATTGTATAGGGATCGGCTGACTATAACCTGTAGCTGCCATATAACTGAACGACTATGTCCTAAAGCTGCCATATAACTGAACGATCGGAAATGCCATAACTTTGGAGTTTGTAAAGTGAGGAAGTTGGAATTTTCTATGGGTTTTATTTTGGCCAATCAATCCGACCTACCAAATTATAAAGGGATCGGCGGACTATATCGTGTACCTGCCATATAACTGAGCGACTATGTCCTATAGCTGCCATATAACTGAACGATCGGAAATGCCATAACTTTGGTGTTTGTAAAGTTAGGAAATTGGGATTTTCTATGGGTTTTATTTTTGGCCAATCAATACGACCTACCAAATTTCATAAGGATCGGCTGACTATATCCATATAACTGAACAATCGGAAATGCCATAACTTTGGTGTTCGTAAAGTTCGGAAGTTGGGATTTTCTATGGGTTTTATTTTTGGCCAATCAATCCGACCTACCAAATTTAATAGGCATCGGCTGACTATATCCTGTAGCTGCCATATAACTGAACGATCGGAAATGCCATAACTTTGTTGTTTGGAAAGTTAGGAAGTTGGGATTTTCTATGGGTTTTATTTTGGCCAAACAATCCGACCTACCAAATTGTATAGGGATCGGCTGACTATATCCTGTAGCTGCTATATAACTGAACGACTATGTCCTAAAGCTGCCATATAACTGAACGATCGGAAATGCCATAACTTTGGTGTTTGTAAAGTGAGGCAGTTGGAATTTTCTATGGGTTTTATTTTTGGCCAATCAATACGACCTACCAAATTTCATAAGGATCGGCTGACTATGTCCTATATCTGCCATATAACTGAACGATCGGAAATGCCATATTTTGGTGTTTGTTTGTGAAGTTGGGATTTTCTTTGGGTTTTATTTTTGGCCAATCAATACGACCTACCAAATTTTATAGGGAACGACCTACAAAATTTCATAAGGATCGGCTGACTATATCCATATAACTGAACAATCGGAAATGCCATATCTTTGGTGTTCGTAAAGTTCGGAAGTTGGGATTTTCTATGGGTTTTATTTTTGGCCAATCAAACCGACCTACCAAATTCCATAGGGATCGGCTGATCGGAAATGCCATAACTTTGGTGTTTGTAAGGTTCGAAAGTTGGGATTTTCTATGGGTTTTATTTTTGGCCAATCAAACCGACCTACCAAATTTCATAGGGATCGGCTGACTATATCCTATAGCTGCCATATAACTGAACGATCGGAAATGCCATAACTTTGGTGTTCGTAAAGTTAGGAAGTTGGGATTTTCTACCAAATTATATAGGGATCGGCGGACTATATCATGTAGCTGCCATATAACTGAACGGCTTTGTCCTATAGCTGCCATATAACTGAACGATCGGAAATGCCATAACTTTGGTGTTTGTAAAGTTAGGAAGTTGGGATTTTCTATGGGTTTTTTTGTTTGGAAAGTTAGGAAGTTGGGATTTTCTATGGGTTTTATTTTGGCCAATCAATCCGACCTACCAAATTGTATAGGGATCGGCTGACTATAACCTGTAGCTGCCATATAACTGAACGACTATGTCCTAAAGCTGCCATATAACTGAACGATCGGAAATGCCATAACTTTTGTGTTTGTAAAGTGAGGAAGTTGGAATTTTCTATGGGTTTTATTTTGGCCAATCAATCCGACCTACCAAATTATAAAGGGATCGGCGGACTATATCCTGTAGCTGCCATATAACTGAGCGACTATGTCCTATAGCTGCCATATAACTGAACGATCGGAAATGCCATAACTTTATTGTTTGTAAAGTTAGGAAATTGGGATTTTCTATGGGTTTTATTTTTGGCCAATCAATACGACCTACCAAATTTCATAAGGATCGGCTGACTATATCCATATAACTGAACAATCGGAAATGCCATAACTTTGTTGTTTGGAAAGTTAGGAAGTTGGGATTTTCTATGGGTTTTATTTTGGCCAATCAATCCGACCTACCAAATTGTATAGGGATCGGCTGACTATATCCTGTAGCTGCCATATAACTGAACGACTATCGGCTTACTATGTCCTATAGCTGCCATATAACTGAACGATCGGAAATGCCATAACTTTGGTGTTTGTAAAGTTAGGAAGTTGGGATTTTCTATGGGTTTTATTTTGGCCAATCAATCCGACCTACCAAATTGTATAGGGATCGGCTGACTATATCCTGTAGCTGCCATATAACTGAAAGACTATGTCCTAAAGCTGCCATATAACTGAACGATCGGAAATGCCATAACTTTGATGTTTGTAGAGTGAGGAAGTTGGAATTTTCTATGGGTTTTATTTTTGGCCAATCAATCCGACCTACCAAATTTTATAGGGATCGGCTGACTATATCCTGTAGCTGCCATATAACTGAACGATCGGAAATGTCATAACTTTGTTGTTTGGAAAGTTAGGAAGTTGGGATTTTCTATGGGTTTTATTTTGGCCAATCAATCCGACCTACCAAATTGTATAGGGATCGGCTGACTATATCCTGTAGCTGCCATATAACTGAACGACTATGTCCTAAAGCTGCCATATAACTGAACGATCGGAAATGCCATAACTTTGATGTTTGTAGAGTGAGGAAGTTGGAATTTTCTATGGGTTTTATTTTTGGCCAATCAATACGACCTACCAAATTTCATAAGGATCGGCTTACTATGTCCTATAGCTGCCATATAACTGAACGATCGGAAATGCCATAACTTTGGTGTTCGTAAAGTTCGGAAGTTGGGATTTTCTATGGGTTTTATTTTTGGCCAATCAATCCGACCTACCAAATTTAATAGGCATCGGCTGACTATATCCTGTAGCTGCCATATAACTGAACGATCGGAAATGCCATAACTTTGTTGTTTGGAAAGTTAGGAAGTTGGGATTTTCTATGGGTTTTAAGTTGGGATTTTCTACCAAATTATATAGGGATCGGCGGACTATATCATGTAGCTGCCATATAACTGAACGACTTTGTCCTATAGCTGCCATATAACTGAACGATCGGAAATGCCATAACTTTGGTGTTTGTAAAGTTAGGAAGTTGGGATTTTTGGGTTTTTTTTGTTTGGAAAGTTAGGAAGTTGGGATTTTCTATGGGTTTTATTTTGGCCAATCAATCCGACCTACCAAATTGTATAGGGATCGGCTGACTATAACCTGTAGCTGCCATATAACTGAACGACTATGTCCTAAAGCTGCCATATAACTGAACGATCGGAAATGCCATAACTTTGGTGTTTGTAAAGTGAGGAAGTTGGAATTTTCTATGGGTTTTATTTTGGCCAATCAATCCGACCTACCAAATTATAAAGGGATCGGCGGACTATATCCTGTAGCTGCCATATAACTGAGCGACTATGTCCTATAATTGCCATATAACTGAACGATCGGAAATGCCATAACTTTGTTGTTTGGAAAGTTATCAATCAATCCGAACTACCAAATTGTATAGGGATCGGCTGACTATAACCTGTAGCTGCCATATAACTGAACGACTATGTCCTAAAGCTGCCATATAACTGAACGATCGGAAATGCCATAACTTTGGTGTTTGTAAAGTGAGGAAGTTGGAATTTTCTATGGGTTTTATTTTGGCCAATCAATCCGACCTACCAAATTATAAAGGGATCGGCGGACTATATCCTGTAGCTGCCATATAACTGAGCGACTATGTCCTATAGCTGCCATATAACTGAACGATCGGAAATGCCATAACTTTGGTGTTTGTAAAGTTAGGAAGTTGGGATTTTCTATGGGTTTTATTTTTGGCCAATCAATACGACCTACCAAATTTCATAAGGATCGGCTGACTATATCCATATAACTGAACAATCGGAAATGCCATAACTTTGGTGTTCGTAAAGTTCGGAAGTTGGGATTTTCTATGGGTTTTATTTTTGGCCAATCAATCCGACCTACCAAATTTAATAGGCATCGGCTGACTATATCCTGTAGCTGCCATATAACTGAACGATCGGAAATGCCATAACTTTGTTGTTTGGAAAGTTAGGAAGTTGGGATTTTCTATGGGTTTTATTTTGGCCAATTCACCTACCAAATTTATAGGGATCGGCGGACTATATCATGTAGCTGCCATATAACTGAACGACTTTGTCCTATAGCTGCCATATAACTGAACGATCGGAAATGCCATAACTTTGGTGTTTGTAAAGTTAGGAAGTTGGGATTTTTGGTTTTGTTATGGAAGTTGGGATTTTCTATGGGTTTTATTTTGGCCAATCAATCCGACCTACCAAATTGTATAGGGATCGGCTGACTATAACCTGTAGCTGCCATATAACTGAACGACTATGTCCTAAAGCTGCCATATAACTGAACGATCGGAAATGCCATAACTTTGGTGTTTGTAAAGTTAGGAAGTTGGGATTTTCTATGGGTTTTATTTTGGCCAATCAATCCGACCTACCAAATTTATAAAGGGATCGGCGGACTATATCCTGTAGCTGCCATATAACTGACGACTATGTCCTATAATTGCCATATAACTGAACGATCGGAAATGCCATAACTTTGTTGTTTGGAAAGTTAGGGTCTATTTATCAATCCGACCTACCAAATTGTATAGGGATCGGCTGACTATAACCTGTAGCTGCCATATAACTGAACGACTATGTCCTAAAGCTGCCATATAACTGAACGATCGGAAATGCCATAACTTTGGTGTTTGTAAAGTTAGGAAGTTGGGATTTTCTATGGGTTTTATTTTGGCCAATCAATCCGACCTACCAAATTATAAAGGGATCGGCGGACTATATCCTGTACCTGCCATATAACTGAGCGACTATGTCCTATAGCTGCCATATAACTGAACGATCGGAAATGCCATAACTTTGGTGTTTGTAAAGTTAGGAAGTTGGGATTTTCTATGGGTTTTATTTTTGGCCAATCAATACGACCTACCAAATTTCATAAGGATCGGCTGACTATATCCATATAACTGAACAATCGGAAATGCCATAACTTTGGTGTTTGTAAAGTTCGGAAGTTGGGATTTTCTATGGGTTTTATTTTTGGCCAATCAATCCGACCTACCAAATTTAATAGGGATCGGCTGACTATATCCTGTAGCTGCCATATAACTGAACGATCGGAAATGCCATAACTTTGTTGTTTGGAAAGTTAGGAAGTTGGGATTTTCTATGGGTTTTAAGTTGGGATTTTCTACCAAATTATATAGGGATCGGCGACTATATCATGTAGCTGCCATATAACTGAACGACTTTGTCCTATAGCTGCCATATAACTGAACGATCGGAAATGCCATAACTTTGGTGTTTGTAAAGTTGGAAGTTATTTCTTGGTTTTTTTGTTTGGAAAGTTAGGAAGTTGGGATTTTCTATGGGTTTTATTTTGGCCAATCAATCCGACCTACCAAATTGTCATAGGGATCGGCTGACTATAACCTGTAGCTGCCATATAACTGAACGACTATGTCCTAAAGCTGCCATATAACTGAACGATCGGAAATGCCATAACTTTGGTGTTTGTAAAGTGAGGAAGTTGGAATTTTCTATGGGTTTTATTTTGGCCAATCAATCCGACCTACCAAATTATAAAGGGATCGGCGGACTATATCCTGTAGCTGCCATATAACTGAGCGATCGTATGTCCTATAATTTGCCTATATTTGGAACGATCGGAAATGCCATTTCTTTGTTGTTTGGAAAGTTATCAATCAATCCGAACTACCAAATTGTATAGGGATCGGCTGACTATAACCTGTAGCTGCCATATAACTGAACGACTATGTCCTAAAGCTGCCATATAACTGAACGATCGGAAATGCCATAACTTTGGAGTTTGTAAAGTGAGGAAGTTGGAATTTTCTATGGGTTTTATTTTGGCCAATCAATCCGACCTACCAAATTATAAAGGGATCGGCGGACTATATCGTGTACCTGCCATATAACTGAGCGACTATGTCCTATAGCTGCCATATAACTGAACGATCGGAAATGCCATAACTTTGGTGTTTGTAAAGTTAGGAAATTGGGATTTTCTATGGGTTTTATTTTTGGCCAATCAATACGACCTACCAAATTTCATAAGGATCGGCTGACTATATCCATATAACTGAACAATCGGAAATGCCATAACTTTGGTGTTCGTAAAGTTCGGAAGTTGGGATTTTCTATGGGTTTTATTTTTGGCCAATCAATCCGACCTACCAAATTTAATAGGCATCGGCTGACTATATCCTGTAGCTGCCATATAACTGAACGATCGGAAATGCCATAACTTTGTTGTTTGGAAAGTTAGGAAGTTGGGATTTTCTATGGGTTTTAAGTTGGGATTTTCTACCAAATTATATAGGGATCGGCGGACTATATCATGTAGCTGCCATATAACTGAACGACTTTGTCCTATAGCTGCCATATAACTGAACGATCGGAAATGCCATAACTTTGGTGTTTGTAAAGTTAGGAAGTTGGGATTTTCTATGGGTTTTTTTTTGTTTGGAAAGTTAGGAAGTTGGGATTTTCTATGGGTTTTATTTTGGCCAATCAATCCGACCTACCAAATTGTATAGGGATCGGCTGACTATAACCTGTAGCTGCCATATAACTGAACGACTATGTCCTAAAGCTGCCATATAACTGAACGATCGGAAATGCCATAACTTTGGTGTTTGTAAAGTGAGGAAGTTGGAATTTTCTATGGGTTTTATTTTGGCCAATCAATCCGACCTACCAAATTATAAAGGGATCGGCGGACTATATCCTGTAGCTGCCATATAACTGAGCGACTATGTCCTATAACTGCCATATAACTGAACGATCGGAAATGCCATAACTTTGGTGTTTGTAAAGTTAGGAAATTGGGATTTTCTATGGGTTTTATTTTTGGCCAATCAATACGACCTACCAAATTTCATAAGGATCGGCTGACTATATCCATATAACTGAACAATCGGAAATGCCATAACTTTGTTGTTTGGAAAGTTAGGAAGTTGGGATTTTCTATGGGTTTTATTTTGGCCAATCAATCCGACCTACCAAATTGTATAGGGATCGGCTGACTATATCCTGTAGCTGCCATATAACTGAACGACTATGTCCTAAAGCTGCCATATAACTGAACGATCGGAAATGCCATAACTTTGATGTTTGTAGAGTGAGGTAGTTGGAATTTTCTATGGGTTTTATTTTTGGCCAATCAATACGACCTACCAAATTTCATAAGGATCGGCTTACTATGTCCTATAGCTGTCATATAACTGAACGATCGGAAATGCCATAACTTTGGTGTTTGTAAAGTTAGGAAGTTGGGATTTTCTATGGGTTTTATTTTTGGCCAATCAATACGACCTACCAAATTTCATAGGGATCGGCTGACTATATCCTATAGCTGCCATATAACTTAACGATCGGAAATGCCATAACTTTGGTGTTTGTAAAGTTGGTGTTTGTAAAGTTAGGAAGTTGGGATTTTCTATGGGTTTTATTTTTGGCCAATCAATACGAAAAGTTCGGAAGTTGGGATTTTCTATGGGTTTTATTTTTGGCCAATCAATCAGACCTACCAAATTTTATAGGGATCGGCTGACTATATCCTGTAGCTGCCATATAACTGAACGATCGGAAATGCCATAACTTTGTTGTTTGGAAAGTTAGGAAGTTGGGATTTTCTATGGGTTTTATTTTTGGCCAATCAATCCGACCTACCAAATTGTATAGGGATCGGCTGACTATATCCTGTCTATATGAACGACTATGTCCTAAAGCTGCCATATAACTGAACGATCGGAAATGCCATAACTTTGTAGTTTGGAAAGTTAGGAAGTTGGGATTTTCTATGGGTTTTATTTTGGCCAATCAATCCGACCTAAGAAATTGTATAGGGATCGGCTGACTATATCCTGTAGCTGCCATATAACTGAACGTCTATGTCCTAAAGCTGCCATATAACTGAACGATCGGAAATGCCATAACTTTGATGTTTGTAGAGTGAGGAAGTTGGAATTTTCTATGGGTTTTATTTTTGGCCAATCAATACGACCTACCAAATTTCATAAGGATCGGCTTACTATGTCGTATAGCTGCCATATAACTGAACGATCGGAAATGCCATAACTTTGGTGTTTGTAAAGTTAGGAAGTTGGGATTTTCTATGGGTTTTATTTTTGGCCAATCAATACGACCTACCAAATTTCATAGGGATCGGCTGACTATATCCTATAGCTGCCATATAACTTAACGATCGGAAATGCCATAACTTTGGTGTTTGTAAAGTTGGTGTTTGTAAAGTTAGGAAGTTGGGATTTTCTATGGGTTTTATTTTTGGCCAATCAATACGACCTACCAAATGTCATAAGGATCGGCTGACTATATCCATATAACTGAACAATCGGAAATGCCATATCTTTGGTGTTCGTAAAGTTCGGAAGTTGGGATTTTCTATGGGTTTTATTTTTGGCCAAACAATCCGACCTACCAAATTTTATAGGGATCGGCTGACTATATCCTGTAGCTGCCATATAACTGAACGATCGGAAATGCCATAACTTTGTTGTTTGGAAAGTTAGGAGTTGGGATTTTCTATGGGTTTTATTTTGGCCAATCAATCCGAACTACCAAATTGTATAGGGATCGGCTGACTATAACCTGTAGCTGCCACATAACTGAACGACTATGTCCTAAAGCTGCCATATAACTGAACGATCGGAAATGCCATAACTTTGGTGTTTGGAAAGTTAGGAAGTTGGGATTTTCTATGGGTTTTATTTTTGGCCAATCAATCCGACCTACCAAATTGTATAGGGATCGGCTGACTATATCCTGTAGCTGCCATATAACTGAACGACTATGTCCTAAAGCTGCCATATAACTGAACGATCGGAAATGCCATAACTTTGGTGTTTGTAAAGTGAGGAAGTTGGAATTTTCTATGGGTTTTATTTTTGGCCAATCAATACGACCTACCAAATTTCATAAGGATCGGCTGACTATGTCCTATATCTGCCATATAACTGAACGATCGGAAATGCCATAACTTTGGTGTTTGTGAAGTTTGGAAGTTGGGATTTTCTTTGGGTTTTATTTTTGGCCAATCAATACGACCTACCAAATTTTATAGGGAACGCCTAAAATATAAGGATCGGCTGACTATATCCATATAACTGAACAATCGGAAATGCCATATCTTGGGTGTTCGTAAAGTTCGGAAGTTGGGATTTTCTATGGGTTTTATTTTTGGCCAATCAAACCGACCTACCAAATTCCATAGGATCGGCTGATCGGAAATGCCATAACTTTGGTGTTTGTAAGGTTTGAAAGTTGGGATTTTCTATGGGTTTTATTTTTGGCCAATCAAACCGACCTACCAAATTTCATAGGGATCGGCTGACTATATCCTATAGCTGCCATATAACTGAACGATCGGAAATGCCATAACTTTGGTGTTCGTAAAGTTAGGAAGTTGGGATTTTCTATGGGTTTTATTTTGGCCAATCAATCCGACCTACCAAATTATATAGGGATCGGCTGAACGACTTTGTCCTATAGCTGCCATATAACTGAACGATCGGAAATGCCATAACTTTGGTGTTTGTAAAGTTAGGAAGTTGGGATTTTCTATGGGTTTTTTTTGGCCAATCAATACGACCTACCAAATTTAATAGGGATCGGCTGACTGTATCCTGTAGCTGCCATATAACTGAACGATCGGAAATGCCATAACTTTGTTGTTTGGAAAGTTAGGAAGTTGGGATTTTCTATGGGTTTTATTTTGGCCAATCAATCCGACCTACCAAATTATATAGGGATCGGCGGACTATATCATGTAGCTGCCATATTACTGAACGACAATGTCCTATAGCTGCCATATAACTGAACGATCGGAAATGCCATAACTTTGTTGTTTGGAAAGTTAGGAGTTGGGATTTTCTATGGGTTTTATTTTGGCCAATCAATCCGAACTACCAAATTGTATAGGGATCGGCTGACTATAACCTGTAGCTGCCACATAACTGAACGACTATGTCCTAAAGCTGCCATATAACTGAACGATCGGAAATGCCATAACTTTGGAGTTTGGAAAGTTAGGAAGTTGGGATTTTCTATGGGTTTTATTTTGGCCAATCAATCCGACCTACCAAATTGTATAGGGATCGGCTGACTATATCCTGTAGCTGCCATATAACTGAACGACTATGTCCTAAAGCTGCCATATAACTGAACGATCGGAAATGCCATAACTTTGGTGTTTGTAAAGTGAGGCAGTTGGAATTTTCTATGGGTTTTATTTTTGGCCAATCAATACGACCTACCAAATTTCATAAGGATCGGCTGACTATGTCCTATATCTGCCATATAACTGAACGATCGGAAATGCCATAACTTTGGTGTTTGTGAAGTTAGGAAGTTGGGATTTTCTTTGGGTTTTATTTTTGGCCAATCAATACGACCTACCAAATTTTATAGGGAACGACCTACAAAATTTCATAAGGATCGGCTGACTATATCCATATAACTGAACAATCGGAAATGCCATATCTTGGGTGTTCGTAAAGTTCGGAAGTTGGGATTTTCTATGGGTTTTATTTTTGGCCAATCAAACCGACCTACCAAATTCCATAGGGATCGGCTGATCGGAAATGCCATAACTTTGGTGTTTGTAAGGTTTGAAAGTTGGGATTTTCTATGGGTTTTATTTTTGGCCAATCAAACCGACCTACCAAATTTCATAGGGATCGGCTGACTATATCCTATAGCTGCCATATAACTGAACGATCGGAAATGCCATAACTTTGGTGTTCGTAAAGTTAGGAAGTTGGGATTTTCTATGGGTTTTATTTTTGGCCAATCAATCCGACCTACCAAATTATATAGGGATCGGCGGACTATTTGTAGCTGCCATATAACTGAACGACTTTGTCCTATAGCTGCCATATAACTGAACGATCGGAAATGCCATAACTTTGGTGTTTGTAAAGTTAGGAAGTTGGGATTTTCTATGGGTTTTTTTTGGCCAATCAATACGACCTACCAAATTTAATAGGGATCGGCTGACTGTATCCTGTAGCTGCCATATAACTGAACGATCGGAAATGCCATAACTTTGTTGTTTGGAAAGTTAGGAAGTTGGGATTTTCTATGGGTTTTATTTTGGCCAATCAATCCGACCTACCAAATTATATAGGGATCGGCTGACTATATCCTGTAGCTGCCATATAACTGAACGACTATGTCCTAAAGCTGCCATATAACTGAACGATCGGAAATGCCATAACTTTGGTGTTTGTAAAGTTAGGAAGTTGGGATTTTCTATGGGTTTTATTTTTGGCCAATCAATACGACGTACCAAATTTCATAGGGATCGGCTGACTATATCCTATATCTGCCATATAACTGAACGATCGGAAATGCCATAACTTTGGTGTTTGTGAAGTTAGGAAGTTGGGATTTTCTTTGGGTTTTATTTTTGGCCAATCAATACGACCTACCAAATTTTATAGGGAACGACCTACAAAATTTCATAAGGATCGGCTGACTATATCCATATAACTGAACAATCGGAAATGCCATATCTTTGGTGTTCGTAAAGTTCGGAAGTTGGGATTTTCTATGGGTTTTATTTTTTGGCCAATCAAACCGACCTACCAAGTTTCGTTCGTAAAGTTCGGAAGTTGGGATTTGCTATGGGTTTTATTTTTGGCCAATCAATCTGACCTACCAAATTGTATAGGGATTGGCTGACTATATCCTGTAGCTGCCATATAACTGAACGACTATGTCCTAAAGCTGCCATATAACTAAACGATCGGAAATGCCATAAATTTGATGTTTGTAAAGTGAGGAAGTTGGAATTTTCTAAGTGTTTTATTTTTGGCCAATCAATCCGACATACCAAATTTCATAGGGATTGTCTTACTATATCCTATAGCTGCCATATAACTGAACGATCGGCAATGCCATAACTTTGGTGTTCGTAAAGTTCGGAAGTTGGGATTTTCTATGGGTTTTATTTTTGGCCAATCAATCCAACCTACCAATTTTATAGGGATCGGCTGACTATATCCTGTAGCTGCCATATAACTGAACGATCGGAAATGCCATAACTTTGGTGTTTGGAATGTTAGGAAGTTGGGATTTTCTATGGGTTTTATTTTGGCCAATCAATCCGACCTACCAAATTATATAGGGATCGGCGGACTATATCATGTAGCTGCCATATTACTGAACGACAATGTCCTATAGCTGCCATATAACTGAACGATCGGAAATGCCATAACTTTGGTGTTTGTAAAGTTAGGAAGTTGGGATTTTCTATGGGTTTTTTTTTTGCCAATCAACACGACCTACCAAATTTAATAGGGATCGGCTGACTATATCCTATATAACTACAAATTTCATAAGGTCGGCTGACTATATCCATATAACTGAACAATCGGAAATGCCATAACTTTGGTGTTTGGAAAGTTAGGAAGTTTGGATTTTCTATGGGTTTTATTTTGGCCAATCAATCCGACCTACCAAATTATATAGGGATCGGCGGACTATATCATGTAGCTGCCATATAACTGAACGACTATGTCCTATAGCTGCCATATAACTGAACGATCGGAAATGCCACAACTTTGGTGTTTGTAAAGTTAGGAAGTTGGGATTTTCTATGGGGTTTTTTTTTGGCCAATCAATACGACCTACCAAATTTAATAGGGATCAGCTGACTGTATCCTGTAGCTGCTATATAACTGAACGATCGGAAATGCAATAACTTTGTTGTTTGGAAAGTTAGGAAGTTGGGATTTTCTATGGGTTTTATTTTGGCCAAACAATCCGACCTACCAAATTGTATAGGGATCGGCTGACTATATCCTGTAGCTGCCATATAACTGAACGACTATGTCCTAAAGCTGCCATATAACTGAACGATCGGAAATGCCATAACTTTGGTGTTTGTAAAGTGAGGAAGTTGGAATTTTCTATGGGTTTTATTTTTGGCCAATCAATACGACCTACCAAATTTCATAAGGATCGGCTGACTATGTCCTATATCTGCCATATAACTGAACGATCGGAAATGCCATAAATTTGGTGTTTGTGAAGTTAGGAAGTTGGGATTTTCTTTGGGTTTTATTTTTGGCCAATCAATATGACCTACAAAATTTCATAAGGATCGGCTGACTATATCCATATAACTGAACAATCGGAAATGCCATATCTTTGGTGTTCGTAAAGTTCGGAAGTTGGGATTTTCTATGGGTTTTTATTTTTGGCCAATCAAACCGACCTACCAAATTCCTATAGGGATCGGCTGATCGGCATATATCCTGTATTATAACTTTTGTGTTCGTAAAGTTCGGAAGTTGGGATTTTCTATGGGTTTTATTTTTGCCCAATCAAACCGACCTACCAAATTTTTCCATAGGGATCGTAATATATCCTTAGCTTATAGAACGATCGGAAATGCCATAACTTTGGTGTTTGTAAGGGTCGAAAGTTGGGATTTTCTATGGGTTTTATTTTTGGCCAATCAAACCGACCTACCAAATTTCATAGGGATCGGCTGACTATATCCTATAGCTGCCATATAACTGAACGATCGGAAATGCCATAACTTTGGTGTTTGTAAAGTTAGGAAGTTGGGATTTTCTATGGGTTTAATTTTTGGCCAATCAATACGATCTACCAAATGCCATAAGGACCGACTGATCGGAAATGCCATAACTTTGGTGTTTGCAAGGTTCGAAAGTTGGGATTTTCTATGTGTTTTATTTTTGGCCAATCAATCCGACATACCAAATTTCATAGGGATTGTCTTACTATATCCTATAGCTGCCATATAACTGAACGATCGGCATCGTAAAGTTCGGAAGTTGGGATTTTCTATGGGTTTTATTTTTGGCCAATCAATCCAACCTAGCAAATTTTATAGGGATCGGCTGAATATATCCTGTAGCTGCCATATAACTGAACGATCGGAAATGCCATAACTTTGGTGTTTGGAATGTTAGGAATTTGGGATTTTCTATGGGTTTTATTTTGGCCAATCAATCCGACCTACCAAATTATATAGGGATCGGCGGACTATATCCTGTAGCTGCCATATAACTGAGCGATTATGTCCTATAGCTGCCATATAACTGAACGATCGGAAATGCCATAACTTTGGTGTTTGTAAAGTTAGGAAGTTGGGATTTTCTATGGGTTTTATTTTTGGCCAATCAACACGACCTACCAAATTTAATAGGGATCGGCTGACTATATCCATATAACTGAACAATCGGAAATGCCATATCTTTGGTGTTCGTAAAGTTCGGAAGTTGGGATTTTCTATGGGTTTTATTTTTGGCCAATCAATCCGACCTACCAAATTTTATAGGGATCGGCTGACTATATCCTGTAGCTGCCATATAACTGAACGACTATGTCCTATAGCTGCCATATAACTGAACGATCGGAAATGCCATAACTTTGGTGTTTGTAAAGTTAGGAAGTTGGGATTTTCTATGGGTTTTATTTTTGGCCAATCAATACGACCTACCAAATTTCATAAGGATCGGCTGACTATATCCATATAACTGAACAATCGGAAATGCCATATCTTTGGTGTTCGTAAAGTTCGGAAGTTGGGATTTTCTATGGGTTTTATTTTTGGCCAATCAAACCGACCTACCAAATTTCATAAGGATCGGCTTACTATGTCCTATAGCTGCCATATAACTGAACGATCGGAAATGCCATAACTTTGGTGTTTGTGAAGTTAGGAAGTTGGGATTTTCTTTGGGTTTTATTTTTGGCCAATCAATACGACCTACCAAATTTTATAGGGATCGGCGGACTATATCCTGTAGCTGCCATATAACTGAACGATTATGTCCTAAAGCTGCCATATAACTAAACGATCGGAAATGCCATAACTTTGATGTTTGTAAAGTGAGGAAGTTGGAATTTTCTATGTGGTTTATTTTTGGCCAATCAATCCGACATACCAAATTGTATAGGGATTGGCTGACTATATCCTGTAGCTGCCATATAACTGAACGACCATGTCCTAAAGCTGCCATATAACTAAACGATCGGAAATGCCATAACTTTGGTGTTTGGAAAGTTAGGAAGTTGGGATTTTCTATGGGTTTTATTTTGGCCAATCAATCCGACCTACCAAATCTTATAGGGATCGGCTGACTATATCCTGTGCATTCTCATGTAGCTGCCATATAACTGAACGATCGGAAATGCCATAACTTTGGTGTTTGTAAAGTTAGGAAGTTGGGATTTTCTATGGGTTTTATTTTTGGCCAATCAATACGACCTACCAAATTTCATAAGGATCGGCTGACTATATCCATATAACTGAACAATCGGAAATGCCATAACTTTGGTGTTCGTAAAATTCGGAAGTTGGGATTTTCTATGGGTTTTATTTTTGGCCAATCAATACGATCTACCAAATGCCATAAGGACCGGCTGATCGGAAATGCCATAACTTTGGTGTTTGCAAGGTTCGAAAGTTGGGATTTTCTATGTGTTTTATTTTTGGCCAATCAATCCGACATACCAAATTTCATAGGGATTGTCTTACTACATCCTATAGCTGCCATATAACTGAACGATCGGCCATTTTTTGTTCGTAAAGTTCGGAAGTTGGGATTTTCTATGGGTTTTATTTTTGGCCAATCAATCCAACCTAGCAAATTTTATAGGGATCGGCTGAATATATCCTGTAGCTGCCATATAACTGAACGATCGGAAATGCCATAACTTTGGTGTTTGGAATGTTAGGAAGTTGGGATTTTCTATGGGTTTTATTTTGGCCAATCAATCCGACCTACCAAATTATATAGGGATCGGCGGACTATATCCTGTAGCTGCCATATAACTGAGCGATTATGTCCTATAGCTGCCATATAACTGAACGATCGGAAATGCCATAACTTTGGTGTTTGTAAAGTTAGGAAGTTGGGATTTTCTATGGGTTTTATTTTTGGCCAATCAATACGACCTACCAAATTTCATAAGGATCGGCTGACTATATCCATATAACTGAACAATCGGAAATGCCATATCTTTGGTGTTCGTAAAGTTCGGAAGTTGGGATTTTCTATGGGTTTTATTTTTGGCCAATCAAACCGACCTACCAAATTTCATAAGGATCGGCTTACTATGTCCTATAGCTGCCATATAACTGAACGATCGGAAATGCCATAACTTTGGTGTTTGTGAAGTTAGGAAGTTGGGATTTTCTTTGGGTTTTATTTTTGGCCAATCAATACGACCTACCAAATTTTATAGGGATCGGCGGACTATATCCTGTAGCTGCCATTTAACTGAACGATTATGTCCTAAAGCTGCCATATAACTAAACGATCGGAAATGCCATAACTTTGATGTTTGTAAAGTGAGGAAGTTGGAATTTTCTATGTGGTTTATTTTTGGCCAATCAATCCGACATACCAAATTGTATAGGGATTGGCTGACTATATCCTGTAGCTGCCATATAACTGAACGACCATGTCCTAAAGCTGCCATATAACTAAACGATCGGAAATGCCATAACTTTGGTGTTTGTAAAGTTAGGAAGTTGGGATTTTCTATGGGTTTTATTTTTGGCCAATCAATCCAACCTAGCAAATTTTATAGGGATCGGCTGAATATATCCTGTAGCTGCCATATAACTGAACGATCGGAAATGCCATAACTTTGGTGTTTGTAAAGTTAGGAAGTTGGGATTTTCTATGGGTTTTATTTTTGGCCAATCAATACGACCTACCAAATTTCATAAGGATCGGCTGACTATATCCATATAACTGAACAATCGGAAATGCCATATCTTTGGTGTTCGTAAAGTTCGGAAGTTGGGATTTTCTATGGGTTTTATTTTTTGGCCAATCAAACCGACCTACCAAGTTTCGTTCGTAAAGTTCGGAAGTTGGGATTTGCTATGGGTTTTATTTTTGGCCAATCAATCCGACCTACCAAATTGTATAGGGATTGGCTGACTATATCCTGTAGCTGCCATATAACTGAACGACTATGTCCTAAAGCTGCCATACAACTAAACGATCGGAAATGCCATAACTTTGATGTTTGTAAAGTGAGGAAGTTGGAATTTTCTATGTGTTTTATTTTTGGCCATTCAATCCGACATACCAAATTTCATAGGGATTGTCTTACTATATCCTATAGCTGCCATATAACTGAACGATCGGCAATGCCATAACTTTGGTGTTCGTAAAGTTCGGAAGTTGGGATTTTCTATGGGTTTTATTTTTGGCCAATCAATCCAACCTACCAATTTTATAGGGATCGGCTGACTATATCCTGTAGCTGCCATATAACTGAACGATCGGAAATGCCATAACTTTGGTGTTTGGAATGTTAGGAAGTTGGGATTTTCTATGGGTTTTATTTTGGCCAATCAATCCGACCTACCAAATTATATAGGGATCGGCGGACTATATCATGTAGCTGCCATATTACTGAACGACTATGTCCTATAGCTGCCATATAACTGAACGATCGGAAATGCCATAACTTTGGTGTTTGTAAAGTTAGGAAGTTGGGATTTTCTATGGGTTTTTTTTGGCCAATCAACACGACCTACCAAATTTAATAGGGATCGGCTGACTATATCCTATATACGACCTACAAAATTTCATAAGGATCGGCTGACTATATCCATATAACTGAACAATCGGAAATGCCATAACTTTGGTGTTTGGAAAGTTAGGAAGTTTGGATTTTCTATGGGTTTTATTTTGGCCAATCAATCCGACCTACCAAATTATATAGGGATCGGCGGACTATATCATGTAGCTGCCATATAACTGAACGACTATGTCCTATAGCTGCCATATAACTGAACGATCGGAAATGCCATAACTTTGGTGTTTGTAAAGTTAGGAAGTTGGGATTTTCTATGGGGTTTTTTTTTGGCCAATCAAACCGACCTACCAAATTCCATAGGGATCGGCTGATCGGCAATGCCATAACTTTTGTGTTCGTAAAGTTCGGAAGTTGGGATTTTCTATGGGTTTTATTTTTGGCCAATCAAACCGACCTACCAAATTCCATAGGGATCGGCTGATCGGAAATGCCATAACTATTGTGTTTGTAAGGTTCGAAAGTTGGGATTTTCTATGGGTTTTATTTTTGGCCAATCAACCGACCTACCAAATTCCATAGGGCTGATCGGAAATGCCATAACTTTGGTGTTTGTAAGGGTCGAAAGTTGAGATTTTCTATGGGTTTTATTTTTGGCCAATCAAACCGACCTACCAAATTTCATAGGGATCGGCTGACTATATCCTATAGCTGCCATATAACTGAACGATCGAAAATGCCATAACTTTGGTGTTTGTAAAGTTAGGAAGTTGGGATTTTCTATGAGTTTTATTTTTGGCCAATCAATACGATCTACCAAATGCCATAAGGACCGGCTGATCGGAAATGCCATAACTTTGGTGTTTGCAAGGTTCGAAAGTTGGGATTTTCTATGTGTTTTATTTTTGGCCAATCAATCCGACATACCAAATTTCATAGGGATTGTCTTACTATATCCTATAGCTGCCATATAACTGAACGATCGGCATCGTAAAGTTCGGAAGTTGGGATTTTCTATGGGTTTTATTTTTGGCCAATCAATCCAACCTAGCAAATTTTATAGGGATCGGCTGAATATATCCTGTAGCTGCCATATAACTGAACGATCGGAAATGCCATAACTTTGGTGTTTGGAATGTTAGGAATTTGGGATTTTCTATGGGTTTTATTTTGGCCAATCAATCCGACCTACCAAATTATATAGGGATCGGCGGACTATATCCTGTAGCTGCCATATAACTGAGCGATTATGTCCTATAGCTGCCATATAACTGAACGATCGGAAATGCCATAACTTTGGTGTTTGTAAAGTTAGGAAGTTGGGATTTTCTATGGGTTTTATTTTTGGCCAATCAATACGACCTACCAAATTTCATAAGGATCGGCTGACTATATCCATATAACTGAACAATCGGAAATGCCATATCTTTGGTGTTCGTAAAGTTCGGAAGTTGGGATTTTCTATGGGTTTTATTTTTGGCCAATCAATCCGACCTACCAAATTTTATAGGGATCGGCTGACTATATCATGTAGCTGCCATATAACTGAACGATCGGAAATGCCATAACGTTGGTGTTTGGAAAGTTAGGAAGTTGGGATTTTCTATGGGTTTTATTTTGGCCAATCAATCCGACCTACCAAATCTTATAGGGATCGGCTGACTATATCCTGTAGCTGCCATATAACTGAACGACAATGTCCTATAGCTGCCATATAACTGAACGATCGGAAATGCCATAACTTTGGTGTTTGTAAAGTTAGGAAGTTGGGATTTTCTATGGGTTTTATTTTTGGCCAATCAATACGACCTACCAAATTTTATAAGGATCGGCTGACTATATCCATATAACTGAACAATCGGAAATGCCATATCTTTGGTGTTCGTAAAGTTCGAAAGTTGGGATTTTCTATGGGTTTTATTTTTGGCCAATCAAACCGACCTACCAAATTTCATAGGGATCGGCTGACTATATCCTATAGCTGCCATATAACTGAACGATCGGAAATGCCATAACTTTGGTGTTTGTAAAGTTAGGAAGTTGGGATTTTCTATGGGTTTTATTTTTGGCCAATCAATACGACCTACCAAATTTTATAGGGATCGGCTGACTATATCCTGTAGCTGCCATATAACTGAACGATCGGAAATGCCATAAAGTTAGGAAGTTGGGATTTTCTATGGGTTTTATTTTGGCCAATCAATCTGACCTACCAAATTGTATAGGGATCGGCTGACTATATCCTGTAGCTGCCTTATAACTGAACGACTATGTCCTAAAGCTGCCATATAACTGAACGATCGGAAATGCCATAACTTTGATGTTTGTAAAGTGAGGAAGTTGGAATTTTCTATGGGTTTTATTTTTGGCCAATCAATCCGACCTACCAAATTTTATAGGGATCGGCTGACTATATCCTATAGCTGCCATATAACTGAACGATCGGAAATGCCATAACTTTGGTGTTTGTAAAGTTAGGAAGTTGGGATTTTCTATGGGTTTTATTTTTGGCCAATCAATACGACCTACCAAATTTCATAAGGATCGGCTGACTATATCCATATAACTGAACAATCGGAAATGCCATATCTTTGGTGTTTGTAAAGTTCGGAAGTTGGGATTTTCTATGGGTTTTATTTTTGGCCAATCAATCCGACCTACCAAATTTCATAAGGATCGGCTTACTATGTCCTATAGCTGCCATATAACTGAACGATCGGAAATGCCATAACTTTGGTGTTTGTAAAGTTAGGAAGTTGGGATTTTCTATGGGTTTTATTTTTGGCCAATCAATCCGACCTAAGAAATTGTATAGGGATCGGCTGACTATATCCTGTAGCTGCCTTATAACTGAACGATCGGAAATGCCATAACTTGGTGTTTGAAAGTTAGGAAGTTGGGATTTTCTATGGGTTTTATTTTTGGCCAATCAATCTGACCTACCAAATTGTATAGGGATCGGCTGACTATATCCTGTAGCTGCCTTATAACTGAACGACTATGTCCTAAAGCTGCCATATAACTGAACGATCGGAAATGCCATAACTTTGGTGTTTGTAAAGTTAGGAAGTTGGGATTTTCTATGGGTTTTATTTTTGGCCAATCAATACGACCTACCAAATTTCATAAGGGATCGGCTGACTATATCCTATAGCTGCCATATAACTGAACGATCGGAAATGCCATAACTTTGGTGTTTGTAAAGTTAGGAAGTTGGGATTTTCTATGGGTTTTATTTTTGGCCAATCAATACGACCTACCAAATTTCATAAGGATCGGCTGACTATATCCATATAACTGAACAATCGGAAATGCCATATCTTTGGTGTTCGTAAAGTTCGGAAGTTGGGATTTTCTATGGGTTTTATTTTTGGCCAATCAATCCGACCTACCAAATTTTATAGGGATCGGCTGACTATATCCTGTAGCTGCCATATAACTGAACGATCGGAAATGCCATAACTTTGGTGTTTGGAAAGTTAGGAAGTTGGGATTTTCTATGGGTTTTATTTTGGCCAATCAATCCGACCTACCAAATTATATAGGGATCGGCGGACTATATCCTGTAGCTGCCATATAACTGAGCGATTATGTCCTATAGCTGCCATATAACTGAACGATCGGAAATGCCATAACTTTGGTGTTTGTAAAGTTAGGAAGTTGGGATTTTCTATGGGTTTTATTTTTGGCCAATCAATACGACCTACCAAATTTCATAAGGATCGGCTGACTATATCCATATAACTGAACAATCGGAAATGCCATATCTTTGGTGTTCGTAAAGTTCGGAAGTTGGGATTTTCTATGGGTTTTATTTTTGGCCAATCAAACCGACCTACCAAATTTCATAAGGATCGGCTTACTATGTCCTATAGCTGCCATATAACTGAACGATCGGAAATGCCATAACTTTGGTGTTTGTGAAGTTAGGAAGTTGGGATTTTCTTTGGGTTTTATTTTTGGCCAATCAATACGACCTACCAAATTTTATAGGGATCGGCTGACTATATCCTGTAGCTGCCATATAACTGAACGATCGGAAATGCCATAACTTTGTTGTTTGGAAAGTTAGGAAGTTGGGATTTTCTATGGGTTTTATTTTGGCCAATCAATCTGACCTACCAAATTGTATAGGGATCGGCTGACTATATCCTGTAGCTGCCTTATAACTGAACGACTATGTCCTAAAGCTGCCATATAACTGAACGATCGGAAATGCCATAACTTTGATGTTTGTAAAGTGAGGAAGTTGGAATTTTCTATGGGTTTTATTTTTGGCCAATCAATACGACCTACCAAATTTCATAGGGATCGGCTGACTATATCCTATAGCTGCCATATAACTGAACGATCGGAAATGCCATAACTTTGGTGTTTGTAAAGTTAGGAAGTTGGGATTTTCTATGGGTTTTATTTTTGGCCAATCAATACGACCTACAAAATTTCATAAGGATCGGCTGACTATATCCATATAACTGAACAATCGGAAATGCCATATCTTTGGTGTTCGTAAAGTTCGGAAGTTGGGATTTTCTATGGGTTTTATTTTTGGCCAATCAATCCGACCTACCAAATTTTATAGGGATCGGCTGACTATATCATGTAGCTGCCATATAACTGAACGATCGGAAATGCCATAACGTTGGTGTTTGGAAAGTTAGGAAGTTGGGATTTTCTATGGGTTTTATTTTGGCCAATCAATCCGACCTACCAAATCTTATAGGGATCGGCTGACTATATCCTGTAGCTGCCATATAACTGAACGACAATGTCCTATAGCTGCCATATAACTGAACGATCGGAAATGCCATAACTTTGGCGTTTGTAAAGTTAGGAAGTTGGGATTTTCTATGGGTTTTATTTTTGGCCAATCAATCGACCTACCAAATTTGATAAGGATCGGCTGACTATATCCATATAACTGAACAATCGGAAATGCCATAACTTTGGTGTTCGTAAAATTCGGAAGTTGGGATTTTCTATGGGTTTTATTTTTGGCCAATCAATACGATCTACCAAATGCCATAAGGACCGGCTGATCGGAAATGCCATAACTTTGGTGTTTGCAAGGTTCGAAAGTTGGGATTTTCTATGTGTTTTATTTTTGGCCAATCAATCCGACATACCAAATTTCATAGGGATTGTCTTACTATATCCTATAGCTGCCATATAACTGAACGATCGGCATCGTAAAGTTCGGAAGTTGGGATTTTCTATGGGTTTTATTTTTGGCCAATCAATCCAACCTAGCAAATTTTATAGGGATCGGCTGAATATATCCTGTAGCTGCCATATAACTGAACGATCGGAAATGCCATAACTTTGGTGTTTGGAATGTTAGGAAGTTGGGATTTTCTATGGGTTTTATTTTGGCCAATCAATCCGACCTACCAAATTATATAGGGATCGGCGGACTATATCCTGTAGCTGCCATATAACTGAGCGATTATGTCCTATAGCTGCCATATAACTGAACGATCGGAAATGCCATAACTTTGGTGTTTGTAAAGTTAGGAAGTTGGGATTTTCTATGGGTTTTATTTTTGGCCAATCAATACGACCTACCAAATTTCATAAGCATCGGCTGACTATATCCATATAACTGAACAATCGGAAATGCCATATCTTTGGTGTTCGTAAAGTTCGGAAGTTGGGATTTTCTATGGGTTTTATTTTTGGCCAATCAAACCGACCTACCAAATTTCATAAGGATCGGCTTACTATGTCCTATAGCTGCCATATAACTGAACGATCGGAAATGCCATAACTTTGGTGTTTGTGAAGTTAGGAAGTTGGGATTTTCTTTGGGTTTTATTTTTGGCCAATCAATACGACCTACCAAATTTTATAGGGATCGGCTGACTATATCCTGTAGCTGCCATATAACTGAACGATCGGAAATGCCATAACTTTGGTGTTTGTAAAGTTAGGAAGTTGGGATTTTCTATGGGTTTTATTTTGGCCAATCAATCTGACCTACCAAATTGTATAGGGATCGGCTGACTATATCCTGTAGCTGCCTTATAACTGAACGACTATGTCCTAAAGCTGCCATATAACTGAACGATCGGAAATGCCATAACTTTGATGTTTGTAAAGTGAGGAAGTTGGAATTTTCTATGGGTTTTATTTTTGGCCAATCAATACGACCTACCAAATTTCATAGGGATCGGCTGACTATATCCTATAGCTGCCATATAACTGAACGATCGGAAATGCCATAACTTTGGTGTTTGTAAAGTTAGGAAGTTGGGATTTTCTATGGGTTTTATTTTTGGCCAATCAATACGACCTACAAAATTTCATAAGGATCGGCTGACTATATCCATATAACTGAACAATCGGAAATGCCATATCTTTGGTGTTCGTAAAGTTCGGAAGTTGGGATTTTCTATGGGTTTTATTTTTGGCCAATCAATCCGACCTACCAAATTTTATAGGGATCGGCTGACTATATCATGTAGCTGCCATATAACTGAACGATCGGAAATGCCATAACGTTGGTGTTTGGAAAGTTAGGAAGTTGGGATTTTCTATGGGTTTTATTTTGGCCAATCAATCCGACCTACCAAATCTTATAGGGATCGGCTGACTATATCCTGTAGCTGCCATATAACTGAACGACAATGTCCTATAGCTGCCATATAACTGAACGATCGGAAATGCCATAACTTTGGCGTTTGTAAAGTTAGGAAGTTGGGATTTTCTATGGGTTTTATTTTTGGCCAATCAATCGACCTACCAAATTTGATAAGGATCGGCTGACTATATCCATATAACTGAACAATCGGAAATGCCATAACTTTGGTGTTCGTAAAATTCGGAAGTTGGGATTTTCTATGGGTTTTATTTTTGGCCAATCAATACGATCTACCAAATGCCATAAGGACCGGCTGATCGGAAATGCCATAACTTTGGTGTTTGCAAGGTTCGAAAGTTGGGATTTTCTATTTTTATTTTTGGCCAATCAATCCGACATACCAAATTTCATAGGGATTGTCTTACTATATCCTATAGCTGCCATATAACTGAACGATCGGCATCGTAAAGTTCGGAAGTTGGGATTTTCTATGGGTTTTATTTTTGGCCAATCAATCCAACCTAGCCAATTTTATAGGGATCGGCTGAATATATCCTGTAGCTGCCATATAACTGAACGATCGGAAATGCCATAACTTTGGTGTTTGGAATGTTAGGAAGTTGGGATTTTCTATGGGTTTTATTTTGGCCAATCAATCCGACCTACCAAATTATATAGGGATCGGCGGACTATATCCTGTAGCTGCCATATAACTGAGCGATTATGTCCTATAGCTGCCATATAACTGAACGATCGGAAATGCCATAACTTTGGTGTTTGTAAAGTTAGGAAGTTGGGATTTTCTATGGGTTTTATTTTTGGCCAATCAATACGACCTACCAAATTTCATAAGCATCGGCTGACTATATCCATATAACTGAACAATCGGAAATGCCATATCTTTGGTGTTCGTAAAGTTCGGAAGTTGGGATTTTCTATGGGTTTTATTTTTGGCCAATCAAACCGACCTACCAAATTTCATAAGGATCGGCTTACTATGTCCTATAGCTGCCATATAACTGAACGATCGGAAATGCCATAACTTTGGTGTTTGTGAAGTTAGGAAGTTGGGATTTTCTTTGGGTTTTATTTTTGGCCAATCAATACGACCTACAAAATTTTATAGGGATCGGCTGACTATATCCTGTAGCTGCCATATAACTGAACGATCGGAAATGCCATAACTTTGTTGTTTGGAAAGTTAGGAAGTTGGGATTTTCTATGGGTTTTATTTTGGCCAATCAATCTGACCTACCAAATTGTATAGGGATCGGCTGACTATATCCTGTAGCTGCCTTATAACTGAACGACTATGTCCTAAAGCTGCCATATAACTGAACGATCGGAAATGCCATAACTTTGATGTTTGTAAAGTTAGGAAGTTGGGATTTTCTATGGGTTTTATTTTTGGCCAATCAATCGACCTACCAAATTTGATAAGGATCGGCTGACTATATCCATATAACTGAACAATCGGAAATGCCATAACTTTGGTGTTCGTAAAATTCGGAAGTTGGGATTTTCTATGGGTTTTATTTTTGGCCAATCAATACGATCTACCAAATGCCATAAGGACCGGCTGATCGGAAATGCCATAACTTTGGTGTTTGCAAGGTTCGAAAGTTGGGATTTTCTATGTGTTTTATTTTTGGCCAATCAATCCGACATACCAAATTTCATAGGGATTGTCTTACTATATCCTATAGCTGCCATATAACTGAACGATCGGCATCGTAAAGTTCGGAAGTTGGGATTTTCTATGGGTTTTATTTTTGGCCAATCAATCCAACCTAGCAAATTTTATAGGGATCGGCTGAATATATCCTGTAGCTGCCATATAACTGAACGATCGGAAATGCCATAACTTTGGTGTTTGGAATGTTAGGAAGTTGGGATTTTCTATGGGTTTTATTTTGGCCAATCAATCCGACCTACCAAATTATATAGGGATCGGCGGACTATATCCTGTAGCTGCCATATAACTGAGCGATTATGTCCTATAGCTGCCATATAACTGAACGATCGGAAATGCCATAACTTTGGTGTTTGTAAAGTTAGGAAGTTGGGATTTTCTATGGGTTTTATTTTTGGCCAATCAATACCACCTACCAAATTTCATAAGCATCGGCTGACTATATCCATATAACTGAACAATCGGAAATGCCATATCTTTGGTGTTCGTAAAGTTCGGAAGTTGGGATTTTCTATGGGTTTTATTTTTGGCCAATCAAACCGACCTACCAAATTTCATAAGGATCGGCTTACTATGTCCTATAGCTGCCATATAACTGAACGATCGGAAATGCCATAACTTTGGTGTTTGTGAAGTTAGGAAGTTGGGATTTTCTTTGGGTTTTATTTTTGGCCAATCAATACGACCTACAAAATTTTATAGGGATCGGCTGACTATATCCTGTAGCTGCCATATAACTGAACGATCGGAAATGCCATAACTTTGTTGTTTGGAAAGTTAGGAAGTTGGGATTTTCTATGGGTTATATTTTGGCCAATCAATCTGACCTACCAAATTGTATAGGGATCGGCTGACTATATCCTGTAGCTGCCTTATAACTGAACGACTATGTCCTAAAGCTGCCATATAACTGAACGATCGGAAATGCCATAACTTTGATGTTTGTAAAGTGAGGAAGTTGGAATTTTCTATGGGTTTTATTTTTGGCCAATCAATACGACCTACCAAATTTCATAGGGATCGGCTGACTATATCCTATAGCTGCCATATAACTGAACGATCGGAAATGCCATAACTTTGGTGTTTGTAAAGTTAGGAAGTTGGGATTTTCTATGGGTTTTATTTTTGGCCAATCAATACGACCTACCAAATTTCATAAGGATCGGCTGACTATATCCATATAACTGAACAATCGGAAATGCCATATCTTTGGTGTTCGTAAAGTTCGGAAGTTGGGATTTTCTATGGGTTTTATTTTTGGCCAATCAATCCGACCTACCAAATTTTATAGGGATCGGCTGACTATATCATGTAGCTGCCATATAACTGAACGATCGGAAATGCCATAACGTTGGTGTTTGGAAAGTTAGGAAGTTGGGATTTTCTATGGGTTTTATTTTGGCCAATCAATCCGACCTACCAAATCTTATAGGGATCGGCTGACTATATCCTGTAGCTGCCATATAACTGAACGACAATGTCCTATAGCTGCCATATAACTGAACGATCGGAAATGCCATAACTTTGGTGTTTGTGAAGTTAGGAAGTTGGGATTTTCTATGGGTTTTATTTTTGGCCAATCAATACGACCTTCCAAATTTTATAGGGATCCGCTGACTATATCCTGTAGCTGCCATATAACTGAACGATCGAATAAACTTTGATGTTTGTAAAGTGAGGAGACTGAACGATCGGAAATGCCATAAGTTTGGTGTTTGTAAAGTTAGGAAGTTGGGATTTTCTATGGGTTTTATTTTTGGCCAATCAATCGACCTACCAAATTTGATAAGGATCGGCTGAATATATCCATATAACTGAACAATCGGAAATGCCATAACTTTGGTGTTCGTAAAATTCGGAAGTTGGGATTTTCTATGGGTTTTATTTTTGGCCAATCAATCCGACCTACCAAATTTCATAGGGATCGGCTGACTATATCCTATAGCTGCGATATAACTGAACGATCTGAAATGCCATAACTTTGGTGTTTGTAAAGTTAGGAAGTTGGGATTTTCTATGGGTTTTATTTTTGGCCAATCATCGACCTACCAAATTTAATAAGGATCGGCTGACTATATCCATATAACTGAACAATCGGAAATGCCATAACTTTGGTGTTCGTAAAATTCGGAAGTTGGGATTTTCTATGGGTTTTATTTTTGGCCAATCATCCGACCTACCAAATTTCATAGGGATCGGCTGACTATATCCTATAGCTGCCATATAACTGAACGATCGGAAATGACATAACTTTGGTGTTTGTAAAGTTAGGAAGTTGGGATTTTCTATGGGTTTTATTTTTGGCCAATCAAACCGACCTACCAAATTCCATAGGGATCAGCTGATCGGAAATGCCATAACTTTGGTGTTTGGAATGTTAGGAATTTGGGATTTTCTATGGGTTTTATTTTGGCCAATCAATCCGACCTACCAAATTATATAGGGATCGGCGGACTATATCCTGTAGCTGCCATATAACTGAGCGATTATGTCCTATAGCTGCCATATAACTGAACGATCGGAAATGCCATAACTTTGGTGTTTGTAAAGTTAGGAAGTTGGGATTTTCTATGGGTTTTATTTTTGGACAATCAATACGACCTACCAAATTTCATAAGGATCGGCTGACTATATCCATATAACTGAACAATCGGAAATGCCATATTTTTGGTGTTCGTAAAGTTCGGAAGTTGGGATTTTCTATGGGTTTTATTTTTGGCCAATCAATCCGACCTACCAAATTTTATAGGGATCGGCTGACTATATCATGTTGCTGCCATATAACTGAACGATCGGAAATGCCATAACGTTGGTGTTTGGAAAGTTAGGAAGTTGGGATTTTCTATGGGTTTTATTTTGGCCAATCAATCCGACCTACCAAATCTTATAGGGATCGGCTGACTATATCCTGTAGCTGCCATATAACTGAACGACAATGTCCTATAGCTGCCATATAACTGAACGATCGGAAATGCCATAACTTTGGTGTTTGTGAAGTTAGGAAGTTGGGATTTTCTTTGGGTTTTATTTTTGGCCAATCAATACGACCTACCAAATTTTATAGGGATCGGCTGACTATATCCTGTAGCTGCCATATAACTGAACGATCGGAAATGCCATAACTTTGTTGTTTGGAAAGTTAGGAAGTTGGGATTTTCTATGGGTTTTATTTTGGCCAATCAATCTGACCTACCAAATTGTATAGGGATCGGCTGACTATATCCTGTAGCTGCCTTATAACTGAACGACTATGTCCTAAAGCTGCCATATAACTGAACGATCGGAAATGCCATAACTTTGATGTTTGTAAAGTGAGGAAGTAACTGAACGATCGGAAATGCCATAACTTTGGCGTTTGTAAAGTTAGGAAGTTGGGATTTTCTATGGGTTTTATTTTTGGCCAATCAATCGACCTACCAAATTTGATAAGGATCGGCTGACTATATCCATATAACTGAACAATCGGAAATGCCATAACTTTGGTGTTCGTAAAATTCGGAAGTTGGGATTTTCTATGGGTTTTATTTTTGGCCAATCATCCGACCTACCAAATTTCATAGGGATCGGCTGACTATATCCTATAGCTGCCATATAACTGAACGATCTGAAATGCCATAACTTTGGTGTTTGTAAAGTTAGGAAGTTGGGATTTTCTATGGGTTTTATTTTTGGCCAATCATCGACCTACCAAATTTGATAAGGATCGGCTGACTATATCCATATAACTGAACAATCGGAAATGCCATAACTTTGGTGTTCGTAAAATTCGGAAGTTGGGATTTTCTATGGGTTTTATTTTTGGCCAATCATCCGACCTACCAAATTTCATAGGGATCGGCTGACTATATCCTATAGCTGCCATATAACTGAACGATCGGAAATGACATAACTTTGGTGTTTGTAAAGTTAGGAAGTTGGGATTTTCTATGGGTTTTATTTTTGGCCAATCAAACCGACCTACCAAATTCCATAGGGATCAGCTGATCGGAAATGCCATAACTTTGGTGTTTGTAAGGTTCGAAAGTTGGGATTTTCTATGGGTTTTATTTTTGGCCAATCAAACCGACCTACCAAATTTCATAGGGATCGGCTGACTATATCCTATAGCTGCCATATAACTGAAATGCCATAACTTTGGTGTTCGTAAAGTTAGGAAGTTGGGATTTTCTATGGGTTTTATGTTTGGCCAATCAATACGATCTACCAAATTTCATAAGGACCGGCTGATCGGAAATGTCATAACTTTGGTGTTTGTAAGTTTCGAAAGTTGGAATTTTCTATGTGTTTTATTTTTGGCCAATCAATCCGACATACCAAATTTCATAGGGATCGGCTGACTATATCCTATAGCTGCCATATAACTGAACGATCGGCAATGCCATATTTTTGGTGTTCGTAAAGTTCGGAAGTTGGGATTTTCTATGGGTTTTATTTTTGGCCAATCAATCCAAACTACCAAATTTTTTAGGGATCGGCTGACTATATCCTGTAGCTGCCATATAACTGAACGATCGGAAATGCCATAACTTTGGTGTTTGGAAAGTTAGGAAGTTTGGATTTTCTATGGGGGTTAAATTGGCCAATCAATCCGACCTACCAAATTATATAGGGATCGGCGGACTATATCCTGTAGCTGCCATATAACTGAACGACTATGTCCTATAGCTGCCATATAACTGAACGATCGGAAATGCCATAACTTTGTTGTTTGGAAAGTTAGGAAGTTGGTTTTGATTTTCTATGTGTTTTATTTATATTTTGGCCAATCAATACGACCTACAAAATTTCATAAGGATCGGCTGACTATATCCATATAACTGAACAATCGGAAATGCCATATCTTTGGTGTTCGTAAAGTTCGGAAGTTGGGATTTTCTATGGGTTTTATTTTTGGCCAAACAATCCGACCTACCAAATTTTATAGGGATCGGCTGACTATATCCTGTAGCTGCCATATAACTGAACGATCGGAAATGCCATAACTTTGTTGTTTGGAAAGTTAGGAAGTTGGGATTTTCTATGGGTTTTATTTTGGCCAATCAATCCGAACTACCAAATTGTATAGGGATCGGCTGACTATATCCTGTAGCTGCCATATAACTGAACGACTATGTCCTAAAGCTGCCATATAACTGAACGATCGGAAATGCCATAACTTTGGTGTTTGTAAAGTGAGGAAGTTGGAATTTTCTATGGGTTTTATTTTGGCCAATCAATCCGACCTACCAAATTATATAGGGATCGGCGGACTATATCCTATAGCTGCCATATAACTTAACGATCGGAAATGCCATAACTTTGGTGTTTGTAAAGTTAGGAAGTTGGGATTTTCTATGGGTTTTATTTTTGGCCAATCAAACCGACCTACCAAATTCCATAGGGATCAGCTGATCGGAAATGCCATAACTTTGGTGTTTGTAAGGTTCGAAAGATGGGATTTTCTATGGGTTTTATTTTTGGCCAATCAAACCGACCTACCAAATTTCATAGGGATCGGCTGACTATATCCTATAGCTGCCATATAACTGAACGATCGGCAATGCCATATTTTTGGTGTTCGTAAAGTTCGGAAGTTGGGATTTTCTATGGGTTTTATTTTTGGCCAATCAATCCAAACTACCAAATTTTTTAGGGATCGGCTGACTATATCCTGTAGCTGCCATATAACTGAACGATCGGAAATGCCATAACTTTGGTGTTTGGAAAGTTAGGAAGTTTGGATTTTCTATGGGGGTTAAATTGGCCAATCAATCCGACCTACCAAATTATATAGGGATCGGCGGACTATATCCTGTAGCTGCCATATAACTGAACGACTATGTCCTATAGCTGCCATATAACTGAACGATCGGAAATGCCATAACTTTGTTGTTTGGAAAGTTAGGAAGTTGGGATTTTCTATGTGTTTTATTTTGGCCAATCAATACGACCTACAAAATTTCATAAGGATCGGCTGACTATATCCATATAACTGAACAATCGGAAATGCCATATCTTTGGTGTTCGTAAAGTTCGGAAGTTGGGATTTTCTATGGGTTTTATTTTTGGCCAAACAATCCGACCTACCAAATTTTATAGGGATCGGCTGACTATATCCTGTAGCTGCCATATAACTGAACGATCGGAAATGCCATAACTTTGTTGTTTGGAAAGTTAGGAAGTTGGGATTTTCTATGGGTTTTATTTTGGCCAATCAATCCGAACTACCAAATTGTATAGGGATCGGCTGACTATATCCTGTAGCTGCCATATAACTGAACGACTATGTCCTAAAGCTGCCATATAACTGAACGATCGGAAATGCCATAACTTTGGTGTTTGTAAAGTGAGAAAGTTGGGATTTTCTATGGGTTTTATTTTTGGCCAATCAAACCGACCTACCAAATTTCATAGGGATCGGCTGACTATATCCTATAGCTGCCATATAACTGAACGATCGGAAATGACATAACTTTGGTGTTTGTAAAGTTAGGAAGTTGGGATTTTCTATGGGTTTTATTTTTGGCCAATCAAACCGACCTACCAAATTCCATAGGGATCAGCTGATCGGAAATGCCATAACTTTGGTGTTTGTAAGGTTCGAAAGTTGGGATTTTCTATGGGTTTTATTTTTGGCCAATCAAACCGACCTACCAAATTTCATAGGGATCGGCTGACTATATCCTATAGCTGCCATATAACTGAAATGCCATAACTTTGGTGTTCGTAAAGTTAGGAAGTTGGGATTTTCTATGGGTTTTATGTTTGGCCAATCAATACGATCTACCAAATTTCATAAGGACCGGCTGATCGGAAATGTCATAACTTTGGTGTTTGTAAGTTTCGAAAGTTGGAATTTTCTATGTGTTTTATTTTTGGCCAATCAATCCGACATACCAAATTTCATAGGGATCGGCTGACTATATCCTATAGCTGCCATATAACTGAACGATCGGCAATGCCATATTTTTGGTGTTCGTAAAGTTCGGAAGTTGGGATTTTCTATGGGTTTTATTTTTGGCCAATCAATCCAAACTACCAAATTTTTTAGGGATCGGCTGACTATATCCTGTAGCTGCCATATAACTGAACGATCGGAAATGCCATAACTTTGGTGTTTGGAAAGTTAGGAAGTTTGGATTTTCTATGGGGGTTAAATTGGCCAATCAATCCGACCTACCAAATTATATAGGGATCGGCGGACTATATCCTGTAGCTGCCATATAACTGAACGACTATGTCCTATAGCTGCCATATAACTGAACGATCGGAAATGCCATAACTTTGTTGTTTGGAAAGTTAGGAAGTTGGGATTTTCTATGTGTTTTATTTTGGCCAATCAATACGACCTACAAAATTTCATAAGGATCGGCTGACTATATCCATATAACTGAACAATCGGAAATGCCATATCTTTGGTGTTCGTAAAGTTCGGAAGTTGGGATTTTCTATGGGTTTTATTTTTGGCCAAACAATCCGACCTACCAAATTTTATAGGGATCGGCTGACTATATCCTGTAGCTGCCATATAACTGAACGATCGGAAATGCCATAACTTTGTTGTTTGGAAAGTTAGGAAGTTGGGATTTTCTATGGGTTTTATTTTGGCCAATCAATCCGAACTACCAAATTGTATAGGGATCGGCTGACTATATCCTGTAGCTGCCATATAACTGAACGACTATGTCCTAAAGCTGCCATATAACTGAACGATCGGAAATGCCATAACTTTGGTGTTTGTAAAGTGAGGAAGTTGGAATTTTCTATGGGTTTTATTTTGGCCAATCAATCCGACCTACCAAATTATATAGGGATCGGCGGACTATATCCTATAGCTGCCATATAACTTAACGATCGGAAATGCCATAACTTTGGTGTTTGTAAAGTTAGGAAGTTGGGATTTTCTATGGGTTTTATTTTTGGCCAATCAATACGACCTACAAAATTTCATAAGGATCGGCTGACTATATCCATATAACTGAACAATCGGAAATGCCATATCTTTGGTGTTCGTAAAGTTCGGAAGTTGGGATTTTCTATGGGTTTTATTTTTGGCCAAACAATCCGACCTACCAAATTTTATAGGGATCGGCTGACTATATCCTGTAGCTGCCATATAACTGAACGATCGGAAATGCCATAACTTTGTTGTTTGGAAAGTTAGGAAGTTGGGATTTTCTATGGGTTTTATTTTGGCCAATCAATCCGACCTACCAAATTGTATAGGGATCGGCTGACTATATCCTGTAGCTGCCATATAACTGAACGACTATGTCCTAAAGCTGCCACATAACTGAACGATCGGAAATGCCATAACTTTGATGTTTGTAGAGTGAGGAAGTTGGAATTTTCTATGGGTTTTATTTTTGGCCAATCAATCCGACCTACCAAATTTTATAGGGATCGGCTGACTATATCCTGTAGCTGCCATATAACTGAACGATCGGAAATGCCATAACTTTGTTGTTTGGAAAGTTAGGAAGTTGGGATTTTCTATGCGTTTTATTTTGGCCAATCAATCCGACCTACCAAATCTTATAGGGATCGGCTGACTATATCCTGTAGCTGCCATATAACTGAACGACTATGTCCTAAAGCTGCCATATAACTGAACGATCGGAAATGCCGTAACTTTGATGTTTGTAGAGTGAGGAAGTTGGAATTTTCTATGGGTTTTATTTTTGGCCAATCAATACGACCTACCAAATTTCATAAGGATCGGCTTACTATGTCCCATAGCTGCCATATAACTGAACGATCGGAAATGCCAATCCTTTGGTGTTTGTAAAGTTAGGAAGTTGGGATTTTCTATGGGTTTTATTTTTGGCCAATCAATACGACCTACCAAATTTCATAGGGATCGGCTGACTATATCCTATAGCTGCCATATAACTTAACGATCGGAAAGCCCATAACTTTGGTGTTTGTAATGTTGGTGTTTGTAAAGTTAGGAAGTTGGGATTTTCTAAGGGTTTTATTTTTGGCCAATCAATACGACCTACCAAATGTCATAAGGATCGACTGACTATATCCATATAACTGAACAATCGGAAATGCCATATCTTTGGTGTTCGTAAAGTTCGGAAGTTGGGATTTTCTATGGGTTTTATTTTTGGCCAAACAATCCGACCTACCAAATTTTATAGGGATCGGCTGACTATATCCTGTAGCTGCCATATAACTGAACGATCGGAAATGCCATAACTTTGTTGTTTGGAAAGTTAGGAAGTTGGGATTTTCTATGGGTTTTATTTTGGCCAATCAATCCGAACTACCAAATTGTATAGGGATCGGCTGACTATATCCTGTAGCTGCCATATAACTGAACGACTATGTCCTAAAGCTGGCATATAACTGAACGATCGGAAATGCCATAACTTTGGTGTTTGTAAAGTGAGGAAGTTGGAATTTTCTATGTGTTTTATTATGGCCAATCAATCCGACCTACCAAATTATATAGGGATCGGCGGACTATATCCTGTAGCTGCCATATAACTGAGCGACTATGTCCTATAGCTGCCATTAACTGAACGATCGGAAATGCCATAACTTTGGTGTTTGTAAAGTTAGGAAGTTGGGATTTTCTATGGGTTTTATTTTTGGCCAATCAATACGACCTACCAAATGTCATAAGGATCGACTGACTATATCCATATAACTGAACAATCGGAAATGCCATATCTTTGGTGTTCGTAAAGTTCGGAAGTTGGGATTTTCTATGGGTTTTATTTTTGGCCAAACAATCCGACCTACCAAATTTTATAGGGATCGGCTGACTATATCCTGTAGCTGCCATATAACTGAACGATCGGAAATGCCATAACTTTGTTGTTTGGAAAGTTAGGAAGTTGGGATTTTCTATGGGTTTTATTTTGGCCAATCAATCCGAACTACCAAATTGTATAGGGATCGGCTGACTATATCCTGTAGCTGCCATATAACTGAACGACTATGTCCTAAAGCTGGCATATAACTGAACGATCGGAAATGCCATAACTTTGGTGTTTGTAAAGTGAGGAAGTTGGAATTTTCTATGTGTTTTATTATGGCCAATCAATCCGACCTACCAAATTATATAGGGATCGGCGGACTATATCCTATAGCTGCCATATAACTGGCGACTATGTCCTATAGCTGCCATTAACTGAACGATCGGAAATGCCATAACTTTGGTGTTTGTAAAGTTAGGAAGTTGGGATTTTCTATGGGTTTTATTTTTGGCCAATCAATACGACCTACCAAATTTCATAAGGATCGGCTGACTATATCCATATAACTGAACAATCGGAAATGCCATAACTTTGGTGTTCGTAAAGTTCGGAAGTTGGGATTTTCTATGGGTTTTATTTTTGGCCAATCAATCCGACCTACCAAATTTAATAGGCATCGGCTGACTATATCCTGTAGCTGCCATATAACTGAACGATCGGAAATGCCATAACTTTGTTGTTTGGAAAGTTAGGAAGTTGGGATTTTCTATGGGTTTTATTTTGGCCAAACAATCCGACCTACCAAATTGTATAGGGATCGGCTGACTATATCCTGTAGCTGCCATATAATTGAACGACTATGTCCTATATCTGCCATATAACTGAACGATCGGAAATGCCATAACTTTGGTGTTTGTGAAGTTAGGAAGTTGGGATTTTCTATGGGTTTTATTTTTGGCCAATCAATACGACCTACCAAATTTCAAAGGGTCGGCTGACTATATCCATATAACTGAACAATCGGAAATGCCATAACTTTGGTGTTCGTAAAGTTCGGAAGTTGGGATTTTCTATGGGTTTTATTTTTGGCCAATCAATCCGACCTACCAAATTTAATAGGCATCGGCTGACTGTATCCTGTAGCTGCCATATAACTGAACGATCGGAAATGCCATAACTTTGTTGTTTGGAAAGTTAGGAAGTTGGGATTTTCTATGGGTTTTATTTTGGCCAAACAATCCGACCTACCAAATTGTATAGGGATCGGCTGACTATATCCTGTAGCTGCCATATAACTGAACGACTATGTCCTAAAGCTGCCATATAACTGAACGATAGGAAATGCCATAACTTTGGTGTTTGTAAAGTGAGGAAGTTGGAATTTTCTATGGGTTTTATTTTTGGCCAATCAAACCGACCTACCAAATTTCATAAGGATCGGCTGACTATGTCCTATATCTGCCATATAACTAAACGATCGGAAATGCCATAACTTTGGTGTTTGTGAAGTTAGGAAGTTGGGATTTTCTTTGGGTTTTATTTTTGGCCAATCAATACGACCTACCAAATTTTATAGGGAACGACCTACAAAATTTCATAAGGATCGGCTGACTATATCCATATAACTGAACAATCGGAAATGCCATATCTTTGGTGTTCGTAAAGTTCGGAAGTTGGGATTTTCTATGGGTTTTATTTTTGGCCAATCAAACCGACCTACCAAATTCCATAGGGATCGGCTGATCGGAAATGCCATAACTTTGGTGTTTGTAAAGTTCGAAAGTTGGGATTTTCTATGGGTTTTATTTTTGGCCAATCAAACCGACCTACCAAATTTCATAAGGATCGGCTGACTATGTCCTATATCTGCCATATAACTAAACGATCGGAAATGCCATAACTTTGTTGTTTGGAAAGTTAGGAAGTTGGGATTTTCTATGGGTTTTATTTTGGCCAAACAATCCGACCTACCAAATTGTATAAGGATCGGCTGACTATATCCTGTAGCTGCCATATAACTGAACGACTATGTCCTAAAGCTGCCATATAACTGAACGATCGGAAATGCCATAACTTTGGTGTTTGTAAAGTGAGGAAGTTGGAATTTTCTATGGGTTTTATTTTTGGCCAATCAATACGACCTACCAAATTTCATAAGGATCGGCTGACTATGTCCTATATCTGCCATATAACTGAACGATCGGAAATGCCATAACTTTGGTGTTTGTGAAGTTAGGAAGTTGGGATTTTCTTTGGGTTTTATTTTTGGCCAATCAATACGACCTACCAAATTTTATAGGGAACGACCTACAAAATTTCATAAGGATCGGCTGACTATATCCATATAACTGAACAATCGGAAATGCCATATCTTTGGTGTTCGTAAAGTTCGGAAGTTGGGATTTTCTATGGGTTTTATTTTTGGCCAATCAAACCGACCTACCAAATTCCATAGGGATCGGCTGATCGGAAATGCCATAACTTTGGTGTTTGTAAAGTTCGAAAGTTGGGATTTTCTATGGGTTTTATTTTTGGCCAATCAAACCGACCTACCAAATTTCATAAGGATCGGCTGACTATGTCCTATATCTGCCATATAACTAAACGATCGGAAATGCCATAACTTTGATGTTTGTAAAGTGAGGAAGTTGGAATTTTCTATGGGTTTTATTTTTGGCCAATCAATACGACCTACCAAATTTCATAGGGATCGGCTGACTATATCCTATAGCTGTCATATAACTGAACGATCGGAAATGCCATAACTTTGGTGTTTGTAAAGTTAGGAAGTTGGGATTTTCTATGGGTTTTATTTTTGGCCAATCAAACCGACCTTCCAAATTCCATAGGGATCGGCTTACTATATCCTATAGCTGCCATATAACTGAACGATCGGAAATGCCATAACTTTGGTGTTTGTAAAGTTAGGAAGTTGGGATTTTCTATGGGTTTTATTTTTGGCCAATCAATACGACCTACCAAATTTTATAGGGAACGACCTTCAAAATTTCATAAGGATCGGCTGACTATATCCATATAACTGAACAATCGGAAATGCCATATCTTTGGTGTTCGTAAAGTTCGGAAGTTGGGATTTTCTATGGGTTTTATTTTTGGGTTTTATTTTCTATGGGTTTTATTTTTGGCCAATCAAACCGACCTACCAAATTTCATAGGGATCGGCTTACTATATCCTATAGCTGCCATATAACTGAACGATCGGAAATGCCATAACTTTGGTGTTTGTAAAGTTAGGAAGTTGGGATTTTCTTTGGGTTTTATTTTTGGCCAATCAATACGACCTACCAAATTTTATAGGGAACGACCTTCAAAATTTCATAAGGATCGGCTGACTATATCCATATAACTGAACAATCGGAAATGCCATATCTTTGGTGTTCGTAAAGTTCGGAAGTTGGGATTTTCTATGGGTTTTATTTTTGGCCAATCAAACCGACCTACCAAATTCCATAGGGATCGGCTGATCGGAAATGCCATAACTTTGGTGTTTGTAAGGTTCGAAAGTTGGGATTTTCTATGGGTTTTATTTTTGGCCAATCAAACCGACCTACCAAATTTCATAAGGATCGGCTGACTATGTCCTATATCTGCCATATAACTAAACGATCGGAAATGCCATAACTTTGATGTTTGTAAAGTGAGGAAGTTGGAATTTTCTATGGGTTTTATTTTTGGCCAATCAATACGACCTACCAAATTTCATAGGGATCGGCTGACTATATCCTATAGCTGTCATATAACTGAACGATCGGAAATGCCATAACTTTGGTGTTTGTAAAGTTAGGAAGTTGGGATTTTCTATGGGTTTTATTTTTGGCCAATCAAACCGACCTTCCAAATTCCATAGGGATCGGCTGATCGGAAATGCCATAACTTTGGTGTTTGTAAGGGTCGAAAGTTGAGATTTTCTATGGGTTTTATTTTTGGCCAATCAAACCGACCTACCAAATTTCATAGGGATCGGCTGACTATATCCTATAGCTGCCATATAACTGAACGATCGGAAATGCCATAACTTTGGTGTTTGTAAAGTTAGGAAGTTGGGATTTTCAATACGACCTACCAAATTTAATAGGGATCGGCTGACTGTATCCTGTAGCTGCCATATAACTGAACGATCGGAAATGCCATAACTTTGTTGTTTGGAAAGTTAGGAAGTTGGGATTTTCTATGGGTTTTATTTTGGCCAAACAATCCGACCTACCAAATTGTATAGGGATCGGCTGACTATATCCTGTAGCTGCCATATAACTGAACGACTATGTCCTAAAGCTGCCATATAACTGAACGATCGGAAATGCCATAACTTTGGTGTTTGTAAAGTTAGGAAGTTGGGATTTTCTATGGGTTTTATTTTTGGCCAATCAAACCGACCTTCCAAATTTCATAAGGATCGGCTGACTATGTCCTATATCTTCCATATAACTGAACGATCGGAAATGCCATAACTTTGGTGTTTGTGAAGTTAGGAAGTTGGGATTTTCTTTTGGTTTTATTTTTGGACAATCAATACGACCTACCAAATTTTATAGGGAACGACCTACAAAATTTCATAAGGATCGGCTGACTATATCCATATAACTGAACAATCGGAAATGCCATATCTTTGGTGTTCGTAAAGTTCGGAAGTTGGGATTTTCTATGGGTTTTATTTTTGGGTTTTATTTTCTATGGGTTTTATTTTTGGCCAATCAAACCGACCTACCAAATTCCATAGGGATCGGATGATCGGAAATGCCATAACTTTGGTGTTTGTAAGGTTCGAAAGTTGGGATTTTCTATGGGTTTTATTTTTGGCCAATCAAACCGACCTACCAAATTTCATAAGGATCGGCTGACTATGTCCTATATCTGCCATATAACTAAACGATCGGAAATGCCATAACTTTGATGTTTGTAAAGTGAGGAAGTTGGAATTTTCTATGGGTTTTATTTTTGGCCAATCAATACGACCTACCAAATTTCATAGGGATCGGCTGACTATGTCCTATATCTGCCATATAACTAAACGATCGGAAATGCCATAACTTTGATGTTTGTAAAGTGAGGAAGTTGGAATTTTCTATGGGTTTTATTTTTGGCCAATCAATACGACCTACCAAATTTCATAGGGATCGGCTGACTATATCCTATAACTGTCATATAACTGAACGATCGGAAATGCCATAACTTTGGTGTTTGTAAAGTTAGGAAGTTGGGATTTTCTATGGGTTTTATTTTTGGCCAATCAAACCGACCTTCCAAATTCCATAGGGATCGGCTGATCGGAAATGCCATAACTTTGGTGTTTGTAAGGGTCGAAAGTTGAGATTTTCTATGGGTTTTATTTTTGGCCAATCAAACCGACCTACCAAATTTCATAGGGATCGGCTGACTATATCCTATAGCTGCCATATAACTGAACGATCGGAAATGCCATAACTTTGGTGTTTGTAAAGTTAGGAAGTTGGGATTTTCTTTGGGTTTTATTTTTGGCCAATCAATACGACCAACCAAATTTTATAGGGAACGACCTACAAAATTTCATAAGGATCGGCTGACTATATCCATATAACTGAACAATCGGAAATGCCATATCTTTGGTGTTCGTAAAGTTCGGAAGTTGGGATTTTCTATGGGTTTTATTTTTGGCCAATCAAACCGACCTACCAAATTCCATAGGGATCGGCTGATCGGAAATGCCATAACTTTGGTGTTTGTAAGGTTCGAAAGTTAGGATTTTCTATGGGTTTTATTTTTGGCCAATCAAACCGACCTACCAAATTTCATAAGGATCGGCTGACTATGTCCTATATCTGCCATATAACTAAACGATCGGAAATGCCATAACTTTGATGTTTGTAAAGTGAGGAAGTTGGAATTTTCTATGAGTTTTATTTTTGGCCAATCAATACGACCTACCAAATTTCATAGGGATCGGCTGACTATATCCTATAGCTGTCATATAACTGAACGATCGGAAATGCCATAACTTTGGTGTTTGTAAAGTTAGGAAGTTGGGATTTTCTATGGGTTTTATTTTTGGCCAATCAAACCGACCTTCCAAATTCCATAGGGATCGGCTGATCGGAAATGCCATAACTTTGGTGTTTGTAAGGGTCGAAAGTTGAGATTTTCTATGGGTTTTATTTTTGGCCAATCAAACCGACCTACCAAATTTCATAGGGATCGGCTGACTATATCCTATAGCTGCCATATAACTGAACGATCGGAAATGCCATAACTTTGGTGTTTGTAAAGTTAGGAAGTTGGAATTTTCTATGGGTTTTATTTTTGGCCAATCAAACCGACCTACCAAATTCCATAGGGATCGGCTGATCGGAAATGCCATAACGTTGGTGTTTGTAAGGTTCGAAAGTTGGGATTTTTATGTGTTTTATTTTTGGCCAATCAATCCGACATACCAAATTTCATAGGGATTGTCTTACTATATCCTATAGCTGCCATATAACTGAACGATCGGCAATGCCATAACTTTGGTGTTCGTAAAGTTCGGAAGTTGGGATTTTCTATGGGTTTTATTTTTGGCCAATCAATCCAACCTACCAAATTTTATAGGGATCGGCTGACTATATCCTGTAGCTGCCATATAACTGAACGATCGGAAATGCCATAACTTTGGTGTTTGGAATGTTAGGAAGTTGGGATTTTCTATGGGTTTTATTTTGGCCAATCAATCCGACCTACCAAATTATATAGGGATCGGCGGACTATATCCTGTAGCTGCCATATAACTGAGCGATTATGTCCTATAGCTGCCATATAACTGAACGATCGGAAATGCCATAACTTTGGTGTTTGTAAAGTTAGGAAGTTGGGATTTTCTATGGGTTTTATTTTTGGCCAATCAATCCAACCTACCAAATTTTATAGGGATCGGCTGACTATATCCATATAACTGAACAATCGGAAATGCCATATCTTTGGTGTTTGTAAGGGTCGAAAGTTGAGATTTTCTATGGGTTTTATTTTTGGCCAATCAAACCGACCTACCAAATTTCATAGGGATCGGCTGACTATATCCTATAGATGCCATATAACTGAACGATCGGAAATGCCATAACTTTGGTGTTTGTGAAGTTAGGAAGTTGGGATTTTCTTTGGGTTTTATTTTTGGCCAATCAATACGACCTACCAAATTTCATAGGGATCGGCTGACTATATCCTATAGCTGTCATATAACTGAACGATCGGAAATGCCATAACTTTGGTGTTTGTAAAGTTAGGAAGTTGGGATTTTCTATGGGTTTTATTTTTGGCCAATCAAACCGACCTTCCAAATTCCATAGGGATCGGCTGATCGGAAATGCCATAACTTTGGTGTTTGTAAGGGTCGAAAGTTGAGATTTTCTATGGGTTTTATTTTTGGCCAATCAAACCGACCTACCAAATTTCATAGGGATCGGCTGACTATATCCTATAGCTGCCATATAACTGAACGATCGGAAATGCCATAACTTTGGTGTTTGTAAAGTTAGGAAGTTGGAATTTTCTATGGGTTTTATTTTTGGCCAATCAAACCGACCTACCAAATTCCATAGGGATCGGCTGATCGGAAATGCCATAACGTTGGTGTTTGTAAGGTTCGAAAGTTGGGATTTTTTATGTGTTTTATTTTTGGCCAATCAATCCGACATACCAAATTTCATAGGGATTGTCTTACTATATCCTATAGCTGCCATATAACTGAACGATCGGCAATGCCATAACTTTGGTGTTCGTAAAGTTCGGAAGTTGGGATTTTCTATGGGTTTTATTTTTGGCCAATCAATCCAACCTACCAAATTTTATAGGGATCGGCTGACTATATCCTGTAGCTGCCATATAACTGAACGATCGGAAATGCCATAACTTTGGTGTTTGGAATGTTAGGAAGTTGGGATTTTCTATGGGTTTTATTTTGGCCAATCAATCCGACCTACCAAATTATATAGGGATCGGCGGACTATATCCTGTAGCTGCCATATAACTGAGCGATTATGTCCTATAGCTGCCATATAACTGAACGATCGGAAATGCCATAACTTTGGTGTTTGTAAAGTTAGGAAGTTGGGATTTTCTATGGGTTTTATTTTTGGCCAATCAATCCAACCTACCAAATTTTATAGGGATCGGCTGACTATATCCATATAACTGAACAATCGGAAATGCCATATCTTTGGTGTTTGTAAGGGTCGAAAGTTGAGATTTTCTATGGGTTTTATTTTTGGCCAATCAAACCGACCTACCAAATTTCATAGGGATCGGCTGACTATATCCTATAGATGCCATATAACTGAACGATCGGAAATGCCATAACTTTGGTGTTTGTGAAGTTAGGAAGTTGGGATTTTCTTTGGGTTTTATTTTTGGCCAATCAATACGACCTACCAAATTTTATAGGGAACGACCTACAAAATTTCATAATGATCGGCTGACTATATCCATATAACTGAACAATCGGAAATGCCATATCTTTGGGGTTCGTAAAGTTCGGAAGTTGGGATTTTCTATGGGTTTTATTTTTGGCCAATCAAACCGACCTACCAAATTCCATAGGGATCGGCTGATCGGAAATGCCATAACTTTGGTGTTTGTAAGGTTCGAAAGTTGGGATTTTCTATGGGTTTTATTTTTGGCCAATCAAACCGACCTACCAAGTTTCGTTCGTAAAGTTCGGAAGTTGGGATTTGCTATGGGTTTTATTTTTGGCCAATCAATCTGACATACCATATTGTATAGGGATTGGCTGACTATATCCTGTAGCTGCCATATAACTGAACGACTATGTCCTAAAGCTGCCATATAACTAAACGATCGGAAATGCCATAACTTTGATGTTTGTAAAGTGAGGAAGTTGGAATTTTCTATGGGTTTTATTTTTGGCCAATCAATACGACCTACCAAATTTCATAGGGATCGGCTGACTATATCCTATAGCTGTCATATAACTGAACGATCGGAAATGCCATAACTTTGGTGTTTGTAAAGTTAGGAAGTTGGGATTTTCTATGGGTTTTATTTTTGGCCAATCAAACCGACCTACTAAATTCCATAGGGATCGGCTGATCGGAAATGCCATAACTTTGGTGTTTGTAAGGGTCGAAAGTTGAGATTTTCTATGGGTTTTATTTTTGGCCAATCAAACCGACCTACCAAATTTCATAGGGATCGGCTGACTATATCCTATAGCTGCCATATAACTGAACGATCGGAAATGCCATAACTTTGGTGTTTGTAAAGTTAGGAAGTTGGGATTTTCTATAAGTTTTATTTTTGGCCAATCAATACGATCTACCAAATGCCATAAGGACCGGCTGATCGGAAATGCCATAACTTTGGTGTTTGCAAGGTTCGAAAGTTGGGATTTTCTATGTGTTTTATTTTTTGCCAAATTTCATAGGGATTGTCTTACTATATCCTATAGCTGCCATATAACTGAACGATCGGCAATGCCATAACTTTGGTGTTCGTAAAGTTCGGAAGTTGGGATTTTCTATGGGTTTTATTTTTGGCCAATCAATCCAACCTACCAAATTTTATAGGGATCGGCTGACTATATCCTGTAGCTGCCATATAACTGAACGATCGGAAATGCCATAACTTTGGTGTTTGGAATGTTAGGAAGTTGGGATTTTCTATGGGTTTTATTTTGGCCAATCAATCCGACCTACCAAATTATATAGGGATCGGCCGACTATATCCTGTAGCTGCCATATAACTGAGCGATTATGTCCTATAGCTGCCATATAACTGAACTATCGGAAATGCCAAAACTTTGGTGTTTGTAAAGTTAGGAAGTTGGGATTTTCTATGGGTTTTATTTTTGGCCAATCAATACGACCTACCAAATTTCATAAGGATCGGCTGACTATATCCATATAACTGAACAATCGGAAATGCCATATCTTTGGTGTTCGTAAAGTTCGGAAGTTGGGATTTTCTATGGGTTTTATTTTTGGCCAATCAATCCGACCTACCAAATTTTATAGGGATCGGCTGACTATATCCTGTAGCTGACATATAACTGAACGATCGGAAATGCCATAACTTTGTTGTTTGGAAAGTTAGGAAGTTGGGATTTTCTATGGGTTTTATTTTGGCCAATCAATCCGAACTGCCAAATTGTATAGGGATCGACGGACTATATCCTGTAGCTGCCATATAACTGAACGATCGGAAATGCCATAACTTTGGTGTTTGTAAAGTTAGAAAGTTGGGATTTTCTATGGGTTTTATTTTTGGCCAATCAAACCGACCTACCAAATTCCATAGGGATCGGCTGATCGGAAATGCCATAACTTTGGTGTTTGTAAGGTTCGAAAGTTGGGATTTTCTATGGGTTTTATTTTTGGCCAATCAAACCGACCTACCAAATTTCATAGGGATCGGCTGACTATATCCTATAGCTGCCATATAACTGAACGATCGGAAATGCCATAACTTTGGTGTTTGGAATATTAGAAAGTTGGGATTTTTTATGGGTTTTATTTTGGCCAATCAATCCGACCTACCAAATTATATAGGGATCGGCGGACTATATCCTGTAGCTGCCATATAACTGAGCGATTATGTCCTATAGCTCGGAAGTTCGGAAGTTGGGATTTTCTATGGGTTTTATTTTTGGCCAATCAATCCGACCTACCAAATTTTATAGTGATCGGCTGACTATATCCTGTAGCTGCCATATAACTGAACGATCGGAAATGCCATAACTTTGTTGTTTGGAAAGTTAGGAAGTTGGGATTTTCTATGAGTTTTATTTTGGCCAATCAATCCGACCTACCAAATTATATAGGGATCGGCGGACTATATCCTATAGCTGCCATATAACTGAGCGACTATGTCCTATAGCTGCCATATAACTGAACGATCGGAAATGCCATAACTTTGGTGTTTGTAAAGTTAGGAAGTTGGGATTTTCTATGTGTTTTATTTTTGGCCAATCAATACCAAATTTTATAGGGATCGGCCGACTATATCCTATAGCTGACATATAACTGAACGATCGGAAATGCCATAACTTTGGTGTTTGTAAAGTTAGGAAGTTGGGATTTTCTATGGGATTTATTTTTGGCCAATCAATCCAACCTACCAAATTTTATAGGGATCGGCTTAATATATCCTATAGCTGCTATACAACTTAACGATCGGAAATGCCATAACTTTGGTGTTTGTAAAGTTAGGAAGTTGGGATTGTCTATTGCTTTTATTTTTGGTTTTACTTTTGGATCAGCTGACTATATCCTGTAGCTGCCATATAACTGAACGACTATGTCCTAAAGCTGCCATATAACTGAACGATCGGAAATGCCATAATTTTGGTGTTTGTAAAGCGAGGAAGTTGGAATTTTCTATGGGTTTTATTTTTGGCCTATCAATACGACCTACCAAATTTCATAAGGATCGGCTGACTATATCCTGTAGCTGCCATATAACTGAACGATCGGAAATGCCATAACTTTGGTGTTTGTAAAGTTAGGAAGTTGGGATTTTCTATGGGTTTTATTTTTGGCCAATCAAACCGACCTACTAAATTCCATAGGGATCGGCTGATCGGAAATGCCATAACTTTGGTGTTTGTAAGGGTCGAAAGTTGAGATTTTCTATGGGTTTTATTTTTGGCCAATCAAACCGACCTACCAAATTTCATAGGGATCGGCTGACTATATCCTATAGCTGCCATATAACTGAACGATCGGAAATGCCATAACTTTGGTGTTTGTAAAGTTAGGAAGTTGGGATTTTCTATAAGTTTTATTTTTGGCCAATCAATACGATCTACCAAATGCCATAAGGACCGGCTGATCGGAAATGCCATAACTTTGGTGTTTGCAAGGTTCGAAAGTTGGGATTTTCTATGTGTTTTATTTTTTGCCAAATTTCATAGGGATTGTCTTACTATATCCTATAGCTGCCATATAACTGAACGATCGGCAATGCCATAACTTTGGTGTTCGTAAAGTTCGGAAGTTGGGATTTTCTATGGGTTTTATTTTTGGCCAATCAATCCAACCTACCAAATTTTATAGGGATCGGCTGACTATATCCTGTAGCTGCCATATAACTGAACGATCGGAAATGCCATAACTTTGGTGTTTGGAATGTTAGGAAGTTGGGATTTTCTATGGGTTTTATTTTGGCCAATCAATCCGACCTACCAAATTATATAGGGATCGGCCGACTATATCCTGTAGCTGCCATATAACTGAGCGATTATGTCCTATAGCTGCCATATAACTGAACTATCGGAAATGCCAAAACTTTGGTGTTTGTAAAGTTAGGAAGTTGGGATTTTCTATGGGTTTTATTTTTGGCCAATCAATACGACCTACCAAATTTCATAAGGATCGGCTGACTATATCCATATAACTGAACAATCGGAAATGCCATATCTTTGGTGTTCGTAAAGTTCGGAAGTTGGGATTTTCTATGGGTTTTATTTTTGGCCAATCAATCCGACCTACCAAATTTTATAGGGATCGGCTGACTATATCCTGTAGCTGACATATAACTGAACGATCGGAAATGCCATAACTTTGTTGTTTGGAAAGTTAGGAAGTTGGGATTTTCTATGGGTTTTATTTTGGCCAATCAATCCGAACTGCCAAATTGTATAGGGATCGACGGACTATATCCTGTAGCTGCCATATAACTGAACGATCGGAAATGCCATAACTTTGGTGTTTGTAAAGTTAGAAAGTTGGGATTTTCTATGGGTTTTATTTTTGGCCAATCAAACCGACCTACCAAATTCCATAGGGATCGGCTGATCGGAAATGCCATAACTTTGGTGTTTGTAAGGTTCGAAAGTTGGGATTTTCTATGGGTTTTATTTTTGGCCAATCAAACCGACCTACCAAATTTCATAGGGATCGGCTGACTATATCCTATAGCTGCCATATAACTGAACGATCGGAAATGCCATAACTTTGGTGTTTGGAATATTAGAAAGTTGGGATTTTTTATGGGTTTTATTTTGGCCAATCAATCCGACCTACCAAATTATATAGGGATCGGCGGACTATATCCTGTAGCTGCCATATAACTGAGCGATTATGTCCTATAGCTCGGAAGTTCGGAAGTTGGGATTTTCTATGGGTTTTATTTTTGGCCAATCAATCCGACCTACCAAATTTTATAGTGATCGGCTGACTATATCCTGTAGCTGCCATATAACTGAACGATCGGAAATGCCATAACTTTGTTGTTTGGAAAGTTAGGAAGTTGGGATTTTCTATGAGTTTTATTTTGGCCAATCAATCCGACCTACCAAATTATATAGGGATCGGCGGACTATATCCTATAGCTGCCATATAACTGAGCGACTATGTCCTATAGCTGCCATATAACTGAACGATCGGAAATGCCATAACTTTGGTGTTTGTAAAGTTAGGAAGTTGGGATTTTCTATGTGTTTTATTTTTGGCCAATCAATACCAAATTTTATAGGGATCGGCCGACTATATCCTATAGCTGACATATAACTGAACGATCGGAAATGCCATAACTTTGGTGTTTGTAAAGTTAGGAAGTTGGGATTTTCTATGGGATTTATTTTTGGCCAATCAATCCAACCTACCAAATTTTATAGGGATCGGCTTAATATATCCTATAGCTGCTATACAACTTAACGATCGGAAATGCCATAACTTTGGTGTTTGTAAAGTTAGGAAGTTGGGATTGTCTATTGCTTTTATTTTTGGTTTTACTTTTGGATCAGCTGACTATATCCTGTAGCTGCCATATAACTGAACGACTATGTCCTAAAGCTGCCATATAACTGAACGATCGGAAATGCCATAATTTTGGTGTTTGTAAAGCGAGGAAGTTGGAATTTTCTATGGGTTTTATTTTTGGCCTATCAATACGACCTACCAAATTTCATAAGGATCGGCTGACTATATCCTGTAGCTGCCATATAACTGAACGACTATGTCCTATAGCTGCCATATAACTGAACGATCGGAAATGCCATAACTTTGGTGTTTGTAAAGTTAGGAAGTTGGGATTTTCTATGGGATTTATTTTTGGCCAATCAATCCAACCTACCAAATTTTATAGGGATCGGCTGACTATATCCTATAGCTGCCATATAACTTAACGATCGGAAATGCCATAACTTTGGTGTTTGTAAAGTTAGGAAGTTGGGATTTTCTATGGGTAGCTCCTGTAGCTGCCATATAACTGAACGACTATGTCCTAAAGCTGCCATATAACTGAACGATCGGAAATGCCATAACTTTGGTGTTTGTAAAGTGAGGAAGTTGGGATTTTCTATGGGATTTATTTTTGGCCAATCAATCCAACCTACCAAATTTTATAGGGATCGGCTGACTATATCCTATAGCTGCCATATAACTTAACGATCGGAAATGCCATAACTTTGGTGTTTGTAAAGTTAGGAAGTTGGGATTTTCTATGGGTTTTATTTTTGGTTTTATTTTTGGCCAATCAATACGACCTACCAAATTTCATAAGGATCGGCTGACTATATCCTGTAGCTGACATATAACTGAACGATCGGAAATGCCATAACTTTGTTGTTTGGAAAGTTAGGAAGTTGGGATTTTCTATGGGTTTTATTTTGGCCAATCAATCCGAACTGCCAAATTGTATAGGGATCGACGGACTATATCCTGTAGCTGCCATATAACTGAACGATCGGAAATGCCATAACTTTGGTGTTTGTAAAGTTAGAAAGTTGGGATTTTCTATGGGTTTTATTTTTGGCCAATCAAACCGACCTACCAAATTCCATAGGGATCGGCTGATCGGAAATGCCATAACTTTGGTGTTTGTAAGGTTCGAAAGTTGGGATTTTCTATGGGTTTTATTTTTGGCCAATCAAACCGACCTACCAAATTTCATAGGGATCGGCTGAATATATCCTATAGCTGCCATATAACTGAACGATCGGAAATGCCATAACTTTGGTGTTTGGAATGTTAGAAAGTTGGGATTTTCTATGGGTTTTATTTTGGCCAATCAATCCGACCTACCAAATTATATAGGGATCGGCGGACTATATCCTGTAGCTGCCATATAACTGAGCGATTATGTCCTATAGCTCGGAAGTTCGGAAGTTGGGATTTTCTATGGGTTTTATTTTTGGCCAATCAATCCGACCTACCAAATTTTATAGTGATCGGCTGACTATATCCTGTAGCTGCCATATAACTGAACGATCGGAAATGCCATAACTTTGGTGTTTGGAATGTTAGAAAGTTGGGATTTTCTATGGGTTTTATTTTGGCCAATCAATCCGACCTACCAAATTTTATAGGGATCGGCTGAATATATCCTATAGCTGCCATATAACTGAACGATCGGAAATGCCATAACTTTGGTGTTTGGAATGTTAGAAAGTTGGGATTTTCTATGGGTTTTATTTTGGCCAATCAATCCGACCTACCAAATTATATAGGGATCGGCGGACTATATCCTGTAGCTGCCATATAACTGAGCGATTATGTCCTATAGCTCGGAAGTTGGGATTTTCTATGGGTTTTATTTTTGGCCAATCAATCCGACCTACCAAATTTTATAGTGATCGGCTGACTATATCCTGTAGCTGCCATATAACTGAACGATCGGAAATGCCATAACTTTGTTGTTTTAAAAGTTAGGAAGTTGGGATTTTCTATGAGTTTTATTTTGGCCAATCAATCCGACCTACCAAATTATATAGGGATCGGCGGACTATATCTTATAGCTGCCATATAACTGAACGATCGGAAATGCCATAACTTTGGTGTTTGTAAAGTTAGGAAGTTGGGATTTTCTATGTGTTTTATTTTTGGCCAATCAATACCAAATTTTATAGGGATCGGCTGACTATATCCTATAGCTGCCATATAACTGAACGATCGGAAATGCCATAACTTTGGTGTTTGTAAAGTTAGGAAGTTGGGATTTTCTATGGGATTTATTTTTGGCCAATCAATCCAACCTACCAAATTTTATAGGGATCGGCTGACTATATCCTATAGCTGCTATATAACTTAACGATCGGAAATGCCATAACTTTGGTGTTTGTAAAGTTAGGAAGTTGGGATTGTCTATGGGTTTTATTTTTGGTTTTACTTTTGGATCAGCTGACTATATCCTGTAGCTGCCATATAACTGAACGACTATGTCCTAAAGCTGCCATATAACTGAACGATCGGAAATGCCATAATTTTGGTGTTTGTAAAGCGAGGAAGTTGGAATTTTCTATGGGTTTTATTTTTGGCCTATCAATACGACCTACCAAATTTCATAAGGATCGGCTGACTATATCCTGTAGCTGCCATATAACTGAACGACTATGTCCTATAGCTGCCATATAACTGAACGATCGGAAATGCCATAACTTTGGTGATTGTAAAGTTAGGAAGTTGGGATTTTCTATGGGATTTATTTTTGGCCAATCAATCCAACCTACCAAATTTTATAGGGATCGGCTGACTATATCCTATAGCTGCCATATAACTTGACGATCGGAAATGCCATAACTTTGGTGTTTGTAAAGTTAGGAAGTTGGGATTTTCTATGGGTTTTATTTTTGGTTTTATTTTTGGCCAATCAATACGACCTACCAAATTTCATAAGGATCGGCTGACTATATCCTGTAGCTGCCATATAACTGAACGACTATGTCCTAAAGCTGCCATATAACTGAACGATCGGAAATGCCATAACTTTGGTGTTTGTAAAGTGAGGAAGTTGGAATTTTCTATGGGTTTTATTTTTGGCCTATCAATACGACCTACCAAATTTCATAAGGATCGGCTGACTATATCCTGTAGCTGCCATATAACTGAACGACTATGTCCTATAGCTGCCATATAACTGAACGATCGGAAATGCCATAACTTTGGTGTTTGTAAAGTTAGGAAGTTGGGATTTTCTATGGGATTTATTTTTGGCCAATCAATCCAACCTACCAAATTTTATAGGGATCGGCTGACTAAATCCTATAGCTGCCATATAACTTAACGATCGGAAATGCCATAACTTTGGTGTTTGTAAAGTTAGGAAGTTGGGATTTTCTATGGGTTTTATTTTTGGCCAATCAATTCAACCTACCAAATTTTATAGGGATCGGCTGACTATATCCTGTAGCTGCCATATAAGTGAACGACTATGTCCTAAAGCTGCCATATAACTGAACGACCGGAAATGCCATAACCTTGGTGTTTGTAAAGTGAGGAAGTTGGAATTTTCTATGGGTTTTATTTTTGGCCAATCAATACGACCTACCAAATTTCATAAGGATCGGCTGACTATATCCTGTAGCTGCCATATAACTGAACGACTATGTCCTAAAGCTGCCATATAACTGAACGATCGGAAATGCTTTGGTGTTCGTAAAGTTAGGAAGTTGGGATTTTCTATGGGTTTTATTTTTGGCCAATCAATACGACCTACCAAATTTCATAAGGATCGACTGACTATATCCATATAACTGAACAATCGGAAATGCCATATCTTTGGTGTTCGTAAAGTTCGGAAGTTGGGATTTTCTATGGGTTTTATTTTTGGCCAATCAATCCGACCTACCAAATTTTATAGGGATCGGCTGAATATATCCTGTAGCTGCCATATAACTGAACGATCGGAAATGCCATAACTTTGTTGTTTGGAAAGTTATTAAGTTGGGATTTTCTATGGGTTTTATTTTGGCCAATCAATCCGACCTACCAAATTGTATAGGGATCGGCTGACTATATCCTGTAGCTGCCATATAACTGAACGACTATGTCCTAAAGCTGCCCTATAACTGAACGATCGGAAATGCCATAACTTTGGTGTTTGTAAAGTGAGGAAGTTGGAATTTTCTATGGGTTTTATTTTGGCCAATCAATCCGACCTACCAAATTGTATAGGGATCGGCTGACTATATCCTGTAGCTGACATATAACTGAGCGACTATGTCCTATAGCTGCCATATAACTGAACGATCGGAAATGCCATAACTTGGGTGTTTGTAAAGTTAGGAAGTTGGGATTTTCTATGGGTTTTATTTTGGCCAATCAATCCGACCTACCAAATTTCATAAGGATCGACTGACTATATCCATATAACTGAACAATCGGAAATGCCATATCTTTGGTGTTCGTAAAGTTCGGAAGCTGGGATTTTCTATGGGTTTTATTTTTGGCCAATCAATCCGACCTACCAAATTTTATAGGGATCGGCTGACTATATCCTGTAGCTGCCATATAAGTGAACGACTATGTCCTAAAGCTGCCATATAACTGAACGACCGGAAATGCCATAAACTTGGTGTTTGTAAAGTGAGGAAGTTGGAATTTTCTATGGGTTTTATTTTTGGCCAATCAATACGACCTACCAAATTTCATAAGGATCGGCTGACTATATCCTGTAGCTGCCATATAACTGAACGACTATGTCCTAAAGCTGCCATATAACTGAACGATCGGAAATGCTTTGGTGTTCGTAAAGTTAGGAAGTTGGGATTTTCTATGGGTTTTATTTTTGGCCAATCAATACGACCTACCAAATTTCATAAGGATCGACTGACTATATCCATATAACTGAACAATCGGAAATGCCATATCTTTGGTGTTCGTAAAGTTCGGAAGCTGGGATTTTCTATGGGTTTTATTTTTGGCCAATCAATCCGACCTACCAAATTTTATAGGGATCGGCTGACTATATCCTGTAGCTGCCATATAACTGAACGATCGGAAATGCCATAACTTTGTTGTTTGGAAAGTTATTAAGTTGGGATTTTCTATGGGTTTTATTTTGGCCAATCAATCCGACCTACCAAATTGTATAGGGATCGGCTGACTATATCCTGTAGCTGCCATATAACTGAACGACTATGTCCTAAAGCTGCCCTATAACTGAACGATCGGAAATGCCATAACTTTGGTGTTTGTAAAGTGAGGAAGTTGGAATTTTCTATGGGTTTTATTTTGGCCAATCAATCCGACCTACCAAATTGTATAGGGATCGGCTGACTATATCCTGTAGCTGACATATAACTGAGCGACTATGTCCTATAGCTGCCATATAACTGAACGATCGGAAATGCCATAACTTTGGTGTTTGTAAAGTTAGGAAGTTGGGATTTTCTATGGGTTTTATTTTGGCCAATCAATCCGACCTACCAAATTTCATAAGGATCGACTGACTATATCCATATAACTGAACAATCGGAAATGCCATATCTTTGGTGTTCGTAAAGTTCGGAAGTTGGGATTTTCTATGGGTTTTATTTTTGGCCAATCAATCCGACCTACCAAATTTTGTAGGGATCGGCTGACTATATCCTGTAGCTGCCATATAACTGAACGATCGGAAATGCCATAACTTTGTTGTTTGGAAAGTTAGGAAGTTGCGATTTTCTATGGGTTTTATTTTGGCCAATCAATCCGACCTACCAAATTGTATAGGGATCGGCTGACTATATCCTGTAGCTGCCATATAACTGAACGACTATGTCCTAAACCTGCCATATAACTGAACGATCGGATTGCCATAACTTTGGTGTTTGTAAGGTGAGGAAGTTGGAATTTTCTATGGGTTTTATTTTTGGCCAATCAATACGACCTACCAAATTTCATAAGGATCGGGTGACTATGTCCTATATCTGCCATATAACTGAACGATCGGAAATGCCATAACTTTGGTGTTTGTAAAGTTAGGAAGTTGGGATTTTCTATGGGTTTTATTTTGGCCAATCAATCCGACCTACCAAATTATATAGGAATCGGCGGACTATATCCTGTAGCTGCCATATAACTGAGCGACTATGTCCTATAGCTGCCATATAACTGAACGATCGGAAATGCCATAACTTTGGTGTTTGTAAAGTTAGGAAGTTGGGATTTTCTATGGGTTTTATTTTTGGCCAATCAATACGACCTACCAAATTTCATAAGGATCGACTGACTATATCCATATAACTGAACAATCGGAAATGCCATATCTTTGGTGTTCGTAAAGTTCGGAAGTTGGGATTTTCTATGGGTTTTATTTTTGGCCAATCAATCCGACCTACCAAATTTTGTAGGGATCGGCTGACTATATCCTGTAGCTGCCATATAACTGAACGATCGGAAATGCCATAACTTTGTTGTTTGGAAAGTTAGGAAGTTGCGATTTTCTATGGGTTTTATTTTGGCCAATCAATCCGACCTACCAAATTGTATAGGGATCGGCTGACTATATCCTGTAGCTGCCATATAACTGAACGACTATGTCCTAAACCTGCCATATAACTGAACGATCGGAAATGCCATAACTTTGGTGTTTGTAAGGTGAGGAAGTTGGAATTTTCTATGGGTTTTATTTTTGGCCAATCAATACGACCTACCAAATTTCATAAGGATCGGGTGACTATGTCCTATATCTGCCATATAACTGAACGATCGGAAATGCCATAACTTTGGTGTTTGTAAAGTTAGGAAGTTGGGATTTTCTATGGGTTTTATTTTGGCCAATCAATCCGACCTACCAAATTATATAGGAATCGGCGGACTATATCCTGTAGCTGCCATATAACTGAGCGACTATGTCCTATAGCTGCCATATAACTGAACGATCGGAAATGCCATAACTTTGGTGTTTGTAAAGTTAGGAAGTTGGGATTTTCTATGGGTTTTATTTTTGGCCAATCAATACGACTTACCAAATTTTATAGGGATCGGCTGACTATATCCTGTAGCTGCCATATAACTGAACGATCGGAAATGCCATAACTTTGGTGTTTGGAATGTTAGGAAGTTGGGATTTTCTATGGGTTTTATTTTGGCCAATCAATCCGACCTACCAAATTATATAGGGATCGGCCGACTATATCCTGTAGCTGCCATATAACTGAGCGATTATGTCCTATAGCTGCCATATAACTGAACGATCGGAAATGCCATAACTTTGGTGTTTGTAAAGTTAGGAAGTTGGGATTTTCTATGGGTTTTATTTTGGCCAATCAATACGACCTACCAAATTTCATAAGGATCGGCTGACTATATCCATATAACTGAACGATCGGAAATGCCATAACTTTGGTGTTTGTAAAGTTCGGAAGTTGGGATTTTCTATGGGTTTTATTTTTGGCCAATCAATCCGACCTACCAAATTTTATAGGGATCGGCTGACTATATCCTGTAGCTGACATATAACTGAACGATCGGAAATGCCATAACTTTGTTGTTTGGAAAGTTAGGAAGTTGGGATTTTCTATGGGTTTTATTTTGGCCAATCAATCCGAACTGCCAAATTGTATAGGGATCGACGGACTATATCCTGTAGCTGCCATATAACTGAACGATCGGAAATGCCATAACTTTGGTGTTTGTAAAGTTAGAAAGTTGGGATTTTCTATGGGTTTTATTTTTGGCCAATCAAACCGACCTACCAAATTCCATAGGGATCGGCTGATCGGAAATGCCATAACTTTGGTGTTTGTAAGGTTCGAAAGTTGGGATTTTCTATGGGTTTTATTTTTGGCCAATCAAACCGACCTACCAAATTTCATAGGGATCGGCTGACTATATCCTATAGCTGCCATATAACTGAACGATCGGAAATGCCATAACTTTGGTGTTTGGAATATTAGAAAGTTGGGATTTTTTATGGGTTTTATTTTGGCTGACTATATCCTGTAGCTGCCATATAACTGAACGACTATGTCCTAAAGCTGCCATATAACTGAACGATCGGAAATGCCATAACTTTGGTGTTTGTAAAGTGAGGAAGTTGGAATTTTCTATGGGTTTTATTTTTGGCCTATCAATACGACCTACCAAATTTCATAAGGATCGGCTGACTATATCCTGTAGCTGCCATATAACTGAACGACTATGTCCTATAGCTGCCATATAACTGAACGATCGGAAATGCCATAACTTTGGTGTTTGTAAAGTTAGGAAGTTGGGATTTTCTATGGGATTTATTTTTGGCCAATCAATCCAACCTACTAAATTTTATAGGGATCGGCTGACTAAATCCTATAGCTGCCATATAACTTAACGATCGGAAATGCCATAACTTTGGTGTTTGTAAAGTTAGGAAGTTGGGATTTTCTATGGGTTTTATTTTTGGTTTTATTTTTGGCCAATCAATACGACCTACCAAATTTCATAAGGCTCGGCTGACTATATCCTGATGCTGACATATAACTGAACGACTATGTCCTAAAGCTGCCATATAACTGAACGATCGGAAATGCCATAACTTTGGTGTTTGTAAAGTGAGGAAGTTGGAATTTTCTATGGGTTTTATTTTTGGCCTATCAATACGACCTACCAAATTTCATAAGGATCGGCTGACTATCTCCTGTAGCTGCCATATAACTGAACGATCGGAAATGCCATAACTTTGGTGTTTGTAAAGTTAGGAAGTTGGGATTTTCTATGGGTTTTATTTTTGGCCAATCAATCCAACCTACCAAATTTTATAGGGATCGGCTGACTATATCCTGTAGCTGCCATATAAGTGAACGACTATGTCCTAAAGCTGCCATATAACTGAACGACCGGAAATGCCATAACCTTGGTGTTTGTAAAGTGAGGAAGTTGGAATTTTCTATGGGTTTTATTTTTGGCCAATCAATACGACCTACCAAATTTCATAAGGATCGGCTGACTATATCCTGTAGCTGCCATATAACTGAACGACTATGTCCTAAAGCTGCCATATAACTGAACGATCGGAAATGCTTTGGTGTTCGTAAAGTTAGGAAGTTGGGATTTTCTATGGGTTTTATTTTTGGCCAATCAATACGACCTACCAAATTTCATAAGGATCGACTGACTATATCCATATAACTGAACAATCGGAAATGCCATATCTTTGGTGTTCGTAAAGTTCGGAAGTTGGGATTTTCTATGGGTTTTATTTTTGGCCAATCAATCCGACCTACCAAATTTTATAGGGATCGGCTGAATATATCCTGTAGCTGCCATATAACTGAACGATCGGAAATGCCATAACTTTGTTGTTTGGAAAGTTATTAAGTTGGGATTTTCTATGGGTTTTATTTTGGCCAATCAATCCGACCTACCAAATTGTATAGGGATCGGCTGACTATATCCTGTAGCTGCCATATAACTGAACGACTATGTCCTAAAGCTGCCCTATAACTGAACGATCGGAAATGCCATAACTTTGGTGTTTGTAAAGTGAGGAAGTTGGAATTTTCTATGGGTTTTATTTTGGCCAATCAATCCGACCTACCAAATTGTATAGGGATCGGCTGACTATATCCTGTAGCTGACATATAACTGAGCGACTATGTCCTATAGCTGCCATATAACTGAACGATCGGAAATGCCATAACTTTGGTGTTTGTAAAGTTAGGAAGTTGGGATTTTCTATGGGTTTTATTTTGGCCAATCAATCCGACCTACCAAATTTCATAAGGATCGACTGACTATATCCATATAACTGAACAATCGGAAATGCCATATCTTTGGTGTTCGTAAAGTTCGGAAGTTGGGATTTTCTATGGGTTTTATTTTTGGCCAATCAATCCGACCTACCAAATTTTATAGGGATCGGCTGACTATATCCTGTAGCTGCCATATAAGTGAACGACTATGTCCTAAAGCTGCCATATAACTGAACGACCGGAAATGCCATAACCTTGGTGTTTGTAAAGTGAGGAAGTTGGAATTTTCTATGGGTTTTATTTTTGGCCAATCAATACGACCTACCAAATTTCATAAGGATCGGCTGACTATATCCTGTAGCTGCCATATAACTGAACGACTATGTCCTAAAGCTGCCATATAACTGAACGATCGGAAATGCTTTGGTGTTCGTAAAGTTAGGAAGTTGGGATTTTCTATGGGTTTTATTTTTGGCCAATCAATACGACCTACCAAATTTCATAAGGATCGACTGACTATATCCATATAACTGAACAATCGGAAATGCCATATCTTTGGTGTTCGTAAAGTTCGGAAGTTGGGATTTTCTATGGGTTTTATTTTTGGCCAATCAATCCGACCTACCAAATTTTATAGGGATCGGCTGAATATATCCTGTAGCTGCCATATAACTGAACGATCGGAAATGCCATAACTTTGTTGTTTGGAAAGTTATTAAGTTGGGATTTTCTATGGGTTTTATTTTGGCCAATCAATCCGACCTACCAAATTGTATAGGGATCGGCTGACTATATCCTGTAGCTGCCATATAACTGAACGACTATGTCCTAAAGCTGCCCTATAACTGAACGATCGGAAATGCCATAACTTTGGTGTTTGTAAAGTGAGGAAGTTGGAATTTTCTATGGGTTTTATTTTGGCCAATCAATCCGACCTACCAAATTGTATAGGGATCGGCTGACTATATCCTGTAGCTGACATATAACTGAGCGACTATGTCCTATAGCTGCCATATAACTGAACGATCGGAAATGCCATAACTTTGGTGTTTGTAAAGTTAGGAAGTTGGGATTTTCTATGGGTTTTATTTTGGCCAATCAATCCGACCTACCAAATTTCATAAGGATCGACTGACTATATCCATATAACTGAACAATCGGAAATGCCATATCTTTGGTGTTCGTAAAGTTCGGAAGTTGGGATTTTCTATGGGTTTTATTTTTGGCCAATCAATCCGACCTACCAAATTTTGTAGGGATCGGCTGACTATATCCTGTAGCTGCCATATAACTGAACGATCGGAAATGCCATAACTTTGTTGTTTGGAAAGTTAGGAAGTTGCGATTTTCTATGGGTTTTATTTTGGCCAATCAATCCGACCTACCAAATTGTATAGGGATCGGCTGACTATATCCTGTAGCTGCCATATAACTGAACGACTATGTCCTAAACCTGCCATATAACTGAACGATCGGATTGCCATAACTTTGGTGTTTGTAAGGTGAGGAAGTTGGAATTTTCTATGGGTTTTATTTTTGGCCAATCAATACGACCTACCAAATTTCATAAGGATCGGGTGACTATGTCCTATATCTGCCATATAACTGAACGATCGGAAATGCCATAACTTTGGTGTTTGTAAAGTTAGGAAGTTGGGATTTTCTATGGGTTTTATTTTGGCCAAACAATCCGACCTACCAAATTATATAGGAATCGGCGGACTATATCCTGTAGCTGCCATATAACTGAGCGACTATGTCCTATAGCTGCCATATAACTGAACGATCGGAAATGCCATAACTTTGGTGTTTGTAAAGTTAGGAAGTTGGGATTTTCTATGGGTTTTATTTTTGGCCAATCAATACGACCTACCAAATTTCATAAGGATCGACTGACTATATCCATATAACTGAACAATCGGAAATGCCATATCTTTGGTGTTCGTAAAGTTCGGAAGTTGGGATTTTCTATGGGTTTTATTTTTGGCCAATCAATCCGACCTACCAAATTTTGTAGGGATCGGCTGACTATATCCTGTAGCTGCCATATAACTGAACGATCGGAAATGCCATAACTTTGTTGTTTGGAAAGTTAGGAAGTTGCGATTTTCTATGGGTTTTATTTTGGCCAATCAATCCGACCTACCAAATTGTATAGGGATCGGCTGACTATATCCTGTAGCTGCCATATAACTGAACGACTATGTCCTAAACCTGCCATATAACTGAACGATCGGAAATGCCATAACTTTGGTGTTTGTAAGGTGAGGAAGTTGGAATTTTCTATGGGTTTTATTTTTGGCCAATCAATACGACCTACCAAATTTCATAAGGATCGGGTGACTATGTCCTATATCTGCCATATAACTGAACGATCGGAAATGCCATAACTTTGGTGTTTGTAAGTTAGGAAGTTGGGATTTTCTATGGGTTTTATTTTGGCCAATCAATCCGACCTACCAAATTATATAGGAATCGGCGGACTATATCCTGTAGCTGCCATATAACTGAGCGACTATGTCCTATAGCTGCCATATAACTGAACGATCGGAAATGCCATAACTTTGGTGTTTGTAAAGTTAGGAAGTTGGGATTTTCTATGGGTTTTATTTTTGGCCAATCAATACGACTTACCAAATTTCATAAGGATCGACTGACTATATCCATATAACTGAACAATCGGAAATGCCATATCTTTGGTGTTCGTAAAGTTCGGAAGTTGGGATTTTCTATGGGTTTTATTTTTGGCCAATCAATCCGACCTACCAAATTTTATAGGGATCGGCTGAATATATCCTGTAGCTGCCATATAACTGAACGATCGGAAATGCCATAACTTTGTTGTTTGGAAAGTTAGGAAGTTGGGATTTTCTATGGGTTTTATTTTTGGCCAATCAAACCGACCTACCAAATTCCATAGGGATCGGCTGATCGGAAATGCCATAACTTTGGTGTTTGTAAGGTTCGAAAGTTGGGATTTTCTATGGGTTTTATTTTTGGCCAATCAAACCGACCTACCAAAGTCCATAGGGATCGGCTGACTATATCCTATAGCTGCAATATAACTGAACGATCGGAAATGCCATAACTTTGGTGTTATGGAATTATGGAATTTTCTATGGGTTTTATTTTGGCCAATCAATCCGACCTGCCATATAACTGAACGATCGGAAATGCCATAACTTTGGTGTTTGTAAAGTTAGGAAGTTGGGATTTTCTATGGGTTTTATTTTGGCCAAACAATCCGACCTACCAAATTTTATAGGGATCGGCTGAATATATCCTGTAGCTGCCATATAACTGAACGACTATGTCCTAAACCTGCCATATAACTGAACGATCGGAAATGCCATAACTTTGGTGTTTGTAAGGTGAGGAAGTTGGAATTTTCTATGGGTTTTATTTTTGGCCAATCAATACGACCTACCAAATTTCATAAGGATCGGGTGACTATGTCCTATATCTGCCATATAACTGAACGATCGGAAATGCCATAACTTTGGTGTTTGTAAAGTTAGGAAGTTGGGATTTTCTATGGGTTTTATTTTGCCCAATCAATCCGACCTAGCAAATTATATAGGAATCGGCGGACTATATCCTGTAGCTGCCATATAACTGAGCGACTATGTCCTATAGCTGCCATATAACTGAACGATCGGAAATGCCATAACTTTGGTGTTTGTAAAGTTAGGAAGTTGGGATTTTCTATGGGTTTTATTTTGGCCAATCAATCCGACCTACCAAATTGTATAGGGATCGGCTGACTATATCCTGTAGCTGACATATAACTGAGCGACTATGTCCTATAGCTGCCATATAACTGAACGATCGGAAATGCCATAACTTTGGTGTTTGTAAAGTTAGGAAGTTGGGATTTTCTATGGGTTTTATTTTTGGCCAATCAATACGACCTACCAAATTTCATAAGGATCGACTGACTATATCCATATAACTGAACAATCGGAAATGCCATATCTTTGGTGTTCGTAAAGTTCGGAAGTTGGGATTTTCTATGGGTTTTATTTTTGGCCAATCAATCCGACCTACCAAATTTTGTAGGGATCGGCTGACTATATCCTGTAGCTGCCATATAACTGAACGATCGGAAATGCCATAACTTTGTTGTTTGGAAAGTTAGGAAGTTGCGATTTTCTATGGGTTTTATTTTGGCCAATCAATCCGACCTACCAAATTGTATAGGGATCGGCTGACTATATCCTGTAGCTGCCATATAACTGAACGACTATGTCCTAAACCTGCCATATAACTGAACGATCGGAAATGCCATAACTTTGGTGTTTGTAAGGTGAGGAAGTTGGAATTTTCTATGGGTTTTATTTTTGGCCAATCAATACGACCTACCAAATTTCATAAGGATCGGGTGACTATGTCCTATATCTGCCATATAACTGAACGATCGGAAATGCCATAACTTTGGTGTTTGTAAAGTTAGGAAGTTGGGATTTTCTATGGGTTTTATTTTGGCCAATCAATCCGACCTACCAAATTATATAGGAATCGGCGGACTATATCCTGTAGCTGCCATATAACTGAGCGACTATGTCCTATAGCTGCCATATAACTGAACGATCGGAAATGCCATAACTTTGGTGTTTGTAAAGTTAGGAAGTTGGGATTTTCTATGGGTTTTATTTTTGGCCAATCAATACGACCTACCAAATTTCATAAGGATCGACTGACTATATCCATATAACTGAACAATCAGAAATGCCATATCTTTGGTGTTCGTAAAGTTCGGAAGTTGGGATTTTCTATGGGTTTTATTTTTGGCCAATCAATCCGACCTACCAAATTTTGTAGGGATCGGCTGACTATATCCTGTAGCTGCCATATAACTGAACGATCGGAAATGCCATAACTTTGTTGTTTGGAAAGTTAGGAAGTTGCGATTTTCTATGGGTTTTATTTTGGCCAATCAATCCGACCTACCAAATTGTATAGGGATCGGCTGACTATATCCTGTAGCTGCCATATAACTGAACGACTATGTCCTAAACCTGCCATATAACTGAACGATCGGAAATGCCATAACTTTGGTGTTTGTAAGGTGAGGAAGTTGGAATTTTCTATGGGTTTTATTTTTGGCCAATCAATACGACCTACCAAATTTCATAAGGATCGGGTGACTATGTCCTATATCTGCCATATAACTGAACGATCGGAAATGCCATAACTTTGGTGTTTGTAAAGTTAGGAAGTTGGGATTTTCTATGGGTTTTATTTTGGCCAATCAATTCGACCTACCAAATTATATAGGAATCGGCGGACTATATCCTGTAGCTGCCATATAACTGAGCGACTATGTCCTATAGCTGCCATATAACTGAACGATCGAAAATGCCATAACTTTGGTGTTTGTAAAGTTAGGAAGTTGGGATTTTCTATGGGTTTTATTTTTGGTCAATCAATACGACCTACCAAATTTCATAAGGATCGACTGACTATATCCATATAACTGAACAATCGGAAATGCCATATCTTTGGTGTTCGTAAAGTTCGGAAGTTGGGATTTTCTATGGGTTTTATTTTTGGCCAATCAATCCGACCTACCAAATTTTATAGGGATCGGCTGAATATATCCTGTAGCTGCCATATAACTGAACGATCGGAAATGCCATAACTTTGTTGTTTGGAAAGTTAGGAAGTTGGGATTTTCTATGGGTTTTATTTTTGGCCAATCAAACCGACCTACCAAATTCCATAGGGATCGGCTGATCGGAAATGCCATAACTTTGGTGTTTGTAAGGTTCGAAAGTTGGGATTTTCTATGGGTTTTATTTTTGGCCAATCAAACCGACCTACCAAAGTCCATAGGGATCGGCTGACTATATCCTATAGCTGCCATATAACTGAACGATCGGAAATGCCATAACTTTGGTGTTATGGAATTATGGAATTTTCTATGGGTTTTATTTTGGCCAATCAATCCGACCTGCCATATAACTGAACGATCGGAAATGTCATAACTTTGGTGTTTGTAAAGTTAGGAAGTTGGGATTTTCTATGGGTTTTATTTTGGCCAAACAATCCGACCTACCAAATTTTATAGGGATCGGCTGAATATATCCTGTAGCTGCCATATAACTGAACGACTATGTCCTAAACCTGCCATATAACTGAACGATCGGAAATGCCATAACTTTGGTGTTTGTAAGGTGAGGAAGTTGGAATTTTCTATGGGTTTTATTTTTGGCCAATCAATACGACCTACCAAATTTCATAAGGATCGGGTGACTATGTCCTATATCTGCCATATAACTGAACGATCGGAAATGCCATAACTTTGGTGTTTGTAAAGTTAGGAAGTTGGGATTTTCTATGGGTTTTATTTTGGCCAATCAATCCGACCTACCAAATTATATAGGAATCGGCGGACTATATCCTGTAGCTGCCATATAACTGAGCGACTATGTCCTATAGCTGCCATATAACTGAACGATCGGAAATGCCATAACTTTGGTGTTTGTAAAGTTAGGAAGTTGGGATTTTCTATGGGTTTTATTTTGGCCAATCAATCCGACCTACCAAATTGTATAGGGATCGGCTGACTATATCCTGTAGCTGACATATAACTGAGCGACTATGTCCTATAGCTGCCATATAAATGAACGATCGGAAATGCCATAACTTTGGTGTTTGTAAAGTTAGGAAGTTGGGATTTTCTATGGGTTTTATTTTTGGCCAATCAATACGACCTACCAAATTTCATAAGGATCGACTGACTATATCCATATAACTGAACAATCGGAAATGCCATATCTTTGGTGTTCGTAAAGTTCGGAAGTTGGGATTTTCTATGGGTTTTATTTTTGGCCAATCAATCCGACCTACCAAATTTTGTAGGGATCGGCTGACTATATCCTGTAGCTGCCATATAACTGAACGATCGGAAATGCCATAACTTTGTTGTTTGGAAAGTTAGGAAGTTGCGATTTTCTATGGGTTTTATTTTGGCCAATCAATCCGACCTACCAAATTGTATAGGGATCGGCTGACTATATCCTGTAGCTGCCATATAACTGAACGACTATATCCTAAACCTGCCATATAACTGAACGATCGGAAATGCCATAACTTTGGTGTTTGTAAGGTGAGGAAGTTGGAATTTTCTATGGGTTTTATTTTTGGCCAATCAATACGACCTACCAAATTTCATAAGGATCGGGTGACTATGTCCTATATCTGCCATATAACTGAACGATCGGAAATGCCATAACTTTGGTGTTTGTAAAGTTAGGAAGTTGGGATTTTCTATGGGTTTTATTTTGGCCAATCAATCCGACCTACCAAATTATATAGGAATCGGCGGACTATATCCTGTAGCTGCCATATAACTGAGCGACTATGTCCTATAGCTGCCATATAACTGAACGATCGGAAATGCCATAACTTTGGTGTTTGTAAAGTTAGGAAGTTGGGATTTTCTATGGGTTTTATTTTTGGCCAATCAATACGACCTACCAAATTTCATAAGGATCGACTGACTATATCCATATAACTGAACAATCGGAAATGCCATATCTTTGGTGTTCGTAAAGTTCGGAAGTTGGGATTTTCTATGGATTTTATTTTTGGCCAATCAATCCGACCTACCAAATTTTATAGGGATCGGCTGAATATATCCTGTAGCTGCCATATAACTGAACGATCGGAAATGCCATAACTTTGTTGTTTGGAAAGTTAGGAAGTTGGGATTTTCTATGGGTTTTATTTTGGCCAATCAATCCGACCTACCAAATTGTATAGGGATCGGCTGACTATATCCTGTAGCTGCCATATAACTGAACGACTATGTCCTAAAGCTGCCATTTAACTGAACGATCGGAAATGCCATAACTTCGGTGTTTGTAAAGTGAGGAAGTTGGAATTTTCTATGGGTTTTATTTTTGGCCAATCAATACGACCTACCAAATTTCATAAGGATCGGCTGACTATGTCCTATATCTGCCATATAACTGAACGATCGGAAATGCCATAACCTTGGTGTTTGTGAAGTTAGCCAGTTGGGATTTTCTTTGGGTTTTATTGTTGGCCAATCAATACGACCTACCAAATTTTATAGGGAACGACCTACAAAATTTCATAAGGATCGGCTGACTATATCCATATAACTGAACAATCGAAAATGCCATATCTTTGGTGTTCGTAAAGTTCGGAAGTTGGGATTTTCTATGGGTTTTATTTTTGGCCAATCAAACCGACCTACCAAATTCCATAGGGATCGGCTGATCGGAAATGCCATAACTTTGGTGTTTGTAAGGTTCGAAAGTTGGGATTTTCTATGGGTTTTATTTTTGGCCAATCAAACCGACCTACCAAAGTCCATAGGGATCGGCTGACTATATCCTATAGCTGCCATATAACTGAACGATCGGAAATGCCATAACTTTGGTGTTATGGAATTATGGAATTTTCTATGGGTTTTATTTTGGCCAATCAATCCGACCTGCCATATAACTGAACGATCGGAAATGCCATAACTTTGGTGTTTGTAAAGTTAGGAAGTTTGGATTTTCTATGGGTTTTATTTTGGCCAATCAATCCGACCTACCAAATTATATAGGGATCGGCGGACTATATCCTGTAGCTGCCATATAACTGAACGATCGGAAATGCCATAACTTTGGTGTTTGTAAAGTTAGGAAGTTGGGATTTTCTATAGGTTTTATTTTTGGCCAATCAATACGACCTACAAAATTTCATAAGGATCGGCTGACTATATCCATATAACTGAACAATCGGAAATGCCATAACTTTGGTGTTTGGAAAGTTAGGAAGTTTAGATTTTCTATGGGTTTTATTTTGGCCAATCAAATCGACCTACCAAATTTCATAGGGATCGGCTGACTATATCCTATAGCTGTCATATAACTGAACGATCGGAAATGCCATAATTTTGGTGTTATGGAATTATGGAATTTTCTATGGGTTTTATTTTGGCCAATCAATCCGACCTGCCATATAACTGAACGATCGGAAATGCCATAACTTTAGTGTTTGTAAAGTTAGGAAGTTGGGATTTTCTATGGGTTTTATTTTGGCCAAACAATCCGACCTACCAAATTGTATAGGGATCGGCTGACTATATCCTGTAGCTGCCATATAACTGAACGACTATGTCCTAAAGCTGCCATATAACTGAACGATCGGAAATGCCATAACTTTGGTGTTTGTAAAGTGAGGAAGTTGGAATTTTCTATGGGTTTTATTTTTGGCCAATCAATACGACCTACCAAATTTCATAAGGATCGGCTGACTATGTCCTATATCTGCCATATAACTGAACGATCGGAAATGCCATAACTTTGGTGTTTGTGAAGTTAGGAAGTTGGAATTTTCTTTGGGTTTTATTTTTGGCCAATCAATACGACCTACCAAATTTTATAGGGAACGACCTACAAAATTTCATAAGGATCGGCTGACTTTATCCATATAACTGAACAATCGAAAATGCCATATTTTTGGTGTTCGTAAAGTTCTGAAGTTGGAATTTTCTATGGGTTTTATTTTTGGCCAATCAAACCGACCTACCAAATTCCATAGGGATCGTCTGATCGGAAATGCCATAACTTTGGTGTTTGTAAGGTTCGAAAGTTGGGATTTTCTATGGGTTTTATTTTTGGCCAATCACACCGACCTACCAAATTCCATAGGGATCGGCTGACTATATCCTATAGCTGCCATATAACTGAACGATCGGCAATGCCATAACTTTGGTGTTCGTAAAGTTCGGAAGTTGGGATTTTCTATGGCTTTTATTTTTGGCCAATCAATCCAACCTACCAAATTTTATAGGGATCGGCTGACTATATCCCGTAGCTGCCATATAACTGAACGATCGGAAATGCCATAACTTTGGTGTTTGGAAAGTTAGGAAGTTTGGATTTTCTATGGGTTTTATTTTGGCCAATCAATCCGACCTACCAAATTATATAGGGATCGGCGGACTATATCCTGTAGCTGCCATATAACTGAACGATCGGAAATGCCATAACTTTGGTGTTTGTAAAGTTAGGAAGTTGGGATTTTCTATGGGTTTTATTTTGGCCAATCAATCCGACCTACAAAATTATATAGGGATCGGCGGACTATATCCTGTAGCTGCCATATAACTGAACGATCGGAAATGCCATAACTTTGGTGTTTGTAAAGTTAGGAAGTTGGGATTTTCTATAGGTTTTATTTTTGGCCAATCAATACGACCTACAAAATTTCATAAGGATCGGCTGACTATATCCATATAACTGAACAATCGGAAATGCCATAACTTTGGTGTTTGGAAAGTTAGGAAGTTTAGATTTTCTATGGGTTTTATTTTTGGCCAATCAATACGACCTACAAAATTTCATAAGGATCGGCTGACTATATCCATATAACTGAACAATCGGAAATGCCATAACTTTGGTGTTTGGAAAGATAGGAAGTTTAGATTTTCTAAGGGTTTTATTTTGGCCAATGAATCCGACCTACAAAATTTCATAAGGATCGGCTGACTATATCCATATAACTGAACAATCGGAAATGCCATAACTTTGGTGTTTGGAAAGTTAGGAAGTTTAGATTTTCTATGGGTTTTATTTTGGCCAATCAATCCGACCTACCAAATTATATAGGGATCGGCGGACTATATCCTGTAGCTGCCATATAACTGAACGACTATGTCCTATAGCTGCCATATAACTGAACGATCGGAAATGCCATAACTTTGGTGTTTGTAAAGTTGGGATTTTCTATGGGTTTTATTTTGGGCCAATCAATACGACCTACCAAATTTCATAAGGATCGGCTTACTATGTCCTAAGCTGCCATATAACTGATCGATCGGAAATGCCATAACTTTTGTGTTTGTAAAGTTAGGAAGTTGGGATTTTCTATAGGTTTTATTTTTGGCCAATCAATACGATCTACCAAATGTCATAAGGACCGGCTGATCGGAAATGCCATAACTTTGGTGTTTGTAAGGTTCGAAAGTTGGGAGTTTCTATGTGTTTTATTTTTGGCCAATCAATCCGACATACCAAATTTCATAGGGATTGGCTTACTATATCCTATAGCTGCCATATAACTGAACGATCGGCAATGCCATAACTTTGGTGTTCGTAAAGTTAGGAAGTTGGGATTTTCTATGGGTTTTATTTTTGGCCAATCAATACGACCTACCAAATTTCATAGGGATCGGCTGACGATATCCTATAGCTACCATATAACTGAACGATCGAAAATGCCATAACTTTTGTGTTTGTAAAGTTAGGAAGTTGGGATTTTCTATGAGTTTTATTTTTGGGCAATCAATACGATCTACCAAATGTCATAAGGACCGGCTGATCGGAAATGCCATAACTTTGGTGTTTGTAAGGTTCGAAAGTTGGGAGTTTCTATGTGTTTTATTTTTGGCCAATCAATCCGACATACCAAATTTCATAGGGATTGGCTTACTATATCCTATAGCTGCCATATAACTGAACGATCGGCAATGCCATAACTTTGGTGTTCGTAAAGTTCGGAAGTTGGGATTTTCTATGGGTTTTATTTTTGGCCAATCAATCCAACCTACCAAATTTTATAGGGATCGGCTGACTATATCCTGTAGCTGCCATATAACTGAACGACTATGTCCTATAGCTGCCATATAACTGAACGATCGGAAATGCCATAACTTTGGTGTTTGTAAAGTTGGAATTTTATGTGGGTTTTATTTTTGGCCAATCAATACGACCTACCAAATTTCATAAGGATCGGCTGACTATGTCCTATATCTGCCATATAACTGAACGATCGGAAATGCCATAACTTTGGTGTTTGTGAAGTTAGGAAGTTGGGATTTTCTTTGGGTTTTATTTTTGGCCAATCAATACGACCTACCAAATTTTATAGGGAACGACCTACAAAATTTCATAAGGATCGGCTGACTTTATCCATATAACTAAACAATCGAAAATGCCATATTTTTGGTGTTCGTAAAGTTCTGAAGTTGGAATTTTCTATGGGTTTTATTTTTGGCCAATCAAACCGACCTACCAAATTCCATAGGGATCGTCTGATCGGAAATGCCATTACTTTGGTGTTTGTAAGGTTCGAAAGTTGGGATTTTCTATGGGTTTTATTTTTGGCCAATCACACCGACCTACCAAATTCCATAGGGATCGGCTGACTATATCCTATAGCTGCCATATAACTGAACGATCGGCAATGCCATAACTTTGGTGTTCGTAAAGTTCGGAAGTTGGGATTTTCTATGGCTTTTATTTTTGGCCAATCAATCCAACCTACCAAATTTTATAGGGATCGGCTGACTATATCCCGTAGCTGCCATATAACTGAACGATCGGAAATGCCATAACTTTGGTGTTTGGAAAGTTAGGAAGTTTGGATTTTCTATGGGTTTTATTTTGGCCAATCAATCCGACCTACCAAATTATATAGGGATCGGCGGACTATATCCTGTAGCTGCCATATAACTGAACGATCGGAAATGCCATAACTTTGGTGTTTGTAAAGTTAGGAAGTTGGGATTTTCTATGGGTTTTATTTTGGCCAATCAATCCGACCTACCAAATTATATAGGGATCGGCGGACTATATCCTGTAGCTGCAATATAACTGAACGATCGGAAATGCCATAACTTTGGTGTTTGTAAAGTTAGGAAGTTGGGATTTTCTATAGGTTTTATTTTTGGCCAATCAATACGACCTACAAAATTTCATAAGGATCGGCTGACTATATCCATATAACTGAACAATCGGAAATGCCATAACTTTGGTGTTTGGAAAGTTAGGAAGTTTAGATTTTCTATGGGTTTTATTTTTGGCCAATAAATACGACCTACAAAATTTCATAAGGATCGGCTGACTATATCCATATAACTGAACAATCGGAAATGCCATAACTTTGGTGTTTGGAAAGTTAGGAAGTTTAGATTTTCTAAGGGTTTTATTTTGGCCAATGAATCCGACCTACAAAATTTCATAAGGATCGGCTGACTATATCCATATAACTGAACAATCGGAAATGCCATAACTTTGGTGTTTGGAAAGTTAGGAAGTTTAGATTTTCTATGGGTTTTATTTTGGCCAATCAATCCGACCTACCAAATTATATAGGGATCGGCGGACTATATCCTGTAGCTGCCATATAACTGAACGACTATGTCCTATAGCTGCCATATAACTGAACGATCGGAAATGCCATAACTTTGGTGTTTGTAAAGTTGGGATTTTCTATGGGTTTTATTTTTGGCCAATCAATACGACCTACCAAATTTCATAAGGATCGGCTTACTATGTCCTAAGCTGCCATATAACTGAACGATCGGAAATGCCATAACTTTTGTGTTTGTAAAGTTAGGAAGTTGGGATTTTCTATAGGTTTTATTTTTGGCCAATCAATACGATCTACCAAATGTCATAAGGACCGGCTGATCGGAAATGCCATAACTTTGGTGTTTGTAAGGTTCGAAAGTTGGGAGTTTCTATGTGTTTTATTTTTGGCCAATCAATCCGACATACCAAATTTCATAGGGATTGGCTTACTATATCCTATAGCTGCCATATAACTGAACGATCGGCAATGCCATAACTTTGGTGTTCGTAAAGTTAGGAAGTTGGGATTTTCTATGGGTTTTATTTTTGGCCAATTAATACGACCTACCAAATTTCATAGGGATCGGCTGACGATATCCTATAGCTACCATATAACTGAACGATCGAAAATGCCATAACTTTGGTGTTTGTAAAGTTAGAAAGTTGGGATTTTCTATGGGTTTTATTTTTGGCCAATCAAACCGACCTACCAAATTCCATAGGGATCGGTTGATCGGAAATGCCATAACTTTGGTGTTTGTAAGGTTCGAAAGTTGGAATTTTCTATGGGTTTTATTTTTGGCCAATCAAACCGACCTACCAAATTTCATAGGGATCGGCTGACTATATCCTATAGCTGCCATATAACTGAACGATCGGAAATGCCATAACTTTTGTGTTTGTAAAGTTAGGAAGTTGGGATTTTCTATGAGTTTTATTTTTGGGCAATCAATACGATCTACCAAATGTCATAAGGACCGGCTGATCGGAAATGCCATAACTTTGGTGTTTGTAAGGTTCGAAAGTTGGGAGTTTCTATGTGTTTTATTTTTTGGCCAATCAATCCGACATACCAAATTTCATAGGGATTGGCTTACTATATCCTATAGCTGCCATATAACTGAACGATCAGCAATGCCATAACTTTGGTGTTCGTAAAGTTCGGAAGTTGGGATTTTCTATGGGTTTTATTTTTGGCCAATCAATCCAACCTACCAAATTTTATAGGGATCGGCTGACTATATCCTGTAGCTGCCATATAACTGAACGATCGGAAATGCCATAACTTTGGTGTTTGTAAAGTTAGGAAGTTGGGATTTTCTATGGGTTTTATTTTTGGCCAATCAATACGACCTACCAAATTTCATAGGGATCGGCTAGATCGGAAATGCCATAACTTTGGTGTTTGTAAGGTTCGAAAGTTGGGATTTTCTATGGGTTTTATTTTTGGCCAATCAAACCGACCTACCAAGTTTCGTTCGTAAAGTTCGGAAGTTGGGATTTGCTATGGGTTTTATTTTTGGCCAATCAATCCGACCTACCAAATTGTATAGGGATTGGCTGACTATATCCTGTAGCTGCCATATAACTGAACGACTATGTCCTAAAGCTGCCATATAACTAAACGATCGGAAATGCCATAACTTTGATGTTTGTAAAGTGAGGAAGTTGGAATTTTCTATGGGTTTTATTTTTGGCCAATCAATACGACCTACCAAATTTCATAACGATCGGCTGACTATGTCCTATAGCTGCCATATAACCGAACGATCGGAAATGCCATAACTTTGGTGTTTGTAAAGTTAGGAAGTTGGGATTTTCTATGGGTTTTATTTTTGGCCAATCAATCCAACCTACCAAATTTTATAGGGATCGGCTGACTATATCCCGTAGCTGCCATATAACTGAACGATCGGAAATGCCATAACTTTGGTGTTTGGAAAGTTAGGAAGTTTGGATTTTCTATGGGTTTTATTTTGGCCAATCAATCCGACCTACCAAATTATATAGGGATCGGCGGACTATATCCTGTAGCTGCCATATAACTGAACGATCGGAAATGCCATAACTTTGGTGTTTGTAAAGTTAGGAAGTTGGGATTTTCTATGGGTTTTATTTTGGCCAATCAATCCGACCTACCAAATTATATAGGGATCGGCGGACTATATCCTGTAGCTGCAATATAACTGAACGATCGGAAATGCCATAACTTTGGTGTTTGTAAAGTTAGGAAGTTGGGATTTTCTATAGGTTTTATTTTTGGCCAATCAATACGACCTACAAAATTTCATAAGGATCGGCTGACTATATCCATATAACTGAACAATCGGAAATGCCATAACTTTGGTGTTTGGAAAGTTAGGAAGTTTAGATTTTCTATGGGTTTTATTTTTGGCCAATAAATACGACCTACAAAATTTCATAAGGATCGGCTGACTATATCCATATAACTGAACAATCGGAAATGCCATAACTTTGGTGTTTGGAAAGTTAGGAAGTTTAGATTTTCTAAGGGTTTTATTTTGGCCAATGAATCCGACCTACAAAATTTCATAAGGATCGGCTGACTATATCCATATAACTGAACAATCGGAAATGCCATAACTTTGGTGTTTGGAAAGTTAGGAAGTTTAGATTTTCTATGGGTTTTATTTTGGCCAATCAATCCGACCTACCAAATTATATAGGGATCGGCGGACTATATCCTGTAGCTGCCATATAACTGAACGACTATGTCCTATAGCTGCCATATAACTGAACGATCGGAAATGCCATAACTTTGGTGTTTGTAAAGTTGGGATTTTCTATGGGTTTTATTTTTGGCCAATCAATACGACCTACCAAATTTCATAAGGATCGGCTTACTATGTCCTAAGCTGCCATATAACTGAACGATCGGAAATGCCATAACTTTTGTGTTTGTAAAGTTAGGAAGTTGGGATTTTCTATAGGTTTTATTTTTGGCCAATCAATACGATCTACCAAATGTCATAAGGACCGGCTGATCGGAAATGCCATAACTTTGGTGTTTGTAAGGTTCGAAAGTTGGGAGTTTCTATGTGTTTTATTTTTGGCCAATCAATCCGACATACCAAATTTCATAGGGATTGGCTTACTATATCCTATAGCTGCCATATAACTGAACGATCGGCAATGCCATAACTTTGGTGTTCGTAAAGTTAGGAAGTTGGGATTTTCTATGGGTTTTATTTTTGGCCAATTAATACGACCTACCAAATTTCATAGGGATCGGCTGACGATATCCTATAGCTACCATATAACTGAACGATCGAAAATGCCATAACTTTGGTGTTTGTAAAGTTAGAAAGTTGGGATTTTCTATGGGTTTTATTTTTGGCCAATCAAACCGACCTACCAAATTCCATAGGGATCGGTTGATCGGAAATGCCATAACTTTGGTGTTTGTAAGGTTCGAAAGTTGGAATTTTCTATGGGTTTTATTTTTGGCCAATCAAACCGACCTACCAAATTTCATAGGGATCGGCTGACTATATCCTATAGCTGCCATATAACTGAACGATCGGAAATGCCATAACTTTTGTGTTTGTAAAGTTAGGAAGTTGGGATTTTCTATGAGTTTTATTTTTGGGCAATCAATACGATCTACCAAATGTCATAAGGACCGGCTGATCGGAAATGCCATAACTTTGGTGTTTGTAAGGTTCGAAAGTTGGGAGTTTCTATGTGTTTTATTTTTGGCCAATCAATCCGACATACCAAATTTCATAGGGATTGGCTTACTATATCCTATAGCTGCCATATAACTGAACGATCAGCAATGCCATAACTTTGGTGTTCGTAAAGTTCGGAAGTTGGGATTTTCTATGGGTTTTATTTTTGGCCAATCAATCCAACCTACCAAATTTTATAGGGATCGGCTGACTATATCCTGTAGCTGCCATATAACTGAACGATCGGAAATGCCATAACTTTGGTGTTTGTAAAGTTAGGAAGTTGGGATTTTCTATGGGTTTTATTTTTGGCCAATCAATACGACCTACCAAATTTCATAGGGATCGGCTGATCGGAAATGCCATAACTTTGGTGTTTGTAAGGTTCGAAAGTTGGGATTTTCTATGGGTTTTATTTTTGGCCAATCAAACCGACCTACCAAGTTTCGTTCGTAAAGTTCGGAAGTTGGGATTTGCTATGGGTTTTATTTTTGGCCAATCAATCCGACCTACCAAATTGTATAGGGATTGGCTGACTATATCCTGTAGCTGCCATATAACTGAACGACTATGTCCTAAAGCTGCCATATAACTAAACGATCGGAAATGCCATAACTTTGATGTTTGTAAAGTGAGGAAGTTGGAATTTTCTATGGGTTTTATTTTTGGCCAATCAATACGACCTACCAAATTTCATAACGATCGGCTGACTATGTCCTATAGCTGCCATATAACCGAACGATCGGAAATGCCATAACTTTGGTGTTTGTAAAGTTAGGAAGTTGGGATTTTCTATGGGTTTTATTTTTGGCCAATCAATACGACCTACCAAATTTCATAGGGATCGGCTGACTATATCCTATAGCTGCCATATAACTGAACGATCGGAAATGCCATAACTTTGGTGTTTGTAAAGTTAGGAAGTTGGGATTTTCTATGAGTTTTATTTTTGGCCAATCAATACGATCTACCAAATGTCATAAGGACCGGCTGATCGGAAATGCCATAACTTTGGTGTTTGTAAGGTTCGAAAGTTGGGATTTTCTATGTGTTTTATTTTGGCCAATCAATCCGACCTACCAAATTATATAGGGATCGGCGGACTATATCCTATAGCTGCCATATAACTGAGCGACTATGTCCTATAGCTGCCATATAACTGAACGATCGGAAATGTCATCACTTTGGTGTTTGTAAAGTTAGGAAGTTGGGATTTTCTATGTGTTTTATTTTTGGCCTATAAATACGACTTACCAAATTTCATAAGGATCGGCTGACTATATCCATATAACTGAACAATCGGAAATGCCATATCTTTGGTGTTCGTAAAGTTCGGAAGTTGGGATTTTCTATGGGTTTTATTTTTGGCCAATCAATCCGACCTACCAAATTTTATAGGGATCGGCTGACTATATCCTATAGCTGCCATATAACTGAACGATCGGAAATGCCATAACTTTGGTGTTTGTAAAGTTAGGAAGTTGGGATTTTCTATGGGTTTTATTTTTGGTCAATCAATCTGACCTACCAAATTTTATAGGGATCGGCTGACTATATCCTGTAGCTGCCATATAACTGAACGATTATGTCCTAAAGCTGCCATATAACTGAACGATCGGAAATGCCATAACTTTGGTGTTTCTAAAGTGAGGAAGTTGGAATTTTCTATGGGTTTTATTTTTGGCCAATCAATCCGACCTACCAAATTTTATAGGGATCGGCTGACTATATCCTGTAGCTGCCATATAACTGAACGATCGGAAATGCCATAACTTTGGTGTTTGTAAAGTGAGGAAGTTGGAATTTTCTATGGGTTTTATTTTTGGCCAATCAATACGACCTACCAAATTTAATAAGGATCGGCTGACTATATCCTGTAGCTGCCATATAACTGAACGACTATGTCCTAAAGCTGCCATATAACTGAACGATCGGAAATGCCATAACTTTGGTGTTTGTAAAGTGAGGAAGTTGGAATTTTCTATGGGTTTTATTTTTGGCCAATCAAAATTTCATAAGGATCGGCTGACTATATACATATAACTGAACAATCGGAAATGCCATATCTTTGGTGTTCGTAAAGTTCGGAAGTTGGGGTTTTCTATGGGTTTTATTTTTGGCCAATCAAACCCACCTACCAAATTCCATAGGGATCGGCTGATCGGAAATGCCATTACTTTGGTGTTTGTAAGGTTCGAAAGTTGGGATTTTCTATGGGTTTTATTTTTGGCCAATCAAACCGACCTACCAAATATCATAGGGATCGGCTAACTATTCCTATAGCTGCAATATAACTGAACGATCGGAAATGCCATAACTTTGGTGTTCGTAAAGTTAGGAAGTTGGGATTTTCTATGGGTTTTTTGTTTGGCCAATCAATACGATCTACCAAATTTCATAAGGACCGGCTGATCGGAAATGCCATAACTTTGGTGTTTGTAAGGTTCGAAAGTTGGGATTTTCTATGTGTTTTTTGGCCAATCAATCCGACATACCAAATTTCATAGGGATCGGCTGACTATATCCTATAGCGGCCATATAACTGAACGATCGGCAATGCCATAACTTTGGTGTTCGTAAAGTTAGAAAGTTGGGATTTTCTATGGGTTTTATTTTTGGCCAATCAATCCAACCTACCAAATTCTATAGGGATCGGCTGACTTTATCCTGTAGCTGCCATATAACTGAACGAGCGGAAATGCCATAACTTTGGTGTTTGGAAAGTTAGGAAGTTTGCATTTTCTATGGGTTTTATTTTGGCCCATCAATCCGACCTACCAAATTATATAGGATCGGCGGACTATATCCTGTAGCTGCCATATAACTGAACGACTATGTCCTATAGCTGCCATATAACTGAACGATCGGAAATGCCATAACTTTGGTGTTTGTAAAGTTAGGAAGTTGGGATTTTCTATGGGTTTTATTTTTGGCCAATCAATACGACCTACCAAATTTCATAAGGATCGGCTTACTATGTCCTAAGCTGCCATATAACTGAACGATCGGAAATGCCATAACTTTGGTGTTTGTAAAGTTAGGAAGTTGGGATTTTCTATGGGTTTTATTTTTGGCCAATCAATACGACCTACCAAATTTCATAGGGATCGGCTGACGATATCATATAGCTACCATATAACTGAACGATCGGAAATGCCATAACTTTGGTGTTTGTAAAGTTAGAAAGTTGGGATTTTCTATGGGTTTTTTGTTTGGCCAATCAATACGATCTACCAAATTTTATAGGGATCGGCTGACTATATCCTGTAGCTGCCATATAACTGAACGACTATGTCCTAAAGCTGCCATAAAGTTAGAAAGTTGGGATTTTCTATGGGTTTTATTTTTGGCCAATCAAACCGACCTACCAAATTCCATAGGGATCGGTTGATCGGAAATGCCATAACTTTGGTGTTTGTAAGGTTCGAAAGTTGGAATTTTCTATGGGTTTTATTTTTGGCCAATCAAACCGACCTACCAAATTTCATAGGGATCGGCTGACTATATCCTATAGCTGCCATATAACTGAACGATCGGAAATGCCATAACTTTTGTGTTTGTAAAGTTAGGAAGTTGGGATTTTCTATGAGTTTTATTTTTGGGCAATCAATACGATCTACCAAATGTCATAAGGACCGGCTGATCGGAAATGCCATAACTTTGGTGTTTGTAAGGTTCGAAAGTTGGGAGTTTCTATGTGTTTTATTTTTGGCCAATCAATCCGACATACCAAATTTCATAGGGATTGGCTTACTATATCCTATAGCTGCCATATAACTGAACGATCAGCAATGCCATAACTTTGGTGTTCGTAAAGTTCGGAAGTTGGGATTTTCTATGGGTTTTATTTTTGGCCAATCAATCCAACCTACCAAATTTTATAGGGATCGGCTGACTATATCCCGTAGCTGCCATATAACTGAACGATCGGAAATGCCATAACTTTGGTGTTTGTAAAGTTAGGAAGTTGGGATTTTCTATGGGTTTTATTTTTGGCCAATCAATACGACCTACCAAATTTCATAGGGATCGGCTGATCGGAAATGCCATAACTTTGGTGTTTGTAAGGTTCGAAAGTTGGGATTTTCTATGGGTTTTATTTTTGGCCAATCAAACCGACCTACCAAGTTTCGTTCGTAAAGTTCGGAAGTTGGGATTTGCTATGGGTTTTATTTTTGGCCAATCAATCCGACCTACCAAATTGTATAGGGATTGGCTGACTATATCCTGTAGCTGCCATATAACTGAACGACTATGTCCTAAAGCTGCCATATAACTAAACGATCGGAAATGCCATAACTTTGATGTTTGTAAAGTGAGGAAGTTGGAATTTTCTATGGGTTTTATTTTTGGCCAATCAATACGACCTACCAAATTTCATAACGATCGGCTGACTATGTCCTATAGCTGCCATATAACCGAACGATCGGAAATGCCATAACTTTGGTGTTTGTAAAGTTAGGAAGTTGGGATTTTCTATGGGTTTTATTTTTGGCCAATCAATACGACCTACCAAATTTCATAGGGATCGGCTGACTATATCCTATAGCTGCCATATAACTGAACGATCGGAAATGCCATAACTTTGGTGTTTGTAAAGTTAGGAAGTTGGGATTTTCTATGAGTTTTATTTTTGGCCAATCAATACGATCTACCAAATGTCATAAGGACCGGCTGATCGGAAATGCCATAACTTTGGTGTTTGTAAGGTTCGAAAGTTGGGATTTTCTATGTGTTTTATTTTGGCCAATCAATCCGACCTACCAAATTATATAGGGATCGGCGGACTATATCCTATAGCTGCCATATAACTGAGCGACTATGTCCTATAGCTGCCATATAACTGAACGATCGGAAATGCCATAACTTTGGTGTTTGTAAAGTTAGGAAGTTGGGATTTTCTATGAGTTTTATTTTTGGCCAATCAATACGATCTACCAAATGTCATAAGGACCGGCTGATCGGAAATGTCATCACTTTGGTGTTCGTAAAGTTCGGAAGTTGGGATTTTCTATGGGTTTTATTTTTGGCCAATCAATCCGACCTACCAAATTTTATAGGGATCGGCTGACTATATCCTATAGCTGCCATATAACTGAACGATCGGAAATGCCATAACTTTGGTGTTTGTAAAGTTAGGAAGTTGGGATTTTCTATGGGTTTTATTTTTGGTCAATCAATCCGACCTACCAAATTTTATAGGGATCGGCTGACTATATCCTGTAGCTGCCATATAACTGAACGATTATGTCCTAAAGCTGCCATATAACTGAACGATCGGAAATGCCATAACTTTGGTGTTTCTAAAGTGAGGAAGTTGGAATTTTCTATGGGTTTTATTTTTGGCCAATCAATCCGACCTACCAAATTTTATAGGGATCGGCTGACTATATCCTGTAGCTGCCATATAACTGAACGATCGGAAATGCCATAACTTTGGTGTTTGTAAAGTGAGGAAGTTGGAATTTTCTATGGGTTTTATTTTTGGCCAATCAATACGACCTACCAAATTTAATAAGGATCGGCTGACTATATCCTGTAGCTGCCATATAACTGAACGACTATGTCCTAAAGCTGCCATATAACTGAACGATCGGAAATGCCATAACTTTGGTGTTTGTAAAGTGAGGAAGTTGGAATTTTCTATGGGTTTTATTTTTGGCCAATCAAAATTTCATAAGGATCGGCTGACTATATACATATAACTGAACAATCGGAAATGCCATATCTTTGGTGTTCGTAAAGTTCGGAAGTTGGGGTTTTCTATGGGTTTTATTTTTGGCCAATCAAACCCACCTACCAAATTCCATAGGGATCGGCTGATCGGAAATGCCATTACTTTGGTGTTTGTAAGGTTCGAAAGTTGGGATTTTCTATGGGTTTTATTTTTGGCCAATCAAACCGACCTACCAAATATCATAGGGATCGGCTAACTATTCCTATAGCTGCAATATAACTGAACGATCGGAAATGCCATAACTTTGGTGTTCGTAAAGTTAGGAAGTTGGGATTTTCTATGGGTTTTTTGTTTGGCCAATCAATACGATCTACCAAATTTCATAAGGACCGGCTGATCGGAAATGCCATAACTTTGGTGTTTGTAAGGTTCGAAAGTTGGGATTTTCTATGTGTTTTTTGGCCAATCAATCCGACATACCAAATTTCATAGGGATCGGCTGACTATATCCTATAGCGGCCATATAACTGAACGATCGGCAATGCCATAACTTTGGTGTTCGTAAAGTTAGAAAGTTGGGATTTTCTATGGGTTTTATTTTTGGCCAATCAATCCAACCTACCAAATTTTATAGGGATCGGCTGACTTTATCCTGTAGCTGCCATATAACTGAACGAGCGGAAATGCCATAACTTTGGTGTTTGGAAAGTTAGGAAGTTTGCATTTTCTATGGGTTTTATTTTGGCCCATCAATCCGACCTACCAAATTATATAGGATCGGCGGACTATATCCTGTAGCTGCCATATAACTGAACGACTATGTCCTATAGCTGCCATATAACTGAACGATCGGAAATGCCATAACTTTGGTGTTTGTAAAGTTAGGAAGTTGGGATTTTCTATGGGTTTTATTTTTGGCCAATCAATACGACCTACCAAATTTCATAAGGATCGGCTTACTATGTCCTAAGCTGCCATATAACTGAACGATCGGAAATGCCATAACTTTGGTGTTTGTAAAGTTAGGAAGTTGGGATTTTCTATGGGTTTTATTTTTGGCCAATCAATACGACCTACCAAATTTCATAGGGATCGGCTGACGATATCATATAGCTACCATATAACTGAACGATCGGAAATGCCATAACTTTGGTGTTTGTAAAGTTAGAAAGTTGGGATTTTCTATGGGTTTTATTTTTGGCCAATCAAACCGACCTACCAAATTCCATAGGGATCGGTTGATCGGAAATGCCATAACTTTGGTGTTTGTAAGGTTCGAAAGTTGAGATTTTCTATGGGTTTTATTTTTGGCCAATCAATACGACCTACCAAATTTCATAGGGATCGGCTGACTATATCCTATAGGTGCCATATAACTGAACGATCGGAAATGCCATAACTTTGGTGTTTGTAAAGTTAGGAAGTTGGGATTTTCTATGAGTTTTATTTTTGGCCAATCAATACGATCTACCAAATGTCATAAGGACCGGCTGATCGGAAATGCCATAACTTTGGTGTTTGTAAGGTTCGAAAGTTGGGATTTTCTATGTGTTTTATTTTGGCCAATCAATCCGACCTACCAAATTATATAGGGATCGGCGGACTATATCCTATAGCTGCCATATAACTGAGCGACTATGTCCTATAGCTGCCATATAACTGAACGATCGGAAATGCCATAACTTTGGTGTTTGTAAAGTTAGGAAGTTGGGATTTTATATGTGTTTTATTTTTGGCCTATCAATACGACCTACCAAATTTCATAAGGATTGGCTGACTATATCCATATAACTGAACAATCGGAAATGCCATATCTTTGGTTTTCGTAAAGTTTGGAAGTTGGGATTTTCTATGGGTTTTATTTTTGGCCAATCAATCCGACCTACCAAATTTTATAGGGATCGGCTGACTATATCCTGTAGCTGCCATATAACTGAACGACTATGTCCTGAAGCTGCCATATAACTGAACGATCGGAAATGCCATAACTTTGGTGTTTCTAAAGTGAGGAAGTTGGAATTTTCTATGGGTTTTATTTTTGGCCAATCAATACGACCTACCAAATTTAATAAGGATCGGCTGACTATATCCTGTAGCTGCCATATAACTGAATGACTATGTCCTAAAGCTGCCATATAACTGAACGATCGGAAATGCCATAACTTTGGTGTTCGTAAAGTTAGGAAGTTGGGATTTTCTATGGGTTTTATTTTTGGCCAATCAATACGACCTACCAAATTTCATAAGGATCGGCTGACTATATCCTGTAGCTGCCATATAACTGATCGACTCTGTCCTAAAGCTGCCATATAACTGAACGATCGGAAATGCCATAACTTTGGTGTTTGTAAAGTTAGAAAGTTGGGATTTTCTATGGGTTTTATTTTTGGCCAATCAAACCGACCTACCAAATTCCATAGGGATCGGCTGACTATATCCTGTAGCTGCCATATAACTGAACGACTATGTCCTAAAGCTGCCATATAACTGAACGATCGGAAATGCCATAACTTTGGTGTTTGTAAAGTGAGGAAGTTGGAATTTTCTATGGGTTTTATTTTTGGCCAATCAATACGACCTACCAAATTTCATAAGGATCGGCTGACTATATCCTGTAGCTGCCATATAACTGATCGACTATGTCCTAAAGCTGCCATATAACTGAACGATCGGAAATGCCATAACTTTGGTGTTTGTAAGGTTCGAAAGTTGGGATTTTCTATGGGTTTTATTTTTGGCCAATCAAACCGACCTACCAAGTTTCGTTCGTAAAGTTCGGAAGTTGGGATTTGCTATGGGTTTTATTTTTGGCCAATCAATCCGACCTACCAAATTGTATAGGGATTGGCTGACTATATCCTGTAGCTGCCATATAACTGAACGACTATGTCCTAAAGCTGCCATATAACTGAACGATCGGAAATGCCATAACTTTGGTGTTTGTAAAGTTAGGAAGTTGGGATTTTCTATGAGTTTTATTTTTGGCCAATCAATACGATCTACCAAGTGTCATAAGGACCGGCTGATCGGAAATGCCATAACATTGGTGTTTGTAAGGTTCGAAAGTTGGGATTTTCTATGTGTTTTATTTTTGGCCAATCAATCCGACATACCAAATTTCATAGGGATTGGCTTACTATATCCTATAGCTGCCATATAACTGAACGATCGGCAATGACAAAACTTTGGTGTTCGTAAAATTCGGAAGTTGGGATATTCTATGGGTTTTATTTTTGGCCAATCAATCCAACCTACCAAATTTTATAGGGATCGGCTGACTATATCCTGTAGCTGCCATATAACTGAACGATCGGAAATGCCATAACTTTAGTGTTTGTAAAGTTAGGAAGTTGGGATTTTCTATGGGTTTTATTTTTGGCCAATCAATACGACCTACCAAATTTCATAGGGATCGGCTGACGATATCCTATAGCTACCATATAACTGAACGATCGGAAATGCCATAACTTTGGTGTTTGTAAAGTTAGAAAGTTGGGATTTTCTATGGGTTTTATTTTTGGCCAATCAAACCGACCTACCAAATTCCATAGGGATCGGCTGATCGGAAATGCCATAACTTTGGTGTTTGTAAGGTTCGAAAGTTGGGAATTTCTATGGGTTTTATTTTTGGCCAATCAATACGACCTACCAAATTTAATAAGGATCGGCTGACTATATCCTGTAGCTGCCATATAACTGAACGACTATGTCCTAAAGCTGTCATATAACTGAACGATCGGAAATGCCATAACCTTGGTGTTCGTAAAGTTAGGAAGTTGGGATTTTCTATGGGTTTTATTTTTGGCCAATCAATCCGACCTACCAGATTTTATAGGGATCGGCTGACTATATCCTGTAGCTGCCATATAACTGAACGATCGGAAATGCCATAACTTTGTTGTTTGGAAAGTTAGGAAGTTGGGATTTTCTATGGGTTTTATTTTGGCCAATCAATCCGGCATACCAAATTTCATAGAGATCGGCTGACTATATCCTATAGCTGCCATATAACTGAACGATCGGAAATGCCATAACTTTGGTGTTTGTAAAGTTAGGAAGTTGGGATTTTCTATGTGTTTTATTTTTGGCCAATCAATACGACCTACCAAATTTCATAAGGATCGGCTGACTATATCCATATAACTGAACAATCGGAAATGCCATATCTTTGGTTTTCGTAAAGTTTGGAAGTTGGGATTTTCTATGGGTTTTATTTTTGGCCAATCAATCCGACCTACCAAATTTTATAGGGATCGGCTGACTATATCCTGTAGCTGCCATATAACTGAACGATCGGAAATGCCATAACTTTGGTGTTTGTAAAGTTAGGAAGTTGGGATTTTATATGTGTTTTATTTTTGGCCTATCAATACGACCTACCAAATTTCATAAGGATCGGCTGACTATATCCATATAACTGAACAATCGGAATTGCCATATCTTTGGTTTTCGTAAAGTTTGGAAGTTGGGATTTTCTATGGGTTTTATTTTTGGCCAATCAATCCGACCTACCAAATTTTATAGGGATCGGCTGACTATATCCTGTAGCTGCCATATAACTGAACGACTATGTCCTGAAGCTGCCATATAACTGAACGATCGGAAATGCCATAACTTTGGTGTTTCTAAAGTGAGGAAGTTGGAATTTTCTATGGGTTTTATTTTTGGCCAATCAATACGACCTACCAAATTTCATAAGGATCGGCTGACTATATCCTGTAGCTGCCATATAACTGATCGACTATGTCCTAAAGCTGCCATATAACTGAACGATCGGAAATGCCATAACTTTGGTGTTTGTAAGGTTCGAAAGTTGGGATTTTCTATGGGTTTTATTTTTGGCCAATCAAACCGACCTACCAAGTTTCGTTCGTAAAGTTCGGAAGTTGGGATTTGCTATGGGTTTTATTTTTGGCCAATCAATCCGACCTACCAAATTGTATAGGGATTGGCTGACTATATCCTGTAGCTGCCATATAACTGAACGACTATGTCCTAAAGCTGCCATATAACTGAACGATCGGAAATGCCATAACTTTGGTGTTTGTAAAGTTAGGAAGTTGGGATTTTCTATGAGTTTTATTTTTGGCCAATCAATACGATCTACCAAGTGTCATAAGGACCGGCTGATCGGAAATGCCATAACATTGGTGTTTGTAAGGTTCGAAAGTTGGGAATTTCTATGGGTTTTATTTTTGGCCAATCAATACGACCTACCAAATTTAATAAGGATCGGCTGACTATATCCTGTAGCTGCCATATAACTGAACGACTATGTCCTAAAGCTGTCATATAACTGAACGATCGGAAATGCCATAACCTTGGTGTTCGTAAAGTTAGGAAGTTGGGATTTTCTATGGGTTTTATTTTTGGCCAATCAATCCGACCTACCAGATTTTATAGGGATCGGCTGACTATATCCTGTAGCTGCCATATAACTGAACGATCGGAAATGCCATAACTTTGTTGTTTGGAAAGTTAGGAAGTTGGGATTTTCTATGGGTTTTATTTTGGCCAATCAATCCGGCATACCAAATTTCATAGAGATCGGCTGACTATATCCTATAGCTGCCATATAACTGAACGATCGGAAATGCCATAACTTTGGTGTTTGTAAAGTTAGGAAGTTGGGATTTTCTATGTGTTTTATTTTTGGCCAATCAATACGACCTACCAAATTTCATAAGGATCGGCTGACTATATCCATATAACTGAACAATCGGAAATGCCATATCTTTGGTTTTCGTAAAGTTTGGAAGTTGGGATTTTCTATGGGTTTTATTTTTTGGCCAATCAATCCGACCTACCAAATTTTATAGGGATCGGCTGACTATATCCTGTAGCTGCCATATAACTGAACGATCGGAAATGCCATAACTTTGGTGTTTGTAAAGTTAGGAAGTTGGGATTTTATATGTGTTTTATTTTTGGCCTATCAATACGACCTACCAAATTTCATAAGGATCGGCTGACTATATCCATATAACTGAACAATCGGAATTGCCATATCTTTGGTTTTCGTAAAGTTTGGAAGTTGGGATTTTCTATGGGTTTTATTTTTGGCCAATCAATCCGACCTACCAAATTTTATAGGGATCGGCTGACTATATCCTGTAGCTGCCATATAACTGAACGACTATGTCCTGAAGCTGCCATATAACTGAACGATCGGAAATGCCATAACTTTGGTGTTTCTAAAGTGAGGAAGTTGGAATTTTCTATGGGTTTTATTTTTGGCCAATCAATACGACCTACCAAATTTAATAAGGATCGGCTGACTATATCCTGTAGCTGCCATATAACTGAATGACTATGTCCTAAAGCTGCCATATAACTGAACGATCGGAAATGCCATAACTTTGGTGTTCGTAAAGTTAGGAAGTTGGGATTTTCTATGGGTTTTATTTTTGGCCAATCAATACGACCTACCAAATTTCATAAGGATCGGCTGACTATATCCTGTAGCTGCCATATAACTGATCGACTCTGTCCTAAAGCTGCCATATAACTGAACGATCGGAAATGCCATAACTTTGGTGTTTGTAAAGTTAGAAAGTTGGGATTTTCTATGGGTTTTATTTTTGGCCAATCAAACCGACCTACCAAATTCCATAGGGATCGGCTGACTATATCCTGTAGCTGCCATATAACTGAACGACTATGTCCTAAAGCTGCCATATAACTGAACGATCGGAAATGCCATAACTTTGGTGTTTGTAAAGTGAGGAAGTTGGAATTTTCTATGGGTTTTATTTTTGGCCAATCAATACGACCTACCAAATTTCATAAGGATCGGCTGACTATATCCTGTAGCTGCCATATAACTGATCGACTATGTCCTAAAGCTGCCATATAACTGAACGATCGGAAATGCCATAACTTTGGTGTTTGTAAGGTTCGAAAGTTGGGATTTTCTATGGGTTTTATTTTTGGCCAATCAAACCGACCTACCAAGTTTCGTTCGTAAAGTTCGGAAGTTGGGATTTGCTATGGGTTTTATTTTTGGCCAATCAATCCGACCTACCAAATTGTATAGGGATTGGCTGACTATATCCTGTAGCTGCCATATAACTGAACGACTATGTCCTAAAGCTGCCATATAACTGAACGATCGGAAATGCCATAACTTTGGTGTTTGTAAAGTTAGGAAGTTGGGATTTTCTATGAGTTTTATTTTTGGCCAATCAATACGATCTACCAAGTGTCATAAGGACCGGCTGATCGGAAATGCCATAACATTGGTGTTTGTAAGGTTCGAAAGTTGGGATTTTCTATGTGTTTTATTTTTGGCCAATCAATCCGACATACCAAATTTCATAGGGATTGGCTTACTATATCCTATAGCTGCCATATAACTGAACGATCGGCACTGACAAAACTTTGGTGTTCGTAAAATTCGGAAGTTGGGATATTCTATGGGTTTTATTTTTGGCCAATCAATCCAACCTACCAAATTTTATAGGGATCGGCTGACTATATCCTGTAGCTGCCATATAACTGAACGATCGGAAATGCCATAACTTTAGTGTTTGTAAAGTTAGGAAGTTGGGATTTTCTATGGGTTTTATTTTTGGCCAATCAATACGACCTACCAAATTTCATAGGGATCGGCTGACGATATCCTATAGCTACCATATAACTGAACGATCGGAAATGCCATAACTTTGGTGTTTGTAAAGTTAGAAAGTTGGGATTTTCTATGGGTTTTATTTTTGGCCAATCAAACCGACCTACCAAATTCCATAGGGATCGGCTGATCGGAAATGCCATAACTTTGGTGTTTGTAAGGTTCGAAAGTTGGGAATTTCTATGGGTTTTATTTTTGGCCAATCAATACGACCTACCAAATTTAATAAGGATCGGCTGACTATATCCTGTAGCTGCCATATAACTGAACGACTATGTCCTAAAGCTGTCATATAACTGAACGATCGGAAATGCCATAACCTTGGTGTTCGTAAAGTTAGGAAGTTGGGATTTTCTATGGGTTTTATTTTTGGCCAATCAATCCGACCTACCAGATTTTATAGGGATCGGCTGACTATATCCTGTAGCTGCCATATAACTGAACGATCGGAAATGCCATAACTTTGTTGTTTGGAAAGTTAGGAAGTTGGGATTTTCTATGTGTTTTATTTTTGGCCAATCAATACGACCTACCAAATTTCATAAGGATCGGCTGACTATATCCATATAACTGAACAATCGGAAATGCCATATCTTTGGTGTTCGTAAAGTTCGGAAGTTGGGATTTTCTATGGGTTTTATTTTTGGCCAATCAATCCAACCTACCAAATTTAATAGGGATCGGCTGACTATATCCTGTAGCTGCCATATAACTGAACGACTATGTCCTAAAGCTGCCATATAACTGAACGATCGGAAATGCCATAACTTTGATGTTTGGAAAGTTAGGAAGTTGGGATTTTCTATGGGTTTTATTTTGGCCAATCAATCCGGCATACCAAATTTCATAGAGATCGGCTGACTATATCCTATAGCTGCCATATAACTGAACGACCGGAAATGCCATAACTTTGGTGTTTGTAAAGTGAGGAAGTTGGAATTTTCTATGGGTTTTATTTTTGGCCAATCAATACGACCTACCAAATTTCATAAGGATCGGCTGACTATATCCTGTAGCTGCCATATAACTGAACGACTATGTCCTAAAGCTGCCATATAACTGAACGATCGGAAATGCCATAACTTTGGTGTTCGTAAAGTTAGGAAGTTGGGATTTTCTATGGGTTTTATTTTTGGCCAATCAATCCGACCTACCAGATTTTATAGGGATCGGCTGACAATATCCTGTAGCTGCCATATAACTGAACGATCGGAAATGCCATAACTTTGTTGTTTGGAAAGTTAGGAAGTTGGGATTTTCTATGGGTTTTATTTTGGCCAATCAATCCGGCATACCAAATTTCATAGAGATCGGCTGACTATATCCTATAGCTGCCATATAACTGAACGACCGGAAATGCCATAACTTTGGTGTTTGTAAAGTGAGGAAGTTGGAATTTTCTATGGGTTTTATTTTTGGCCAATCAATACGACCTACCAAATTTCATAAGGATCGGCTGACTATATCCATATAACTGAACAATCGGAAATGCCATATCTTTGGTGTTCGTAAAGTTAGGAAGTTGGGATTTTCTATGGGTTTTATTTTTGGCCAATCAATCCGACCTACCAAATTTTATAGGGATCGGCTGACTATATCCTATAGCTGTCATATAACTGAACGATCGGAAATGCCATAACTTTGGTGTTTGTAAAGTTAGGAAGTTGGGATTTTCTATGGGTTTTATTTTTGGCCAATCAATCCAACTTACCAAATTTTATAGCGATCGGCTGACTATATCCTGTAGCTGCCATATAACTGAACGACTATGTCCTAAAGCTCCTATATAACTGAACGATCGGAAATGCCATAAGTTTGGTGTTCGTAAAGTTAGGAAGTTGGGATTTTCTATGGGTTTTATTTTTGGCCAATCAATCCGACCTACCAAATTTTATAGGGATCGGCTGACTATATCCTGTAGCTGCCATATAACTGAACGATCGGAAATGCCATAACTTTGTTGTTTGGAAAGTTAGGAAGTTGGGATTTTCTATGGGTTTTATTTTGGCCAATCAATCCGGCATACCAAATTTCATAGAGATCGGCTGACTATATCCTATAGCTGCCATATAACTGAACGATCGGAAATGCCATAACTTTGGTGTTTGTAAAGTTAGGAAGTTGGGATTTTCTATGGGTTTTATTTTTGGCCAATCAATCCAACCTACCAAATTTTATAGGGATCGGCTGACTATATCCTGTAGCTGCCATATAACTGTGTTTTATTTTTTGGCCAATCAATACGACCTACCAAATTTCATAAGGATCGGCTGACTATATCCATATAACTGAACAATCGGAAATGCCATATCTTTGGTGTTCGTAAAGTTAGGAAGTTGGGATTTTCTATGGGTTTTATTTTTGGCCAATCAATCCGACCTACCAAATTTTATAGGGATCGGCTGACTATATCCTATAGCTGCCATATAACTGAACGATCGGAAATGCCATAACTTTGGTGTTTGTAAAGTTAGGAAGTTGGGATTTTCTATGGGTTTTATTTTTGGCCAATCAATCCAACCTACCAAATTTTATAGCGATCGGCTGACTATATCCTGTAGCTGCCATATAACTGAACGACTATGTCCTAAAGCTGCCATATAACTGAACGATCGGAAATGCCATAACTTTGGTGTTCGTAAAGTTAGGAAGTTGGGATTTTCTATGGGTTTTATTTTTTGGCCAATCAATCCGACCTACCAAATTTTATAGGGATCGGCTGACTATATCCTATAGCTGCCATATAACTGAACGATCGGAAATGCCATAACTTTGGTGTTTGTAAAGTTAGGAAGTTGGGATTTTCTATGGGTTTTATTTTTGGCCAATCAATCCAACCTACCAAATTTTATAGCGATCGGCTGACTATATCCTGTAGCTGCCATATAACTGAACGACTATGTCCTAAAGCTCCTATATAACTGAACGATCGGAAATGCCATAACTTTGGTGTTCGTAAAGTTAGGAAGTTGGGATTTTCTATGGGTTTTATTTTTGGCCAATCAATCCGACCTACCAAATTTTATAGGGATCGGCTGACTATATCCTGTAGCTGCCATATAACTGAACGATCGGAAATGCCATAACTTTGTTGTTTGGAAAGTTAGGAAGTTGGGATTTTCTATGGGTTTTATTTTGGCCAATCAATCCGGCATACCAAATTTCATAGAGATCGGCTGACTATATCCTATAGCTGCCATATAACTGAACGATCGGAAATGCCATAACTTTGGTGTTTGTAAAGTTAGGAAGTTGGGATTTTCTATGGGTTTTATTTTTGGCCAATCAATCCAACCTACCAAATTTTATAGGGATCGGCTGACTATATCCTGTAGCTGCCATATAACTGTGTTTTATTTTTGGCCAATCAATACGACCTACCAAATTTCATAAGGATCGGCTGACTATATCCATATAACTGAACAATCGGAAATGCCATATCTTTGGTGTTCGTAAAGTTAGGAAGTTGGGATTTTCTATGGGTTTTATTTTTGGCCAATCAATCCGACCTACCAAATTTTATAGGGATCGGCTGACTATATCCTATAGCTGCCATATAACTGAACGATCGGAAATGCCATAACTTTGTTGTTTGGAAAGTTAGGAAGTTGGGATTTTCTATGGGTTTTATTTTGGCCAATCAATCCGGCATACCAAATTTCATAGAGATCGGCTGACTATATCCTATAGCCGCCATATAACTGAACGATCGGAAATGCCATAACTTTGGTGTTTGTAAAGTTAGGAAGTTGGGATTTTCTATGTGTTTTATTTTTGGCCAATCAATACGACCTACCAAATTTCATAAGGATCGGCTGACTATATCCATATAACTGAACAATCGGAAATGCCATATCTTTGGTGTTCGTAAAGTTAGGAAGTTGGGATTTTCTATGGGTTTTATTTTTGGCCAATCAATCCGACCTACCAAATTTTATAGGGATCGGCTGACTATATCCTATAGCTGCCATATAACTGAACGATCGGAAATGCCATAACTTTGTTGTTTGGAAAGTTAGGAAGTTGGGATTTTCTATGGGTTTTATTTTGGCCAATCAATCCGGCATACCAAATTTCATAGAGATCGGCTGACTATATCCTATAGCCGCCATATAACTGAACGATCGGAAATGCCATAACTTTGGTGTTTGTAAAGTTAGGAAGTTGGGATTTTCTATGTGTTTTATTTTTGGCCAATCAATACGACCTACCAAATTTCATAAGGATCGGCTGACTATATCCATATAACTGAACAATCGGAAATGCCATATCTTTGGTGTTCGTAAAGTTAGGAAGTTGGGATTTTCTATGGGTTTTATTTTTGGCCAATCAATCCGACCTACCAAATTTTATAGGGATCGGCTGACTATATCCTATAGCTGTCATATAACTGAACGATCGGAAATGCCATAACTTTGGTGTTTGTAAAGTTAGGAAGTTGGGATTTTCTATGGGTTTTATTTTTGGCCAATCAATCCAACTTACCAAATTTTATAGCGATCGGCTGACTATATCCTGTAGCTGCCATATAACTGAACGACTATGTCCTAAAGCTCCTATATAACTGAACGATCGGAAATGCCATAAGTTTGGTGTTCGTAAAGTTAGGAAGTTGGGATTTTCTATGGGTTTTATTTTTGGCCAATCAATCCGACCTACCAAATTTTATAGGGATCGGCTGACTATATCCTGTAGCTGCCATATAACTGAACGATCGGAAATGCCATAACTTTGTTGTTTGGAAAGTTAGGAAGTTGGGATTTTCTATGGGTTTTATTTTGGCCAATCAATCCGGCATACCAAATTTCATAGAGATCGGCTGACTATATCCTATAGCTGCCATATAACTGAACGATCGGAAATGCCATAACTTTGGTGTTTGTAAAGTTAGGAAGTTGGGATTTTCTATGGGTTTTATTTTTGGCCAATCAATCCAACCTACCAAATTTTATAGGGATCGGCTGACTATATCCTGTAGCTGCCATATAACTGTGTTTTATTTTTGGCCAATCAATACGACCTACCAAATTTCATAAGGATCGGCTGACTATATCCATATAACTGAACAATCGGAAATGCCATATCTTTGGTGTTCGTAAAGTTAGGAAGTTGGGATTTTCTATGGGTTTTATTTTTGGCCAATCAATCCGACCTACCAAATTTTATAGGGATCGGCTGACTATATCCTATAGCTGCCATATAACTGAACGATCGGAAATGCCATAACTTTGGTGTTTGTAAAGTTAGGAAGTTGGGATTTTCTATGGGTTTTATTTTTGGCCAATCAATCCAACCTACCAAATTTTATAGCGATCGGCTGACTATATCTTGTAGCTGCCATATAACTGAACGACTATGTCCTAAAGCTGCCATATAACTGAACGATCGGAAATGCCATAACTTTGGTGTTCGTAAAGTTAGGAAGTTGGGATTTTCTATGGGTTTTATTTTTGGCCAATCAATCCGACCTACCAAATTTTATAGGGATCGGCTGACTATATCCTATAGCTGCCATATAACTGAACGATCGGAAATGCCATAACTTTGGTGTTTGTAAAGTTAGGAAGTTGGGATTTTCTATGGGTTTTATTTTTGGCCAATCAATCCAACCTACCAAATTTTATAGCGATCGGCTGACTATATCCTGTAGCTGCCATATAACTGAACGACTATGTCCTAAAGCTCCTATATAACTGAACGATCGGAAATGCCATAACTTTGGTGTTCGTAAAGTTAGGAAGTTGGGATTTTCTATGGGTTTTATTTTTGGCCAATCAATCCGACCTACCAAATTTTATAGGGATCGGCTGACTATATCCTGTAGCTGCCATATAACTGAACGATCGGAAATGCCATAACTTTGTTGTTTGGAAAGTTAGGAAGTTGGGATTTTCTATGGGTTTTATTTTGGCCAATCAATCCGGCATACCAAATTTCATAGAGATCGGCTGACTATATCCTATAGCTGCCATATAACTGAACGATCGGAAATGCCATAACTTTGGTGTTTGTAAAGTTAGGAAGTTGGGATTTTCTTTGGGTTTTATTTTTGGCCAATCAATCCAACCTACCAAATTTTATAGGGATCGGCTGACTATATCCTGTAGCTGCCATATAACTGTGTTTTATTTTTGGCCAATCAATACGACCTACCAAATTTCATAAGGATCGGCTGACTATATCCATATAACTGAACAATCGGAAATGCCATATCTTTGGTGTTCGTAAAGTTAGGAAGTTGGGATTTTCTATGGGTTTTATTTTTGGCCAATCAATCCGACCTACCAAATTTTATAGGGATCGGCTGACTATATCCTATAGCTGCCATATAACTGAACGATCGGAAATGCCATAACTTTGGTGTTTGTAAAGTTAGGAAGTTGGGATTTTCTATGGGTTTTATTTTTGGCCAATCAATCCAACCTACCAAATTTTATAGCGATCGGCTGACTATATCCTGTAGCTGCCATATAACTGAACGACTATGTCCTAAAGCTGCCATATAACTGAACGATCGGAAATGCCATAACTTTGGTGTTCGTAAAGTTAGGAAGTTGGGATTTTCTATGGGTTTTATTTTTGGCGAATCAATCCGACCTACCAAATTTTATAGGGATCGGCTGACTATATCCTGTAGCTGCCATATAACTGAACGATCGGAAATGCCATAACTTTGTTGTTTGGAAAGTTAGGAAGTTGGGATTTTCTATGGGTTTTATTTTGGCCAATCAATCCGGCATACCAAATTTCATAGAGATCGGCTGACTATATCCTATAGCTGCCATATAACTGAACGATCGGAAATGCCATAACTTTGGTGTTTGTAAAGTTAGGAAGTTGGGATTTTCTATGGGTTTTATTTTTGGCCAATCAATCCAACCTACCAAATTTTATAGGGATCGGCTGACTATATCCCGTAGCTGCCATATAACTGTGTTTTATTTTTGGCCAATCAATACGACCTACCAAATTTCATAAGGATCGGCTGACTATATCCATATAACTGAACAATCGGAAATGCCATAACTTTGGTGTTTGTAAAGTTAGGAAGTTGGGATTTTCTATGGGTTTTATTTTTGGCCAATCAATCCAACCTACCAAATTTTATAGGGATCGGCTGACTATATCCTGTAGCTGCCATATAACTGTGTTTTATTTTTGGCCAATCAATACGACCTACCAAATTTCATAAGGATCGGCTGACTATATCCATATAACTGAACAATCGGAAATGCCATATCTTTGGTGTTCGTAAAGTTAGGAAGTTGGGATTTTCTATGGGTTTTATTTTTGGCCAATCAATCCGACCTACCAAATTTTATAGGGATCGGCTGACTATATCCTATAGCTGCCATATAACTGAACGATCGGAAATGCCATAACTTTGGTGTTTGTAAAGTTAGGAAGTTGGGATTTTCTATGGGTTTTATTTTTGGCCAATCAATCCAACCTACCAAATTTTATAGCGATCGGCTGACTATATCCTGTAGCTGCCATATAACTGAACGACTATGTCCTAAAGCTGCCATATAACTGAACGATCGGAAATGCCATAACTTTGGTGTTCGTAAAGTTAGGAAGTTGGGATTTTCTATGGGTTTTATTTTTGGCCAATCAATCCGACCTACCAAATTTTATAGGGATCGGCTGACTATATCCTATAGCTGCCATATAACTGAACGATCGGAAATGCCATAACTTTGGTGTTTGTAAAGTTAGGAAGTTGGGATTTTCTATGGGTTTTATTTTTGGCCAATCAATCCAACCTACCAAATTTTATAGCGATCGGCTGACTATATCCTGTAGCTGCCATATAACTGAACGACTATGTCCTAAAGCTCCTATATAACTGAACGATCGGAAATGCCATAACTTTGGTGTTCGTAAAGTTAGGAAGTTGGGATTTTCTATGGGTTTTATTTTTGGCCAATCAATCCGACCTACCAAATTTTATAGGGATCGGCTGACTATATCCTGTAGCTGCCATATAACTGAACGATCGGAAATGCCATAACTTTGTTGTTTGGAAAGTTAGGAAGTTGGGATTTTCTATGGGTTTTATTTTTGGCCAATCAATCCGACCTACCAAATTTTATAGGGATCGGCTGACTATATCCTATAGCTGCCATATAACTGAACGATCGGAAATGCCATAACTTTGGTGTTTGTAAAGTTAGGAAGTTGGGATTTTCTATGGGTTTTATTTTTGGCCAATCAATCCAACCTACCAAATTTTTTAGCGATCGGCTGACTATATCCTGTAGCTGCCATATAACTGAACGACTATGTCCTAAAGCTGCCATATAACTGAACGATCGGAAATGCCATAACTTTGGTGTTCGTAAAGTTAGGAAGTTGGGATTTTCTATGGGTTTTATTTTTGGCCAATCAATCCGACCTACCAAATTTTATAGGGATCGGCTGACTATATCCTGTAGCTGCCATATAACTGAACGATCGGAAATGCCATAACTTTGTTGTTTGGAAAGTTAGGAAGTTGGGATTTTCTATGGGTTTTATTTTGGCCAATCAATCCGGCATACCAAATTTCATAGAGATCGGCTGACTATATCCTATAGCTGCCATATAACTGAACGATCGGAAATGCCATAACTTTGGTGTTTGTAAAGTTAGGAAGTTGGGATTTTCTATGGGTTTTATTTTTGGCCAATCAATCCAACCTACCAAATTTTATAGGGATCGGCTGACTATATCCTGTAGCTGCCATATAACTGTGTTTTATTTTTGGCCAATCAATACGACCTACCAAATTTCATAAGGATCGGCTGACTATATCCATATAACTGAACAATCGGAAATGCCATATCTTTGGTGTTCGTAAAGTTAGGAAGTTGGGATTTTCTATGGGTTTTATTTTTGGCCAATCAATCCGACCTACCAAATTTTATAGGGATCGGCTGACTATATCCTATAGCTGCCATATAACTGAACGATCGGAAATGCCATAACTTTGGTGTTTGTAAAGTTAGGAAGTTGGGATTTTCTATGGGTTTTATTTTTGGCCAATCAATCCAACCTACCAAATTTTTTAGCGATCGGCTGACTATATCCTGTAGCTGCCATATAACTGAACGACTATGTCCTAAAGCTGCCATATAACTGAACGATCGGAAATGCCATAACTTTGGTGTTCGTAAAGTTAGGAAGTTGGGATTTTCTATGGGTTTTATTTTTGGCCAATCAATCCGACCTACCAAATTTTATAGGGATCGGCTGACTATATCCTATAGCTGCCATATAACTGAACGATCGGAAATGCCATAACTTTGGTGGTTGTAAAGTTAGGAAGTTGGGATTTTCTATGGGTTTTATTTTTGGCCAATCAATCCAACCTACCAAATTTTATAGCGATCGGCTGACTATATCCTGTAGCTGCCATATAACTGAACGACTATGTCCTAAAGCTGCCATATAACTGAACGATCGGAAATGCCATAACTTTGGTGTTCGTAAAGTTAGGAAGTTGGGATTTTCTATGGGTTTTATTTTTGGCCAATCAATCCGACCTACCAAATTTTATAGGGATCGGCTGACTATATCCTGTAGCTGCCATATAACTGAACGATCGGAAATGCCATAACTTTGTTGTTTGGAAAGTTAGGAAGTTGGGATTTTCTATGGGTTTTATTTTGGCCAATCAATCCGGCATACCAAATTTCATAGAGATCGGCTGACTATATCCTATAGCTGCCATATAACTGAACGATCGGAAATGCCATAACTTTGGTGTTTGTAAAGTTAGGAAGTTGGGATTTTCTATGGGTTTTATTTTTGGCCAATCAATCCAACCTACCAAATTTTATAGGGATCGGCTGACTATATCCCGTAGCTGCCATATAACTGTGTTTTATTTTTGGCCAATCAATACGACCTACCAAATTTCATAAGGATCGGCTGACTATATCCATATAACTGAACAATCGGAAATGCCATATCTTTGGTGTTCGTAAAGTTAGGAAGTTGGGATTTTCTATGGGTTTTATTTTTGGCCAATCAATCCGACCTACCAAATTTTATAGGGATCGGCTGACTATATCCTATAGCTGCCATATAACTGAACGATCGGAAATGCCATAACTTTGGTGTTTGTAAAGTTCGGAAGTTGGGATTTTCTATGGGTTTTATTTTTGGCCAATCAATCCAACCTACCAAATTTTATAGCGATCGGCTGACTATATCCTGTAGCTGCCATATAACTGAACGACTATATCCTGTAGCTGCCATATAACTGAACGATCGGAAATGCCATAACTTTGTTGTTTGGAAAGTTAGGAAGTTGGGATTTTCTATGGGTTTTATTTTGGCCAATCAATCCGGCATACCAAATTTCATAGAGATCGGCTGACTATATCCTATAGCTGCCATATAACTGAACGATCGGAAATGCCATAACTTTGGTGTTTGTAAAGTGAGGAAGTTGGAATTTTCTATGGGTTGTATTTTGGCCAATCAATCCGGCATACCAAATTTCATAGGGATCGGCTGAATATATCCTATAGCTGCCATATAACTGAACGATCGGAAATGCCATAACTTTGGTGTTTGTAAAGTGAGGAAGTTGGAATTTTCTATGGGTTTTATTTTTGGCCAATCAATACGACCTACCAAATTTCATAAGGATCGGCTGACTATATCCTGTAGCTGCCATATAACTGAACGATCGGAAATGCCATAACTTTGTTGTTTGTAAAGTGAGGAAGTTGGAATTTTCTATGGGTTTTATTTTTGGCCAATCAATACGACCTACCAAATTTCATAAGGATCGGCTGACTATATCCTGTAGCTGCCATATAACTGAACGATCGGAAATGCCATAACTTTGTTGTTTGGAAAGTTAGGAAGTTGGGATTTTCTATGGGTTGTATTTTGGCCAATCAATCCGGCATACCAAATTTCATAGGGATCGGCTGAATATATCCTATAGCTGCCATATAACTGAACGATCGGAAATGCCATAACTTTGGTGGTTGTAAAGTTAGGAAGTTGGGATTTTCTATGGGTTTTATTTTTGGCCAATCAATCCAACCTACCAAATTTTATAGCGATCGGCTGACTATATCCTGTAGCTGCCATATAACTGAACGACTATGTCCTAAAGCTGCCATATAACTGAACGATCGGAAATGCCATAACTTTGGTGTTCGTAAAGTTAGGAAGTTGGGATTTTCTATGGGTTTTATTTTTGGCCAATCAATCCGACCTACCAAATTTTATAGGGATCGGCTGACTATATCCTGTAGCTGCCATATAACTGAACGATCGGAAATGCCATAACTTTGTTGTTTGGAAAGTTAGGAAGTTGGGATTTTCTATGGGTTTTATTTTGGCCAATCAATCCGGCATACCAAATTTCATAGAGATCGGCTGACTATATCCTATAGCTGCCATATAACTGAACGATCGGAAATGCCATAACTTTGGTGTTTGTAAAGTTAGGAAGTTGGGATTTTCTATGGGTTTTATTTTTGGCCAATCAATCCAACCTACCAAATTTTATAGGGATCGGCTGACTATATCCCGTAGCTGCCATATAACTGTGTTTTATTTTTGGCCAATCAATACGACCTACCAAATTTCATAAGGATCGGCTGACTATATCCATATAACTGAACAATCGGAAATGCCATATCTTTGGTGTTCGTAAAGTTAGGAAGTTGGGATTTTCTATGGGTTTTATTTTTGGCCAATCAATCCGACCTACCAAATTTTATAGGGATCGGCTGACTATATCCTATAGCTGCCATATAACTGAACGATCGGAAATGCCATAACTTTGGTGTTTGTAAAGTTCGGAAGTTGGGATTTTCTATGGGTTTTATTTTTGGCCAATCAATCCAACCTACCAAATTTTATAGCGATCGGCTGACTATATCCTGTAGCTGCCATATAACTGAACGACTATATCCTGTAGCTGCCATATAACTGAACGATCGGAAATGCCATAACTTTGTTGTTTGGAAAGTTAGGAAGTTGGGATTTTCTATGGGTTTTATTTTTGGCCAATCAATCCGGCCTACCAAATTTCATAGAGATCGGCTGACTATATCCTATAGCTGCCATATAACTGAACGATCGGAAATGCCATAACTTTGGTGTTTGCAAAGTTAGGAAGTTGGGATTTTCTATGGGTTGTATTTTGGCCAATCAATCCGGCCTACCAAATTTTATAGGGATCGGCTGACTATATCCTATAGCTGCCATATAACTGAACGATCGGAAATGCCATAACTTTGGTGTTTGTAAAGTGAGGAAGTTGGAATTTTCTATGGGTTTTATTTTTGGCCAATCAATACGACCTACCAAATTTCATAAGGATCGGCTGACTATATCCTGTAGCTGCCATATAACTGAACGATCGGAAATGCCATAACTTTGTTGTTTGGAAAGTTAGGAAGTTGGGATTTTCTATGGGTTGTATTTTGGCCAATCAATCCGGCATACCAAATTTCATAGGGATCGGCTGAATATATCCTATAGCTGCCATATAACTGAACGATCGGAAATGCCATAACTTTGGTGTCTGTAAAGTGAGGAAGCTGGAATTTTCTATGGGTTTTATTTTTGGCCAATCAATACGACCTACCAAATTTCATAAGGATCGGCTGACTATATCCTGTAGCTGCCATATAACTGAACGACTATGTCCTAAAGCTGCCATATAACTGAACGATCGGAAATGCCATAACTTTGGTGTTTGTAAAGTTAGGAAGTTGGGATTTTCTATGGGTTTTATTTTTGGCCAATCAATCCAACCTACCAAATTTTATAGGGATCGGCTGACTATATCCTGTAGCTGCCATATAACTGAACGACTATGTCCTAAAGCTGCCATATAACTGAATGATCGGAAATGACATAACTTTGGTGTTTGTAAAGTGAGGAAGTTGGGATTTTCTATGGGTTGTATTTTGGCCAATCAATCCGGCATACCAAATTTCATAGGGATCGGCTGACTATATCCTATAGCTGCCATATAACTGAACGATCGGAAATGCCATAACTTTGGTGTTTGTAAAGTTAGGAAGTTGGGATTTTCTATGGGTTTTATTTTTGGCCAATCAATCCAACCTACCAAATTTTATAGGGATCGGCTGACTATATCCTGTAGCTGCCATATAACTGAACGACTATGTCCTAAAGCTGCCATATAACTGAATGATCGGAAATGACATAACTTTGGTGTTTGTAAAGTGAGGAAGTTGGAATTTTCTATGGGTTTTATTTTTGGCCAATCAATACGACCTACCAAATTTCATAAGGATCGGCTGACTATATCCTGTAGCTGCCATATAACTGAACGACTATGTCCCAAAGCTGCCATATAACTGAACGATCGGAAATGCCATAACTTTGGTGTTTGTAAAGTGAGGAAGTTGGAATTTTCTATGGGTTTTAGTTTTGGCCAATCAATACGACCTACCAAATTTCATAAGGATCGGCTGACTATATCCTGTATCTGCCATATAACTGAACGACTATGTCCTAAAGCTGCCATATAACTGAACGATCGGAAATGCCATAACTTTGGTGTTCGTAAACTTAGGAAGTTGGGATTTTCTATGGGTTTTATTTTTGGCCAATCAATACGATCTACCGAATTTCATAAGCACCGGCTGATCGGAAATGCCATAACTTTGGTGATTGTAAGGTTCGAAAGTTGGGATTTTCTATGTGTTTTATTTTTGGCCAATCAATCCGTTATACCAAATTTCATAGGGATCGGCTGACTATATCCTATAGCTGCCATATAACTGAGCGATCGGCAATGCCATAACTTAAGTGTTTGGAATGTTAGGAAGTTGGGATTTTCTATGGGTTTTATTTTGGCCAATCAATCCGACCTACCAAATTATATAGGAATCGGCGGACTATATCCTGTAGCTGCCATATAACTGAGCGACTATTTCCTATAGCTGCCATATAACTGAACGATCGGAAATGCCATAACTTTGGTGTTTGTAAAGTTAGGAAGTTGGGATTTTCTATGGGTTTTATTTTTGGCCAATCAATACGATCTACCGAATTTCATAAGGACCGGCTGATCGGAAATGCCATAACTTTGGTGTTTGTAAGGTTCGAAAGTTGGGATTTTCTATGTGTTTTATTTTTGGCCAATCAATCCGATCGGCTGACTATATCCTATAGCTGCCATATAACTGAACGATCGGCAATGCCATAACTTTGGTGTTTGTAAAGTTAGGAAGTTGGGATTTTCTATGGGTTTTATTTTTGGCCAATCAATCCAACCTACCAAATTTTATAGGGATCGGCTGACTATATCCTGTAGCTGCCATATAACTGAACGATTATGTCCTAAAGCTGCCATATAACTGAATGATCGGAAATGACATAACTTTGGTGTTTGTAAAGTGAGGAAGTTGGGATTTTCTATGGGTTGTATTTTGGCCAATCAATCCGGCATACCAAATTTCATAGGGATCGGCTGACTATATCCTATAGCTGCCATATAACTCAACGATCGGAAATGCCATAACTTTGGTGTTTGTAAAGTTAGGAAGTTGGGATTTTCTATGGGTTTTATTTTTGGCCAATCAATCCAACCTACCAAATTTTATAGGGATCGGCTGACTATATCCTGTAGCTGCCATATAACTGAACGACTATGTCCTAAAGCTGCCATATAACTGAATGATCGGAAATGACATAACTTTGGTGTTTGTAAAGTGAGGAAGTTGCAATTTTCTATGGGTTTTATTTTTGGCCAATCAATAAGACCTACCAAATTTCATAAGGATCGGCTGACTATATCCTGTAGCTGCCATATAACTGAACGACTATGTCCTAAAGCTGCCATATAACTGAACGATCGGAAATGCCATAACTTTGGTGTTTGTAAAGTGAGGAAGTTGGAATTTTCTATGGGTTTTATTTTTGGCCAATCAATAAGACCTACCAAATTTCATAAGGATCGGCTGACTATATCCTGTAGCTGCCATATAACTGAACGACTATGTCCCAAAGCTGCCATATAACTGAACGATCGGAAATGCCATAACTTTGGTGTTTGTAAAGTGAGGAAGTTGGAATTTTCTATGGGTTTTATTTTTGGCCAATCAATAAGACCTACCAAATTTCATAAGGATCGGCTGACTATATCCTGTAGCTGCCATATAACTGAACGACTATGTCCCAAAGCTGCCATATAACTGAACGATCGGAAATGCCATAACTTTGGTGTTTGTAAAGTGAGGAAGTTGGAATTTTCTATGGGTTTTAGTTTTGGCCAATCAATACGACCTACCAAATTTCATAAGGATCGGCTGACTATATCCTGTAGCTGCCATATAACTGAACGACTATGTCCTAAAGCTGCCATATAATTGAACGATCGGAAATGCCATAACTTTGGTGTTCGTAAAGTTAGGAAGTTGGGATTTTCTATGGGTTTTATTTTTGGCCAATCAATACGATCTACCGAATTTCATAAGGACCGGCTGATCGGAAATGCCATAACTTTGGTGTTTGTAAGGTTCGAAAGTTGGGATTTTCTATGTGTTTTATTTTTGGCCAATCAATCCGACATACCAAATTTTATAGGGATCGGCTGACTATATCCTGTAGCTGCCATATAACTGAACGATCGGCAATGCCATAACTTTGTGTTCGTAAAGTTCGGAAGTTGGGTTTTACTACCAAATTTTGGGATCGGTGCTTAGCTGCCATATAACTGAACGATCGGAAATGCCATAACTTTAGTGTTTGTAAAGTGTTAGGAAGTTGGGATTTTCTATGGGTTTTATTTTTGGCCAATCAATCCGACCTACCAAATTTCATAGGGATCGGCTGACTATATCCTATAGCTGCCATATAACTGAACGATCGGAAATGCTCCATAACTTTGGTGTTTGTAAGGTTCGAAAGTTGGGATTTTCTATGTGTTTTATTTTTGGCCAATCAATCCGACATACCAAATTTTATAGGGATCGGCTGACTATATCCTGTAGCTGCCATATAACTGAACGACTATGTCCTAAAGCTGCCATATAACTGAACGATCGGAAATGCCATAACTTTGGTGTTTGTAAAGTTAGGAAGTTGGAATTTTCTATGGGTTTTATTTTTGGCCAATCAATACGACCTACCAAATTTCATAAGGATCGGCTGACTATATCCATGTAGCTGCCATATAACTGAATCTTGGTTTTTTGACCTAAATTTGATCCTATATATTAGCTGCCATATAACTGAACGATCGGAAATGCCATAACTTTGGTGTTTGTAAAGTTAGGAAGTTGGGATTTTCTATGGGTTTTATTTTTGGCCAATCAATAAGACCTACCAAATTTTAGGGGTTCATAACTGAACGACTATGTCCTAAAGCTGCCATATAACTGAACGATCGGAAATGCCATAACTTTGGTGTTCGTAAAGTTAGGAAGTTGGGATTTTCTATGGGTTTTATTTTTGGCCAATCAATCCGACCTACCAAATTTTATAGGGTGGCTGACTATATCCTGTAGCTGCCATATAACTGGCGACTATGTCCTATGCCATATAACTGGCGGAAATGCCATAACTTTGGTGTTTGTAAAGTTAGGAAGTTGGGATTTTCTATGGGTTTTATTTTTGGCCAATCAATCCGACCTACCAAATTTTATAGGGATCGGCTGACTATATCCTGTAGGCCATATAACTGAACGACTATGTCCTAAAGCTGCCATATAACTGAACGATCGGCAATGCCATAACTTTGGTGTTTGTAAAGTGAGGAAGTTGGGATTTTCTATGGGTTTTATTTTTGGCCAATCAATCCGACCTACCAAATTTTATAGGGATCGGCTGACTATATCCTGTAGCTGCCATATAACTGAACGATCGGAAATGCCATAACTTTGGTGTTTGGAATGTTAGGAAGTTGGGATTTTCTATGGGTTTTATTTTGGCCAATCAATCCGACCTACCAAATTATATAGGAAACGACTGACTATATCCTGTAGCTGCCATATAACTGAACGACTATGTCCCAAAGCTGCCATATAACTGAACGATCGGAAATGCCATAACTTTGGTGTTTGTAAAGTGAGGAAGTTGGAATTTTCTATGGGTTTTAGTTTTGGCCAATCAATACGACCTACCAAATTTCATAAGGATCGGCTGACTATATCCTGTATCTGCCATATAACTGAACGACTATGTCCTAAATCTGCCATATAACTGAATGATCGGAAATGACATAACTTTGGTGTTTGTAAACTCAGGAAGTTGGAATTTTCTATGGGTTTTATTTTTGGCCAATCAATACGACCTACCAAATTTCATAAGGATCGGCTGACTATATCCTGTAGCTGCCATATAACTGAACGACTATGTCCTAAAGCTGCCATATAACTGAACGATCGGAAATGCCATAACTTTGGTGTTTGTAAAGTGAGGAAGTTGGGATTTTCTATGGGTTTTATTTTTGGCCAATCAATAAGACCTACCAAATTTTATAAGGGATCACTGACTATATCCTATAGCTGCCATATAACTGAACGATTGTCCCAAAGCTGCCATATAACTGAACGATCGGAAATGCCATAACTTTGGTGTTTGTAAAGTGAGGAAGTTGGAATTTTCTATGGGTTTTATTTTTGGCCAATCAATACGACCTACCAAATTTCATAAGGATCGGCTGACTATATCCTGTAGCTGCCATATAACTGAACGACTATGTCCTAAAGCTGCCATATAACTGAACGATCGGAAATGCCATAACTTTGGTGTTCGTAAACTTAGGAAGTTGGGATTTTCTATGGGTTTTATTTTTGGCCAATCAATACGATCTACCGAATTTCATAAGGACCGGCTGATCGGAAATGCCATAACTTTGGTGTTTGTAAGGTTCGAAAGTTGGGATTTTCTATGTGTTTTATTTTTGGCCAATCAATCCGCCATACTCAAATTCATAGGGATCGGCTGACTATATCCTATAGCTGCCATATAACTGAACGATCGGCAATGCCATAACTTTGGTGTTCGTAAAGTTCGGAAGTTGGGATTTTCTATGGGTTTTATTTTTGGCCAATCAATCCAACCTACCAAATTTTATAGGGATCGGCTGACTATATCCTGTAGCTGCCATATAACTGAACGATCGGAAATGCCATAACTTTAGTGTTTGGAATGTTAGGAAGTTGGGATTTTCTATGGGTTTTATTTTGGCCAATCAATCCGACCTACCAAATTATATAGGAATCGGCGGACTATATCCTGTAGCTGCCATATAACTGAGCGACTATATAACTGAACGATCGGAAATGCCATAACTTTGGTGTTCGTAAACTTAGGAAGTTGGGATTTTCTATGGGTTTTATTTTTGGCCAATCAATACGATCTACCAAATTTCATAGGATCGGTGCAAACCGGCTAATCGGAAATGCCATAACTTTGGTGTTTGTAAGGTTCGGAAGTTGGGATTTTCTATGTGTTTTATTTTTGGCCAATCAATCCGTTATACCAAATTTCATAGGGATCGGCTGACTATATCCTATAGCTGCCATATAACTGAACGATCGGCAATGCCATAACTTTAGTGTTTGGAGTGTTAGGAAGTTGGGATTTTCTATGGGTTTTATTTTTGGCCAATCAATACGACCTACCAAATTTCATAAGGATCGACTGACTATATCCATATAACTGAACAATCGGAAATGCCATCCATATCTTTGGTGTTCGTAAAGTTCGGAAGTTGGGATTTTCTATGGGTTTTATTTTTGGCCAATCAATCCGACCTACCAAATTGTATAGGGATCGGCTGACTATATCCTGTAGCTGCCATATAACTGAGCGACTATGTCCTATAGCTGCCATATAACTGAACGATCGGAAATGCCTAACTTTGGTGTTTGTAAAGTTAGGAATTTGGAATTTTCTATGGGTTTTATTTTTGGCCAATCAATCCGACCTACCAAATTTCATAAGGATCGACTGACTATATCCATATAACTGAACAATCGGAATTGCCATCCATATCTTTGGTGTTCGTAAAGTTCGGAAGTTGGGATTTTCTATGGGTTTTATTTTTGGCCAATCAATCCGACCTACCAAATTTTATAGGGATCGGCTGACTATAATACTGTAGCTGCAATATAACTGAACGATCGGAAATGCCATAACTTTGTTGTTTGGAAAGTTAGGAAGTTGGGATTTTCTATGGGTTTTATTTTGGCCAATCAATCCGACCTACCAAATTGTATAGGGATCGGCTGACTATATCCTGTAGCTGCCAAATAACTGAACGACTATGTCCTAAAGCTGCCATATAACTGAACGATCGGAAATGCCATAACTTTGGTGTTTGTAAAGTGAGGAAGTTGGAATTTTCTATGGGTTTTATTTTGGCCAATCAATCCGACCTACCAAATTGTATAGGGATCGGCTGACTATATCCTGTAGCTGCCATATAACTGAGCGACTATGTCCTATAGCTGCCATATAACTGAACGATCGGAAATGCCATAACTTTGGTGTTTGTAAAGTTAGGAAGTTGGGATTTTCTATGGGTTTTATTTTTGGCCAATCAATCCAACCTACCAAATTTTATAGGGATCGGCTGACTATATCCTGTAGCAGCCATATAACTGAACGACTATGTCCTAAAGCTGCCATATAACTGAACGATCGGAAATGCCATAACTTTGGTGTTTGTAAAGTGAGGAAGTTGGAATTTTCTATGGGTTTTATTTTTGGCCAATCAATACGACCTACCAAATTTCATAAGGATCGGCTGACTATATCCTGTTAGCTGCCATATAACTGAACGATCGGAAATGCCATAACTTTGGTGTTTGTAAAGTTAGGAAGTTGGGATTTTTTATGGGTTTTATTTTTGGCCAATCAATCCGACCTACCAAATTTCATAAGGATCGGCTGACTATATCCTGTAGCTGCCATATAACTGAACGACTATGTCCTAAAGCTGCCATATAACTGAACGATCGGAAATGCCATAACTTTGGTGTTTGTAAAGTTAGGAAGTTGGGATTTTCTATGGGTTTTATTTTTGGCCAATCAATACGACCTACCAAATTTCATAAGGATCGACTGACTATATCCATATAACTGAACAATCGGAAATGCCATATCTTTGGTGTTCGTAAAGTTCGGAAGTTGGGATTTTCTATGGGTTTTATTTTTGTCCAATCAATCCGACCTACCAAATTTTATAGGGATCGGCTGACTATATCCTGTAGCTGCCATATAACTGAACGATCGGAAATGCCATAACTTTGTTGTTTGGAAAGTTAGGAAGTTGGGATTTTCTATGGGTTTTATTTTGGCCAATCAATCCGACCTACCAAATTGTATAGGGATCGGCTGACTATATCCTGTAGCTGCCATATAACTGAACGACTATGTCCTAAACCTGCCATATCACTGAACGATCGGAAATGCCATAACTTTGGTGTTTGTAAAGTGAGGAAGTTGGAATTTTCTATGGGTTTTATTTTGGCCAATCAATCCGACCTACCAAATTATATAGGGATCGGCGGACTATATCCTATAGCTGCCATATAACTGAGCGACTATGTCCTATAGCTGCCATATAACTGAACGATCGGAAATGCCATAACTTTGGTGTTTGTAAAGTTAGGAAGTTGGTATTTTCTATGTGTTTTATTTTTGGCCAATCAATACGACCTACCAAATTTCATAAGGATCGGCTGACTATATCCATATAACTGAACAATCGGAAATGCCATATATTTGGTGTTCGTAAAGTTGGGATTTTCTATGGGTTTTATTTTTGGCCAATCAATCCGACCTACCAAATTTTATAGGGATCGGCTGACTATATCCCGTAGCTGCCATATAACTGAACGACTATGTCCTAAAGCTGCCATATAACTGAACGATCGGAAATGCCATAACTTTGGTGTTTGTAAAGTGAGGAAGTTGGAATTTTCTATGGGTTTAATTTTTGGCCAATCAATACGACTTACCAAATTTCATAAGGATCGGCTGACTATATCCTGTAGCTGCCATATAACTGAACGACTATGTCCTAAAGCTGCCATATAACTGAACGATCGGAAATGCCATAACTTTGGTGTTCGTAAAGTTAGGAAGTTGGGATTTTCTATGGGTTTTATTTTTGGCCAATCAATCCAACCTACCAAATTTTATAGGGATCGGCTGACAATATCCTGTAGCTGCCATATAACTGAGCGACAATGTCCTATAGCTGCCATATAACTGAACGATCGGAAATGCCATAACTTTGGTTTTCGTAAAGTTAGGAAGTTGGGATTTTCTATGGGTTTTATTTTTGGCCAATCAATACGATCTACCGAATTTCATAAGGACCGGCTGATCGGAAATGCCATAACTTTGGTGTTTGTAAGGTTCGAAAGTTGGGATTTTCTATGTGTTTTATTTTTGGCCAATCAATCCGACATACCAAATTTCATAGGGATCGGCTGACTATATCCTATAGCTGCCATATAACTGAACGATCGGCAATGCCATAACTTTGGTGTTCGTAAAGTTCGGAAGTTGGGATTTTCTATGGGTTTTATTTTTGGCCAATCAATCCAACCTACCAAATTTTATAGGGATCGGCTGACTATATCCTGTAGCTGCCATATAACTGAACGATCGAAAATGTCATAACTTTAGTGTTTGGAATGTTAGGAAGTTGTGATTTTCTATGCCATATAACTGAACGATCGGAAATGCCATAACTTTGGTGTTTGTAAAGTTAGGAAGTTGGGATTTTTTATGGGTTTTATTTTTGGCCAATCAATACGACCTACCAAATTTCATAAGGATCGGATGACTATATCCATATAACTGAACAATCGGAAATGCCATATCGTTGGTGTTCGTAAAGTTCGTAAGTTGGGATTTTCTATGGGTTTTATTTTTGGCCAATCAATCCGACCTACCAAATCTTATAGGGATCGGCTGACTATATCCTGTAGCTGCCATATAACTGAACGATCGGAAATGCCATAACTTTGTTGTTTGGAAAGTTAGGAAGTTGGGATTTTTCTATGGGTTTTATTTTGGCCAATCAATCCAACCTACCAAATTGTATAGGGATCGGCTGACTATATCCTGTAGCTGCCATATAACTGCACGACTATGTCATATAGCTGCCATATAACTGAACGATCGGAAATGCCATAACTTTGGTGTTTGTAAAGTTAGGAAGTTGGGATTTTCTATGGGTTTTATTTTTGGCCAATCAATACGACCTACCAAATTTCATAAGGATCGGATGACTATATCCATATAACTGAACAATCGGAAATGCCATATCGTTGGTGTTCGTAAAGTTCGGAAGTTGGGATTTTCTATGGGTTTTATTTTTGGCCAATCAATCCGACCTACCAAATTTTATAGGGATCGGCTGACTATATCCTGTAGCTGCCATATAACTGAACGATCGGAAATGCCATAACTTTGTTGTTTGGAAAGTTAGGAAGTTGGGATTTTCTATGGGTTTTATTTTGGCCAATCAATCCAACCTACCAAATTGTATAGGGATCGGCTGACTATATCCTGTAGCTGCCATATAACTGAACGACTATGTCATATAGCTGCCATATAACTGAACGATCGGAAATGCCATAACTTTGGTGTTTGTAAAGTTAGGAAGTTGGGATTTTCTATGGGTTTTATTTTTGGCCAATCAATACGACCTACCAAATTTCATAAGGATCGACTGACTATATCCATATAACTGAACAATCGGAAATGCGATATCGTTGGTGTTCGTAAAGTTCGGAAGTTGGCATTTTCAATGGTTTTTATTTTTGGCCAATCAATCCGACCTACCAAATTTTATAGGGATCGGCTGACTATATCCTGTAGCTGCCATATAACTGAACGATCGGAAATGCCATAACTTTGTTGTTTGGAAAGTTAGGAAGTTGGGATTTTCTATGGGTTTTATTTTGGCCAATCAATCCGACCTACCAAATTGTATAGGGATCGGCTGACTATATCCTGTAGCTGCCATATAACTGAACGACTATGTCCTAAACCTGCCATATCACTGAACGATCGGAAATGCCATAACTTTGGTGTTTGTAAGGTGAGGAAGTTGGAATTTTCTATGGGTTTTATTTTTGGCCAATCAATTCGACCTACCAAATTTCATAAGGATCGGGTGACTATGTCTATATCTGCCATATAACTGAACGATAGGAAATGCCATAACTTTGTTGTTTGGAAAGTTAGGAAGTTGGGGTTTTCTATGGGTTTTATTTTGGCCAATCAATCCGAACTACCAAATTGTATAGGGATCGGCTGACTACATCCTGTAGCTGCCATATAACTGATCGACTATGTCCTAAAGCTGCCATATAACTGAACGATCGGAAATGCCATAACTTTGGTGTTTGTAAAGTGAGGAAGTTGGAATTTTCTATGGGTTTTATTTTGGCCAATCAATCCGACCTACCAAATTATATAGGGATCGGCGGACTATATCCTATAGCTGTCATATAACTGAGCGACTATGTCCTATAGCTGCCATATAACTGAACGATCGGAAATGCCGTAACTTTGGTGTTTGTAAAGTTAGGAAGTTGGGAAGTTATTTTCGGCCAATCAATCCAACCTACCAAATTTTATAGGGATCGGCTGACTATATCCTGTAGCTGCCATATAACTGAACGATCGGAAATGCCATAACTTTAGTGTTTGGAATGTTAGGAAGTTGTGATTTTCTATGGGTTTTATTTTGGCCAATCAATCCGACCTACCAAATTATATAGGAATCGGCGGACTATATCCTGTAGCTGCCATATAACTGATCGTCTATGTCCTATAGCTGCCATATAACTGAACGATCGGAAATGCCATAACTTTGGTGTTTGTAAAGTTAGGAAGTTGGGATTTTCAATGGGTTTTATTTTTGGCCAATCAATACGACCTACCAAATTTCATAAGGATCGGATGACTGACTATATGCATATAACTGAACAATCGGAAATGCCATATCGTTGGTGTTCGTAAAGTTCCTATAGCTGCCATATAACTGAACGATCGGAAATGCCATAACTTTGGTGTTTGTAAAGTTAGGAAGTTGGGATTTTCTATGGGTTTTATTTTGGCCAATCAATCCAACCTACCAAATTGTATAGGGATCGGCTGACTATATCCTGTAGCTGCCATATAACTGAACGACTATGTCATATAGCTGCCATATAACTGAACGATCGGAAATGCCATAACTTTGGTGTTTGTAAAGTTAGGAAGTTGGGATTTTCTATGGGTTTTATTTTTGGCCAATCAATACGACCTACCAAATTTCATAAGGATCGACTGACTATATCCATATAACTGAACAATCGGAAATGCCATATCTTTGGTGTTCGTAAAGTTCGGAAGTTGGCATTTTCAATGGGTTTTATTTTTGGCCAATCAATCCGACCTACCAAATTTTATAGGGATCGGCTGACTATATCCTGTAGCTGCCATATAACTGAACGATCGGAAATGCCATAACTTTGTTGTTTGGAAAGTTAGGAAGTTGGGATTTTCTATGGGTTTTATTTTGGCCAATCAATCCGACCTACCAAATTGTATAGGGATCGGCTGACTATATCCTGTAGCTGCCATATAACTGAACGACTATGTCCTAAACCTGCCATATCACTGAACGATCGGAAATGCCATAACTTTGGTGTTTGTAAGGTGAGGAAGTTGGAATTTTCTATGGGTTTTATTTTTGGCCAATCAATTCGACCTACCAAATTACATAAGGATCGGGTGACTATGTCCTATATCTGCCATATAACTGAACGATCGGAAATGCCATAACTTTGATGTTTGGAAAGTTAGGAAGTTGGGATTTTCTATGGGTTTTATTTTGGCCAATCAATCCGAACTACCAAATTGTATAGGGATCGGCTGACTATATCCTGTAGCTGCCATATAACTGATCGACTATGTCCTAAAGCTGCCATATAACTGAACGATCGGAAATGCCATAACTTTGGTGTTCGTAAAGTTAGGAAGTTGGGATTTTCTATGGGTTTTATTTTTGGCCAATCAATACGATCTACCAAATTTCATAAGGATCGGGTGACTATGTCCTATATCTGCCATATAACTGAACGATCGGAAATGCCATAACTTTGGTGTTTGTAAAGTGAGGAAGTTGGAATTTTCTATGGGTTTTATTTTGGCCAATCAATCCGACCTACCAAATTATATAGGGATCGGCGGACTATATCCTATAGCTGCCATATAACTGAGCGACTATGTCCTATAGCTGCCATATAACTGAACGATCGGAAATGCCATAACTTTGGTGTTTGTAAAGTTAGGAAGTTGGGATTTTCTATGTGTTTTATTTTTGGCCAATCAATACGACCTACCAAATTTTATAGGGATCGGCTGACTATATCCTGTAGCAGCCATATAACTGAACGACTATGTCCTAAAGCTGCCATATAACTGAACGATCGGAAATGCCATAACTTTGGTGTTTGTAAAGTGAGGAAGTTGGAATTTTCTATGGGTTTTATTTTTGGCCAATCAATACGACCTACCAAATTTCATAAGGATCGGCTGACTATATCCTGTAGCTGCCATATAACTGAACGACTATGTCATAAAGCTGCCATATAACTGAACGATCGGAAATGCCATAACTTTGGTGTTCGTAAAGTTAGGAAGTTGGGATTTTCTATGGGTTTTATTTTTGGCCAATCAATACGATCTACCGAATTTCATAAGGACCGGCTGATCGGAAATGCCATAACTTTGGTGTTTGTAAGGTTCGAAAGTTGGGATTTTCTATGTGTTTTATTTTTGGCCAATCAATCCGACATACTAGATTTCATAGGGATCGGCTGACTATATCCTATAGCTGCCATATAACTGAACGATCGGCAATGCCATAACTTTGGTGTTCGTAAAGTTCGGAAGTTGGGATTTTCTATGGGTTTTATTTTTGGCCAATCAATACAACCTACCAAAATTTATTGGGATCGGCTGACTATATCCTGTAGCTGCCATATAACTGAACGATCGGAAATGCCATAACTTTAGTGTTTGGAATGTTAGGAAGTTGTGATTTTCTATGGGTTTTATTTTGGCCAATCAATCCGACCTACCAAATTATATAGGAATCGGCGGACTATATCCTGTAGCTGCCATATAACTGAACGATCGGAAATGCCATAACTTTGGTGTTTGTAAAGTTAGGAAGTTGGGATTTTCTATGGGTTTTATTTTTGGCCAATCAATACGACCTACCAAATTTCATAAGGATCGGATGACTATATCCATATAACTGAACAATCGGAAATGCCATATCGTTGGTGTTCGTAAAGTTCGGAAGTTGGGATTTTCTATGGGTTTTATTTTTGGCCAATCAATCCGACATACCAAATTTTATAGGGATCGGCTGACTATATCCTGTAGCTGCCATATAACTGAACGATCGGAAATGCCATAACTTTGTTGTTTGGAAAGTTAGGAAGTTGGGTTTTTTTATGGGTTTTATTTTGGCCAATCCGACCTACCAAATTGTATAGGGATCGGCTGACTATATCCTGTAGCTGCCATATAACTGAACGACTATGTCATATAGCTGCCATATAACTGAACGATCGGAAATGCCATAACTTTGGTGTTTGTAAAGTTAGGCAGTTGGGATTTTCTATGGGTTTTATTTTTGGCCAATCTATACGACCTAACAAATTTCATAAGGATCGACTGACTATATCCATATAACTGAACAATCGGAAATGACATATCTTTGGTGTTCGTAAAGTTCGGAAGTTGGGATTTTCTATGGGTTTTATTTTTGGCCAATCAATCCGACCTACCAAATTTTATAGGGATCGGCTGACTATATCCTGTAGCTGCCATATAACTGAACGATCGGAAATGCCATAACTTTGTTGTTTGGAAAGTTAGGAAGTTGGGTTTTTTTATGGGTTTTATTTTGGCCAATCCGACCTACCAAATTGTATAGGGATCGGCTGACTATATCCTGTAGCTGCCATATAACTGAACGACTATGTCATATAGCTGCCATATAACTGAACGATCGGAAATGCCATAACTTTGGTGTTTGTAAGGTGAGGAAGTTGGAATTTTCTATGGGTTTTATTTTTGGCCAATCAATTCGACCTACCAAATTACATAAGGATCGGGTGACTATGTCCTATATCTGCCATATAACTGAACGATCGGAAATGCCATAACTTTGATGTTTGGAAAGTTAGGAAGTTGGGATTTTCTATGGGTTTTATTTTGGCCAATCAATCCGAACTACCAAATTGTATAGGGATCGGCTGACTATATCCTGTAGCTGCCATATAACTGATCGACTATGTCCTAAAGCTGCCATATAACTGAACGATCGGAAATGCCATAACTTTGGTGTTCGTAAAGTTAGGAAGTTGGGATTTTCTATGGGTTTTATTTTTGGCCAATCAATACGATCTACCAAAATTTGCTACTATAGTGATACGAGCGACTATGTCCTATATCTGCCATATAACTGAACGATCGGAAATGCCATAACTTTGGTGTTTGTAAAGTTAGGAAGTTGGGATTTTCTATGGGTTTTATTTTTGGCCAATCAATCCGACCTACCAAATTATTTAGGGACGGCTATATCCTATAGCTGTATAACTGAGCGACTATGTCCTATAGCTGCCATATAACTGAACGATCGGAAATGCCATAACTTTGGTGTTTGTAAAGTTAGGAAGTTGGGATTTTCTATGGGTTTTATTTTTGGCCAATCAATACGACCTACCAAATTTTATAGGGATCGGCTGACTATATCCTGTAGCAGCCATATAACTGAGCGACTATGTCCTATAGCTGCCATATAACTGAACGATCGGAAATGCCATAACTTTGGTGTTTGTAAAGTTAGGAAGTTGGGATTTTCTATGGGTTTTATTTTTGGCCAATCAATACGACCTACCAAATTTCATAGGGATCGGCTGACTATATCCTGTAGCTGCCATATAACTGAACGACTATGTCATAAAGCTGCCATATAACTGAACGATCGGAAATGCCATAACTTTGGTGTTTGTAAAGTTAGGAAGTTGGGATTTTCTATGGGTTTTATTTTTGGCCAATCAATACGATCTACCGTAAATTTCATAAGGACCGGCAAAAATTTAGATCGGAAATGCCATAACTTTGGTGTTTGTAAAGTTCGGAAGTTGGGATTTTCTATGGGTTTTATTTTTGGCCAATCAATCCGACCTACCAGATTTCATAGGGATCGGCTGACTATATCCTGTAGCTGCCATATAACTGAACGATCGGAAATGCCATAACTTTGGTGTTCGTAAAGTTCGGAAGTTGGGATTTTCTATGGGTTTTATTTTTGGCCAATCAATACAACCTACCAAATTTATTGGGATCGGCTGACTATATCCTGTAGCTGCCATATAACTGAACGATCGGAAATGCCATAACTTTGTTGTTTGGAAAGTTAGGAAGTTGGGATTTTCTATGGGTTTTATTTTGGCCAATCAATCCGACCTACCAAATTGTATAGGGATCGGCTGACTATATCCTGTAGCTGCCATATAACTGAACGACTATGTCATATAGCTGCCATATAACTGAACGATCGGAAATGCCATAACTTTGGTGTTTGTAAAGTTAGGAAGTTGGGATTTTCTATGGGTTTTATTTTTGGCCAATCAATACGACCTACCAAATTTCATAAGGATCGACTGACTATATCCATATAACTGAACAATCGGAAATGCCATATCTTTGGTGTTCGTAAAGTTCGGAAGTTGGGATTTTCTATGGGTTTTATTTTTGGCCAATCAATCCGACCTACCAAATTTTATAGGGATCGGCTGACTATATCCTGTAGCTGCCATATAACTGAACGATCGGAAATGCCATAACTTTGTTGTTTGGAAAGTTAGGAAGTTGGGATTTTCTATGGGTTTTATTTTGGCCAATCAATCCGACCTACCAAATTGTATAGGGATCGGCTGACTATATCCTGTAGCTGCCATATAACTGAACGACTATGTCCTAAACCTGCCATATCACTGAACGATCGGAAATGCCATAACTTTGGTGTTTGTAAGGTGAGGAAGTTGGAATTTTCTATGGGTTTTATTTTTGGCCAATCAATACGACCTACCAAATTTCATAAGGATCGGGTGACTATGTCCTATATCTGCCATAACTTTGTTGTTTGGAAAGTTAGGAAGTTGGGATTTTCTATGGGTTTTATTTTGGCCAATCAATCCGAACTACCAAATTGTATAGGGATCGGCTGACTATATCCTGTAGCTGTCATATAACTGATCGACTATGTCCTAAAGCTGCCATATAACTGAACGATCGGAAATGCCATAACTTTGGTGTTTGTAAAGTGAGGAAGTTGGAATTTTCTATGGGTTTTATTTTTGGCCAATCAATACGACCTACCAAATTATATAGGGATCGGCGGACTATATCCTATAGCTGCCATATAACTGAGCGACTATGTCCTATAGCTGCCATATAACTGAACGATCGGAAATGCCATAACTTTGGTGTTTGTAAAGTTAGGAAGTTGGGATTTTCTATGTGTTTTATTTTTGGCCAATCAATACAACCTACCAAATTTCATGAGGATCGGCTGACTATATCCATATAACTGAACAATCGGAAATGCCATATATTTGGTGTTCGTAAAGTTGGGATTTTCTATGGGTTTTATTTTTGGCCAATCAATCCGACCTACCAAATTTTATAGGGATCGGCTGACTATATCCTGTAGCTGCCATATAACTGAACGATCGGAAATGCCATAACTTTGTTGTTTGGAAAGTTAGGAAGTTGGGATTTTCTATGGGTTTTATTTTGGCCAATCAATCCGACCTACCAACTTGTATAGGGATCGGCTGACTATATCCTGTAGCTGCCATATAACTGAACGACTATGTCCTAAACCTGCCATATCACTGAACGATCGGAAATGCCATAACTTTGGTGTTTGTAAGGTGAGGAAGTTGGAATTTTCTATGGGTTTTATTTTTGGCCAATCAATACGATTGGGTTTTATTTTGGCCAGTCAATCCGACCTACCAAATTATATAGGGATCGGCGGACTATATCCTATAGCTGCCATATAACTGAGCGACTATGTCCATATAACTGAACGATCGGATATGCCATAACTTTGGTGTTTGTAAAGTTAGGAAGTTGGGATTTTCTATGGGTTTTATTTTTGGCCAATCAATACGACCTACATTATTTCATAAGGATCGGATGACTATATCCATATAACTGAACAATCGGAAATGCCATATCGTTGGTGTTCGTAAAGTTCGGAAGATGGGATTTTCTATGGGTTTTATTTTTGGCCAATCAATCCGACCTACCAAATTTTATAGGGATCGGCTGACTATATCCTGTAGCTGCCATATAACTGAACGATCGGAAATGCCATAACTTTGTTGTTTGGAAAGTTAGGAAGTTGGGATTTTCTATGGGTTTTATTTTGGCCAATCAATCCAACCTACCAAATTGAATAGGGATCGGCTGACTATATCCTGTAGCTCCCATATAACTGAACGACTATGTCATATAGCTGCCATATAACTGAACGATCGGAAATGCCATAACTTTGGTGTTTGTAAAGTTAGGAAGTTGGGATTTTCTATGGGTTTTTTTTTGGCCAATCAATACGACCTACCAAATTTCATAAGGATCGACTGACTATATCCATATAACTGAACAATCGGAAATGCCATATCTTTGGTGTTCGTAAAGTTCGGAAGTTGGGATTTTCTATGGGTTTTATTTTTGGCCAATCAATCCGACCTACCAAATTTTATAGGGATCGGCTGACTATATCCTGTAGCTGCCATATAACTGAACGATCGGAAATGCCATAACTTTGTTGTTTGGAAAGTTAGGAAGTTGGGATTTTCTATGGGTTTTATTTTGGCCAATCAATCCGACCTACCAAATTGTATAGGGATCGGCTGACTATATCCTGTAGCTGCCATATAACTGAACGACTATGTCCTAAACCTGCCATATCACTGAACGATCGGAAATGCCATAACTTTGGTGTTTGTAAGGTGAGGAAGTTGGAATTTTCTATGGGTTTTATTTTTGGCCAATCAATACGACCTACCAAATTTCATAAGGATCGGGTGACTATGTCCTATATCTGCCATATAACTGAACGATAGGAAATGCCATAACTTTGTTGTTTGGAAAGTTAGGAAGTTGGGATTTTCTATGGGTTTTATTTTGGCCAATCAATCCGAACTACCAAATTGTATAGGGATCGGCTGACTATATCCTGTAGCTGCCATATAACTGATCGACTATGTCCTAAAGCTGCCATATAACTGAACGATCGGAAATGCTATAACTTTGGTGTTTGTAAAGTGAGGAAGTTGGAATTTTCTATGGGTTTTATTTTGGCCAATCAATCCGACCTACCAAATTATATAGGGATCGGCGGACTATATCCTATAGCTGCCATATAACTGAGCGACTATGTCCTATAGCTGCCATATAACTGAACGATCGGAAATGCCATAACTTTGGTGTTTGTAAAGTTAGGAAGTTGGGATTTTCTATGTGTTTATTTTTGGCCAATCAATACAACCTACCAAATTTCATAAGGATCGGCTGACTATATACATATAACTGAACAATCGGAAATGCCATATATTTGGTGTTCGTAAAGTTGGGATTTTCTATGGGTTTTATTTTTGGCCAATCAATCCGACCTACCAAATTTTATAGGGATCGGCTGACTATATCCTGTAGCTGCCATATAACTGAACGATCGGAAATGCCATAACTTTGTTGTTTGGAAAGTTAGGAAGTTGGGATTTTCTATGGGTTTTATTTTGGCCAATCAATCCGACCTACCAAATTGTATAGGGATCGGCTGACTATATCCTGTAGCTGCCATATAACTGAACGACTATGTCCTAAACCTGCCATATCACTGAACGATCTGAAATGCCATAACTTTGGTGTTTGTAAGGTGAGGAAGTTGGAATTTTCTATGGGTTTTATTTTTGGCCAATCAATACGACCTACCAAATTTCATAAGGATCGGGTGACTATGTCCTATATCTGCCATATAACTGAACGATAGGAAATGCCATAACTTTGTTGTTTGGAAAGTTAGGAAGTTGGGATTTTCTATGGGTTTTATTTTTGGCCAATCAATCCGAACTACCAAATTGTGTAGGGATCGGCTGACTATATCCTGTAGCTGCCATATAACTGATCGACTATGTCCTAAAGCTGCCATATAACTGAACGATCGGAAATGCCATAACTTTGGTGTTTGTAAAGTGAGGAAGTTGGAATTTTCTATGGGTTTTATTTTGGCCAATCAATCCGACGTACCAAATTATATAGGGATCGGCGGACTATATCCTATAGCTGCCATATAACTGAGCGACTATGTCCTATAGCTGCCATATAACTGAACGATCGGAAATGCCATAACTTTGGTGTTTGTAAAGTTAGGAAGTTGGGATTTTCTATGTGTTTTATTTTTGGCCAATCAATACACCCTACCAAATTTCATAAGGATCGGCTGACTATATCCATATAACTGAACAATCGGAAATGCCATACCAAATTTCATAAGGATCGGGTGACTATGTCCTATATCTGCCATATAACTGAACGATAGGAAATGCCATAACTTTGTTGTTTGGAAAGTTAGGAAGTTGGGATTTTCTATGGGTTTTATTTTTGGCCAATCAATACAACCTACCAAATTTCATGAGGATCGGCTGACTATATACATATAACTGAACAATCGGAAATGCCATATATTTGGTGTTCGTAAAGTTGGGATTTTCTATGGGTTTTATTTTTGGCCAATCAATCCGACCTACCAAATTTTATAGGGATCGGCTGACTATATCCTGTAGCTGCCATATAACTGATCGACTATGTCCTAAAGCTGCCATATAACTGAACGATCGGAAATGCTATAACTTTGGTGTTTGTAAAGTGAGGAAGTTGGAATTTTCTATGGGTTTTATTTTGGCCAATCAATCCGACCTACCAAATTATATAGGGATCGGCGGACTATATCCTATAGCTGCCATATAACTGAGCGACTATGTCCTATAGCTGCCATATAACTGAACGATCGGAAATGCCATAACTTTGGTGTTTGTAAAGTTAGGAAGTTGGGATTTTCTATGTGTTTATTTTTGGCCAATCAATACAACCTACCAAATTTCATGAGGATCGGCTGACTATATACATATAACTGAACAATCGGAAATGCCATATATTTGGTGTTCGTAAAGTTGGGATTTTCTATGGGTTTTATTTTTGGCCAATCAATCCGACCTACCAAATTTTATAGGGATCGGCTGACTATATCCTGTAGCTGCCATATAACTGAACGATCGGAAATGCCATAACTTTGTTGTTTGGAAAGTTAGGAAGTTGGGATTTTCTATGGGTTTTATTTTGGCCAATCAATCCGACCTACCAAATTGTATAGGGATCGGCTGACTATATCCTGTAGCTGTCATATAACTGAACGACTATGTCCTAAACCTGCCATATCACTGAACGATCGGAAATCCCATAACTTTGGTGTTTGTAAGGTGAGGAAGTTGGAATTTTCTATGGGTTTTATTTTTGGCCAATCAATACGACCTACCAAATTTCATAAGGATCGGGTGACTATGTCCTATATCTGCCATATAACTGAACGATAGGAAATGCCATAACTTTGTTGTTTGGAAAGTTAGGAAGTTGGGATTTTCTATGGGTTTTATTTTGGCCAATCAATCCGAACTACCAAATTGTATAGGGATCGGCTGACTATATCCTGTAGCTGCCATATAACTGATCGACTATGTCCTAAAGCTGCCATATAACTGAACAATCGGATAAAGTCCATGACTTTTTGTCAATAAAATTTAAAATATGGGTTTTATTTTCGGCCAATCAATCCGTACCTAAGGGCTCGGTCAAATTTTATCGTGCTTAACGCCCGGTGTTATAAAAGCTATTTGACTCGTTGTAGGGTCCAATTTTCACAAGATCCGAAAACAGTTTTATAATTTTGTTAACACTAAGGGTAGAATCAGCCTGTTACCCTGTCATCACTATCATTCGAAAACTCTACGGCAAATTCTGGATCAGGCAATTGCCGATCTATTTGCCCAGTTTTTCCAGACAACATATTCTGTTTCATCCCGTCCAAATCCGTCTTATTCAAATGCCATACCCAAGTCGAACTTGATTTTTTGTCCGAGGTTAAGCGAAAGCTCCCTTCTTTTGGATCTTCATAAAGTTAAGCCTGTCTATTCACCGGGTCCGGACGGAGTTCCAGGCTGCGTGCTGAGGTACTGTGCTGAAACTCTGTGTAGACCCTCTGTACAAATTGTTTATCTTGTCTTTAAAAACATCTCATTTTCCATTTATTTGGAAGGAGTCATTTGTCATTCCCCTTCATAAGAAAGGAAATAAATGCAATACAAGTAATTACAGAGGCATATCCAAATTATCCGCCATCCCAAAGCTTTTTGAAAACACTATTACACCCCATTTGCAACATCTTTGTAGATCGATTATATCTCCATGTCAATCATGGGTTTTATTAAGGCGAAGATCTACGACGACAAACCTCTTGGAGCTAACGTCTTTTGTAATAAATGGCTTTAGAAAGAACATGCAGACTGACGTAGTTTACACTGACTTTAGTAAAGCGTTTGATTCAGTAAATCACTCGCTACTTGTATTAAAGCTAGACTTATTAGGGTTTCCATGTGATCTTCTAACATGGATCTCAAGTTATTTGAGTGGTAGGACTCAACGAGTCCTCTTTAAAAACTCGATCTCTGATTTGATCCGAGTTACTTCAGGCGTCCCACAAGGAAGCCACCTTGGCCCACTTTTTTTACTTTATTTATAAACGATCTTCCTCTAGTCTTGACAAAGTCCGTGTACCTTATGTACGCAGATGACGTTAAGTTGATGCCTGCAATGATAACGAAATTTTCTAGCAGTTTAGATTTACAATCTGACCTAAACGCTTTTCAAACATGGTGATGGTGAAAATCTTTTGATTTAAATAGCGCTAAGTCCTAAAGTAATGACATTTTTTAACTGAACGATCGGAATATGCAACGTATACGTTGGGTGGTTGCGCGTTGTCTAGAATTTGGCATGTTGATGATTTTTTCGTCCTCCTGGACCCTAAACTTAAGTTTTGTGACCATATTACGTCTATGGTGAATGAAAGCCAGGGAGTACTTGGATTTATTAAAAGGTGGTCAAAGGAATTCGATGATCCCTATGTTACAAAGACTCTCTTCATTTCACTAGTCCGTCCAATCCTGGAGTACTGTTCTGCAGTTTGGAGTCCTCAGTATGGTGTACATATAGACCGGATAGAGTCTGTGCAAAAGAACTTTTTATTATTTGCTCTACGGGGCCTTAACTGGAATGCAAGCCTTATTTTACCATCCTACTCTAGTAGACTTCTCTAATTAATCTACCATCCTTAGTAAACCGTAGAACGATGCTTGGCACAACTTTTATCTATAAACTCATTCACGGGGATGTGGAGAGTCCCGAGATTACTGGGTCGCATTAAGCTTCGTCCTACCTACCAGAATTACCAGGAACTATATTCCTGTTACATTAAATATTTGTAGATCTAACTTTGATATGCATGAACCGTTTAGAGTAAGTGTAACGACTATAATAAACTATACCACATTATTTCTACTACCGACTCTTTGCCAAGCCTAAAATCATTAATTTTATCTTACCTAGCACAAAATTAGTATTAGTATTAGTTTCGTACGTATTTGTAATCTTAGTCTGTCCGCTTCTACATTGTGCCTTTTAAAGTTCGGAACTTGGGTTTTCTACGGGTTTTATTTTTCGCCAATCAATACGACACTACCAAGTTTCGTATAGGGCCACTCGTTTGCACTATCATCCTGCATCAACGTCCGAATAACTGATCGACTATGTCCTAAAGCTGCCATATAACTGAACGATCGGAAATGCTATAACTTTGGTGTTTGTAAAGTGAGGAAGTTGGAATTTTCTATGGGTTTTATTTTGGCCAATCAATCCGACCTACCAAATTATATAGGGATCGGCTGACTATATCCTATAGCTGCCATATAACTGAGCGACTATGTCCTATAGCTGCCATATAACTGAACGATCGGAAATGCCATAACTTTGGTGTTTGTAAAGTTAGGAAGTTGGGATTTTCTATGTGTTTTATTTTTGGCCAATCAATACAACCTACCAAATTTCATAAGGATCGGCTGACTATATCCATATAACTGAACAATCGGAAATGCCATATATTTGGTGTTCGTAAAGTTGGGATTTTCTATGGGTTTTATTTTTGGCCAATCAATCCGACCTACCAAATTTTATAGGGATCGGCTGACTATATCCTGTAGCTGCCATATAACTGAACGATCGGAAATGCCATAACTTTGTTGTTTGGAAAGTTAGGAAGTTGGGATTTTCTATGGGTTTTATTTTGGCCAATCAATCCGACCTACCAAATTGTATAGGGATCGGCTGACTATATCCTGTAGCTGCCATATAACTGAACGACTATGTCCTAAACCTGCCATATCACTGAACGATCGGAAATGCCATAACTTTGGTGTTTGTAAGGTGAGGAAGTTGGAATTTTCTATGGGTTTTATTTTTGGCCAATCAATACGACCTACCAAATTTCATAAGGATCGGGTGACTATGTCCTATATCTGCCATATAACTGAACGATAGGAAATGCAATAACTTTGTTGTTTGGAAAGTTAGGAAGTTGGGATTTTCTATGGGTTTTATTTTGGCCAATCAATCCGAACTACCAAATTGTGTAGGGATCGGCTGACTATATCCTGTAGCTGCCATATAACTGATCGACTATGTCCTAAAGCTGCCATATAACTGAACGATCGAAAATGCCATAACTTTGGTGTTTGTAAAGTGAGGAAGTTGGAATTTTCTATGGGTTTTATTTTGGCCAATCAATCCGACGTACCAAATTATATAGGGATCGGCGGACTATATCCTATAGCTGCCATATAACTGAGCGACTATGTCCTATAGCTGCCATATAACTGAACGATCGGAAATGCCATAACTTTGGTGTTTGTAAAGTTAGGAAGTTGGGATTTTCTATGTGTTTTATTTTTGGCCAATCAATACAACCTACCAAATTTCATAAGGATCGGCTGACTATATCCATATAACTGAACAATCGGAAATGCCATACCAAATTTCATAAGGATCGGGTGACTATGTCCTATATCTGCCATATAACTGAACGATAGGAAATGCCATAACTTTGTTGTTTGGAAAGTTAGGAAGTTGGGATTTTCTATGGGTTTTATTTTGGCCAATCAATCCGAACTACCAAATTGTATAGGGATCGGCTGACTATATCCTGTAGCTGCCATATAACTGATCGACTATGTCCTAAAGCTGCCATATAACTGAACGATCGGAAATGCCATAACTTTGGTGTTTGTAAAGTGAGGAAGTTGGAAATTTCTATGGGTTTTATTTTGGCCAATCAATCCGACCTACCAAATTATATAGGGATCGGCGGACTATATCCTATAGCTGCCATATAACTGAGCGACTATGTCCTATAGCTGCCATATAACTGAACGATCGGAAATGCCATAACTTTGGTGTTTGTAAAGTTAGGAAGTTGGGATTTTCTATGTGTTTTATTTTTGGCCAATCAATACAACCTACCAAATTTCATAAGGATCGGCTGACTATATCCATATAACTGAACAATCGGAAATGCCATATATTTGGTGTTCGTAAAGTTGGGATTTTCTATGGGTTTTATTTTTGGCCAATCAATCCGACCTACCAAATTTTATAGGGATCGGCTGACTATATCCTGTAGCTGCCATATAACTGAACGACTATGTCCTAAAGCTGTCATATAACTGAACGATCGGAAATGCCATAACTTTGGTGTTTGTAAAGTGAGGAAGTTGGAATTTTCTATGGGTTTTATTTTTGGCCAATCAATCCAACCTACCAAATTTTATAGGGATCGGCTGACAATATCCTGTAGCTGCCATATAACTGAGCGACAATGTCCTATAGCTGCCATATAACTGAACGATCGGAAATGCCATAACTTTGGTGTTTGTAAAGTTAGGAAGTTGGGATTTTCTATGGGTTTTATTTTTGGCCAATCAATACGACCTACCAAATTTCATAAGGATCGACTGACTATATCCATATAACTGAACAATCGGAAATGCCATATCTTTGGTGTTCGTAAAGTTCGGAAGTTGGGATTTTCTATGGGTTTTATTTTTGGCCAATCAATCCGACCTACCAAATTTTATAGGGATCGGCTGACTATATCCTGTAGCTGCCATATAACTGAACGACTATGTCATATAGCTGCCATATAACTGAACGATCGGAAATGCCATAACTTTGGTGTTTGTAAAGTTAGGAAGTTGGGATTTTCTATGGGTTTTATTTTTGGCCAATCAATACGACCTACCAAATTTCATAAGGATCGACTGACTATATCCATATAACTGAACAACCGGAAATGCCATATCTTTGGTGTTTGTAAAGTTAGGATTATCTATGGGTTTTATTTTTGGCCAATCAATCCGAAATTTTATAGGGATCGGCTGACTATATCCTGTAGCTGCCATATAACTGAACGATCGGAAATGCCATAACTTTGTTGTTTGGAAAGTTAGGAAGTTGGGATTTTCTATGGGTTTTATTTTGGCCAATCAATCCAACCTACCAAATTGTATAGGGATCGGCTGACTATATCCTGTAGCTGCCATATAACTGAACGACTATGTCATATAGCTTCCATATAACTGAACGATCGGAAATGCCATAACTTTGTTGTTTGTAAAGTTAGGAAGTTGGGATTTTCTATGGGTTTTATTTTTGGCCAATCAATACGACCTACCAAATTTCATAAGGATCGACTGACTCTATCCATATAACTGAACAATCGGAAATGCCATATCTTTGGTGTTTGTAAAGTTAGGAAGTTGGGATTTTCTATGGGTTTTATTTTTGGCCAATCAATCCGAAATTTTACAGGGATCGGCTGACTATATCCTGTAGCTGCCATATAACTGAACGATCGGAAATGCCATAACTTTGTTGTTTGGAAAGTTAGGAAGTTGGGATTTTCTATGGGTTTTATTTTGGCCAATCAATCCGACCTACCAAATTATATAGGGATCGGCTGACTATACCTGTAGCTGCCATATAACTGAACGACTATGTCCTAAACCTGCCATATCACTGAACGATCGGAAATGCCATAACTTTGTTGTTTGTAAGGTGAGGAAGTTGGAATTTTCTATGGGTTTTATTTTTGGCCAATCAATACGACCTACCCAATTTCATAAGGATCGGGTGACTATGTCCTATATCTGCCATATAACTGAACGATAGGAAATGCCATAACTTTGTTGTTTGGAAAGTTAGGAAGTTGGGATTTTCTATGGGTTTTATTTTGGCCAATCAATACGAACTACCAAATTGTATAGGGATCGGCTGACTATATCCTGTAGCTGCCATATAACTGAACGATCGGAAATGCCATAACTTTGTTGTTTGGAAAGTTAGGAAGTTGGGATTTTCTATGGGTTTTATTTTGGCCAATCCATCCGACCTACCAAATTGTATAGGGATCGGCTGACTATATCCTGTAGCTGCCATATAACTGAACGACTATGTCCTAAACCTGCCATATCACTGAACGATCGGAAATGCCATAACTTTGTTGTTTGTAAGGTGAGGAACGACTATGTCCTAAAGCTGTCATATAACTGAACGATCGGAAATGCCATAACTTTGGTGTTTGTAAAGTGAGGAAGTTGGAATTTTCTATGGGTTTTATTTTTGGCCAATCAATCCAACCTACCAAATTTAATAGGGATCGGCTGACAATATCCTGTAGCTGCCATATTTTTATTTTGGCAAATCAATACGAACTACCAAATTGTATAGGGATCGGCTGACTATATCCTGTAGCTGCCATATAACTGATCGACTATGTCCTAATGCTGTCATATAACTGAACGATCGGAAATGCCATAACTTTGGTGTTTGTAAAGTGAGGAAGTTGGAATTTTCTATGGGTTTTATTTTGGCCAATCAATCCGACCTACCAAATTATATAGAAATCGGCGGACTATATCCTATAGCTGCCATATAACTGAGCGACTATGTCCTATAGCTGCTATATAACTGAACGATCGGAAATGCCATAACTTTGGTGTTTGTAAAGTTAGGAAGTTGGGATTTTCTATGTGTTTTATTTTTGGCCAATCAATACAAACTACCAAATTTCATAAGGATCGGCTTACTATATCCATATAACTGAACAATCGGAAATGCCATATATTTGGTGTTCGTAAAGTTGGGATTTTCTATTGGTTTTATTTTTGGCCAATCAATCCGACCTACCAAATTTTATAGGGATCGGCTGACTATATCCTGTAGCTGCCATATAACTGAACGACTATGTCCTAAAGCTGCCATATAACTGAACGATCGGAAATGCCATAACTTTGGTGTTCCTAAAGTTAGGAAGTTGGGATTTTCTATGGGTTTTATTTTTGGCCAATCAATACGACCTACCAAATTTCATAAGGATCAGCTGACTATATCCTGTAGCTGCCATATAACTGAACGACTATGTCCTAAAGCTGCCATATAACTGAACGATCGGAAATGCCATAACTTTGGTGTTCGTAAAGTTAGGAAGTTGGGATTTTCTATGGGTTTTATTTTTGGCCAATCAATCCAACCTACCAAATTTTATAGGGATCGGCTGACAATATCCTGTAGCTGCCATATAACTGAGCGACAATGTCCTATAGCTGCCATATAACTGAACGATCGGAATTGCCATAACTTTGGTGTTCGTAAAGTTAGGAAGTTGGGATTTTCTATGGGTTTTATTTTTGGCCAATCAATACGACCTACCAAATTTCATAAGGATCAGCTGACTATATCCTGTAGCTGCCATAAAACTGAACGACTATGTCCTAAAGCTGCCATATAACTGAACGATCGGAAATGCCATAACTTTGGTGTTCGTAAAGTTAGGAAGTTGGGATTTTCTATGGGTTTTATTTTTGGCCAATCAATCCAACCTACCAAATTTTATAGGGATCGGCTGACAATATCCTGTAGCTGCCATATAACTGAGCGACAATGTCCTATAGCTGCCATATAACTGAACGATCGGAAATGCCATAACTTTGGTGTTTGTAAAGTTAGGAAGTTGGGATTTTCTATGGGTTTTATTTTTGGCCAATCAATACGACCTACCAAATTTCATAAGGATCGACTGACTATATCCATATAACTGAACAATCGGAAATGCCATATCTTTGGTGTTCGTAAAGTTCGGAAGTTGGGATTTTCTATGGGTTTTATTTTTGGCCAATCAATCCGACCTACCAAATTTTATAGGGATCGGCTGACTATATCCTGTAGCTGCCATATAACTGAACGATCGGAAATGCCATAACTTTGTTGTTTGGAAAGTTAGGAAGTTGGGATTTTCTATGGGTTTTATTTTGGCCAATCAATCCGAACTACCAAATTGTACAGGGATCGGCTGACTATATCCTGTAGCTGCCATATAACTGATCGACTATGTCCTAAAGCTGCCATATAACTGAACGATCGGAAATGCCATAACTTTGGTGTTTGTAAAGTGAGGAAGTTGGAATTTTCTATGGGTTTTATTTTGGCCAATCAATCCGACCTACCAAATTATATAGGGATCGGCAGACTATATCCTATAGCTGCCATATAACTGAGCGACTATGTCCTATAGCTGCCATATAACTGAACGATCGGAAATGCCATAACTTTGGTGTTTGTAAAGTTAGGAAGTTGGGATTTTCTATGTGTTTTATTTTTGGCCAATCAATACGACCTACCAAATTTCATATGGATCGGCTGACTATATCCATATAACTGAACAATCGGAAATGCCATATATTTGGTGTTCGTAAAGTTGGGATTTTCTATGGGTTTTATTTTTGGCCAATCAATCCGACCTACCAAATTTTATAGGGATCGGCTGACTATATCCTGTAGCTGCCATATAACTGAACGACTATGTCCTAAAGCTGTCATATAACTAAACGATCGGAAATGCCATAACTTTGGTGTTTGTAAAGTGAGGAAGTTGGAATTTTCTATGGGTTTTATTTTGGCCAATCAATCCGACCTACCAAATTGTATAGGGATCGGCTGACTATATCCTGTACCTGCCATATAACTGAACGACTATGTCCCAAAGCTGCCATATAACTGAACGATCGGAAATGCCATAACTTTGGTGTTTGTAAAGTGAGGAAGTTGGAATTTTCTATGGGTTTTATTTTTGGCCAATCAATACGACCTACCAAATTTAATAAGGATCGGCTGACTATATCCATATAACTGAACAATCGGAAATGCCATATATTTGGTGTTCTTAAAGTTGGGATTTTCTATGGGTTTTATTTTTGGCCAATCAATACGACCTACCAAATTTCATAAGGACCGGCTGACTATATCCTGTGGCTGCCATATAACTGAACGACTATGTCCTAAAGCTGCCATATAACTGAACGATCGGAAATGCCATAACTTTGGTGTTCGTAAAGTTAGGAAGTTGGGATTTTCTATGGGTTTTATTTTTGGCCAATCAATCCAACCTACCAAATTTTATAGGGATCGGCTGACTATATCCTGTAGCTGCCATATAACTGAACGACTATGTCCCAAAGCTGCCATATAACTGAACGATCGGAAATGCCATAACTTTGGTGTTTGTAAAGTGAGGAAGTTAAAATTTTCTATGGGTTTTATTTTTGGCCAATCAATACGACCTACCAAATTTCATAAGGATCGGCTGACTATATCCTGTAGCTGCCATATAACTGAACGACTATGTCCTAAAGCTGCCATAGAACTGAACGATCGGCAATGCCATAACTTTGGTGTTCGTAAAGTTCGGAAGTTGGGATTTTCTATGGGTTTTATTTTTGGCCAATCAATCCAACCTACCAAATTTTATAGGGATCGGCTGACTATATCCTGTAGCTGCCATATAACTGAACGACTATGTCCTAAAGCTGCCATAGAACTGAACGATCGGCAATGCCATAACTTTGGTGTTCGTAAAGTTCGGAAGTTGGGATTTTCTATGGGTTTTATTTTTGGCCAATCAATCCAACCTACCAAATTTTATAGGGATCGGCTGACTATATCCTGTAGCTGCCATATAACTGAACGATCGGAAATGCCATAACTGACTATATCCTGTAGCTGCCATATAACTGAAAGACTATGTCCTAAAGCTGCCATAGAACTGAACGATCGGCAATGCCATAACTTTGGTGTTCGTAAAGTTCGGAAGTTGGGATTTTCTATGGGTTTTATTTTTGGCCAATCAATCCAAACTACCAAATTTTATAGGGATCGGCTGACTATATCCTGTAGCTGCCATATAACTGAACGATCGGAAATGCCATAACTTTAGTGTTTAGAATGTTAGGAAGTTGGGATTTTCTATGGGTTTTATTTTGGCCAATCAATCCGACCTACCAAATTATATAGGAATCGGCGGACTATATCCTGTAGCTGCCATATAACTGAGCGACTATGTCCTATAGCTGCCATATAACTGAACGATCGGAAATGCCATAACTTTGGTGTTTGTAAAGTTCGGAAGTTGGGATTTTCTATGGGTTTTATTTTTGGCCAATCAATACGACCTACCAAATTTCATAAGGATCGGATGACTATATCCATATACTGAACAATCGGAAATGCCATATCTTTGGTGTTCGTAAAGTTCGGAAGTTGGGATTTTCTATGGGTTTTATTTTTGGCCAATCAATCCGACCTACCAAATTTTATAGGGATCGGATGACTATATCCTGTAGCTGCCATATAACTGAACGACTATGTCCTATAGCTGCCATATAACTGAACGATCGGAAATGCCATAACTTTGGTGTTTGTAAAGTTAGGAAGTTGGGATTTTCTATGGGTTTTATTTTTGGCCAATCAATACGACCTACCAAATTTCATAAGGATCGACTGACTATATCCATATAACTGAACAATCGGAAATGCCATATCTTTGGTGTTCGTAAAGTTCGGAAGTTGGGATTTTCTAAGGGTTTTATTTTTGGCTAATCAATCCGACCTACCAAATTGTATAGGGATCGGATGACTATATCCTGTAGCTGCCATATAACTGAACGACTATGTCCTATAGCTGCCATATAACTGAACGATCGGAAATGCCATAACATTGTTGTTTGGAAAGTTAGGAAGTTGGGATTTTCTATGGGTTTTATTTTGGCCAATCAATCCGACCACCAAATTGTATAGGGATCGGCTGAGTATATCCTGTAGCTGCCATATAACTGAACGACTATGTCCTAAACCTGCCATATCACTGAACGATCGGAAATGCCATAACTTTGGTGTTTGTAAGGTTAGGAAGTTGGAATTTTCTATGGGTTTTATTTTTGGCCAATCAATACGACCTACCAAATTTCATAAGGATCGGGTGACTATGTCCTATATTTGCCATATAACTGAACGATCGGAAATGCCATAACTTTGTTGTTTGGAAAGTTAGGAAGTTGGGATTTTCTATGGGTTTTATTTTGGCCAATCAATCCGTACTACTAAATTGTATAGGGATCGGCTGACTATATCCTGTAGCTGCCATATAACTGATCGACTATGTCCTAAACCTGCCATATCACTGAACGATCGGAAATGCCATAACTTTGGTGTTTGTAAGGTGAGGAAGTTGGAATTTTCTATGGGTTTTATTTTTGGCCAATCAATACGACCTACCAAATTTCATAAGGATCGGGTGACTATGTCATATATCTGCCATATAACTGAACGATCGGAAATGCCATAACTTTGTTGTTTGGAAAGTTAGGAAGTTGGGATTTTCTATGGGTTTTATTTTGGCCAATCAATCCGTACTACCAAATTGTATAGGGATCGGCTGACTATATCCTGTAGCTGCCATATAACTGATCGACTATGTCCTAAAGCTTCCATATAACTGAACGATCGGAAATGCCATAACTTTGGTGTTTGTAAAGTGAGGAAGTTGGAATTTTCTATGGGTTTTATTTTGGCCAATCAATCCGACCTACCAAATTATATAGGGATCGGATGACTATATCCATATACTGAACAATCGGAAATGCCATATCTTTGGTGTTCGGAAGTTGGGATTTTCTATGGGTTTTATTTTTGGCCAATCAATCCGACCTACCAAATTTTATAGGGATCGGCTGACTATATCCTGTAGCTGCCATATAACTGAACGATCGGAAATGCCATAACTTTGTTGTTTGGAAAGTTAGGAAGTTGGGATTTTCTATGGGTTTTATTTTTGGCCAATCAATCCGACCTACCAAATTTTATAGGGATCGGCTGACTATATCCTGTAGCTGCCATATAACTGAACGATCGGCAATGCCATAACTTTGGTGTTCGTAAAGTTCGGAAGTTGGGATTTTCTATGGGTTTTATTTTTGGCCAATCAATACGACCTACCAAATTTCATAAGGATCGGATGACTATATCCATATACTGAACAATCGGAAATGCCATATCTTTGGTGTTCGGAAGTTGGGATTTTCTATGGGTTTTATTTTTGGCCAATCAATCCGACCTACCAAATTTTATAGGGATCGGATGACTATATCCTGTAGCTGCCATATAACTGAACGACTATGTCCTATAGCTGCCATATAACTGAACGATCGGAAATGCCATAACTTTGGTGTTTGTAAAGTTAGGAAGTTGGGATTTTCTATGGGTTTTATTTTTGGCCAATCAATACGATCTACCAAATTTCATAAGGATCGACTGACTATATCCATATAACTGAACAATCGGAAATGCCATATCTTTGGTGTTCGTAAAGTTCGGAAGTTGGGATTTTCTAAGGGTTTTATTTTTGGCTAATCAATCCGACCTACCAAATTGTATAGGGATCGGATGACTATATCCTGTAGCTGCCATATAACTGAACGACTATGTCCTATAGCTGCCATATAACTGAACGATCGGAAATGCCATAACTTTGTTGTTTGGAAAGTTAGGAAGTTGGGATTTTCTATGGGTTTTATTTTGGCCAATCAATCCGACCACCAAATTGTATAGGGATCGGCTGAGTATATCCTGTAGCTGCCATATAACTGAACGACTATGTCCTAAACCTGCCATATCACTGAACGATCGGAAATGCCATAACTTTGGTGTTTGTAAGGTTAGGAAGTTGTAATTTTCTATGGGTTTTATTTTTGGCCAATCAATACGACCTACCAAATTTCATAAGGATCGGGTGACTATGTCCTATATTTGCCATATAACTGAACGATCGGAAATGCCATAACTTTGTTGTTTGGAAAGTTAGGAAGTTGGGATTTTCTATGGGTTTTATTTTGGCCAATCAATCCGTACTACTAAATTGTATAGGGATCGGCTGACTATATCCTGTAGCTGCCATATAACTGATCGACTATGTCCTAAACCTGCCATATCACTGAACGATCGGAAATGCCATAACTTTGGTGTTTGTAAGGTGAGGAAGTTGGAATTTTCTATGGGTTTTATTTTTTGGCCAATCAATACGACCTACCAAATTTCATAAGGATCGGGTGACTATGTCATATATCTGCCATATAACTGAACGATCGGAAATGCCAAAACTTTGTTGTTTGGAAAGTTAGGAAGTTGGGATTTTCTATGGGTTTTATTTTGGCCAATCAATCCGTACTACCAAATTGTATAGGGATCGGCTGACTATATCCTGTAGCTGCCATATAACTGATCGACTATGTCCTAAAGCTTCCATATAACTGAACGATCGGAAATGCCATAACTTTGGTGTTTGTAAAGTGAGGAAGTTGGAATTTTCTATGGGTTTTATTTTGGCCAATCAATCCGACCTACCAAATTATATAGGGATCGGATGACTATATCCATATACTGAACAATCGGAAATGCCATATCTTTGGTGTTCGGAAGTTGGGATTTTCTATGGGTTTTATTTTTGGCCAATCAATCCGACCTACCAAATTTTATAGGGATCGGCTGACTATATCCTGTAGCTGCCATATAACTGAACGATCGGAAATGCCATAACTTTGTTGTTTGGAAAGTTAGGAAGTTGGGATTTTCTATGGGTTTTATTTTTGGCCAATCAATCCGACCTACCAAATTTTATAGGGATCGGATGACTATATCCTGTAGCTGCCATATAACTGAACGACTATGTCCTATAGCTGCCATATAACTGAACGATCGGAAATGCCATAACTTTGGTGTTTGTAAAGTTAGGAAGTTGGGATTTTCTATGGGTTTTATTTTTGGCCAATCAATACGACCTACCAAATTTCATAAGGATCGACTGACTATATCCATATAACTGAACAATCGGAAATGCCATATCTTTTGTTGTAAAGTTCGGAAGTTGGGATTTTCTAAGGGTTTTATTTTTGGCTAATCAATCCGACCTACCAAATTTTATAGGGATCGGATGACTATATCCTGTAGCTGCCATATAACTGAACGACTATGTCCTATAGCTGCCATATAACTGAACGATCGGAAATGCCATAACTTTGGTGTTTGTAAAGTTAGGAAGTTGGGATTTTCTATGGGTTTTATTTTTGGCCAATCAATACGACCTACCAAATTTCATAAGGATCGACTGACTATATCCATATAACTGAACAATCGGAAATGCCATATCTTTGGTGTTCGTAAAGTTCGGAAGTTGGGATTTTCTAAGGGTTTTATTTTTGGCTAATCAATCCGACCTACCAAATTGTATAGGGATCGGATGACTATATCCTGTAGCTGCCATATAACTGAACGACTATGTCCTATAGCTGCCATATAACTGAACGATCGGAAATGCCATAACTTTGTTGTTTGGAAAGTTAGGAAGTTGGGATTTTCTATGGGTTTTATTTTGGCCAATCAATCCGACCACCAAATTGTATAGGGATCGGCTGAGTATATCCTGTAGCTGCCATATAACTGAACGACTATGTCCTAAACCTGCCATATCACTGAACGATCGGAAATGCCATAACTTTGGTGTTTGTAAGGTTAGGAAGTTGTAATTTTCTATGGGTTTTATTTTTGGCCAATCAATACGACCTACCAAATTTCATAAGGATCGGGTGACTATGTCCTATATTTGCCATATAACTGAACGATCGGAAATGCCATAACTTTGTTGTTTGGAAAGTTAGGAAGTTGGGATTTTCTATGGGTTTTATTTTGGCCAATCAATCCGTACTACTAAATTGTATAGGGATCGGCTGACTATATCCTGTAGCTGCCATATAACTGATCGACTATGTCCTAAACCTGCCATATCACTGAACGATCGGAAATGCCATAACTTTGGTGTTTGTAAGGTGAGGAAGTTGGAATTTTCTATGGGTTTTATTTTTGGCCAATCAATACGACCATAACTTTGGTGTTTGTTGGAAAGTTAGGAAGTTGGGATTTTCTATGGGTTTTATTTTGGCCAATCAATCCGACCTACCAAATTGTCATAAGGATCGGCTGACTATATCCTGTAGCTGCCATATAACTGATCGACTATGTCCTAAACCTGCCATATAACTGAACGATCGGAAATGCCATAACTTTGGTGTTTGTAAGGTGAGGAAGTTGGAATTTTCTATGGGTTTTATTTTTGGCCAATCAATACGACCTACCAAATTTCATAAGGATCGGGTGACTATGTCCTATATCTGCCATATAACTGAACGATCGGAAATGCCATAACTTTGTTGTTTGGAAAGTTAAGTTAGAAGTTGGGATTTTCTATGGGTTTTATTTTGGCCAATCAATCCGTACTACCAAATTGTATAGGGATCGGCTGACTATATCCTGTAGCTGCCATATAACTGATCGACTATGTCCTAAAGCTTCCATATAACTGAACGATCGGAAATGCCATAACTTTGGTGTTTGTAAAGTGAGGAAGTTGGAATTTTCTATGGGTTTTATTTTGGCCAATCAATCCGACCTACCAAATTATATAGGGATCGGCGGACTATATCCTATAGCTACCATATAACTGACCGACTATGTCCTATAGCTGCCATATAACTGAACGATCGGAAATGCCATAACTTTGGTGTTTGTAAAGTTAGGAAGTTGGGATTTTCTATGTGTTTTATTTTTGGCCAATCAATACGACCTACCAAATTTCATAAGGATCGGCTGACTATATCCATATAACTGAACAATCGGAAATGCCATATATTTGGTGTTCGTAAAGTTGGGATTTTCTATGGGTTTTATTTTTGGCCAATCAATCCGACCTACCAAATTTTATAGGGATCGGCTGACTATATCCTGTAGCTGCCATATAACTGAACGACTATGTCCTAAAGCTGCCATATAACTGAACGATCGGAAATGCCATAACTTTGGTGTTTGTAAAGTGAGGAAGTTGGAATTTTCTATGGGTTTTATTTTGGCCAATCAATCCGACCTACCAAATTGTATAGGGATCGGCTGACTATATCCTGTAGCTGCCATATAACTGAGCGACAATGTCCTATAGCTGCCATATAACTGAACGATCGGAAATGCCATAACGTTGGTGTTTGTAAAGTTACGAAGTTGGGATTTTCTATGGGTTTTATTTTTGGCCATCAATACGACCTACCAAATTTCATAAGGATCGGCTGACTATATCCATATAACTGAACAATCGGAAATGCCATATTTTTGGTGTTCGTAAAGTTGGGATTTTCTATGGGTTCTATTTTGGCCAATCAATCCGACCTACCAAATTATATAGGAATCGGCGGACTATATCCTGTAGCTGCCATATAACTGAGCGACTATGTCCTATAGCTGCCATATAACTGAACGATCGGAAATGCCATAACTTTGGTGTTTGCAAAGTTAGGAAGTTGGGATTTTCTATGGGTTTTATTTTTGGCCAATCAATACGACCTACCAAATTTCATAAGGATCGGATGACTATATCCATATACTGAACAATCGGAAATGCCATATCTTTGGTGTTCGGAAGTTGGGATTTTCTATGGGTTTTATTTTTGGCCAATCAATCCGACCTACCAAATTTTATAGGGATCGGCTGACTATATCCTGTAGCTGCCATATAACTGAACGATAGGAAATGCCATAACTTTGTTGTTTGGAAAGTTAGGAAGTTGGGGTTTTCTATGGGTTTTATTTTGGCCAATCAATCAAACCTACCAAATTGTATAGGGATCGGATGACTATATCCTGTAGCTGCCATATAACTGAACGACTATGTCCTATAGCTGCCATATAACTGAACGATCGGAAATGCCATAACTTTGGTGTTTGTAAAGTTAGGAAGTTGGGATTTTCTATGGGTTTTATTTTTGGCCAATCAATACGACCTACCAAATTTCATAAGGATCGACTGACTATATCCATATAACTGAACAATCGGAAATGCCATATCTTTGGTGTTCGTAAAGTTCGGAAGTTGGGATTTTCTAAGGGTTTTATTTTTGGCTAATCAATCCGACCTACCAAATTGTATAGGGATCGGATGACTATATCCTGTAGCTGCCATATAACTGAACGACTATGTCCTATAGCTGCCATATAACTGAACGATCGGAAATGCCATAACTTTGTTGTTTGGAAAGTTAGGAAGTTGGGATTTTCTATGGGTTTGATTTTGGCCAATCAATCCGACCACCAAATTCTATAGGGATCGGCTGACTATATCCTGTAGCTGCCATATAACTGAACGACTATGTCCTAAACCTGCCATATCACTGAACGATCGGAAATGCCATAACGTTGGTGTTTGTAAGGTGAGGAAGTTGGAATTTTCTATGGGTTCTATTTTGGCCAATCAATCCGACCTACCAAATTATATAGCAATCGGCGGACTATATCCTGTAGCTGCCATATAACTGAGTGACTATGTCCTATAGCTGCCATATAACTGAACGATCGGAAATGCCATAACTTTGGTGTTTGCAAAGTTAGGAAGTTGGGATTTTCTATGGGTTTTATTTTTGGCCAATCAATACGACCTACCAAATTTCATAAGGATCGACTGACTATATCCATATAACTGAACAATCGGAAATGCCATATCTTTGGTGTTCGTAAAGTTCGGAAGTTGGGATTTTCTATGGGTTTTATTTTTGGCTAATCAATCCGACCTACCAAATTGTATAGGGATCGGATGACTATATCCTGTAGCTGCCATATAACTGAACGACTATGTCCTATAGCTGCCATATAACTGAACGATCGGAAAGGCCATAACTTTGTTGTTTGGAAAGTTAGGAAGTTGGGATTTTCTATGGGTTTTATTTTTGGCCAATCAATCCGACCTACCAAATTGTATAGGGATCGGCTGACTATATCGTGTAGCTGCCATATAACTGAACGACTATGTCCTAAACCTGCCATATCACTGAACGATCGGAAATGCCATAACTTTGGTGTTTGTAAGGTGAGGAAGTTGGGATTTTCTATGGGTTTTATTTTGGCCAATCAATCCGACCTACCAAATTATATAGGAATCGGCGGACTATATCCTGTAGCTGCCATATAACTGAGCGACTATGTCCTATAGCTGCCATATAACTGAACGATCGGAAATGCCATAACTTTGGTGTTTGCAAAGTTAGGAAGTTGGGATTTTCTATGGGTTTTATTTTTGGCCAATCAATACGACCTACCAAATTTCATAAGGATCGGATGACTATATCCATATACTGAACAATCGGAAATGCCATATCTTTGGTGTTCGGAAGTTGGGATTTTCTATGGGTTTTATTTTTGGCCAATCAATCCGACCTACCAAATTTTATAGGGATCGGCTGACTATATCCTGTAGCTGCCATATAACTGAACGATCGGAAATGCCATAACTTTGTTGTTTGGAAAGTTAGGAAGTTGGGATTTTCTATGGGTTTTATTTTGGCCAATCAATCAAACCTACCAAATTGTATAGGGATCGGATGACTATATCCTGTAGCTGCCATATAACTGAACGACTATGTCCTATAGCTGCCATATAACTGAACGATCGGAAATGCCATAACTTTGGTGTTTGTAAAGTTAGGAAGTTGGGATTTTCTATGGGTTTTATTTTTGGCCAATCAATACGACCTACCAAATTTCATAAGGATCGACTGACTATATCCATAAACCTGAACAATCGGAAATGCCATATCTTTGGTGTTCGTAAAGTTCGGAAGTTGGGATTTTCTATGGGTTTTATTTTTGGCTAATCAATCCGACCTACCAAATTATATAGGGATCGGCGGACTATATCCTATAGCTGCCATATAACTGAGCGACTATGTCCTATAGCTGCCATATAACTGAACGATCGGAAATGCCATAACTTTGGTTTGTAAAGTTAGGAAGTTGGGATTTTCTATGGGTTTTATTTTTGGCCAATCAATCCGACCTACCAAATTGTATAGGGATCGGCTGCCTATATCCTGTAGCTGCCATATAACTGAACGACTATGTCCTAAACCTGCCATATCACTGAACGATCGGAAATGCCATAACTTTGGTGTTTGTAAGGTGAGGAAGTTGGAATTTTCTATGGGTTTTATTTTGGCCAATCAATCCGACCTACCAAATTATATAGGGATCGGCGGACTATATCCTATAGCTGCCATATAACTGAGCGACTATGTCCTATAGCTGCCATATAACTGAACGATCGGAAATGCCATAACTTTGGTTTGTAAAGTTAGGAAGTTAGGATTTTCTATGTGTTTTATTTTTGGCCAATCAATACGACCTACCAAATTTCATAAGGATCGGCTGACTATATCCATATAACTGAACAATCGTAAAGTTGGGATTTTCTATGGGTTTTATTTTTGGCCAATCAATCCGACCTACCAAATTTTATAGGGATCGGCTGACTATATCCTGTAGCTGCCATATAACTGAACGACTATGTCCTAAAGCTGCCATATAACTGAACGATCGGAAATGCCATTACTTTGGTGTTTGTAAAGTGAGGAAGTTGGAATTTTCTATGGGTTTTATTTTGGCCAATCAATCCGACCTACCAAATTGTATAGGGATCGGCTGACTATATCCTGACTATATCCTGTAGCGACAATGTCCTATAGCTGCCATATAACTGAACGATCGGAAATGCCATAACTTTGGTGTTTGTAAAGTTAGGAAGTTGGGATTTTCTATGGGTTTTATTTTTGGCCAATCAATACGACCTACCAAATTTCATAAAGATCGGCTGACTATATCCATATAACTGAACAATCGGAAATGCCATATATTTGGTGTTCGTAAAGTTGGGATTTTCTATGGGTTTTATTTTTGGCCAATCAATCCGACCTACCAAATTTTATAGGGATCGGCTGACTATATCCTGTAGCTGCCATATAACTGAACGACTATGTCCTAAACCTGCCATATCACTGAACGATCGGAAATGCCATAACTTTGGTGTTTGGAAAGTTAGGAAGTTGGGATTTTCTATGGGTTTTATTTTGGCCAATCAATCCGACCTACCAAATTGTATAGGGATCGGCTGACTATATCCTGTAGCTGCCATATAACTGAACGACTATGTCCTAAACCTGCCATATCACTGAACGATCGGAAATGCCATAACTTTGGTGTTTGTAAGGTGAGGAAGTTGGAATTTTCTATGGGTTCTATTTTGGCCAATCAATCCGACCTACCAAATTATATAGGAATCGGCGGACTATATCCTGTAGCTGCCATATAACTGAGCGACTATGTCCTATAGCTGCCATATAACTGAACGATCGGAAATGCCATAACTTTGGTGTTTGCAAAGTTAGTAAGTTGGGATTTTCTATGGGTTTTATTTTTGGCCAATCAATACGACCTACCAAATTTCATAAGGATCGGATGACTATATCCATATACTGAACAATCGGAAATGCCATATCTTTTGTGTTCGGAAGTTGGGATTTTCTATGGGTTTTATTTTTGGCCAATCAATCCGACCTACCAAATTTTATAGGGATCGGCTGACTATATCTTATATCCTGTAGCTGCCATATAACTGAACGATCGGAAATGCCATAACTTTGTTGTTTGGAAAGTTAGGAAGTTGGTATTTTCTATGGGTTTTATTTTGGCCAATCAATCAAACCTACCAAATTGTATAGGGATCGGATGATTATATCCTGTAGCTGCCATATAACTGAACGACTATGTCCTATAGCTGCCATATAACTGAACGATCGGAAATGCCATAACTTTGGTGTTTGTAAAGTTAGGAAGTTCGGATTTTCTATGGGTTTTATTTTTGGCCAATCAATACGACCTACCAAATTTCATAAGGATCGACTGACTTTATCCATATAACTGAACGATCGGAAATGCCATATCTTTGGTGTTCGTAAAGTTCGGAAGTTGGGATTTTCTATGGGTTTTATTTTTGGCTAATCAATCCGACCTACCAAATTGTATAGGGATCGGATGACTATATCCTGTAGCTGCCATATAACTGAACGACTATGTCCTATAGCTGCCATATAACTGAACGATCGGAAATGCCATAACTTTGTTGTTTGGAAAGTTAGGAAGTTGGGATTTTCTATGGGTTTTATTTTGGCCAATCAATCCGACCTACCAAATTGTATAGGGATCGGCTGACTATATCCTGTAGCTGCCATATAACTGAACGACTATGTCCTAAACCTGCCATATCACTGAACGATCGGAAATGCCATAACTTTGTTGTTTGTAAAGTGAGGAAGTTGGAATTTTCTATGGGTTTTATTTTGGCCAATCAATCCGACCTACCAAATTGTATAGGGATCGGCTGACTATATCCTGTAGCTGCCATATAACTGAGCGACTATGTCCTATATTTATTTGGCCAATCAATACGACCTACCAAATTTCATAAGGATCGACTGACTCTATCCATATAACTGAACAATCGGAAATGCCATATCTTTGGTGTTCGTAAAGTTGGGATTTTCTATGGGTTTTATTTTTGGCCAATCAATCCGACCTACCAAATTTTATAGGGATCGGCTGACTATATCCTGTAGCTGCCATATAACTGAGCGACAATGTCCTATAGCTGCCATATAACTGAACGATCGGAAATGCCATAACTTTGGTGTTTGTAAAGTTAGGAAGTTGGGATTTTATATGGGTTTTATTTTTGGCCAATCAATCCAACCTACCAAATTTTATAGGGATCGGCTGACTATATCCTGTAGCTGCCATATAACTGAACGACTATGTCCTAAAGCTGCCATATAACTGAACGATCGGAAATGCCATAACTTTCATAAGACAATGTCTTATAGCTGTCATATAACTGAATGATCGGAAATGCCATAACTTTGGTGTTTGTAAAGTTAGGAAGTTGGGATTTGCTATGGGTTTTATTTTTGGCCAATCAATACGACCTACCAAATTTCATAAGGATCGGCTGACTATATCCTGTAGCTGCCATATAACTGAACGACTATGTCCTAAAGCTGCCATATAACTGAACGATCGGAAATGCCATAACTTTCATAAGGATCGGATGACTATATCATATAACTGAACAATCGGAAATGCCATATCTTTGGTGTTCGTAAAGTTCGGAAGTTGGGATTTTCTATGTGTTTTATTTTTGGCCAATCAATACGACCTACCAAATTTCATAAGGATCGGCTGACTATATCCATATAACTGAACAATCGGAAATGCCATATCTTTGGTGTTCGTAAAGTTGGGATTTTCTATGGGTTTTATTTTTGGCCAATCAATCCGACCTACCAAATTTTATAGGGATCGGCTGACTATATCCTATAGCTGCCATATAACTGAACGATCGGAAATGCCATAACTTTGGTGTTTGTAAAGTTAGGAAGTTGGGATTTTATATGGGTTTTATTTTTGGCCAATCAATCCAACCTACCAAATTTTTTAGGGATCGGCTGACTATATCCTGTAGCTGCCATATAACTGAACGACTATGTCCTAAAGCTGCCATATAACTGAACGATCGGAAATGCCATAACTTTGGTGTTTGTAAAGTGAGGAAGTTGGAATTTTCTATGGGTTTTTTTTTGGCCAATCAATACGACCTACCAAATTTTATAGGGATCGGCTGACTATATCCTGTAGCTGCCATATAACTGAACGACTATGTCCTAAAGCTGCCATATAACTGAACGATCGGAAATGCCATAACTTTGGTGTTTGTAAAGTGAGGAAGTTGGAATTTTCTATGGGTTTTATTTTTGGCCAATCATTACGACCTACCAAATTTCATAAGGATCGGCTGACTATATCCTGTAGCTGCCATATAACTGAACGACTATGTCCTAAGGCTGCCATATAACTGAACGATCGGAAATGCCATAACTTTCATAAGGATCGGATGACTATATCCATATAACTGAACAATCGGAAATGCCATATTTTTGGTGTTCGTAAAGTTCGGAAGTTGGGATTTTCTATGGGTTTTATTTTTGGCCAATCAATCCGACCTACCAAATTTTATAGGGATCAGCTGACTATATCCTGTAGCTGCCATATAACTGAACGATCGGAAATGCCATAACTTTGTTGTTTGAAAAGTTAGGAAGTTGGGATTTCTATGGGTTTTATTTTGGCCAATCAATCCGACCTACCAAATTGTATAGGGATCGGCTGACTATATCCTGTAGCTGCCATATAACTGAACGACTATGTCCTAAAGCTGCCATATAACTGAACGACTATGTCCTAAAGCTGTCATATAACTGAACGATCGGAAATGCCATAACTTTGGTGTTTGTAAAGTGAGTAAGTTGGAATTTTCTATGGGTTTTATTTTGGCCAATCAATCCGACCTACCAAATTGTATAGGGATCGGCTGACTATATCCTGTAGCTGCCATATAACTGAGCGACTATGTCCTATATTTATTTGGCCAATCAATACGACCTACCAAATTTCATAAGGATCGACTGACTCTATCCATATAACTGAACAATCGGAAATGCCATATCTTTGGTGTTCGTAAAGTTCGGAAGTTGGGATTTTCTATGGGTTTTATTTTTGGCCAATCAATCCGACCTACCAAATTGTATAGGGATTTGCTGACTATATCCTGTAGCTGCCATATAACTGAACGACTATGTCCTAAAGCTGCCATATAACTGAACGATCGGAAATGCCATAACTTTGGTGTTTGTAAGGTGAGGAAGTTGGAATTTTCTATGGGTTTTATTTTTGGCCAATCAATACGACCTACCAAATTTCATAAGGATCGGGTGACTATGTCCTATATCTGCCATATAACTGAACGATCGGAAATGCCATAACTTTGGTGTTTGTAAAGTTAGGAAGTTGGGATTTTCTATGGGTTTTATTTTTGGCCAATCAATACGACCTACCAAATTTTATAGGGATCGGCTGACTATATCCTGTAGCTGCCATATAACTGAACGATCGGAAATGCCATAACTTTGGTGTTTGGAAAGTTAGGAAGTTGGGATTTTCTATGGGTTTTATTTTGGCAAATCAATCCGACCTACCAAGTTTTATATGGATCGGCTGACTATATCCTGAAGCTGCCATATAACTGAACGACTATGTCTTAAAGCTGCCATATAACTGAACGATCGGAAATGCCATAACTTTGGTGTTTGTAAAGGAGGAAGTTGGAATTTTCTATGGGTTTTATTTTTGGCCAATCATTCGACCTACCAAATTTCATAACGATCGGCTGACTATATCCTATAGCTGCCATATAACTGAACGATCGGAAATGCCATAACTTTAGTGTTTGTAAAGTTAGGAAGTTGGGATTTCTATGGGTTTTATTTTGGCCAATCAATCCGACCTACCAAATTTCATAGGGATCGGCTGACTATATCCTGTAGCTGCCATATAACTGAACGATCGGAAATGCCATAACTTTGGTATTTGTAAGGTGAGGAAGTTGGATTTTCTATGGGTTTTATTTTTGGCCAATCAATACGACCTACCAAATTTCATAAGGATCGGGTGACTATGTCCTATATCTGCCATATAACTGAACGATCGGAAATGCCATAACTTTGGTGTTTGTAAAGTTAGGAAGTTGGGATTTTCTATGGGTTTTATTTTTGGCCAATCAATACGACCTACCCAATTTTATAGGGATCGGCTGACTATATCCTGTAGCTGCCATATAACTGAACGATCGGAAATGCCATAACTTTGGTGTTTGGAAAGTTAGGAAGTTGGGATTTTATATGGGTTTTATTTTTGGCCAATCAATCCAACCTACCAAATTTTATAGGGATCGGCTGACTATATCCTGTAGCTGCCATATAACTGAACGACTATGTCCTATATTTATTTGGCCAATCAATACGACCTACCAAATTTCATAAGGATCGACTGACTCTATCCATATAACTGAACAATCGGAAATGCCATATCTTTGGTGTTCGTAAAGTTGGGATTTTCTATGGGTTTTATTTTTGGCCAATCAATCCGACCTACCAAATTTTATAGGGATCGGCTGACTATATCCTGTAGCTGCCATATAACTGAGCGACAATGTCCTATAGCTGCCATATAACTGAACGATCGGAAATGCCATAACTTTGGTGTTTGTAAAGTTAGGAAGTTGGGATTTTATATGGGTTTTATTTTTGGCCAATCAATCCAACCTACCAAATTTTATAGGGATCGGCTGACTATATCCTGTAGCTGCCATATAACTGAACGACTATGTCCTAAAGCTGCCATATAACTGAACGATCGGAAATGCCATAACTTTCATAAGACAATGTCTTATAGCTGTCATATAACTGAATGATCGGAAATGCCATAACTTTGGTGTTTGTAAAGTTAGGAAGTTGGGATTTGCTATGGGTTTTATTTTTGGCCAATCAATACGACCTACCAAATTTCATAAGGATCGGCTGACTATATCCTGTAGCTGCCATATAACTGAACGACTATGTCCTAAAGCTGCCATATAACTGAACGATCGGAAATGCCATAACTTTCATAAGGATCGGATGACTATATCATATAACTGAACAATCGGAAATGCCATATCTTTGGTGTTCGTAAAGTTCGGAAGTTGGGATTTTCTATGTGTTTTATTTTTGGCCAATCAATACGACCTACCAAATTTCATAAGGATCGGCTGACTATATCCATATAACTGAACAATCGGAAATGCCATATCTTTGGTGTTCGTAAAGTTGGGATTTTCTATGGGTTTTATTTTTGGCCAATCAATCCGACCTACCAAATTTTATAGGGATCGGCTGACTATATCCTATAGCTGCCATATAACTGAACGATCGGAAATGCCATAACTTTGGTGTTTGTAAAGTTAGGAAGTTGGGATTTTATATGGGTTTTATTTTTGGCCAATCAATCCAACCTACCAAATTTTTTAGGGATCGGCTGACTATATCCTGTAGCTGCCATATAACTGAACGACTATGTCCTAAAGCTGCCATATAACTGAACGATCGGAAATGCCATAACTTTGGTGTTTGTAAAGTGAGGAAGTTGGAATTTTCTATGGGTTTTTTTTTGGCCAATCAATACGACCTACCAAATTTTATAGGGATCGGCTGACTATATCCTGTAGCTGCCATATAACTGAACGACTATGTCCTAAAGCTGCCATATAACTGAACGATCGGAAATGCCATAACTTTGGTGTTTGTAAAGTGAGGAAGTTGGAATTTTCTATGGGTTTTATTTTTGGCCAATCATTACGACCTACCAAATTTCATAAGGATCGGCTGACTATATCCTGTAGCTGCCATATAACTGAACGACTATGTCCTAAGGCTGCCATATAACTGAACGATCGGAAATGCCATAACTTTCATAAGGATCGGATGACTATATCCATATAACTGAACAATCGGAAATGCCATATTTTTGGTGTTCGTAAAGTTCGGAAGTTGGGATTTTCTATGGGTTTTATTTTTGGCCAATCAATCCGACCTACCAAATTTTATAGGGATCAGCTGACTATATCCTGTAGCTGCCATATAACTGAACGATCGGAAATGCCATAACTTTGGTGTTTGTAAGGTGAGGAAGTTGGAATTTTCTATGGGTTTTATTTTTGGCCAATCAATACGACCTACCAAATTTCATAAGGATCGGGTGACTATGTCCTATATCTGCCATATAACTGAACGATCGGAAATGCCTATAACTTTGGTGTTTGTAAAGTTAGGAAGTTGGGATTTTCTATGGGTTTTATTTTTGGCCAATCAATACGACCTACCAAATTTTATAGGGATCGGCTGACTATATCCTGTAGCTGCCATATAACTGAACGATCGGAAATGCCATAACTTTGGTGTTTGGAAAGTTAGGAAGTTGGGATTTTCTATGGGTTTTATTTTGGCAAATCAATCCGACCTACCAAGTTTTATATGGATCGGCTGACTATATCCTGAAGCTGCCATATAACTGAACGACTATGTCTTAAAGCTGCCATATAACTGAACGATCGGAAATGCCATAACTTTGGTGTTTGTAAAGGAGGAAGTTGGATTTTCTATGGGTTTTATTTTTGGCCAATCATTCGACCTACCAAATTTCATAACGATCGGCTGACTATATCCTATAGCTGCCATATAACTGAACGATCGGAAATGCCATAACTTTAGTGTTTGTAAAGTTAGGAAGTTGGGATTTCTATGGGTTTTATTTTGGCCAATCAATCCGACCTACCAAATTTCATAGGGATCGGCTGACTATATCCTGTAGCTGCCATATAACTGAACGATCGGAAATGCCATAACTTTGGTGTTTGTAAGGTGAGGAAGTTGGAATTTTCTATGGGTTTTATTTTTGGCCAATCAATACGACCTACCAAATTTCATAAGGATCGGGTGACTATGTCCTATATCTGCCATATAACTGAACGATCGGAAATGCCATAACTTTGGTGTTTGTAAAGTTAGGAAGTTGGGATTTTCTATGGGTTTTATTTTTGGCCAATCAATACGACCTACCCAATTTTATAGGGATCGGCTGACTATATCCTGTAGCTGCCATATAACTGAACGATCGGAAATGCCATAACTTTGGTGTTTGGAAAGTTAGGAAGTTGGGATTTTCTATGGGTTTTATTTTGGCAAATCAATCCGACCTACAAAGTTTTATAGGGATCGGCTGACTATATCCTGGAGCTGCCATATAACTGAACGACTATGTCTTAAAGCTGCCATATAACTGAACGATCGGAAATGCCATAACTTTGGTGTTTGTAAAGTGAGGAAGTTGGAATTTTCTATGGATTTTATTTTTGGCCAATCATACGACCTACCAAATTTCATAAGGATCGGCTGACTATATCCTATAGCTGCCATATAACTGAACGATCGGAAATGCCATAACTTTAGTGTTTGTAAAGTTAGGAAGTTGGGATTTTCGATGGGTTTTTTTTTTGACCAATCAAACAGACCTAACAAATTTCATAGGGATCGGCTGACTATATCCTGTAGCTGCCATATAACTGAACGATCGGAAATGCCATAACTTCGGTGTTTGTAAAGTTAGGAAGTTGGGATTTTCTATGGGTTTTATTTTTGGCCAATCAATACGACCTACCAAATTTTATAGGGATCGGCTGACTATATCCTGTAGCTGCCATATAACTGAACGATCGGAAATGCCATAACTTTGGTGTTTGAAAAAATTAGGAAGTTGGGATTTTCTATGGGTTTTATTTTGGCCAATCAATCCGACCTACCAAGTTTTATAGGGATCGGCTGACTATATCCTGGAGCTGCCATATAACTGAACGACTATGTCTTAAAGCTGCCATATAACTGAACGATCGGAAATGCCATAACTTTGGTGTTTGTAAAGTGAGGAAGTTGGAATTTTCTATGGGTTTTATTTTTGGCCAATCATACGACCTACCAAATTTCATAAGGATCGGCTGACTATATCCTATAGCTGCCATATAACTGAACGATCGGAAATGCCATAACTTTAGTGTTTGTAAAGTTAGGAAGTTTGGATTTTCTATAAGTTTTTTTTTTTGGCCAATCAAACAGACCTACCAAATTTCATAGGGATCGGCTGACTATTTCCTGCAGCTGCCATATAACTGAACGATCGGAAATGCGATAACTTTGGTGTTTGTAAAGTTAGGAAGTTGGAATTTTCTATGGGTTTTATTTTTGGCCAATCAATACGACCTACCAAATTTCATAAGGATCGGGTGACTATGTCCTATATCTGCCATATAACTGAACGATCGGAAATGCCATAACTTTGGTGTTTGTAAAGTTAGGAAGTTGGGATTTTCTATGGGTTTTATTTTTGGCCAATCAATACGACCTACCAAATTTTATAGGGATCGGCTGACTATATCCTGTAGCTGCCATATAACTGAACGATCGGAAATGCCATAACTTTGGTGTTTGGAAAGTTAGGAAGTTGGGATTTTCTATGGGTTTTATTTTGGCAAATCAATCCGACCTACCAAGTTTTATAGGGATCGGCTGACTATATCCTGGAGCTGCCATATAACTGAACGACTATGTCTTAAAGCTGCAATATAACTGAACGATCGGAAATGCCATAACTTTGGTGTTTGTAAAGTGAGGAAGTTGGAATTTTCTATGGGTTTTATTTCATAAGGATCGGCTGACTATATACTATAGCTGCCATATAACTGAACGATCGGAAATGCCATAATTTTAGTGTTTGTAAAGTTAGGAAGTTGGGATTTTCTATGGGTTTTTTTTTGGCCAATCAAACAGACCTACCAAATTTCATAGGGATCGGTTGACTATATCCTGTAGCTGCCATATAACTGAACGATCGGAAATGCCATATCTTTGATGTTCGTAAAGTTCGGAAGTTGGGATTTTCTATGGGTTTTATTTTTGGCCAATCAATCCGACCTACCAAATTGTATAGGGATCGGCTGACTATATCCTGTAGCTGCCATATAACTGAACGATCGGAAATGCCATAACTTTGTTGTTTGAAAAGTTAGGAAGTTGGGATTTTCTATGGGTTTTATTTTTGGCCAATCAATACGACCTACCAAATTTTATAGGGTTCGGCTGACTATATCCTGTAGCTGCCCTATAACTGAACGATCGGAAATGCCATAACTTTGGTGTTTGGAAACTTAGGAAGTTGGGATTTTCTATGGGTTTTATTTTGGCAAATCAATCCGACCTACCAAGTTTTATAGGGATCGGCTGACTATATCCTGGAGCTGCCATATAACTGAACGACTATGTCTTAAAGCTGCCATATAACTGAACGATCGGAAATGCCATAACTTTGGTGTTTGTAAAGTTAGGAAGTTGGGATTTTCTATGGGTTTTTTTTTGGCCAATCAAACAGACCTACCAAATTTCATAGGGATCGGTTGACTATATCCTGTAGCTGCCATATAACTGAACGATCGGAAATGCCATATCTTTGATGTTCGTAAAGTTCGGAAGTTGGAATTTTCTATGGGTTTTATTTTTGGCCAATCATACGACCTACCAAATTTCATAAGGATCGGCTGACTATATCCTATAGCTGCCATATAACTGAACGATAGGAAATGCCATAACTTTAGTGTTTGTAAAGTTAGGAAGTTGGGATTTTCTATGGGTTTTTTTTTTGGCCAATCAAACAGACCTACCAAATTTCATAGGGATCGGCTGACTATATCCTGTAGCTGCCATATAACTGAACGATCGGAAATGCCATAACTTTGGTGTTTGTAAAGTTAGGAAGTTGGGATTTTCTATGGGTTTTATTTTTGGCCAATCAATCCGACCTATCAAATTTTATAGGGATCGGCTGACTATATCCTGTAGATGCCATATAACTGAACGATCGGAAATGCCATAACTTCGGTGTTTGTAAAGTTAGGAAGTTGGGATTTCTATGGGGTTTTATTTTGGCCAATCAATCCGACCTACCAAATTGTATAGGGATCTGCGGACTATATCCTGTAGCTGCCATATAACTGAACGATCGGAAATTCCATAACTTTGTTGTTTGGAAAGTTAGGAAGTTGGGATTTTCTATGGGTTTTATTTTGACCAATCAATCCGACCTACCAAATTGTATAGGGATCTGCGGACTATATCCTGTAGCTGCCATATAACTGAACGATCGGAAATGCCATAACTTTGGTGTTTGGAAAATTAGGAAGTTGGGATTTTCTATGGGTTTTATTTTTGGCCAATCAATCCGACCTACCAAATTTTATAGGGATCGGCTGACTATATCCTGTAGCTACCATATAACTGAACGATCGGAAATGCCATAACTTTGTTGTTTGGAAAGTTAGGAAGTTGGGATTTTCTATGGGTTTTATTTAGGCCAATCAATCCAACCTACCAAATTGTATAGGGATCGACTGACTATATCCTGTAGCTGCCATATAACTGAACGATCGGAAATGCCATAACTTTGGTGTTTGGAAAATTAGGAAGTTGGGATTTTCTATGGGTTTTATTTTGGCCAATCAATCCGACCTACCAAGTTTTATAGGGATCGGCTGACTATATCCTGGAGCTGCCATATAACTGAACGACTATGTCTTAAAGCTGCCATATAACTGAACGATCGGAAATGCCATAACTTTGGTGTTTGTAAAGTGAGGAAGTTGGAATTTTCTATGGGTTTTATTTTTGGCCAATCATACGACCTACCAAATTTCATAAGGATCGGCTGACTATATCCTATAGCTGCCATATAACTGAACGATAGGAAATGCCATAACTTTAGTGTTTGTAAAGTTAGGAAGTTGGGATTTTCTATGGGTTTTTTTTTTGGCCAATCAATCCGACCTACCAAATTTTATAGGGATCGGCTGACTATATCCTGTAGCTGCCATATAACTGAACGATCGGAAATGCCATAACTTTGGTGTTTGTAAAGTTAGGAAGTTGGGATTTTCTATGGGTCATCGGAAATGCCATAACTTTGGTGTTTGGAAACTTAGGAAGTTGGGATTTTCTATGGGTTTTATTTTGGCAAATCAATCCGACCTACCAAGTTTTATAGGGATCGGCTGACTATATCCTGGAGCTGCCATATAACTGAACGACTATGTCTTAAAGCTGCCATATAACTGAACGATCGGAAATGTCATAACTTTGGTGTTTGTAAAGTGAGGAAGTTGGAATTTTCTATGGGTTTTATTTTTGGCCAATCATACGACCTACCAAATTTCATAAGGATCGGCTGACTATATCCTATAGCTGCCATATAACTGAACGATAGGAAATGCCATAACTTTAGTGTTTGTAAAGTTAGGAAGTTGGGATTTTCTATGGGTTTTTTTTTTGGCCAATCAAACAGACCTACCAAATTTCATAGGGATCGGCTGACTATATCCTGTAGCTGCCATATAACTGAACGATCGGAAATGCCATTACTTTGGTGTTTGTAAAGTTAGGAAGTTGGGATTTTCTATGGGTTTTATTTTTGGCCAATCAATCCGACCTATCAAATTTTATAGGGATCGGCTGACTATATCCTGTAGATGCCATATAACTGAACGATCGGAAATGCCATAACTTCGGTGTTTGTAAAGTTAGGAAGTTGGGATTTCTATGGGTTTTATTTTGGCCAATCAATCCGACCTACCAAATTGTATAGGGATCTGCGGACTATATCCTGTAGCTGCCATATAACTGAACGATCGGAAATTCCATAACTTTGTTGTTTGGAAAGTTAGGAAGTTGGGATTTTCTATGGGTTTTATTTTGACCAATCAATCCGACCTACCAAATTGTATAGGGATCTGCGGACTATATCCTGTAGCTGCCATATAACTGAACGATCGGAAATGCCATAACTTTGGTGTTTGGAAAATTAGGAAGTTGGGATTTTCTATGGGTTTTATTTTTGGCCAATCAATCCGACCTACCAAATTTTATAGGGATCGGCTGACTATATCCTGTAGCTACCATATAACTGAACGATCGGAAATGCCATAACTTTGTTGTTTGGAAAGTTAGGAAGTTGGGATTTTCTATGGGTTTTATTTAGGCCAATCAATCCAACCTACCAAATTGTATAGGGATCGACTGACTATATCCTGTAGCTGCCATATAACTGAACGATCGGAAATGCCATAACTTTGGTGTTTGGAAAATTAGGAAGTTGGGATTTTCTATGGGTTTTATTTTGGCCAATCAATCCGACCTACCAAGTTTTATAGGGATCGGCTGACTATATCCTGGAGCCGCCATATAACTGAACGACTATGTCTTAAAGCTGCCATATAACTGAACGATCGGAAATGCCATAACTTTGGTGTTTGTAAAGTGAGGAAGTTGGAATTTTCTATGGGTTTTATTTTTGGCCAATCATACGACCTACCAAATTTCATAAGGATCGGCTGACTATATCCTATAGCTGCCATATAACTGAACGATCGGAAATGCCATAACTTTAGTGTTTGTAAAGTTAGGAAGTTGGGATTTTCTATGGGTTTTTTTTTTGGCCAATCAATCCGACCTACCAAATTTTATAGGGATCGGCTGACTATATCCTGTAGCTGCCATATAACTGAACGATCGGAAATGCCATAACTTTGGTGTTTGTAAAGTTAGGAAGTTGGGATTTTCTATGGGTCATCGGAAATGCCATAACTTTGGTGTTTGTAAAGTTAGGAAGTTGGGATTTTCTATGGGTTTTATTTTTGGCCAATCAATCCGACCTACCAAATTTTATAGGGATCGGTTGACTATATCCTGTAGCTGCCATATAACTGAACGATCGGAAATGCCATAACTTTGTTGTTTGGAAAGTTAGGAAGTTGGGATTTTCTATGGGTTTTATTTTGGCCAATCAATACGACCTACCAAATTTTATAGGGATCGGCTGACTATATCCTGTAGCTGCCATATAACTGAACGATCGGAAATGCCATAACTTTGGTGTTTGGAAAGTTAGGAAGTTGGGATTTTCTATGGGTTTTATTTTGGCAAATCAATCCGACCTACCAAGTTTTATAGGGATCGGCTGACTATATCCTGGAGCTGCCATATAACTGAACGACTATGTCTTAAAGCTGCAATATAACTGAACGATCGGAAATGCCATAACTTTGGTGTTTGTAAAGTGAGGAAGTTGGAATTTTCTATGGGTTTTATTTTTGGCCAATCATACGACCTACCAAATTTCATAAGGATCGGCTGACTATATACTATAGCTGCCATATAACTGAACGATCGGAAATGCCATAATTTTAGTGTTTGTAAAGTTAGGAAGTTGGGATTTTCTATGGGTTTTTTTTTGGCCAATCAAACAGACCTACCAAATTTCATAGGGATCGGTTGACTATATCCTGTAGCTGCCATATAACTGAACGATCGGAAATGCCATATCTTTGATGTTCGTAAAGTTCGGAAGTTGGGATTTTCTATGGGTTTTATTTTTGGCCAATCAATCCAACCTACCAAATTGTATAGGGATCGGCTGACTATATCCTGTAGCTGCCATATAACTGAACGATCGGAAATGCCATAACTTTGTTGTTTGAAAAGTTAGGAAGTTGGGATTTTCTATGGGTTTTATTTTTGGCCAATCAATACGACCTACCAAATTTTATAGGGATCGGCTGACTATATCCTGTAGCTGCCATATAACTGAACGATCGGAAATGCCATAACTTTGGTGTTTGGAAACTTAGGAAGTTGGGATTTTCTATGGGTTTTATGTTGGCAAATCAATCCGACCTACCAAGTTTTATAGGGATCGGCTGACTATATCCTGGAGCTGCCATATAACTGAACGACTATGTCTTAAAGCTGCCATATAACTGAACGATCGGAAATGTCATAACTTTGGTGTTTGTAAAGTGAGGAAGTTGGAATTTTCTATGGGTTTTATTTTTGGCCAATCATACGACCTACCAAATTTCATAAGGATCGGCTGACTATATCCTATAGCTGCCATATAACTGAACGATCGGAAATGCCATAACTTTAGTGTTTGTAAAGTTAGGAAGTTGGGATTTTCTATGGGTTTTTTTTTTGGCCAATCAAACAGACCTACCAAATTTCATAGGGATCGGCTGACTATATCCTGTAGCTGCCATATAACTGAACGATCGGAAATGCCATAACTTTGGTGTTTGTAAAGTTAGGAAGTTGGGATTTTCTATGGGTTTTATTTTTGGCCAATCAATCCGACCTACCAAATTTTATAGGGATCGGCTGACTATATCCTGTAGATGCCATATAACTGAACGATCGGAAATGCCATAACTTCGGTGTTTGTAAAGTTAGGAAGTTGGGATTTCTATGGGTTTTATTTTGGCCAATCAATCCGACCTACCAAATTGTATAGGGATCTGCGGACTATATCCTGTAGCTGCCATATAACTGAACGATCGGAAATTCCATAACTTTGTTGTTTGGAAAGTTAGGAAGTTGGGATTTTCTATGGGTTTTATTTTGACCAATCAATCCGACCTACCAAATTGTATAGGGATCTGCGGACTATATCCTGTAGCTGCCATATAACTGAACGATCGGAAATGCCATAACTTTGGTGTTTGGAAAATTAGGAAGTTGGGATTTTCTATGGGTTTTATGTTGGCAAATCAATCCGACCTACCAAGTTTTATAGGGATCGGCTGACTATATCCTGGATCTGCCATATAACTGAACGACTATGTCTTAAAGCTGCCATATAACTGAACGATCGGAAATGTCATAACTTTGGTGTTTGTAAAGTGAGGAAGTTGGAATTTTCTATGGGTTTTATTTTTGGCCAATCAAACAGACCTACCAAATTTCACAAGGATCGGCTGACTATATCCTATAGCTGCCATATAACTGAACGATCGGAAATGCCATAACTTTAGTGTTTGTAAAGTGAGGAAGTTGGAATTTTCTATGGGTTTTATTTTTGGCCAATCATACGACCTACCAAATTTCATAAGGATCGGCTGACTATATCCTATAGCTGCCATATAACTGAACGATCGGAAATGCCATAACTTTAGTGTTTGTAAAGTTAGGAAGTTGGGATTTTCTATGGGTTTTTTTTTTGGCCAATCAAACAGACCTACCAAATTTCATAAGGATCGGCTGACTATATCCTATAGCTGCCATATAACTGAACGATCGGAAATGCCATAACTTTAGTGTTTGTAAAGTTAGGAAGTTGGGATTTTCTATGGGTTTTTTTTTTGGCCAATCAAACAGACCTACCAAATTTTATAGGGATCGGCTGACTATATCCTGTAGATGCCATATAACTGAACGATCGGAAATGCCATAGCTTCGGTGTTTGTAAAGTTAGGAAGTTGGGATTTCTATGGGTTTTATTTTGGCCAATCAATCCGACCTACCAAATTGTATAGGGATCTGCGGACTATATCCTGTAGCTGCCATATAACTGAACGATCGGAAATTCCATAACTTTGTTGTTTGGAAAGTTAGTGTTATGTTATCGATACTTATATACAACATCGTAAGTCAAGATGACAAGAAGAATGGAATTGGAACGACTTAAAAAAACATGAAACACAAAAGAAGGAGAGCACAGAATAAAGAAGAGGATGAAAATGAACAACCGCGTGTCTTTTTATTAAGCGTGTAATACACTACAAATTGGCGACGAGGATTTAAATTCGGTGTATTAATATACATCAGACAAAAACACAGTTTTGTAAATACAAAATTTAAATGGCAGGTGACAACAAACCTGAGATGTCGCCTCCAACCTCAACACCTACATTTTATCAGACATCAGCCATTCCGGAGTTTTCTCCAAGCAACGAGTCATTTGAAATCTGGAAGGAAAAATTAGACATCCACTTCTGTGAACTTAACTTAACAAGTGAAAATTCGAAGAAGGCAACGCTTTTGAAATCAATCGGAGCTGCACCATATAGTGTTTTACACAGTTTATGCAGTCCCTATTCACCTGTGCAAAAATCGTATGCAGAAATTTGCTCGATTCTAATCACACATTATACACCGCCAACGCTCGTATTTCGAGAGCGAAAGAAATTTCATATAGCCTCTATGGGTGATTGTGAAAATGTTGCGCAGTGGTATGCACGATTGAAGCAGTTGGCGATGAAGTGTAAATTTGGACAATATTTGGAAGCATTTGTTTTAAACCAATTCATTATGAGTCTTCCTGGTCCAATATTTGAGCGCATTTGTGAATAAGACGAAAAACTTACATTACCTGATGCATTAAGAAAGGCAATGATAATCGAAACAAAGATAACCACAAAGAACGTAAACGAGAGCATTAATTACGTAAATAGGAACAACAACACCACGAACCAGAGGCAAGGCGGATTCAACAAAAACAACGGTAGCTGGAGCCCTCGCAAAAATTTCATGGGCAATGGACGTCGGCGAGGTCCCATAGGCGAACACACCGGAGAAGTTTGCAGCAATGTACAGCAGCGGAAACCATGTACACATTGCGGCTGGAAAAATCACTTCTCGGATACTTGTAAATACAAGGATTGTCACTGCCACAAATGTGGAAAAATAGGGCACTTGGCGAGCGTTTGTAAATTAAAATCAAAATCTGTATCTTATGTAGCAAAATCTCTATTAGAAGAAAAAGATGAATGTACTAATTATGATTTTTCTATATTTAGTGTGTCTTCGACTCTATCTGGTGGAGTTTATTTTCTACCCGTTAATATCGATGGTGTTCATTTGAAAGTTGCTTGTGATACGGGTGCACCATGCACATTAATTCCGAAAACGATGTATGATAAAACACTCTTTAAGAAACCATTACGGAATTGTTGTACTGCATATGTTGATTACAATGGAGATAATATTGAAGTTGTTGGTGAGTACGACGCAACTGTAGAGTTCCAAAATTCGAGCAAAGAAATTGTTATCGTAGTTACAAACACGTCGAGTCCACCTTTACTTGGAAGGAACTTTTTAAGAACTTTTAACTTCGAATTACGGCAAGTAAACAACATTAATTCTCAAGATCAGCTCTCAATCATAGAAAGAAAAATTAAAAATGACTATTTTGATGTATTTAAATCAGAATTAGGATCCTATAATGTCTGCACTGTAAATTTACAACTGGAAAACCAGAACAAGCCTATATTTTTCAAGCCAAGACCTTTACCATTAGCATGGAAAAACAAGGTAGAGCTAAAGTTACGCATGTTAGTTGAACAGGGTGTGCTAGAACACGTAGACAGTTCTGAATGGGGAACACCATTAGTTCCAATACTAAAGCCAAATGGTGACATTAGGATTTGCGGTGATTACAAAGTAACTTTGAACCGGCGTTTAATAGATGTTAGGTATCCTTTGCCAAGAATAGACGAGATTTTCGCAGCACTCGAGGGAGGTACATTATATACCAAACTGGATCTATCTAACGCTTATAATCAGCTTCACTTAGATGAAAAGTCCCAGCTCTTATGTACCTTGAGCACTCATATAGGATTACTTAAGGTCAAACGATTACCTTTTGGTATCAAAACAGCCGCAGCCATTTTTCAAAAAGTCATGGAAAGTTTGTTTCAGGGCTTAAAGGGAGTTGTTGTTTACCAAGACGATATAACTGTAACGGGAAAAGACCTTCAAGAGCACGTTCAAAATTTGAAAAACGCCTTAGATAAATTGAAACTTGTTGGATTGCGACTAAATATACAAAAATGTGAATTTTTCAAGTCCAAAATTGACTATTTAGGATTTTCAATTGACAAAAATGGTCTTAGCAAAAACAATGACAGAATTTTAAGTGTTTCTCAAGCGCCAGTTCCAACAAATGTGTCGGAGCTTCGTGCCTTTATTGGAATGGTCAATTATTATTCTAAATTCATCCATAATTTTGCAAAGAAAATGAGCGCACATTATTTATTACTTCGTAAAGGGGTAAAATTCGATTGGTCTCAGGAATGCCAAAGGGCATACGATGCGATTAAGAGAGACGTAACTTCAGACCAGGTATTAGTCCATTTTAATTCAGAATTACCTATTGTTTTGACAACTGACGCAAGCAACAATGCAGTGGGTGGCATTTTGTCGCACAGCTTTGATGACGGACTTAAACCAATAGCATTTGTCTCTAGAGCTTTGTCGAAAAGTGAACACAATTACAGCACTCTTGAAAAAGAAGCCTTATCAATTATTTATTGTGTTACCAAACTTAAACAATACCTTTTGGGAAATAGGTTTACTCTGAGGACAGACCATAAACCCCTATTGGGAATTATTGGAGAAACAAAAGGATTACCCCAGATGGCATCCGCACGGATGCAAAGGTGGGCCGTTATTTTGTCAGGGTTTGAATATTGTGTTGAGTATATACAGGGTCCAAACAATATAGCAGATGGTCTGTCTAGAATGCCACAGTTGAGGAAGGCTAAAGATTTTGAGGAAAATAACTATATTCAATTCATTCAAGCCAACGACATCTTCAAAATAAATTTTAAAGATATTTCACGAGAAACCAGGAGAGATCCTATACTATCAAAAGTTTGTGAAGCAATTAAGGATGGTTCTTTATATAAAATAACCAGTAAGGACTTTTCTAGTTTTAAAAGCAGGGCTAGTGAATTGTCAGTAGAATTTGATTGCATTTTATGGGGATATCGAGTAGTAGTTCCCACCAAACTAAGAAAAGTAGTGTTACATGAGATGCACAGATCTCATCTAGGAATTGTTAAAACAAAAATGTTAGCACGTTCATATATTTGGTGGCCAGGAATGGATACACAAATAGAAGAACTGATCAGACAGTGTGAACCATGTCAACAATTGCAGTCTAGTCCAGAAAAGGGTTTATTAATCCCTTGGAAATCAAACGGTCAAGTTTGGAGCCGAATTCACATAGATTTTGCAGGACCAATTCAAAACTTTTATTTGTTGATAGTCATTGACTCTTACTCGAAATGGGTCGAAGTTTTTAAAACAAAGGAGATTACTTCATCGTTTACTATAAGAATGTTAAGAGACTTGTTCTGCAGATACGGCTTAGTAGATATTTTAGTGAGCGACAATGGTCGCCAGTTTACCTCTAAAGATTTTAAAACTTTCATGTTAAATAATGGAGTACGGCACAGTTTGACAGCTCCTGGACACCCTTCGACAAACGGACAAGCTGAAAATTTCGTAAAAACTGTAAAAAAATCGCTTTACGCGAACATGAAAAGTGATAACTGTCAAGATTTTGACACCGTCTTGAACAGATTTTTGATAGACTACAGAAACACAGTTCATTGCACAACAGGAGAATCACCAGCTAAGTTATTTTTAGGTCGAACTTTAAAAACCAGATTTTCGTTTATGAAACCACCCAAAGTCACAGAGCGCATAGAAAGTAGACAGCAGCAATCAATTGTAAACTATAAGGGCAAGCGCAACGTAAATTTTAGACAAGGACAAGAAGTGTTAGTCAGAGATTACACAAATCCTAACAAGGCAAGTTGGACTCAGGCGACTGTCAAACAGCCGTTAGGCTCTCGATCCTACAGTTGTGTTTTATCCAACAATGACCGTGAAATAAAGCGTCACATGGATCAAATAAAAAATAATGAAAATTGTTCAGAAACTAGAGATCATAATGAGGATAACTCTCCCATCATAGGCAACTATTCCAGTGAATTCCCAAATGATAATAATGACACCACTAAGAATGTTGAAATAATTCCAACCAGAAGAGAGTTAAGACCTCGTGTGGAGGGAAAGGTCAAGCCACACACATATCCAAAATAACACACTTTAAAATCATTTTAAAAATATTGAAATTAGTTATCTTAAATAGTCTTAAACACTCTTTCGTTAAATGTAATGAAGCTTACTTTAATAATGTTCAGTTCAATGCAATTTTTTTCAAATATGCTGTAAGATTAAAGTCTAAGAATTAAATTATCCTAGCTTTAAAATTATAAGTTGGAATACAAAATATAGGAGGGACATGTTATGTTATCGATACTTATATACAACATCGTAAGTCAAGATGACAAGAAGAATGGAATTGGAACGACTTAAAAAAACATGAAACACAAAAGAAGGAGAGCACAGAATAAAGAAGAGGATGAAAATGAACAACCGCGTGTCTTTTTATTAAGCGTGTAATACACTACAGTTAGGAAGTTGGGATTTTCTATGGGTTTTATTTTGACCAATCAATCCGACCTACCAAATTGTATAGGGATCTGCGGACTATATCCTGTAGCTGCCATATAACTGAACGATCGGAAATGCCATAACTTTGGTGTTTGGAAAATTAGGAAGTTGGGATTTTCTATGGGTTTTATTTTGGCCAATCAATCCGACCTACCAAGTTTTATAGGGATCGGCTGACTATATCCTGGAGCTGCCATATAACTGAACGACTATGTCTTAAAGCTGCCATATAACTGAACGATCGGAAATGCCATAACTTTGGTGTTTGTAAAGTGAGGAAGTTGGAATTTTCTATGGGTTTTATTTTTGGCCAATCATACGACCTACCAAATTTCATAAGGATCGGCTGACTATATCCTATAGCTGCCATATAACTGAACGATCGGAAATGCCATAACTTTAGTGTTTGTAAAGTTAGGAAGTTGGGATTTTCTATGGGTTTTTTTTTTGGCCAATCAATCCGACCTACCAAATTTTATAGGGATCGGCTGACTATATCCTGTAGCTGCCATATAACTGAACGATCGGAAATGCCATAACTTTGGTGTTTGTAAAGTTAGGAAGTTGGGATTTTCTATGGGTTTTATTTTTGGCCAATCAATCCGACCTACCAAATTTTATAGGGATCGGTTGATTATATACTGTAGCTGCCATATAACTAAACGATCGGAAATGCCATAACTTTGTTGTTTGGAAAGTTAGGAAGTTGGGATTTTCTATGGGTTTTATTTTGGCCAATCAATCCAACCTACCAAATTGTATAGGGATCGACTGACTATATCCTGTAGCTGCCATATAACTGAACGACTATGTCCTAAAGCTGCCATATAACTGAACGATCGGAAATGCCATAACTTTGATGTTTGTAAGATTCGAAAGTTGGGATTTTCTACGGGTTTTATTTTTGGTCAATCAAACCGACCTACCAAATTTCATAGGAATCGGCTGACTATATCCTATAGCTGCCATATAACTGAACGATCGGAAATGCCATAACTTTGGTGTTTGTAAAGTTAGGAAGTTGGGATTTTCTATGGGTTTTATTTTTGGCCAATCAAACCGACCTACCAAATTCCATAGGGATCGGCTGATCGGAAATGACATAACTTTGGTGTTTGTAATGTTCGAAAGTTGGGATTTGCTACGGGTTTTATTTTTGGTCAATCAAACCGACCTACCAAATTTCATAGGCATCGGCTGACTATATCCCATAGCTGCCATATAACTGAACAATCGGAAATGCCATATCTTTGGTGTTCGTAAAGTTCGGAAGTTGGGATTTTCTATGGGTTTTATTTTTGGCCAATCAATCCGACCTACCAAATTTTATAGGGATCGGCTGACTATATCCTGTAGCTGCCATATAACTGAACGATCGGAAATGCCATAACTTTGTTGTTTGGAAAGTTAGGAAGTTGGGATTTTCTATGGGTTTTATTTTGGCCAATCAATCCGACCTACCAAATTTTATAGGGATCGGATGACTATATCCTATAGCTGCCATATAACTAAACGATCGGAAATGCCATAACTTTGGTGTTTGTGAAGTGAGGAAGTTGGAATTTTCTATGGGTTTTATTTTTGGCCAAATAATACGACCTACCAAATTTGATAAGGATCGGCTGACTATATCCATATAACTGAACAATCGGAAATGCCATAACTTTGTTGTTCGTAAAGTTCGGAAGGTTGGATTTTCTATGGGTTTTATTTTTGGCCAATCATCCGACCTACCAAATTTAATAGGGATCGGATGACTATATCCTATAGCTGCCATATAACTAAACGATCGAAAATGCCATAACTTTGGTGTTTGTAAAGTGAGGAAGTTGGAATTTTCTATGGGTTTTATTTTTGGCCAAATAATACGACCTACCAAATTTGATAAGGATCGGCTGACTATATCCATATAACTGAACAATCGGAAATGCCATAACTTTGGTGTTCGTAAAGTTAGGAATCCGACCTACCAAATTTTATAGGGATCGGCTGACTATATCCTATAGCTGCCATATAACTGAACGATCGGAAATGCCATAACTTTAGTGTTTGTAAAGTTAGGAAGTTGGAATTTTCTATGGGTTTTATTTTTGGCCAATCAAACCGACCTACTAAATTCCAGAGGGATCGGCTGATCGGAAATGCCATAACTTTGGTGTTTGTAAGGTTCGAAAGTTGGGATTTTCTATGGGTTTTATTTTTGGCCAATCAAACCGACCTACCAAATTTCGTTCGTAAAGTTCGGAAGTTGGGATTTTCTATGGGTTTTATTTTTGGCCAATCAAACCGACCTACCAAATTTCGTTCGTAAAGTTCGGAAGTTGGGATTTTCTATGGGTTTTATTTTTGGCCAATCAATCCGACCTACCAAATTTTATAGGGATCGGCTGACTATATCCTGTAGCTGCCATATAACTGAACGATCGGAAATGCCATAACTTTGGTGTTTGTAAAGTTAGGAAGTTGGGATTTTCTATGGGTTTTATTTTTGGCCAATCAATCCGACCTACCAAATTTTATAGGGATCGGCTGACTATATCCTGTAGCTGCCATATAACTGAACGATCGGAAATGCCATAACTTTGTTGTTTGGAAAGTTAGGAAGTTGGGATTTTCTATGGGTTTTATGTTGGCCAATCAATCCAACCTACCAAATTGTATAGGGATCGACTGACTATTTTGGAATTTTCTATGGGTTTTATTTTTGGCCAATCAATCCGACCTACCAAATTTTATAGGGATCGGCTGACTATATCCTGTAGCTGCCATATAACTGAACGATCGGAAATGCCATAACTTTGGTGTTTGTAAAGTTAGGAAGTTGGGATTTTCTATGGGTTCTATTTTTGGCCAATCAAACCGACCTACCAAATTCCATAGGGATCGGCTGATCGGAAATGACATAACTTTGGTGTTTGTAAGGTTCGAAAGTTGGGATTTTCTACGGGTTTTATTTTTGGTCAATCAAACCGACCTACCAAATTTCATAGGCATCGGCTGACTATATCCTATAGCTGCCATATAACTGAACAATCGGAAATGCCATATCTTTGGTGTTCGTAAAGTTCGGAAGTTGGGATTTTCTATGGGTTTTATTTTTGGCCAATCAATCCGACCTACCAAATTTTATAGGGATCGGCTGACTATATCCTGTAGCTGCCATATAACTGAACGATCGGAAATGCCATAACTTTGTTGTTTGGAAAGTTAGGAAGTTGGGATTTTCTATGGGTTTTATTTTGGCCAATCAATCCGACCTACCAAATTTTATAGGGATCGGATGACTATATCCTATAGCTGCCATATAACTAAACGATCGGAAATGCCATAACTTTGGTGTTTGTGAAGTGAGGAAGTTGGAATTTTCTATGGGTTTTATTTTTGGCCAATCAATACGACCTACCAAATTTGATAAGGATCGGCTGACTATATCCATATAACTGAACAATCGGAAATGCCATAACTTTGTTGTTCGTAAAGTTCGGAAGGTTGGATTTTCTATGGGTTTTATTTTTGGCCAATCATCCGACCTACCAAATTTAATAGGGATCGGATGACTATATCCTATAGCTGCCATATAACTAAACGATCGAAAATGCCATAACTTTGGTGTTTGTAAAGTGAGGAAGTTGGAATTTTCAATGGGTTTTATTTTTGGCCAAATAATACGACCTACCAAATTTGATAAGGATCGGCTGACTATATCCATATAACTGAACAATCGGAAATGCCATAACTTTGGTGTTCGTAAAGTTAGGAAGTTGGAATTTTCTATGGGTTTTATTTTTGGCCAATCAAACCGACCTACTAAATTCCAGAGGGATCGGCTGATCGGAAATGCCATAACTTTGGTGTTTGTAAGGTTCGAAAGTTGGGATTTTCTATGGGTTTTATTTTTGGCCAATCAAACCGACCTACCAAATTTCGTTCGTAAAGTTCGGAAGTTGGGATTTTCTATGGGTTTTATTTTTGGTCAATCAAACCGACCTACCAAATTTCATAGGGATCGGCTGACTATATCCTATAGCTGCCATATAACTGAACGATCGGAAATGCCATAACTTTGGTGTTCGTAAAGTTAGGAAGTTGGGATTTTCTATGGGTTTTATTTTTGGCCAATCAAACCGACCTACCAAATTCCATAGGGATCGGCTGATCGGAAATAACATAACTTTGGTGTTTGTAAGGTTCGAAAGTTGGGATTTTCTATGGGTTTTATTTTTGGTCAATCAAACCGACCTACCAAATTTCATAGGGATCGACTGACTATATCCTATAGCTGACATATAACTGAACAATCGGAAATGCCATATCTTTGGTGTTCGTAAAGTTCGGAAGTTGGGATTTTCTATGGGTTTTATTTTTGGCCAATCAATCCGACCTACCAAATTTTATAGGGATCGGCTGACTATATCCTGTAGCTGCCTATAACTGAACGATCGGAAATGCCATAACTTTGTTATTTGGAAAGTTAGGAAGTTGGGATTTTCTATGGGTTTTATTTTGGCCAATCAATCCAACCTACCAAATTGTATAGGGATCGACTGACTATATCCTGTAGCTGCCATATAACTGAACGACTATGTCCTAAAGCTGCCATATAACTGAACGATCGGAAATGCCATAACTTTGATGTTTGTAAAGTGAGGAAGTTGGAATTTTCTATGGGTTTTATTTTTGGCCAATCAATCAGACCTACCAAATTTTATAGGGATCGGCTGACTATATCCTGTAGCTGCCATATAACTGAACGATCGGAAATGCCATAACTTTGGTGTTTGTAAAGTTAGGAAGTTGGGATTTTCTATGGGTTTTATTTTTGGCCAATCAAACCGACCTACCAAATTCCATAGAGATCGGCTGATCGGAAATGCCATAACTTTGGTGTTTGTAAGGTTCGAAAGTTGGGATTTTCTATGGGTTTTATTTTTGGTCAATCAAACCGACCTACCAAATTTCATAGGGATCGGCTGACTATATCCTATAGCTGCGATATAACTGAACGATCGGAAATGCCATAACTTTGGTGTTCGTAAAGTTAGGAAGTTGGGATTTTCTATGGGTTTTATTTTTGGCCAATCAAACCGACCTACCAAATTCCATAGGGATCGGCTGATCGGAAATACCATAACTTTGGTGTTTGTAAGGTTCGAAAGTTGGGATTTTCTACGGGTTTTATTTTTGGTCAATCAAACCGACCTACCAAATTTTATAGGGATCGGCTGACTATATCCTATAGCTGCCATATAACTGAACGATCGGAAATGCCATAACTTTGTTGTTTGGAAAGTTAGGAAGTTGGGATTTTCTATGGGTTTTATTTTGGCCAATCAATCCAACCTACCAAATTGTATAGGGATCGACTGACTATATCCTGTAGCTGCCATATAACTGAACGACTATGTCCTAAAGCTGCCATATAACTGAACGATCGGAAATGCCATAACTTTGATGTTTGTAAAGTGAGGAAGTTGGAATTTTCTATGGGTTTTATTTTTGGCCAATCAATCCGACCTACCAAATTTTATAGGGATCGGCTGACTATATCCTGTAGCTGCCATATAACTGAACGATCGGAAATGCCATAACTTTGGTGTTTGTAAAGTTAGGAAGTTGGGATTTTCTATGGGTTTTATTTTTGGCCAATCAAACCGACCTACCAAATTCCATAGGGATCGGCTGATCGGAAATGCCATAACTTTGGTGTTTGTAAGGTTCGAAAGTTGGGATTTTCTATGGGTTTTATTTTTGGCCAATCAAACCGACCTACCAAATTTCGTTCGTAAAGTTCGGAAGTTGGGATTTTCTATGGGTTTTATTTTTGGTCAATCAAACCGACCTACCAAATTTCATAGGGATCGGCTGACTATATCCTATAGCTGCCATATAACTGAACGATCGGAAATGCCATAACTTTGGTGTTCGTAAAGTTAGGAAGTTGGGATTTTCTATGGGTTTTATTTTTGGCCAATCAAACCGACCTACCAAATTCCATAGGGATCGGCTGATCGGAAATAACATAACTTTGGTGTTTGTAAGGTTCGAAAGTTGGGATTTTCTATGGGTTTTATTTTTGGTCAATCAAACCGACCTACCAAATTTCATAGGGATCGACTGACTATATCCTATAGCTGACATATAACTGAACAATCGGAAATGCCATATCTTTGGTGTTCGTAAAGTTCGGAAGTTGGGATTTTCTATGGGTTTTATTTTTGGCCAATCAATCCGACCTACCAAATTTTATAAGGATCGGCTGACTATATCCTGTAGCTGCCTATAACTGAACGATCGGAAATGCCATAACTTTGTTGTTTGGAAAGTTAGGAAGTTGGGATTTTCTATGGGTTTTATTTTGGCCAATCAATCCAACCTACCAAATTGTATAGGGATCGACTGACTATATCCTGTAGCTGCCATATAACTGAACGATCGGAAATGCCATAACTTTGATGTTTGTAAAGTGAGGAAGTTGGAATTTTCTATGGGTTTTATTTTTGGCCAATCAATCCGACCTACCAAATTTTATAGGGATCGGCTGACTATATCCTGTAGCTGCCATATAACTGAACGATCGGAAATGCCATAACTTTGGTGTTTGTAAAGTTAGGAAGTTGGGATTTTCTATGGGTTTTATTTTTGGCCAATCAAACCGACCAACCAAATTCCATAGAGATCGGCTGATCGGAAATGCCATAACTTTGGTGTTTGTAAGGTTCGAAAGTTGGTATTTTCTATGGGTTTTATTTTTGGTCAATCAAACCGACCTACCAAATTTCATAGGGATCGGCTGACTATATCCTATAGCTGCCATATAACTGAACGATCGGAAATGCCATAACTTTGGTGTTCGTAAAGTTAGGAAGTTGGGATTTTCTATGGGTTTTATTTTTGGCCAATCAAACCGACCTACCAAATTCCATAGGGATCGGCTGATCGGAAATACCATAACTTTGGTGTTTGTAAGGTTCGAAAGTTGGGATTTTCTACGGGTTTTATTTTTGGTCAATCAAACCGACCTACCAAATTTCATAGGGATCGGCTGACTATATCCTGTAGCTGCCATATAACTGAACGATCGGAAATGCCATAACTTTGTTGTTTGGAAAGTTAGGAAGTTGGGATTTTCTATGGGTTTTATTTTGGCCAATCAATCCAACCTACCAAATTGTATAGGGATCGACTGACTATATCCTGTAGCTGCCATATAACTGAACGACTATGTCCTAAAGCTGCCATATAACTGAACGATCGGAAATGCCATAACTTTGATGTTTGTAAAGTGAGGAAGTTGGAATTTTCTATGGGTTTTATTTTTGGCCAATCAATCCGACCTACCAAATTTTATAGGGATCGGCTGACTATATCCTGTAGCTGCCATATAACTGAACGATCGGAAATGCCATAACTTTGGTGTTTGTAAAGTTAGGAAGTTGGGATTTTCTATGGGTTTTATTTTTGGCCAATCAAACCGACCTACCAAATTTCATAGGGATCGGCTGACTATATCCTATAGCTGCCATATAACTGAACGATCGGAAATGCCATAACTTTAGTGTTTGTAAAGTTAGGAAGTTGGGATTTTCTATGGGTTTTTTTTTTGGCCAATCAATCCGACCTACCAAATTTTATAGGGATCGGCTGACTATATCCTGTAGCTGCCATATAACTGAACGATCGGAAATGCCATAACTTTGGTGTTTGTAAAGTTAGGAAGTTGGGATTTTCTATGGGTTTTATTTTTGGCCAATCAATCCGACCTACCAAATTTTATAGGGATCGGTTGACTATATACTGTAGCTGCCATATAACTGAACGATCGGAAATGCCATAACTTTGTTGTTTGGAAAGTTAGGAAGTTGGGATTTTCTATGGGTTTTATTTTGGCCAATCAATCCAACCTACCAAATTGTATAGGGATCGACTGACTATATCCTGTAGCTGCCATATAACTGAACGACTATGTCCTAAAGCTGCCATATAACTGAACGATCGGAAATGCCATAACTTTGGTGTTTGTAAAGTGAGGAAGTTGGAATTTTCAATGGGTTTTATTTTTGGCCAAATAATACGACCTACCAAATTTGATAAGGATCGGCTGACTATATCCATATAACTGAACAATCGGAAATGCCATAACTTTGGTGTTCGTAAAGTTAGGAAGTTGGAATTTTCTATGGGTTTTATTTTTGGCCAATCAAACCGACCTACTAAATTCCAGAGGGATCGGCTGATCGGAAATGCCATAACTTTGGTGTTTGTAAGGTTCGAAAGTTGGGATTTTCTATGGGTTTTATTTTTGGCCAATCAAACCGACCTACCAAATTTCGTTCGTAAAGTTCGGAAGTTGGGATTTTCTATGGGTTTTATTTTTGGTCAATCAAACCGACCTACCAAATTTCATAGGGATCGGCTGACTATATCCTATAGCTGCCATATAACTGAACGATCGGAAATGCCATAACTTTGGTGTTCGTAAAGTTAGGAAGTTGGGATTTTCTATGGGTTCTATTTTTGGCCAATCAAACCGACCTACCAAATTCCATAGGGATCGGCTGATCGGAAATGACATAACTTTGGTGTTTGTAAGGTTCGAAAGTTGGGATTTTCTATGGGTTTTATTTTTGGTCAATCAAACCGACCTACCAAATTTCATAGGGATCGACTGACTATATCCTATAGCTGACATATAACTGAACAATCGGAAATGCCATATCTTTGGTGTTCGTAAAGTTCGGAAGTTGGGATTTTCTACGGGTTTTATTTTTGGTCAATCAAACCGACCTACCAAATTTCATAGGAATCGGCTGACTATATCCTATAGCTGCCATATAACTGAACAATCGGAAATGCCATATCTTTGGTGTTCGTAAAGTTCGGAAGTTGGGATTTTCTATGGGTTTTATTTTTGGCCAATCAATCCGACCTACCAAATTTTATAAGGATCGGCTGACTATATCCTGTAGCTGCCATATAACTGAACGATCGGAAATGCCATAACTTTGTTGTTTGGAAAGTTAGGAAGTTGGGATTTTCTATGGGTTTTATTTTGGCCAATCAATCCGACCTACCAAATTTTATAGGGATCGGATGACTATATCCTATAGCTGCCATATAACTGAACGATCGGAAATGCCATAACTTTGGTGTTCATAAAGTTCGGAAGTTGGGATTTTCTATGGGTTTTATTTTTGGCCAATCAATGCGACCTACCAAATTTAATAGGGATCGGATGACTATATACATATAACTGAACAATCGGAAATGCCATAACTTTGGTGTTCGTAAAGTTCGGAAGTTGGGATTTTCTATGGGTTTTATTTTTGGCCAATCATCCGACCTACCAAATTTAATAGGGATCGGATGACTATATCCTATAGCTGTCATATAACTAAACGATCGGAAATGCCATAACTTTGGTGTTTGTAAAGTGAGGAAGTTTGAATTTTCTATGGGTTTTATTTTTGGCCAATCAATACGACCTATTAAATTTGATTAGGATCGGCTGACTATATCCATATAACTGAACAATCGGAAATGCCATAACTTTGGTGTTCGTAAAGTTAGGAAGTTGGGATATTCTATGGGTTTTATTTTTGGTCAATCAAACCGACCTACCAAATTTTATAGGGATCGGCTGACTATATCCTATAGCTGCCATATAACTGAACGATCGGAAATGCCATAACTTTAGTGTTTGTAAAGTTCGGAAGTTGGGATTTTCTATGGGTTTTATTTTTGGCCAATCAATCCGACCTACCAAATTTTATAGGGATCGGCTGACTATATCCTGTAGCTGCCTATAACTGAACGATCGGAAATGCCATAACTTTGTTATTTGGAAAGTTAGGAAGTTGGGATTTTCTATGGGTTTTATTTTTGGCCAATCAATCCGACCTACCAAATTTTATAGGGATCTGCGGACTATATCCTGTAGCTGCCATATAACTGAACGATCGGAAATGCCATAACTTTGTTTGGTGTTTGTAAAGTTAGGAAGTTGGGATTTTCTATGGGTTTTATTTTTGGCCAATCAATCCGACCTACCAAATTGTATAGGGATCTGCGGACTATATCCTATAGCTGCCGATATAACTGAACGATCGGAAATGCCATAACTTTGGTGTTCGTAAAGTTAGGAAGTTGGGATTTTCTATGGGTTTTATTTTTGGCCAATCAAACCGACCTACCAAATTCCATAGGGATCGGCTGATCGGAAATACCATAACTTTGGTGTTTGTAAGGTTCGGAAGTTGGGATTTTCTACGGGTTTTATTTTTGGTCAATCAAACCGACCTACCAAATTTTATAGGGATCGGCTGACTATATCCTGTAGCTGCCATATAACTGAACGATCGGAAATGCCATAACTTTGTTGTTTGGAAAGTTAGGAAGTTGGGATTTTCTATGGGTTTTATTTTGGCCAATCAATCCAACCTACCAAATTGTATAGGGATCGACTGACTATATCCTGTAGCTGCCATATAACTGAACGACTATGTCCTAAAGCTGCCATATAACTGAACGATCGGAAATGCCATAACTTTGATGTTTGTAAAGTGAGGAAGTTGGAATTTTCTATGGGTTTTATTTTTGGCCAATCAATCCGACCTACCAAATTTTATAGGGATCGGCTGACTATATCCTGTAGCTGCCATATAACTGAACGATCGGAAATGCCATAACTTTGGTGTTCGTAAAGTTAGGAAGTTGGGATTTTCTATGGGTTTTATTTTTGGCCAATCAAACCGACCTACCAAATTTCATAAGGATCGGCTGACTATATCCTATAGCTGCCATATAACTGAACGATCGGAAATGCCATAACTTTAGTGTTTGTAAAGTTAGGAAGTTGGGATTTTCTATGGGTTTTATTTTTGGCCAATCAATCCGACCTACCAAATTTTATAGGGATCGGCTGACTATATCCTGTAGCTGCCATATAACTGAACGATCGGAAATGCCATAACTTTGGTGTTTGTAAAGTTAGGAAGTTGGGATTTTCTATGGGTTTTATTTTTGGCCAATCAATCCGACCTACCAAATTTTATAGGGATCGGTTGACTATATACTGTAGCTGCCATATAACTGAACGATCGGAAATGCCATAACTTTGTTGTTTGGAAAGTTAGGAAGTTGGGATTTTCTATGGGTTTTATTTTGGCCAATCAATCCAACCTACCAAATTGTATAGGGATCGACTGACTATATCCTGTAGCTGCCATATAACTGAACGACTATGTCCTAAAGCTGCCATATAACTGAACGATCGGAAATGCCATAACTTTGGTGTTTGTAAAGTGAGGAAGTTGGAATTTTCAATGGGTTTTATTTTTGGCCAAATCAATACGACCTACCAAATTTGATAAGGATCGGCTGACTATATCCATATAACTGAACAATCGGAAATGCCATAACTTTGGTGTTCGTAAAGTTAGGAAGTTGGAATTTTCTATGGGTTTTATTTTTGGCCAATCAAACCGACCTACTAAATTCCAGAGGGATCGGCTGATATATCCTATAGCCAAAAAAAAGATCGGAAATGCCATAACTTTGGTGTTTGTAAGGTTCGAAAGTTGGGATTTTCTATGGGTTTTATTTTTGGCCAATCAAACCGACCTACCAAATTTCGTTCGTAAAGTTCGGAAGTTGGGATTTTCTATGGGTTTTATTTTTGGTCAATCAAACCGACCTACCAAATTTCATAGGGATCGGCTGACTATATCCTATAGCTGCCATATAACTGAACGATCGGAAATGCCATAACTTTGGTGTTCGTAAAGTTAGGAAGTTGGGATTTTCTATGGGTTCTATTTTTGGCCAATCAAACCGACCTACCAAATTCCATAGGGATCGGCTGATCGGAAATGACATAACTTTGGTGTTTGTAAGGTTCGAAAGTTGGGATTTTCTATGGGTTTTATTTTTTGGTCAATCAAACCGACCTACCAAATTTCATAGGGATCGACTGACTATATCCTATAGCTGCCATATAACTGAACAATCGGAAATGCCATATCTTTGGTGTTCGTAAAGTTCGGAAGTTGGGATTTTCTATGGGTTTTATTTTTGGTCAATCAAACCGACCTACCAAATTTCATAGGGATCGGCTGACTATATCCTATAGCTGCCATATAACTGAACAATCGGAAATGCCATATCTTTGGTGTTCGTAAAGTTCGGAAGTTGGGATTTTCTATGGGTTTTATTTTTGGCCAATCAATCCGACCTACCAAATTTTATAAGGATCGGCTGACTATATCCTGTAGCTGCCATATAACTGAACGATCGGAAATGCCATAACTTTGTTGTTTGGAAAGTTAGGAAGTTGGGATTTTCTATGGGTTTTTATTTTGGCCAATCAATCCGACCTACCAAATTTTATAGGGATTGGATGACTATATCCTATAGCTGCCATATAACTGAACGATCGGAAATGCCATAACTTTGGTGTTCATAAAGTTCGGAAGTTGGGATTTTCTATGGGTTTTATTTTTGGCCAATCAATGCGACCTACCAAATTTAATAGGGATCGGATGACTATATACATATAACTGAACAATCGGAAATGCCATAACTTTGGTGTTCGTAAAGTTCGGAAGTTGGGATTTTCTATGGGTTTTATTTTTGGCCAATCATCCGACCTACCAAATTTAATAGGGATCGGATGACTATATCCTATAGCTGTCATATAACTAAACGATCGGAAATGCCATAACTTTGGTGTTTGTAAAGTGAGGAAGTTTGGATTTTCTATGGGTTTTATTTTTGGCCAATCAATCGACCTATTAAATTTGATTAGGATCGGCTGACTATATCCATATAACTGAACAATCGGAAATGCCATAACTTTGGTGTTCGTAAAGTTAGGAAGTTGGGATATTCTATGGGTTTTATTTTTGGCCAATCAAACCGACCTACCAAATTTTATAGGGATCGGCTGACTATATCCTATAGCTGCCATATAACTGAACAATCGGAAATGCCATATCTTTGGTGTTCGTAAAGTTCGGAAGTTGGGATTTTCTATGGGTTTTATTTTTGGCCAATCAATCCGACCTACCAAATTTTATAGGGATCGGCTGACTATATCCTGTAGCTGCCTATAACTGAACGATCGGAAATGCCATAACTTTGTTATTTGGAAAGTTAGGAAGTTGGGATTTTCTATGGGTTTTATTTTGGCCAATCAATCCGACCTACCAAATTGTATAGGGATCTGCGGACTATATCCTGTAGCTGCCATATAACTGAACGATCGGAAATGCCATAACTTTGTTTGGTGTTTGTAAAGTTAGGAAGTTGGGATTTTCTATGGGTTTTATTTTGGCCAATCAATCCGACCTACCAAATTGTATAGGGATCTGCGGACTATATCCTCTAGCTGCCATATAACTGAACGATCGGAAATTCCATAACTTTGTTGTTTGGAAAGTTAGGAAGTTGGGATTTTCTATGGGTTTTATTTTGGCCAATCAATCCGACCTACCAAATTGTATAGGGATCTGCGGACTATATCCTGTAGCTGCCATATAAATGAACGACTATGTCCTAAAGCTGCCATATAACTGAAAGATCGGAAATGCCATAACTTTGGTGTTTGTAAAGTTAGGAAGTTGGGATTTTCTATGGGTTTTATTTTTGGCCAATCAATACGACCTACCAAATTTTATAGGGATCGGCTGAATATATCCTGTAGCTGCCATATAACTGAACAATCGGAAATGCCATAACTTTGGTGTTTGGAAAGTTAGGAAGTTGGGATTTTCTATGGGTTTTATTTTGGCCAATCAATCCGACCTACCAAATTTTATAGGGATCGGCTGACTATATCCTATAGCTGCCATATAACTGAACGACTATGTCCTAAAGCTGCCATATAATTGAACGATCGGAAATGCCATAACTTTGGTGTTTGTAAAGTTAGGAAGTTGGGGTTTTCTATGGGTTTTATTTTTGGCCAATCAATACGACATACCAAATTTAATAAGGATCGGCTGACTATATCCATATAACTGAACAATCGGAAATGCCATAACTTTGGTGTTCGTAAAGTTCGGAAGTTGGAATTTTCTATGGTTTTTATTTTTGGCCAATCATCCGACCTACCAAATTTCATAGGGATCGGATGACTATATCCTATAGCTGCCACATAACTGAACGATCGGAAATGCCATAACTTTGGTGTTTGTAAAGTGAGGAAGTTGGGATTTTCTATGGGTTTTATTTTTGGCCAATCAATACGACCAACCAAATTTCATAAGGATCGGCTGAGTATGTCCTATAGCTGCCATATAACTGAACGATCGGAAATGCCATAACTTTGGTGCTTGTAATGTTAGGAAGTTGGGTTTTCTATGGGTTTTATTTTTGGATCAATACGACCTACCAAATTTCATAGGGATCGGCTGACTATATCCTATAGCAGCCATATAACTGAACGATCGGAAATGCCATAACTTTGGTGTTTGTAAAGTTAGGAAGTTGGGATTTTCTATGGGTTTTATTTTTGGCCAATCAATACGACCAACCAAATTTCATAAGGATCGGCTGAGTATGTCCTATAGCTGCCATATAACTGAACGATCGGAAATGCCATAACTTTGGTGCTTGTAATGTTAGGAAGTTGGGATTTTCTATGGGTTTTATTTTTGGCCAATCATCCGACCTACCAAATTTCATAGGGATCGGATGACTATATCCTATAGCTGCCACATAACTGAACGATCGGAAATGCCATAACTTTGGTGTTTGTAAAGTGAGGAAGTTGGAATTTTCTATGGGTTTTATTTTTGGCCAATCAATACGACCTACCAAATTCCATAGGGATCTGCTGATCGGAAATGCCATAACTTTGGTGTGCGTAAAGTTCGGAAGTTGGGATTTTCTATGGGTTTTATTTTTGGCCAATCAATACGACCAACCAAATTTCATAAGGATCGGCTGAGTATGTCCTATAGCTGCCATATAACTGAACGATCGGAAATGCCATAACTTTGGTGCTTGTAATGTTAGGAAGTTGGGATTTTCTATGGGTTTTATTTTTGGCCAATCAATACGACCTACCAAATTTCATAGGGATCGGCTGACTATATCCTATAGCAGCCATATAACTGAACGATCGGAAATGCCATAACTTTGGTGTTTGTAAAGTTAGGAAGTTGGGATTTTCTATGGGTTTTATTTTTGGCCAATCAATACGACCTACCAAATTTCATAAGGATCGGCTGACTATGTCCTATAGCTGCCATATAACTGAACGATCGGAAATGCCATAACTTTGGTGTTTGTAAAGTTAGGAAGTTGGGATTTTCTATGGGTTTTATTTTTGGCCAATCAAACCGATCTACCAAATTCCATAGGGATCTGCTGATCGGAAATGCCATAACTTTGGTGTTCGTAAAGTTCGGAAGTTGGGATTTTCTATTGGTTTTATTTTTGGCCAATCAAACCGACCTACCAAATTTCATAGGGATCGGCTGACTATATCCTATAGCTGTCATATAACTGAACGATCGGAAATGCCATAACTTTGGTGTTCGTAAAGTTCGGAAGTTGGGATTTTCTATGGGTTTTATTTTTGGCCAATCAATCCGACCTACCAAATTTTATAGGGATCGGCTGACTATATCCTGTAGTTGCCTATAACTGAACGATCGGAAATGCCATAACTTTGTTATTTGGAAAGTTAGGAAGTTGGGATTTTCTATGGGTTTTATTTTGGCCAATCAATCCGACCTACCAAATTGTATAGGGATCTGCGGACTATATTCTGTAGCTGCCATATAACTGAACGATCGGAAATGCCATAACTTTGTTGTTTGGAAAGTTAGGAAGTTGGGATTTTCTATGGGTTTTATTTTGGCCAATCAATCCGACCTACCAAATTGTATAGGGATCTGCGGACTATATCCTGTAGCTGCCATATAACTGAACGACTATGTCCTAAATCTGCCATATAACTGAACGATCGGAAATGCCATAACTTTGGTGTTTGTAAAGTTAGGAAGTTGGGATTTTCTATGGGTTTTATTTTGGCCAATCAATCCGACCTACCAAATTGTATATGGATCTGCGGACTATATCCTGTAGCTGCCATATAACTGAACGACTATGTCCTAAATCTGCCATATAACTGAACGATCGGAAATGCCATAACTTTGGTGTTCGTAAAGTTAGGAAGTTGGGATTTTCTATGGGTTTTATTTTTGGCCAATCAAACCGATCTACCAAATTGCATAGGGATCTGCGGACTATATCATGTAGCTGCCATATAACTGAACGATCGGAAATTCCATAACTTTGTTGTTTGGAAAGTTAGGAAGTTGGGATTTTCTATGGGTTTTATTTTTGGCCAATCAATACGACCCACCAAATTTCATAAGGATCGGCTGAGTATGTCCTATAGCTGCCATATAACTGAACGATCGGAAATGCCATAACTTTGGTGTTCGTAAAGTTAGGAAGTTGGGATTTTCTATGGGTTTTATTTTTGGCCAATCAAACCGATCTACCCATCCTAGGGATCTCCTGATCGGAAATGCCATAACTTTGGTGTTCGTAAAGTTCGGAAGTTGGGATTTTCTATTGGTTTTATTTTTGGCCAATCAAACCGACCTACCAAATTTCATAGGGATCGGCTGACTATATCCTATAGCTGCCATATAACTGAACGATCGGAAATGCCATAACTTTGGTGTTCGTAAAGTTAGGAAGTTGGGATTTTCTATGGGTTTTATTGTTTGCCAATCAATACGATCTACCAAATTGCATAAGGACCGGCTGATCGGAAATGCCACAACTTTGGTGTTTGTAAGGTTCGAAAGTTGGGATTTTCTATGTGTTTTATTTTTGGCCAATCAATCCGACATACCAAAATTTCATAGGGATCGGTTGACTATATCCTGTAGCTGCCATGTAACTGAACGATCGGAAATGCCATAACTTTGTTTGGTGTTTGTAAAGTTAGGAAGTTGGGATTTTCTATGGGTTTTATTTCTGGCCAATCAATACGACCTACCAAATTTGATAAAGATTGGCTGACTATATCCATATAACTGAACAATCGGAAATGCCATCTCTTTGGTGTTCGTAAAGTTCGGAAGTTGGGATTTTCTATGTGTTTTATTTTTGGCCAATCAATCCGACCTACCAAATTTCATAGGGATCGGCTGACTATATTCTATAGCTGCCATATAACTGAACGATCGGAAATGCCATAACTTTGGTGTTTGGAAAGTTAGGAAGTTGGGATTTTCTATGGGTTTTATTTTATTTTTTGGTGTGTCGGAGTTGGGTTTTTCAATCAATCCGACCTACCAAATTTTATAGGGATCGGCGGACTATATCCTGTAGCTGCCATATAACTGAACGACTATGTCCTAAAGCTGCCATACTGAACGATCGGAAATGCCATAACTTTGGTGTTTGTAAAGTGAGGAAGTTGGAATTTTCTATGGGTTTTATTTTTGGCCAATATTGATTGGCCAATACAACCTACCCAATTTCATAAGGATCGGCTGACTATATCCTGTAGCTGCCATATAACTGAACGATCGGAAATGCCATAACTTTGGTGTTTGGAAAGTTAGGAAGTTGGGATTTTCTTTGGGTTTTATTTTGGGCAATCAATCCGACCTACCAAATTTTATAGGGATCGGCTGACTAAATCCTGTAGCTGCCATATAACTGAACGACTATGTCCTAAAGATGCCATATAACTGAACGATCGGAAATGCCATAACTTTGGTGTTTGTAAAGTGATGAAGTTGGAATTTTCTAGGGTTTTTATTTTTGGCCAATCATACGACCTACCAAATTTCATAAGGATCGGCTGACTATGTCCTATAGCTGCCATATAACTGAACGATCGGAAATGCCATAACTTTGGTGTTTGTAAAGTTTAGAAGTTGGGATATTCTATGGGTTTTATTTCTGGCCAATCAAAACGACCTCCCAAATTTGATAAAGATTGGCTGACTATATCCATATAACTGAACAATCGGAAATGCCATAAATTTGGTGTTCGTAAAGTTCGGAAGTTGGGATTTTCTATGGGTTTTATTTTTGGCCAATCATCCGACCTACCAAATTTCATAGGGATCGGATGACTATATCCTATAGCTGCCATATAAGTGAACGATCGGCAATGCCATAACTTTGGTGTTCGTAAAGTTCGGAAGTTGGGATTTTCTATGAGTTTTATTTTTGGCCAATCAATCCAACCTACCCAATTTCATAAGGATCGGCTGACTATATCCTGTAGCTGCCATATAACTGAACGATCGGAAATGCCATAACTTTGGTGTTTGGAAAGTTAGGAAGTTGGGATTTTCTTTGGGTTTTATTTTGGGCAATCAATCCGACCTACCAAATTTTATAGGGATCGGCTGACTAAATCCTGTAGCTGCCATATAACTGAACGACTATGTCCTAAAGATGCCATATAACTGAACGATCGGAAATGCCATAACTTTGGTGTTTGTAAAGTGATGAAGTTGGAATTTTCTAGGGTTTTTATTTTTGGCCAATCATACGACCTACCAAATTTCATAAGGATCGGCTGACTATGTCCTATAGCTGCCATATAACTGAACGATCGGAAATGCCATAACTTTGGTGTTTGTAAAGTTTGGAAGTTGGGATATTCTATGGGTTTTATTTCTGGCCAATCAATACGACCTACCAAATTTGATAAAGATTGGCTGACTATATCCATATAACTGAACAATCGGAAATGCCATAAATTTGGTGTTCGTAAAGTTCGGAAGTTGGGATTTTCTATGTGTTTTATTTTTGGCCAATCATCCGACCTACCAAATTTCATAGGGATCGGATGACTATATCCTATAGCTGCCATATAAGTGAACGATCGGCAATGCCATAACTTTGGTGTTCGTAAAGTTCGGAAGTTGGGATTTTCTATGAGTTTTATTTTTGGCCAATCAATCCAACCTACCAAATTTTATAGGGATCGGCTGACTATATCCTGTAGCTGCCATATAACTGAACAACCGGAAATGCAATAACTTTGGAGTTTGGAAATTTAGGAAGTTGGGATTTTCTATGGGTTTTATTTTGGCCAATCAATCCGACCTACCAAATTATATAGGGATCTGCGGACTATATCCTGTAGCTGCCATATAACTGAACGACTATGTCCTATAGTTGCCATATAACTGAACGATCGGAAATGCCATAACTTTGGTGTTTGTAAAGTGAGGAAGTTGGAATTTTCTATTGGTTTCATTTTTGGCCAATTAATACGGCCTACCAAATTTCATAAGGATCGGCTGACTATGTTCTGTAGCTGCCAAATAACTTAACGACTATGTCCTAAAGCTGCCATATAACTGAACGATCGGAAATGCCATAACTTTAGTGTTTGTAAAGTGAGGAAGTTGGAATTTTCTATTGGTTTTATTTTTGGCCAATTAATACGGCCTACCAAATTTCATAAGGATCGGCTGACTATGTCCTATAGCTGCCATATAACTGAACGATCGGAAATGCCATAACTTTGGTGTTTGTAAAGTTAGGAAGTTGGGATTTTCTATGGGTTTTATTTTTGGCCAATCATCCGACCTACCAAATTTCATAGGGATCGGCTGACTATATCCTATAGCTGCCAATATAACTGAACGATCGGAAATGCCAAAACTTTGGTGTTTGTAAGGTTCGAAAGTTGGGATTTTCTATGGGTTTTATTTTTGGCCAATCAATCCAACCTACCAAATTTTATAGGGATCGGCTGACTATATCCTGTAGCTGCCATATAACTGAACAATCGGAGATGCCATAACTTTGGTGTTCGTAAAGTTCGGAAGTTGGGATTTTCTATGGGTTTTATTTTTGGCCAATCAATCCAACCTACCAAATTTTATAGGGATCGGCTGACTATATCCTGTAGCTGCTATATAACTGAACGATCGGAAATGCCATAACTTTGGTGTTTGGAAAGTTAGGAGTTGGGAATTTCTATGGGTTTTATTTTGGCCAATCAATACGACCTACCAAATTTGATAAAGATCGACTGACTATATCCATATAACTGAACAATCGGAAATGCCATATATTTGGTTTTCGTAAAGTTCGGAAGTTGGGATTTTCTATGGGTTTTATTTTTGGCCAATCATCCGACCTACCAAATTTCATAGGGATCGGGTGACTATATCCTATAGCTGTCATATAACTGAACGATCGGAAATGCCATAACTTTGGTGTTCTTAAAGTTAGGAAGTTGGGATTTTCTATGGGTTTTATTTTTGGCCAATCAATACGATTTCATAAAGACCGGCTGATCGGAAATGCCATAACTTTGGTGTTTGTAAGGTTCGTAAGTTGGGATTTTCTATGTGTTTTATTTTTGGCCAATCAATCCGACATACCAAATTTCATAGGGATCGGCTGACTATATCCTATAGCTGCCATATAAGTGAACGGTCGGCAATGCCATAACTTTGGTGTTCGTAAAGTTCGGAAGTTGGGATTTTCTATGGGTTTTATTTTTGGCCAATCAATCCAACCTACCAAATGTTATAGGGCTCGGCTGACTATATCCTGTAGCTGCCATATAACTGATCAATCGGAAATGCCATAACTTTGGAGTTTGGAAATTTAGGAAGTTGGGATTTTCTATGGGTTTTATTTTGGCCAATCAATCCGACCTACCAAATTATATAGGGATCTGCGGACTATATCCTGTAGCTGCCATATAACTGAACGACTATGTCCTATAGTTGCCATATAACTGAACGATCGGAAATGCCATAACTTTGGTGTTTGTAAAGTTAGGAAGTTGGGATTTTCTATGGGTTTTATTTTTGGCCAATCATCCGACCTACCAAATTTGTTAAGGATCGGCTGACTATATCCATATAACTGAACAATCGGAAATGCCATAACTTTGGTGTTTGGAAAGTTAGGAAGTTGGGATTTTCTATGGGTTTTATTTCTGGCCAATCAATACGACCTACCAAATTTGATAAGGATCGGCTGACTATATCCATATAACTGAACAATCGGAAATGCCATAACTTTGGTGTTTGGAAAGTTAGGAATTTGGGATTTTCTATGGGTTTTATTTTGGCCAATCAAACCGACCTACCAAATTTCATAAGGATCGGCTGACTATATCCATAACTGAACAATCGGAAATGCCATAACTTTGGTGTTCGTAAAGTTGGGAAGTTGGGATTTTCTATGGGTTTTATTTTTGGCCAATCATCCGACCTACCAAATTTCATAGGGATCGGCTGACTATATCATATAGCTGCCAATATAACTGAACGATCGGAAATGCCATAACTTTGGTGTTTGTAAGGTTCGAAAGTTGGGATTTTCTATGGGTTTTATTTTTGGCCAATCAATCCGACCTACCAAATTTTATAGGGATCGGCTGACTATATCCTATAGCTGCCAATATAACTGAACGATCGGAAATGCCATAACTTTGGTGTTTGTAAAGTTAGGAAGTTGGGATTTTCTATGGGTTTTCTATGCCATAACTTTGGTGTTTGTAAAGTTAGGAAGTTGGGATTTTCTATGGGTTTTATGTTTGGCCAATTAATCCGAAGTACCAAATTGTATAGGGATCGGCTGACTATATCCATATAACTGAACAATCGGAAATGCCATAACTTTGGTGTTCGTAAAGTTCGAAAGTTGCGATTTTCTATGGGTTTTATTTTTGGCCAATCATCCGACCTACCAAATTTCATAGGGATCGGCTGACTATATCCTATAGCTGCCAATATAACTGAATGATCGGAAATGCCATAACTTTGGTGTTTGTAAGGTTCGAAAGTTGGGATTTTCTATAAGTTTTATTGTTTGCCAATCAAACCGAACTACCAAATTTCATAGGGATCGGCTGACTATATCCTATAGCTGCCATATAACTGAACGATCGGCAATGCCATAACTTTGGTGTGAGTAAAGTTCGGAAGTTGGGATTTGCTATGGGTTTTATTTTTGGCCAATCAATCCAACCTACCAAATTTTACAGGGATCGGCTGACTATATCCTGTAGCTGCCATATAACTGAACGATCGGAAATGCCATAACTTTGGTGTTTGGAAAGTTAGGAAGTTGGGATTTTCTATGGTTTTTATTTTGGCCAATCAATCCGACCTACCAAATTATATAGGGATCGGCGGACTATATCCTGTAGCTGCCATATAACTGAACGACTATGTCCTAAAGCTGCCATATAACTGAACGATCGGAAATGCCATAACTTTGGTGTTTGTAAAGTGAGGAAGGTCATACGACCTACCAAATTTCATAAGGATCGGCTGACTATGTTCTATAGCTGCCATATAACTGAACGATCGGAAATGCCATAACTTTGGTGTTTGTAAAGTTAGGAAGTTGGGATTTTCTATGGGTTTTATTTCTGGCCAATCAATACGACCTACCAAATTTGATAAGGATCGGCTGTTTATATCCATATAACTGAACAATCGGAAATGTCATAACTTTGGTGTTGGTAAAGTTCGGAAGTTGGGATTTTCTATGGGTTTTATTTTTGGCCAATCATCCGACCTACCAAATTTCATAGGGATCGGATGACTATATCATATTGCTGCCATATAACTGAACGATCGGAAATGCCATAACTTTGGTGTTTGTAAAGTTAGGAAGTTGGGATTTTCTATGGGTTTTATTTTTGGCCAATCAAACCGACCTACCAAATTCCATAGGGATCGGATGATCGGAAATGCCATAACTTTGGTGTTTGTAAGGTTCAAAAGTTGGAATTTTCTATGGGTTTTATTTTTGGCCAATCAAACCGACCTACCAAATTTCATAGGGATCGGCTGACTATATCCTGTAGCTGAACTGAACAATCGGAAATGCCATAACTTTGGTGTTTGGAAAGTTAGGAAGTTGGGATTTTCTATGGGTTTTATTTTGGCCAATCAATCCGACCTACCAAATTATATAGAAATCGGCGGACTATATCCTGTAGCTGCCATATAACTGAACGACTATGTCCTAAAGCTGCCATATAACTGAACGATCGGAAATGCCATAACTTTGGTGTTTGTAAAGTGAGGAAGTTGGAATTTTCTATGGGTTTTATTGGCCAATCATACGACCTACCAAATTTCATAAGGATCGGCTGACTATGTTCTATAGCTGCCATATAACTGAACGATCGGAAATGCCATAACTTTGGTGTTTGTAAAGTTAGGAAGTTGGGATTTTCTATGGGTTTTATTTCTGGCCAATCAATACGACCTACCAAATTTGATAAGGATCGGCTGTTTATATCCATATAACTGAACAATCGGAAATGTCATAACTTTGGTGTTGGTAAAGTTCGGAAGTTGGGATTTTCTATTGGTTTTATTTTTGGCCAATCATCCGACCTACCAAATTTCATAGGGATCGGATGACTATATCATATTGCTGCCATATAACTGAACGATCGGAAATGCCATAACTTTGGTGTTTGTAAAGTTAGGAAGTTGGGATTTTCTATGGGTTTTATTTTTGGCCAATCAAACCGACCTACCAAATTCCATAGGGATCGGATGATCGGAAATGCCATAACTTTGGTGTTTGTAAGGTTCAAAAGTTGGAATATTCTATGGGTTTTATTTTTGGCCAATCAAACCGACCTACCAAATTTCATAGGGATCGGCTGACTATATCCTGTAGCTGAACTGAACAATCGGAAATGCCATAACTTTGGTGTTTGGAAAGTTAGGAAGTTGGGATTTTCTATGGGTTTTATTTTGGCCAATCAATCCGACCTACCAAATTATATAGAAATCGGCGGACTATATCCTGTAGCTGCCATATAACTGAACGACTATGTCCTATAGCTGACATATAACTGAACGATCGGAAATGCCATAACTTTGGTGTTTGTAAAGTTAGGAAGTTGGGATTTTCTATGGGTTTTATTTTTGGCGAATCAATACGACCTACCAAAAATTATAGGGAACGGCTGACTATATCCTGTAGCTGCCATCTAACTGAACGATCGGAAATGCCATAACTTTGGTGTTTGTAAAGTGAGGAAGTTGGAATTTTCTATTGGTTTTATTTTTGGCCAATTAATACGGCCTACCAAATTTCATAAGGATCGGCTGACTATGTTCTGTAGCTGCCATATAACTTAACGACTATGTCCTAAAGCTGCCATATAACTGAACGATCGGAAATGCCATAACTTTGGTGTTTGTAAAGTGAGGATGTTGGAATTTTCTATTGGTTTTATTTTTGGCCAATTAATACGGCCTACCAAATTTCATAAGGATCGACTGACTATGTCCTATAGCTACCATATAACTGAACGATCGGAAATGCCATAACTTTGGTGTTTGTAAAGTTAGGAAGTTGGGATTTTCTATGGGTTTTATTTTGGCCAATCAATCCGACCTACCAAATTATATAGGGATCGGCGGACTATATCTTGTAGCTGCCTTATAACTGAACGACTATGTCCTAAAGCTGCCATATAACTGAACGATCGGAAATGCCATAACTTTGGTGTTTGTAAAGTGAGGAAGTTGGAATTTTCTATGGGTTTTATTTTTGGCCAATTATACGACCTACCAAATTTCATAAGGATCGGCTGACTATGTTCTATAGCTGCCATATAACTGAACGATCGGAAATGCCATAACTTTGGTGTTTGTAAAGTTAGGAAGTTGGGATTTTCTATGGGTTTTATTTCTGGCCAATCAATACGACCTACCAAATTTAATAAGGATCGGCTGACTATATCCATATAACTGAACAATCGGAAATGCCATAACTTTGGTGTTTGTCAAGTTAGGAAGTTGGGATTTTCTATGTGTTTTATTTTTGGCCAATCAATCCGACATACCAAATTTCATAGGGATCGGCTGACTATATCCTATAGCTGCCATATAACTGAACGATCGGCAGTGCCATAACTTTGGTGTTCGTAAAGTTCGGAAGTTGGGATTTTCTATGGGTGGGGCGTTCTAACGCCCAAAAACCTACATTTCCGCCTTTCATGGCGCCATCTAATGGATGACTTTGGAACAGCTGGCCAAGGTGCTCAACAGAGTCAACGATAAGGATTTCTATTAAAGGAAATTGCGATGGTTTTCATACTATATCCCAATAACTATGAAAATCAAATCTAGTTAGCCAAGTTGGAGTTCTGAGTCCAGCAATGGCGTATGTGTGTATGTATGTAAGCATAAACATATGTATGTATGTTCGCGTACCACTTGAGTCGCTAAGCCACTTGATGTTCACGGACAGCGCCAGCTCTGCCTGACCTACCTTTTCTATTTTTACTAACCCTAGCTTATTAACCCCTTGTGTGGGAGACAATTATGATGACTCTGTACCTTTGTTTATTTTAGAACATAAGCAATGCAATGTATTAAGTAACAGCCCCATACCACTTCTTTGCTATGGTGAACCCTTGACTCTGAAAAACTTGTATATAAACCCGACCTTTTGCCCTAATAAAATCAATACTCATTCAATACTTTTGTATTCAACTACTCTGCGTCCTACGAGTGAGCATCGCTGTGTCTTTGACCCTCATACGCATGATCCCTCCGAGTTAAACCAATTTAAGTTTTGGTTTAGCAACCTATCGTCACTAGAGTATGTTCTAGGGGCAACCATTACTATAAATAATAAAAATAAAACTACAAACATTTTGGTGACCCCGATCATTGCATGAAATTCTATTCAACTTGGCGACTAATTTCTGCACATACTTTGCTAGACAGATTCCCGATCAACCTTGCTCAATAATTCAGATATTGAGCAAAATTCATAACAAGGGAATTTTGCTCGAATAAAATTCTAAGCATATTCCCGAAAAACTTGAAATTTTTAAGAAGTAACTTATCAACTTGGCGATCTGTTATTACAATATTGGAAATAAAAGTAGAAGAAGTCAACCCGGCGACTCTTCCAACTTACAACATTCATATAATCCGATTTCTGGAGTCAACTAGGCGACTCCCAGTATAATCGTCGATTATTTTTCCGAAATTGAAGTAGTCAACAAGACGGCTCTTCAACTGGAAAACAATAAATTCAAGTAGTCAACAAGGCGACTCTTGAATAAATCTGGAGGCGGTGGCATCAAAAAATTTAAATTGTTGTTTAAACAATATAATCCAATTTACTGGTGTCAACTAGGAGACTCCCATGATAATTGTCGATTTATTTTCCAAAATAGAAACAGTCAACACGGAGGCTTTTCACTGGAAAACAATATATTCAAGTAGTCAACAAGGCGACTCTTGAATAATTCTGGAAGCGGTAGCATCCATAAAAATTAAAATTGTTTTTATACCCTTGCATTGTAAATTTGGTCAGAAGTTTGTAAGGCAGTGAAGGAGACGTTTCTGACCCTATAACGTATATATATTCTTGATCAGGATCAATAGGGGAGTCGATATAGTCATGTCCGTCTGTCCGTCTGCTTCAATACCGTTTGCGAGCTCAGTTTAAAAGCTAGCGATCTGAAACTTTCACAGTCGTCCTAAAACAAGTGTTTGTAAAGTTAGGAAGTTGGGATTTTCTATGGGTTTTATTTTTGGCCAATCAAACCGACCTACCAAATTCCATAGGGATCGGATGATCGGAAATGCCATAACTTTGGTGTTTGTAAGGTTCAAAAGTTGGAATTTTCTATGGGTTTTATTTTTGGCCAATCAAACCGACCTACCAAATTTCATAGGGATCGGCTGACTATATCCTGTAGCTGAACTGAACAATCGGAAATGCCATAACTTTGGTGTTTGGAAAGTTAGGAAGTTGGGATTTTCTATGGGTTTTATTTTGGCCAATCAATCCGACCTACCAAATTATATAGAAATCGGCGGACTATATCCTGTAGCTGCCATATAACTGAACGACTATGTCCTATAGCTGACATATAACTGAACGATCGGAAATGCCATAACTTTGGTGTTTGTAAAGTTAGGAAGTTGGGATTTTCTATGGGTTTTATTTTTTGGCGAATCAATACGACCTACCAAAAATTATAGGGAACGGCTGACTATATCCTGTAGCTGCCATCTAACTGAACGATCGGAAATGCCATAACTTTGGTGTTTGTAAAGTGAGGAAGTTGGAATTTTGTATTGGTTTTATTTTTGGCCAATTAATACGGCCTACCAAATTTCATAAGGATCGGCTGACTATGTTCTGTAGCTGCCATATAACTTAACGACTATGTCCTAAAGCTGCCATATAACTGAACGATCGGAAATGCCATAACTTTGGTGTTTGTAAAGTGAGGATGTTGGAATTTTCTATTGGTTTTATTTTTGGCCAATTAATACGGCCTACCAAATTTCATAAGGATCGACTGACTATGTCCTATAGCTACCATATAACTGAACGATCGGAAATGCCATAACTTTGGTGTTTGTAAAGTTAGGAAGTTGGGATTTTCTATGGGTTTTATTTTGGCCAATCAATCCGACCTACCAAATTATATAGGGATCGGCGGACTATATCCTGTAGCTGCCTTATAACTGAACGACTATGTCCTAAAGCTGCCATATAACTGAACGATCGGAAATGCCATAACTTTGGTGTTTGTAAAGTGAGGAAGTTGGAATTTTCTATGGGTTTTATTTTTCGCCAATTATACGACCTACCAAATTTCATAAGGATCGGCTGACTATGTTCTATAGCTGCCATATAACTGAACGATCGGAAATGCCATAACTTTGGTGTTTGTAAAGTTAGGAAGTTGGGATTTTCTATGGGTTTTATTTCTGGCCAATCAATACGACCTACCAAATTTAATAAGGATCGGCTGACTATATCCATATAACTGAACAATCGGAAATGCCATAACTTTGGTGTTTGTCAAGTTAGGAAGTTGGGATTTTCTATGTGTTTTATTTTTGGCCAATCAATCCGACATACCAAATTTCATAGGGATCGGCTGACTATATCCTATAGCTGCCATATAACTGAACGATCGGCAGTGCCATAACTTTGGTGTTCGTAAAGTTCGGAAGTTGGGATTTTCTATGGGTGGGGCGTTCTAACGCCCAAAAACCTACATTTCCGCCTTTCATGGCGCCATCTAATGGATGACTTTGGAACAGCTGGCCAAGGTGCTCAACAGAGTCAACGATAAGGATTTCTATTAAAGGAAATTGCGATGGTTTTCATACTATATCCCAATAACTATGAAAATCAAATCTAGTTAGCCAAGTTGGAGTTCTGAGTCCAGCAATGGCGTATGTGTGTATGTATGTAAGCATAAACATATGTATGTATGTTCGCGTACCACTTGAGTCGCTAAGCCACTTGATGTTCACGGACAGCGCCAGCTCTGCCTGACCTACCTTTTCTATTTTTACTAACCCTAGCTTATTAACCCCTTGTGTGGGAGACAATTATGATGACTCTGTACCTTTGTTTATTTTAGAACATAAGCAATGCAATGTATTAAGTAACAGCCCCATACCACTTCTTTGCTATGGTGAACCCCTTGACTCTGAAAAACTTGTATATAAACCCGACCTTTTGCCCTAATAAAATCAATACTCATTCAATACTTTTGTATTCAACTACTCTGCGTCCTACGAGTGAGCATCGCTGTGTCTTTGACCCTCATACGCATGATCCCTCCGAGTTAAACCAATTTAAGTTTTGGTTTAGCAACCTATCGTCACTAGAGTATGTTCTAGGGGCAACCATTACTATAAATAATAAAAATAAAACTACAAACATTTTGGTGACCCCGATCATTGCATGAAATTCTATTCAACTTGGCGACTAATTTCTGCACATACTTTGCTAGACAGATTCCCGATCAACCTTGCTCAATAATTCAGATATTGAGCAAAATTCATAGCAAAGGGAATTTTGCTCGAATAAAATTCTAAGCATATTCCCGAAAAACTTGAAATTTTTAAGAAGTAACTTATCAACTTGGCGATCTGTTATTACAATATTGGAAATAAAAGTAGAAGAAGTCAACCCGGCGACTCTTCCAACTTACAACATTCATATAATCCGATTTCTGGAGTCAACTAGGCGACTCCCAGTATAATCGTCGATTATTTTTCCGAAATTGAAGTAGTCAACAAGACGGCTCTTCAACTGGAAAACAATAAATTCAAGTAGTCAACAAGGCGACTCTTGAATAAATCTGGAAGCGGTGGCATCCAAAAAATTTAAATTGTTGTTTAAACAATATAATCCAATTTACTGGTGTCAACTAGGAGACTCCCAGGATAATTGTCGATTTATTTTCCAAAATAGAAACAGTCAACACGGAGGCTTTTCACTGGAAAACAATATATTCAAGTAGTCAACAAGGCGACTCTTGAATAATTCTGGAAGCGGTAGCATCCATAAAAATTAAAATTGTTTTTATACCCTTGCATTGTAAATTTGGTCAGAAGTTTGTAAGGCAGTGAAGGAGACGTTTCTGACCCTATAACGTATATATATTCTTGATCAGGATCAATAGGGGAGTCGATATAGTCATGTCCGTCTGTCCGTCTGCTTCAATACCGTTTGCGAGCTCAGTTTAAAAGCTAGCGATCTGAAACTTTCACAGTCGTCCTAAAACAAGTGTTTGTAAAGTTAGGAAGTTGGGATTTTCTATGGGTTTTATTTTTGGCCAATCAAACCGACCTACCAAATTCCATAGGGATCGGATGATCGGAAATGCCATAACTTTGGTGTTTGTAAGGTTCAAAAGTTGGAATTTTCTATGGGTTTTATTTTTGGCCAATCAAACCGACCTACCAAATTTCATAGGGATCGGCTGACTATATCCTGTAGCTGAACTGAACAATCGGAAATGCCATAACTTTGGTGTTTGGAAAGTTAGGAAGTTGGGATTTTCTATGGGTTTTATTTTGGCCAATCAATCCGACCTACCAAATTATATAGAAATCGGCGGACTATATCCTGTAGCTGCCATATAACTGAACGACTATGTCCTATAGCTGACATATAACTGAACGATCGGAAATGCCATAACTTTGGTGTTTGTAAAGTTAGGAAGTTGGGATTTTCTATGGGTTTTATTTTTGGCGAATCAATACGACCTACCAAAAATTATAGGGAACGGCTGACTATATCCTGTAGCTGCCATCTAACTGAACGATCGGAAATGCCATAACTTTGGTGTTTGTAAAGTGAGGAAGTTGGAATTTTCTATTGGTTTTATTTTTGGCCAATTAATACGGCCTACCAAATTTCATAAGGATCGGCTGACTATGTTCTGTAGCTGCCATATAACTTAACGACTATGTCCTAAAGCTGCCATATAACTGAACGATCGGAAATGCCATAACTTTGGTGTTTGTAAAGTGAGGATGTTGGAATTTTCTATTGGTTTTATTTTTGGCCAATTAATACGGCCTACCAAATTTCATAAGGATCGACTGACTATGTCCTATAGCTACCATATAACTGAACGATCGGAAATGCCATAACTTTGGTGTTTGTAAAGTTAGGAAGTTGGGATTTTCTATGGGTTTTATTTTGGCCAATCAATCCGACCTACCAAATTATATAGGGATCGGCGGACTATATCCTGTAGCTGCCTTATAACTGAACGACTATGTCCTAAAGCTGCCATATAACTGAACGATCGGAAATGCCATAACTTTGGTGTTTGTAAAGTGAGGAAGTTGGAATTTTCTATGGGTTTTATTTTTCGCCAATTATACGACCTACCAAATTTCATAAGGATCGGCTGACTATGTTCTATAGCTGCCATATAACTGAACGATCGGAAATGCCATAACTTTGGTGTTTGTAAAGTTAGGAAGTTGGGATTTTCTATGGGTTTTATTTCTGGCCAATCAATACGACCTACCAAATTTAATAAGGATCGGCTGACTATATCCATATAACTGAACAATCGGAAATGCCATAACTTTGGTGTTTGTCAAGTTAGGAAGTTGGGATTTTCTATGTGTTTTATTTTTGGCCAATCAATCCGACATACCAAATTTCATAGGGATCGGCTGACTATATCCTATAGCTGCCATATAACTGAACGATCGGCAGTGCCATAACTTTGGTGTTCGTAAAGTTCGGAAGTTGGGATTTTCTATGGGTGGGGCGTTCTAACGCCCAAAAACCTACATTTCCGCCTTTCATGGCGCCATCTAATGGATGACTTTGGAACAGCTGGCCAAGGTGCTCAACAGAGTCAACGATAAGGATTTCTATTAAAGGAAATTGCGATGGTTTTCATACTATATCCCAATAACTATGAAAATCAAATCTAGTTAGCCAAGTTGGAGTTCTGAGTCCAGCAATGGCGTATGTGTGTATGTATGTAAGCATAAACATATGTATGTATGTTCGCGTACCACTTGAGTCGCTAAGCCACTTGATGTTCACGGACAGCGCCAGCTCTGCCTGACCTACCTTTTCTATTTTTACTAACCCTAGCTTATTAACCCCTTGTGTGGGAGACAATTATGATGACTCTGTACCTTTGTATATTTTAGAACATAAGCAATGCAATGTATTAAGTAACAGCCCCATACCACTTCTTTGCTATGGTGAACCCCTTGACTCTGAAAAACTTGTATATAAACCCGACCTTTTGCCCTAATAAAATCAATACTCATTCAATACTTTTGTATTCAACTACTCTGCGTCCTACGAGTGAGCATCGCTGTGTCTTTGACCCTCATACGCATGATCCCTCCGAGTTAAACCAATTTAAGTTTTGGTTTAACAACCTATCGTCACTAGAGTATGTTCTAGGGGCAACCATTACTATAAATAATAAAAATAAAACTACAAACATTTTGGTGACCCCGATCATTGCATGAAATTCTATTCAACTTGGCGACTAATTTCTGCACATACTTTGCTAGACAGATTCCCGATCAACCTTGCTCAATAATTCAGATATTGAGCAAAATTCATAGCAAAGGGAATTTTGCTCGAATAAAATTCTAAGCATATTCCCGAAAAACTTGAAATTTTTAAGAAGTAACTTATCAACTTGGCGATCTGTTATTACAATATTGGAAATAAAAGTAGAAGAAGTCAACCCGGCGACTCTTCCAACTTACAACATTCATATAATCCGATTTCTGGAGTCAACTAGGCGACTCCCAGTATAATCGTCGATTATTTTTCCGAAATTGAAGTAGTCAACAAGACGGCTCTTCAACTGGAAAACAATAAATTCAAGTAGTCAACAAGGCGACTCTTGAATAAATCTGGAAGCGGTGGCATCCAAAAAATTTAAATTGTTGTTTAAACAATATAATCCAATTTACTGGTGTCAACTAGGAGACTCCCAGGATAATTGTCGATTTATTTTCCAAAATAGAAACAGTCAACACGGAGGCTTTTCACTGGAAAACAATATATTCAAGTAGTCAACAAGGCGACTCTTGAATAATTCTGGAAGCGGTAGCATCCATAAAAATTAAAATTGTTTTTATACCCTTGCATTGTAAATTTGGTCAGAAGTTTGTAAGGCAGTGAAGGAGACGTTTCCGACCCTATAACGTATATATATTCTTGATCAGGATCAATAGGGGAGTCGATATAGTCATGTCCGTCTGTCCGTCTGCTTCAATACCGTTTGCGAGCTCAGTTTAAAAGCTAGCGATCTGAAACTTTCACAGTCGTCCTAAAACAAGTGTACGCAGATCAAGTTTTAAAACCGCCCCGATCGGATGTCTATATCCTATAGCTCCCATAGGAACAATCGGATATAACATGCAAGATTGGAAGATATTTCGCGCAGTGTAAAAGCTATTGACATAAATCTTTCCAAATCTTATTTTGTATGCGTACCTTGATCAGGGTAAAGGCGCGTGACGATCGGACGTCTATATCCTATAGCTCCCATAGGAACAAAAGGGTAAAATCGGTTAAAATTTAATGATTTTTAGGATATTTCGCGCAGTATACAAGCTATTGACATGAATCTTTCCAAATCGTATTTTTTTATGCATACATTGATCAAGGTGAAAGCGCGTGCCGATCGGACGTCTATATCATATAGCTTCCATAGGAACAATAGGTTGAAATCGGTCAAAATTTGACGATTATCAGAATATTTCGCGCAGTGTGTAAGCTACTAACATAAATTTTTCCAATTCTTATTTATTTAAGCATATATTGAATAGGGTAAAAGCGCTTGCCGCTCGGTAGTCTATATCTTAAAGGAGATAGGAAAAATTATAAAAGGCTGCAAAAGTATCCCTTTTTTTCTATTTGTATATGACATTTTTGCAGTATAAAAGCAATTGACTTGAAACGATGCAAATCTAGTTTACTTATGTATACCTTGTTCCTTCGCTACTTTTTCACTTTTAGCAATTTCGCCAAAGTCCTCGTTTAATAATATAATCCGATTTACTGGAGTCAACTTGACGACTCCCAGGATAATCGTCGATTAACGTTCGAGATTGAACAACAAGGAAGTTCTTCAAGAAGAACTCAACAACTTCAAGTAGTCAACAAGTCAACATTTCTGGAGGCGTTTGCATCCAAAACTAAAAACATTTGTTTAACACACATATTAATAAAATAAAAAAATTATTTTAAATAAAAGGTTTTAAACTATTTGTTGGTTTTCTTTTCTAATCCGAAAATCCTAATTGTCTTTGACCATAAATCGGTTGCGAGTATAAGTGTAGCCAGCTTATATAAGCAAATCAATTATCTTTCAACGGGTCAGGCAATTGATAAGGCAAAATGGAGGTTGAAAATTTGATTGCCATACAAAGCCAAATTGGCAAAGAAATCCAAATTTTGCTACGGAACATCAAAAAGGATTCCAGCAAACGAAAGGAAAAGGCGTCGTATTTTGAAGACAGAAAACGACAAATTGAAGAGCATTGGAAAAAATTCGAAATAATAGTATCCTAGAATCATTAAAGGGTACTCTACATCCGCATGAGTATTTTAAAAAACAGTACTACAATCAAATGCGGACGAATTTTCATCAAGCTATCGAAGAATTTAACTCAAAAATTCTCAGTTACCGGTATAAGAAACATCTTCAGAAGAGGTGGATCACATACAAAAACTGATCAGACACCAAGCAGCAGTTCTGGAATCAATGTCAAGAACCATGAAACATATAGCTCCCGAAAACAAATTTACCTATAAATCGGTAAATGATAATTTATATAAACAAATTGAAAGTCTTCATTTTGAAATCCACAAGTTATGTATAACACCAGAAGAAGTGAGCTATAGTATGGAGCGATTTATCTCAGCGGAAGAAGCAATTTTGCAATTTCGCCATCCATATGCAGACCCCGTTTCAGTAGCCACCAATCAAGGGGTTTCTACAATCTCTTCGATACAGTTGCCAAAAGTTTCAATTCCAAAATTTGATGGAAGCTATCTAAAATGGCAACAATTTCATGACATCTATATACATCAGTAAAATTGATATATGTGCATATTTTGTTTTGTATATTACCGTCGTTCTAATAGCGACAGTTATATTTTGAGTATACACAATTTTTCTCTTATATGTATTTATGTTTCCTCATACATTGATTTCTTATCAGATCCTAATCAAAGCACCGTTAGAATAAAAAAGAACGCAAAGTGATGCGCTTCATAGAAAATGGATAAATGTGCAAAGTTCTTCATTTGCGTTTTGAGTGCGACACGGTAATAATTTCAAGGAAAAAAGTGACTACATATCACCTAAAATCACCTAAAAACCCGAATTAAAAATTATATTGCGTTACTTTGACAAGTTCTAAGTAAAATAAATATTAAAAAACAATTAAAATGCCACGTGGAAACGAACTGAATAATGAAGAGCAGATAAAAATCAAAACTATGGCTGTTTGTGACGTTAAAGTGGGTGTTGCATCGAAATACTATATCGAATTTTCTAAAGTCTCCGCAAAAATATGCTCAGAACAACCGAAAAGGTGCAGTTCTTAAGGTTGATGGGCGCACTCACCGCCACATTCGAGCTTTGGCAACTGATAAAATTATGAGTTGCGCCCAAGCAGAACTGAAGCTGCCAATAACTCGGCAAAGGGTGCAGCAAATTACATCTCCGGATAAAATGAAAATATAAGTTAAAGTACCAAAACCTAGCTCTTTTACGACGCCATAAAATGGACACGATCTCTTAATAACTTTTTTTTCATTTTAAACGCTAAAGTTAACTGGAAACATAACTGTAAACCGTAAATATAATATAGTCATCACTCTCTAGCATTTACTTTAACTTAAGATATAAAATGTATACACATATTCGTCCTGCTCTCACGAATGAGCGGGCAGAAGAGAGAACGTGGTCTGTGCGATTCACTCTGCGTTTAGCTGTGCAAGAAGCCGGTCATATAAAATAAAGAGAATAATATAAAACTACAAGCTATTCGGAATACAATTCATCCTATCACAATATCAGAAGTGGTTCTTACTCACAATGCCTGACACAGATTTAAATCAGTTCACGGTCGTTCAGTTGAAGACTTGGCTGAGTGCGCTCTTGCTACAAACCTCGGGCCCAAAAGCGGAATTGATGGCGCGTCTGCAGACCCTCTCACCGGAGATACGTGGTGATCCACCAAATAAGCCATCAATTCAGGGTGAGCAACCGCCAGAAGCCGAGACAGACGGAGCCGCATCTTTGCCGCTGGAACAACAATTGGTAAGCGCAGACGCATGGGAGGACTCTGATCCAGTGACGTCAGCAGTTGACGACATCCGCATGGAGCAGCTTTCTCTTGTGGACGTCGAAAGGGCCATGTTACAGAAAATTCGAGACGAGATCGAGGCAAATAAAACCGTGTTACAACGCATTCAATCGGAGATCGCTGACGTCACCAGGAACAAAACCAATCTTGCACAACAGATATACCATGACGTCATCGACAACAGCTTCGAGGAGTCCGGCAACCCTATCAATTGTGCTGACACCATCACCACTGTTAACGTTAACACCGAGGCTAACATCAACGGAGGCATCGATATCGATAAATCCAGTGCTGGAAGGGACATTGGAAACAGTGATGAACAACGTCAAGTCACAAACGTCAACAAACTGCTGGAATCTCCAACAACTTCGCTCACACTGGCAAAAGAAGTCACAATGGATTACGACGGCAATTTGTGCGCCCGTAACTGGGTAACACAACTACAAAATATAGCACAAGTGTACAAGTTGGACACCTTTGGTGTGCGAATGCTCCTTATTGCCAAACTCAAAGGAAAAGCTCAAATCTGGCTGCACGCAAACGCCACCCGGATTTTGGAGCCGACCGATCGCCTTTGTGAACAGCTGATCTTGACCTTTGGAGCCAAAATGACAAAAGGAGAGCTAAGAAACGCGTTCCAAAGCCGTCAGTGGCGTTCCGGAGAAAAGTTCGCTTCATACTTCGATGAAAAAATCATGTTGGCGAATGACATTAACATCGACAAGGAAGAGCTTTTGGAAAACATCATCGAAGGGATTCCAGCCGCAGGACTGCGCGACCAAGCGCGCATACAGTGTTTCTCCGAGCCAATGCAAATGCTAAAAGCCTTTGCAGGAATTCGTTTGCCTGAACGTAGGTTGGAAGCCAAGTCTTCGCAGCGCTCATCGGAAAAGATTGCAGCCACCAAGGATTTTCGCTGCGTAAATTGTAATTCTAAGGGACACTACGCCATAGACTGCCGCAAACCGAAAAGGGAGCCCGGTTCCTGCTACGCTTGTGGGGCATTTGGACACTTTGTGGGACAATGCCCGGAGCGCAAAAGCGCAAATACAAATAATTACGTAAGATGCATACATACAGTTCTGAAACCCCATTCATTTCAGCATGCCTCATAGACACGGGTAGCCCTATATCATTCGCAAAAACCAATATTATATCCTCTAAAATTAAAATGGAAATCGTTTCTGAAAACTACTTCGGGCTAAACAAAAGCCAACTGAAAATTTATGGAAGAATTTTGTGTTACATAATAAAAGAAAAATCAAAATGTTATTTTTACCCTTACATTGTGCCCACCGAGTCTATGAGCCATGAGGTTGTTCTTGGGAGGAATTTTATGGATGCTTGCAAATTAGAATTAGATTTAAGTGTTTTAAAAATGGTCACAATAGAGTCTGCGAATACTGAACATATTGTGAATGTGAATAATACCCTCAATCCTAATACCTGCAATTTAACACAAAATTTAAGTCTCAATCACGAACCGAAAAGTGCTATCGAAATTCCGAAGAATGCTATAATATATATATATTTAGTAAAACAGTTAGTCCTACAGTTAGTGAAACGGTTAGTCCTACAGTTAGTGAAACAGTTAGTCCTACAGTTAGTGAAAAAGTTAGTCCTACAGTTAGTGAAACAGTTAGTCCTAAAGTTAGTAAAACAGTTAGTAAAACAGTTAGTCCTACAGTTAGTGAAACAGTTAGTCCTAAAGTTAGTAAAACAGTTAGTAAAACAGTTAGTAAAACAGTTAGTCCTACAGTCAGTGAAACAGTTAGTCCTACAGTTAGTATAACGGTTAGTCCTACAGTTAGCAGCACATTTAGTGAAACAGTTAGAGATACAGCTGAAACAGTCGTTAAGACAGTCACAGATGCAGCGAGCCAAGCAGTTAGTGATACAGTTAGTAAGACGGTCAGTTATAAAGGAAATGGAACAATTAACAAGGTAGTTGGTAAGATAGTTTGTGATACAGGCAATAAAACTGGCAGCCCTATAGTTAGTGAATCAACGGTCCAACTGTTTCTAACCTTGTTAGTAATGGCGCTTTAGCAAACAACAAGAGCAAAAATGATATGACAATTGCAATACGGGAAATTATGAACATAAACTATATTGACAACGAGAGAGCCGATTACAATTGAAAGAGATAATTGAACACCATTACGTGAAGGTAGATAAACCGAAAGAACCGTTGATCAAAAGCGAAAAAAACTCAATTTAGAGAATTCAAAACCCTTTAGCTGTGCCCCACGACGACTCGCCTATGCAGAAAAAGAAAAGTTGCAAAAATTATTGGACGATTATTTAGAAAACGGAATAATACAGCCAAGCCAATCGGAATACGCTTCGCCTATAGTATTAGTAAAGAAAAAGACTGGTGACATAAGACTTTGTACAGATTTTAGAAAGCTTAACAAGGTTTTAATTAAAGACAATTATCCAATACCCCTAATCGATGACTTACTAGACAAATTAGTAAATAAGAAAGTATTTTCTAAACTTGATTTAAAAAACGGTTATTTTCACGTTTTCGTTAATAAGGAGTCAGTTAAGTACACTTCATTTGTGACACCGTTAGGTCAATTTGAATTTCTTAGAATGCCAATGGGTCTTAAAACTGCATCGGCAGTTTTTCAAAGATTCATAAATAAAATTTTCGACGATCTTATTAGAAACAATCAAGTGATTGTATACATGGACGACATAATGATAGCTAGCAAGGATTTTGATGAACATTTTCAGATTTTAAAAGAAGTATTCTTTAGACTTGCTAAAAATAAATTGGAACTACGAATGGATAAATGCGAGTTTCTCCAATCTAGTATTAAATATTTGGGTTTTATTATAAATGGCGAGGGCATTAGAGCAGACGACAAGGGAATAGAAGCAATCCAAAATTTTCCGTTACCAGACAAAACGCAATCTGTTCAAAGTTTTCTTGGTCTATGCTCATATTTTCGCAGATTCATTAAAGATTTTTCGACTTTAGCTAACGGTTTAGCTGTTATGATCTGTTAAGAAAAGACGAGAAATTCCATTTTGGAGAAAAAGAAATGAGCTGTTTTGTAATGCAGAAGAACAGAAGTTAGTAGAAGCACCAGTACTAGCCATATACAACTACAAGGACGAGGTAGAACTACACTGCGACGCCAGCTCTCTTGGCTTTGGCGCCGTACTACTTCAAAAGAAAGAAGACGGTAAACTGCACCCAATTTTTTATTTTTCCAAGCGCACAACTGTTGCCGAATCGAAATATCATAGCTTTGAATTTGAGACAATGGCCATTATTCACGCATTGCGTAGATTCAGAATATATCTATTTGGTAGACATTTCAAGATCATTACCGATTGTAACTCTCTCACATTAACGCTTAACAAGATCGAACTTAACCCGCGTATAGCTAGGTGGGCATTAGAGCTACAAAATTACGACTACGATTTGATACATCGGGAAGGCAACAAAATGCAACACGTGGACGCTCTTAGCAGATGTACAAACATCTTAGTGATAGAAACAAATTCATTTGAAGACAATCTGGTTATTTGCCAAGCCAAAGATCCAAAAATACAAGTGATAAAAAAATCAGTTAGAGGAAAATGAACACAAATTATTCGAGATGAGAAACGGAATAATTTATAGAAAAAGCAACGATGGCAGGTTATTGTTTTACGTACCTACAGACATGGAAGATCATATTCTTTTTAAGTACCACAATGAGATCGGTCACATAGGAAGAGACAAAATGTTAGATATAATTGGGAAAACTTATTGGTTTCCAAATGCCAGAGATAAATGTCTAAGCCATATCAATAACTGCTTAAAATGTATAGCATTTTCCCCCAAAATAGGAAAAGAATGATTCCTACATTCAATTCCAAAGGGCAGCAAACCCTTTGAACTTATCCACATTGATCATTATGGTCCAGTCGATTCGGGCAGGTCAAAGAAACACATATTTGTCGTCGTTGACGGGTTCACAAAGTTTGTACGTTTATATACAACAAAGACAACAAATACCCGGGAAGTTATCGTAGCCCTTAAGGATTATTTTAGAGCATATAGCAAGCCCAAATGCATAATTTCGGATAGAGGAAGCTGTTTCACGTCTAATGAGTTTGACGATTTTATGGCAGAGGTCGATGTTAAGCATATAAAGATAGCGACGGGATCGCCACAAGCAAACGGCCAGGTCGAAAGAATCAACAGAAGCCTAGGACCAATGATAGCAAAACTGACAGAACCAGAGAAAGGTATATACTGGGACTTAGTAATAGATAAAGTAGAACATGTATTGAACAACACATAGCACCGCAGTATTAGACAATGTCCAAGCAAAATGTTATTTGGTTTAGAAGAAAGAGGAAAAATAGTAGACGAGTTGAAAGAGAAATTAGAGGAATTGTACAGTGAACCGATAGACAGAGATTTGACAACCATTAGGATCGAAGCAGAAAAATGTCAAGAAAAAGCACAAGCCTACAACAAACTGCAATATGATAAGACAGCCAGAAAACCGTCGGAATATAGAAAGGAGATTACGTAATGGTCAAGAATTTCGATAGCACAGCGGGTGTATCTAGAAAACTAATTCCAAAGAACAAAGGACCCTATGTAATTTCGAAAGTATTAAGAAACAACAGATTCGTGTTAAGGGATGTAGAAGGATTTCAGGTATCACGCAACCCTTACCAAGGTGTTTGGAGCATTAACAACATTAAGCATTGGATAAAAAAAAAATATATAAAAAATGATAACAGTGCGTATTCGCATAAGAAAAAGTAAACCTATTGTGAAGTATATTTAAGCTAAAAATTCGAATAATTTTAATCTAAAAAAAAAATAAAAACGGTATTATATTTATAACCTACAGGGTTGCCCATATTCGACGGACCCATTGTTTTTTTTTTTTAAATCAAAGAAAAAAATAAAAATTTGGCGGTTGGCAATCTTAATCATTTAATTTGTTCCAAGTAGATTTGTTTACATCAATTTTTGAATATGATATCTTTCAAATGGCCGCCTCTGGCGTTGATGGCGTATTGTGCCCTTTTTGCAGCATTTTCCATCGTTTTCGCCAACATTTCGGCCGGAATAGCGGCTATTTCTTCACGAATGTTGTCCTTGAGCTCTTCTAGGGTCCTTGGCTTGTTAACGTAAACCTTTGACTTCAAATATCCCCACAAGAAGAAGTCAGGCGGCGTCAAATCGGGCGAACGCGGTGGCCAGTCCAAATCACCACTTTTCGACATCAAACGGCCCGGAAACAATTTCTTCAGAAAATCGATTGTTATGCGACTTGTGTGCGGTGGAGCGCCGTCTTGTTGAAACCAGAACTGCCTCATACGCTTTCGACGAATAATTGGCATCAAAAAATTGGTCATCATGTCGCGATAACGCTCCTGGTTGATGGTAACGCATGGCCATTTTCATTTTGGAAGAAAAACGGCCCAATGACCGTTTTCGAACTAACGCCGCACCAAACTGTGACTTTTTCGTCGTGAAGAGGCACTTCTTGAATCTTCTCAGGATTTTCAGTGGCGTAAATACGGCAATTTTGCTTATTTACGGTCCCATTCAATGTGAAATGGGCTTCATCGGACATGATAATTTTGTTCCAAAATTGATCGTCATCTTTGGCCATTTCGATGACTCTTTGGGCCCATTCCAATCGACGAGGCTTGTCCGTAAGCAACAATCTTTGCGTCAATTGAATTTTGTACGGGAACAAATGCAAATCAACGCGAATAATCCGTTGTAAAGTGGACGGAGCCATGCCCAACTGCTGAGAACAGCGTTTTTGGGATGTTCTTGGAGACCTCTCAACACTGGCTCGTACGGCAGCGATATTCTCGTCCGATCGCCTTGGTCGACTTTTATTTGGCCTCTTCGGATTAGAAAGAGCCTCACCAGTCGTAAATTTTTCGTATAAACGCTTAATGGTGTTCTTAGAAGGCGCACTTTTCACATTTTTTAATTTTTTTAAAGCACGTTGAGTTTTCACTATTGACTTGTTCTGTTGAATGTAAATTTCAACTATTTCAGAGCGCTCGCGTGGCGTGTATTGTTCCATGGTAAAAATCTGCTTGGACTGACGCTTCAAACGCGGTATGTCATTAAGCGATCTGGCATCTCTGTCAAAAGTTATGGCGTCGTCAGATGGGTCCGTCGAATATGGGCAACCCTGTATAATTGTAAAATTATAAAACTATTGTAAATTTTCACGGTGATCAGGAGATCATTCGGTCAGGATGGCCGAGTTGTGGTAGGACAACCACACACACACACACACACAACCACACATCTACACTCTTTCTTAGAATCACTGTACTTAAACGCTAAAGTTAACTGTAAACATAACTGTAAACCGTAAATATAATATAGTCATCACTCTCTAGCATTTACTTTAACTTAAGGCAGGCTTGCACCTTGTGAAGTCAAAATTTTTTTTTTTTTTTTTTGCAGTTTCGGATAGATACATGTTTCAATTTTACTCTCCTAAAATTTCAAGTCGAAATCTCTTGAATTACGAAAGTTATCGGCTGTTTGGTGGACAGGACATACATTGTTGCCATTATAGTGCAAATTTTCAAACGCGTTTTTCTCGAAACCATGTTTTCCGAGTTGGCGGAAGTCGTACAAGCCGCAAAAATTGAGCAATCGTCATGAAATTTTTTATACATGTTCCTCAGAAGTATGTGCATGGTATAGACTAGGATCTTTTGAAAATATTAAAAATTGTTTATTTAAAAAAATAATGAGTGACGAAAAAATGAGGAAAAAACCGATTTTTTTTCAAAAGCTCATAATTTTTGCATTTTTCATGTTTTTTCAATAATCCTAGTTCAAGCCATGCGAACAAGTGTACAGATTAAGAATATATTCGTTTTTTGCGTTTCAGATTATTTCTTAAAATTTCAAAAAAATCCGCCATGAGGACGAGTTTTTCGCGGACATGCCGTCATTGTTGGGTACTCCCCTCCCCCTTCGCTTGGATCGCACTCAAAAAAATTGTGTAGCTTCAATAAACTGTACCCTACAACTGGCTAAAATTTTATTTCCATACCTACCATACTTTCCAAGAAATAAATTCCAGAAAAAAATCATGTTTTGGGCGCCAACAAGGTGCAAGCCTGCCTTAAGATATAAAATGTATACACATATTCGTCCTGCTCTCACGAATGAGCGGGCAGAAGAGAGAACGTGGTCTGTGCGATTCACTCTGCGTTTAGCTGTGCCAGAAGCCGGTCATATAAAATAAAGAGAATAATATAAAACTACAAGCTATTCGGAATACAATTCATTCTATCACATTGGTTAATTCAATGCCCAAACGATTGCATGTAGTGGAACAAGGGAGACACTATATCATACTAAACATAATTAAATCAGTTATATTATAAATGTATATACAGGGTTGCCCATATTCGACGGACCCATGTTTTTTTTTTTTAAAATCAAAGAAAAAAATAAAAATTTGGCGGTTGGCAATCTTAATCATTTAATTTGTTCCAAGTAGATTTGTTTACATCAATTTTTGAATATGATATCTTTCAAATGGCCGCCTCTGGCGTTGATGGCGTATTGTGCCTTTTTGCAGCATTTTCCATCGTTTTCGCCAACATTTCGGCCGGAATAGCGGCTATTTCTTCACGAATGTTGTCCTTGAGCTCTTCTAGGGTCCTTGGCTTGTTAACGTAAACCTTTGACTTCAAATATAATAATTGGCATCACAAAAAGTGGACCGAGCCATGCCCAACTGCTGAGAACGGCGTTTTTGGGATGTTCTTGGGGACCTCTCAACACTGGCTCGTACGGCAGCGATATTCTCGTCCGATCGCCTTGGTCGACTTTTATTTGGCCTCTTCGGATTAGAAAGAGCCTCACCAGTCGTAAATTTTTCGTATAAACGCTTAATGGTGTTCTTAGAAGGCGCACTTTTCACATTTTTTAATTTTTTAAAAGCACGTTGAGTTTTCACAATTGACTTGTTCTGTTGAATGTAAATTTCAACTATTTCAGAGCGCTCGCCTGGCGTGTATTGTTCCATGGTAAAAATCTGCTTGGACTGACGCTTCAAACGCGGTATGTCATTAAGCGATCTGGCATCTCTGTCAAAAGTTATGGCGTCGTCAGATGGGTCCGTCGAATATGGGCAACCCTGTACAACTTTTTTCTTATAAACTCAATTTTGCACATTTATCAATTTTCTATGAACAATAATTTTAAGTTATTTTCTAAATATGAAACAAGGCTTCATTAAATATATTTCAAGCGCATTCATTTTGTACACATACTACCTACAAAAATACAAATTATATAAAAAGTAACATGAAAAAGTTAAACAACAAAAACTCGATGCACATATATCAGTTTTACTGAGATATATAAAACTGTTCATTGAAAACTAAGAATCAACGCACAGCCTAAACTAATTAAGTGACCCTATTAATAAAATTGTTTACCATTAATTCTTATAACACTAAACTGATTTGCTAAGATATATTTTGGCCACAAACATGGCCCCATTTTCTTTCAGTGGCAAAAAACCCCAATTTCTATAAAAATTCTGGACGCTAAGCGCGTTAATCAATCGATGCGATTTTTGGCCAAAATTTAGTCCTCTACATAATAAAGATTCTATTTAATTTAATATTGAATATTTTAATGTTTACTATTTTTTATCGATTTTTGAAAATCTAAGAATCTTCCTCATTTTTTTCCTAACGGCAAAAAAACACTGATCTAAGTCAATTAGCAATATGAAAATTTATCGAGGGAATCCTCATACTTTAAGGATTCATATGGTGGTTTTACTGAAGCTCTAGGTCAATTCTAAAAAAAGTTACATTAGCCCAAAGTAGGAATAATAATTCCAACAAATTATACACAAGCATTGAACACCGAATGCATTCTCTCGCACTGTCTCTCTCTCTCTCTGACTCTGTTTACTACAATAATTGAGCGGCGGCTGATCTTGATTTCTTTTTAAAACTTAAAATTAAAAACTTAAAGCTAAATTAAACTTAACAATAAATTAAAATTAAATTATACCAGCAACACACACGAATAGACCCCGTCAAAGCGTTCAAGCCACTGGGAATCAACGCACAGCCAAAACCACTGGTTAACAATATTATTATGCATTTTTATTACATTCTTATAACTTTAAACTGATTTATTGATGCTCCCCAAGTGGCCCCAAACGCTTCCAATTGGAAAAAAGGTCAATTTTCCTTTCAAAAATTCTGGACGCTAAACCAATCGAATCCGTGTTTTCGCCCAAAAATAGTTTAAGACATTATAAATGTTTAAAAAATTTGACCGCTTAGATTTAAGGCTTTTTACTATTTTTAACAACCGTTCTAAAATTACAATTTAGCCAAAAATATCTCCAAACGTAGAAAAATTACACTTCTAAACTGAGTATCAAAAATGTCTTCGGTAAAGTTTTTCCTTAAGCTTCAACGATTCATTTGATGGTTATCTTCTAAACAAAGAAACTAAGCAAAAAGTCGATCAAATCTAATTTTTTCTGTATAATTGTACAATTATAAAACTATTGTAAATTTTCACGGTGATCAGGAGATCATTCGGTCAGGATGGCCGAGTTGTGGTAGGACAACCACACACACACACACACACAACCACACATCTACACTCTTTCTTAGAATCACTGTACTTAAACGCTAAAGTTAACTGTAAACATAACTGTAAACCGTAAATATAATATAGTCATCACTCTCTAGCATTTACTTTAACTTAAGATATAAAATGTATACACATATTCGTCCTGCTCTCACGAATGAGCGGGCAGAAGAGAGAACGTGGTCTGTGCGATTCACTCTGCGTTTAGCTGTGCCAGAAGCCGGTCATATAAAATAAAGAGAATAATATAAAACTACAAGCTATTCGGAATACAATTCATCCTATCACATTGGTTAATTCAATGCCCAAACGATTGCATGTAGTGGAACAAGGGAGACACTATATCATACTAAACATAATTAAATCAGTTATATTATAAATGTATATACAGGGTTGCCCATATTCGACGGACCCAATTTTTTTTTTTAAAAATCAAAGAAAAAATAAAAATTTGGCGGTTGGCAATCTTAATTATTTAATTTGTTCCAAGTAGATTTGTTTACATCAATTTTTGAATATGATATCTTTCAAATGGCCGCCTCTGGCGTTGATGGCGTATTGTGCCCTTTTTGCAGCATTTTCCATCGTTTTCGCCAACATTTCGGCCGGAATAGCGGCTATTTCTTCACGAATGTTGTCCTTGAGCTCTTCTAGGGTCCTTGGCTTGTTAACGTAAACCTTTGACTTCAAATATCCCCACAAGAAGAAGTCAGGCGGCGTCAAATCGGGCGAACGCGGTGGCCAGTCCAAATCACCACTTTTCGACATCAAACGGCCCGGAAACAATTTCTTCAGAAAATCGATTGTTATGCGACTTGTGTGCGGTGGAGCGCCGTCTTGTTGAAACCAGAACTGCCTCATACGCTTTCGACGAATAATTGGCATCACAAAAAGTGGACCGAGCCATGCCCAACTGCTGAGAACGGCGTTTTTGGGATGTTCTTGGGGACCTCTCAACACTGGCTCGTACGGCAGCGATATTCTCGTCCGATCGCCTTGGTCGACTTTTATTTGGCCTCTTCGGATTAGAAAGAGCCTCACCAGTCGTAAATTTTTCGTATAAACGCTTAATGGTGTTCTTAGAAGGCGCACTTTTCACATTTTTTAATTTTTTAAAAGCACGTTGAGTTTTCACAATTGACTTGTTCTGTTGAATGTAAATTTCAACTATTTCAGAGCGCTCGCCTGGCGTGTATTGTTCCATGGTAAAAATCTGCTTGGACTGACGCTTCAAACGCGGTATGTCATTAAGCGATCTGGCATCTCTGACAAAAGTTATGGCGTCGTCAGATGGGTCCGTCGAATATGGGCAACCCTGTACAACTTTTTTCTTATAAACTCAATTTTGCACATTTATCAATTTTCTATGAACAATAATTTTAAGTTATTTTCTAAATATGAAACAAGGCTTCATTAAATATATTTCAAGCGCATTCATTTTGTACACATACTACCTACAAAAATACAAATTATATAAAAAGTAACATGAAAAAGTTAAACAACAAAAACTCGATGCACATATATCAGTTTTACTGAGATATATAAAACTGTTCATTGAAAACTAAGAATCAACGCACAGCCTAAACTAATTAAGTGACCCTATTAATAAAATTGTTTACCATTAATTCTTATAACACTAAACTGATTTGCTAAGATATATTTTGGCCACAAACATGGCCCCATTTTCTTTCAGTGGCAAAAAACCCCCAATTTCTATAAAAAATTCTGGACGCTAAGCGCGTTAATCAATCGATTCGATTTTTGGCCAAAATTTAGTCCTCTACATAATAAAGATTCTATTTAATTTAATATTGAATATTTTAATGTTTACTATTTTTTATCGATTTTTGAAAATCTAAGAATCTTCCTCATTTTTTCCTAACGGCAAAAAAACACTGATCTAAGTCAATTAGCAATATGAAAATTTATCGAGGGAATCCTCATACTTTAAGGATTCATATGGTGGTTTTACTGAAGCTCTAGGTCAATTCTAAAAAAAGTTACATTAGCCCAAAGTAGGTATAATAATTCCAACAAATTATACACAAGCATTGAACACCGAATGCATTCTCTCGCACTGTCTCTCTCTCTCTGACTCTGTTTACTACAATAATTGAGCGGCGGCTGATCTTGATTTCTTTTTAAAACTTAAAATTAAAAACTTAAAGCTAAATTAAACTTAACAATAAATTAAAATTAAATTATACCAGCAACACACACGAATAGACCCCGTCAAAGCGTTCAAGCCACTGGGAATCAACGCACAGCCAAAACCACTGGTTAACAATATTAATATGCATTTTTATTACATTCTTATAACTTTAAACTGATTTATTGATGCTCCCCAAGTGGCCCCAAACGCTTCCAATTGGAAAAAAGGTCAATTTTCCTTTCAAAAATTCTGGACGCTAAACCAATCGAATCCGTGTTTTCGCCCAAAAATAGTTTAAGACATTATAAATGTTTAAAAAATTTGACCGCTTAGATTTAAGGCTTTTTACTATTTTTAACAACCGTTCTAAAATTACAATTTAGCCAAAAATATCTCCAAACGTAGAAAAAATTACACTTCTAAACTGAGTATCAAAAATGTCTTCGGTAAAGTTTTTCCTTAAGCTTCAACGATTCATTTGATGGTTATCTTCTAAACAAAGAAACTAAGCAAAAAGTCGATCAAATCTAATTTTTTCTGTATAATTGTACAATTATAAAACTATTGTAAATTTTCACGGTGATCAGGAGATCATTCGGTCAGGATGGCCGAGTTGTGGTAGGACAACCACACACACACACACACACAACCACACATCTACACTCTTTCTTAGAATCACTGTACTTAAACGCTAAAGTTAACTGTAAACATAACTGTAAACCGTAAATATAATATAGTCATCACTCTCTAGCATTTACTTTAACTTAAGATATAAAATGTATACACATATTCGTCCTGCTCTCACGAATGAGCGGGCAGAAGAGAGAACGTGGTCTGTGCGATTCACTCTGCGTTTAGCTGTGCCAGAAGCCGGTCATATAAAATAAAGAGAATAATATAAAACTACAAGCTATTCGGAATACAATTCATCCTATCACATTGGTTAATTCAATGCCCAAACGATTGCATGTAGTGGAACAAGGGAGACACTATATCATACTAAACATAATTAAATCAGTTATATTATAAATGTATATACAGGGTTGCCCATATTCGACGGACCCATGTTTTTTTTTTTTAAAAATCAAAGAAAAAAATAAAAATTTGGCGGTTGGCAATCTTAATTATTTAATTTGTTCCAAGTAGATTTGTTTACATCAATTTTTGAATATGATATCTTTCAAATGGCCGCCTCTGGCGTTGATGGCGTATTGTGCCCTTTTTGCAGCATTTTCCATCGTTTTCGCCAACATTTCGGCCGGAATAGCGGCTATTTCTTCACGAATGTTGTCCTTGAGCTCTTCTAGGGTCCTTGGCTTGTTAACGTAAACCTTTGACTTCAAATATCCCCACAAGAAGAAGTCAGGCGGCGTCAAATCGGGCGAACGCGGTGGCCAGTCCAAATCACCACTTTTCGACATCAAACGGCCCGGAAACAATTTCTTCAGAAAATCGATTGTTATGCGACTTGTGTGCGGTGGAGCGCCGTCTTGTTGAAACCAGAACTGCCTCATACGCTTTCGACGAATAATTGGCATCACAAAAAGTGGACCGAGCCATGCCCAACTGCTGAGAACGGCGTTTTTGGGATGTTCTTGGGGACCTCTCAACACTGGCTCGTACGGCAGCGATATTCTCGTCCGATCGCCTTGGTCGACTTTTATTTGGCCTCTTCGGATTAGAAAGAGCCTCACCAGTCGTAAATTTTTCGTATAAACGCTTAATGGTGTTCTTAGAAGGCGCACTTTTCACATTTTTTAATTTTTTAAAAAGCACGTTGAGTTTTCACAATTGACTTGTTCTGTTGAATGTAAATTTCAACTATTTCAGAGCGCTCGCCTGGCGTGTATTGTTCCATGGTAAAAATCTGCTTGGACTGACGCTTCAAACGCGGTATGTCATTAAGCGATCTGGCATCTCTGACAAAAGTTATGGCGTCGTCAGATGGGTCCGTCGAATATGGGCAACCCTGTACAACTTTTTTCTTATAAACTCAATTTTGCACATTTATCAATTTTCTATGAACAATAATTTTAAGTTATTTTCTAAATATGAAACAAGGCTTCATTAAATATATTTCAAGCGCATTCATTTTGTACACATACTACCTACAAAAATACAAATTATATAAAAAGTAACATGAAAAAGTTAAACAACAAAAACTCGATGCACATATATCAGTTTTACTGAGATATATAAAACTGTTCATTGAAAACTAAGAATCAACGCACAGCCTAAACTAATTAAGTGACCCTATTAATAAAATTGTTTACCATTAATTCTTATAACACTAAACTGATTTGCTAAGATATATTTTGGCCACAAACATGGCCCCATTTTCTTTCAGTGGCAAAAAACCCCCAATTTCTATAAAAATTCTGGACGCTAAGCGCGTTAATCAATCGATTCGATTTTTGGCCAAAATTTAGTCCTCTACATAATAAAGATTCTATTTAATTTAATATTGAATATTTTAATGTTTACTATTTTTTATCGATTTTTGAAAATCTAAGAATCTTCCTCATTTTTTCCTAACGGCAAAAAAACACTGATCTAAGTCAATTAGCAATATGAAAATTTATCGAGGGAATCCTCATACTTTAAGGATTCATATGGTGGTTTTACTGAAGCTCTAGGTCAATTCTAAAAAAAGTTACATTAGCCCAAAGTAGGTATAATAATTCCAACAAATTATACACAAGCATTGAACACCGAATGCATTCTCTCGCACTGTCTCTCTCTCTCTCTGACTCTGTTTACTACAATAATTGAGCGGCGGCTGATCTTGATTTCTTTTTAAAACTTAAAATTAAAAACTTAAAGCTAAATTAAACTTAACAATAAATTAAAATTAAATTATACCAGCAACACACACGAATAGACCCCGTCAAAGCGTTCAAGCCACTGGGAATCAACGCACAGCCAAAACCACTGGTTAACAATATTAATATGCATTTTTATTACATTCTTATAACTTTAAACTGATTTATTGATGCTTCCCAAGTGGCCCCAAACGCTTCCAATTGGAAAAAAGGTCAATTTTCCTTTCAAAAATTCTGGACGCTAAACCAATCGAATCCGTGTTTTCGCCCAAAAATAGTTTAAGACATTATAAATGTTTAAAAAATTTGACCGCTTAGATTTAAGGCTTTTTACTATTTTTAACAACCGTTCTAAAATTACAATTTAGCCAAAAATATCTCCAAACGTAGAAAAATTACACTTCTAAACTGAGTATCAAAAATGTCTTCGGTAAAGTTTTTCCTTAAGCTTCAACGATTCATTTGATGGTTATCTTCTAAACAAAGAAACTAAGCAAAAAGTCGATCAAATCTAATTTTTTCTGTATAATTGTACAATTATAAAACTATTGTAAATTTTCACGGTGATCAGGAGATCATTCGGTCAGGATGGCCGAGTTGTGGTAGGACAACCACACACACACACACACACAACCACACATCTACACTCTTTCTTAGAATCACTGTACTTAAACGCTAAAGTTAACTGTAAACATAACTGTAAACCGTAAATATAATATAGTCATCACTCTCTAGCATTTACTTTAACTTAAGATATAAAATGTATACACATATTCGTCCTGCTCTCACGAATGAGCGGGCAGAAGAGAGAACGTGGTCTGTGCGATTCACTCTGCGTTTAGCTGTGCCAGAAGCCGGTCATATAAAATAAAGAGAATAATATAAAACTACAAGCTATTCGGAATACAATTCATCCTATCACATTGGTTAATTCAATGCCCAAACGATTGCATGTAGTGGAACAAGGGAGACACTATATCATACTAAACATAATTAAATCAGTTATATTATAAATGTATATACAGGGTTGCCCATATTCGACGGACCCATGTTTTTTTTAAAAATCAAAGAAAAAAATAAAAATTTGGCGGTTGGCAATCTTAATTATTTAATTTGTTCCAAGTAGATTTGTTTACATCAATTTTTGAATATGATATCTTTCAAATGGCCGCCTCTGGCGTTGATGGCGTATTGTGCCCTTTTTGCAGCATTTTCCATCGTTTTCGCCAACATTTCGGCCGGAATAGCGGCTATTTCTTCACGAATGTTGTCCTTGAGCTCTTCTAGGGTCCTTGGCTTGTTAACGTAAACCTTTGACTTCAAATATCCCCACAAGAAGAAGTCAGGCGGCGTCAAATCGGGCGAACGCGGTGGCCAGTCCAAATCACCACTTTTCGACATCAAACGGCCCGGAAACAATTTCTTCAGAAAATCGATTGTTATGCGACTTGTGTGCGGTGGAGCGCCGTCTTGTTGAAACCAGAACTGCCTCATACGCTTTCGACGAATAATTGGCATCACAAAAAGTGGACCGAGCCATGCCCAACTGCTGAGAACGGCGTTTTTGGGATGTTCTTGGGGACCTCTCAACACTGGCTCGTACGGCAGCGATATTCTCGTCCGATCGCCTTGGTCGACTTTTTATTTGGCCTCTTCGGATTAGAAAGAGCCTCACCAGTCGTAAATTTTTCGTATAAACGCTTAATGGTGTTCTTAGAAGGCGCACTTTTCACATTTTTTAATTTTTTAAAAGCACGTTGAGTTTTCACAATTGACTTGTTCTGTTGAATGTAAATTTCAACTATTTCAGAGCGCTCGCCTGGCGTGTATTGTTCCATGGTAAAAATCTGCTTGGACTGACGCTTCAAACGCGGTATGTCATTAAGCGATCTGGCATCTCTGTCAAAAGTTATGGCGTCGTCAGATGGGTCCGTCGAATATGGGCAACCCTGTACAACTTTTTTCTTATAAACTCAATTTTGCACATTTATCAATTTTCTATGAACAATAATTTTAAGTTATTTTCTAAATATGAAACAAGGCTTCATTAAATATATTTCAAGCGCATTCATTTTGTACACATACTACCTACAAAAATACAAATTATATAAAAAGTAACATGAAAAAGTTAAACAACAAAAACTCGATGCACATATATCAGTTTTACTGAGATATATAAAACTGTTCATTGAAAACTAAGAATCAACGCACAGCCTAAACTAATTAAGTGACCCTATTAATAAAATTGTTTACCATTAATTCTTATAACACTAAACTGATTTGCTAAGATATATTTTGGCCACAAACATGGCCCCATTTTCTTTCAGTGGCAAAAAACCCCAATTTCTATAAAAATTCTGGACGCTAAGCGCGTTAATCAATCGATTCGATTTTTGGCCAAAATTTAGTCCTCTACATAATAAAGATTCTATTTAATTTAATATTGAATATTTTAATGTTTACTATTTTTATCGATTTTTGAAAATCTAAGAATCTTCCTCATTTTTTCCTAACGGCAAAAAAACACTGATCTAAGTCAATTAGCAATATGAAAATTTATCGAGGGAATCCTCATACTTTAAGGATTCATATGGTGGTTTTACTGAAGCTCTAGGTCAATTCTAAAAAAGTTACATTAGCCCAAAGTAGGTATAATAATTCCAACAAATTATACACAAGCATTGAACACCGAATGCATTCTCTCGCACTGTCTCTCTCTCTCTGACTCTGTTTACTACAATAATTGAGCGGCGGCTGATCTTGATTTCTTTTTAAAACTTAAAATTAAAAACTTAAAGCTAAATTAAACTTAACAATAAATTAAAATTAAATTATACCAGCAACACACACGAATAGACCCCGTCAAAGCGTTCAAGCCACTGGGAATCAACGCACAGCCAAAACCACTGGTTAACAATATTAATATGCATTTTTATTACATTCTTATAACTTTAAACTGATTTATTGATGCTCCCAAGTGGCCCCAAACGCTTCCAATTGGAAAAAAGGTCAATTTTCCTTTCAAAAATTCTGGACGCTAAACCAATCGAATCCGTGTTTTCGCCCAAAAATAGTTTAAGACATTATAAATGTTTAAAAAATTTGACCGCTTAGATTTAAGGCTTTTTACTATTTTTAACAACCGTTCTAAAATTACAATTTAGCCAAAAATATCTCCAAACGTAGAAAAATTACACTTCTAAACTGAGTATCAAAAATGTCTTCGGTAAAGTTTTTCCTTAAGCTTCAACGATTCATTTGATGGTTATCTTCTAAACAAAGAAACTAAGCAAAAAGTCGATCAAATCTAATTTTTTCTGTATAATTGTACAATTATAAAACTATTGTAAATTTTCACGGTGATCAGGAGATCATTCGGTCAGGATGGCCGAGTTGTGGTAGGACAACCACACACACACACACACACAACCACACATCTACACTCTTTCTTAGAATCACTGTACTTAAACGCTAAAGTTAACTGTAAACATAACTGTAAACCGTAAATATAATATAGTCATCACTCTCTAGCATTTACTTTAACTTAAGATATAAAATGTATACACATATTCGTCCTGCTCTCACGAATGAGCGGGCAGAAGAGAGAACGTGGTCTGTGCGATTCACTCTGCGTTTAGCTGTGCCAGAAGCCGGTCATATAAAATAAAGAGAATAATATAAAACTACAAGCTATTCGGAATACAATTCATCCTATCACATTGGTTAATTCAATGCCCAAACGATTGCATGTAGTGGAACAAGGGAGACACTATATCATACTAAACATAATTAAATCAGTTATATTATAAATGTATATACAGGGTTGCCCATATTCGACGGACCCATGTTTTTTTTTTAAAAATCAAAGAAAAAAATAAAAATTTGGCGGTTGGCAATCTTAATTATTTAATTTGTTCCAAGTAGATTTGTTTACATCAATTTTTGAATATGATATCTTTCAAATGGCCGCCTCTGGCGTTGATGGCGTATTGTGCCCTTTTTGCAGCATTTTCCATCGTTTTCGCCAACATTTCGGCCGGAATAGCGGCTATTTCTTCACGAATGTTGTCCTTGAGCTCTTCTAGGGTCCTTGGCTTGTTAACGTAAACCTTTGACTTCAAATATCCCCACAAGAAGAAGTCAGGCGGCGTCAAATCGGGCGAACGCGGTGGCCAGTCCAAATCACCACTTTTCGACATCAAACGGCCCGGAAACAATTTCTTCAGAAAATCGATTGTTATGCGACTTGTGTGCGGTGGAGCGCCGTCTTGTTGAAACCAGAACTGCCTCATACGCTTTCGACGAATAATTGGCATCACAAAAAGTGGACCGAGCCATGCCCAACTGCTGAGAACGGCGTTTTTGGGATGTTCTTGGGGACCTCTCAACACTGGCTCGTACGGCAGCGATATTCTCGTCCGATCGCCTTGGTCGACTTTTATTTGGCCTCTTCGGATTAGAAAGAGCCTCACCAGTCGTAAATTTTTCGTATAAACGCTTAATGGTGTTCTTAGAAGGCGCACTTTTCACATTTTTTAATTTTTTAAAAGCACGTTGAGTTTTCACAATTGACTTGTTCTGTTGAATGTAAATTTCAACTATTTCAGAGCGCTCGCGTGGCGTGTATTGTTCCATGGTAAAAATCTGCTTGGACTGACGCTTCAAACGCGGTATGTCATTAAGCGATCTGGCATCTCTGTCAAAAGTTATGGCGTCGTCAGATGGGTCCGTCGAATATGGGCAACCCTGTACAACTTTTTTCTTATAAACTCAATTTTGCACATTTATCAATTTTCTATGAACAATAATTTTAAGTTATTTTCTAAATATGAAACAAGGCTTCATTAAATATATTTCAAGCGCATTCATTTTGTACACATACTACCTACAAAAATACAAATTATATAAAAAGTAACATGAAAAAGTTAAACAACAAAAACTCGATGCACATATATCAGTTTTACTGAGATATATAAAACTGTTCATTGAAAACTAAGAATCAACGCACAGCCTAAACTAATTAAGTGACCCTATTAATAAAATTGTTTACCATTAATTCTTATAACACTAAACTGATTTGCTAAGATATATTTTGGCCACAAACATGGCCCCATTTTCTTTCAGTGGCAAAAAACCCCAATTTCTATAAAAAATTCTGGACGCTAAGCGCGTTAATCAATCGATGCGATTTTTGGCCAAAATTTAGTCCTCTACATAATAAAGATTCTATTTAATTTAATATTGAATATTTTAATGTTTACTATTTTTTATCGATTTTTGAAAATCTAAGAATCTTCCTCATTTTTTCCTAACGGCAAAAAAACACTGATCTAAGTCAATTAGCAATATGAAAATTTATCGAGGGAATCCTCATACTTTAAGGATTCATATGGTGGTTTTACTGAAGCTCTAGGTCAATTCTAAAAAAAGTTACATTAGCCCAAAGTAGGTATAATAATTCCAACAAATTATACACAAGCATTGAACACCGAATGCATTCTCTCGCACTGTCTCTCTCTCTCTGACTCTGTTTACTACAATAATTGAGCGGCGGCTGATCTTGATTTCTTTTTAAAACTTAAAATTAAAAACTTAAAGCTAAATTAAACTTAGCAATAAATTAAAATTAAATTATACCAGCAACACACACGAATAGACCCCGTCAAAGCGTTCAAGCCACTGGGAATCAACGCACAGCCAAAACCACTGGTTAACAATATTAATATGCATTTTTATTACATTCTTATAACTTTAAACTGATTTATTGATGCTCCCCAAGTGGCCCCAAACGCTTCCAATTGGAAAAAGGGGTCAATTTTCCTTTCAAAAATTCTGGACGCTAAACCAATCGAATCCGTGTTTTCGCCCAAAAATAGTTTAAGACATTATAAATGTTTAAAAAATTTGACCGCTTAGATTTAAGGCTTTTACTATTTTTAACAACCGTTCTAAAATTACAATTTAGCCAAAAATATCTCCAAACGTAGAAAAATTACACTTCTAAACTGAGTATCAAAAATGTCTTCGGTAAAGTTTTTCCTTAAGCTTCAACGATTCATTTGATGGTTATCTTCTAAACAAAGAAACTAAGCAAAAAGTCGATCAAATCTAATTTTTTCTGTATAATTGTACAATTATAAAACTATTGTAAATTTTCACGGTGATCAGGAGATCATTCGGTCAGGATGGCCGAGTTGTGGTAGGACAACCACACACACACACACACACAACCACACATCTACACTCTTTCTTAGAATCACTGTACTTAAACGCTAAAGTTAACTGTAAACATAACTGTAAACCGTAAATATAATATAGTCATCACTCTCTAGCATTTACTTTAACTTAAGATATAAAATGTATACACATATTCGTCCTGCTCTCACGAATGAGCGGGCAGAAGAGAGAACGTGGTCTGTGCGATTCACTCTGCGTTTAGCTGTGCCAGAAGCCGGTCATATAAAATAAAGAGAATAATATAAAACTACAAGCTATTCGGAATACAATTCATCCTATCACATTGGTTAATTCAATGCCCAAACGTTATTGCATGAGTGGAAGTGGGGAGACAGGGAGACCCTATATCATACTAAACATAATTAAATCAGTTATATTATAAATGTATATCTTTAAAAAACTGTTTGTGCATATCATTTCGCCTGTGTAAGTGCGCTTAATAATTAAAATATTACAAGCTGTTCAATCCTATCGGCTGCCAGAAAATTGCTGATGACGACGCGTATGTCTACTTAAGTGTTAATGATGTACAACTTTTTTCTTATAAACTCAATTTTGCACATTTATCAATTTTCTATGAACAATAATTTTAAGTTATTTTCTAAATATGAAACAAGGCTTCATTAAATATATTTCAAGCGCATTCATTTTGTACACATACTACCTACAAAAATAAAAATTATATAAAAAGTAACATGAAAAAGTTAAACAACAAAAACTCGATGCACATATATCAGTTTTACTGAGATATATAAAACTGTTCATTGAAAACTAAGAATCAACGCACAGCCTAAACTAATTAAGTGACCCTATTAATAAAATTGTTTACCATTAATTCTTATAACACTAAACTGATTTGCTAAGATATATTTTGGCCACAAACATGGCCCCATTTTCTTTCAGTGGCAAAAAACCCCCAATTTCTATAAAAAATTCTGGACGCTAAGCGCGTTAATCAATCGATGCGATTTTTGGCCAAAATTTAGTCCTCTACATAATAAAGATTCTATTTAATTTAATATTGAATATTTTAATGTTTACTATTTTTTATCGATTTTTGAAAATCTAAGAATCTTCCTCATTTTTTCCTAACGGCAAAAAAACACTGATCTAAGTCAATTAGCAATATGAAAATTTATCGAGGGAATCCTCATACTTTAAGGATTCATATGGTGGTTTTACTGAAGCTCTAGGTCAATTCTAAAAAAGTTACATTAGCCCAAAGTAGGAATAATAATTCCAACAAATTATACACAAGCATTGAACACCGAATGCATTCTCTCGCACTGTCTCTCTCTCTCTGACTCTGTTTACTACAATAATTGAGCGGCGGCTGATCTTGATTTCTTTTTAAAACTTAAAATTAAAAACTTAAAGCTAAATTAAACTTAACAATAAATTAAAATTAAATTATACCAGCAACACACACGAATAGACCTCGTCAAAGCGTTCAAGCCACTGGGAATCAACGCACAGCCAAAACCACTGGTTAACAATATTAATATGCATTTTTATTACATTCTTATAACTTTAAACTGATTTATTGATGCTCCCCAAGTGGCCCCAAACGCTTCCAATTGGAAAAAAGGTCAATTTTCCTTTCAAAAATTCTGGACGCTAAACCAATCGAATCCGTGTTTTCGCCCAAAAATAGTTTAAGACATTATAAATGTTTAAAAAATTTGACCGCTTAGATTTAAGGCTTTTTACTATTTTTAACAACCGTTCTAAAATTACAATTTAGCCAAAAATATCTCCAAACGTAGAAAAATTACACTTCTAAACTGAGTATCAAAAATGTCTTCGGTAAAGTTTTTCCTTAAGCTTCAACGATTCATTTGATGGCTATCTTCTAAACAAAGAAACTAAGCAAAAAGTCGATCAAATCTAATTTTTTCTGTATAATTGTACAATTATAAAACTATTGTAAATTTTCACGGTGATCAGGAGATCATTCGGTCAGGATGGCCGAGTTGTGGTAGGACAACCACACACACACACACACACAACCACACATCTACACTCTTTCTTAGAATCACTGTACTTAAACGCTAAAGTTAACTGTAAACATAACTGTAAACCGTAAATATAATATAGTCATCACTCTCTAGCATTTACTTTAACTTAAGATATAAAATGTATACACATATTCGTCCTGCTCTCACGAATGAGCGGGCAGAAGAGAGAACGTGGTCTGTGCGATTCACTCTGCGTTTAGCTGTGCCAGAAGCTGGTCATATAAAATAAAGAGAATAATATAAAACTACAAGCTATTCGGAATACAATTCATCCTATCACATTGGTTAATTCAATGCCCAAACGATTGCATGTAGTGGAACAAGGGAGACACTATATCATACTAAACATAATTAAATCAGTTATATTATAAATGTATATACAACTTTTTTCTTATAAACTCAATTTTGCACATTTATCAATTTTCTATGAACAATAATTTTAAGTTATTTTCTAAATATAAAACAAGGCTTCATTAAATATATTTCAAGCGCATTCATTTTGTACACATACTACCTACAAAAATAACAGGACGGAAAATTCGGCAAGCCGAAGTTTTAATACCCTTGCAGACTTTGCCGAAATTGCTAAAACTGAAAAAGTAGCGATAGGAATAAGGTATACATAAATAAACTAGATTTGCGTCGTTTGATGTCAATTGCTTTTATACTGCAAAAATGTCATATAAAATAGAAAAAAGAGGAATTTCAGCCTTTAACTATTTTTCCTACGGAAGCTATAAGAAATAGACGTCCGATCGGCAAGGCTTTTACCTAATCAAGATATGCGTAAATAAATAAAACTTGGAAAAATTTATTCAATAGTGAAAAATTCAGAAAACCAACAAATTTGGACCGATTTCACCGAATTGTTCCTATGGGAGCTATAGGATATAGACGTCCGATCGCCAAGCGCTTTTACCCTGATCAAGGTATGCATAAAAAAATAAGATTTGGAAAGATTTATGTTAAATGCTTTTACACTGCGCGAAATATCTTCCATTCTTGAAAGTTATATCCGATTGTTCCTATGGGAGCTATAGGATATAGACGTCCGATCAGCCACGGCTTTTACCTTGATGAAGGAATCGTAAAAAATACGATTTGAAAAATTTATAGATTTATTAGCTTTTACACAGCGCGAAATATTCTGAAAAACATCAAATTTGGACCGATTTTACCCTATTGTTCCTATGGGAGCTATAGGATATAGACGTCCGATCGCCACGCGCTTTTACCCTGATCAAGGTATGCATAAAAAAATACGATTTGGAAAGATTCATGTCAAAAGCTTTTTACACTGCGCGAAATATCAAGATTCTGGCAAGATTTATATTTTCCTATGGAATATAGGATTTAGATGTCGTCTACGATTTTCAAACTTGATCTGCGTACACATTTTTAGGACAAATCTGAAAGTTTCAGATCGCTAGCTTTTAAACTGAGCTCGCAAACGGTATTGAAACAGACGGACAGACGGACAGACGGACAGACGGACAGACGGACATGGCTATATCGACTCAGGAGGTGATCCTGATCAAGAATATATATACTTTATAGGGTCGGAAACGTCTCCTTCACTGCGTTACAAACTTCTGACCAAAATTATAATACCCTCTGCAAGGGTATAAAAATTATATAAAAAGTAACATGAAAAAGTTAAACAACAAAAACTCGATGCACATATATCAGTTCTACTGAGATATATAAAACTGTTCATTGAAAACTAAGAAATAACGCACAGCCTAAACTAATTAAGTGACCCTATTAATAAAATTGTTTACCATTAATTCTTATAACACTAAACTGATTTGCTAAGATATATTTTGGCACAAACATGGCCCCATTTTCTTTCAGTGGCAAAAACCCCAATTTCTATAAAAAATTCTGGACGCTAAGCGCGTTAATCAATCGATGCGATTTTTGGCCAAAATTTCTCTTTAATAATAAAGATTCTATTTAATTTAATATTGAATATTTTAATGTTAACTATTTTTTATCGATTTTTGAAAACTCTAACAATCTTCCTCATTTTTTCCTAACGGCAAAAAAACACTTATCTAAGTCAATTAGCAATATGAAAATTTATCGAGGGAATCCTGATACTTTAAGGATTCATATGGTGGTTTTACTGAAGCTCTAGGTCAATTCTAAAAAAAGTGACTTTAGCCCAAAGTAGGAATAATAATTCCAACAAATTATACACAATCATTGATCACCGATTGCATTCTCTCGCACTGTCTCTCCCTCCTCTTTGACTCTGTGTACTACAATAATTGACCGGCGGCTGATTTTGATTTCTTTTTAAAACTTAAAATTAAAAACATAAAACTAAATTAAACTTAACAATAAATTAAAATTAAATTATGCCAGCAACACACACAAATAAACCCTTTCTAAGCTTTATTTTCGTGAAAAGGGCAGGGGGCAGTCATCATCTATATATATAAAACTGTTCATTGAAAACTAAGAATAAACGCACAGCCTAAACTAATTAAATGACCCTATTACAATTTTTTACCATACAACAACACTCAATTGATTTGCTAAGATATATTTTGGCCACAAACATGGCCCCATTTTCTTTCAGTGGCAAAAAACCCCCAATTTCTATAAAAAATTTTAGACGCTAAACGCGTTAATCAATCGATGCGATTTTTGGCCATTTCATTAGATTAGCCTAAAGTAGGAATAATAATTCCAACAAATTATACACAAGCATTGAACACCGAATGCATTCTCTCGCACTGTCTCTCTCTCTCTCTGACTCTGTTTACTACAATAATTGAGCGGCGGCTGATCTTGATTTCTTTTTAAAACTTAAAATTAAAAACTTAAAGCTAAATTAAACTTAACAATAAATTAAAATTAATTTATCCCAGCAACACACACGAATAAACCCCGTCAAAGCGTTCAAGCCACTGGGAATCAACGCACAGCCAAAACCACTGGTTAACAATATTAATATGCATTTTTATTACATTCTTATAACTTTAAACTGATTTATTGATGCGCCCCAAACGCTTCCAATTGGAAAAAAGGTCAATTTTCCTTTCAAAAATTCTGGACGCTAAACCAATCGAATCCGTGTTTTCGCCCAAAAATAGTTTAAGACATTATAAATGTTTAAAAAATTTGACCGCTTAGATTTAGGGCTTTTTACTATTTTTAACAACCGTTCTAAAATTACAATTTAGCCAAAAATATCTCCAAACGTAGAAAAATTACACTTCTAAACTGAGTATCAAAAATGTCTTCGGTAAAGTTTTTCCTTAAGCTTCAACGATTCATTTGATGGTTATCTTCTAAACAAAGAAACTAAGCAAAAAGTCGATCAAATCTAATTTTTTCTATAGAATGTGCTAATTTGTTGATATTTTTGATGTTAACTTAAAAATTTGGTGAGTTATGCCAGTTAGTTTCGTTTTATACTATTCTTAGTAAGTAAAGTCATAAATGATTTACATTTAAATGAATATTTTGTTATTTATTAATTATGTGCAGTTGTGATATACCAATTAGCATTGCATTTTGTACATATACAGATGCGTTTTTGTAGTTTTTAATCTTATTATTCGATATAAACATTGCATAAATTGCACTATTTACAAATATTGTCTTAATACATATTTAAGAGAGACAGGTATAATGCAAACATAAGACATCGCAAGCGAATAAATAAATTGCACTATTTACAAATATTGTCTTAATACATATTTAAGAGAGACAGGTATAAGCAAACATAAGACATTGCAAGCGAAGCTGCGGGCACCCTGCTAGTTATACCCGTTACTCGTAGAGTAAAGGGTTATTGTATTCGTGAAAAGTATGTAACAGCTAGAAGGGCGTTTCGACCCTATAAAGTATATATATTCTTGATCAGGTCACTAGCCGAGTCGTATAGCCATGTCCGTCTGTCCGTCTGTCCGTCTTCTGTCCGTCGTCTGTCTGTCTGTCGTCCGTATGAACGCTGAGATCTCGGAAACTATAAAGCTGAAGATTGGCATTTTGCATGCAGATTCTAGGGTTCCTACGCAGCGCAAGTTTGTTTCAAAAAGGTTTAACGCCCACAATAGCTTATATACTATTTTAAAATTTAAATATTTCGGAAAAGTAAAAATGTTGTATTGTGTTTATCAATACCTATCGAAATGTGAAGAAATTTTTCAAATCGGACCATTCGTTAAAAAGTTATGGTGATCAAGTTTCTTCCCTCCCTTTACCTGGTAACGGTATCTGATAGTCGGGGCACCGACTATAGGTTCTCTCTTGTTTTTAATAAAATGGTTCATGAATCAGCGATAGCAAAAATACAAAAAATGTGGTATCTTAAAGCTAATCTTTCTGGCGAAGCAGAGAGGTTAGTTAGGCATTTAGAATTAACAGAAGTTAATATTGATACTGCCATATATAAAAACAAACAAACGACTTTACGCCTATTATGCACTAAATCAAAAGTAGCACCTCATGAAAAGCAAACCCTACCACGACTAGAGTTATGTGTTAGGTGCAGAGCTTGCTGAAAGGTAAAAAGGATCTCACTTTTCAATCAGATTCCATTAAATGTCATTATTGGGCAGATTCCACCATCGTCTTATGTTGGATAAATGCAAAAGCATAGAATTTCCATACATTCGTTGCAAATAGGTTTTCGAAAATACAAGATACAACCTGTCCAAATCAATGGAGACATGTGTCATCAAATCTCAATGCTGCAGATGTACTATCTAGAGGGATAATTGAATCTCAATTATGTGCACATACATTGTGGTTATACGGACCACTGTTTCTTCATGGACCAGAAGAGAAATGGCCAGCTCTATTTAAAGCTCCAACGGACAACACTATTTCTTTGGAACGGAAAACAAAAATTGTTACTTTGGCAACAGTTGGAGAAGAAATATATGAGTTAAAAGATTGATTATAATTTTATTTTAAAAAAATCAAACTTTTCTTTATTGAGTTGGATTAAGAAATAACTTTAATTAAGCTAAACAATTATTCATTATGACTACGCGTCGTTCCATCGCTGCCGCCGTCTCTGCCGCTGTTGCTGCTTCTGCTAACGTTCTTTGCTATTATTGGTTGCTGCCATTCTTCGCTGTCGCTGTTGGCCAATTTTAATTGTCATTGACCAATGCATTAACGTTATAGTTTTTGTTGTATGCACTTGGCCAAGTTCGATCAACTTTGGAAATTGGCTATTCTGCATTCCCACGATCGCTGACCGAAAGGTGCAAGCTCAGCGCACGTGGCTTAGCTCGTGTGAACTTATTGGGGGCATTTGTTGTGCAACCAATGCTTACTCTTACTTATGTCTGGGTCTTCATATAATTTTAGGTGATAACTCTTCCCTCCTTAAACGCGACTGTCCTCGGTCGCAACGACGTAGAGAATAGGTCCAGAATGTGGGGGCTTTTCTTGCGTTTCTGGCACGGAAGCTGATGTACTTTCCGTTGATTTACGTCTTCGTAGGAGTTCCGTGATCGATCCTATTATTAGTAGAAGTAGAATGATGGCCGATCCTTAGCTAACGGAAGATTCTATAGTTGTTTTGCTTCTTAGTTTTTCCAGCGCTTTTGTGTTGTTTATATTGAGTTCCTTGACCATTTGAAGTGAGAGAACTTCCTCTAACTTCGTCTTTTCTCCCATTAGTTGGAATAACGGTGGTTCTGGTTCGACTAAGTTGACTTCTTTTGATTTGTAAGTAGTTTCGCCATAGTTACTGTTGAATTACGGTATTGTATTATAAAGGAGCCTTGCAGTTGTAGAAGTTTTTCGTCTGGCGAGGCTGGCCTATTGAAGTTGTTCAGTAGTATGGTGCCTGGCAGTATTTCCTCGAAATCTGGTATGTGTTGATTGTTGATCATCTTACATTCAGGTTCTTGAAGGTTCAGGAGAGCGTTTACACAAGTGTCATTGCTTAAATCTAACAAATTTTCTGAATTACAAATTGTCTTATCATTATGGGATTCGCAAGGTTTTTTGCAAATAATTGTCTCTTACACTCTAACAAATTTTCGTATTTTATATCATTGATTATTTGGGCTTTTTTTATTGTTTTAATTTTTAAAGTTCTACAATTATCTGTTTTAATTGTTGGGAGGCTAATAATATAGATGAGGTCATTGCCATTTGTGGCTAATTTAACTTTAGCAAATTCCAATAATTCTTCTATGTTAAAAAATAAGTCATTTTCCTTTTTAAAGATATCTTCCACTACTGTGGTTTCTGTGCTTGTGAATACAAAAGAGTTTATTGTGTTAGATTTGGCCCATGTATATTAGATAACCAATAATCTCTTCTTTTATTAATTGAATTTTATACTTTAAAATATTTGCTTTCTGATTTACTATTTCTTCCGAGCTCTGGGTAACTTTTAGTATTGCGTTAGTTGCATTAGTAAGTTGGTTAATTTTTTGGTTAATTAATCTGTTAATTACTACTTGTTTATTGTTGTTTTCTAATTGCTCATTTATCTTATTTTCTAAGATCTCATAATCGTGGTGGTCCGGTGATCCCGCCAGCCATTTCCATTGCCCTTTTTTGTCTTTTTTGTGTTTGGAGAATGCGTAAATCAGTATGAATCTGTTTTAGTTCGTATGAAAGGTAGTGGTGTAATGGATGAGATGAGGTGAGAGAATGAAATGAATCTTCTAACTTCGCCAGAGTTTCTTCATAGCTGTGTATGTTAAAGATGTGGATGATTTTAAATGTTCCGTCTTGCTTAGCCGCTAATCCGGTTTCGAGTGAGATGATTTGTGAGTTGGAGTAGTCGAGCACTGTGGTTATCCCCAGGCATGTTGGTAGAAATAGCCTGAAAAATTATGTTCTTATATTATTTTTATGTATGATTCTTCCGGTTTGTGTTTTAATAGTGGTCATTTTGTTCTCTGCCACTTTCTCAGCTTTGTATCTAGGTGTAAGTTTACTTCCTAACCTTTTATCTATTTTTACGTGGACTACATCGTTAGGTTTAAAAAGCTTTGGTTGTATTTTGTCTCGATTGTGATATTTGAGGTCGGCTGTTTGTTTCTTCTGGATTTTCTGTTTAATTTCTTCTCGATTTTTTTCTATGTCTTCTACTGAACTGGAGATTGTGCTTCTAAAAAATATATTTATGGGGCTTTCTTTTGTTACAGAATGGATCGAGTTATTATATTCTTGAACTGCTTTAAAAATTAAGTCTTCAAATGTTATGCTCCCGTTGTCTTTTTTGAGGCACCGCATGATTTCTGATAGGGTTGATTGAAATCGCTCTTTTTGTCCGTTACTTGCCGATGCATACGGAGCAGTCGCGTGTACTGATATTTTGAGTTCATCTTCTAACATGAACTTGATTGCTGCTGAGCCTAATGAGCGTTCGTTGTCCATTATTATCCATTTTGGCATACCGAAAGCAATCAACATCTCCCTCAACGGATTTTTAATATCTTCAGATGCCCTTGACTCTAAAATTTTTATTTGAGCATATTTAGAAAATTTGTCAATACCTGTTAAGATTCTATGTTTTTCTGTAATATAAATATCAATGTAAACTATTTCTCCTGGATAATTAGGAATGGGGGTTGGTTGGATTTCTCCTCTTGGGGGTGTCTATCATATTTTGATTCTTTACAAGTTTGACAGGCTTGAACTATTGCTTGGATTTTCTTTATTGCTTGTGGAAAAAAATAATTTTTTAAAATTTGTATTTTATTTTCTTTTGCTTCTCTATGGGCTCTTTTATGTTCGAGGGTAATTATTTCGTTTTGTTGAGATTCTGAAGTTACATCGTCTATTTCGTTTTGAGTAAACCTTATTTTGTACGAGTTGAAATATATAGGGTAAATGTTTTGAATTTTTCCCATTACTTCTTCGGATGTAATGATTCCGTTTATAAGTTTAGGGTCAAGTCTGGTAGTTAGAATTGCTATAAGTTTTTCTTCTGTGTAGGACTTTTGTTTAATTATATGTCTGTGGTATGTTGGAAATGGTATTTCAAAACTGTAGGAATCTGTGCCAGCTGTCAGTAAGTATATCTGATTTTTAAATACATTGTTGGAGCTTCTACCGAAATTATGAGGTTGTGTGATTAGCTTTCGTCGCTGTGGACTGATCCTGAGGAGCTGATTGAATTTATTTCAGCAGGGGCTCGGGATAGCGCATCCGCTACTACGTTAGCTACTCCGGGCTTATACCTGATCTCGTGGTTATACTCTCCAATGAGATCTCTCCAGCGTTTTAGTTTAGCGTTATGATTGTTTACGCTATTTGAAAAACTCAAGGGTTGATGATCCGTGTATATTACCACCTTCGAATACCCGTAAAGGTAATGTCTTAAGCTCTGGAGATCCCAACCTATAGCAAGCATCTCTCTTTCGTTGGTTGCATAGTTTTCTTCGGTTTTTGACAGGGTGCGTGAAATGAACGTTATTGGCCTTGATTTTGTTCCAATACTGCGCCTATTGCGTAGCTTGAAGCATCGGAATTCTTTTCCGAAATCTGGATATGAAAGGGTTACATCCCTGGAGACGAGGGTATTTTTAAGTTTTTCGAACGCTGTAATCGCATCTTTGCTTAGGTTAATAGCAGTTTTGCTTGACTTGGTCTTAGATATACGGCCTTCTTCGTCTCTTAGGAGAATGGTTGCATAATCTTTTATAAACCGCCTATAATAACCTGTCATGCCCAGGAAAGAACGAAGATCTTTTAATGTTTTCGGGACCGGAAATTTTGTAATCGCTTTTATTTTTTCTGTATTTGTTTTAACTCCATTTTCTGATATTGTATAACCCAGAAATCTACTTCGTTTTTGAAAAAATGGCATTTATCTATTTGGACTCTCATGTTTGCGTTTTGTAGGGTTGAAAATACCTTTTCGAGATTTTGACCGTGATCTACTGTCGTCTACGTATACATAGCAAATTTTCCCTATGTACTCTCTCAGAATGTCATCTAAAGCTCGTTGAAAAATGGATGGGGAATTTTTTAGATCGAACAGAAGTCTCGTAAATTCGTATTTTCCGCCGTTTACAGCGAATGCTGTTTTCTCTATGTCCGTGTCTTTCAATGGTATTTGGTGAAAACTACTCTTGAGGTCCAATACCAAAAAATACTTGTTGTCCCCAAGTTGTGCAATAATTTCGCCTATCTCAGGGATCGGATACCGATCTGAGATAGTAACTTCATTAAGTTTCCTATAATCGATTACTAATCTTTACTTTTTTTCTTCGGACTGACCGGACTTTTTCGGAACTACCCATACTGGTGCATTATATGGCGATCTTGAAAGTCTTATAATGCCATCTTTTAGCATCTCGTTTATTTGTTTTTCTACTTCCTGTTTTAAAGATATTGGGTATGGGTAATGTTTTCCATAAACTGGGGAATCGGACGAAGTTCTGATCTCACCTACTACTTTAGTTGTGTACGCTAACTTTGTATCAGGATCTGCAAAGAGGATTTTGTGACTTTGTACGAGGAGATTTATAATTGATTTTTGAGACTCGGTCATATGGCTGATTTGCGGTCCAATGGTATTTACTGCTTGTGTTGCTAATTGGTGAATTTTAATTTTGCGTTTATTTCCGAGAATTAATGTATCGTTCTTCACATCTATAATGGCTCCTAGGCTTTTCATTGTGTCATTGCCCAGTATACCGTGAAAGGTTTTTAGTGTTTCTAGCAAAAACAAGAGAGAACGCTATAGTCGGATGCCCCGTCTATCAGATACCCGTTACTCTGGTAAAGGGAGTGCGAGGGAGATAGAGATAGAAACTTTGATCACGCATAACTTTTTAACGAACGGTCCGATTTGAAAAATTTCTTCTACATTTCGATAGGTATTGAGAAACACAATAAAAATCGTATATAAGCGATTGTGGGCGTTAAAGGGGGCGTGGCACCTTTTTGAAACAAACTTGCGCTGCGTAGGAACCCCTAGAATCTGCATGCAAAATGCCAATCTTCTAGCTTTTATAGTTTCCGAGATCTCAGCGTTCATACGGACGGACAGACGGACAGACGGACATGGCTATATCGACTCGGCTAGTGACCCTGATCAAGAATATATATACTTTATAGGGTCGGAAACGCTTCCTTCTAGCTGTTACATACTTTTGCACGAATACTCTACGAGTAACGGGTATAAAAATTTCATGGGTGAATCTGAAATTTTAGGGAGCTTAAGTATAGCATGTTGTGTTATTTTAGTTGTTCCTCCGACTGAGCTAACGGAAAAATTTGTCTCATTTTGTTTTGGGTTTGGTACTAATTGGTTTTGAATATAATTTTGGTTTGAGCCCGTGTCTATTAAAAATTTTAGGATTTTTCCGTTCCCCGTGGTTACTTTAAAGTAAGGTAATGAGGAACGATTTATTCTAAAAAATAAAGCTCGGACATATCTATGTATTCCTGCTGCTCAGTATCGTTTTGCCATACATATTCTTCCTGAAGCTTGTTTACATTATTTTCTTCAGACAGCACAGATGTAGGACGTGTCCTAAGTCATGTGGCTCTTTAATGGCCAGTAGTTGTGCTAAGTTGCCGTTGAGGCCTCTGACAAAGGTGTCTAAGGCTTTTTCTCTGTACATGGCTGTCAGAGATTGCACAGTTTCTTGTGAGGCATCTAAGTTGCCAATTTGGTTTAGGATTAGTGATAGCTGTTGGTACACTGCTTGATAATAATCGACTATACTATCGCTACCTTGATTAAGAGCATAAAGCTGATATTCGAGAGTCTTTAGGTCACGTTTGTCAGCAAAATGCGCTGTTGGACATTTTGAGATAGCTGTCCAATCTAAGGGGGTATTATAGGATTCTAGTACTGCGTCGGCTTGTCCGATGATTTTGTTTCGGATTGCTAAAAGAATTCCATAATATTTTGGTGAGCCGATTCTCATTTCATAGATTTTTAACACCCTTTCTACACTTTTTTTCCATGAAGAATATTCGCTTTTGTTTCCCGAAAAATCTCTAAGTGTCCGCACGATGTCTGGTAATTTGTCTAAGTCACTAAGATTGTGCGCTAATTCTCTTTTAATTGTTTGGTCTGTATACTTGGAAAAATCTTTATTGGGATTAAGTATTTCTTTAACTAGGCTGCTTACGTTTGCCTCTAGGACAGTTTTAATTTTTTCCTCGATGTCTCTCTCGGTCATGATTCGCGTGGTTGTTTGTGCGTTACTAACTGACGAAGGTGTGACAAGATTAGCGAGTCTGTCTGCTAAATCTTGTTCAGTCATTTGGGATATATGAGCAATAAGAGGTTGAGCTTAACTTTAAATTTTGATTACTCAGAATTCGGAAGGTTATTAATTAAAGAAATATAGTGTGGGTCTTTGATTATTGTGTAAGTTTTTCGACTTTTTGTCTGTGGATTTTTTCTTTAAGCTTAATTTCTTAATTTCTTTCGTATAGTATTTTTAATATTTTTCAATTTAAATTTGTTGCCTTTGATAGATTGCTTAAAACTATTCTTACAGTAATAACATATCTCGGCGTGCTCTCGTGACGACAGGATCGACAGATTCCGGTTTATCCCACGCTGCAGCGATCTCTCCTGAGTGCGGGTTTACTAAGGGGCCTCCTCTGTACCTTACTCACGTTCCCTCCGAACGGATACTAAAGGGATCACGGCGATAAGTTTGGCCTGATTAGTCCACTAGGCACAAGTCCTGTTTTTTCAGGAGTGACGATATTGTGTCGTTTTTCGCACTTTCGCACTTCCGGGTCTTGGATTTTTCTGTTCACTTCTCACGGATTAGGCGGAGGTTCAAACGAAACGTCGGGATTTTTTTCTTTCCCGAACTTTACGAGGCGCGGAACTTGTTATCCTTTCGCGGCTTTTAATCAGGTCCCTGTTCGGGCGCCAGTTAAAAGATTGATTATAATTTTTTAAAAAAAAATCAAACTTTTCTTTATTGAGTTGGATTAAGAAATAACTTTAATTAAGCTAAACAATTATTCATTATGACTACGCGTCGTTCCATCGCTGCCGCCGTCTCTGCCGCTGTTGCTGCTTCTGCTAACGTTCTTTGCTATTATTGGTTGCTGCTATTCTTCGCTGTCGCTGTTGGCCAATTTTAATTGTCATTGGCCAATGCATTAACGTTATAGTTTTTGTTGTATGCACTTGGCCAAGTTCGATCAACTTTGGAAATTGGCTATTCTGCATTCCCACGATCGCTGACCGAAAGGTGCAAGCTCAGTGCACGTGGCTTAGCTCGTGTGAACTTATTGGGGGCATTTGTTGTGCAACCAATGCTTACTCTTACTTATGTCTGGGTCTTCATATAATTTTAGGTGTTAACTTATGGCATTAAACACGGAAATTCATTCAATCGCTTGCAACGTATAATAGCATACAGTTACGATTTTGTTATTGTAAAAATAGAAAACAAACCGTCTTACTAGAGCTTGAAGAATTAGAACAAGCCAGTCGGATTTCACAAATGAATTTAATCACCTTCGACGTCATCCCGAACGCCCATTACCCAATAGCAGCAAGGTCGCATCCCTTCAGCTTCATTTGGACGAAAACTCTATTATAAGAGTAGGAACAATGGTTGAAAATGCCCCAATTTCCCGGGATACAATGAATCCCTACTTACTACCATACAATGACAACATCGTAAAAATGCTGTGTAGCAGGATCGCCTGTTACGTTACTATTTATAGTTGCAAATGCACATGTATAATAAATATAATAACAAGTATATTTCTAAGTTAAGTATAAGGCCAACGATCACTGTTATAATTATGTATAACATATGTATGCAGATGTTATAAGTATGTAGGTATATCGATATGTCATCGAGTCAGTCGTCATCGAGTCAGTCGTCGTTTTACAAGCGTAGAGTGTGGACACAAAAATAAAGACATATTAAAAATAAATATATATAACGTGTACTTTTTAAAATAACAACATAACTCGGACCCCTACAAATTCAGAAGTGGGCGTAACCAGAATGAATAACAATTCGGAGTTAAACTCAGTGTCAGTAGTGCAGTTAAAGAGATGGTTAGAAGTGCTAAATATGCCAACAACGGGCACTAAAGACGAATTAATTCTGAGGTTGAACACAATGAGCAATACGGATGAATTTGCACATGACATTCAAAAAGAAATGCACAATTTCGTGGCTGCTTCGAAGTCGGCAAAAACCGGCCAACAGCAAGAAGAACAGTTATTGTTGGGATTGTATGGCAAAGGAGACGACGCAAATAACCAAGTTGAAAACCTAACGGATTCTTTCAACGAAGACGAAGAAAAGGAGAACCAGCAAGAGAACGAGCAACTACACGTCGAAGTGCGCAAGACAGAAAGAGACGTCGATATTGTCAGTGAATTGCGCCAGCTAATGCAAAGCGTCGAACTACATTTATTGACACCAAAGCAAACACGCAACTCGACTATTCAAGGCCACGCAGAAGTAGAAGAAATGATGCAGAGCCGTAATAATCAGAACCGAATGGCCAACGAAAACGGACAAGGCGAAAATATCAACGGCGAAATGTCTTGGAGGATGGCGGTGGAAGCTTTGAGTGTATACGACGGACAGACCTGTGCTCGCATGTGGATAGCGCAAATGAAAAATATTTCCAATATTTATGGAATTACTGGAACTCAAATCCGCATGCTTTTCGTAAGCAAGGTCAAAGGCAAAGTTAACACCTGGTTATACGAGAATCCAAGTCGGGCCTTGCAACCAATGGATGACCTATGCGACCAGATGATTTCGATGTTCGGTGAAACGCAGTCAAAGTTAGAAAAGCGCCGGATATTCGAGTCTCGTATCTGGCAATCTGATGAGAAGTTTGGAAAGTACCTAGATGAAAAGCTGATGCTAGCCCAGAACGTCAGTTTGGATCAAGAAGAACTACTAGATCGAATTATTGAGGGCATACCAAACGGAAATTTGCGCAACCAAGCGCGAATTCAATGTTTTCGGGATGTCGCACATATGAGACGAGCGTTTGCAGAGGTGTACTTACCGAAGAAGCGAACGAACGTACCCGAAAAAGAGACTGCGTCGGTGGATCGAGCTGTTGGCAACGAAATTCGGTGCCACAACTGTAATGCTAGAGGCCACTTCGCTAAAAATTGTCTGAAGCCGAAAAGACAGCCCGGATCATGTTTTGCTTGCGGAGAAATGGGACACTGGGTAGGACAATGTGCACAGAACAAAAGCAACAAGAGAGCTGACAACAATTACGTAAGACATGTTAAAATACATTTTGTACATTTTTCTAATAACCCAATAATTGTAGAATGCCTCATAGATTCGGGTAGTCCGATTTCTTTAATTAAAACTTGTATGGTACCGAGGATCATTGAAGTATTGCCGGAGGACAAGCGGTATTATGGTTTAAATAAAAGTTATTTGCAAACTAAAGGAAAAATATTATGTTACATTATCAAAAACTCTAATAAAGTATATTTTCATTTAATAATTGTGAACGAAGAATCTATGAGTCATAATGCTATTTTGGGAAGAGATTTCATGGAAGCGTGCAACATAAATTTAGACTTATGTAATTTAAAAATAATTACTGTTGAAGCGAAAAAAAGAAGAAAATAGTTATGAAGATGAAAATTGTTATGAAAAAGCTGAAAATTGTTATGAAAATGAAGAAAATACTTATGAAGATGAAAATTGTTATGAAAAAGAAGAAAATAGTTATGAAGATGAAAATTGTTATGTAAAAGCTGAAAATTGTTATGAAAAAGAAGAAAATAGTTGTGAAGGTGAAAATTGTTATGAAGAAAAAGAAAAAGAATATTATGAAGTAAAAGAAGATTATGAAGAAAAAGAAGATTATGAAAAGGAAGAAGAAAAAGAAGATTGTGAAAAGGAAGAAGAAAAAGAATGTTGTGAAGAGAAAGAAGAATATTATGAAAAGGAAGAAGAATGTTATGAAATGGAAGAAAAGGAAGAAGAATGTTATGAAATGGAAGAAGAGGAAGAAAATTGTTATGAAGAATATGGTGTTAAGAAGGACGAAAATTTTTATGAAAATAATGAAAATTCTAGTAATGAATCGGAAAAAGAAGAAACATTTAACGAAGTTGAGAGGGAATTATTAAATATAAATATAGATGAGAATGCACATGAGTATAGAATAGATGAAAAAGTAGATTACAAGGTTCGATGTCAGTTTATTAAAATATTGGAGGATGAGTATATAAGTAAACCAAGACCAGAAAATCCCGAAGTAAAATGTGAAATTAAATTGACTTTAGAAAATTCCAAAACGTTTAGTTGTTCTCCAAGACGATTATCTTATATGGAAAAGGAAAAATTACAAGTATTGTTGGATGAATATTTGAAAAATAACATTATTAGACCAAGTGAATCAGAATACGGTTCACCTATAGTGCTGGTAAGAAAAAAATCAGGGGATCTAGGGATCTATGCATAGATTATAGAAAATTGAATAAAGTAACAACGAAAGACAACTATCCGTTGCCACTAATTGTTGATTTGTTGGACAGGCTTGTTAATAAAACTATATTTTCAAAGTTAGACTTAAAGCACGGATATTTTCATGTATTTGTTGATCAGGAGTCAAGTATACATCGTTCATTACACCTTTAGGTCAATACGAGTTTTTGAGAATGTCAATGGGGTTGAAAAATGCTCCTGCGGTATTTCAAAGGTTTATCAACAAAATTTTTGACGATATGATAAGAAAAAATAAAGTAATTATATATATGGATGATATTATGATAGCTAGTGAGAATTTAGAAGAACATTATGAAACAATGAAAGAGGTATTAAACAGATTAGTAAAGAATAAATTGGAATTAAGGATGGATAAGTGCGAATTTTTACAATCGAGTGTAGAGTATTTAGGTTTTGTTATTACGAGCAAAGGAATACAGGCAAATAATAAAGGCATAGAAGCAGTGCAAAATTTCCCTGTCCCGGACAAGGTACATTTAGTTAGGAGTTTTCTGGGGTTATGCTCCTACTTCAGGAGATTTATAAAGGATTTTTCAACGATAGCTAAGCCTATGTATGATTTACTTAAAAAGGATAGAGAATTTACGTTTGGGGAAAGGGAATTAGAATGTTTTAATAATTTAAAGGAAAAGTTAGTAGAAGCGCCAGTTTTAGCATTATACCACTATAAGGTTGAAGTAGAATTACACACAGATGCCAGCAAATTAGGTTTTGGTGCGGTTTTGTTTCAAAGAAAAGATGATAATAAACTACATCCTATATTTTTCTTTTCCAAGGCTACCACAAAAGATGAAGCTAAATTTCATAGTTTCGAATTAGAAACATTAGCAATTATTTATGCGCTAAGGAGGTTTCGGATTTATGTTCAAGGAAGAAAGTTTAAGGTAGTCACAGATTGTAATTCGTTAGCGCTAACATTAAACAAAGTCGAGTTGAACCCAAGGATAGCTCGATGGGCGTTAGAATTATTAGAATATGATTTTGTTTTAGAGCACAGGCCAGGAAAGAGAATGCAGCATGTAGATGCGTTAAGCAGATGTTCAAATATATGCGTAATTGAAACTAATAGCTTTGAGGGTAATTTAATAATTTGTCAACACAGAGATAGTAAAATAAAAGAATTAATACAGAAATTAGAGAAATCAACTGTTTGAGATGCGAAATGGGGTGGTGTATAGAAAAGTAAATGACGGTAGATTACTATTTTATGTTCCGGAGGAAATGGTAGAAATGGTACTGTTTAAATATCATAATGAGTTTGGGCACGTTGGAAGGAACAAAGCTATAAATGCAATAGTGAAGACATATTGGTTCCCAAAAATGAAGGAAAAGGTTGTGAGGCATATAGAAAATTGAGGGATTGTTACACAGTATTCCGAAGGGAAATAAACCATTTGAGCTTGTACACATAGATCATTTCGGACCAATTGACGCAGGAAGATCTCAAAAGCATTGGTTTGTTGTTATAGATGGGTTTACTAAATTTATAAGGCTGTATCCGACAAAGACAACAAAGACCAAAGAAGTTATAGTAGCTTTATCAGATTATTTTCGTGCTTATAGTAGACCAGTATGCATTGTGTCAGACAGGGGTAGCTGTTTCACTTCAGAAGAATTCGCGGAATTTTTAAATAAATTATGTATAAAGCATGTTAAAATTGCAACGGGATCTCCTCAAGCCAATGGCCAAGTAGAAAGGGTAAATCGGAGTTTGGGTCCAATGATAGCCAAGTTAACTGATTCTGAGAAAGGTATGCACTGGGACACAGTGATTGAAAACGTAGAATACTCACTCAACAATACAATTCAAAAAAGTATCAGTCAAATTCCAAGTAGGATGTTGTTTGGCATTGAACAAAAGGGAAAAGTTGTAGATGAACTAAAACAAAAACTTGAGGAAATGGATAATGTAGAGGAAAATAGAGACTTAAATAAAATTCGAAGAGAAGCAGCTCAAAAGCAAAAAGAAGCACAGATGAACAACGAAAAACATTATAATGATAAAAGAAAAGAAGTTGCTGGGTACAAAATAGGTGACTATATAATGGTTAAAAATTTTGACAGCACTCCAGGACAATCAAGAAAGTTAATCCCAAAACATAAAGGGCCATATATGATAGACAAGATTTTGAGATATGATAGATTTTTAATAAAAGATGTGGAGGGTTTCCAATTGACACGTAACCCGTACAAGGGTATTGGAGTAGCCAAAACATAAAACCTTGGATTAATAAAAATACGAAAAGTTAAAATTATTGTAAGTAGTGTATAAGAAGATGATTGTAATTCGTAAAGATCAGGAGATCTTAGTTGTCAGGAAGGCCGAATTGTAGCAGGATCGCCTGTTACGTTACTATTTATAGTTGCAAATGCACATGTATAATAAATATAATAACAAGTATATTTCTAAGTTAAGTATAAGGCCAACGATCACTGTTATAATTATGTATAACATATGTATGCAGATGTTATAAGTATGTAGGTATATCGATATGTCATCGAGTCAGTCGTCATCGAGTCAGTCGTCGTTTTACAAGCGTAGAGTGTGGACACAAAAATAAAGACATATTAAAAATAAATATATATAACGTGTACTTTTTAAAATAACAGCATAACTCGGACCCCTACAGCTGTTACATAAACTTCATGAGGAAAATATGCACTGTGGTCAAAATACTTTAAAGGGTATTGCACGACAACAGTATCACATCATCAAAATCACTCCTATGGTTAGAAACGTAATTATGAAATGCGTGTCATGTACCAGGTTTCGTCCAAAATTACTTTCTCAAATAATGGGAAAACTACCTGAGCATAGAGTCTCACAAAACAGACCATTTTTAAATACTGGAGTTGATTATTGCGGACCCTTCTGGATACATCACAAAATCCGAGGCAAGCGACCAGATAAAGCATACATATTTGTTTGTTTCTCCACAAAGGCTGTCCATCTGGAACTTGTCGGAGATTTAACGACTGTAGCATTCCTTGGAGCATTACAGCGATTTATAAGTCGTCGCGGGAAGTGTCAGACCCTATACTGCGACAATGCAACAAATTTCGTTGGCGCCAGCAACCAATTGAAGGAGTTAAAGGAAGCAATCCACCCACAGCAGGCTAAGAACTCCATACTTCAGTTGTGCAATACGAAGGGTGTTCACTTTAAATTTATTCCACCAAGATCCCCTCACTTTGGTGGATTATGGGAAGCTGCAGTAAAGTCAGCAAAGACGTTGTTATTAAAAAATGTGTCTACTGCAAACCTCACCTTTGAGCAGTTGAGCACTGTCATAACAAATGTCGAGGCAGTATTAAATTCTCGGCCACTTACTCCAATGTCGAATGATCCTAATGACTTTACAGTTCTTACACCAGGTCATTTATTAATTGGAGAAGCACTAGTCGCTCAACCAGACCCAGAACCAATTAGAATAAAATCACTACCTGAACAATGGGAACTGGTGCAACGACTCAAGCACACATTCTGGACGCAATGGTCCAGAGAATATTTACCAAGCCTGCAACAACACTCAAAATGGAAACAGGCCCATACAAATGTAAGAGAAGGCATGATGGTTATTGTCAAGGAAGACAGTGCCTATGCTTCAATGGCCTATAGGACGAATAATACAAATTTATCCAGGTCAAGATGGATATGTGCGAGTTGCGGACGTAAAAACTGCAACAGGAGTCTTTAAAAGAGCAATTCATAAGCTTGCTCCACTATTCCGTCAAGAAGCTCCAGGAGAAAAACGCAAGGAAATCAATGAAGAAGATGCTGAAGAAGAAACAAAAGAAGATCAAGAGCCAAAAAGACGAAAAAGCCCATCCTTACCAATGATATCGATGCCATTATTAATCTTGCTGCTGCTATTACCATTAGCTACCGCCGGTCCATAACCAGGTTTGGTTCGAGACCAGGAATTTATTACTAGAAAATTGGATCTATTCGACTAGCAACTGCAGACTGGACAATCATAGCTTATTATGATTTAAAGGCGTATCTCGAAGATGTAAAGACATTTTACACGGGTTTGTATACGACGGACAGACCTGTGCTCGCATGTGGATAGCGCAAATGAAAAATATTTCCAATATTTATGGAATTACTGGAACTCAAATCCGCATGCTTTTCGTAAGCAAGGTCAAAGGCAAAGTTAACACCTGGTTATACGAGAATCCAAGTCGGGCCTTGCAACCAATGGATGACCTATGCGACCAGATGATTTCGATGTTCGGTGAAACGCAGTCAAAGTTAGAAAAGCGCCGGATATTTGAGTCTCGTATCTGGCAATCTGATGAGAAGTTTGGAAAGTACCTAGATGAAAAGCTGATTCTAGCCCAGAACGTCAGTTTGGATCAAGAAGAACTACTAGATCGAATTATTGAGGGCATACCAAACGAAAATTTGCGCAACCAAGCGCGAATTCAATGTTTTCGGGATGTCGCACATATGAGACGAGCGTTTGCAGAGGTGTACTTACCGAAGAAGCGAACGAACGTACCCGAAAAAGAGACTGCGTCGGTGGATCGAGCTGTTGGCAACGAAATTCGGTGCCACAACTGTAATGCTAGAGGCCACTTCGCTAAAAATTGTCTGAAGCCGAAAAGACAGCCCGGATCATGTTTTGCTTGCGGAGAAATGGGACACTGGGTAGGACAATGTGCACAGAACAAAAGCAACAAGAGAGCTGACAACAATTACGTAAGACATGTTAAAATACATTTTGTACATTTTTCTAATAACCCAATAATTGTAGAATGCCTCATAGATTCGGGTAGTCCGATTTCTTTAATTAAAGCGGTATTATGGTTTAAATAAAAGTTATTTGCAAACTAAAGGAAAAATATAATGTTACATTATCAAAAACTCTAATAAAGTATATTTTCATTTAATAATTGTGAACGAAGAATCTATGAGTCATAATGCTATTTTGGGAAGAGATTTCATGGAAGCGTGCAACATAAATTTAGACTTATGTAATTTAAAAATAATTACTGTTGAAGCGAAAAAAAGAAGAAAATAGTTATGAAGATGAAAATTGTTATGAAAAAGCTGAAAATTGTTATGAAAATGAAGAAAATACTTATGAAGATGAAAATTGTTATGAAAAAGAAGAAAATAGTTATGAAGATGAAAATTGTTATGTAAAAGCTGAAAATTGTTATGAAAAAGAAGAAAATAGTTGTGAAGGTGAAAATTGTTATGAAGAAAAAGAAAAAGAATTTTATGAAGAAAAAGAAGATTATGAAGAAAAAGAAGATTATGAAAAGGAAGAAGAAAAAGAAGATTGTGAAAAGGAAGAAGAAAAAGAATGTTGTGAAGAGAAAGAAGAATATTATGAAAAGGAAGAAGAATGTTATGAAATGGAAGAAAAGGAAGAAGAATGTTATGAAATGGAAGAAGAGGAAGAAAATTGTTATGAAGAATATGGTGTTAAGAAGGACGAAAATTTTTATGAAAATAATGAAAATTCTAGTAATGAATCGGAAAAAGAAGAAACATTTAACGAAGTTGAGAGGGAATTATTAAATATAAATATAGATGAGAATGCACATGAGTATAGAATAGATGAAAAAGTAGATTACAAGGTTCGATGTCAGTTTATTAAAATATTGGAGGATGAGTATATAAGTAAACCAAGACCAGAAAATCCCGAAGTAAAATGTGAAATTAAATTGACTTTAGAAAATTCCAAAACGTTTAGTTGTTCTCCAAGACGATTATCTTATATGGAAAAGGAAAAATTACAAGTATTGTTGGATGTATATTTGAAAAATAACATTATTAGACCAAGTGAATCAGAATACGGTTCACCTATAGTGCTGGTAAGAAAAAATCAGGGGATCTAGGGATCTATGCATAGATTATAGAAAATTGAATAAAGTAACAACGAAAGACAACTATCCGTTGCCACTAATTGTTGATTTGTTGGACAGGCTTGTTAATAAAACTATATTTTCAAAGTTAGACTTAAAGCACGGATATTTTCATGTATTTGTTGATCAGGAGTCAAGTATACATCGTTCATTACACCTTTAGGTCAATACGAGTTTTTGAGAATGTCAATGGGGTTGAAAAATGCTCCTGCGGTATTTCAAAGGTTTATCAACAAAATTTTTGACGATATGATAAGAAAAAATAAAGTAATTATATATATGGATGATATTATGATAGCTAGTGAGAATTTAGAAGAACATTATGAAGCAATTAAAGAGGTATTAAACAGATTAGTAAAGAATAAATTGGAATTAAGGATGGATAAGTGCGAATTTTTACAATCGAGTGTAGAGTATTTAGGTTTTGTTATTACGAGCAAAGGAATACAGGCAAATAATAAAGGCATAGAAGCAGTGCAAAATTTCCCTGTCCCGGACAAGGTACATTTAGTTAGGAGTTTTCTGGGGTTATGCTCCTACTTCAGGAGATTTATAAAGGATTTTTCAACGATAGCTAAGCCTATGTATGATTTACTTAAAAAGGATAGAGAATTTACGTTTGGGGAAAGGGAATTAGAATGTTTTAATAATGATATTGTGGGTAATCATTTAAGACCCATTGACTTTAATTATAATTCAATCTGCCCAGATTCCTGTGACACTCCTTCATATTTACATTTTAAACTAAGCGTAGCTAACTTCTCGTATTTGTAGGCACCGGGAAACAAAGGGTTCATCACTTTCGATATTCGACCTTCGTCGAGCTTCATTGGATGCGCACGTTCAGCGGATTCAGAATGCGGCCCGACATAACAGCGACGTCCAGGTCGCGATCCACGATGAAAAACAAAAACGGATGATTCACGGAGATCTGAATGGGCTTCGTTTGGGCGCCATAGTTGCGCTTCAGCTGATTGATGGGATGCGTACGGATGGTGACGTCTATGGATTGCTCAATGTGCCGCACGTAGACGCCCTTCTCATCAGTCATGGGTCGGAAATCGGCGCGATTCGGCTCGAAGACATCACATATTCCAATATTCTGCAAATCGTTGGTCAGGAACATGGTCCCATGCAGCTTGAAGTCGGGTATGATGGCCTGCACCCATCGCGGCTTCAACTGCTTTCGCATCAGCCGGAGTGTGGGTCCCAACTTCAGGGAGGCTGCAGCTGCCACGATGTCCGTGTGATAGTCGGGCAGCAGGATCATCAGGTTGTACTCTGGCGTGTCCAGTTCCAGTTCCAGCACACTCATCTTCAGATGCTCGAAGTACTTGTAGTACAGCACTGCGTTATACACCTTGAAGGTGGTGTGCACCACCTGCTGGTTGCCCAGGTAGAACACGTGGCTGATCACATCCGTATTGTAGTTAGACTTGCCCTCGGCCGCCTCTCCTTATAGTGTGGCTCAAAGTCGTTGGTGATCGGAGCAAAGGCAGCGGGCACAGGCGGGGGATGTGCAGCGGATGGTGCGGGACGTGCGTGTGCGGATTGAAGAGTGTCAGGAAGAGATTCGCATCCAGATCCTTGTAGCCTGGCAGCGCGTGACGCTTGTGGCGCACCATCTTGGTCTTTCGAGTCAGCGACATGTTTGCAGCCTGAGGCGCTATAATGGAAATTACCTGCCGTGTGGGCGATGGTTTCCGCTCCGCCACTTGGCGAGCCATCATCGGCATGGCCGCTGTCCGGGCGCTGGGCAGGTAAATGGGCTTCGGCGTGATGGGATTCGAGTGCTTAAGCGGCGCCTGCAGCTTGCTGGTGGGCAGACGGGAGACGCGGGCCTTCTGGATGCGAAGCAGCGGCTCGAGTCCTCCTCGGCCACAAATGCAGACACCAACTCTGCTGCCTCATCTTCGCCAGCGGGTTCGGCCTCCTCTTCGCCCGACGTTGTAGCAGGGGCTTCTGTGGTGGCCTCCGCCTCCGCTGGAGCCTCTGTCGTGGTAGTTGGAGGCTCTGTCGTCGTAGTTGCCGGTGCCTCCGTAGTCGTAGTGGCCGGCTCTACCGTTGTGCTTTCCGCATCCTTCAAAGTTGTTGTCTCCGCTTCCATTTCCTCGGTCGTAGAATTGCTGGCCATTGTGGTGTTCACTATCTCAGCATCCGACGTAAGGTTGGCTGGTGTCGAGGAAAGCATGTCGATGCTGAGATCGTATCCATAGAACATAAGTACGGTCTCGAAGTCCTTGAGAACCGTCACATTGGATTTGTTCAAGCTGAGCCCCTTTAGGGGATTATCGGAGCCAAAGAAATATGTCCGCCCAACCGACCGAGGGGCGCAGCCGTGTATCGTACGGCACGATTCGCGATAAGATAGACGCGAGATAGGAAAATAAAGGTAAAGGTCCGGGGAAAAAAGTAATAGTTAGATCAATCTTGTGCCAATGAAGCAAGTATCAATCGTTTTAGGAGCGGCAGAGAGTCAAGATTTGATATTACAGGAAAAAGTCTATTATAGTCAGAACATAATACTCTGAAAGGCTCATGCAAGGCATAGTTAGATCTACAATGATTTAAAATTAGGGGAAAATAATTTCTAGTTAATCTACTTAGCACAGAAAAGTTTAGCCGACTTAACAAGTCGGGGCAGTCAATATCACCATGTATAAGGTTATAAATAAAGATTGTACCAAGCATCGTTCTACGGTTGGCTAGGGTTGGTAAATTAATCAAAAGAAGTCTACTAGAATAAGAAGGTAAGATAAGGTTTGCATCCCAGTTTAGGCGCCGTAAAGCAAAAATAAGGAAGTTTTTTTGTACGGATTCAATACGACCAATATGTATTCCGTATTGTGGACTCCAGACGGGAGACCCATACTCCAGAATCGGACGGACTAGCGAAATAAATAAAGTTTTAGTCAAATAAGGATCATCGAATTCTTTTGACCACCTTTTAATAAATCCAAGCACCTCTGGCTTTATTAACCATGGACGAAATGTGATTAGAAAATTTTAGTTTAGGGTCCAAGAGAACGCCAAGATCGTTTACAAGAGTTATTCTATCCAAAGAGCTGCCACTTAACGTGTAAGTCGCGTATATCGGATTGGCCCGATAAAAAGTCATCAGCTTACACTTGGAACCGTTTAAATTTAGTAAATTAACTCGGCACCAGTTTTGAAAATTATCTAGATCGGATTGCAAGTCTAAATGGCAGGAAATGTCCTTATACTGCAGGCACAACTTAACATCATCTGCGTACATAAGTACGCGAGAATGACTTATAATTGATGGAAGATCGTTAATAAATAATGTAAAAAGTAATGGACCCAGATGGCTCCCTTGTGGGACACCGGAGGTAACACGGAGAATTTCAGAAATTGAATTTTTAAAAAGGACCCTTTGTGACCTACCATTTAGATAACTTGAAATCCATTTAAGCAGATCAACTGGAAAACCTAAAAGGTCAAGTTTTTGAATGAGAAGTAAGTGATTTACAGAGTCAAATGCTTTACTAAAGTCAGTGTAAATGACGTCTGTTTGAAAACTACGATTGAAGCCTTTTATCACAAATGATGTGAGCTCTAGGTTGAAGTAGAATTACACACAGATGCCAGCAAATTAGGTTTTGGTGCGGTTTTGTTTCAAAGAAAAGATGATAATAAACTACATCCTATATTTTTCTTTTCCAAGGCTACCACAAAAGATGAAGCTAAATTTCATAGTTTCGAATTAGAAACATTAGCAATTATTTATGCGCTAAGGAGGTTTCGGATTTATGTTCAAGGAAGAAAGTTTAAGGTAGTCACAGATTGTAATTCGTTAGCGCTAACATTAAACAAAGTCGAGTTGAACCCAAGGATAGCTCGATGGGCGTTAGAATTATTAGAATATGATTTTGTTTTAGAGCACAGGCCAGGAAAGAGAATGCAGCATGTAGATGCGTTAAGCAGATGTTCAAATATATGCGTAATTGAAACTAATAGCTTTGAGGATAATTTAATAATTTGTCAACACAGAGATAGTAAAATAAAAGAATTAATACAGAAATTAGAGAAATCAGAAGACAAACTGTTTGAGATGCGAAATTTGGTGGTGTATAGAAAAGTAAATGACGGTAGATTACTATTTTATGTTCCGGAGGAAATGTTAGAAATGGTACTGTTTAAATATCATAATGAGTTTGGGCACGTTGGAAGGGACAAAGCTATAAATGCAATAGTGAAGACATATTGGTTCCCAAAAATGAAGGAAAAGGTTGTGAGGCATATAGAAAATTGTTTAAGATGTATTGCATATTCGCCTAAATCCGGAAAAAGTGAGGGATTGTTACACAGTATTCCGAAGGGAAATAAACCATTTGAGCTTGTACACATAGATCATTACGGACCAATTGACGCAGGAAGATCTCAAAAGCATTTGTTTGTTGTTATAGATGGGTTTACTAAATTTATAAGGCTGTATCCGACAAAGACAACAAAGACCAAAGAAGTTATAGTAGCTTTATCAGATTATTTTCGTGCTTATAGTAGACCAGTATGCATTGTGTCAGACAGGGGTAGCTGTTTCACTTCAGAAGAATTCGCGGAATTTTTAAATAAATTATGTATAAAGCATGTTAAAATTGCAACGGGATCTCCTCAAGCCAATGGCCAAGTAGAAAGGGTAAATCGGAGTTTGGGTCCAATGATAGCCAAGTTAACTGATTCTGAGAAAGGTATGCACTGGGACACAGTGATTGAAAACGTAGAATACTCACTCAACAATACAATTCAAAAAAGTATCAGTCAAATTCCAAGTAGGATGTTGTTTGGCATTGAACAAAAGGGAAAAGTTGTAGATGAACTAAAACAAAAACTTGAGGAAATGGATAATGTAGAGGAAAATAGAGACTTAAATAAAATTCGAAGAGAAGCAGCTCAAAAGCAAAAAGAAGCACAGATGAACAACGAAAAACATTATAATGATAAAAGAAAAGAAGTTGCTGGGTACAAAATAGGTGACTATATAATGGTTAAAAATTTTGACAGCACTCCAGGACAATCAAGAAAGTTAATCCCAAAACATAAAGGGCCATATATGATAGACAAGATTTTGAGATATGATAGATTTTTAATAAAAGATGTGGAGGGTTTCCAATTGACACGTAACCCGTACAAGGGTATTGGAGTAGCCAAAACATAAAACCTTGGATTAATAAAAATACGAAAAGTTAAAATTATTGTAAGTAGTGTATAAGAAGATGATTGTAATTCGTAAAGATCAGGAGATCTTAGTTGTCAGGAAGGCCGAATTGTAGCAGGATCGCCTGTTACGTTACTATTTATAGTTGCAAATGCACATGTATAATAAATATAATAACAAGTATATTTCTAAGTTTAATATAAGGCCAACGATCACTGTTATAATTATGTATAACATATGTATGTAGATGTTATAAGTATGTAGGTATATCGATATGTCATCGAGTCAGTCGTCATCGAGTCAGTCGTCGTTTTACAAGCGTAGAGTGTGGACACAAAAATAAAGACATATTAAAAATAAATATATATAACGTGTACTTTTTAAAATAACAACATAACTCGGACCCCTACAGCTGTTACATAAACTTCATGAGGAAAATATGCACTGTGGTCAAAATACTTTAAAGGGTATTGCACGACAACAGTATCACATCATCAAAATCACTCCTATGGTTAGAAACGTAATTATGAAATGCGTGTCATGTACCAGGTTTCGTCCAAAATTACTTTATCAAATAATGGGAAAACTACCTGAGCATAGAGTCTCACAAAACAGACCATTTTTAAATACTGGAGTTGATTATTGCGGACCCTTCTGGATACATCACAAAATCCGAGGCAAGCGACCAGATAAAGCATACATATTTGTTTGTTTCTCCACAAAGGCTGTCCATCTGGAACTTGTCGGAGATTTAACGACTGTAGCATTCCTTGGAGCATTACAGCGATTTATAAGTCGTCGCGGGAAGTGTCAGACCCTATACTGCGACAATGCAACAAATTTCGTTGGCGCCAGCAACCAATTGAAGGAGTTAAAGGAAGCAATCCACCCACAGCAGGCTAAGAACTCCATACTTAAGTTGTGCAATACGAAGGGTGTTCACTTTAAATTTATTCCACCAAGATCCCCTCACTTTGGTGGATTATGGGAAGCTGCAGTAAAGTCAGCAAAGACGTTGTTATTAAAAAATGTGTCTACTGCAAACCTCACCTTTGAGCAGTTGAGCACTGTCATAACAAATGTCGAGGCAGTATTAAATTCTCGGCCACTTACTCCAATGTCGAATGATCCTAATGACTTTACAGTTCATTTATTAATTGGAGAAGCACTAGTCGCTCAACCAGACCCAGAATCAATTAGAATAAAATCACTACCTGAACAATGGGAACTGGTGCAACGACTCAAGCACACATTCTGGACGCAATGGTCCAGAGAATATTTAACAAGCCTGCAACAACACTCAAAATGGAAACAGGCCCATACAAATGTAAGAGAAGGCATGATGGTTATTGTCAAGGAAGACAGTGCCTATGCTTCAATGGCCTATAGGACGAATAATACAAATTTATCCAGGTCAAGATGGATATGTGCGAGTTGCGGACGTAAAAACTGCAACAGGAGTCTTTAAAAGAGCAATTCATAAGCTTGCTCCACTATTCCGTCAAGAAGCTCCAGGAGAAAAACGCAAGGAAATCAATGAAGAAGATGCTGAAGAAGAAACAAAAGAAGATCAAGAGCCAAAAATACGAAAAAGCCCATCCTTACCAATGATATCGATGCCATTATTAATCTTGCTGCTGCTATTACCATTAGCTACCGCCGGTCCATAACCAGGTTTGGTTCGAGACCAGGAATTTATTACGAGAAAATAAATAAATGCAGACTGGACAATCATAGCTTATTATGATTTAAAGGCGTATCTCGAAGATGTAAAGACATTTTACACGGGGACACTTAAGGTTGGTTAAATGTGTTCACATATACAACCAGTTCAAGCATGTGCTGCTGTATATAACCATTTTCAACACGTTTAAGAAGAAATAAAAACTGAAAATGATTTACTCCACATGTCAAGAATACGTCGTTCTCCCTTGGACATAGTGGGAAATATTGCCAACAGCTTATTTGGCGTATTAGACACAGAGTATGCCAAGAAGATGTCATCAACTATTCAAAAGGTGAAATCGAATGAAGATTACATTTTATAATTAATTAAGAATCAGACTTCAATAATTGATTCTACGATAAAAATCATGAAACGAGATGAAGCTACCATCGATAAAATGATTAAAATAATGACTCAGCAAATGGAGGATATAGCCAATGCTCGTCTAGATTCTCTCAAAGCCTTTCAATGGTATATTGCATTGACAAATCAATTATCCATATTGGCGGCAAATCTTCAAAGAATTCAAACAGAGATTTCACATGTTCTGACAAACGTTCATCACAATGAAATTAGCGCACTGCTCGTTTCTCCCAAGCAACTTCGACAACATTTAAACAAACTAAAAATTCACATGCCTCAAGGAAAAATGCTCCCTCTCATCAACGATGATATACTTCAATTATATAAGTTAATGAGGGCAGAAGCAAAGGTGGTAAAGGATTATGTAATCTTTAAAATCATTGCGAGTTTCAAATGTTTAATAACAAATCATGGTCATTGTGCCAAACAAAAAGTTCGACGAAATCATTCTCATGGCAAAGATTAAGAACAAAAAATCAATGGATATTTTCAATTAAATCACCAATGGAGTTATCAGCAGTATGTGATGATCAATTATCAACAATTACAATTGATAATATCGGACTCTTATCCTTGGATCCGAAGTGCACTCTAAGAAATCCTTTTCTGAGCGTAATTGGCCATCAGGTAACCTCTACTGGAACATTGAAGTTATCGTATGCTCGCTTTGGCAGTCTGAATGAGATCGTCGATCTACAACATCACCACATAAGTGCATATGTCGCCCTAATTCTATCACTTGGGGTGATAATATTTTATGTATGGAGACGTTTTCAAAAGAAATCAAATCATTTAACTTCGCCATCGTCATAGGACATAGACTTACCAGAGAGGCCAGCGTTAACCAACTCCCCAAGAAGACATCACCAGACACCTGTATCCGACGCCTTTGAGATGAACATTGGATGATGTTGAACACCTGTTCAACGGCCGGGAGTATGTTCGCGTACCACTTGAGTCGCTAAGCCACTTGATGTTCACGGACAGCGCCAGCTCTGCCTGAGCTACCTTTTCTATTTTTACTAAACCTAGCGTATTAACTCCTTGTGTGGGAGACAATTATGATGACTCTGTACCTTTGTATATCTTAGAACATAAGCAATGCAATGTATTTTTAACTAACAGCCCCGTACCACTTCTTTGCTATGGTGCCCCCCTTGACTCTGAAAAACTTGTATATAAACCCGACCTTTTGCCCTAATAAAATCAGTACCCTCATACGCATGATCCCTCCGAGTGAAACCATTTTAAGTGTTGGTGTAGCAACCTATCGTCACTAGAGTATATTCTAGGGGCAACCATTCCTATAAATAATAAAAATAAAACTACAAACAATGTATTTACATTGTACACAGTTGCAATTGCCCGGCAAAGATAACTCCTTTCAAAGAAAGCTATTCGCTATACCGGTTACTCGTGTTGTGCAAACATTTAGACTTTAATATACATAATACTATTTAAGAATGTATGTGTTTAGCCAATATAAGTATGTATGTTTAATATTTGTAGTCAATTTGCTGTCAGCTGCTGGTGCAGGACAAAAGCTGCCTGCGCTAAAGCTGGTGCTGATGATCGTGTTGTAAAGCTGGCATCACTAAGAGATCCCCGAATTCAAATTGATAATTTGAACTTTTTGTCTTTTTTTCCTGTGGTCACTATAATTCACATTATTAAAAAAAAAATACTAAAATAAACACAAGAAGGCATATTTATATTAAGTTGTTTAGCTGAGTAACGGGTATCTAGTAGTCGAGGCAGTCGACTAAAGCGTTCTCTCTTGTTTTAAAATGGAAACTATCTTGTGAAAGAGAGCGAGAGAGAGGCAGAGAAAATCTCTCTTAGAAATATTTGAGTACTTAAACTAGATAGGAAAACATTTTTTAAATGTTAATCTGCAACCAGATGTTCTGTAAATGTTTTAAAAAAAGTTTTATATTATATATTTTTAATTAAGACTAAATCAAATTAATATTTTTGTAGCCGCAGACCTAACCCAGCAGCCCAAGAAAATATATAAACGACAACATCGTAATGACGGCGTAGAATGCGTCATATAGCTGGAATCTTAAAAATAATATTATTTTGTATGAGCTGTAACATCTATTTACAAGTATAGTATAATCTTTGCTAAAATAAATTTAAAAAAAAATGTGATAAATTGTTCTGTTAGCACTGGACTCACCTCCTTGATCATCAAGGGCTACAAGTGTACGTATCCCTGCTTCCTTGCTCTGATGTCCAGCAAATTGAAATGTAAATAATTTTTAAAAGTGTATAAGTATTGTGTCATTATTGTTCATATGTAAAATAGGAAAGGAAGCAAACATCGGCATGCCGAAGCTTACCTACCCTTGCAGCTATTTCTTATAGTGGTTAAGATCATAAGATGTTCTTATAATTTAAAAACGTGTTACTAAAATTTTATCGAATTTACGTTCAGATTTCAGGTTTTTGCCAAACTCTGCGCTTCCTTTTCTAGGTGCTCCTGTATAGGCAATATATACAATGCACAGTTACAGCTGTTAGGCATATATTTAGTAAAATTTGTAGTGAAAGCTGCAGAGAACGAAACGAATTGTTGTTGTCCAAAGCAATTGTTAATGGAATTATTTAGGTGTTGTCAAAAAGTTGTTTTAAAATCGACCAACTGTTCCTATGGTTTCTATACTGTTTAGGTATTCTAGCTATCGAACCACTTACAGTATATTTTGAAATCTAGTGCTTTATTTGGTCTTAAACTTACGTGAAAAAATAACTTAGCGTTACGACTTTGTTTTCTTGTAATCTTATTATTAACTACGCTTTTCCAATTGTATTACATGTAAGCCACAACAGCTTAGCCAAACTAATGTGTGTTGGATTTGTCTATATTATTTGGTGGTCGCTTTTTGCCCAAATGTTTGTATTCATTATTTGTGATAAATTGGGTTGTAAAGAACTATTAAATTTGAATTCACTAGCTTGAAGCAAATATATTTAATATCGAGGAAATCTAAATATTAATTGGATTTTTCCTATGGCAGCTTTACGTTATAGTATGCCTAAGACTGCTGTTTTTGACTTATTTACTGTATGTATTAGTAAGAAGACTCTTGTGAAAGTTTCATTCAGACAGACTTACAAATTACCGACAAGTTTGAGTAGGAACGGACCATTGACACACGAACATGGCTAAAACGTCTCATCTATTTTAAATAATCATAAATTTATAAACATTATATATTAGGAAATGGTTACATTGCAATCTTCTCAATAAAATAATAATTCTTTCTGCAAGGGTATAATAATGGGTTTTAAGTTAAAGGTATATATATGTATGTATGGCATTTTTTAAACATAAAGTCTTAAAATCAATTCTACGTTTAATATAAGTTTAATATAATTATTCTTTTACCTAAGGATGTCCCCAGCCGATAAAAGATCGTCGTATAACAAGTAATATTGTCCGCAGCAAGTGAACTTTTTATGGCACGAACACTATTTTCTTTAAATGTAAAAATACGCTAATCATTACATATTTTTCAGTTTCAACCAAAATTTTAACAGGTTTTGGCTTATAATTATTTATTTAATTTGTATAATTAAAACTTTGCTTTATTTTGGCTGAGTAAAACCAAACTTCTTGGATACTAGTTGAAACTAGGAAGGGAAGAACCTTTAGGCACAGTTGTGCAATATACAATTTTTTGAGTCTAATTTATTTGTGGCATGATCACTTCATCAATCATTTTGATATAAACTTTTGAATGTAAGTAATGCAAATCAATTTTAATATTCTATTTTGAGCTTCTTATAATTCGTTGATATGGGTCTTGGCACTAGAGCCCCAAATTTCGTTGGTCTACAACTGATCATTACAACTGCTAATTAAGATTAATTAAATTTTGAATTAATATTTTAAGAAATGTAGTGAAATATACATACTGCAAATATAATTATTTCCATATATATTTTTAATTTATATTTTTACTTAAAGTTGTTACGTTATGTTACAGGGCATGCTATCTAGTCGGCATAATTGAATAAGGGCCTATTAGAACACACCCAAATTAAGGAATTCCATTTTGAGAGTTCGGTCAGTTTATACCCCAAATTTAGTTCCGCTTTACCCAAATATTTTAAAAAATAATTGCGTAAAATATACTAAATCGGATTATTTTATCTGCCATATGTGCGATTGGGTTAAGATATAGTATTTTTATTTCAGATTGAAATTTTTTTTTCTATTTTGATCCAAATGGGTCCAATACATTCCAAGCTTATAAAGCAAATTAGAAAATTTTCTCCATAGATGATAGTTCTAGTAAATTATTTAGTTATAAAAAGTCAAAATATTAAATTTTGTCTAACCAATTTCCATAGCGTATATGGAGTGTTAAATATGGTTATATGCCTAGTAAAACGAGCAGAACTCTAATTAAAAAATAAATCGTCGAAAATGTATATACAAACATTGTAATTTTCATAATAAGGAAGTCACCTGAAAACAAAACTTTTATCTTTGAAGTTTATTTCGATTCAGTTTTGTAAGCTACTTTATCCTATCCTTTATTACATTTCACAAATTTTTATCATTAAAAAAGTCAAAGCATGATAACTCGCTGTTTTGACCTGCTCCAATGCAGACAATGCTTTTATGAGTTGTGTGTTGTGGTTGGTTGCCCTTGGGCAAACCACCCGAATCCAAAAGCAGAAGATTTATCTTTTCAACTTGATTTATTATACTAATCAGCGCTTGTGCTTCCTATTACAACATGCATTCGATGGGTGTGAAAGCTCTTAGTTTTACAGTGGATTTCGAATGTGAAGATGATTCAATATATAAAAATTAATTTATTTTAAATTTAAGGAGGCCCATTTTTAAGAATTTTTATTGCCGTTACGGATAGTTACAGATCAATTTTAATCAAAAAATATTACAAATTGAGTGAGATACAGGCAATCACCGGCGGCGCTTCGAAGAAAGCACGTTTTGTGGTGTACACGATAACTTTCACAGAATTATCTGAATTGAAAAAAATCAAATTGCATTAGTTAAAGGACAAGATTCCTCAGGTAACGCTGTCGAGTTTTTATTTTTTGTATTTTTTTTTCGATTTTTTAAGGCACTTGAAAGTAAAAAACCCCATTTTCACCCAAAACGTCGAGTTATTTGCTGCTCTAAAAATAATAAAAAAACTCGACTGCGTTACCTGAGAATCTCTCTCGATAGATTTTGCAGGATCGTGTACACCGACTTTGAAATGGCAACTTTTCAGGAGAGCGTTTTTAAAGTTTGCGACACCAAAAAATTCAAAATAAAACGCGCTTCCGTACCTACGTTAAACTGCCGATAAGTTCGGAAGTTTTATTCGGATCGATCTAAAATCTTAACACAATTTTCTGGAGATAATGTACATTCAGAAAACAAAATATAAAAAATGCAAAATTTTTAATATATACGCCCCTTAAGAGTTTCTCTAACACTCGCACGGATACAATTTTTTTTAAATTTATTTTTTATGGACTATTTAATTTTACCTACAGTGGCGAGCAAAAGTGAGTGCATGTTCGCGAAACTGACTTTCGTCGCCCAAAAAACCTAACGGTACGAGATAATCAAACAAAGCTAATTTTTTTTTATGTTTACCATTTTATTCATAACAAATGCGAAAAAGAAACAATATCGTATAAGGTAAATTCTAAAACTTAGAAAGAAAAAACCAAAAAAACCCGCATAAACTTACTTTTGCACGTTTTATGACTTGCTCCTATTTTCGCTCTTCCACTTTTCTTATCAGTATGATCAGGCAGATTTATTTTGAGAATTGTTATTGTGCTATTCTTATTAGACGTAGTGCAGTTCAATACCTATTGCGTGTGAATCACACCTTGATTTTTCTATAGTGCCTTCTTAAAAAGAAAATTTTGTATTTTTGACATTAAAATGAGAAAAATATCTCCAGAAATTGAAAACAGTGTTGTGTGCCTCACTGAGAAGGGCTGTTCTTCACGAACTATATCAGAAAAGCTTGGTATAAGCCAATCTGCGGTGACTGCAGCTCGAAAAAGGCGAAATGTGACTCCCAAACCGCTATTCAAAGGGCGAAAGAAATTATTGACAGACTCAGATGCTCGACTTATGATGTCCAAAATGCGAAAAGAATGGCCATCAATAAAAATGTTAGCCAGTGGACGGCCAGGAGAGCACTGCATAACATTGGTTATGTGTCAAGCGTAAAAAAAAGCAAACCTGCATTATCTGACAAAAACGTTAAAGCACGTTTAAAATTTGCTAAAGACCACAAAAACTGGACTACTGAAGATTGGAAACGTGTTATCTAGTCTGATGAATCCAAGTTTAACCGATTTCAATCAGATGGAAAGCAATACTGCTGGCGCAAGCCCGGTGAACGTCTTCAAAGGCACCATGTAAAGCAAACTATAAAACATGGCGGCGGAAACATAAAGGTTTGGGGATGCTGTTGGGGATGTTTGGTGGCATGTTGTCCCTCTGCACTTGGTAGAAGGTATAATGCGAAAAATTTACCTTAAAATTTTAAAAACCAATCTACCCAATTTTATGGAAAAATGTGCTTATCCCGAAGAAGAATTTTTTTTCAACAAGATGGTGATCCAAAGCACACAGCAAAAATTGTAAGGGAATGGATTGGCAATCAACATTTTCTGCTAATAAAGTGGCCAGCGCCTCAATCCGATTGAAAATCTTTGGTCAATCGTTAAGAGACGGCTCGGGCAGTATGAAGCAGCCCCAACCAACATGGGCAACCTTTGGGAACGTGTAACAGCGGAATGGAAGCAAATCCCTGAAGTTGTTATACAAAATTTGGTAGAGAGCATGCCAAACCGCATTAATCAAGTTATTGCTAATAAGGGTTTGTGGACAAAATATTAAAATGGATTTATTTGTTTAATTTTTTTAAAACGTGCAAAAGTGAGTTTATGCGTGCTTTTTTTGGTTTTTTCTTTCTAACTTTTAGAATTTACCCTATACGATATTGTTTCTTTTTCGCATTTGTTATGAATAAAATAGTAAACATAAAAAAATTTACTTTGCTTTATTATCTCGTACCGTTAGGTTTTTATGGGCGACGAAAGTCAGTTTCACGAACATGCACTCACTTTTGCTCGGCACTGTATATACTGTGTGTATTATGTTATTAAAATCTTTTGTAAAAACTTGAAATTAAAAAAATTAAAAAATATTGGTTTTGCAAATAAAAAATTTGTTCGTGCTTTATTTATTATATATTATATGTATTAGATTAAGTATATATCCTTATCTAATGAATTTCTTGACATATATAAGGGCTGAACAATCTGCCTGCTATTGTTTTTTTGGAATCCATGCAATGCAGCCAAAAGAATCGCAAAAAAATGTTAAGTAAGTTTTGTTAATGTAAGTTTTTAAATAAAACTGTCTACGTTGGTTTTGGTATCGACCTTGTTAAACAACAATTGTAGTTCTATTGAATTACTCAAGGTCATACGTTGCTTATATATTTTAATTTCTTCTATAACACAACAATTTATTCCACTTAACTTTCATCACACTTACACTTCCTGGGGAGTGGACTAGTTAGTTTCGTCTGCACGTCACCTCAGACTCATCAGCTATCTTCGGGGATGGAAGCAGAGCGTCAGAAACTCCCCAATGTTACGATCAGAGAAGCTTTCTTGGCAATTGTGAGTTTTACGAGAATTAATTGCAACTTTGTTGACTAGGTTTTCGAATTAAATAATCATTAGTATTAATCTTTGTACCACTATCATCTCACATTCCAGTTCCAGAGCTGTTTTAGTTATTTGGCCAATTCTTCTAGAGTAATTATTTCATTTGCCCACGGATTCCTGCATCTGAAGAGCCAACTCGTCGAGACATTGGCTTATGAAGACCTTGAGGGTTGAAGGTGAAGTGGGCATCTATATCTTTCACAAAACAATTGCACAAACAACAACACTGGTGTTTCAAAATTATTTACAATTGGTTTTGTGTCTATACTTCCATATCTAATGCAAATCTAGCATGTCCTTCGCGTATCGATAGATTTTAGAAACGAACTATACTAATTGGATTTTCAGATCTTTTGTGTGTTACAAATTTATTGACATGCATGGCAAAGTGTCTGGTTGGCTTTCAAGTAACTCATCGCCTCCATGTGGCGGTCCCGGCAACTTATATCTCTGTCAACCGACAGGGTACTAGCTAAGGCGGTTTTTAAATCCCGTTCGCGTCTGTTCCCGAAGAGGTCGGCGTCTGGGTTAGCGTCTGTCCCATATTGGGCGGCTACACAATTGTCATTTTTTAGATCTGCAGACACCAAAGAAGGTTCCCTGCTGATGACAACGGCATTGCAACACCTGAGTACCTAGATTGAAACCTTGGTTAATTGGCTGCTGAGCTGAAGTTACCACCGTCCTTTTAAAACTTGGCGAGTCTTTAAATACGTTCTAATCGCGGAACCGATGGTACAGTTGAGAGAATTCCTGCTTAACATCCGTCCTGGCTCTGAACGCAGGTACCCATAAGGACCTTTGTCAACAGTCGCATGAACCTCATTGCTTGCATAGGAACCCATGGGGCATCATGGAGGACTGTACATATGTGAGGAGATAGCGACTTAATATTTGGACCCATATAGAACAATGCAGAACAATAGTTAAATCCAAAAAGGAGAGGAGCATTCCAGAAGAGTAGAAAAATGACGAGGTCTCCAGATTAAGGCGTTACAGAAGAAGGAAAGACGGCGAAAGTGGTTTATCTCGAGGAACAACCTAACGCATCTACGGCAATACAGCACGAGGATCAGCAAGCCCTTGCTTCATCCCAAAATGTCAGACCTACGGAAGGCTCCCCAAGCCAAGAGCTCATCTATAAAATCAGAGCCCTAGAAGAGGAAACGATCGAGAAATGCAGAGCAGTGCTTCGAAAAATGAAGCATGCTATGCTAAGGCAGCGAAACATAAGTATGGATGTTAAAGACGGAGCGTCAGAACTGAGCGAACTCCTTGATATTGTCGGAAACTACAGGAAAAGCTGGTTGACAGCCGAAACAGAGAGAGTTATGGAAAAGAACGTGGCGACTGAAGCCAACAAAAAGCTGCAGGAAACTGACACACCAGTTTCGTCCCGCAAAAAGCGGACTGCCTCTAGTCCGGCCGAGCAAGAGGCATTTAAAAAGCCGAAAAGTAAGGAAGCGAAGGACGGCTTTAAAACAGTGACTCGGAAGAAGGGAAAACCCAAAACATCTCAAACAGAGGGAACGAACAAAGCAGTTAATGTTAACCCTGAGAGGAAAGGAGAAAACTCTAAAGTACGTTCAAGATCCCGCCCAGAAGCTGTATTGGTCATGCCCGGGAGACGGGGCACAAGATGAAAAACTGCACGAAGACACCGAAATGTTGCCTGTGTGCATATGAAAACCGCACGGATCTCAATAACTGCAAAGCCAGTACCCGCAAAACCCAAATCTGAAAATCCTACAAGCAAACCTTTACCCAAATAGTACTAGAACATTGCGTGGATTGGGATATAATTTGCGAACAATATAGAGTGAAACAACCCAGTATCTGGCTGGAAAATGAAGAAAAGACTGAAGATATATGGATTCCAGTTACGGGTGACATACGATGTCTCGGTGATGGTAGAGGTAGCTGCTACGTACAACTTAAGGAATTCACCATATTCAGTTTTTATCTAAGCCTTATAATAGCTGGTGACTTCAACTCTAGTGCAGAAAATTCTTAATATGTTTGCAAGATTTGGTCTGGTAGTCGCTAACGTGGGCAGAGCTCCGACGTTTCAGCGAATGGGCCAAATAGGGACAATACCGGATATAACGCTAGTATCAGAGAACTCTGCGCACAGAATATTAGACTGGAAAGTCTTAGACATCTAAAACCGAAGCGACCACGAGTACATATCTTCGGGTCATCGGAAACTTCGCTACACAGGAGGAGGAGTACAAGAAGGCGAAAAAGCTTCTTAATATTGCCATTCGCATAAGTAAACGAAATAAATGGAAATCCCTCTGTAATGACGTTATCAAGGACCCATGGTGTCTGGGGTACAAACCCGTTATGAAGAAGCTTAGGTCAAGAAGTACTCTGCCAGATATAGACGAAGGGCACATGGATAACATTGTCAAAACTCTGTTTCCGCCCCATCCGATCAGACCAGCTTACACTGCACTGCAGCCGTCTGAGGAACACTTCGAGTAGTTCAGCGAGGATGAATTAACTAAGGCAATAGGCAGCATGAAGAATAGGAAAGCACCAGGACCCGACAATATACCGATCGAAGTTTTTAAAGTTATCGCAAAGTGCAGGCCCGATGTACTATTAAATATGTACAACAAGTGCCTGCAGTATGGAATATTCCCCGATCCGTGGAAGACACAGAGGTTGGTCTTGATAAGCAAAGGAAAGGGGGACCCTGCAACCCCATCAGCCTATGGACCGCTCTGCATGCTAAAAACGACTGGGAAGCTACTGGAAAAGCTGATCAAGCACCGACTAGCTGCTGCTGTCGAGGTATCAGGTGGCCTCTCCCGCAGGCAATACGAGTTCCGACCAGGGAGGTCCACAATCGGAGCAATACAGGAATTCGTTAATGCAGCAACCATGTATCCAGACCCATTGCGTTTAATAGTGTCAGGTGGTCGGAAATGATCGATTCGCTAAACAGACGTTTCCACATCCCAGAATGCCTGACAGCTATCTAATTTATCTGACAAGAGGAGGCGAAAAACGGATGGACATCACCTCGGGAGCAGCTCAAGGATCCTAACTGGGTCCGGAACTGTGGAATAAAAGTTATGACGATATCCTCAGCACAGAAATGCGAGCCCTATATAAGACGGACCAAGGGCCATAGAAAGGCACTTAGCAGCCAACCGCCTAAGGGTATAGGGCAACTCCCCAGTGGTGGTAAGCAGCAAAGTCAATTTTTTGGTGCACTAGATCATTCGATCCAAGCCCGCTCATACATTAGTTAGCTCTCGTAGTACTTCCTCCTCCCTCTAACCTTCTCGGCTTGCCAACCTGAAGGTATCCCTAGGAGACGTCTGATTTCAGGATCACACTTCTCTCTCTCTCTTGTGGCTGACCTCAGGGTCCCCAAGCACTTCTCTCTCTCTCTTGTGGCTGACCTCAGGGTCCCCAAGCACTTCTCTCTCTCTCTTGTGGCTGACCTCAGGGTCCCCAAGTAATTCTCTCTCTCTCTTGTGGCTGACTTTCGGGTCCCCAAGCACCCAATTCTCTCTCTCTTGTGGCTGACTTCAGGGTCCCCGAGCAACGAATTCTCTCTCTCTTGCGGCTGACTTCCGGGTCCCCAAGCAACAAATTCTCCCTCTCTTGTGGCTGACTTAAGGGTCCCCAAGCAACATTCTCTCTCTTGCGGTCGACTTTCGGGTCCCCAAGCAAAACATTCTCTCTCTCTTGTGGCTGACTTCAGGGTCCCCAAGCAACATTTTCTCTCTTGCTGTCGACTTTCGGGTCCCCAAGCACTAAATAGATCTCTCTCGCTCGTGGCCGACTTCAGGGTCCCCAGGCACCCCATTCTCGTTTCAGGTAACCCAACCCGTGCTGATCCTATCGAGCAGCTGGTCGGCTCCCGATACCAGGTATCCTAAGCGGACGAAGAAAGCAAAGGCAGCAACGGTGGCACCCCGACAACTCGGAGAATTCGTTAGTTGTTAATCAAATGTCAAGATACTTACTGAAATAAAACCTAGTTCTAATCAATTACTAAGTAATTCCCCACGACTTCTACTCTGGGCTGGGTCGGAACTCTCTTTCAGCAACCACGCCTGACACAAACAAATTCTTGTGACGAACCCTGGCCATCCCTGAGCCACCCGACAACGACGAACCGTCACGTGGCGCCCGAACAGGTTAAAGTGTTTGCAAGAGATAAACCGACACCAACGGAGTAATGTCGAGCTGGGTATATCTGGCACCAAAGAGCGAACTAACGAAACACACGGAAGAGTTCGGATTAGGAACGGCAGAAAGAAGTGAAGATTTGAGACGTCTGTTGGCAGCGTTCGCCAAAAAAAACGGATCATACGGAAACGGTCAGACAAAGACTCGCAGAACTGACAGAAAAATATAGGAGAGAAAAAAGCCTGGCGAAGGAAACAATTCCGGCGATCGTGGACCAGGGAAAAGGAGGAGAGAATGGACATTAAAGGAGCAAGTCTAGGAGACGAAACGGAAGGAAAGACGGAAATAAAAATGGAAACAGAAGTCATAGACCGGGTACGCGGATGGGGCATCCGGTACCAAGGAACAACAAACGCACTGGAGTTCCTAAGCAAAATGGAACAGTGGGCAGGCGGATACGGAATACGGAAGGACCAGCTGATACAGACGATGCCATTCATCCTGGAGGGGATCGCGAGTGATTGGTGGAACACCACGCCGAGCAGGATCGTAACATGGACTCAACTGCACAGATGAAACAGAGAGAAACGGAGCCCGTAAGAGAATACGCAATGGGACTAAGAAAACTGATGCAATTCATGAAACTCTCAGAAGAGGCCAAACTGGACCGAGTGTACAGAAACAGCAGGAGCAAGATAAAGCTGTACGCTAGGAGGGCAGGATTCAACTCGCTGACAGAGTTCCTCAAACTAGCGGAGGAGGTAGAAGGAATAGAGGCAGAGGACCGGACACAGGCAAGCCAACCTGTGCAGCAGCTAAGACCGGAGATATGCATGCGCTGCGGAGGAACCGGAGATGCGGCACGCACGTGCAACAATCCACCGAGGCTGTTTTGCTGGGTCTGTGGAAGAAACGGTACGAGAACCACGGAGTGCTGCAGGGCAGGGCCGGGAAACGCAGGAGGCCTGAGCAGATAAAGCTGGCAGCTCAGGCGGCAACAAAAGAGCGACGGGTTCCAAATAGTAGCCCGGATAAGGGTCGAAAACAGGACAGCGAAAGGAATCGTGGACACAGGAGCATCCAGGAGCGCTATAAGCAGAAACAGATATCAAGATCTGAAACACCAGGGCAAATGGTGTGGAGCCCGTGCAGAAATAACAATGGCCAACGGAACAACGCAGAAGGCGATAAGAGAGTTCACAGCAGAAGTCCAATTTGGAGGAAAATTGTTCAGTGTGTCTTTTATGATACTGACAGAAGTAGCAGGAGGAATACTGCTAGGGATGGACTTTTTGCTCGCTGAGGTGTGGAAACTTAGAGCTGGAAATAAGAGAGCCCGGAGGCGAAGAGGAAAAACCGGAGACGAATACAGAGCAAGAAGACACGACAGGGGAACCATCCGAAAAGGAAGTACAGGACTTTCTGGAAACACAGAGGCAAGTATTTGAAGGAATGCAGGGAACCAGTAATATAACAAAGCATAAGATTTACCTCAAGGATGATAAACCGATTAAACAGAGGTACTATCCTCGAAATCCGAAACAGCAGGCAATCATCAATGAACAGGTGAACGAGTTGTTGGCACTGGGACTCATAGAACCCTCACGTAGCCCGTACAGCGCGCCAGTAGTGTTAGTGAGAAAGAAGAACAACGAATGGAGAATGTGTGTGGACTATCGACTACTGAACGACAATACAGAAAAAAACGCCTATCCGGTACCAAGAATGAATTTCATCTTGGACCAGTTAAGAAAGGCAAAGTTCAACAGTACGATAGATCTCAAGTCAGGATACTGGCAATCCCAATGGATAAGGATAGTAGACAATACACGGCGTTCACAGTCCCCGGACGTGGACTGTTCCAGTGGAAAGTTATGCCATTTGGGCTAATCACAGCTCCCGCAACGTTTTAAAGAGCACTGGACTCAATAATACGGCCAGAAATGGAACCGTTTGCATTTGCATATCTGGACGACATAGTGGTTATTGGCCGGAGCAAACGTGAACATCTGGAGAAGCTAACAGAGGTATTCAGGAGACTACAGAACGCAAACCTGCGGATTAACCCAGACGAATGCCACTTCTTCCAAAAGGAGCTGAAGTACCTGGGTCACGTCATAAGCGATTGGGGCATACGGGCAGACCCGGACAATGTAGCGGCAATTCGAGACTTACCAGCACCGAGATCCAGAAAGGAAGTACACAGCTTTTAAGGAATGGCGTCATGGTACCGACGGTTCATACCAAATTTCACCGAACAGGCAGAAGCGTTGCAAGGTTTAATCAGGAAAGGACAAAAATTTGAATGGACCAAGGAACAACAGGAATCGTTTGACCAACTGAAAACGAGCCTAACAAAAGCACCGGTACTGGCATGCCCCGATTTCACAAGGCAACTTAAGCTACAAACGGATGCCAGCGACTTAGGCGTAGGCGCGGTCTTAACACAGGACGGAGAGGACGGGGTGATAGCGTTTGTCAGCAGGAGGTTGAGTAAAGTAGAGAAAAATTACAGCGCAACTGAAAAAGAATGCTTATCAATATATTGGGGCATCAACAAGTACAATATGTACCTAGAAGGCTATCGGTTCATAGTGATAACAGACCACATGGCTTTGAAGTGGCTAAACTCAATAGAAAGCCCGTCGGGAAGAGTGGCCAGATGGGCGCTAGGCCTACAACCATTCCAGTTTGAAGTCCAGTACAGAAAGAGAAAATGGAATGCGGTAGCAGACGCCTTATCCAGAACACCACAGAACGAGTTAAAAACAATACAGTACACGGAGACATGGATTGAGGAAAAATACAAGGAACTGGAACGAGACCCAAAAAACACGGAATTCAAGATAGAGGCAGGCAGGCTATATAAACTGCCAAAAATACAAGGCATCGCAACAGAAAAAAGCTGGGAAGATTCTGACAAAAGTGGCATCAGACCACGTGGCACGAACATCTACCAGAGCTAATGTTAGCATACAATAGTAGTGTATCGGAATCTACAATATATAGCCCTGCGCAGCTGGTATTCGGGAAAGAGTTAAGATTACCAAACACGATGTTCGACAGGGTAACAAAAGGATCGGGGTTACAGGAGGAAAATATAGAACAAAGATGGAACAGGTTAAAAGGCGTACGAAAGGAGGCAACACAGCATACAGAAGAAGCCGCGGAACAACAAAAGCATCACTACAATCTACGGAAACGGGACTGGAAACTAGATGTCGGGGACTTGGTATGGTGCTAGACGCACTATCTGTCAGAAGCGGCAGAAAAATTTAACGCCAAACTAGCACCAAAGTACGACGGCCCCTGGAAGGTAACCAATTTCGTGTCAATAGTGATCATGACAGTGAGAGACCAGAACACACGAAAAACAAAGAGAGTATACATCGGAAACATCAAACAGTACGTAGGAACAAATACAATACAGAACGAACACGATGCACTAGCAACACATGAAAAGCACAATCTATTATTAAATACACATAACCAAACACTACACTAATGCCACTACTCCACAACACACAACACACAACTCACATAACATTAGTCATCTCACTACTACACCATACCCCAAACGTAAGCCAACACTACACCATAACCATAACACAACACTACAACTAAACGTTAAGCCTAACACAAACATTGGTCTCATTACAGTAAAGATGAACAAATTCACGGAGGCAGCGAGAAAATTTCGGAACAAACACGCAAAGTTACGGGCGGCACAAACGATGGAAAAACTCATAGAGCCAGTACCGATGGCGGGAACCGCTCGGAAGAGGACAGCACCGGCAAAAATGAAAACCACGGCACCAACCGGGAGTATCCAGTCCAGGCAAGGCAACAGCCAAACGGCCAAAACTGCCCAGGAGAAAAGGGCACCCGAGACACCGGATAGGGACATACTGGAACTCCATGAGGAGGAGCCTAACGACGAGGGATGGACTCTACCGGAGGGAGCAACCCTGTCCAGAACAGCCAAAAACAATATTAAGGAGAAGCTGGTAGGGAAGAAAACTGAAAAGCAGCAGCGCTGGTTTGTAAAATATGGAGAGAAGACTTGGCGAGTAATTTCAAATAGGGGAAACTATGTCACAATTATGCAACACCACTCGAATCCATGATTTTCGGGTCCCCAAGCAACCAATTCTCTCTCTCTTGTGGCTGACTTTCGGGTCCCCCAGCACCCAATTCTCTCTCTCTTGTGGCTGACTTCAGGGTCCCCGAGCAACGAATTCTCTCTCTCTTGCGGCTGACTTCCGGGTCCCCAAGCAACAAATTCTCCCTCTCTTGTGGCTGACTTAAGGTTCCCCAAGCAACATTCTCTCTCTTGCGGTCGACTTTTGGGTCCCCAAACAAAACATTCTCTCTCTCTTGTGGCTGACTTCAGGGTCCCCAAGCAACATTTTCTCTCTTGCGGTCGACTTTCGGGTCCCCAAGCACTAAATAGATCTCTCTCGCTCGTGGCCGACTTCAGGGTCCCCAGGCACCCCATTCTCGTTTCAGGTAACCCAACCCGTGCTGATCCTATACGCAATGGGACTAAGAAAACTGATGCAATTCACGAAACTCTCAGAAGAGGCCAAACTGGACCGAGTGTACAGAAACAGCAGGAGCAAGATAAAGCTGTACGCTAGGAGGGCAGGATTAAACTCGCTAACAGAGTTCCTCAAACTAGCGGAGGAAGTTGAAGGAATAGAGGCAGAGGACCGGACACAGGCAAGCCAACCTGTGCAGCAGCTAAGACCGGAGATATGCATGCGCTGCGGAGGAACCGGAGATGCGGCACGCACGTGAAACAATCCACCGAGGCTGTTTTGCTGGGTCTGTGGAAGAAACAGTACGAGAACCACGGAGTGCTGCAGGGCAGGGCCGGGAAACGCAGGAGATCTGAAACACCAGGGCAAATGGTGTGGAGCCCGTGCAGAAATAACAATGGCCAACGGAACAACGCAGAAGGCGATAGGAGAGTTCACAGCAGAAGTCCAATTTGGAGGAAAATTGTTCAGTGTGTCGTTTATGATACTGACAGAAGTAGCAGGAGGAATACTGCTAGGGATGGACTTTTTGGCAGGGGTACACAGCACGCTGAGGTGTGGAAACTTAGAGCTGGAAATAAGGGAGCCCGGAGACGAATACAGAGCAAGAAGTCACGACAGGGTAACCATCCGAAAAGGAAGTACAGGACTTTCTGGAAACACAGAGGCAAGTATTTGAAGGAATGCAGGGAACCAGTAATATAACAAAGCATAAGATTTACCTCAAGGATGATAAACCGATTAAACAGAGGTACTATCCTCGAAATCCGAAACAGCAGGCAATCATCAATGAACAGGTGAACGAGTTGTTGGCACTGGACTCATAGAACCCTCACGTAGCCCGTACAGCGCGCCAGTAGTGTTAGTGAGAAAGAAGAACAACGAATGGAGAATGTGTGTGGACTATCGACTACTGAACGACAAGACAGAAAAAGACGCCTATCCGGTACCAAGAATGAATTTCATCTTGGACCAGTTAAGAGAGGCAAAGTTCATCAGTACGATACTGGCAGATCGCAATGGATAGGGATAGTAGACAATTCACGGCGTTCACAGTCCCCGGAGGTGGACTGTTCCAGTGGAAAGTTATGCCATTTGGGCTAACCACAGCTCCCGCAACGTTTCAAAGAGCACTGGACTCAATAATACGGCCAGAAATGGAACCGTTTGCATTTGCATATCTGGACGACATAGTGGTTATTGGCCGGAGCAAACGTGAACATCTGGAGAAGCTAACAGAGGTATTCAGGAGACTACAGAACGCAAACCTGCGGATTAACCCAGACAAATGCCCCTTCTTCCAAAAGGAGCTAAAGTACCTGGATCACGTCATAAGCGATTGGGGCATACGGGCAGACCCGGACAAAGTAGCGGCAATTCGAGACTTACCAGCACCGGAAAGTACACAGCTTTTTAGGAATGGCGTCATGGTACCGACGGTTCATACCAAATTTCACCGAACAGGCAGAAGCGTTGCAAGGTTTAATCAAGAAAGGACAAAAATTTGAATGGACCATGGAACAACAAGAATCGTTTGACCAACTGAAAACGAGCCTAACAAAAGCACCGGTACTGGCATGCCCCGATTTCACAAGGCAATTTAAGCTACAAACGGATGCCAGCGGCATAGGCGCGGTCTTAACACAGGACGGAGAGGACGGGGAGCATGTGATAGCGTTTGCCAGCAGGAGGTTGAGTAAAGTAGAGAAAAATTACAGCGCAACTGAAAAAGAATGCTTAGCAATACATTGGGGCATCAACAAGTACAATATGTACCTAGAAGGCTATCGGTTCATAGTGATAACAGACCACATGGCTTTGAAGTGGCTAAACTCAATAGAAAGCCCGTAGGGAAGAGTGGCCAGATGGGCGCTAGGCCTACAACCATTCCAGTTTGAAGTCCAGTACAGAAAGGGAAAATGGAATGCGGTAGCAGACGCCTTATCCAGAACACCACAGAACGAGTTAAAAACAATACAGTACACGGAGACATGGATTGAGGAAAAATACAAGGAACTGGAACGAGACCCAAAAAACACGGAATTCAAGATAGAGGCAGACAGGCTATATAAACTGGGTAGCAATCGGAGAGACACACAACCATGGACACTGTGCATAAGTGAAGCTGAAATTCAAGAAGTATTAACGGAAAACCACAGTACAGCAAAAGCAGGACACCTAGGCATGTCTAAGACACTGAGAAGGGTAAAGAACCGATATTTCTGGCCACGAATGAACAAGGACGTAAGGAAATACGTGCAGAAATGCGAGTGTTGCCAAAAATACAAGGCATCGCAACAGAAAAAAGCTGGGAAGATGCTGACAAAAGTGGCATCAGACCACGTGGCACGAACATCTACCAGAGCTAATGTTAGCATACAATAGTAGTGTATCGGAATCTACAATATATAGCCCTGCGCAGCTGGTATTCGGGAAAAAGTTAAGATTACCAAACACGATGTTCGACAGGGTAACAAAAGGATCGGGGTTACAGGAGGAAAATATAGAACAAAGATGGAACAGGTTAAAAGGCGTACGAAAGGAGGCAACACAGCATACAGAAGAAGCCGCGGAACAACAAAAGCATCACTACAATCTACGGAAACGGGACTGGAAACTAGATGTCGGGGACTTGGTATGGTGCAAGACGCACTATCTGTCAAAAGCGGCAGAAAAATTAACGCCAAACTAGCACCAAAGTACGACGGCCCCTGGAAGGTAACCAATTTCGTGTCACCAGTGATCATGTCAGTGAGAGACCAGAACACACGAAAAACAAAGAGAGTATACATCGGAAATATCAAACAGTACGTAGGAACAAATACAATAAGAACGAACACGATGCACTAGCAACACATGAAAAGCACAATCTATCATTAAATACACATAACCAAACACTACACAAATGCCACTATCATCTCACTACTACACCATACCCCAAACGTAAACCAACACTACACCATAACCATAACACAACACTCTATCCTACACCAAAACTAAACGTTAAGCCTAACACAAACATTGGTCTCATTACAGTAAATATGAACAAATTCACGGGGGCAGCGAGAAAATTTCGGAACAAACACGCAAAGTTACGGGCGGCACAAACGATGGCAAAACTCATAGAGCCAGTACCGATGGCGGGAACCGCTCGGAAGAGGACAGCACCGGCAAAAACACTGTCCAGAACAGCCAAAAACAACTGTAAGGATGTTTTCTCGGCCGGGGTACAGATCTCAGTCAGATCCAAGAGTCCTTTACAAGAAATTTGTAAATCACCGAAACACCGGGCTAGAGAGTTCCGTTCTACAGGTGAACAGATGATTTTAATGGGGAGTCTGCACCGGAGGTTCTTGTCCGTGTCGACGGAAACGTGGACGCGTGGAATCCTTGTCTTGTGTTTCGCGTCAAGGGCGAAAAATCCACCGGGCTGGACCTTCGGGCGAGGCCGAGCCGGAAGAATACTTTGCGGGTGTTGAGTCCTGGGTCTCGCGTCGAGGGCGGAAAATCCACCGGCCTGGACCTTCGGGCGAGGCCGAGCCGGGGAGATACTTTGCGGGTGGAAGTCTTGGATCTCGCGTCAAGGGCGGAAAATCCACCGGCCTGGACCTTCGGGCGAGGCCGAGCCGGGAAGATACTTTGCGGGTGGAAGTCTTGGATCTCGCGTCAAGGGCGGAAAAACCACCGGCCTGGACCTTCGGGCGAGGCCGAGCCGGGAAGATACTTTGCGAGGGGCGGGGCCGGATAGTGAAAGGACAGAGGGATTCGATTTGTCTGACCGGCCGGGACGGGTGTCCACGTGCCAGTCTCCAAACTACTACGTAGACCAGACACTAGGTTAATGGATCCGGCGGGACGGGTGTCCACGCTCAAATCCCAAACTACGCAAGGGAGTGGGGAAACTACCGAGCAATGGACCCGGCGGGACGGGTGTCCACGCACAAATCCCAAACTACGCAAGGGGGATGGGGAAACTACCGGGGAACAGATCCGGCGGGACGGGGGTCCACGCACAGATCCCAAACTACGCGAGGGAGTGGGGAAACTACCGAGCAATGGATCCGGCGGGACGGGTGTCCACGCACAAATCCCAAACTACGCAAGGGGGATGGGGAAACTACTGGGAAATGGATCCGGCGGGACGGGCGTCCACGCGCAAATCCCAAACTACGCAAGGGGGATGGGGAAACTACCGGATCGAACGGGAAGGGGTCCGCGTTCGGGTCCGATGGTACTACTCGGAGCAAAAACTACGGCTACAGTGGCGAACGGGAAGTATGTCCACGTTCGGGCCCGAAGTAGCTCTGGGAATGAGGTTAGGTTAGGTTAGGTTCGCTTTTAACTACGAAATGAAAACACAAGATCGGGAGATATGATTACACGACCGTAAAACTTTATTGGGATTTTTTCTCACCCGAGTCCGCTACACCGTTCTGAGCGTATCAGGACCTATTTGTACTAACCTCTTCAATGTTACCCACGATTGGCAGCTTGGCCAAATTAAACCCGCGGAACACTCGCGAAGGGAGAACTGCGAAAGGTCGCGTCGGGCGTCCCGTTTGACCTACTTTGCCAATGAACTTGCGGAGTGCACGTGGAGCCTCGAAGTTTCGCATGAGCCGTGTGCCGATCACACGTCTGCCTCGTTTCGCGATCCCGAGAGAAGAGCCAAGAGGCCCTGCTCCAGGTTATTGTGTGATCGCGTGCCCTTTTCTCCTTGTTCCCGCATTCGGGATTTCTAGTATTTTCCTACTACTGGTATCTTAGCTCCTTGCTTTTCTAGTATTAAATGCGTCTCGGCTAAATATCGGTTAGCGTTGCCACCCTGGGATTTGAACTTAGATATAACTTAATATTTATTGTACTCCATGTAATTTCTCTTAAAACTATTATAAATGTAAAAAGGAACCATTGTGGCGTACACGCCTCCTAGGCGGGTTCGTCACACCCCCCCCTTTCTTCCCGTGGGGCAATATAGAGGCGTCCATCGCTCCTGATCGTGACGGTAAACCTGAGAGCGCCTTCTCCGACGGCTATCCGTACTCGACGTCCACGACCGGTCCGGGTTGCTACCTTCCGCTCTATCCGCTCTATGATGTGTTGAGGCAGATAGCGTAGGTTACTTCCCCCGACCCAACCTTCTGGTAATGGGAGCAGGTCATCCTCCCTTCCTGTCGACTGGGGCACCTCCATCGCAGCCGCGAATGATGCGTTCGTCTCCGTCGCCATCTGAGTGCGCATGAGGACCGCGTCGGCAACAGGCCCGGGAGAGCCAGCTCCCGATAGATCCATGAGGACTTGCTCCAGAACACGATCTTCCCATTCGGCGAGCTGCTCACCTGGATGAGCGCAACTGGGGGACCGTTGGGGATTCCATCCTTCCTGCGGCGTAGTCCAGAGGTCCCTCGCAACCCCATAGTGGAGGCGTTCGGTGTCGACTCCGAGAGGTATGACCTCCGCCATCTGGTCTTCTTGGGGCGACGCCACGAAGGATCGACGAAACAGGGGCCTCTCTTCTTCATCGTCCTCGCTGTCCGTGACCAACTCGAAGCCGGCCAGGTACTCAGAGCACGGGGCAACTGGAGTAGGGTCCCCAGTGTCGCGTCGTGGACTAGCAGGCCTTTGATCGTGAGGTACCTGCATCTCAGGCATCCGGGCCAAGCGGCGCGAGTCCAGCCTGTTGGGTGGCGAGGTCTGGGTTCCCTGGTTCGACACCGCCTGCGTGTGGCTCTTCCCGACCACGGGGGACGTCTGGACCCCTTGAGAGAGCATGTGGGTAGTCGCAACTCGTTGTGGCGGAGTTGTCGGGCGCTCAAGTTCCCTAGCGGCTTCTCCTTCCGTTTGGACCCTTCCTTCGTACGGCGAGCGGTCGGCCTCGAAGTCAACTCCCGTACCGGCATCCAGCGCAGGATACGGAGGCGGAGATGGGGGTTCGTCCACGTACGGCCCTTGTGCGGGTAACCCAGGCACCTTGATGAGCACCGAGCGGACGTCGATGCGCATGAGCGACACATGCCCGGCGTATCTGCACACCTGGTCCTCCGTCGTATGGTGGTAGAAATGGTCCACGTCCGGGAATCGTGGTTCGTCGTGCCTTGAGTACCTCGGATGGCCAGCCCGGGGATCGCGCCTTGTCCACGGGCAATCTCCCTCTGACCCGGATGGTCGCGACTCCGTGTAGAACGGTTCCCCTGGTCGTCGTCCCTGGGGATGACTGCTCGGCGAACTATCTCGGGAGCGTGGCGGTCTGCTGAACTGGTCGGAGTCTCGGTCGCTAGCGTTGTCCTCGTCGTCGTCGAGACGGTACGGGGCCGACTGGGGTGACGTAGACTGGCTCCACTGGTCCTCGTTGGGTTCAGCAAAACGCCAGTCGTTGGGATCCCGGGACTCATCGTCGTCAGCTCTCGTCGAGTTACCACCGCCTTCCCCTTCGGAGGTAAGGAACTCCTCCTCCTCTTCTTCTCCGTGACTACCCCCGTCATTCGCCCGTGGATAGAAGGCTTCGGTGCCTTGGGAGTCATCGGACAGCATGATCACGTCGTCCATCTGAAACAGTAATCTAGACTTATTGGTATAACCCTACCTCTCGAATTCCCTACCTAACGGTGTAGCTAACAAAGGACTCGTTAATCTTAACCTATTACAAGTATGGATCTTAAAGTTATTTCGTAGTTCCAGACCGCTTACCGCGCCGGGTTACTTGGCCCGGTGATGTCGTCATCGCTCGCATCGAGGGCGTCCTCTGCGTGATAGGGTTTAAGTTGAGATATGTTGGCGATCCGCCGCCGACGGTCTCCTGGGCGCTGCAAACGTACCAAGTTCGGCGATGTGAACTTCGCGACGGTGTAGGGGCCGTCATACTTAGGAGCGAGTTTGGCGGCGAATCCCTCGGTCGCTTTTGATAAGGGATGTTGTCGCAGCCATACTTGGCTCCCGAGCGTTGGTCTCCATTCGCGCCTCCGAAGGTTATAATGCCTCGCCTGCTCCAGAGATGCTCGTTGCAGGTTCGACCGCACGATGTCGAAGATCCCTTGGAGGTGTGACGCCTTGTCTTCGGGACCTGTATGCGCGACCGCTGATCCAGGGGTGAGTTCGTCATACAGCATCGCAGGCAAGCGTAGCTCCCGTCCCTGAGTGAGAAAGGCGGGAGTATACCCAGTCGAGTCCGATACACTACTATTGATAGCGAGGGAAATCTCCGGCAACATATTATCCCACGTACTCTGGTCTCCTTCCGACAGCTGAGAAATCAGCGTCTTTACCGTGCGATTGGTCCTCTCGGTGGGATTCTCCTGCGGACAATACGGAGCCGTGTACTGGACTTCCACGCCGAGCTTAGTAAAGTAATCTTTTAGGGCCCGACTTGTGAATTGGGTTCCGTTGTCACACACGAACTTCCGGGGAGTGCCCACTCGCCCGAGTATACGTTCCCGAAACGCTTTCTGGACTGCCGCAGCGGTGGCTTTCCGGAGTGGGACTAACTCTACCCATTTGGAGAACACGTCATGGAAAACGAGAAGCATCGAGTTCCCTTGTTTCGATCGGGGCAGCGGACCTACAAAGTCGACGCAGAGAATGTCGAAGGGTTCGCTTACGACACGGGTAAGCATTTTCCCTGCTGCTTTGGTCTGAACGGTCTTAAATTTCTGGCACGACTCGCAGTGCCGAACGTGTTGTTTTGCATCGCGGTACATGCCGGGCCAGAAATATCTTTGCGACAGGCGAGTGATCGTCTTTCGGACACCCAAGTGTCCTGCGGTTGGGGAATCATGACATTCGTATAAGACGCGGGCTCTACAGGAAGTGGGTACACAGAATTTCCACGGGAAGTAGTCCTCGTCGTCTGCTCGGTAACCCATGTTCCTATAGAGCTGACCATTCTCCAACATGTAGTCAGAGAACTTCTCAGGCTCGTCGCGTACCTTGTCCTTCATCTTCCTGATCCATTCGCAGTGGTCCTTGAGCTCGATAGCGCCTTGAAATACCTCACAGGGCTGTCGCACGATCGGTGCGCTATGTGGGCTCCTGGAAGGCTCGATAGCTCCTGCACGGAGCAGTTCGTCTACTTGGGTATCGATGACGTGTTGCATCGCGGGGTTCCTGGGATAATACCTTTGCTTTAAGGGCTTATCGTCGCGCATGACGATGCGATGCTCTGCGATCTGAGATACTCCCTGGAGGCTCTCGAACAACGCTAACTCTTGTTCGAGGAAGCCTTGTTGCCTCGGACTCAATGGCGCAATCCGTCGTCCTTTGTCGTGGTCCTCCGCCTCCGTCCTAGCAGTTTTCCCAGTGTCTTTTGTCGTGGCCGCGTTCCACGTAGGCGTAGGGCTAAGAACCTCTGTTCCTCCTTGTCTGGCAGTCCCCAATTGGACCCTAAACTTGTCAGAGTGTACCGCTCTTTCTTGATTGTCCCTCGGAGGTATGAGCACTGGTTGTAACAAAGGATCCCCTCTTGCCTGGGGTTCGGATCGCAATTCGAGGGTGGCCTGCCCACATCGCACGCGCATCCCGGCTGCTTTGAGGAAATCCATCCCGAGTATCACTCGGTCCAACATGGTGGGCATCACCAACATGGGTAAGAGAACTGTGGTGCCCGCCAACGTGACCGGGGCTCGCCACAATTTTGTCACATCCAGACATGACCGATCGGCCAACGCTATTCTGGTGACAACTTCACGAACCTCGTCTGCGCGGGCAACCAGCTTTGTAAAACTTTCACTGGCGAAACTCCTCGATGCCCCTGTATCAACGGTGGCGTCTACCCACCTTCCTCCGACTTCTATCGCTGCTGTGATGAGTCCACCGTGTATCCTTAACGGGGTTTTATTGGGGTCGGGCCGTTGTTTCGTTCGTCTCTGCCGTACCCGGATTCCGGCGGAGACGTCCTCCATTTCCCGAGGCATTTCGACGGCAGCACTCTATAGTTAGCACTCCCATCCGGCCACAATCCCAACAAAAATCACGACGTGGGTTGGGACAGTCGCGACGGAAATGTCCGTTCTCACCACAACGGCCGCAGGCACGCTGCACGTCCACTCGTGAGGTTTCTTGCCCGATCATTCGGTGAGTCACGTGTCCTGCCTGTGTAGTACTCTCCAAGTTCCGAAAGGGGTTCGGTGAACGCCGAAGTTGCGGTCCCTCTCGATCCCTGTCCGTCCTTCCTGTGGTCCCGTCTCGAGTCGACTCGAGTTGTTTGACACATTCGTACTCAGTAGCCATGTGGGTCAGCTGCTTCAACGTCCCGAATTCACTGCGCTTGATGTATAGCCGATACTCTGGAGCCATGTTTTCGTACGCGCGGTACAACTCTTCCTCTTCTCGGTACCCGGCCTGCTGCATCTTCGTCCTAAGCTCGATCAGGTATGTTTTGAAAGGCTCTCCCCTTCTCTGCAGGTGAGTCCGAATCTCGTCCTCTAATCGTTCGAAATATCGCGGAGGTAGGAAGAACTCCAGGAATTCCCTCCGGAAAGTTCCCCAAGAGGCAGACTGCAGATGGCTAGTACGGAACCACCGTGCCGCCGGACCCTCGAAGATTTCGGACATAGCCCGGGGGATCTCTTCCGGATTTATCCTATATGTCGTCATCTTCTCCTCGAGTACAGCGATGAATGTTAGCGGATCCGAGCTACCATCGAACCGTAGGTTCCACTTGTGTATCTTCTCAGGAAGCAAGTGCTGAGTGGGAGTCGTATTACTCCGCACCTCCTGCCCCTGCAGGCCAGTGGTCAAACGAACATCTTTAAGCGGCATCCGGGCACCGTGTGCCGTTCCGGGATGTACTCCTCGATGACGAGCGGGAACCTCGAGCGGCGCAGCGTCGGAGATGATGGGGATTCGGAGGGACTCTGCGAATTGCTCCATCTCGTCGTTCTTTCCGGTGGGAACGGGGCTCGGGGCCCGACTGCTGTACTGCTCCTGCAGCTGAGCTAGCCGGCTCCACACGCGTTGTGGGAAGGACCCTGCGCTGACCAAGTTGGCAAACGCCTTCCTGGCCTCTTCGACGGTGCCATCCGCTTTGAAGCCGAACTCAACGGCAAGGGAGTTGAGTTCGTCTCTTCGGCGTGCATATATCCAGCGGACTCCTACACCAGGGTTCTTGATATAATCATCTTCTTCGTACTCACCCTCGGGTTCCTTAGGAGTACTCATCGTCTTATTTTCCTGGGCGGTTTCCTTCTTATATCCTTCTATTCCTCTGGTCGTTTCGTCTCGGCTCCCCGGGCGACTCTACCCTTTTCACAGTGGGTCTTTAGGCCACTTGTATAAATCTCTAGCTAGTCTCGGCGTCCCTGCTCGGGCGCCACTTGTAAGGATGTTTTCTCGGCCGGGGTACAGATCTCAGTCAGATCCAAGAGTCCTTTACAAGAAATTTGTAAATCACCGAAACACCGGGCTAGAGAGTTCCGTTCTACAGGTGAACAGATGATTTTAATGGGGAGTCTGCACCGGAGGTTCTTGTCCGTGTCGACGGAAACGTGGACGCGTGGAATCCTTGTCTTGTGTTTCGCGTCAAGGGCGAAAAATCCACCGGGCTGGACCTTCGGGCGAGGCCGAGCCGGGAGAATACTTTGCGGGTGTTGAGTCCTGGGTCTCGCGTCGAGGGCGGAAAATCCACCGGCCTGGACCTTCGGGCGAGGCCGAGCCGGGGAGATACTTTGCGGGTGGAAGTCTTGGATCTCGCGTCAAGGGCGGAAAATCCACCGGCCTGGACCTTCGGGCGAGGCCGAGCCGGGAAGATACTTTGCGGGTGGAAGTCTTGGATCTCGCGTCAAGGGCGGAAAAACCACCGGCCTGGACCTTCGGGCGAGGCCGAGCCGGGAAGATACTTTGCGAGGGGCGGGGCCGGATAGTGAAAGGACAGAGGGATTCGATTTGTCTGACCGGCCGGGACGGGTGTCCACGTGCCAGTCTCCAAACTACTACGTAGACCAGACACTAGGTTAATAGATCCGGCGGGACGGGTGTCCACGCTCAAATCCCAAACTACGCAAGGGAGTGGGGAAACTACCGAGCAATGGATCCGGCGGGACGGGTGTCCACGCACAAATCCCAAACTACGCAAGGGGGATGGGGAAACTACCGGGGAACAGATCCGGCGGGACGGGGGTCCACGCACAGATCCCAAACTACGCGAGGGAGTGGGGAAACTACCGAGCAATGGATCCGGCGGGACGGGTGTCCACGCACAAATCCCAAACTACGCAAGGGGGATGGGGAAACTACTGGGAAATGGATCCGGCGGGACGGGCGTCCACGCGCAAATCCCAAACTACGCAAGGGGGATGGGGAAACTACCGGATCGAACGGGAAGGGGTCCGCGTTCGGGTCCGATGGTACTACTCGGAGCAAAAACTACGGCTACAGTGGCGAACGGGAAGTATGTCCACGTTCGGGCCCGAAGTAGCTCTGGGAATGAGGTTAGGTTAGGTTAGGTTCGCTTTTAACTACGAAATGAAAACACAAGATCGGGAGATATGATTACACGACCGTAAAACTTTATTGGGATTTTTCTCACCCGAGTCCGCTACACCGTTCTGAGCGTATCAGGACCTATTTGTACTAACCTCTTCAATGTTACCCACGATTGGCAGCTTGGCCAAATTAAACCCGCGGAACACTCGCGAAGGGAGAACTGCGAAAGGTCGCGTCGGGCGTCCCGTTTGACCTACTTTGCCAATGAACTTGCGGAGTGCACGTGGAGCCTCGAAGTTTCGCATGAGCCGTGTGCCGATCACACGTCTGCCTCGTTTCGCGATCCCGAGAGAAGAGCCAAGAGGCCCTGCTCCAGGTTATTGTGTGATCGCGTGCCCTTTTCTCCTTGTTCCCGCATTCGGGATTTCTAGTATTTTCCTACTACTGGTATCTTAGCTCCTTGCTTTTCTAGTATTAAATGCGTCTCGGCTAAATATCGGTTAGCGTTGCCACCCTGGGATTTGAACTTAGATATAACTTAATATTTATTGTACTCCATGTAATTTCTCTTAAAACTATTATAAATGTAAAAAGGAACCATTGTGGCGTACACGCCTCCTAGGCGGGTTCGTCACACAACATTAAGGAGAAGCTGGTAGGGAAGAAACCCGGAAAGCAGCAGCGCTGGTTGGTAAAAGAAGGAGAGAGGACTTGGCGAGTAATTTCAAATAGGGGAAACTATGTCACAATTATGCAACACCACTCGAATCCATGCCGGGGGGAGTGTGACGCTGCGCGCAAAATAAAAGCATGAAATAAATAAATAAATAATAAAAAATAAAAAGCAATCAAAAGAAGCATTTAATTTAAAATTCAAACTAAGAACGCGCGCGCGCGTGTAGGGGCACACTAGACCGAGAGAAAAGGTTACTTTTAGACCGGCAAATCCCACAGGCAACATGCACACTGGATCTCGCCGAGCCCTATATAAGACGGACCACGGGCCATAGAAAGGCCAACCGTCTAAGGGTATAGAGGCAACTCCCCAGTGGTGGTAAGCAGCAAAGTCATTTTGTTGGTGGACTAGATCATTCGATCCAAGTCCGCTCATCATTGTAGTTAGCTCCCGTAGTACTTCCTCCTCCCTCTAACCTTCTCGGCTTGCCGACCTCAAGGTATCCCTAGAAGACGTCTGATTTCAGGATCACACCTCCTTACGGCACGGTTCACCGGCTGACTTCTCTCTCTCTCTTGTGGCTGACCTCAGGGTTCCCAAGCACTTCTCTCTCTCTCTTGTGGCTGACCCCAGGGTCCCCACCAAATTCTCTCTCTCTTGCGTCTGACTTCAGGGTCCCCAAGCACCAAATTCTCTCTCTCTTGCGGCTGACTTTCGGGTCCCCAAGCAACCAATTCTCTCTCTCTTGTGGCTGACTTTCGGGTCCCCAAGCACCCAATTCTCTCTCTTGTGTCTGACTTCAGGGTCCCCGAGCAACGAATTCTCTCTCTCTTTCGGCTGACTTCCGGGTCCCCAAGCAACAAATTCTCCCTCTCTTGTGGCTGACTTAAGGGTCCCCAAGCAACATTCTCTCTCTTGCGGTCGACTTTCGGGTCCCCAAGCAAAACACTCTCTCTCTCTTGTGGCTGACTTCAGGGTCCCCAAGCAACATTTTCTCTCTTGCGGTCGACTTTCGGGTCCCCAAGCACTAAATAGATCTCTCTCGCTCGTGGCCGACTTTAGGGTCCCCAGGCACCCCATTCTCGTTTCAGGTAACCCAACCCGTGCTGATCCTATCGAGCAGCTGGACGGCTCCCGATACCAGGTATCCTAAGCGGATGAAGGAAGCAAAGGCAGCAACGGTGGCACCCCGCCAACCCGGAGAATTCGTTAGTTGTTAATCAAATGTCAAGATACTTAGTGAAATAAAACCTAGTTCTAATCAATTACTAAGTAATTCCCACGACTCCTACTCTGGGCTGGGTCGGAACTCTCTTTCAGCAACCACGCCTGACACAAACAAATTCTTGTGACGAACCCTGGCCATCCCTAAGCCACCTGACAACGACGAACCGTCACACTATTACTATTACTATTACTATTAAAAACTATTACTGTTCAATATCAATCAAATTATTTTGATAGGTCTCTCTTTTTTATATTTTTCGTAGAATAACAATGGTACAAGGTCTTAAGAGATAGGACTTGAGCATCAACACGAGTGACCAACGGATATCAAGTTAAATAAAGCCGTGAAAGTGCTAAGCAACCATGTGGGAAATCGGTACGTCGAGACGATTGTTTGTACAGTGTAATAGTTAATTAAGGTAAAATAAATTTCCCAAAAACAAAAAAAATATGTTACATATTTTTTTATTTAATACCACAAAATTCAGAACAATAAATGAAATTAAAAAGTATGAAACCTTCTTTTTCGTTAAGCTAAATTAGATTAAGTAATAAGTAGCGTTATCCATAATGACCTTTACCATTTGGTAGGGGCTATGTGTACAAGCAAAAATCTTTTTATGATTTATGTACGGGGATGGAATTTCCCAATTCAGAAAATTTAACTTTTTATTCTAAAAAAGAAGCATCACAAGAATCAGAAGGATATGTGGTTTCTGTTTTCATGTTTTTTTTGTTTAATTTGTTCTTTTAGAGGTCCACGTATATAAATCTAAAGGACGAATCGAAGCCAAATAAACAAAAAAATAAAACAACTATTTTTAAACATTATGTTATTACAACATATTTTTGTGATGTGTATATTTAATTTGGCTCTATTTCTTACCTCCTCGCATAGAGCAAGCATACGTCGCGTACTTTCCAGGGACTGAAATAAAGAAAAATGTTTAAATATTGTTATAATACTTCTTTACACGAAACGGCGAAGAGTTTTACAAAAAGTTTTCTAATCAATATTTCAATTCTTAAAAATAACTCTATTTGGTATGATGTTTTTAAATTGGTTTTTATTGGTATTAGAAAATATGTATTTTAATTATTGTGTCTTTTCATCGGTGCAATGATTTTTTGTTGTAAAAAGGTGTACTAATTAAAGATAAATTATTTCAATACCTGTTCAGCTTTTGGAAGGCTTCTGCCCACCACCCGACTAACAGACCGTGGGGCGCAGCTAACTAAGTAAATACTAACAAGAAAGGAAAGCTAACTTCTGGCGGAGCCGAAGTTGATATACCCTTGCAGAATACTCTGTAAATTATATTCTCCAAAATTATTCATATGATGCATTCTTAATACTCATAAAAAATCCCAACTTCCTAACTTTACAAACACCAAAGTTATGGCATTTCCGATCAATCAGTTATATGGCAGCTATAGGATATAGTCGGCCGATCCTTATGAAATTCGGCATGTCGGATTGATTAGCCAAATATAAAACCCATAGAAAATCCCAACATTCTAACTTTACAAACACCAAAGTTATGGCATTTCCGATCAATCAGTTATAAGGAAGCTATAGGATATAGTCGGCCGATCCTTATGAAATTCGGCATGTCGGATTGATTAGCCAAATACAAAACCCATAGAAAATCCCAACTTCCTAACTTTACAAACACCAAAGTTATGGCATTTCCGATCGTTCAGTTATATGGCAGCTATAGGATATAGTCGGCCGATTCCGTTCCGAATTATATACTGCGTGCAAAGGAAAGAAGGGTGTGTGCAAAGTTTCAATTCGATATCTTTAAAACTGAGAGACTAGTTCGCGTAGAAACAGACAGACGGACAGACGGACATGGCTATATCAACTCAGGAGGTGATCCTGATCAAGAATATATAAGTTAACACCAGCCAACTGCCCCCTTCCCTATACCCCTCTTGAGCCCTACGACACCGCACCATCCACCCCTCTCGGTTACCCACAAACTGGAACCCATTCCGTTCACCCTACTCAGTCATCAACAGCAACAATATTAAAGTGGCTATAATTCCAAGTGGCTGCAATAACACCGCCGAATTATGAAACCAGCGAACGCCAACGACGACAGCGATGCAGCAACAGCGACCCAGCGACACAGCGACCCAGCGACCCAGCGACCGAATGTCAACAACGTCGGAACGACAGCGACAGCGACGGAACGTCAGCGATCGAATTGCATCGGCAATAGCGCAATAGCGGAAGAACACCGAGCGTCGGCTAGTTGCCTCAGCAATAGCCGCCGCTACCCCTACCCTTCGCCGAGCCCAGGCATAAGTGCAGCGTTAGCATCTGGAGTGGAGAAACACTTCGGGTCAGACACCCAAAACCGTTGGTGTCGGCTTGGATATTTCCGCAACCGCTCTGCCAGCGGTCTGCTGACGTCGCGGCGCTGCCCAAGCCAACAAGCCACCAAAATATAATTGTTAGAATTAATTCTATTTGTACCCCCGATCTGAACACTACAATATTTCTAAATAATAAAACCGCTTGTAACGAAAGAAATCGATTACAGTTTTATTTTAAAGTAAAATCGTTTTTAAATAAAAAGGGAATAAGAAGGACGAAGCAAGCAGGACGAAGGATCAGCAGGAAGGATCAGCATGAAAATAACATCTTTTAGGTAATATAAGGGGAATTATTCTCCCTCTGACCATGACTGGTCATAACTGGCGCCCGAGCAGTCTCCACTTCCCTGTGGACGTGGAAGAAACCCCCCAAAAAAGAAAAAAAAGAAAAGGAAAGGGGACCAAATTCAGAATACGGTGTTGTGTGTATAAAACTAAGTTAAGTGAAATTTAAATAAAGGAAAAATGTTGCTTGTGTGAAGAAAAAATATTAAAGTGAAAATATTAAAATATTGGTGAAAGTTACACAGTTATCCGCTGCGGTGGGGGTGCTGCCGTTCAGAGCTGCCACTCCCCACGGGCGCAAAAAAATTGTGAATAAAAAAATCGGTGAACCTGCCGCGGCGATTTGTCCACGCACACTGTTGCGCGGCATATTCGCGGGCACAAATAAAAAACCGAATTAACAAAAAAGAAGGCAATAGTCCGCTGCGGCGATAAGTCCACCCCAATGGGTAGCTTATTCGCGAGCGTAAAAAAATTGCGATAAATCATAATAAAAAACAAGATAACCGCTGCGGCAATTAATTTGCGAGCGGAAAATATTTAAATAAAAAAATATAATAAAAAAATATAATAATAATCAAAAACCAATATTTTAAAAAACTGTGTGTGGCAATCTGCTGGAAAGGCTAACGAATGTGGAATGCATTCAAAAAAGCTGCCCAGTGGATTGTGTGGCAACCGTACCTTAGTAGGCGAAACGCCAAAACGGACAAATACGGACCATCGCGCCTATTAACACACTTACCAGATAAGAGAAAACACACAAATAAAAAATAAGGAAAAAATAAACCGCACACACACCAAGAAATCTGACCAAAAATTTTCTTTTAAAAAAACAAAAATACGAAAAACTAATTCTTATTTACTTTCAGAATAATAACCTTGTAAGAAGGAGTCTAAATAAACAACATTGAACAATTCCATTAAACACAAGCCAAAGAGGCCAATAAAAAGGATAAAAGGGTGAGTGAAACAATTTTATACACATATTTCCCTATTAATAAAAATAAAGAAAAATCGAAAATACAGTTAAAAAACAAATTCCTACAAATAAGTTTATAAAAAAAAAAAAAAAAAATATAATTTAGAAATTAAATTCTTACAAATAAAAATTTATTTTACTATCTAATAAAAATTTGAAAAAGCTATTTAAACATAATTGTGATAACAATTTAAATCCAAGAAATAAATCTGTTGCCAACCATCCCACTTCGACCCGAGATAAAAGAAAAACTTAAGACTCCCCATTAAACCAATTTCAACAAAAAAATACCCTTTTACGATTCAAAATGGAGGAAATGAAGGAGGTACTAAACCGACTTGACTCCACTATTGCGGCCTTAACCACACAAATGGTGGGCATGAAGGAGGATGTTAAGAAAATGGGGGCTAGGGTAAATGTTCTCGAAACCGACCTCGAGCGGCGTAACCCAGTAGCAAATATACCGCTACCACTAACGCGCCCTCGTACAGAGTACGAACTCAAAGAGTCTTCGGCAGTGCCGGATTGTGTAAAAGAACTTCTAACATTTGAGGGGGATTCCGAGAAGTATGTTTCTTGGGTTAATAGGGCCCAATCAATTATTAACGACTATGAAGTCATCCGGGACAGACCCTTGTATAGGTCAGTTCTCGTCCAAATTAGGCAGAAGATTAGAGGCAACGCCGATATGGCGCTTAATGCCTACAACGTAAAGGATGATGACTGGGACGAAGTTAAAAGGGTACTAGCGCTACACTATGCCGACAAAAGAGATGTTGGTACGTTGGAGTATGAGCTAACCCAAATGACCCAGGGCAGTCAGAAATTAGAGGACTTCTACCTTAAGGTAAATAACCATATCTCCCTAATCATGAATAGGATAAAAAGCATGGGTTACTCCACGGAGATAACAAACGCTTTCCTTGCTGGGCAAAGGGACAAGGCTCTCAACGCCTTTATTAGAGGGCTAAGTGGCGACGTGTCTAGGCTTTTAATAATACGTAAGCCTGCGGACGTCCACGAAGCATACTCCATTTGTGTGGAGTTGCAGAGAATGGAACCAAGGAACCCTACTCCTAGAGCGCCCTTATTTAAACAAACCTTTAACCAAGGTTACCAAGGCTATAGACAGCCCAATTCACCGAGATTCCCTCAAACACATCAAATTAATTATAGGCCACAGATGAGTTCAGGTCACAACTATGCTCCAAGTGGAAGCATACAGGGCCCACCAAGATTTCAGGGAGCTAGACCAGCTATTAAATATGAGCCGAACCTATCAGGTCAGAGCTATAGGTCCAATTTCAACTCGCGTCAAGGAGATGCCGGCGGCATCAAACGAAGCCCGAGCGCTAACTCCAACCTGAATCCCTTCCGTAAAGCACAAAGGCTTTACAATATACAATCCACTTCATTTTCGAACCCCGCCTCCAATGAATACTACCAACAAGAGTCTGGTAACGAGGCTGAGGAATTATCGGACCCACCTCAAGGGGTAGAACATTGTTCCCCGTACAAGAAGTAGCCTGTGTTAGCGATGGGGAACCAAATTTTATGACCGACGCCTCTCTAGTATACCATACATAGAATATGAGACTAGAAATGGGGCTAAGCTACAATTCCTCATAGACACCGGCGCTAATAACAACTTTATAAGCCCCAAAAATTCCGCCGGTTCCACAACGTTATCTACACCATTCATTGTCCAATCTGCTGGGGGTGACATAAAAATCACACACAGTATAACGGGACCATTTTTTAAACCAATAGGAAACGATACAGTTGTCACGTTTTTTGTCCTTCCCGGACTCAAATCATTTGACGGCATTATTGGAGATGACACGTTAAAAACACTAAAGGCCCTTATCGATAGGAAAAACGACCTCCTAACGATATCACCCGGTATTAAAATACCCCTTCTTGCCAAAAAATCATTGAATATACACCTACTAATAGATGCAACACACCCCGAATTCGCAAAAGAAGCCTTAAATGCGCTTATCAGCGAATATTTCAAAATTTTTGAACCACTTTCGCCCGGAGAGGCTGTAGACACTAGCGTCAGGGCTGAGATTCGCACAAGCACCTCAGACCCTATATACTCAAAGAGCTATCCCTACCCTACCAACATGAGAGGGGAAGTGGATAGACAAATAGAGGAACTCTTGCGGGATGGTATTATAAAACCATCAAAAAGTCCATATAACTCCCCGGTCTGGGTAGTTCCAAAAAAACCCAAACCGAACGGAGAAAAACAATACCGCATGGTCATCGATTTCAAGCGTTTGAACGCTGTCACAATCGCGGACGCCTACCCAATACCAGATATAAATTCAATTCTAGCTAGTCTGGGGAAAGCTAAATACTTTACCACCCTCGATTTAACTTCGGGATTTCATCAAATTTACATGTTGGAATCCGACACCCCTAAAACGGCATTTTCAACATTAAATGGGAAATACGAATTTCTTCGTCTCCCGTTTGGACTGAAAAACGCCCCTGCGATTTTTCAAAGGATGATCGACGATGTATTAAGGGAACACATTGGCAAAATATGCTACGTGTACATCGACGACATAATAGTTTTTAGTGAGGACTATGATAGCCATTGGAAAAACCTACGTGCTGTCTTTGACAAACTGGAAAAAGCCAAACTCCAGGTAAATTTGGAAAAAACAAATTTCCTATCAACACATGTTGAATTTCTAGGATACGTGGTAACTGGAAACGGCATTAAAGCAGACGGAAAAAAGGTCGAGGGGGTCACGAAAATGAAACCACCCACCACCGTCAAAGAATTAAAGAGTTTCCTTGGCATGACTTCCTACTATAGAAAATTCATCAAGGACTATGCAAAAGTCGCAAAACCCTTAACAAATTTAAACCGAGGGGAATTCGCTAGAGTGAAGGCCTCACAGTCCAAAAAAATTCCAGTCGAACTCGGTGAAGAAGCGTTGAAAGCCTTCAACGATTTAAAAACTCTGCTCTCATCTTCGGAAGTTTTAGCATTTCCAAACTTCTCTAAACCATTTCACCTGACCACGGATGCGTCAAACTACGCAATCGGAGCAGTCCTCTCTCAAGTGGACTCTGGCAAAGATCGGCCCATAGCGTATATCTCCCGATCTTTGAGTCAGACAGAGGAAAACTACGCCACTAATGAAAAAGAAATGCTCGCGATAGTATGGGCCTTAGATAACCTTCGCTCTTATCTGTATGGTGCTGGATCTATTAAGATTTACACCGATCACCAGCCTTTAACATTTGCTCTGGGTAATAGGAATTTTAACGCCAAGCTAAAACGCTGGAAGGCCCGTATTGAAGAATACAATTGTGAATTAATTTACAAACCTGGAAAATCGAACATAGTGGCCGATGCTCTGTCACGAGTCACAACATATGTAAATCACCTTGGCTCTGGCTCTGAGAAAGCCTCCGATTCTGATTCGATTGCTACAATTCATAGCGCTCTTCAAGATGCATCTCATTTTATTCCTCACGTAGAAACCCCGATTAATGCCTACAGAAATCAATTAATTTTTTGTCCAGATTTGTCTGATTATTTGTGCGAACACCCACAAGTTGGATATGTGCGCCATTCAATTCCGCTTGTTGACCATACACCATCAACCCTCATAGACTCACTTATAAAATATTTGAAACCCTCAGTAATTAATGGAATTAAAATCCCAGACGATTACTTGCAACTCCTACAAACCTGTTGCTCCCAGAATTTCAAATTATATAAAATTCGTATAACGCAACGCTTGGTAGAAGATATCACGGATAAAGAGCAAATTTGCGAAATAATCGAGAAAGAACATCGCAGAGCCCATAGAAGCACGAAAGAAGTCCGCGTTCAAGACTTGGAAAGATATTAGTTCACCAGGATGGCGAGTATTATTCGTGCACAGCTTTCGACCTGCACCATTTGTAAGCTGCAAAAATACGACAGGCACCCCAATAAACCCTTACTGCAACCAACCCCTATCCCAAATTACCCGTGTGAAATACTTCATATCGACGTTTTCACATTAGAAAAGAAAATTTATCTCAGTTGCATCGACAAATTCTCCAAGTTTGCCAAACTTTTTCCCTTACAATCAAAGTCAGCGATTCATCTCCGCGAGACCCTATTAGATGCACTTCATTATTTCACCGCACCTAGGATGATAGTGTCGGACAACGAAAGAGGTCTTCTGTGCCCAACTGTCCTGAATTATTTGCGAACACTAGGAATTGAACTATACCATACTCCTACTCAAAAAAGCGAAGTAAACGGCCAGGTTGAAAGATTTCATTCTACATTCATGGAAATATATCGATGCTTGAAGAAGGAATATCCGACTTTCAAACCCACCGAACTTATACCTATTGTCACAGACAGGTACAATAACTCTGTCCACTCGGTGACGAATAAAAAACCCGTAGATATTTTCTTTAATCGTACCTCTAGAATAAATTACCAGGGTTTGGCCAATTTCAAAGAGCAAACTTTTGAAGATATTCGAGGTCTCATAGAACATAAACAAACACTGACCAACAATGGGCGCAATAAAAATAGAAGCGACCCAATTTCTTACGAACAGGGTGACACGGTATATGTCGCCAACAAACAGATTAAAACAAAAGAAAAGCAGCGATTCAAGCCTGAAGAGGTTCAGGATGACCGTAGAGTCACTATAAAAACAAGATCGGGAAAAATTTTTCACAAATCTCATTTAAAAAAGTAATTTGGGAACTCCTAAGGTAAAATTTTACTCTCGATCTCCAGACCGGGAGGGCTGCCAGCAGATTATTTTAATTTTTTTTTTTACAACTGTTTCACATTAAAAGCATAAAGGGAAGTGTGTATTAAATGTTTCACTAACTCATAACCTCCTTCAAAAACCAATTAAATCAACTAAAAAATTTTTTAGCACTTAAGAAATATAAAAGAAAATAGTTAAGCAACACTTAGATTAAGAAGAAAATTATACTAAAGGATAAAGGGTAACGATAAGACACAAGAAAACACGAATACAAACACCTAGACTAAGAAAGAATAACGACCTAACTATAAGAATTTACATTTTTATTTTAACCTTTTGCTGACACTATAAGCGCGTCCGCAATCTATGTGGCGGCAACCCTTCATATTTTTAAATATGATTCACCGGTCGTCCCCTTACAACAAGGCACCGTCTGGAGAACCGATGGCGTCTTCAAACTGGCTCACATCATAAGTTTAGGGCGCATGCAGCAGCTCATCGACCAGATAGCAGACGAAGCTAAGTTAATCACGGATCAACGGATCGGTGCTTTGGTGGACCACTATCTGCAACAGGCTTCAGAAGGGATCTCGCGCATGAATAGCGCACCGTCACGGAGGCAACGCTCGATCGACTGGCTAGGATCAGCTTGGAAATGGGTCGCGGGATCACCGGACAAATCGGATTGGAATGCCATTTTGAAAGAAGAAGACAGCCTGGCAAGGAACAACAACCAACAAATACGGATCAACAATAAGCTATTTGACTCAGCACAAGAATCAATCCAGAAGCTGAATGACGTAATAGGGACGGTCAACGCAATAGAAGGGGATTTCCACGTGACGACAGCCATTCTCCACAAAGCAATCATAATTGCGGACCAGGTCAACGAGATACTGAGAGCCTGCCAACTAGGAAAGACTGGAGTGGTCAACACAAACCTCTTGGACCACGAGGAGGTCGACACGATTCTGGCAGAGGTGGACAGCCTCCCGTATCAAAACGTCGTGGAAGCAGTTGAGTTTTCCCGACCTACAATCCTCACAAACGGGACTACTCTCCTGTATATCCTGGCAATGCCCAAAGTGGTGGACAGGAGATATCGACTGATGAAAATTTACCCAACGACATCGGATGGTAAACAAGTGGTACTGAAGTACACCACACTGGCAATGGACAGCCTGGAAACGTATGCGCTACTCGGAAATTGCATATCGATCGGTAACACAACCGTGTGCCGAGAAAAAGACCTACTCAAGTTGGATGAGGACAGTTGTATACCGAGATTGCTAAAAGGAGGCCAAGCCGAATGTGACTACCTGAGGACTAACCAGGAAACAGTGGAACTCATCGACGACGGGACAATCTTTCTTACTAACTTCAACGGATCGGTATCGACTCCGATTAAGAAACACCACTTGGAGGGTTCGTACATCGTACAATTTGACAACGAAACAATTATGATTGGTGACCGGAACTACAGCAGCTACTCATCAACACACCTCATGGCAATGCCAGCCGTATTAACCCAAATAAAAACCACGGGTTACGAGCTTTCGTTGAAGTACGTCCACGAATTCAGCATGGAAAACCTGAAAAGATTATCAGTCATGTCCAATGAGATTTTGATATCTTTCTCAGTAGAAATAGTCATAGCCCTCTCCATAATGACAGCAGTATACCTCGTTTGGAAAAAGGTAACATCGACCAAAGGAATTCCCAAGCTGCGAGACCCGCCTGGAAACCTGGAAGCGCGGAGTACGCCGGAACCTGCAATCAAGGCCTAAATGATCTGTGGGACACAGATCTTGTGGTGGGGAGGAGTTAACACCAGCCAACTGCCCCCTTCCCTATACCCCTCTTGAGCCCTACGACACCGAACACCGCACCATCCACCCCTCTCGGTTACCCACAAACTGGAACCCATTCCGTTCACCCTACTCAGTCATCAACAGCAACAATATTAAAGTGGCTATAATTCCAAGTGGCTGCAATAACACCGCCGAATTATGAAACCAGCGAACGCCAACGACGACAGCGATGCAGCAACAGCGACCCAGCGACACAGCGACCCAGCGACCCAGCGACCCAGCGACCGAATGTCAACAACGTCGGAACGACAGCGACAGCGACGGAACGTCAGCGATCGAATTGCATCGGCAATAGCGCAATAGCGGAAGAACACCGAGCGTCGGCTAGTTGCCTCAGCAATAGCCGCCGCTACCCCTACCCTTCGCCGAGCCCAGGCATAAGTGCAGCGTTAGCATCTGGAGTGGAGAAACACTTCGGGTCAGACACCCAAAACCGTTGGTGTCGGCTTGGATATTTCCGCAACCGCTCTGCCAGCGGTCTGCTGACGTCGCGGCGCTGCCCAAGCCAACAAGCCACCAAAATATAATTGTTAGAATTAATTCTATTTGTACCCCCGATCTGAACACTACAATATTTCTAAATAATAAAACCGCTTGTAACGAAAGAAATCGATTACAGTTTTATTTTAAAGTAAAATCGTTTTTAAATAAAAAGGGAATAAGAAGGACGAAGCAAGCAGGACGAAGGATCAGCAGGAAGGATCAGCATGAAAATAACATCTTTTAGGTAATATAAGGGGAATTATTCTCCCTCTGACCATGACTGGTCATAACTTATATACTTTATAGGGTCGGAGATGTCTCCTTCACTGCGTTGCACACTTTTGACCAAAATTATAATACCCTCTGCAAGGGTATAAAAATTTGAAGTGGCGCAGAGTCAAGATTTGAAATTATAAGAATATGTCTATTAAAGTCTTTTTCAAGCAAGTCCTAGTTAAATAGATCTGCAATGATTAAATATTAGGGGAAAATGAATTCCAGTTAATCAACGAATAAGGTTATAAATGAAGACAGTACCAAGCATCGTTCTACGGTTGGCTAGGGAGGGTAAATTATTTACCTACTATTGATAACTTATTTACTGGAATAAATAGTTAGGATAAGATTTGCATTCCAGTTTGGGCGCCCTAAAGGAAGACGTAGAAAGTAGGCCCATTCTCCAGAGTCCGATGAACTAGAGAAATAAAAGGACGCGAAAATCGTTGACAGGAGTTATTCTATTTTAGCTAAATCAGTGTTTAAGAACTACTTATTAAGACACTTATCACAAATAAAGTGAGCTCCAAAACGTTAGTTGTTGATTATCTAAGTTCGTGTTGACATGAAGCTTTAATTGATCTTCAAAGGTGCTGCAAATGAGGAATAATAATTTTTTGAAAAAGCTTAGGGATAGTAGAAAACTTACATTTACCTCAAAAGTTACTGTCTTATAACTTAATTCCATCAAAATAAGGGAAAATTGTGAAGTTTCTAGAGATAATGTGAATAATTTTTAAAAGGGTTTGCACAAGCCTTCAGCCTGATATGGGTTGTGGCTTAAATAGCCAGAAAGTTCAGACAACGGAAAAATATATCAAAATGTATACAAACTTTAAATTCCTCAAAAATAACTCTTCTGACGTGAGGTTTAAATGCACGACCATCTCGAGAGACAGACATACTACTGTGGGCAAAAAGTTTGTAAAGTGAAAATTCTTTATTTATTCTCCTGAATCAATTTCATCCCCTTCAAAGTAATCCCTCCCGATAAAAAAAAAAATTATGCCAACGTTTTTTCAAATCCTCGAAACAGGCCATAGTCCCTTTCCGGTATAGCCATGAGCGCCCTCGTCGATTCCGCTTTTATCTATTCAATCGACTCGAAACGTTCCCCGAAGTGGTCTCTTGAGTTTTGGGAATAGCCAGAAGTCACACAGAGCCAAATTAGGAGGTGGTTGCGGAACGATATGCGTCGAATTCTTGGCGATTTGGTCACGAAGAACGAGTGCAGAATTTGATCGTTTTCAGTACCAAACGAGATTTGACTTTTCGTAGGCCCAAATGGTCTTTCAAAATGGTTTTCATAGATATCCTTCTGATATTCCGATCATATCAGCAGGTCTCTAACAGTCAACCTACGATTTTTGAGCACTAATTCCTTTACTTCATTGACGTGTTGGTCATATGTTGACGTCGATGGTCGTCCGGAGCGCTCCAAGTCATCAACACGTTCCCGACCCTCTTTGAAGTCTTTGTACCACTTATAAACATTTTTCTATGACATTGTAAAATCACCAAAGGCCTTCCGCAACATCCTCAACGTTTCCGCAGCCGATTTTTCATTCCGCAAACAAAAATTGATGGCACAGGCATTGTAAAAATTGACAAATGCACTATTGATCGTTTGGTAAACACAAGCGTAAATATAGTACTGATACTGACATTGCCATGAAAGATGTCAACAGTCCTGCCAACTCAAGAAAAAAACTCAAGAATTAAATTGAAAGTTCACCTTACGTTTGCCCACAGTAGTATTGTGTTCTTAACAGGGAAAATTTCGTAGCTTGAAAACACGGCTTTAACCCGGTTTCTGTAACAAGTTTATATGAGTTGTGAAGGAACGATCATCAGAATACAATTTAAATAGCTGACTACGCAAGCCTCTTGCATTATAATTGGAATGAAAGAGGTGAGAAGCAAGTTTTGTGAAGTGAGAGCTAAAGAGGAAGATCGTATATTAGTTTGGCTTCGACTAGGAAGTATACTCCCATGGGCCATGGGCCCCTTTCTTGTATATCTTAGCTTCGAACTTACTTATCTTATTTTGCATATGCTTTCAAAAAGCTCATTTGGTCATTGATCTTGAAAGATAATCAGTTAGTTTTGTCTTGTATATAAAACAATAGTACATCTAAAGATGTTTGACCAGGGGAAGGCCGAGAAACAAATATAGAGCAGACTTTGTTTCTGCAGAACCAACATGGGTCGGTGGACCGGACTATGTAATCCGTTGTGGCGGTGTAGGCATATTAAGCCACATTGGAAAAATAGTACTTTTTAGGCGTCCCTGATTGCATAAATTAATTTCTGGATTGTTTGCATACCGAATTTTTATAGCTGCTGAGGGGTAGCTGCGATCGGCTGCTGATCCCTCAGAGTGCCTTGCTCTTCTTTTGCTTGAGCCGGCAGTGTGGTTCCACGTTGTTGCTTACCACCAGCTTGCACCAGCGCAGATAGAAGATTATCAGCTTGGCGAAAGCTACCTCTAGCAACGCCGAAACAGCTAATCAGGCCATTCAAGCCACCTTTAATTTTGCGCATAATATATTTCGCCATCTCGATTAACGAGTCAAAACAGAATAGCAAATTGGGCACAGCCAGCAAGTCATGTTAGACTGGTCAACACTACCAGGCTTAACTTTTTGCAAAAAATACGGTAGCGATAATTTTCGAAATTTTTCTTATCACTTACTCCATTATCTGTTTGAAATTGGATTCTATCCATCATTTAAATATTTGCGTTGTGGTTGTCCTTGCACTCGATGAGTGTTTGCTTGTGACTATATATTTTATATATTCTATTTTTTTTTTGTTTTTTCCCGTGGAATACCACGGATCACCACCCGCCCAACTGACTGAAGGGCGCAGCCGTGAATCGTGCCGTGTACCAGCTGGTACTGGGCTTGGAAGATCGGAAGTGTAAATTGTGTACGAGTCCAGACCAAGGACGCTTCACTGTGTGCACGATGTCCACGAAAATCTACAGCAAACTCCCTATTATCTAAGAATGATACAATGAGCTTCCAGAGTCTCTCAGGTAAAAGCGACATTAGCTTGTAGAACAATCCTTCGTGCCAAACCCTGTCAATGGCCTGTTGAACGTTGAGAAAAACGTCTGAGCAGTATTTGTGTTCTTCAAAAGCACCTGGCACTTGACAACTACTCTGTGCACTTTCTCGAAATAACAATGGTGACAACGGAAATCAAACTGGTAGTTTGGATGTGCGTCTTTAAAGGTTTTAATATTTTGAAAACCTCTAAAGCGGCTGTCTTTTAAGGTTGCAGGTGCATTTCAACAGCGCAATCCGTGTATCTGGGTAGGATCAATTGCACTGACTTGGGCGAACAGAGGACTTTTCTTAGCTGTGACCAGTGATTGAAAATGATATGCTACATCAGAGTATTTATTTTACTCCGGCATTGCTCTGATTTCGATCGGCTCTGTAGCATAGCAGAGAGCACAAAAGCAAAACGGTTGCTCTTCTGCTTTGCAGGAATAGCAAAAGCAAAAAATGCGCGACATACAGGGTTGCCCATATTCGACGGACCCATCTGACGACGCCATAACTTTTGACAGAGATGCCAGATCGCTTAATGACATACCGCGTTTGAAGCGTCAGTCCAAGCAGATTTTTACCATGGAACAATACACGCCACGCGAGCGCTCTGAAATAGTTGAAATTTACATTCAACAGAACAAGTCAATTGTGAAAACAAAATTATCATGTCCGATGAAGCCCTTTTCACATTGAATGGGACCGTAAATAAGCAAAATTGCCGTATTTACGCCACTGAAAATCCTGAGAAGATTCAAGAAGTGCCTCTTCACGACGAAAAAGTCACAGTTTGGTGCGGCGTTAGTTCGAAAACGGTCATTGGGCCGTTTTTCTTCCAAAATGAAAATGGCCATGCTGTTACCATCAACCAGGAGCGTTATCGCGACATGATGACCAATTTTGTGATGCCAATTAGAAGAAAGAAATTGTTTCCGGGCCGTTTGATGTCGAAAAGTGGTGATTTGGACTGGCCACCGCGTTCGCCCGATTTGACGCCGCCTGACTTCTTCTTGTGGGGATATTTGAAGTCAAAGGTTTACGTTAACAAGCCAAGGACCCTAGAAGAGCTCAAGGACAACATTCGTGAAGAAATAGCCGCTATTCCGGCCGAAATGTTGGCGAAAACGATGGAAAATGCTGCAAAAAGGGCACAATACGCCATCAACGCCAGAGGCGGCCATTTGAAAGATATCATATTCAAAAATTGATGTAAACAAATCTACTTGGAACAAATTAAATGATTAAAATTGCCAACCGCCAAATTTTTATTTTTTTCTTTGATTTTTTAAAAAAAAACATGGGTTCGTCGAATATGGGCAACCCTGTACTATTTGTAGTTGTAGCTATAGCACAAGCATCGACAGCGAGAATGAGAGCAAAGCGAACGAAAATAAAAGCAACTCTGCTTTTGCTCTCGTAGCAACTGCGTAGTTGCTCTCATAGCATTTTTGTAGTTGCTCGGTGCATGCACGGTTTTAAACGCGCAGTAATATTAATTCACCTCATGCGTGAACATGGCTTCGCAAAAAACAATATTTTAAACAAGAGAGAACGCTATAGTCGGGTGCCCCGACTATCAGATACCCGTTACTCAGGGAGTGCGAGGGAGATGGAGATAGAAACTTTGATCACGCATAACTTTTGAACGATTTTAACATTTCGATAGGTATTGATAAACACAATAAAACTGCATTTTTACTTTTCCGAAATATTTAAATTTTTTAAATCGTATATAAGCGATTGTGGGCTTTTTGAAACAAACTTGCGCTGCGTAGGAACTCCTAGATTCTGCATGCAAAATGCCAATCTTCTAGCTTTTATAGTTTCCGAGATCTCAGCGTTCATACGGACGGACAGACGGACATGGCTAGATCGACTCGGCTAGTGATCCTGAACAAGAATATATGTACTTTATAGGGTCGGAAACGCTTCCTTCTACCTGTTACATACTTTTGCCCGAATACAATATACCCTTTTACTCTACGAGTAACGGGTACAAATATTTTGAAGACGATGGGTCAACATATGTGCAGTGCAAATCTTGTAATCGGTCTTTAAAGAAAGATCGTACATTTAATTTAAAGAAACATATTGTTGGAGTGCACAAAATAAAAATAGATAATCTAGACGAGGAGTCCACTTGTTCAGAAAATATAACAGAACCCAGAAAAGAAATAATTAAAGTTAAAATAAACAAAAAACAGTTAATTCGTTCATACATAAGACTGTTACCAGTCGAAGAAAGCGTACCTTTCAATGTTTTAAATTCGGTAAAAATGAGAAATATTGAATAGAGCGACCCGAAAAAGGGACGTCTTTATTTGTTGAGTTACTATTTCAAACTGATTTCTTTATTAATATTCAACTTCAGCTAACATGAGAATCTTATTATCCACGCAGACATACCTGCTTATCGTTGGGTTTTTATAGTGCACATCTGTTATCGCTTATGTGCCTAGGATATTCGACCCTCTGAACATCCCATATTCGGGTTACAATTTATGACCTCATTGTAAGATACGGTCACACAAATATATCTGTAAAACGTGTTCATGTTTGAACAAATATAATAGATCCAATTTATTTGGGTCTTACAAAAAAGAGCGGAAAAAGCTTTAAATTAAATGGAAGTAAATGCAAAAATATGCTAAAACATGTGGCGAAAAACATACGCAGCGAAATGCAACAAGAAATGCAGGACCACTTACTGTCTTTGAAAAAAGATAGCGCAACTCGGCTTAACCGTAATATTTTTGGAATGAGCGCGCAATTTATTAATGAAAATAAAATTATATCCCGGATTTTAGGCATGTCTGAAATTAAAGGCGCTAGTGGAGGTACGTCTAAAAATCTTGCCAAAGAAATTATAGCTACTTTAGAGAAGTACAACATCTGTGAAAAAACTTAATACTCTTTTGTATTAACAAATACGTGACTTGGTGGATCTCTGACGATTTTAATACCGACGAAGAGAGTGACGAAAGAGAGTGCGGCTTGGATCGAGTTCGATTTAACACCGACATTTAATTTCAATATATAGACGCTTAAACCTAACTTAACGAAGGGGCGAGAGACGGGGCGAATTCGCAAGAGCGATTAAATCTTTATTGTGCTCCCGCTCCCGGCTTACACTATTCAACAAATTTCTAAACGCAAAGTGCGCGAACACCGCCCCATCTGAAGGACCGCCGCCTTCAGCAGGTTGGGCTGACTTGGTCCGGGAGCGCTGCTGAGGGGGGAGCTAGGAGGGGCCCGCCGATCAGGAGATGACCTGGGCTTAGGGCTTCGCCGTCGTTGGGATCCGTGCTGATCGCTCCGAGGGGCCTGGAGTTGAGCACGGCCTCCACGCTGGTGAGGAGAGTTCCGAGCTCCTCCGCGGTCAGGATGTCTTCGCCGACCGTCCGAAGGAACAGGTGCTTTGCAGACTTCACACCTGCCTCCTAAAGTCCGCCGAAGTTAGGTTCTCTGGGCGGTATGAACGCAAACTCGCATCCTTTTCTTAATGCGAATGTTGCGATACCGCCCCCCTGCTACTCCAGACGGGCCCGGAACTCTCTCATGTGGCGATCGGCTCCGACGAAGTTCGTCGCGTTGTCGCACCACACCTTCTCCGGAATCCCGCGTCGACTCACAAACCTTTGGAATGCCAACAAGAACGCATCAGTGGTGAGGTCAGACACTAACTCTAAGTGGACCGCTTTGGACGCAAAACATACAAACAATGCCAAGTATGATTTGTACGGTGGCTTACCACGGATACGATACGTTGTGTTAAATGGGCCACAAAAATCAACACCACAGATATTAAAAGGGCGGAGAGCTCGAAGTCTGTCTGATGGCAATTTCCCCATGATTTGCGTCAAGAGTTGCGGCTTGCACCGAAAGCAATGAACGCAAGAACGAACTGTTTTGCGGCAAACTTCCTGCGCATTAACCAACCATATCTTTTCTCGCAACAGACTTACAAGAGCTCGAGAGCCTGCATGACAATTTGTAACGTGCAGGTATGACACGTACGTTTTAACAAACTGTGAACCTTTCGACAACAACAACGGATTCGTACGGGATAGGAGCATTCAATAACCTACCCCCAACTCGCAACAATGTCGAGAAACACCAATCTAATTTTTTCTCCAGGAGAAAGGGCTTAGTTTTTGTATATTCGTTGCTACCGGTTTATTTTTCCGAATTTTACCTATGTCGTCACTGAACACGTGAGATTGGATCACTTACACTATTTTCTTTTTTTCCAAAGGACTACGACACTTTTTTACACCTTTGAATAAACCGTAAGACCCACACGAAAACCCTTAGAAGCCTTATGTGCGGCGAAAAGGATTCCATTTTCTGAAGCACATAATTGGGCTCTGGGATTACCTCAAGCGCCAATGCTGATTTGCGTAATTCCATCGACACGACATCAGCAGGTACTTCGAAGTGTCCATTTACAGGCCAATCTTTTTCTGGGACGGCCTAGCGAACCAAATGGAAGCTGTAAGTTCCTCAACGTTACTTTACTTTCGTGGGGACATGTCTCCAGATTGCTTTTTCCGACCACTCTTGAATCTCCGCAACTCGGTTTGAGACAAAAACTAGCAACGACGCCTTCGTCGTGATCCAATGCAAAGTGATCTCCGAATCCGTCCAGAGGAACACTTTTGTAATCGGAAAATTAAGCAATGGTCTTACACGATTATCTCTATAATCGGATCTCTTTCCGCAAGAAGGTGAGCTGCGCACAACTCAAGGCGAGGCAAAGTTTTCGTCTTGAGGGGAGCTACTTTTGATTTTGCTGTCAATAAAGATACTTTTAAACCTTCAGTACTAGTGCGAACGTAGATGCACGCTCCATATGCTCGCATGGAAGCGTCAGCGAAACCATGTATTTCTGCTGGGACTTTGGCGTCTGTATGAACGAATCGCGTTCCCTTAAAAGCTTCCCAAGATGTCTGCAGTTGCATCGGCAGCGACTCGTCCCAGTCTAACTTTCGAAGCCACAGTTCCTGCAACAACATTTTTGCCCTAGTCACTAGAGGACACAATAGGCCAAGCGGATCGAAAAGTCGGGTAGTACCCGACAGTATGTTTCGTTTTGTCGCACGAAGATCCAGGAAAGAGTCATCCAACCGAAATTGAAAGTAATCTTTACCCGGCAACCAAACCACGCAAAGGGTTTTAGTTACGTCTGAGTCTGCCGTTAGCGCCATGACAGCGTTTTCAGATGCGGACAACTCTGGGCAGTTAGAAAACCACTTTGCCAATTCAAATCCTGCCTCTTGCAATACCTGAGAAACTTCGTCTCGAAAGCTTAGCAGGTCCTCAACGCATCTGGCGCCAGTCAACAAATCGTCAACATAAAAGTCATTCTGAATGACCTTAACGGCTTTTGGATACGAATCCTGCGCGATCTCTCCAAGCCGCATTAAACACCGAATCGCCAGATAGGGTGCTGGCGAAGTTCCATAAGTCACGGTGTTCAGCTTGAAGATTTTTAGAGACTCAGATGGACTCGTCTCCACACTATGAGCTGAAAGTTTCGGTCAGCTTCGTCAACCATTACTTGAAGATACATCTTTATTACGTCTGCTGCAAGCGCAAACTTGTGCAGTCTGAACCGAAGAAGGGTCGAATACAGCTCCTCTTGAATGGTGGGGCCAACCATCAAGATGTCATTCAACGCGACCTGCGTCGATGTACGGCTCGAGGCGTCGAATACCACTCTCAACTTTGTCGAGGTGCTTTGAGGTCGCAGCACGCATTGGTGCGGAATGAAATAGTGCGAACTGTCTGGAATTTTATTGTTAGTGAAAGACATATGGCCCATGGCTTCATATTCTTCCATGAATTCCAGATACATCTTTTTTAAAGAAGGATCTTTGGATAATCTTCTTTCAAGCGACAAAAATCTACGTTTCGCAACTTCATATGATGAACCAAGAGTGTTTGGGCCAGATTTGAACGGTAAACGAACCGAAAATCTTCCGGACGACAATCTTTGAGATTTTTCTCAAAGTGTTGCTCATAAAGTTGCTGCTCAGGAGTATGGACCTTGGCCTTGGGCGGCAAGTCCTCCACAGACCAAACTTTCTGCAGGGTTGTGTCTATTGACTCCAACACTTCCTCCTGGCAGCTGAGATGTACACACTTTTCAGCATTTCTTATTTTTTCTGACGCACATCTTCCTGACACTATCCAGCCGAGAACTGTTTTCTGCAAAATGGGAAACTCAGGCCCTTGCTTTATCTGGCCGACTGACAATAGTTCAAAGAACGAGTCTGCGCCTATAAGCATGTCTATTTTTTGGGGCTTGAAGAAGAATGGATCTGCCAATTGAATATTTTCAGGCACCCTCCAGACGCTGGTGTTCACCGTTTGATCCGGATGATAACCAGAAATATTTTTTAAAATGTAAAATTCGGACGACAATTGACTGCTACCCACTCGCGACTTGACTATCGTGTGTAATTTCTTGGTTGCTTGAGCATTAGTTCCACCAATGCCCCGCAAGCTCAAACACACGTCCTTTCTCTTAATCTGAAGTCTCTGAGCGAGCTCGTCGGTCACAAAATTTACTTGTGAACCAGAATCGAGCAACGCTCGAGCCAAAACTAATTCGCCACTTTTTGTTTGGACGCTCACGATGGCTGTGGCAAGAATAACTCTATCCGATGCAGTCGCATGCAAAACATGCGAAGTGGATGGAGTATTCTGCAAGAGCGTGGGCTGAGGAGGAGGTGTCAACAAGAGATTTGATGGCCAATAAATGTGCAGCAATGTGTGGTGTGAGGACTTACATACCCTGCATCTTTTTGCTTTGCATCTTTTTACCGTGTGGCCCTTACGGAGGCAGTTAATGCACAAGGGAGCCTTTTTTGCGAAACCGAATCTTTGCTGAACTGTTAGGGCAGCAAAAGCAGTGCAATTTCCTACTTGATGTTCTGCTGAGTTGCAAAACACACATACTTCGCGGTCGTTCATGGCAGCAACAAACGAAAAACTCCTGTTTCCATTCTTCTTTGGATAAGCCTGGCTCTGGCCTTTGGCTTACACGCTTCTTCGGCAACCATATGCTGATAGCGCTTGTTAAGGGCCAACTCACACTCGCTCCAAAGAGGAAGCGAGGTATAATCTAATTGTTCTTCCCATTTTCTTTTAGTTCCTGCATCGACTTTGCCCATTACTAGATGGATGAGGATGGCATTCGTAATACGTCGATATATTGTCAAAGAAAATTAAACAATCATTATCGTACACCCGCCTTAGGCTAGCCAGAGCTTTTGGATAATTATCCGCGGAAACTTGGAATGCCCTGACTCTTCCTAGCGCGTCTCCAGCCAAACACGATATTAGATGGTTGAATTTTTCGATATCGTGCAGCGTGTCATCTTTGTCAACAAAAGTTTCGAAAAGGCTTATAAAATTTTTAAATTCGGAATGTTTTCCGCTGAAGGTCGTCAACCATTACTTGAAGATACATCTTTATTACGTCTGCTGCAAGCGCAAACTTGTGCAGTCTGAACCGAAGAAGGGTCGAATACAGCTCCTCTTGAATGGTGGGGCCAACCATCAAGATGTCATTCAACGCGACCTGCGTCGATGTACGGCTCGAGGCGTCGAATACCACTCTCAACTTTGTCGAGGTGCTTTGAGGTCGCAGCACGCATTGGTGCGGAATGAAATAGTGCGAACTGTCTGGAATTTTATTGTTAGTGAAAGACATATGGCCCATGGCTTCATATTCTTCCATGAATTCCAGATACATCTTTTTTAAAGAAGGATCTTTGGATAATCTTCTTTCAAGCGACAAAAATCTACGTTTCGCAACTTCATATGATGAACCAAGAGTGTTTGGGCCAGATTTGAACGGAGTAAACGAACCGAAAATCTTCCGGACGACAATCTTTGAGATTTTTCTCAAAGTGTTGCTCATAAAGTTGCTGCTCAGGAGTATGGACCTTGGCCTTGGGCGGCAAGTCCTCCACAGACCAAACTTTCTGCAGGGTTGTGTCTATTGACTCCAACACTTCCTCCTGGCAGCTGAGATGTACACACTTTTCAGCATTTCTTATTTTTTTCTGACGCACATCTTCCTGACACTATCCAGCCGAGAACTGTTTTCTGCAAAATGGGAAACTCAGGCCCTTGCTTTATCTGGCCGACTGACAATAGTTCAAAGAACGAGTCTGCGCCTATAAGCATGTCTATTTTTTGGGGCTTGAAGAAGAATGGATCTGCCAATTGAATATTTTCAGGCACCCTCCAGACGCTGGTGTTCACCGTTTGATCCGGATGATAACCAGAAATATTTTTTAAAATGTAAAATTCGGACGACAATTGACTGCTACCCACTCGCGACTTGACTATCGTGTGTAATTTCTTGGTTGCTTGAGCATTAGTTCCACCAATGCCCCGCAAGCTCAAACACACGTCCTTTCTCTTAATCTGAAGTCTCTGAGCGAGCTCGTCGGTCACAAAATTTACTTGTGAACCAGAATCGAGCAACGCTCGAGCCAAAACTAATTCGCCACTTTTTGTTTGGACGCTCACGATGGCTGTGGCAAGAATAACTCTATCCGATGCAGTCGCATGCAAAACATGCGAAGTGGATGGAGTATTCTGCAAGAGCGTGGGCTGAGGAGGAGGTGGCAACGCGAGATTTGATGGCGAATAAATGTGCAGCAATGTGTGGTGTGAGGACTTACACGCCCTGCATCTCTTCGATTTGCATCTTTTTACCGTGTGGCCCTTACGGAGGCAGTTAATGCACAAGGGAGCCTTTTTTGCGAAACCGAATCTTTGCTGAACTGTTAGGGCAGCAAAAGCAGTGCAATTTCCTACTTGATGTTCTGCTGAGTTGCAAAACACACATACTTCGCGGTCGTTCATGGCAGCAACAAACGAAAAACTCCTGTTTCCATTCTTCTTTGGATAAGCCTGGCTCTGGCCTTTGGCTTACACGCTTCTTCGGCAACCATATGCTGATAGCGCTTGTTAAGGGCCAACTCACACTCGCTCCAAAGAGGAAGCGAGGTATAATCTAATTGTTCTTCCCATTTTCTTTTAGTTCCTGCATCGACTTTGCCCATTACTAGATGGATGAGGATGGCATTCGTAATACGTCGATATATTGTCAAAGAAAATTAAACAATCATTATCGTACACCCGCCTTAGGCTAGCCAGAGCTTTTGGATAATTATCCGCGGAAACTTGGAATGCCCTGACTCTTCCTAGCGCGTCTCCAGCCAAACACGATATTAGATGGTTGAATTTTTCGATATCGTGCAGCGTGTCATCTTTGTCAACAAAAGTTTCGAAAAGGCTTATAAAATTTTTAAATTCGGAATGTTTTCCGCTGAAGGTCGGAAGAGCGACGCTCGGCAAACGGCATTGGGGTGTGCGCGTTACCGGCGGAGCGGAATTGTCAACGCTCTTACGCTTTGTTTCCGCAATTAGGGAAATTAGCAACAATTTTGCTATTATCGCAGTCTCTTCGAACTCTTCGCGGTACTCATCATCTCCATCTTTCGCTCCAATTTTATTTTGTATAAGCGAAGCATTTTCGATGTGCGTATTTATGATTTCTAATCGTAGAATATCGACTCAACCGTATTTAAAAAGAATCGACCCTCATTTAAATATCTTAGCGTTCGCTCTATACTACCATCTCGTTGGTTTTTCAACTCTTCGATTTCCTGGTTGTTACTTTCTGATTTTGGCATTTTTTTTTTTTGAATTTTTAAATGAAATTTAATTTATTTTTTTTTTAAATTATATGTAAGTGTATACAAAAAAATTTTGTTTTTAAATTTATTAAATTTAAATAATAATAACCAACGAGAGGAATAAGCTGAACGCAAGCAGTGTAGGGGAGTTATTTAAAATGAATTAAGGAATTAATTCTTGGCCTAAGGAACTTGTGAGATGGTTCTGAAGCCGCCTAGCTGGGGCGACCGAGCGGGTCGCAGGTTGCGGATAGCGGACGACCTCACTCGAGGCCAACTGCGAATAAGCTGGCGGTGGAAATCAAACACGGAATCGTGGACGGAAACCCCAGCAAATAAGCAGTCCCGGACAACCAGCGGGTATCTTGCAACGAGGCAGTACCGACGATGCGATTTGTTCAGCCGCATCTAAACAGTTGATTTACACAAACCCAATATCCCCCACACACCACCTACCCACTTCCTCTCCCAAACAACATCTCACTCCGGGCCGGACTACGGTGTAATCCGGACCGTGCCAAGAGTCAGCCTGGCTGGGGCCCGGATCAACAACTAGCCCAGTCTCAAACGGTGGGCTCAGGGAGATGGCGACCCCCTGTTCTATCTACCGCCTTACCCGGGTAACGCGGATCTCTGCCCGGGCGGACCTTTCCCCTTCTCCGCAGCTCGTGGGACCAACTATGGAAACAACACACAAAAACACAAACAAAAAAACGGAGACGGGAACTCCACAAAAACCCGGCGCTGCAAAGATGAACGATGGTTCCACTGCAAGCACCAGTAGGGCTCAGAAAGGGCCCCATCCCAAACTAGGGATGACGGGGGACAGAAAGACTGTCGCTAACGCCTCTGCTATGTGCGCATCTGCGCCAAAACCAGTGGTAGGCGCAGCAAAGTCGATCGGGTCACCCGCTGGTGCAAAGAAGAATTTTACTTACGCAGAGAGACGGACTGCCGCCCAAACCCTGCGCTCACATGCCAGAAGCACTGTCGCCACGCCTTCGCCCGAATGGCTAAAGAAGGTAGAGTGGGCAAGGACGGTGTTTCCCAACTATGGGCAAGAGAAGCCCCAACAAGAAGGTGCTCAGGCGAAGAGGCAACGCTCCATAGAGCTGCCCGGCCCGTCGGCGAAGAGATCGAAGATCCAGCCGTCGGTCTCCTTTGCCGAGATCACCAAAGATCGGGTCCTACTTGGACTCATTGATAGGGGAAATCCGGAGAGCAGGATCCCCAGAAACAAATGGAAGGCGGTTGAGTCCAAGCTGTCACTCATTTGCCTGCGTATGGTACGCGAGAAGCCCGGTTCAGCGCCTTGCTGTATGGACGCGGGCTGGTACCAGGGCAGTGTAAAAGTGGTGGCCTGCGATAATCAGCGATCAGCTGACCTATATAAACAGGCAGTAGCTCAGCTTGGAGCAGTCTACGAAGGGGCGAACATAGTCGCACTAGATTGGTGTGACGTCCCCAGTAGACCGCGAGCCAGAATTTGGCTCCCAGCAGCAATCGCATCACCGGAGGACATCCTCTTTATGTTGCAAGAATGCAACCCACATCTCCCCACAAAAGACTGGAAAGTCGTTAAGGTGGAGGAGCACGAAGGAGACGTAAACCAAGCGATTGGGGTACTGAATAAGGAGTCTATCGCTCCCATAGAGGCTGCTCGGGGAACGCTTAACTATGGGTTCAGTGCCATACACATTAAAATCTATAAAGGGGACTCTAATTCCTCGGGAAGTCCTGCCGGCAACCCAGCCGAGCAGGTGCTTGCGGAGGAAGTGGAGGCCCCTGGTGTGCCGGAGGACGGCTATTCAACCGACTCGTCGCTAAGCAGAGAGATGCGAGCGATGGGACCGGCAATCGACGAAGTGGACCTGAGCGATTCGGAGGCCGACGTTACTGTGGTGGAGGTTGCAGCTGGGGATGTCGCTAAGACTCCTGCTGATCAACCTACATCACAGTAAAGCAGCGTCCGCTGCTCTTTTGCTTCGCCTGGCCAAAGGCGAAGCCGACGTGGTCTTAGTTCAGGAACCCTGGGTAGCAGGAGGCAGGGTTGCTGGACTGGGAACAAAAGACTACAAGCTTTTGCTTGACCCCAAACAAGGTAAAATTCGAACCTGCATTTTAGCCAAACGGCATCTTAGTACATTTCTGCTTCACAAATACAGCAACGGAGACAACACAGCAATAAGCCTGGAGCTGCAAAGCGGCTCTTTTAGGATGCTATCGGCCCACATGGCTTCCGAAAAGGTAGACCCCCAGACGCGCTAGTCAGAGGACTGGTACAGGAATGTGAAGAGCTTAAGAAAGGTTTGGTGATAGGATGCGACGCAAATGCCCACCATACTCAGTGGGGCTGCCCTATCAACAACGACAGAGGTGAGTCTTTATTCGACTTCATTCTTAAATCGAACTTATTTCTTTGCAATAGGGGCAATACCCCTACTTTTATAACAAAAACGTGCCAAACGATCATAGATCTAACCCTGGCATCAGATTCACTCATAAGCACAGTCACAAACTGGGCTGTCTCCAACGAGCACTCATTTTCAGATCATAGGTTTATAGAGACAACTTTGTCCCTAGTATCACCTGTGCCGGTCAGCTTTGCCAACCCCAGGCGGGCAAACTGGAATAAATACAAAGAAATTCTATCGAACTTCCTCCCCAGGAAGCCACCAGAAAGCACTCCTTGCACTCAGGAGCTAGATAATATAGTAATCAATTCACAGAAGCATGCAACGCGTCATTCTCAGCTGCATGCCCGTTAGGGAAACCAAGGGGAAGGAAAAAACCTCCTTGGTGGACCCAGCAATTATCAATCCTCAGAGCCAAATGCAGAAACCTGTTCAACAGAGCGAAAGCTGCAAATGAGGACATAAACTGGCAAAGCTACAAAAAGGAACTAGCCACATACAAAAAGGCCATTAGAAAAGAGAAGAGAACTGCGTGGCAGAACTTCTGCTCGGACATTGAAAAGACAACTGATGCCGCAAGGCTCAGAAAAATACTTTCTAAGACAGCCGTATCCCTAGGCTATCTCCAAAAGGCTGACGGATTATGGTCGGACTCTAGTGAAGAATCCCTAAACCTACTCCTAGACGCTCACTTCCCAGGGAGCCTACAATCAGGACATCCCCCAGGAAGACACACCGGAGAAGGAATAAACTTAAATCTCCTACTATCAGACCGTAATATAAACTGGTCCATTCATAGTTTTAAGCCATACAAATCGCCGGGACCGGATAATATAACACCGGCACATATTCAACAAGCAGGAGAACTAGCTATAAACTGGCTGAGAAAAATATTCCAGACCATTCTTGCAGTAGGAGAACTACCTACAGCATGGCGGGAAACGAAAGTCGTTTTCATCCCTAAGGCAGGGAAAGCCACCCATACTACAGCGAAGGATTTCAGACCGATAAGTCTGACATCATTCCTGCTAAAAATCTTAGAAAGACTGTTAGGTCTACATATTAGAGACATCATTGACCCGACGCAGATATCAGAGGCGCAACACGCATACACCAAAGGTAAGTCGACCGAATTGGCGCTACACTTGGTAGTAAGCAACATCGAGAAATCACTCAGTATACAAGAATACACCTTGATCGCCTTCCTTGACATAGAAGGAGCGTTCAACAACGTGCTCCCCACGGCAATAACAGAATCCCTCACTGAACTAGGGGGTTGAGCCACCGCTGGTGGGGCTGATCCACAAATTGCTGATAAGCAGATTGGTCACGGCCACACTAGGGACCTCGACCCAGACTAGATTAGTGAACAGAGGCACTCCGCAAGGAGGTGTACTATCACCCCTTTTATGGAATATCGCGGTAAATAAACTACTGCGGATTCTTGAAGGAGGAGGCTGTAAAATAGTGGCATACGCAGACGATGTCGCTATCATCTTTAATGGTAGGTACCCACAAACGTTATGCGATCTTATGACCGCAAAACTAAAAACACTATCGGAATGGACTACAAAGAACGGACTTGGGGTAAATCCCTCAAAAACGGAACTAGTCCTTTTTACAAATAGATACAAAATCCCTAAACTTAACCCACCTACTTTAAACAACTGTAATCTGTCTTTTAGCGAGCACGCAAGATACTTGGGGTTAGTATTAGATAAGCGTTTTAAATGGAGCCTAAACAACCAAGAGAGAACCAAGAAAGCGACCATTGCACTTTACTCTTGTAAAAAAGCAATTGGGCTAAGATGGGGTATGTCCCCTAAAATCGTCAATTGGATATACATAGCGGTAGTCAAGCCAATCCTACTATATGGAGTGGCTCTGTGGTGGACCGCTTTACACAAACAATGTATCTTAACTCCACTTAACAAAGTACAGCGCATGGCGGCCTTGTGTATGAGTGGAGCCCTTCGAACTACCCCAAACGAAGCGCTGAATGCGATCTTGAACCTCCAGAGCCTGGACCTAGCAGGAATGGAAAGGGCGAAATCGGCAGCCATTCGACTAAGGGATACAGGGCAATGGAAAGCCCAACTGTATGGTCACGCTAAGATTCTTCAGCATGACAAATTGATCCCGCCAAAAACGGATCTATGTAAAACCCGTGAATACAATCACACGCCCTTCGAAGCTCTGATTCCAGGCAGGGAAGTTTGGGATCGTGGCCGACCGGGCTCAATAGACGCAATCTGTCTATATACAGACGGCTCCAAACTAGACGGACACGTAGGTGGAGGCATATACTCCGAGCAATTAGAGATCAGGCGGTCTTTCAGACTTCCCGACCACTGCAGTGTCTTCCAAGCGGAAGTGTACGCTATAATGGAAGCACTTGTCTGTTTAAGGGACTTAAACACCCAGAACAGACACATAAACATATATAGTGATAGCCAAGCGGCTATTAAATCAATCTACTCGACAAACACAAACTCCCGAACAATAGCAGACTGTCGCAAATCTCTCCACGAGATGGCTAATCAGTTTACTGTCAGCCTTATATGGGTTCCGGGTCACCGGGATATCGTAGAAAACATCAGAACTACTCAATTTCAGCCGCACTGAGTGCAGCATGCTAATTCGAGTACTCACAGGCCACTGGCTCGTTGGCGCACACGCCGGCAGGCTAAAAGCCCCAAAAAACGATTTTTGCAGAAGCTGCAGGGATGAGGAAGAAGAGGAAACGGTGGAACACCTACTCTGTTCATGCCCAGCCCTATGCAGGCTCAGACTGAAACACTTAGGATATCCTTTCATAAATGACCTGACCGAAATATCGCAGACTAACCTGAAGAGTCTAAGTTCTTTTATTAAATCCTCCGGATGGGGGACCTGCTGATCGACCAACTTACAGGCTGACTCTTAACGGATAGGGGACCCAAAAATAGAGATCATACGGTATCACAATGGACCCACAGAGGTCTAAGTGTACCAGGCTACAGCCTGGCAGCCGTCCTAACCTAACCTAACCTAACCTAAGGAATTAATTTACGGAATCCTAAATTATTTAATAATTCAATTAAATATGCCGAGCGCACGTAGTGTAGGGGAGCACACGCCAAGCTCAAACACCAAAAAACGAACAAACGTTTAGGCAGCGGCAACGTTTGCACCGTTCCAGCGATCGAAAACGAAAACGACGAAAGAGAACTCCAAAGAACGGGCTGCGCTGTCTGTGTGTATATGTGCGTACGGCTGGCGGTGCTCAACGCAATGCTAACGGAGGATGATCCACTGACCGATAACTAAGGGCAACGAATATATAAACCTGACGCTTACAAGCGCGGGAAATGGCGAAAAGAGAGGGAAATTTGAAGAAAATGCGCGGCAGAAAATTTGCCGGGGATTTAATTCTCGAATTATAACTTTTAACAATTCTCAACTTTTGCCTTTTTAATTTTTTGCAAAGCTATAATTGGTGTTCACTACGACGAGAAATGGGGGAATTTTATTTTTAAAAAAACCAGGATGCCGACAAATATTTATTTTATTTTGGTCCCAAGCTATTTACTTACTTATGTATGTATAATTCAAAATATGTATATGTGTATGGATGTATGTATGTATCAGAATTATAATTGTTAGTACATGCAAGTTTTATTTATTTCTTGGTTAGAATGCTCGCTATCTACCGAATTTTTTACACGAATGCAAAGTTGAAAGATGGGCCAAAACACAATTAAAAAACGCCACAGATTAGCTTTCAACTTTTTGCACTCTATACCTGCTTGGCCAATTTTGGGCTCGAGACTTCCTTTTTTCCATTTTAACAGCAGCAAGAGGGAGGGGTCACCAGACTTTCAACGGATCAAATGGTTATCGTGAGGCATTTGACTTTCGAAAACTTAAATTGCCTCAATTGGATTGTCCCACAAGGTGTCGATCAACATATGAAATGATCGATCGACTTAACAAAGCTAAGGACGTATTGAGTGAAATTGAAGCAATCGGAAATAAAACGGATGATGAAAATTACGACGGTACCTCTATGTTGTGGAAGTTTATAGAAAGCTACACTTGCATTATGAATCCACTGCAAAAAACTATTGTGAAGTTCCAAGAAGAGCAATTGCACTACGGCAATTTCGATGCTTTATGGCTTACATGCAAATTAAGGACAAATCAAATTTTACTATCACGATCAGATAGCGAAGATTTGATTGGTTTTGAAATTGGTAAAACCCGCATAGAAACGCGAACGGAAACATATATATCGAATGTGGGATTTGATGCATGCCTATACTTAACCCCGAGATTTCAAAAGATTCTCTCATGGACTCAGAAAAAAAATGCTGTACTCTTCTTAAAATCTTTGTGGGAAAAAATTAAAGCAATTAAACCAAAACTTAATTCATCAACATTTTCATTGAATTCTATGAGTCTTGAAAAAGCATAGAAACGCGAACGGAAACATATATATCGAATGTGGGATTTGATGCATGCCTATACTTAACCCCGAGATTTCAAAAGATTCTCTCATGGACTCAGAAAAAAAATGCTGTACTCTTCTTAAAATCTTTGTGGGAAAAAATTAAAGCAATTAAACCAAAACTTAATTCATCACCATTTTCATTGAATTCTATGAGTCTTGAAGACGGGCTGGAAAATAATGAGTTCGACTTGTTAGACAGCTATTTGGGAGCTACGGTATCGCCATCAGACGAATGCACGGATGTTTTTACAAAAATCGAAACACTAAAACTCCCTTACATGAAAGCAAGTGTTAATGTATTGAACTTCTGGAGAGAAAGAAAGTCGACTGATCCTGAACTGTATGCACTAAGCAAAGTATGCTTAGCATTCCTCCCACACAAGTAAGAAGTATTGTTTATGCTGCAAGAAATATGTTAATAACTTTAAAATCTTTGTGGGAAAAAATTAAAGCAATTAAACCAAAACTTAATTCATCAACATTTTCATTGAATTCTATGAGTCTTGAAAAAGCATAGAAACGCGAACGGAAACATATATATCGAATGTGGGATTTGATGCATGCCTATACTTAACCCCGAGATTTCAAAAGATTCTCTCATGGACTCAGAAAAAAAATGCTGTACTCTTCTTAAAATCTTTGTGGGAAAAAATTAAAGCAATTAAACCAAAACTTAATTCATCAACATTTTCATTGAATTCTATGAGTCTTGAAGACGGGCTGGAAAATAATGAGTTCGACTTGTTAGACAGCTATTTGGGAGCTACGGTATCGCCATCAGACGAATGCACGGATGTTTTTACAAAAATCGAAACACTAAAACTCCCTTACATGAAAGCAAGTGTTAATGTATTGAACTTCTGGAGAGAAAGAAAGTCGACTGATCCTGAACTGTATGCACTAAGCAAAGTATGCTTTGCATTCCTCCCACACAAGTAAGAAGTATTGTTTATGCTGCAAGAAATATGTTAATAACTTTTAATTTTATTTAGGTCACAATCGAAAGGGCATTTTCATTATTAAAACTTATATTGGTCGACAATCGGAATAGGTTAAGCCACGACACTTTAGAAAATATTTTACTTGTCAAACTAAAGTCATCCCATTTGGATAGTGTCATCGAAAATTTCCCTTCATTTGAAGACGAAGAAAATCATAATTGAAATTATTGTTATTGTTTAAATTTAATTTTTTATTTTTGTTATATGAAAAATGAATAATAATATATTATAATAATAATAATAATAATAATTTGAAATTAAAGTCTTTAAATTCAATATCTGGTAAATTAATATTACTGCGCGTTTAAAACCGTATGGTACCAAAACAAAATATCACGGTAAGATCTGGTATGCGGCAAAATACGGAGCTGCTATGAGAGCAACTACAAAAATGCTATGAGAGCAACTACGCAGTTGCTACGAGAGCAAAAGCAGAGTTGATTTTATTTTTGTTCGCTTTGCTCTCATTCTCGCTATCGATGCTTGTGCTATAGCTACAACTACAAATAGTATGTCGCGCATTGCTCTGTACTCCGACGTTCTCTGCTACCGAGCAGAGCAGAAGAGCAACCGTTTTGCTTTTGTGCTCTCTGCTATGCTACAGAGCCGTTCGAAATCAGAGCAATAGCGGGAGCAGAGCAATATTTTTATTGAAATTGCTGCTATGTAGCATCAAATGCAAACACTGGCTGTGACACAGAAGCTTTCGCCCTTGCCATGTCGTCAACAATTTCTGGCTTAAAGAAGCCCAAGATGGAGGAGGAATAGGTATACTAGAAGGAGGGGCTGCTCGAGGGATCTGTTCAACTAAGACCTCAGCTAAGGAAACAACGTCGTCCCCAGAAAGAAGAGAAGGTTGTTCCTGATTCAGAGCAGTAAGTTGGACACATTAGCGAAAATGTAGATATTGGCAATAGTGAAATATAACAAGAGAAAACGCTATAGTCGAGTGCCTCGACTATTATATACCCGTTACTCAGCTAAACAACTTAATATTAATATGCCTTCTTGTATGTTTTTCGCCGCTCGAATTAGCACCTTGGCCAGCTGTTCCAAAGTCATCCGTTAGATGGCGCTAGTGTATTGTGGAAATGTAGGCGCTAGCCAGGCTTAAGCGTTTAATGCGTTTTTGGGCGTTAGAGTGGGAGTGGCAAACTATTTATTAGGCCAATCGATAGGTATTGACGAAACAAATACATATCAATTAAAATTTTCATAATAGCATCAAAACTGTGGCCAGAGCTTGTGGCTTGTGGGCGTCAGAGGGGGCGTGGCACCATTTTGAAACAAACTTGCGCTGCGTAAGAACTCCTAAAATATACATGCAAAATGCCAATCTTCTAGCTTTTATAGTTTCCGAGATCTCAGCGTTCATACGGACAGACAGACAGACAGACAGACGGACAGACAGACGGACAGACGGATATGGCTAGATCGACTCGGCTAGTGATCCTGAACAAGAATATATATACTTCATAGGGTCGGAAACGCTTCCTTCTACCTGTTACATACTTTTGCACGAATACAATATACCCTTTTACTCTACGTGGCGTTCGCACTGATTCAGTCCACAGTGGCGTGGCGTTCGCAGTTAACCTGGCGAAGTTCTCAAATAGCCTGCGAGCGTGCACCCAAAGCCTGGCTGTCTGTGATGACGCTAGGGTAGTTCCAACCAAGTACTAGGAATGCCCTGACTGTTCCTAGCGCGTCTCCAGCCAAACACGATATTAGATGGTTGAATTTTTCGATATCGTGCAGAATTTTTTACACGAATGCAAAAAGTTGAAAGATGGGCCAAAACACAATTAAAAAACGCCACAGATTAGCTTTCAACTTTTTGCACTCTATACCTGCTTGGCCAATTTTGGGCTCGAGACTTCCTTTTTTCCATTTTAACAGCAGCAAGAGGGAGGGGTCACCAGACTTTCAACGGATCAAATGGTTATCGTGAGGCATTTGACTTTCGAAAACTTAAATTGCCTCAATTGGATTGTCCCACAAGGTGTCGATCAACATATGAAATGATCGATCGACTTAACAAAGCTAAGGACGTATTGAGTGAAATTGAAGCAATCGAAAATAAAACGGATGATGAAAATTACGACGGTACCTCTATGTTGTGGAAGTTTATAGAAAGCTACACTTGCATTATGAATCCACTGCAAAAAACTATTGTGAAGTTCCAAGAAGAGCAATTGCACTACGGCAATTTCGATGCTTTATGGCTTACATGCAAATTAAGGACAAATCAAATTTTACTATCACGATCAGATAGCGAAGATTTGATTGGTTTTGAAATTGGTAAAACCCGCATAGAAACGCGAACGGAAACATATATATCGAATGTGGGATTTGATGCATGCCTATACTTAACCCCGAGATTTCAAAAGATTCTCTCATGGACTCAGAAAAAAAATGCTGTACTCTTCTTAAAATCTTTGTGGGAAAAAATTAAAGCAATTAAACCAAAACTTAATTCATCAACATTTTCATTGAATTCTATGAGTCTTGAAGACGGGCTGGAAAATAATGAGTTCGACTTGTTAGACAGCTATTTGGGAGCTACGGTATCGCCATCAGACGAATGCACGGATGTTTTTACAAAAATCGAAACACTAAAACTCTCTTACATGAAAGCAAGTGTTAATGTATTGAACTTCTGGAGAGAAAGAAAGTCGACTGATCCTGAACTGTATGCACTAAGCAAAGTATGCTTTGCATTCCTCCCACACAAGTAAGAAGTATTGTTTATGCTGCAAGAAATATGTTAATAACTTTAAAATCTTTGTGGGAAAAAATTAAAGCAATTAAACCAAAACTTAATTCATCAACATTTTCATTGAATTCTATGAGTCTTGAAGACGGGCTGGAAAATAATGAGTTCGACTTGTTAGACAGCTATTTGGGAGCTACGGTATCGCCATCAGACGAATGCACGGATGTTTTTACAAAAATCGAAACACTAAAACTCTCTTACATGAAAGCAAGTGTTAATGTATTGAACTTCTGGAGAGAAAGAAAGTCGACTGATCCTGAACTGTATGCACTAAGCAAAGTATGCTTTGCATTCCTCCCACACAAGTAAGAAGTATTGTTTATGCTGCAAGAAATATGTTAATAACTTTTAATTTTATTTAGGTCACAATCGAAAGGGCATTTTCATTATTAAAACTTATATTGGTCGACAATCGGAATAGGTTAAGCCACGACACTTTAGAAAATATTTTACTTGTCAAACTAAAGTCATCCCATTTGGATAGTGTCATCGAAAATTTCCCTTCATTTGAAGACGAAGAAAATCATAATTGAAATTATTGTTATTGTTTAAATTTAATTTTTTTATTTTTGTTATATGAAAAATGAATAATAATATATTATAATAATAATAATAATAATAATAATAATTTGAAATTAAAGTCTTTAAATTCAATATCTGGTAAATTAATATTACTGCGCGTTTAAAACCGTATGGTACCAAAACAAAATATCACGGTAAGATCTGGTATGCGGCAAAATACGGAGCTGCTATGAGAGCAACTACAAAAATGCTATGAGAGCAACTACGCAGTTGCTACGAGAGCAAAAGCAGAGTTGATTTTATTTTTGTTCGCTTTGCTCTCATTCTCGCTATCGATGCTTGTGCTATAGCTACAACTACAAATAGTATGTCGCGCATTGCTCTGTACTCCGACGTTCTCTGCTACCGAGCAGAGCAGAAGAGCAACCGTTTTGCTTTTGTGCTCTCTGCTATGCTACAGAGCCGTTCGAAATCAGAGCAATAGCGGGAGCAGAGCAATATTTTTATTGAAATTGCTGCTATGTAGCATCAAATGCAAACACTGGCTGTGACACAGAAGCTTTCGCCCTTGCCATGTCGTCAACAATTTCTGGCTTAAAGAAGCCCAAGATGGAGGAGGAATAGGTATACTAGAAGGAGGGGCTGCTCGAGGGATCTGTTCAACTAAGACCTCAGCTAAGGAAACAACGTCGTCCCCAGAAAGAAGAGAAGGTTGTTCCTGATTCAGAGCAGTAAGTTGGACACATTAGCGAAAATGTAGATATTGGCAATAGTGAAATATAACAAGAGAAAACGCTATAGTCGAGTGCCTCGACTATTATATACCCGTTACTCAGCTAAACAACTTAATATTAATATGCCTTCTTGTATGTTTTTCGCCGCTCGAATTAGCACCTTGGCCAGCTGTTCCAAAGTCATCCGTTAGATGGCGCTAGTGTATTGTGGAAATGTAGGCGCTAGCCAGGCTTAAGCGTTTAATGCGTTTTGGGCGTTAGAGTGGGAGTGGCAAACTATTTATTAGGCCAATCGATAGGTATTGACGAAAAAAATACATATCAATTAAAATTTTCATAATAGCATCAAAACTGTGGCCAGAGCTTGTGGCTTGTGGGCGTCAGAGGGGGCGTGGCACCATTTTGAAACAAACTTGCGCTGCGTAAGAACTCCTAAAATATACATGCAAAATGCCAATCTTCTAGCTTTTATAGTTTCCGAGATCTCAGCGTTCATACGGACAGACAGACAGACAGACAGACGGACAGACAGACGGACAGACGGATATGGCTAGATCGACTCGGCTAGTGATCCTGAACAAGAATATATATACTTCATAGGGTCGGAAACGCTTCCTTCTACCTGTTACATACTTTTGCACGAATACAATATACCCTTTTACTCTACGTGGCGTTCGCACTGATTCAGTCCACAGTGGCGTGGCGTTCGCAGTTAACCTGGCGAAGTTCTCAAATAGCCTGCGAGCGTGCACCCAAAGCCTGGCTGTCTGTGATGACGCTAGGGTAGTTCCAACCAAGTACTAGGAATGCCCTGACTGTTCCTAGCGCGTCTCCAGCCAAACACGATATTAGATGGTTGAATTTTTCGATATCGTGCAGCGTGTCATTTTTGTCAACAAAAGTTTCGAAAAGGCTTATAAAATTTTTAAATTCGGAATGTTTTCCGCTGAAGGTTGGAAGAGCGACGCTCGGCAAACGGCATTGGGGTGTGCGCGTTACCGACGGAGCGGAATTGTCAACGCTTTTACGCTTTGTTTCCGCAATTAGGGAAATTAGCAACAATTTTGCTATTATCGCAGTCTCTTCGAATTCTTCGCGGTACTCATCATCTCCATATTTCGCTTCAATTTTATTTTGTATAAGCGAAGCATTTTCGATGTGCGTATTTAGGATTTCTAATCGACATTCTAACTCAACCGTATTTAAAAAGAATCGACCCTCATTTAAATATCTTTGCGTTCGCTCTATACTCCTCATATATCCATCTCGTTGGTTTTTCAACTCTTCGATTTCCTGGTTGTTACTTTCTGATTTTGGCATTTTTTTTTTTGATTTTTAAATGAAATTTAATTCATTATATGTAAGTGTATACAAAAAAATTTTGTTTTTAAATTTATTAAATTTAAATAATAATAACCAACGAGAGGAATAAGCTGAACGCAAGCAGTGTAGGGGAGTTATTTAAAATGAATTAAGGAATTAATTTACGGAATCCTAAATTATTTAATAATTCAATATAATATGCCGAGCGCACGTAGTGTAGGAGAGCACACGCCAAGCTCAAACACCAAAAAACGAACAAACGTTGAGGCAGCGGCAACGCTTGCACCGTTCCAGCGATCGAAAACGAAAACGACGAAAGAGAACTCGAAATAACGGGCTGCGCTGTCTGTGTGTGTGTGTATGTGTGTACTGCTGGCGGTGCTCAACGCAATGCTAACGGAGGATGATGCACTGACCGATAACTAAGGGCAACGAATATATAAACCTGACGCTTAAAAGCGCGGGAAATGGCGAAAAGCGAGGGAAATTTGAAGAAAATGCGCGGCAGAAAATTTGCCGGGGATTTAATTCTCGAATTATAACTTTTCACAATTCTCAACTTTTGCCTTTTTAATTTTTTGCAAAGCTATAATTGGTGTTCACTACGACGAGAAATGGGGGAATTTTATTTTTAAAAAAAACCAGGATGCCGACAAATATTTATTTTATTTTGGTCCAAAGCGATTACTTACTTATCTATGTATAATTCAAAATATGTATATGTGTATGGATGTATGTATGTATCAAAATTATAATTGTTAGTGTTAGAGCGTTCTAATAAAAGACGTCTACATTTGCTGAGTTATAATTTCAAACTGTTTTCATTTCATGAAGTTTCTTAACAAGTAACATTGGTGTGATTCGTATTCTATTCTTATCTATGGCCTACGCAGAGACCGCATCTGTTTTGCCCTGGGCGGGAAGCTATATTTTGACCCCGCACAAGTCCTTTGTGTAGTGTAGGAAACATTTTTAAGTAATTATTTTTGGAGGCTCAAGTGGTCTGCACTTACAGATTACAAGTGCAAACAACTGTTCCCTCGCATGGTTTAGGTAACAGATCGTAAATTCTGGCTCTGGATCGATTTACAATGTGACATGCACGAGCTCATAAAATCTTATAATTGGGATTATTATCTTATTTCTAATAACCCACGGAGTGTCTTGTTTTACCCCTAAATTGGGATAACATTCTTAAGTGCGATAAGGGAGATCACAACTACCCTGATAGCACTTATGTGTACTCAAAGACATTTTGTGACCGTTCCGCAGGAGGTCATTTTACATGTTATGTGTGTATATCTTGTTTTATACAAGTGCCTGCTATACTTATATTTAGACGTGTTCATGTTTGAACAGTTAGTACATGCAAGTTTTATTTATTTCTTGATTAGAATGCTCGCTATCTACCGAATTTTTCACACGAATGCAAAAAGTTGAAAGATGGGCCAAAACACAATTAAAAAACGCCACAGATTAGCTTTCAACTTTTCGCACTCTATACCTGCTTGGCCAATTTTGGGCTTGAGACTTCCTTCTTTTCCATTTTAACAGCAGCAAGAGAGAGGTGTCAGCAGACTTCCAACGCATCAAATGGTTATCGTGACGCATTTGACTTTTGAAAACTTAAATTGCCTCAATTGGATTGTCCCACAAGGTGGGGATCAACATATGAAATGATCGATCGACTTAACAAAGCTAAGGACGTATTGAGTGAAATTGAAGCAAGCGAAAATAAAACGGATGATAAAAATTTCGACGCTACCTCTATGTTGTGGAAGTTTATAGCAAGCTACACTTGCATTATGAATCCACTGCAAAAAACTATTGTGAAGTTCCAAGAAGAGCAATTGCACTACGGCAATTTCGATGCTTTATGGCTTACATGCAAATTAAGGACAAATCAAATTTTACTATCACGATCAGATAGCGAAGATTTGATTGGTTTTGAAATTGGTAAAACCCTCATTAAAAGCATAGAAACGCGAACGGAAACATATATATCGAATGTGGGATTTGATGCATGCCTATACTTAAACCCGAGATTTCAACAGATTCTCTCATGGACTCAGAAAAAAAATGCTGTACTCTTCTTAAAATCTTTGTGAGAAAAAATTAAAGCAATTAAACCAAAACTTAATTCATCAACAACTTCATTGAATTCTATGAGTCTTGAAAACAGCTAGTTGGGAGCTACGGTATCGCCATCAGACGAATACACGGATGTTTTTACAAAAATCGAAACACTAAAACTCCCTTACATGAAAGCAAGTGTTAATGTATTGAACTTCTGGAGAGAAAGAAAGTCGTATGTAACTGTATGCACTAAGCAAAGTATGCTTTGCATTCCTCCCACACAAGTAAGAAGTATTGTTTATGCTGCAAGAAATATGTTAATAACTTTTAATTTTATTTAGGTCACAATCGAAAGGGCATTTTCATCATTAAAACTTATATTGGTCGACAATCGGAATAGGTTAAGCCACGACACTTTAGAAAATATTTTACTTGTCAAACTAAAGTCATCCCATTTGGATAGTGTCATCGAAAATTTCCCTTCATTTGAAGACAAAGAAAATCATAATTGAAATTATTGTTAATGCTTAAATTTAATTTTTTATTTTTGTTATATGGAAAAGGAATAATAATATATTATTATAATAATAATAATAATATAATAATAAATGCAATATCTGGTAAATTAATATTACTGCCCGTTTAAAACCGTATGGTACCAAAACAAAATATCACGGTAAGATCTGGTATGTGATTACTCCGTAATCACAGTGAAATGTTTCGTGTCACTGTTTAACACAAATGCCACATTCATTATTTTACCGGATTTAGCAACATTTGACGGAATAATAGGGCTCGACCTGTTAAAACAGGCAGGGGCATCGCTATGCTTGGCTTCAGGTCAGCTTATATGGGGCACGGAAGTAGAACCGATTTCATTCCACACCTGCCCAGAGTAAAGGTAGCGTTCCTGAAAATTCTAAAGGACAGAAAAAAATCCTTTGCTGATCCCAATGAAGCCCTTCCCTATAATACGTCGGTAGTAGCTACCATCAGGACTCTCGATAAAGAGCCTATTTACACAAAATTGTACCCTTACCCCATGGAGACAGCAGATTTAGTCAACAAAGAGATTGACGATCTGGTAAAAAACGGCTTAATTTAGAAATCGGTTTCCCCTTACAACAACCCGATATGGGTGGTGGATAAAAAGGTAAGATGGGAACCGAAAAATGCGGCTAGTGTTCGACTTTCGAAAATTGAACGAAAGGGCAATACCTAATCGCTACCATATGCCAAATATCTCTATGATACTAACGAATTTAGGTTAGGCCAAATACTTCACAACACTCAATTTGAAGTCTGGCTACCACCAGATCACTCTGCAGAGCGTGACCGTGAAAAAACTTCCTCTTCCGTTAACGGAGGAAAGTACGAGTTTCGCCGGCTACCGGAGCTTGCGGACGTGATTTTTCCAAAAGGCGTAAACGCCATTCACTGCGATCTTAACACGCTAGCGATGATTCAGAATGAATTAGTTTTTGCAGTCGATGAGGGACGAGAAGTCCTCACAGCAGAGCATAATAGAGCTCACAGGTCAGCGCAGGAAAATGTGAAGCAAGTACTCTCAGAGAACTTCAAGGTTTGCCATGGTCCAGCCAATTCCCTCTAGAACCATAGAGGATCTCAAACCGGCTCTGTTACAACTACTTAACGTTTTCCCCAAAGCAAGAGTCATCTATTGCGACAATAAGCCATCATTGAACTCGCAAACCATTTTGGACATGCTAGAAAATCACTTCGGCGTTAGCATACGCTAACATAAAATTGAAATAAAAAGGAATAAAACTACAATAACAAGAAATAGATTCTATTTCTTTAAACAATTTGAAATTTATAATAGATTGTTTATTATTTTTCTTAATTCAGTCATTGATTTTATTTTGTACTTTAATGAAATGAATAATTGGTTAGATTGAATTCTTTATGCAGCGTGCTAATTCTGTTGGTGTCGAATATGCCCTTTCAACCTGTTCGTTTAAGGTACTGTGCTTTGGGTCTGCGTAGTGTAAAGATAATCCTTGTAGCATGCAACAGGGTTGACGGTTCTTGCAACACGAGCTGATGGTGTGTGTATTCAAGGAAAGTTGCACGTGCTGGTTCCGGCTGTATGATCGGTAGAAGGTGGGGTTCTATAGAGTCCTTGTGCTACTTGCTCGCAAATTTTTTTAAATCTCAAAAAAATTCACGTGCTGAACTTGACATCGATCGGGGTAAAATACACGGGTTAACAAGAAAATCGGGGAAAGGTACCTATTCTTAATATTTATGCTGGGCTGGTGTTATAGCCACAGTAGATGCCCACCGAATTCCAAAGTTTAAGCAATTGGTGATCCCATTTAAAACCGCCAAAGCTAACTCATACTCTTCTCACAGCAGAACACATGACTGTCAAATACGAAAGGCTTAGAGGTACATTTCTAATTTTTAAGCAAAATGTTTAATCATTTTAATTTTATTTATAAATTCCTAGTTGCCAAAACATTTGATAGGGATGTTTATAAAGCTGCGCAGGAACATTTTATTTAATAATATTTAACAAGAAAGGAAAGCTAACTTCGGGCGATCTAAAACTTTCACAGTAGTCCTAAAACATGTGTACGCAGATGAAGTTTGAAAACCGCCCCGATCGGATTGCTACATCCATACATAGGAACAATATGGTGAAATCGGTTAGAGTTCAATTATTTTTAGGATACTTCAAGCAGTATATAAGCTATTGAAATGAATCTTTCCCAATCATAGTTTTTTATTCATACCTTGATCAGAGTTAAGGCGTGTGTCGAACGGACGTCTATATCCTATAGCTACCATAGGGTGAAATCGGTCCAAATTTGATGATTTTTAGAATATTTCGTTATTGCAGCTATTGACATACATTTTTCCAAGTCTTATTAATAAATAATTGATGCGTAAATATACGCATATCTTGATCAGGGTAAAAGCGCTTGCCGATCGCACGTCTATATCTTATAGTTTTTGTAGGAAGAATTGTTAAATAAAACCATAAACCAACAAATGTCTTGTTCCAAATATATTTATATAGTGGTAATATTTATTAATTTAATACCCATGAACTGTAGATACTTTTTCTAAATTGATATAATTTTGGTCAAAAGTATGCAACGCAGTGAAGGAGACATCTCCGACCCTATAAAGTATACATTTTCTTGATCAGGATCACCTCCTGAGTTGATATAAGCATGTCCGTCTGTTGTCTGCCTGTTTTTACGCAAACTAGTCTCTCAGTTGTCTTTCCTTTGCACGCAGTATATAAGTCTGAACGGCCGGGATCGGTCGACTATATAATAAAGCTGACACATAACTGAACGATCGGAAACGACATAACTTTGGTGTTTGTAAAGTTAGGAAGTTGGGATTTTCTATGGATTTTTTAGACAATCAATCCAACCTACCAAAATTCATAAGGATCGGCCGACTATATACTATAGCTGCCATATAACTGATTAATCGGAAATGCCATAACTTTGGTGTTTGTAAAGTTAGGAAATTGAAATTTTCTGTGTGTTTTATATTTTGCCAATCAATTGGACCTACCAAATGGAAGTTGGAAGTTGGGATTTTCTATGGGTATTATTTTGTCCAATTAATCGGACCTATCAAATTGCATCAGGATCGGCCGACTATATCCTATAGCCGCCAGATAATTGATTGATCCGAAATGCCATAACTTTGGTGTTTGTTAAGTTAGGAAGTTGGGATTTTCTATGGGTTTTATATTTTGCCAATCAAACCGTCCTACCAAATGCCATAAGGATCGGCCGACTATATCCTATACCCGCCATATAACTGATTGATCGGAAATGCCATATCTCTGGTGTTTGTAAAGTTAGGAAGTTGGGATTTTCTATGGGTTTTATGTTTGGCCAATCAATCCGACCTACCAAATGTCATAAGGATCGGCCGACTATACCTATAGCCTCCATATAAATTATTGATCGGAAATGCCACAACTTTGGTGTTTGTAAAGTTAGGAAGATGGGAATTTTTATAGGTTTTATTTTTGGCCAATCAATCCGACCTACCAAATAGCTTCAGGATCGCCGACTATATTCTATAGCCGCCATATAACTGATTAATCCGAAATGCCATAACTTTGGTGTTTGTTAAGTTAGGAAGTTGGGATATTCTATGGGTTTTATTTTTGACCAATCAATATTGCCTATTGAATTTCATAAGGATCGGCCGACTATGTACTATAGCTGCCATATAACTGATTGATCGGAAATGCTGATTTTCATAACTCATTAAAAACTTGAGCAATTAATTTGAAAAATATTTGAGTGTAAGATGGATATTAATAATCAAAATAAGATCTCAAGCGCTAGACAGACCTCAGCGTCGTATGCAATTGTGGGCGTTAGAGTATAACAATTTTGCGCTGAATAGAAAGCAAAGGAATCTAAATCAAAAGCCCCAACCCTCTAGCTCTTATAGCGATTGTGTGCGTTAAAGTGGGCGCGGCACATTAGCATAACAAACTTGCGCTGAATGGAAAGCAAAGGAATCGAAATCTAAAACCCAACCCTCTAGATCTTCCGAAATCATAGCCTTTTTCAAAAAAAGTTCAATCATGATGGTCAAAAATTAGACAATTCCTTCAGGTTTAAAATGCCTGGCGCATATATAACGTTTTTATGAGAATCGAGGAGGACAGCGCTGTACTATCGAAAAATAAGATCTCAAGCGCTACACAGACCTTAGCGCAGTAAGCGATTGTAGGCGTTAGAGTAGTCGTGGCACATTCGCATAACAAACTTGCGCTGAATGGAAAACAAAGGAATCTAAATCTAAACCCCAACCAAGTTCAATCCAGATGGTCAAAAATTAGACAATTCCTTCAGGTTTAAACTGTATGGCGCATACTACTGCAGGTAAAAAGTAAGGTGGATATTCATTTTAAAATTCGCGTGCTTTACATTTCGGATTAGTTATTTTTATCGTGAGTTTGCAGGACTGTTGCTAACATATGGGGTAATTTCATTTAAATGTCAGTATCAGTACTATATTTACGCTTATGTTTACCAAACGAGCAAGAGTGCATTTTTCGATTTTTACAATGTCTGATTTAATTGTGCAGAGAAGTGCCATTCAATTTTGTTTGCGAAATGAAATTTCGGCTGCGGAAACGTTGAAGATGTTGCGGAAGGCCTTTGGTGATTCTACCATGTCCCAGAAAAATGTTTATAAGTGGTACAAAGACTTCAAAGAGGGTCAGGAACGTGTTGATGACTTGGAGCGCTCCGGACGACCATCGACGTCAACAAATGACCAACACGTCATTGAAGTGAAGGAATTAGTGCTTAAAAATCGTCGGTTGACTGTTAGAGATCTTACTGATATGATCGGAATGTCAGAAGAATCGTGAAAACCATTTTGAAAGACCATTTGGGCCTACAAAAAGTCAAATCTCGTTTGGTACCGAGAACGCTCAATTTCTTGCAAAAAGTCATCAGCTTGATGTCTGTGAAAGAATGCTTTCTGACTATCAGGACAAGCGTAAATGCATAATTACGGGAGATGAGACTTGGATATATGCGTACAACCCTGAAAAAACAGCCCAACCAAGCGAATATCGTGCTAAAGTCAAAGTCGTTTAAAAATAAAGGTCATAATGACAGTTTTTTTTTGATTAGTGCATGTAAAATGAAAAATCTTTATTTATTCGTTTAAACGTTGGCATAATTTTTTTATCGGGAGGGCATTACTTTGAAGGGGATGAAACTAATAAATAAAGATTTTTTGAAGGGATCTTGTTTAATTTCTTTTAAAACGACCTTTCTTCTCGGTCATTTAAGATCTTTTTTGGCCTTCCCTGCTTTTATTGGCAAATCTAAATTTATCACGGAACCGCTTAATAATATCGTAAACCATAGATTTGCTTTTTCCAACTAATTCGGAGATTTCCCTTACAGTTTTTCCTTCAAAATGTAGCTTAACAACTAAGTGCCGAAGTTCTACAGAGGAGTTCCATTTGGAGCCATTTTTATACTTTATAATAGCATATTTATGTTTTCTGCTCCTAATCCCCATTATAAACCAAACGCAATTCAAAAAGCCTAAAGCTTGCATCGAATTCCAGGAAAAAAAAACGATTTTTTGTGTTCATTTTGGGATTGTCCGATTATTCGTTGAGCGCCAAATATCGATATCAATTTGTATTTGTTTGAAAACTTTGGGTTCTTAACAAAAACGTTGAGTTTTTTCTTTTGTTTTAGATAGGTGAAAGTGTATATTTATAATAAAATTTTTTTAAAAAATTAATTAAGCCCATTTAGTAGATTTTTATCGCACATTTATCATAAGAAGGTACTTGTCCGATTAAGCGATGGAGTCACTGTATATTTAGACGTGTTCATGTTTGAACATTCTGCCAAGGGCCAGGAAGAACTATGGCTTGTATGCGCCTTGCTACATTAATTCGTCTTATCATATACAGGACTAAAACTAGCATTATTATTAATCCTATGATTAAGGCAGCGTGGCCTGAAATATGATGAAAATTCAGTCCTTTTATTTCATAATGATTGTTAGATATGCGGGAAATGATTTATTTTTTAATTTAATTTCAATAAATCTTAGGGTATATGCAATAACTCTTTCCAGTTTACGCATACAGGAGTACCTTTTTATTAGTGATAGTATAAAGTGGCTTGGTTTCTTTATTAAGGTAGTGCTGACAATAATACCATCTGCTTCTTCCTCCATTGGCCAGTATTTTTCCGACTTGGCTAACCATTAAGGTCCGTTCCACCAAATTTCACATTCTAATAATTTTTTCGGTGTTATTCCCCTTGATGCTACGTCTGCTGGGTTGTCTTCTGATCGAACATGGGTCCACTCGATCTCCTTTATTTTCCTTATTTCGTCGGTTCGCCGTCGAATAAATTTGTCTTTATTATTCCCATTTTTAATCCATGCAAGAGTGATTGTTGAATCACTCCAACCATATGCCTTCGTTTGACTTTCAATTGCTGTCCTAACTCTATCTATTAATTTCGACAGGAGATGTGCAGCACAGAGTTCTAGTTTAGGAATAGTTTTTCGATTTTTCTTCGGATTAACAGGGTACGGGGTTTACTGTTAAAATTGAATTTAAGTTCATCTTTAACAGGTTCCCATTGAAGACCCAGTGTTTTTATAGATTCATTTTCTTGGATCTGTAATATTTTATTTTCTTCTTTGCATTCCAGTGTCTCAACTATTTCTGAGACATTGGAAATCCATTTTCTAAGATTGAAGCCTACCTTTTCTAATTCCAAGGTTATATTTTCTAGTGTTCTTTGGCTTCCTGTATGGAATTAGCACCTGTCATAAGGTCATCCATATAAAAATCATTTTTAATTATATCTTTTATTGACGATTTTTCGGATTTATTTGAAATTTTAGCAAGCACTCTTGTAGCTAAGTAGGGTGCTGATGCTGTACCGTAAGTAACCGTTGTTAGTTTGTAATTTTTTAGTTTTTTGTTTGGAAAGTCTCTCCAAATAATGTGCATAATACTGATAATACAAATGGCCATTTACGCCATTTGACGATGATATCAAAGATATCTTTTTAGACCCTTGGTCCAACCCACATAATGTCATTTAGAAAACTACCCTTAATTTTGTTGTAAGGCTAGGTTCCCTTACAACACCTTGATGGGGTAAATAATATTTTCCTTCTTTCTTGGTCTCTATCATGTGTCCCAAGTCAATATATTCATGCATGAATTTTATGTAATTTTCTTTAAGTTTTATATTTTTATTTAGTTTTCTTTCTAAGTTATAAAATCGCGCTATGGCTTGCGCTTTGGAGTCTCCTAATTCTTTTCCATTTGTATCTATTTTAGTGGTCTCTAAGAAATGTCTTTCGCAAATTTCTTCCTCAATGTCATTATCATCGTTTTCCATTTCCCAAAACCTCTCTAAATCTCCTACTTCCATAGTAGTAGCCACAATTAATTTTGTACCTTTAGATTTTGTACAACCAGATATAATCCATCCGAATTCAGTGTTCTGTCCTAGTAGTCCGTCTATTTTAACTACTCCATCTTTTACTATATAGGGATATAAATCAACTCCTATTATAATATCTACCCTACTTGGTTTATTAAAGTGAGGGTCCGCCAACGTATATTTCGTCCACTTTGACTTGTCAACATCTAAAGTTTTGATCGGTAAAGCCTTCATTAGTTTTGGAAGAATGATAGCTTCAATATTCAGGGGATTTTTTGTATCGTCGCGCATCTTTATACTTAAATTAACTTTGTGCTTTGAAGTACAAGTGTCTGAACAGGACACTCCACTAACCTCGGTGATAGTTTGTTTACGAGATAAATTTAATATTTGCGCAGCTTCTTCTGAAATAATGGTGCACTGCGATCCACTATCAATTAATCAATGCGGTAGCTAGAAATGCTTGTTCCTTAGTAACACAGGTGTTTACTTTTTCTCTTTTTTTAGTCGAAACATGGAGCATGGTGTGATGCGGTTTTTTGCAAATTGAGCATAAATATTCCCAGTTACACTTCTTGAAAATAGAATGCTTAAAGCATCTGTTGCACAAGCGCTGTTTTCTGATAAACTCCCCTCTTTCTATGGGACTCATTCCCCTAAACTTATAACAATTTGTTACAAAGTGTCCAACCATTTTACAAAGTAGACAACTTTCCTTAACAGTGGTATTTACCACTTTTTTAAAAACTTTGTTTTCCTCATTTATTGTTGAGCTAAGAGAACTCACACGTTGCTCTAAAAATTCCATTACATCGCCTAGTAATTGAATTTCCTTAGTTTTTTTTATATGCGTTTCGTATAATTGAAGCGTTTCCCTGTTGAATTTTCGGATGATAATGTGTGCGAAAATCACATCAACATCCTCACTTAAATTCGCTTTTGTTCTGATTAAATGAATTGATTCATTTATTGAATCAATAACCCATTTAATCTGTTTTGCTGAATCGTTGTCTAGAATGGGCAACTCGATCAAACGATTCAGCTGATCTGAGAATATTTTTATACCCTTGCAGAGGGTATTATAATTTTGGTCAAAAGTGTGCAACGCAGTGAAGGAGACATCTCCGACCAAATAAAGTATATATATTCTTTATCAGGATCACCTCCTGAGTTGATATAGCCATGTCCGTCTGTCCGTCTGTCCGTCTGTCTGTCCGTCTGTCTGTTTCTACGCGAACTAGTCTCTCAGTTTTAAAGATATCGAATTGAAACTTTGCACACACCCTTCTTTCCTTTGCACGCAGTATATAAGTCGGAACGGCCGGGATCGGCCGACTATATCCTATAGTTGCCATATAACTGAACGATCGGAAATGCCATAACTTTGGTGTTTTTAAAGTTAGAAAGTTGGGATTTTCTATGGGTTTTACATTTGGCCAATCAATTTCACGTACCAAATTTTATAAGGATCGGCCGACTATATCCTATAGCTGCCATATAACTGAACGATCGGAAATGCCATAACTTTGGTGTTTGCAAAGCTAGGAAGCTGGGATTTCCTATGGGTTTTATATTTGGCCAATCAATTCGACCTACCAAATTTCATAAGGATCGGCGGACTATATCCTTTAGCTGCCATATAACTGATTGATCGGAAATGTCATAACTTTGGTGTTTGTTAAGTTAGGAAGTTGGGATTTCCTATGGGTTTTATTTTTGGCCAATCAATCCGACCTATCAAATTTCATAAGGATCGGCCGACTATATCCTATAGCTGCCATATAACTGAACGATTGGAAATGACATAACTTTGGTGTTTTTATACCCGTTACTCGTAGAGTAAAAGGGTATATTGTATTCGTGCAAAAGTATGTAACAGCTAGAAGGAAGCGTTTCCGACCCTATAAAGTATATATATTCTTGATCAGGGTCACTAGCCGAGTCGATATAGCCATGTCCGTCTGTCCGTCTGTCCGTCTGTCTGTCCGTATGAACGCTGAGATCTCGGAAACTATAAAAGCTAGAAGATTGACATTTTGCATGTAGATTTTAGGAGTTCCTACGCAGCGCAAGTTTGTTTCAAAAAGGTGCCACGCCCCCTTCAACGCCCACAATCGCTTATATACGATTTTAAAAATTTAAATATTTTGGAAAAGTAAAAATGCAGTTTTATTTTGTTTATCAATACCTATCGAAATGTTGAAGAAATTTTTCAAATCGGACCATTCGTTAAAAAAGTTATGCGTGATCAAAGTTTCTATCTCCATCTCCCTCGCACTCCCTTTACCTGAGTAACGGGTATCTGATAGTCGGGGCACCCGACTATAGCGTTCTCTCTTGTTAAAGTTAGGAAGTTGGGATTTTTTATGAGTATTAAGAATGCATCATATGAATAATTTTGGAGAATATAATTTACAGAGTATTCTGCAAGGGTATATCAACTTCGGCCCCGCCCGAAGTTAGCTTTTCTTTCTTGTTTTCTCTTATTTTCATACCGCTTGGTTAATAGTTCCCAAGCGGCAGTATAATTTTCGGCAGAACCTGTCAGAAAGTGAGCAACCATACTCCTTGCCTCGCCTTTAAGAGCGGTTTTCAAATAATTAAATTTCAGAGATGAGCTCAGATCATCTCTATTATTAATTATTTCTTTAAATAATTCAGAAAATAAGTCCCACTCTCTTCCTTCTCCAGAAAATGTGGTAACTTGTATTTTTGGTAACAGGGGAGGGTCATCAACTCTATCCCTTACCAATACCCCATTATTACTTCCCATGCTCACATCGGAAGATTTTATCCTTTCGTCTAGGATGTCTAACACGTTTTTAACGTCAAATTCTAACTCTTCGACGGTTTCGTCGAATGATATGTTGTGTTCATATCTTTTGCAGAACTTCTTTATTTTACTGCTTGTTCTATTCCATAAAAATTCTATTTTATTAGCTCTTAGTAAGCAGTCTTCACGGCTAGCTTTATTGAGCTCCTTAATGGTTTCCTTTAAATAATTGTGTAATTGTTCGACATTTTGGTCGAACACCTCCGCCAATTTGTTTGGGTCACTCTCTGCTACCTTTACCATTTTGGTTTCAGAACCAACTTTTAAATTTGCAAATTTATTTTTTAGGCTTTCAACAACCCTACAAATCTCCTCAAACACTTTTTTGTTAAAATAGTCATGATCGACTACTCCACATTTTAATAATGATGCATGATTTGCAACAAATCTAGCTTTGATTGTAGCGCTTGTAGTTAGCTGGATGTAAAATGTGGTAAGCGCCATCTAGGAGTCGCTCTGCGGTACGGGATGTGGCTAAAGAAAAGCGGCAAGGAGAGCAACAGACCTTTCTGTCAACTTTCCCTTTCTCCATCTCATCTACTCGGCTAGGGGTTACCGCCATAATTGTGGCGTCTAGATCGGTCTATTCCAATCGTGGCGTCAAAGGTGCAAGTTGTGCCGAGTGAAAATATATATTCCAAAGTTACATTTTTAGTGCGAAAGTTATCCCCGGCATATCAGCGAACCGAAAAACCACAGCTTAAATATCCAGCGCAGCGCTGAGTCCTAGCTGGTAAGTTTCTAAAGCGTAGGGTCTGGGTGAGTTTAAACTTAGCTTGGAATTTATTTAATTAGGCTTGGCGCTTAACAAAATCAATTGGGAAGCAAACAGACCGAAATTGAGTGCATATTGGCGAGCCTAAAAACGAAGAACACCGAAGTCTTGCAGCAACAAAGAGTCTCCAAAACGCCGCCCAGATTGAGTTCTTTTGGGTTCGCGCAGTTGTCGCGCAGCCGCCTTCGAGGGCGTGTTATTTTACGCCGGGGAAAGTATGACTCGGAATCGTTAAACGTCGCCGGAATCAGAAAAATTGCAGTCCCGGGAAAAGAGGGAAATTTTTCTTATCATGTGTGCCCGATTTTAGCGGCGTGAAAAGTTTTAAAAAATTCTGTTAAAGTCCCCAAAGCCCACAGAAAATCCCTCAGCAAGTTCTCCAAAGGGTCGAATACCCAAAAGTGGAAAAAAATATTATGTAAAAGAAAAGAGCAGAAGTCAAGCAGCCAAAATTCTTGTAGTTAAGTTTTAGCATAAGAGATTAATTCTTTTTTTTTTATTTAAGTTAATGTAATTGCATAACGGCAAGGCGGTGAAAAAAAGTCGAGCGAAAATGATGATGAAAGGGCAGAGGCCAATTTGAGTGGTTTTCTTTAAAAAAAAATATTGAGTGATTTCCGTCCGGGGACTCAATCGCATTTTTTGTGTCGTTTTTTATCATAAATGCGGTACGTGTGTGCCAGAAAAAGCATATTTTCTAAAGTTCCAGGTCTATCCGAGAAAGCGCTTTCGTCGAGGAGGACTCCAGCTGAAATTTTGGTGAGCAAACAAAAGTTCCTGATATTTTTATTCACATAAATGATGACATAACCGAAGAAATCCCCAGTTAAAAAGAAAATGCGATATATAAACTTTTCGTTAAAGTAAAATCAAAAAAAAACAAGAAAGAAAAGCTAACTTCGGGCGTGGCCGAAGTTGATATACCCTTGCAGAATACTCTGTAAATTATATTCTCCAAAATTATTCATATGATGCATTCTTAATACTCATAAAAAATCCCAACTTCCTAACTTTAACAAGAGAGAACGCTATAGTCGGGTGCCCCGACTATCAGATACCCGTTACTCAGGTAAAGGGAGTGCGAGGGAGATGGAGATAGAAACTTTGATCACGCATAACTTTTTAACGAATGGTCCGATTTGAAAAATTTCTTCAACATTTCGATAGGTATTGATAAACACAATAAAACTGCATTTTTACTTTTCCAAAATATTTAAATTTTTAAAATCGTATATAAGCGATTGTGGGCGTTAAAGGGGGCGTGGCACCATTTTGAAACAAACTTGCGCTGCGTAGGAACTTCAAAAATCTACATGCAAAATGCCAATCTTCTAGCTTTTATAGTTTCCGAGATCTCAGCGTTCATACGGACGGACAGACAGACGGACAGACAGACGGACAGACAGACGGACAGACGGACATGGCTATATCGACTCGGCTAGTGACCCTGATCAAGAATATATATACTTTATAGGGTCGGAAACGCTTCCTTCTAGCTGTTACATACTTTTGCACGAATACAATATACCCTTTTACTCTACGAGTAACGGGTATAAAAACACCAAAGTTATGTCATTTCCAATCGTTCAGTTATATGGCAGCTATAGGATATAGTCGGCCGATCCTTATGAAATTTGATAGGTCGGATTGATTGGCCAAAAATAAAACCCATAGGAAATCCCAACTTCCTAACTTAACAAACACCAAAGTTATGACATTTCCGATCAATCAGTTATATGGCAGCTAAAGGATATAGTCCGCCGATCCTTATGAAATTTGGTAGGTCGAATTGATTGGCCAAATATAAAACCCATAGGAAATCCCAGCTTCCTAGCTTTGCAAACACCAAAGTTATGGCATTTCCGATCGTTCAGTTATATGGCAGCTATAGGATATAGTCGGCCGATCCTTATAAAATTTGGTACGTGAAATTGATTGGCTGTATCAACTCAGGAGGTGATCCTGATCAAGAATATATATACTTTATTTAGTCGGAGATGTATCCTTCACTGCGTTGCACACTTTTGACCAAAATTATAATACCCTCTGCAAGGGTATAAAAAAAGATCTCACAAAAGAATGAAAACCTAAAGTAAATCCAAAGTGAGTGGCGGAAAATCAATTATACACTTCTAAAAATTTAAGGAGTTTTGTTTGCCCATTTGCTGCTCAAATTTATGGCTATGTTTGCCAAAGAAATCTGATTCGCCTTTTTAAATTTTGTCTTTTTTTAATTTCATCTTTATATATTTAAATCCAATCTCATCGCATGAATGCCTAACTTTTTTTTATATAAACTATATTTTTATTCCATATTTTATCCCAATTTTATTTATATATATTTTTATATTGTCCCATTTATTATATTTTTGCTGTTATCTGATTTATTATGATGTATAGCTGTCTTCAGGAATTATTCGTACTCTTCTTTTAGTTGTTAAATAAATATTTTATAATGTTTTAAATCCCCAAATTTTTTGACTCGGCATAAATGACCCCCTGGCACCCCTGAACACCAAGGGACCGTTTCAAGGAATATGGTTTTTTTGTAGGTAAAGAAACGGTCGAAGGAAGGGAGGGCAATATAGATCTCCACAACATCTGAGATTTTAAAGTGTTCACAGAGTAGGTAAAGTGCAATAGAACCCCTAGTTTTAGATGTCCGTAAATGTCTGGTTAAAATATGTAGTGTCTCGGCCCTTTGTTATAGCTTGTCCTGTCACGCGAATATTTTTAAGAATTAATAATGAAAATAGGCCATCCGAGAGAAGTAGCCAAAACCTACACCAATTGTCGACGAGCCAAGCCGGAGAATAATTTCGCGTGAGCGCTTCTCTTAGGCAACATCTTGGCCTGAGAATTATAAATGTTCGTTACATTTATAATTATATTATAATTATCATTATTATTTTATGGCGCCCAACTTCATGGCCACGTTTTTACGTTGCTCACGAGATACAATTTTATGTGTTAGCCAGATTATAAATATTTGATTTTACTTGTGCAAAAATCGAGCAAATAATTCTCGTATTGCTATTGGAGACTTTCAGATATTTTCACTCAATTCAGCTTCGAACCTCGCTTAGAATTCCACTCAAACGCTTCGGAAACGAAGAGACAGAGTCCAGAGAGATGAGTCATTCGTCCACGCTTGACCAAAAATTTTAGGAAGAGGAAGAAGGCCCTCTAGTATACCCTTACATTTTTTAAAGTCAATAGGTTTGGTTATTAAACGCTTAGGAACTGCAGGTTTTGAGATTTGTAACGATAATTTCGCTACCTGACCACGGTTAATGAACCAAAATTCAAAGTTTAAACATTACAGGAGTAACCTAATTACTCATCAGACAGATCAGCTTGCCAAAATTCGCATTGGATATGCAGTGGATTTTATTTACATAAAGATTCGCTGATCACGATGAAAGGCATAGCTAACATGCTCCGCAATTGTAAAGTGCGAAGCAGACGGCTCGGATTATAGGCATTGTCGCGAAGGTCGTACGATCGGCTAGCCGCTGTCTGCGAGTGGCGCTTATTGTTGTTGTTGTAGTTTTTGGCAAAGCGATAAGCGCAATGCACATACAATTGCATTTTATGTTTTTTTCTATGCACTTTTCTTATCTTTGTTAGGTTTGTCAGAGGGGGAATATTTATGTCCGACGTCAAATTAATTTATGATATTTATTTCTTTTGCTTTTGATTACAAATTTATTTTATTTTATTTATTCAAATTTATATTTTATTTTTTATTGATATTATCATTACATGTTCATATTTTTGCTGTCAATCGATATTTGATTTTTCTCGGTGTATTCGAGCAGTTCGATTGCATTTTTGTTTGAGTTCGAATCTTGAGTAGTTTTGCATAGAGAGTTGGACAGCTGATTGTTCAGTGGAGGTCATCGACCTCGCAAACAAAAGGAGATAAGAAGACCAATATTTCTGGTTTATGTAACGTGTTGTAATTTCGCACTCGTTTTATGCAATTTTCTCGTTTTATATATCTCGTATTTATATGTTACTTTGAGTTTAGTTTTCACATTATAATTTCTTTTATATATTAGCTTATACTTTTTTTAGTTATTAGACTAGGATTTTGTTTATCTATTCAATATGGCTGATGGTGAAGGTGCCGAAACCCGCCAGTGTTCGCTGTGCGAGTGTTATTTAGACTCCGCCAAGACATATAAAACTAAATGCAAGCATGAGTTTCATCAATCTTGTATCGCAAATTATTCCAAGACCCACACTACATGTCCCATTTGCCAAACCGTATGTTTTGAGAAACCAGGAACTCCTTCTCAAAATACCCGTCAGCAGAAGACTCAGGTGCTAACTGCGAGTGGCAATACGCCAATAGGAGATCGAGGTTCAGCAGGGTTGGGAACTTCTCAAACAGCATTAATTGAGAACACAGTCAAAAGCGCTATACAAGGCATGCAGAATGAATTACTAACCTTACGAACAGACTCTTGTAGAGGAGCTTGTTCGAGCTTAAATGGAAAAAAATCCAAAAGAAAAAATACGCACCATAGGAAATGAAAATTATTCAGCTTAGGACAGATAAATATTATTATTAAAATAAAACCAATTATATAGAATATTGTTGGTAACGGTTATATATTTAAGTCTATATTCTAAATAAGATTTAGTCAGAAATATATAAGTGCAGCCCATTATGAACAGGAGGCGCCATCTATGGCGGGAACCCAAACACTGTCGTATTGGCAACTACCAAAATTACGATCAGCTGATTGGATGTCAGTGGGTTGTCATTAGTGTCAACCTTGACAAACCTATATATCCGTTCTGGGGCAACTTCCCAAGGCAATGCGCCCAGCACATTCTTTTCCACTTCGACCGCCATCCAGATCAGTTGTCTGCAGCGAGTAAGCTTAAATTTAGTTTGAGCAGTAACTCAGTCCAACCAATACCAATTAAGTCTTAGTGAGTATTTTTCGTGGGAGAACCACAAACAAAAAAACTAATTTGAGTATGTATTTAATTTCAATAGCAATAAAATATATTCTCCGAGAAAAAAAACCATTCGAGAGAATTTTCATATTTTTCGGTGTTAGTGGAATAGAAAAAAAATAAGTACTGGATGCCAGGCCTGAATACAGGGTAAATATGGCTAACATAGTCTTGAAGAGTCGAAAGTGATTATTGGTTTTCTTTTTGTTCGGCGATTTTCTTTATATCGCTTAGTTTGGCACCTGGTGAGCAGTCACAGATTTAAAGCTCCAAATTTTCCATAACTCCACCACCAAGTAAGCTGGCCGCCTATTAATAGAGCGCAAGAAGGAGAATGAAGAGAAGGAAGACCTAAAGTAGAGCAAAGAAGTCCAAACAGCAGAAGCTTCCGAATATATATTCGTCGTAAACCCATGTTCGGAAGCAGTCATGGCTAAAATATAAGGGAGAAAGTCGCCACGACAAAACTTATCTCCAGTGCAGGCGGAGTGACGTGAGAGCTGTTTTTCGAGAAGCTAAATGCAAATAAATTCCGCCATGGAATACCTTTAATTTAATAATTCTAATTTTTATACCCTTGCAGAGGGTATTATAATTTTGGTCAAAAGTGTGCAACGCAGTGAAGTAGACATCTCCGACCAAATAAAGTATATATATTCTTGATCAGGATCACCTCCTGAGTTGATATAGCCATGTCCGTCTGTCCGTCTGTCCGTCTGTCTGTCCGTCTGTCTGTTTCTACGCGAACTAGTCTCTCAGTTTTAAAGATATCGAATTGAAACTTTGCACACACCCTTCTTTCCTTTGCACGCAGTATATAAGTCGGAACGGCCGGGATCGGCCGACTATATCCTATAGCTGCCATATAACTGAACGATCGGAAATGCCATAACTTTGGTGTTTGCAAAGCTAGGAAGCTGGGATTTCCTATGGGTTTTATATTTGGCCAATCAATTCGACCTACCAAATTTCATAAGGATCGGCGGACTATATCCTTTAGCTGCCATATAACTGATTGATCGGAAATGTCATAACTTTGGTGTTTGTTAAGTTAGGAAGTTGGGATTTCCTATGGGTTTTATTTTTGGCCAATCAATCCGACCTATCAAATTTCATAAGGATCGGCCGACTATATCCTATAGCTGCCATATAACTGAACGATTGGAAATGACATAACTTTGGTGTTTTTATACCCGTTACTCGTAGAGTAAAAGGGTATATTGTATTCGTGCAAAAGTATGTAACAGCTAGAAGGAAGCGTTTCCGACCCTATAAAGTATATATATTCTTGATCAGGGTCAATAGCCATATCCGTCTGTCCGTCTGTCTGTCCGTCTGTCTGTCCGTATGAACGCTGAGATCTCGGAAACTATAAAAGCTAGAAGATTGACATTTTGCATGTAGATTTTAGGGGTTCCTACGCAGCGCAAGTTTGTTTCAAAAAGGTGCCACGCCCCCTTCAACGCCCACAATCGCTTATATACGATTTTAAAAATTTAAATATTTTGGAAAAGTAAAAATGCAGTTTTATTGTGTTTATCAATACCTATCGAAATGTTGAAGAAATTTTTCAAATCGGACCATTCGTTAAAAAGTTATGCGTGATCAAAGTTTCTATCTCCATCTCCCTCGCACTCCCTTTACCTGAGTAACGGGTATCTGATAGTCGGGGCACCCGACTATAGCGTTCTCTCTTGTTAAAGTTAGGAAGTTGGGATTTTTTATGAGTATTAAGAATGCATCATATGAATAATTTTGGAGAATATAATTTACAGAGTATTCTGCAAGGGTTTATCAACTTCGGCCCCGCCCGAAGTTAGCTTTTCTTTCTTGTTTTCTTTTAAATTACTTTTTTTTTGTGTGTATAGAAAAGTTAAAACAACAGAAATAATGGCCAAAGAATAAGAGTAAAATGTTGCTGACAAAAAAAAAAAAGATCGGTAAATCAAATACGACAAGAAGTGAAAAAAAATAGGTTGTAAATGTGAAGAGAAAAAAGAACAAAAAGTAAAAGTGATAATCATGTAATCCCGCAGCTTAATTAGTTGGCAAACGAAATTTCAGTGAACTTAAACAAAAGAAAAAAATAAAGAAATAAAAATGAAATTCTAAATTTTAGTTAAGACCAAAATTGGCAAACCTAATACAAAAACAAAAAAAATACAAAAGAAACCATGGACGATTTAACTATCTACATTTACATATATTCAAGAAACATTTTTCCAGCCGAACACCGAAGCCAAAGATCTTTCGCCGCCGGAACTCGACTGTAAGTTATCATTTCTTTACATTATATTTCCTGATGCCAGTTATTTAATTATTTCGTCACCGGTCATAAAATATGCCCTAAAAATAGAATTTAAAGTAAAGTAAATTTGTCTTTGTTTTGATCATGCCATTTGAGCTTTTAAGCTGTATTTCTGGCCGAAGCTCGCAAATTACCAAATTTTCGTAAACTGCGATAAGCGTATGTCTGACTAGGTTGCGAGGGTTGATATATAACTTTTGAATTGCAAATGCATTACATTTTATTTGCTATCTCTAATAATCTTTATATTAATTAATTTATATATTTAAAAATACAAAAAAAATATCAATGCATACTTTATATTAATCCCGTTCTTTTCCAGCAACATTTATCTCTTGCCATTAATAAATATATAAAATTTTGTCGTTGTATAGTTTGAAATAAATTAATTTCTTTTTTTTGTAATTAATTATTTTATTTTGGTATAAGGAACAAACAACAAAAATGGAAGTATAGGTTAATTTTCTACAGCTTAATTATATATTAGTATCCAGATAAATATGAAATTGCTAGGTTACTATTTACTATGTTAATAAAAGGTTGAAAAAATGAATTTTTGCTAAATATCTCCTTATCCGGGGACAGGGAATTCCAAGTGCCAATGGTATGAGTAATCGCTAGTCACTCCAAGGGATCCTCTTTATGAATTGCTGGACTGAAGGATCATGGTTGGGTGGGCACTTCGCAGTTTCGCGTGGTAACTGGAGTGATGTTCGTCAAGTGTATCCCTTATACTATACTCTTATCCTTTTCTCTCTCTTTACTCTTTGCTCTATATCGCTGTCTCTTTGCCCTCTTTCCCATCAAAAATATAGTGCGCGAATTTTAGTTATTTTCTACTAGCATACGAGGATTTAAACGTGGCGGTTCTTTATTCATTTTGATAACCCACCCCAAGCCGACCAGACAAATTAAAAGCCGAGGACATCGCGTGCTCCGCTTACACGTTTAGTTTCCACCAGCTCATTCTAAATAGATCGTTATATGCTACAGAAATAATTATGGCGCCCAACGTGGGGGCTCGAACTTGGCTGCCTCGTTTTAGGACAGAATAGTTACTAACATCTACACTAAAATATGGTCAGAATTTTCCTTTTCTTTACACTTTCTAACCCAATATTAATTGCACCTTGGCTATATCCAAAAACAAAAAAAAAATGGGAAATCTTGTAACGACATCAGTTTAAATAGCTGGACTAACGTAACATAAGATAGGTACGTTCCAGGTGTTCTACTTTGATATGCCGTTCACAAGAGAGAGCTAAGTCAATTGTGTACCTGCGATTGGATGTGGATAACATAGAAGATTTCTATGTCCTGCCACGCAGCAAAAGCAAATACGGTTAGGCTCTTAGGGTACTATTGGATTAGATAATATTTAATAATAATGGTTCTACCTTAATACTCTATTCTCGAAAGGTGCTTATTTATTCAAAAACTTCATTCAGAAGCCAACTGAATTGTAGCCAGGATATAATTACTTGGATTTACATGCTTATCAGTGGTAATATCGTTTTGGGTTATTTTCATTGTGGTTCAGTTATTACAGGCTGCCGAAAAAAATAAAATAAAATCTCGTAGCAGAGCAGTGCCACTGGAAAAGTTTGGATCACTTGCTTGCGCAAAGGCTGATATGGCTGTAATAGCTAAGTTGTTGTTTTTTTGTTTACTATTGATACACATTGACAGAAGACCATTATTACTAGTCACAAGGATTATCCTGATTCCCAGAGAAAATTTTTGTGTTACTTTTGAGAAAAAAATTGTTTCTAAATATAGTTAATAAATAAATAAATAAATAAATAAATAAATAAATAAATAAATAAATAAATAAATAAATAAATAAATAAATAAATAAATAAATAAATAAATAAATAAATAAATAAATAAATAAATAAATAAATAAATAAATAAATAAATAAATAAATAAATAAATAAATAAATAAATAAATAATTAAATAAATAAATAAATAAATAAAAAATATAAATATATATATATTTTTTGATAAGGTAGTTAGGAAATGTCTGAAGATAGCTTTCCTGCAGAAAATATTTCAGCAGCAACAAATGTTGACTGCTTTATTTGCCTAAAAGAAATTCAATACAGTGCTCAAATACTAGCGACTAGCTGTGGTCATACTTTTCACCGAGCTTGCTTTAACACACGGATTCGGAATCCCAAAATTTGTCCAGTGTGTAAAGCTGATTTAAAAACCCTAGGTGAAAATAATATCAATCCTGAGAGCGTTCTTGGTAATTCTCAAAAAGAGCTAGAAAAGGAACCAGCAGACAATTCTGCTACAGACGACAATAATATGGAAGAGTTACAGCAAATCGTAAAGGAGTCTAACAGACGAACAGAAGAGCTTACAGAGACCATCAGTACAGGTTTTGAAAGAATGTTAAGCTTATTAGAAAATCAAAGAAAAGACTCTGCATCAGGCATTAATCAGCCAGAGCGTGTTGATCAGCTTCAGGAAGACGGAAATTTATCTTCAGCAAGGAATTTTCCTTCAGCAGGAGTCAGAATCCAGATTCAAATTTGCGACCAGATCGTATCAGCCAGATAGTCATAAACTGGAAACTGCGGTTCTCAAGTCGTTCGAATATGTCGATTGACGATTTTATATATCGGGTTGAAGCACTTACATTTCAAACTTTAAATGGTAACTTTGACCTGCTGTCTCGCCATATTAGTAACTTGTTAGAAGGAAGTGCAAATGATTGGTTTTGGCGCTACCACAAAAGCGTTCGAACAATTCAATGGAGCGATTTGCGCGACGCATTGAGGGCTCAATTTAAAGATGAGCTAACCGACATTAACATTCGGTCTGCCATGGACAGACATAAGCAGAGGGAAAACGAATCTTTCGACAAGTTTTATGAGGCAATCGTGTTGTTAGCCGATAAACTATCAGTACCCTTAACGCCGTTGGCATTGCTGGAAACCTTGCGCGCAAATTTGCAGCCTCAAATTCAGCACGAACTTCTTTATGAAAAAGTGACCAGCACAGCACAGCTGCGCCACTTGGTTAGAACACGGGAAGTGTTCCTGCAGGGTTTGACAAAAACCAAACCAACATTCCAAAAGTCACAAGTCCCTGTGCGACGTGCGATTCACGCTGTAGAGAGACAGGCCGATTTTGACGAGCAGGCTAGCGAGGACGACGAGGATCTTGAAGTAGCAGCAATTAATTTGGTATGTTGGAACTGCCGCACAAATGGACATCGATACCAAGATTGCCTAAGCGATCGTCAGGTGTTCTGTTATGGTTGTGGGCAGCCAAATACATATAAGCCGTCCTGCACGAAATGTGCCGGATCAAAAAACTTAGCGGGTCGTGCACCAGTGGCAAGTGCACGGAAGAGAGTAACATCAAACGCGACGCAGACAGATCTGTAGATATATCACAATCTACAGAAACAATTTTACTTGACGATACTACCCCACTGCAAGTACACCAACCCCTGAGTCCATTATCAAATTCGAAGAAAATTAAGGGCAGAAGATCTAGCTTGCGAATTCGTACATATTATAAGAGAATTAAAAATGAAAAACAAGCTTTGATTTCTGCAATCGTAGATCACGACGTAAGGCCATACGCAGAAGTTATCATAATGGGAAAACAGATGACAGGTTTAATGGATTCAGGGGCATCCATTAGTTGCATAGGAGGAGACTTTGCCAGAGAACTATCCGATCGAAATATTAATTACAAGCCAATGTCATCAAATGTGCGCACGGCAGACGGCCAGTCGCAGAGCATAGTTGGAAAACTTCGGTTAGATGTCACTTTTCGGGGAGCAACCAAATGCCTAACATTTTACCTTGTTCCTTCTCTGGTTCAGCCACTATATCTAGGCATTGACTTCTGGACTGATTTTGAAATATTACCTGAGGGCTTGTCCGTTCAAGGCGGCATATCCAGCCTATCCTGTCAAGAAAGAAAACCAGATGATAACATCAGGCAACGCGAGCTGACAGACGCTCAGCGAATTCACTTGGGAAAGACTGTTAAGTTATTTCCATCATTTTTGGAAAAAGGACTGGGTAAAACCAATTTATTGTGTCATGAAATAGATGTAGGTAATGCAAAACCTATCAAGCAGCGTCACTACCCAGTTTCGCCTGCGATCGAAAAACTCATGTATGAGGAAATAGATCGGATGATTGGCCTAGGAGTCATTGAAGAATCTAATAGTTCATGGTCATCCCCAGTGGTGATCGTAAGAAAGCCAGGCAAGGTGCGACTCTGTATCGACTGCCGTAAGGTAAATGAGGTGACACGAAAGGATGCTTATCCCATGCCTCTAATAGAAGGTATTTTGAGTCGTCTTCCCAAAGCTGAATTCATCACCAGCCTTGACCTCAAAGATGCGTATTGGCAAATACCACTCGCGCCGGATTCCAGAGACAAAACGGCCTTTACAGTGCCTGGTAGACCGCTATATCAATTTAAGGTGATGCCGTTCGGCCTAACCAATGCGCCATCCACGATGTCCAAATTGATGGATCGCATAATCCCAGCCTACCTTAGAAATGAGGTGTTCATTTATCTTGACGACCTTCTTATTATTTCCGACACCTTTGAACGCCATACAAATGTGCTGAAAGAAATTGCAGGGGCTTTGGAAAAAGCGGGTCTTACTATTAATGTCCAAAAAAGCAAGTTTTGCGTACCTGAAGTTCATTATTTAGGCCACATTGTCGGTCATGGGATTATATCCATGGATACTGTTAAAATTGCAGCAATAAAAGAGTACCCTACACCACAGTCGCTAAAACAACTTCGTCATTTTTAGGCATGACTGGATGGTACAGTAAGTATATTGCAAATTATGCGGCCATAACTTCTCCGCTGACAGACTCCTTGAAAAAAAAGAAATGCTTTACGTGGTCTAGCGCTGCTGAACAATCCTTCCAAGATTTAAAATCAGCAATGTGTAAAGCTCCTGTGCTTCATACTCCAGATTTTACACTCCCATTCTATATACATTGTAATGCGAATCATACGGGAGTTGGGGGAGTTCTGATGCAGATCAATCAGGAAGGGGATGAAATTCCCATTGCCTTCATGTCACGCAAACTCAACCAATGCCAGCGAAGCTACTCCGTGACTGAAAAAGAGTGTTTGGCAGCTGTACTAAGTATCAAGAAGTTTCGCGCCTATGTAGAAGGACATACATTTACTGTGATAACGGATCATGCCTCGTTAAAATGGTTGATGTCCCAATCCGATTTAAGTAGCCGTTTAGCAAGATGGGCACTCAAGTTACAGGGATATAGCTTTACCATTCAGCACCGAAAGGGCGTTAGAAACATAGTGCCAGATGCTTTATCACGTATCTTCACAGAGGATTTGTCAAAACGACAATAGATATTTATTCACCCCATTTCCAATCAAAACAGCATCAAGAACTTAAAGCTAAGCTAATGGAAGTTCAGAAGCAGTTACCTGATGTGAAAGTTATTGATAACCGCATTTACAGAAGGAGAGAACACGCTTCTGGGGAAAGATTAGCTGATGATATGATATGGAAGCTGTGGTTGCCTCAGGAGTTAGTACCGATTGCACTGGAAAATGCACACGATAATCCATTATCTTCTCATTGTGGGATAAATAAAACTTTAGAGAGGATTAGAAGGCACTATTTTTGGCCAAATTTAGTAAACGAGGTTAGAAATTATGTCAATAATTGTGCAGTGTGTAAAAGTACTAAGCACCCCAATTACGTCCTGAGACCTCCTCTGGCTAAAACAGGAGAAACGCAGAGGTTATTTCAAAAACTCTACAGGGTTGCCCATATTCGACGGACCCATGTTTTTTTTTAAAAAATCAAAGAAAAAAATAATTTGGCGGTTGGCAATCTTAATCATTTAATTTGTTCCAAGTAGATTTGTTTACATCAATTTTTGAATATGATATCTTTCAAATGGCCGCCTCTGGCGTTGATGGCGTATTGTGCCCTTTTTGCAGCATTTTCCATCGTTTTCGCCAACATTTCGGCCGGAATAGCGGCTATTTCTTCACGAATGTTGTCCTTGAGCTCTTCTAGGGTCCTTGGCTTGTTAACGTAAACCTTTGACTTCAAATCACCACTTTTCGACATCAAACGGCCCGGTGGAGCGCCGTCTTGTTGAAACCAGAACTGCCTCATACGCTTTCGACGAATAATTGGCATCACAAAAAGTGGACCGAGCCATGCCCAACTGCTGAGAACGGCGTTTTTGGGATGTTCTTGGGGACCTCTCAACACTGGCTCGTACGGCAGCGATATTCTCGTCCGATCGCCTTGGTCGACTTTTATTTGGCCTCTTCGGATTAGAAAGAGCCTCACCAGTCGTAAATTTTTCGTATAAACGCTTAATGGTGTTCTTAGAAGGCGCACTTTTCACATTTTTTAATTTTTTAAAAGCACGTTGAGTTTTCACAATTGACTTGTTCTGTTGAATGTAAATTTCAACTATTTCAGAGCGCTCGCGTGGCGTGTATTGTTCCATGGTAAAAATCTGCTTGGACTGACGCTTCAAACGCGGTATGTCATTAAGCGATCTGGCATCTCTGTCAAAAGTTATGGCGTCGTCAGATGGGTCCGTCGAATATGGGCAACCCTGTATATTGATTATTTAGGACCTTATCCTCGATCCAAATCAGGAAATGTGGGGATACTTGTAGTCCTTGATCACTTTACAAAAGCCAGTGAAAAATTTCACAGCAGAAGCTATCTTAAAGTACTTAGAGGAAGACTTATTCCATTGTTTTGGTATACCGGAGGTTATCGTTTCCGATGATGGAGTACAATTTAAGTCTAACATTTTCAATAACCTGCTCAAAAAGTACGGCATTCAACATGCGTACACAGCCGTTTATGCACCTCAAGCAAACGCATCAGAGAGGGTTAACCGCAGTATTATAGCTGGAATTAAAGCCTATGTCCATCCAGATCAATCCAATTGGGATGACAAACTTAGCAGTATATGTTGTTCCCTCCGATCTAGTTGGCATTCAGCTGTTAACAATACACCGTATCGATTAGCGTTTGGTCAACATATGATCACAGAAGGATCTACTTATAAACTGCTAAGAGAATTGGATCTGTTAGAAGATCGTGCGATTCAAATTCGTCGTGAGGATGCAGTGGATATTTTTAGAAAAGTTGCAGAGAAATCTATGAGGCAACAGCAGAGTCGAAATGAAAAATCGTATAACTTGAGAAGTCGAGAAGTGTCATATGCCGTGGACCAGGAGGTTTACAGAAGAAATTTTCAGCAAAGCAAATTTGTAAAAGGCTTTAATGCAAAGCTAGCACCAACTTTTGTAAAATCTAGAATTAAAAGAAAGCTGGGTTCGGCCTATTACGAGCTGGAGGACCTCCAAGGAAAATTAATAGGAAAATACCACGCAAAAGATATAAAGCAATGATATTTTTGGCTCTCCAAGCTAGTATCACACGTTGTGAGAGAACATCTCCCAAGTGCGATTTTAGCAGTGGGGATTTGTAGAGGAGCTTGTTCGAGCTTAAATGGAAAAAAATCCAAAAGAAAAAATACGCACCATAGGAAATGAAAATTATTCAGCTTAGGACAGATAAATATTATTATTAAAATAAAACCAATTATATAGAATATTGTTGGTAACGGTTATATATTTAAGTATATATTCTAAATAAGATTTAGTCAGAAATATATAAGTGCAGCCCATTATGAACAGGAGGCGCCATCTATGGCGGGAACCCAAACACTGTCGTATTGGCAACTACCAAAATTACGATCAGCTGATTGGATGTCAGTGGGTTGTCATTAGTGTCAACCTTGACAAACCTATATATCCGTTCTGGGGCAACTTCCCAAGGCAATGCGCCCAGCACATTCTTTTCCACTTCGACCGCCATCCAGATCAGTTGTCTGCAGCGAGTAAGCTTAAATTTAGTTTGAGCAGTAACTCAGTCCAACCAATACCAATTAAGTCTTAGTGAGTATTTTTCGTGGGAGAACCACAAACAAAAAAACTAATTCGAGTATGTATTTAATTTCAATAGCAATAAAATATATTCTCCGAGAAAAATAAACCATTCGAGAGAATTTTCATATTTTTCGGTGTCAGTGGAATAGAAAAAAAATAAGTACTGGATGCCAAGCCTGAATACAGGGTAAATATGGCTAACATAGTCTTGAAGAGTCGAAAGTGATTATTGGTTTTCTTTTTGTTCGGCGATTTTCTTTATATCGCTTAGTTTGGCACCTGGTGAGCAGTCACAGATTTAAAAGCTCCAAATTTTCCATAACTCCACCACCAAGTAAGCTGGCCGCCTATTAATAGAGCGCAAGAAGGAGAATGAAGAGAAGGAAGACCTAAAGTAGAGCAAAGAAGTCCAAACAGCAGAAGCTTCCGAATATATATTCGTCGTAAACCCATGTTCGGAAGCAGTCATGGCTAAAATATAAGGGAGAAAGTCGCCACGACAAAACTTATCTCCAGTGCAGGCGGAGTGACGTGAGAGCTGTTTTTCGAGAAGCTAAATGCAAATAAATTCCGCCATGGAATACCTTTAATTTAATAATTCTAATTTTTATACCCTTGCAGAGGGTATTATAATTTTGGTCAAAAGTGTGCAACGCAGTGAAGTAGACATCTCCGACCAAATAAAGTATATATATTCTTGATCAGGATCACCTCCTGAGTTGATATAGCCATGTCCGTCTGTCCGTCTGTCCGTCTGTCTGTCCGTCTGTCTGTTTCTACGCGAACTAGTCTCTCAGTTTTAAAGATATCGAATTGAAACTTTGCACACACCCTTCTTTCCTTTGCACGCAGTATATAAGTCGGAACGGCCGGGATCGGCCGACTATATCCTATAGCTGCCATATAACTGAACGATCGGAAATGCCATAACTTTGGTGTTTGCAAAGCTAGGAAGCTGGGATTTCCTATGGGTTTTATATTTGGCCAATCAATTCGACCTACCAAATTTCATAAGGATCGGCGGACTATATCCTTTAGCTGCCATATAACTGATTGATCGGAAATGTCATAACTTTGGTGTTTGTTAAGTTAGGAAGTTGGGATTTCCTATGGGTTTTATTTTTGGCCAATCAATCCGACCTATCAAATTTCATAAGGATCGGCCGACTATATCCTATAGCTGCCATATAACTGAACGATTGGAAATGACATAACTTTGGTGTTTTTATACCCGTTACTCGTAGAGTAAAAGGGTATATTGTATTCGTGCAAAAGTATGTAACAGCTAGAAGGAAGCGTTTCCGACCCTATAAAGTATATATATTCTTGATCAGGGTCAATAGCCATATCCGTCTGTCCGTCTGTCTGTCCGTCTGTCTGTCCGTATGAACGCTGAGATCTCGGAAACTATAAAAGCTAGAAGATTGACATTTTGCATGTAGATTTTAGGGGTTCCTACGCAGCGCAAGTTTGTTTCAAAAAGGTGCCACGCCCCCTTCAACGCCCACAATCGCTTATATACGATTTTAAAAATTTAAATATTTTGGAAAAGTAAAAATGCAGTTTTATTGTGTTTATCAATACCTATCGAAATGTTGAAGAAATTTTTCAAATCGGACCATTCGTTAAAAAGTTATGCGTGATCAAAGTTTCTATCTCCATCTCCCTCGCACTCCCTTTACCTGAGTAACGGGTATCTGATAGTCGGGGCACCCGACTATAGCGTTCTCTCTTGTTAAAGTTAGGAAGTTGGGATTTTTTATGAGTATTAAGAATGCATCATATGAATAATTTTGGAGAATATAATTTACAGAGTATTCTGCAAGGGTTTATCAACTTCGGCCCCGCCCGAAGTTAGCTTTTCTTTCTTGTTTTCTTTTAAATTACTTTTTTTTTGTGTGTATAGAAAAGTTAAAACAACAGAAATAATGGCCAAAGAATAAGAGTAAAATGTTGCTGACAAAAAAAAAAAAGATCGGTAAATCAAATACGACAAGAAGTGAAAAAAAATAGGTTGTAAATGTGAAGAGAAAAAAGAACAAAAAGTAAAAGTGATAATCATGTAATCCCGCAGCTTAATTAGTTGGCAAACGAAATTTCAGTGAACTTAAACAAAAAGAAAAAAAATAAAGAAATAAAAATGAAATTCTAAATTTTAGTTAAGACCAAAATTGGCAAACCTAATACAAAAACAAAAAAAAATACAAAAGAAACCATGGACGATTTAACTATCTACATTTACATATATTCAAGAAACATTTTTCCAGCCGAACACCGAAGCCAAAGATCTTTCGCCGCCGGAACTCGACTGTAAGTTATCATTTCTTTACATTATATTTCCTGATGCCAGTTATTTAATTATTTCGTCACCGGTCATAAAATATGCCCTAAAAATAGAATTTAAAGTAAAGTAAATTTGTCTTTGTTTTGATCATGCCATTTGAGCTTTTGAGCTGTATTTCTGGCCGAAGCTCGCAAATTACCAAATTTTCGTAAACTGCGATAAGCGTATGTCTGACTAGGTTGCGAGGGTTGATATATAACTTTTGAATTGCAAATGCATTACATTTTATTTGCTATCTCTAATAATCTTTATATTAATTAATTTATATATTTAAAAATACAAAAAAAAATATCAATGCATACTTTATATTAATCCCGTTCTTTTCCAGCAACATTTATCTCTTGCCATTAATAAATATATAAAATTTTGTCGTTGTATAGTTTGAAATAAATTAATTTCTTTTTTTTGTAATTAATTATTTTATTTTGGTATAAGGAACAAACAACAAAAATGGAAGTATAGGTTAATTTTCTACAGCTTAATTATATATTAGTATCCAGATAAATATGAAATTGCTAGGTTACTATTTACTATGTTAATAAAAGGTTGAAAAAATGAATTTTTGCTAAATATCTCCTTATCCGGGGACAGGGAATTCCAAGTGCCAATGGTATGAGTAATCGCTAGTCACTCCAAGGGATCCTCTTTATGAATTGTAGGACTGAAGGATCATGGTTGGGTGGGCACGTCGCAGTTTCGCGTGGTAACTGGAGTGATGTTCGTCAAGTGTATCCCTTATACTATACTCTTATCCTTTTCTCTCTCTTTACTCTTTGCTCTATATCGCTGTCTCTTTCCCCTCTTTCCCATCAAAAATATAGTACGCGAATTTTAGTTATTTTCTACTAGCATACGAGCATTTAAACGTGGCGGTTCTTTATTCATTTTGATAACCCACCCCAAGCCGACCAGACAAATTAAAAGCCGAGGACATCGCGTGCTCCGCTTACACGTTTAGTTTCCACCAGCTCATTCTAAATAGATCGTTATATGCTACACTCTGGAGGGAAACTACCTGATCCTTAGTAGCAATGCGAATCTCCTGTTTGAAGGAAAGGCCAGCGATCTACAATGGGAATTCCTTTGCAATGCTTAGAGAAAACAATTTAGAGATGCTCGAACGGACATGGACGTAAGAGAGGCCATACGCGATAGGAAACAGCGCGAAAAAGAAGGATTTGACTCCTTTTACGATGCTGTGGTTGAAATGATGGACAGTTTGGAAGTGCCGTTGTCGGAGATGGAGATTGTAGAAATCTTGAAGCGGAATTTAAGGCCAGCGATTAGGCATGAGATTTTAAATCTGCAGGTACAAACTGTGGAAAAATTGCGAGAAATTTGTCGTCGTAGGGAGGATTTTTTGGAAGATGTGCGAAAGACTCAGGGCTACCAAAAGGTCGTTCCCTTCAGGAAACAAGTCTCAGAATTGGTCAAAGAGGTCAAGTGGGAAGATGCAGAGGAATTCTCCGACGCCGATCTCAGCTGGGAAGTCGGGGCAGTGGCGCTTATCTGCTTTAACTGTCATAAAGAAGGCCACCGATACCAAGATTGTAAGGCTAAGAGAAAAGTTTTCTGTTATAAGTGTGGCCTAATGAATGCCTACAGTCATACTTGTGTTCGGTGCCAAAAAAACGGAAGGACGAACACAGGCAGCTATCGCCAACCGACCTGTGTTCCACCAAACAAGGCGACCAACGAAGAAGCGAATCCCCCATAAAAAGTCCAATTGTTTGGGAATCTGAGTCCAATGAAGGTCCAAAACTTTCAATTGGTTGGTCTAATATAATTAGTAATAATGTTAGTTTAGACAGTCTGAAATTACACAGAAAAATGTCGAGAAATACAAAAAGATTAAGATCGTTTTGGAATTCGATTAAAACCATCAATTGTATACGTTTTAAAAAACATGATAGTCGTCCGTACGCCGAAGTCAAGTTATTGAATAGGGTAGTAACAGGATTGTTGGATACCGGAGCAGCTATAAATGTCATCGGCGGTAAATTAGCAGAGCAAATCATACTTAGTAGGGTTAAATTCAAAAGTGTTTCAATGGTAGCACACACAGCCGATGGAGCGAAACAGGATGTCATAGGTAAATTGAAAACCGAAGTGACTTTTAAGGACGTATCCAAGGAGCTTCAGTTTCACATCGTGCCGTCCTTGGGTCAGGATCTATATCTAGGGATACATTTTTGGAATACCTTTGACTTATTACCACCATCCATGCAAGTCTCTGAAATAGTGTCAGGCAATCATATACTGTCCGATATACAACAAAATACTCTCAGTCAGGTTGTGGCCAAATTTCCCTCTTTTGCAGTGTCTGGGTTAGGAAAAACTACATTGATTTCTCATGAAATTGATATCGGCGATGCTAAACCGGTCAAACAGCGCCATTTTCCCGTATCTCCCGCTGTAGAAAATCTTCTATATGCTTAAGTCGATAGAATGTTGGAAATGGGAGTGATAGAGGAGTCCCAGAGCGCTTGGTCGTCACCAGTTGTTCTTGTTCAAAAGCCAGGAAAAGTCCGTCTGTGTTTAGATAGCCGCAAAGTCAATGCTGTGACGAAAAAGGATGCATTTCCTTTGCCGCAAATCGATGGTATTTTGTCACGACTACCCAAGGCAATGTTTATCTCCAGTTTGGATCTGAAAGATGCCTATTGGCAGATCCCTCTAGATCCAAAATCGCGGGATAAGACGGCTTTTACCATTCCGGGAAAGCCTCTTTATCAGTATAAAGTGATGCCGTTCGGGCTTACAAACGCTTCGCAAACTATGACGCGTCTAATGGACAAGGTCATACCAATCTACGCAATGAGGTTTTCGTTTATTTGGATGATCTGTTGGTGGTGTCGGATAGCTTTGAAACCCATATAAAAGTGCTAGGCTTAGTAGCTGAGCAGGTAAAGATAGCTGGTCTAACTCTCAACGTGGAGAAAAGCCATTTTTGTATGCGATCAGTAAAATATTTAGGTCATATAGTGGGGGAAGGAGTTATACGGACTGATCCAGAAAAAATATCGGCAATGTCTGAATTCCCTCTTCCGAAAAACTTGAAATCTCTCAGAAGTTTCCTAGGGATGGTAGGCTGGTATCCCAAGTTTATTAGCAATTTTGCTTCGGTAGCAGCCCCACTAACTGACTTGCTTAAGCCCAAGAAAATATTCCAGATGACTCCAGAAGGCGAAACAGCATTTAATCAGCTGAAAAATATGCTTTGTTCTGCTCCTGTATTACGCAGCGCAGATTTCAATAAGCCCTTTTTCGTGCAGTGTGACGCGAGTAAGACTGGAGTAGGTGGAGTCTTGGTACAAAAAACCGAGGAAGGTGACGAATATCCAATCGCATTCGTGTCTAAAAAACTTAACAAGGCACAACGCGACTATTCAGTCACTGAGCAGGAGTGTCTAGCTGCTATAGTGTGCATAAAACGGTTCAGGCCATACATTGAAGGACATGAATTTACGGTCATAACAGACCATGCATCTCTTAAATGGCTCATGGCCCAGACTGATTTGCATTCTCGTCTAGCTCGGTGAGCTTTAAAGCTGCAAGGCTTCAATTTTAAAATAGAGCATCGTAGTGGCAGGCTAAATGTTGTACCAGATGCCCTATCAAGGGTAAACGAGGCCGAATTAGCATCTATTGATTCAAGTCATGGATTGTTAATCGATCTTCAGTCGCCACAGTTCAAATCGGATGAATATGTGAAGCGTGCAAAAAGAGTAGAAGCAAATCAAGATAAGTTGCCAGACCTGAAGGTAGTAGATGGACTGGTGTACAGGAGATCAGATCATGCCACGGGCGACCCATTGCATGATACCTTTATTTGGAAGCTTTGGATTCCCGACGAGTTAGTCTCAGAGGTGTTAAAGAAATCCCACGATGACCCACTTGCTTCACATGGAGGCGTACATAAAACGTTAGAAAGGATTCGTAGGTATTATTATTGGCCTGGTCTGATTAATGATGTCAAGTCATATATTCAATCCTGTGAAACATGCAAGACCACCAAGTATCCGAACAGAATACAGCGGCCACCGATGGGCGTGGCACCAGAGTCACAGCGGTTCTTTCAGCGATTGTATGTTGACTTTTTAGGCCCATATCCCAGATCTCGCTCTGGCAATGTGGGCATTTTCATTGTTTTGGACCATTATTCAAACTTCGTGTTTCTGAAAGCGGTCAAGAAGCTCACAGCAGACGTGGGGATAAAATATATGCAACAGGAATTATTCCATACGTTCGGATTCCCAGAGACCATAGTATCTGACAATGGTTCCCAGTTTAAGGCGGAAGCCTTCCAAAGGTTTCTAAGGGAATATGAGATATCGCATACCCTTACAGCGGCTTATTCGCCTCAGGCGAATGCTTCCGAACGGGTGAATCGATCCGTGATTGCCGCCATCCGGTCGTACGTGAGAGCTGACCAAAAGGATTGGGATGAGCAGCTTAGTAGTATATGCTGCGCTCTTCGTTCTGCAGTCCATTCAGCTATAGGGTCCACACCGTACTACATGGTATTTGGGCAGCATTTCCTCTCGTCCGGATCTTCCTACAAACTGTTGAGAGCTCTGGGAATTTTGGAGGATAGATCTGCGGTGTTTACGCGAGAAGACTCTCTGGAGTTGGTCAGGAAAAAGGCTCAGGAAGTTATGAGTAGGCAAAACGCCAAAAATGAGCGTCAATACAATTTGCGGACAAGAGAGGTTGCATACAGCGAAGGGCAAGAAGTGTACCGAAAGAACTTTAAGCAGAGTAGTTTTCCAGGCGGATACAGTTCAAAATTAGGACCAACATATGTTAAAGCCAGAGTCCGGAAGAAGTTAGGGGAATTCGTGTTATGAGCTGGAAGATTTCGTTCGTTTCCACGCCAAGGACCTGAAACAGTAGTCTGAATGAACTACAAGCTTGGTGGTGATCATCCTTCGGTATTGTAAACCCCAAGTCTGCTCTTAGGAGGGGGGCTTTTTTGTAGCGCTTGTAGTTAGCTGGATGTAAAATGTGGTAAGCGCCATCTAGGAGTCGCTCTGCGGTACGGGATGTGGCTAAAGAAAAGCGGCAAGGAGAGCAACAGACCTTTCTGTCAACTTTCCCTTTCTCCATCTCATCTACTCGGCTAGGGGTTACCGCCATAATTGTGGCGTCTAGATCGGTCTATTCCAATCGTGGCGTCAAAGGTGCAAGTTGTGCCGAGTGAAAATATATATTCCAAAGTTACATTTTTAGTGCGAAAGTTATCCCCGGCATATCAGCGAACCGAAAAACCACAGCTTAAATATCCAGCGCAGCGCTGAGTCCTAGCTGGTAAGTTTCTAAAGCGTAGGGTCTGGGTGAGTTTAAACTTAGCTTGGAATTTATTTAATTAGGCTTGGCGCTTAACAAAATCAATTGGGAAGCAAAACAGACCGAAATTGAGTGCATATTAGCGAGCCTAAAAACGAAGAACACCGAAGTCTTGCAGCAACAAAGAGTCTCCAAAACGCCGCCCAGATTGAGTTCTTTTGCGTTTGCGCAGTTGTCGCGCAGCCGCCTTCGAGGGCGTGTTATTTTACGCCGGGGAAAGTATGACTCGGAATCGTTAAACGTCGCCGGAAGCAGAAAAATTGCCCGATTTTAGCGGCGTGAAAAGTTTTAAAAAAATTCTGTTAAAGTCCCCAAAGCCCACAGAAAATCCCTCAGCAAGTTCTCCAAAGGGTCGAATACCCAAAAGTGGAAAAAAAATATTATGTAAAAGAAAAGAGCAGAAGTCAAGCAGCCAAAATTCTTGTAGTTAAGTTTTAGCATAAGAGATTAATTTTTTTTTTTATTTAAGTTAATGTAATTGCATAACGGCCAGGCGGTGAAAAAAAAGTCGAGCGAAAATGATGATGAAAGGGCAGAGGCCAATTTGAGTGGTTTTCTTTAAAAAAAAAATATTGAGTGATTTCCGTCCGGGGACTCAATCGCATTTTTTGTGTCGTTTTTTATCATAAATGCGGTACGTGTGTGCCAGAAAAAGCATATTTTCTAAAGTTCCAGGTCTATCCCGAGAAAGCGCTTTCGTCGAGGAGGACTCCAGCTGAAATTTTGGTGAGCAAACAAAAGTTCCTGATATTTTTATTCACATAAATGATGACATAACCGAAGAAATCCCCAGTTAAAAAGAAAATGCGATATATAAACTTTTCGTTAAAGTAAAATCAAAAAAAAAAAAAGATCTCACAAAAGAATGAAAACCTAAAGTAAATCCAAAGTGAGTGGCGGAAAATCAATTATACACTTCTAAAAATTTAAGGAGTTTTGTTTGCCCATTTGCTGCTCAAATTTATGGCTATGTTTGCCAAAGAAATCTGATTCGCCTTTCTAAATTTTATCTTTTTTTAATTTCATCTTTATATATTTAAATCCAATCTCATCGCATGAATGCCTAACTTTTTTTTATATAAACTATATTTTTATTCCATATTTTATCCCAATTTTATTTATATATATTTTTATATTGTCCCATTTATTATATTTTTGCTGTTCTCTGATTTATTATGATGTATAGCTGTCTTCAGGAATTATTCGTACTCTTCTTTTAGTTGTTAAATAAATATTTTATAATGTTTTAAATCCCCAATTTTTTGACTCGGCATAAATGACCCCCTGGCACCCCTGAACACCAAGGGACCGTTTCAAGGAATATGGTTTTTTTGTAGGTAAAGAAACGGTCGAAGGAAGGGAGGGCAATATAGATCTCCACAACATCTGAGATTTTAAAGTGTTCACAGAGTAGGTAAAGTGCAATAGAACCCCTAGTTTTAGATGTCCGTAAATGTCTGGTTAAAATATGTAGTGTCTCGGCCCTTTGTTTAGCTTGTCCGGTCACGCGAATATTTTTAAGAATTAATAATGAAAATAGGCCATCCGAGAGAAGTAGCCAAAACCTACACCAATTGTCGACGAGCCAAGCCGGAGAATAATTTCGCGTGAGCGCTTCTCTTAGGCAACATCTTGGCCTGAGAATTATGAATGTTCGTTACATGATGCTATCTAATTTTGAAATGCTTTCACTTGTTAATTGACCTGCTTCAATTACTCTAATTTCTCTTGTTAAGCGTGCTTGTGCTTCAAGGAGCTTTATAATGGTTTCGGACAACAATTTTTAACAACAATATTTAAATATGGTATTTAGGTCTTTTTTTTTTACTTATATTCTTATAATCTATTTCTTATATGTTTTGTTACGAAAAAATATTTTTAAAAATTAACTTATCTGCTGCTTTGATGACGTCTGCGAGATTGTGGCTTCGATGTGGTTGTTGTTGAGACTGGGTTGTTGCTGCTACGATGTCCTTTATTTGGTTGTTACTTGTCGGCGAGATTTGGTTGTTACTTCGATGTCGTTGTTGTTGAGACTTGGTTGTTGTTGGTTCGATGTCCTTTATTTGGTTGTTACTTGTCGGCGAGATTTGGTTTTTACTTCGATGTCGTTGTTGTTGAGACTTGGTTGTTGTTGGTTCGATGTCCTTTATTTGGTTGTTACTTGTCGGCGAGATTTGGTTTTTACTTCGATGTCGTTGTTGTTCGAGCTATTGAGTTCGTCCTTTTAAAACACTGTTCCCGTTTAACCGAACACTTTTTTTTTTTTTTTAAAACTATTAACCAATGTTCCTGGCCTTGGCGACGCCCACGTCGCGTAACACACCCGTGTAATTTCGCAGAATTTGTTGTGCTTGGCTTATTAACTTATATTTTTTTTAACAAGATTCAAACTTGTGAATTTTTATATTCTCGGTCTCTTACCACTGATGGGGGAAAACACGAGTATTATTTGTTTTGCAACCTTTAGCTGACCGTGCACTCGCAACAAATCAGACTCTAAGGTGCTGGTTTCAAAAACTCTGAGTCTCTTACCACTGGTGGGGGAAAACTACAGAGTGCCTCGAAGGACCAAAATGTTAGAGCGTTCTAATAAAAGACGTCTACATTTGCTGAGTTATAATTTCAAACTGTTTTTATTTCATGAAGTTTCTTAACAAGTAACATTGGTGTGATTCGTATTCTATTCTTATCTATGGCCTACGCAGAGACCGCATCTGTTTTGCCCTGGGCGGGAAGCTATATTTTGACCCCGCACAAGTCCTTTGTGTAGTGTAGGAAACATTTTTAAGTAATTATTTTTGGAGGCTCAAGTGGTCTGCACTTACAGATTACAAGTGCAAACAACTGTTCCCTCGCATGGTTTAGGTAACAGATCGTAAATTCTGGCTCTGGATCGATTTACAATGTGACATGCACGAGCTCATAAAATATTATAATTGGGATTATTATCTTATTTCTAATAACCCACGGAGTGTCTTGTTTTACCCCTAAATTGGGAAAACATTCTTAAGTGCGATAAGGGAGATCACAATTACCCTGATAGCACTTATGTGTACTCAAAGACATTTTGTGACCGTTCCGCAGGAGGTCATTTTACATGTTATGTGTGTATATCTTGTTTTATACAAGTGCCTGCTATACTTATATTTAGACGTGTTCATGTTTGAACAGTTAGTACATGCAAGTTTTATTTATTTCTTGATTAGAATGCTCGCTATCTACCGAATTTTTCACACGAATGCAAAAAGTTGAAAGATGGGCCAAAACACAATTAAAAAACGCCACAGATTAGCTTTCAACTTTTCGCACTCTATACCTGCTTGGCCAATTTTGGGCTTGAGACTTCCTTCTTTTCCATTTTAACAGCAGCAAGAGAGAGGTGTCAGCAGACTTCCAACGCATCAAATGGTTATCGTGACGCATTTGACTTTTGAAAACTTAAATGGCCTCAATTGGATTGTCCAAGGTGGGGATCAACATATGAAATGATCGATCGACTTAACAAAGCTAAGGACGTATTGAGTGAAATTGAAGCAAGCGAAAATAAAACGGATGATAAAAATTTCGACGCTACCTCTATGTTGTGGAAGTTTATAGCAAGCTACACTTGCATTATGAATCCACTGCAAAAAACTATTGTGAAGTTCCAAGAAGAGCAATTGCACTACGGCAATTTCGATGCTTTATGGCTTACATGCAAATTAAGGACAAATCAAATTTTACTATCACGATCAGATAGCGAAGATTTGATTGGTTTTGAAATTGGTAAAACCCTCATTAAAAGCATAGAAACGCGAACGGAAACATTTATATCGAATGTGGGATTTGATGCAAATTAAATTTGATCGTATTGGTTGATTAAAAAAATATAAATTTTATTTTTTAATTTCACTTTATTGGTGCAGACCTTAATTAACTAACTCTTTATTACATCAAGACACTTTCACTTATTATTATTTCTTGTGACCGATCCCGGTTTCAATCCGAATAAGACCCCTTAATTCTAAAATCTTTTCCAACGAACCTCGGCCAGAAGCTTTTCTTTTTTAAGCTTCTAGAACTTTGATTTTTGTTTAAAATAAAAGCTTATGTTGAAACTGTCGCATCTCGTTGTGAAATTCAATTATGCTGACCGATGCAATTTTGATTAAAAATTGGAACGCAATACTTTTGTCTTCGAACGTGAGAGTTTGGCTTCGAACGGAAGCTGTTGTTTACTTTACTATAGGTTTATTTATCTTAGCAGAACGGTCAAGCGCGGCCTTCGAAGTTAATGAAAAAGGCGAAGGCAGAATCATAAATAAAGACAAAGGCAATGTAGCTGAGATTGAATTTAAAAATTTGTTTATTAATCCCATAAGTGGAACCGTTGGATAATTGAATTTAAAAATTTGTTTATTAGTTCCATAAGTGGAACCGTTTCACGGGTTGGATAACTCTCCCCCTTCTAAAATGGATCGTAACGATTCATTATGGAGTTCGTTTAAACGATCTCTTAGTTCTGTTAAAAATATTTCTTCGTTAATAGGTTTTTCTAATTCTGGCCGTTGTTTTTTGGTTATAAATATATGTCTATATTTAATAATAGGTAGAGAAATCAAATATATAATGATTAAAATTAATAATATAAAGGATATAGATATTTTGGTATTATTAATTTTAATGAATGGATTTAAAATATTTATATTATCTAAAGAGAGTTCCGAGTTATTTGAAAATATATAATCGGATATTTCATAATTTTTGATGTGGTTTGTAGTAATATAGTTTAGAATTTTGTTGTCTAAATTGGTATATGAAACGTTATTTATTGTGGTTGTACCGTTAAATGTTATTAAGAATGAACCACCTAATTCGGAGTTGTTGACGATGTTGTTACCATTTATTAAAATGGCAGCATCTTGGATAATGTCTATTTTTTTCTCTTATTTTCTTACAAATTGATTGTTCACCGTTTAATAGTCGGGTAAAACATGTTTTTTCTAAACTTAGAGTGCAATAGTTATTAAAGAGTTCTTTCTTAAATGTAGACATTTCATAATATGTATTTTCGCATTTTGCGACTTGATTACTTATTAATAATTTTCCATCGATTTAGGAAATGGGTCGAGTGTAATATAATTCGCATCTATTATTTATTATTGGGTATTTTATATAAATTATTAAAAGTTCTTTATGTAATGCGATTTTGAACCATTAAGTCAGCGATAATTACTGGCTTTTGCTCGTGTTTTAATATTTCTTTTATATCTTCATTATTTAAAATTTTGGTGTTGAAAACGTCAATTTTTGCAAGGGTGATAGTATCAATTAAATTTTGTAGATCAAATGTTATCAATCGTAAGCGATGTTTTCTTAGTGGTAAATCTTGATCAATAAAAACATTTTTAAAATCTTCAGAGTGAGATTCTATTTCTTTGAACAATTTGGAATTAATAATAGACTGTTTATTATTATTTTCAATTAGGTCATTGATTTTATTTTGTACTTTAATGAAATCATCATGGTCCGGAGTTCCAGCTAACCATTTCCACACGGTGCCTAACTCATTTATTCCTCTTTTTGTTCTAGCTGATATTAACTGGGATAAGATTAATTCGATTACTTCTAAGTCGTGCTTTATTTCCCATTGTGACCTTTTATTTAAATCCTTTTTTATATTATCTGATTCTATATTAATTATTTCCTTATAAAAACTTAAATTAGTTACGTGGAATAAATCGTTGTAAGATTCATACGTAAGTACATCCTTGTTGTCTTTGAACAGAAAAAATTCATGGTTCGAATAATCAATTATTTCTGAACTGGCCAATATTATAATTGATAAAATATGTATTAAAGAATACATTTTCTGTAAGTTAAAAAAAATAATTTATTAATGCTTAATATTATCTTTGTGAATAATTCTGTTTCTACTGTTGATTATTATTTTATTAGGCATAACATCTTTAACTATTTGCTTCTTATATCTTGGTTTAAGTTTATTTCTTTCTCCATATTTCTTTACATAAACAACTTGTCCTACGTGATATTGTTTTTCTTTTCTGTTTTCATTATGTGTTTCTAACATTTTCTCCTGTGTATTTTTTAATAATTGTGGAATATAATCGTGATCGATTTTATTATAAAGAATGTCAACAGGTTTTTGGTTTGTTGTGGAATGAATACTCTGATTATATTCTTGAGCGGCTCTTATTACGATTTCGGAATAGTCAGTTAAATTAAATTGTTCTTTTATGCAGCGAGCTAATTCTGTTAATGTCGAATGTGCCCTTTCAACTTGTCCGTTTGAGGTACTGTGCCTCGGGTCTGCGTAATGTAGAGTTACACCGCATCTTTCTGCAAAAGATTTAAATTGAGCTGAGGTAAAGCTCGGTTCGTTATCGGTCATAATTACTTTGGCTAGGGGAAAATGTTGAAGTAGTTCCATTACTTTATTTTCGATATTTAGTTTATTCTGAATTTCTTTAACTACTAGGAATTTAGAGTACGCGTCAATACAAGTTAAAAAGGTTAAACTTTGCGCATAATATATATCAATGTGTAAATTTTCGCCTTCTTTAGTTGGGACTGGGGCTTCCCCAACTGGAATTTTAATAGGGTGTCTGTTATATTTGTTCTCATTGCAAATTTTACAATTTTTTATATATTCTTTTAGTTTTACAAATAGATTGGGCCAATAATATAATCTACTGATTTGTTTATGATTTTCGTCTAGTCTATTATTATAGCTCTATCTTCGGCGTTTTCTACGTCTTGTAAAAATAATAGCGTAAAAAGAAATTTGTTAGTAAAACTATTTCTTAAAGAAACTTGAATATGATATAAATCTTCTAAACTACAATGAATTCCAACCGTTATGTTAGGTGGAAGGTAATCTCTTAATATGCTTATTAAATTCTCAACTGTATCATATTCGATTATGTGTCTTGTCTTGTCAAAAATGTCCAGTGACTCATGTATTGTATACCTTCCCGTTGTTAATAACAATTGTTGTTTAAATTGATTTAACGGTTTACGGGTCTCTTGTATTACATTTTCAAAACTACTTTCAGCTGAATGCTGTGTGTCTTGGTCTGAGTTTGACTGTTCAGAAACTTCTATGTCGCTGTTTGTAATATTATTTATTTGTATTCGTGATAATGCATCGGCTACAACATTTGTTGTTCCGGGTTTGTATATAATTTTTGGGGTAAAACTTTCAATGAAAGAATACCATCTTTTCATCTTTACGTTTGGATTTTTATCCGAAATTGTGAACGATAAGGATTGATGATCCGTTTGTATTTCTATGCCATTTACTCCATATAAATAATTCCGAAGATTTTTTAAAGCCCATACTATAGCTAACAATTCTTTTTTATTTGTGGCAAAAAGTTGTTCCGTTTTATTTAATGTTTTTAAAATAAACGTAATTGGTTTATTATCTTGTGTAAGTACTGCCCCGATAGCTACGTCTGATGCGTCTGTAGTTAAAACGAATTTCTTACTATAATCTGGCTGAATTAATTCGACTTGTGCTATTAGATTCTCTTTTAGCTCGTTGAAAGCTTGTACAGCTGATTCGTCAAACTGTATTGAAACTTTAGTAGACATTCTTTTAGAAACCTTTCCATTTTCCCCTCCTAGATATTTTGTTAATGGTTTAGCAATTTTTGCATAGTTACGGACAAATTTTATGTAATACCCTGTTAAACCTAGAAAACTTCGGAGTTCTCTAATATTACGTGGAATCGGATATTTTTTAATTGTGGCAATTTTTTCGGGATCCGTTTTAATTACATTATGAGAAACAATGTACCCTAGAAATGTGGTTTCTAATTTAAAGAATTTAGATTTTTCGAGAGAAATTTTTATATTTGCTCTTTGTAAAATATTAATTATTTTAATTAAATCAGCATAGTGTTGTTCAATAGTGTTTGAACAAATAATTATATCGTCCATATAAACATGGCCAGTTTTTCCTACTTGTTCTCTTAAGATATCATCCATAGCTCTTTGAAAAATTCTGGGTGCGTTTGTTAACCCGAAAGGCATTGGTAAAAATTCAAATTTTCCGTTATTAATAGAAAATGCTGTTTTTTCAATATCTGAATCTTTCATTAAAATTTGGTGGAATCCAGATTCCAAATCAATTGTTGAGAAGTATTTAGCCTTTCCTAAATTAGCTAATATTACAGACGGGTCTTGCATCGGGTATCTGTCCGGTATAGTGTTTTCGTTCAGTTTTTTGTAATCTATTACTAATCTATTTTTGAGACTGCCATCTTCATTTTGACCTTTTTTGGGTACCACTAACACTGGAGAATTATAAGGACTTCTACTAGGTCTTATAATATTTTCCTTAAGCATTCTATTGATTTCCGTATTAACGAAATCTGATACTGATAAGGCATAAGGATATTGTTTACTATAAATTGCCCTGTCATTTTCGGTGTTTATTTCACTCCGAATATCGGTACGAAATGGAATTTGTAAATTTATTTTTGAGTGTTCCTCCTCGATTATGTCAATTATTTTCTTCTCCAGTACTTTTATTCGATTTGTACTGGTCATATTAATATTGTTCATTTTATTTCGCTTTTTTATTCTTTTGTTGACGGAAAAATCGACGTCAGGGTGTTTAGGATTTTTAGATCCTAAAACAATAATTTTTTTGTTGACGGAAACTACATCGTCGGCGTGCTCAGGATTTGTTGATCCCAAACTATTTAATTTTTTGTTGACGGAAATTTCATCGTCGGCGCGTTCAGGATTTGTTGATCCCAAACTTTTCTCGCTTCTTTCCACAAATATAGAATCTGTGTTTTCGAAACTTATATAATCAAAATAGTTTTTTAAAATAAATTCTTTTAATGGAAGAGTATTATTGACTTCCATTAAACTTGTTTAATTTTTTTCCTCACTATCGTAATATAATAACTTTTCTGTATTCCCTTTATACTCCAACACTCTCTTTTCAATATTTAAAATTGCTCCGATTTTTCTTAATAAATTAAACCCAATTAACAGGTCAGATTCCAATCCTTCTATTTTATAGAACAAATGTCTTGTTCCAAATATATTTATATAATGGTAATATTTAATAATTGAATACCCATGAACTGTAGATACTTTTTTGTAAATAGATAATTCATTTTTATTCTCAAAAATTCCCTTCTTTATATAGCAAGCCGTAGCTCCCGTGTCTATTAAAATATTTAACTCTTTCTTAGTTTTTCTGTCCACTTTTTTTAGATAAGTCATTCCCCTGTAGGGGTCTAATCTAAAAAATGATCTTCATTGATATTATTTAATCTTGTTACCTTATTAGCAGGCTGATTAACTGTTCCTTCTAGTTCCTTTTTTATACCCTTGCAGAGGGTATTATAATTTTGGTCAAAAGTGTGCAACGCAGTGAAGGAGACATCTCCGACCCTATAAAGTATATATATTCTTGATCAGGATCACCTCCTGAGTTGATATAGCCATGTCCGTCTGTCCGTCTGTCTGTTTCTACGCAAACTAGTCTCTCAGTTTTAAAGCTATCGAATTGAAACTTTGCACACCCCCTTCTTTCCTTTGCACGCAGTATATATGTCGGAACGGCCGGGATCGGCCGACTATATCCTATAGCTGCCATATAACTGATTGATCGGAAATGCCATAACTTTGGTGTTTGTAAAGTTAGAATGTTGGGATTTTCTATGGGTTTTATATTTGGCTAATCAATCCGACATGCCGAATTTCATAATGATCGGCCGACTATATCCTATAGCTGCCATATAACTGAACGATTGGAAATGTCATAACTTTGGTATTTTAAAGTTAGGAAGTTAGGATTTTTTATGAGTATTAAGAATGCATCATATGAATAATTTTGGAGAATATAATTTACAGAGTATTCTGCAAGGGTATATCAACTTCGGCTCCGCCCGAAGTTAGCTTTCCTTTCTTGTTTGAGCTTGAGTTTGCTCTTTGGTTTGATTTGGACGATAATAGTTTGTGCGATTATTGTTTTGATAATAATTATTATTATATCTACCTCGATTATTATTTGACTGCCAATTATTTCTGGGCTTATTTTGAAATTGGAGCGATGAATCTACATCCATTGGCTCGACAGGTTGTTCTTTTTGATTGGTATTCTGATTATTATTTTGCCAAAAATTCTTATTCTGTGGCCAATTATTATTTTGATTATAATTCCAATTATTTCCGTTCCCTTTAGTATTAGTGTTTTGTTTAGAATTAAATCTTAAATTATTTCCCTGATTTTTATTTTCATTTTTAAAGCCATAGTATCTGTTTGCAAATTGAGCTCGGAAATTGTTTGACTCTAATTCCTGTACCTTTGCCAACGCATTGGGCAAGTCCGCTTGATTTAATGAGAAAAGGGTTTCTGCTATCGGACCATTTAATCCAGAGATAAAAATTCGTAGAGCCTTGCTCCTTATTGTTTTGTTTGTTTCTTTGCTAATTACGTTATCTTTTCCGTATGTCATTATAGTTTTGTTTATAAGTAAAGTCATTTTTTTATTAACTTCATTATAGTATTCAGTAACTGTCATTCTACCTAGTCTAAGGATACTTAATTCGGACTCAAGAATATGGATTGGTCGTTTATCACTATATATAAAATCCAATCTAGATAAAATTCTATGAAAATTTAGAACAGTGCCATGATTGGTAAGAGCGTCATGAGCTGATCCCATGATTTTATTTCGTAAAATTGTTAACGCGATAAAATACTGCTGACTCTGAATTTTATAAAGGCTCATTGCAGTTTCTGCAGCTTCTCTCCAACCTACGTATTGAGTTGGTTCCCCGGTGAACTTCGGTAATGATTTGATTACTTCAAGAGTGGTTTCACATTTTATATTTGGGTCAACTTCTTGAATTTTATAGTCCTCTACTATGTTTGTGTCTGTTGCTAACTTTTCTTCCAAACCATCTATTTTTTTGCTTACTTCGCTCAATTGAACATTAATTAATCTGTTAATTAATTCCACAGTTAGGTTACTGGCTGTGGCTAAACCACCTGCAGAAAAATTAGTTGAACTTCCATTTGCCATTGTTAAATTTAATTCACCGAAACTATCTATTAAATTTTCCAGATTGTTCTTTTTTATTCTCACTGTTATTTCATAAAAAATTTGCTTGTCTTAAACTAATTTTCTTTTCAAACTCCTTAATTAAAGTAAAATTATATTTATCCTCACGATACTGTCCGATGGGGTCTTCCTTCAATTTATGCGATGTTCTTCTTATTGTCGACAGAGATTAAAAAATTTTTTCCAGTGTTGGCGAGGGATTGCCCTACAGCCCTTCCCTCAATTTGTCTTTGGTTGGTTATATGTTGTCTGATTATTTGCTTGTTGTTTTTGGTTGGTTTTGTAGTTTTATTTGTTTTAGCGGTTTTAGCGGTTTTCGGATTTATTTTATTTTTATAGTGTTCTTGATGTTTGAGATTTAGATCTTCAGTCCACCAACTAATATACTTAATGGATTATTTCATTTATTGATTTCCATTACACGATCACTGTTTGGTGTTGGATGTTTTAATTTTTCCAATAAAAATTTGAGTTCTTGGCTGCGCGAGTTCCGTTGTTAATTTAACTTTGTTTTTCATTAAATTTTTATTTTTGGAACTTTTTAATGACACAGCCCCACGTTGGGCGCCAATTAAATTTGATCGTATTGGTTGATTAAAAAAATATAAATTTTATTTTTTAATTTCACTTTATTGGTGCAGAAATTAATTCACTAACTCTTTATTACATCAAGACACTTTCACTTATTATTATTTCTTGTGACCGATCCCGGTTTCAATCCGAATAAGACTGACCCCTTAATTCTAAAATCTTTTCCAACGAACCTCGGCCAGAAGCTTTTCTTTTTTAAGCTTCTAGAACTTTGATTTTTGTTTAAAATAAAAGCTTATGCTGAAACTGTCGCATCTCGTTGTGAAATTCAATTATGCTGACCGATGCAATTTTGATTAAAAATTGGAACGCAATACTTTTGTCTTTGAACGTGAGAGTTTGGCTTCGAACGGAAGCTGTTGTTTACTTTACTATAGGTTTATTTATCTTAGCAGAACGGTCAAGCGCGGCCTTCGAAGTTAATGAAACAGGCGAAGGCAGAATCATAAATAAAGACAAAGGCAATGTAGCTGAGATTGAATTTAAAAATTTGTTTATTAATCCCATAAGTGGAACCGTTGGATAATTGAATTTAAAAATTTGTTTATTAGTTCCATAAGTGGAACCGTTTCACGGGTTGGATAACTTGCATGCCTATACTTAGCCCCGAGATTTCAACAGATTCTCTCATGGACTCAGAAAAAAAATGCTGTACTCTTCTTAAAACCAAAACTTAATTCATCAACAACTTCATTGAATTCTATGAGTCTTGAAAAAGCATAGAAACGCGAACGGAAACATATATATCGAATGTGGGATTTGATGCATGCCTATACTTAACCCCGAGATTTCAAAAGATTCTCTCATGGACTCAGAAAAAAAATGCTGTACTCTTCTTAAAATCTTTGTGAGAAAAAATTAAAGCAATTAAACCAAAACTTAATTCATCAACTTCATTGAATTCTATGAGTCTTGAAGACGGGCTGGAAAATAATAATAATGAGTTAGACAGCTATTTGGGAGCTACGGTATCGCCATCAGACGAATACACGGATGTTTTTACAAAAATCGAAACACTAAAACTCCCTTACATGAAAGCAAGTGTTAATGTATTGAACTTCTGGAGAGAAAGAAAGTCGACTGATCCTGAACTGTATGCACTAAGCAAAGTATGCTTTGCATTCCTCCCACACAAATAAGAAGTATTGTTTATGCTGCAAGAAATATGTTAATAACTTTTAATTTTATTTAGGTCACAATCGAAAGGGCATTTTCATCATTAAAACTTATATTGGTCGACAATCGGAATAGGTTAAGCCACGACACTTTAGAAAACATTTTACTTGTCAAACTAAAGTCATCCCATTTGGATAGTGTCATCGAAAATTTCCCTTCATTTGAAGACGAAGAAAATCATAATTGAAATTTTTGGTATTGTTTAAATTTAATTTTTTATTTTTGTTAAATGGAAAAGGAATAATAATATATTATAATAATAATAATAATACTTTGAAATTAACGTCTTTAAATGCAATATCTGGTAAATTAATATTACGTTTAAAACCGTATGGTACCAAAACAAAATATCACGGTAAGATCTGGTATGCGGCAAAATACGGAGCTGCTATGAGAGCAACTGCAAAAATGCTTTAAGAGCAACTACGCAGTTGCTACGAGAGCAAAAGCAGAGTTGATTTTATTTTCGTTCGCTTTGCTCTCATTCTCGCTATCGATGCGCATTGCTCTGTACTCCGACGTTCTGTGCTACCGAGCAGAGCAGAAGAGCAACCGTTTTGCTTTTGTGCTCTCTGCTATGCTACAGAGCCGATCGAAATCAGAGCAATAGCGGGAGCAGAGCAATATTTTTATTGAAATTGCTGCTATGTAGCAGCAAATGTAAACACTGGCTGTGACACAGAAGCCTTCGCTCTTGCCATGTCGTCAACAATTTCTGGCTTAAAGAAGCCCAAGATGGAGGAGGAATAGGTATACTAGAAGGAGGGGCTGCTTGAGGGATCTGTTCAACTAAGACCTCAGCTAAGGAATCAACGTCGTCCCCAGAAAGAAGAGAAGGTTGTTCCTGAGTCAGAGCAGTAAGTTGGACACATTAGCGAAAAGGTAGATATTGGCAATAGTGAAATAAAACAAGAGAGAACGCTATAGTCGAGTGCCTCGACTATTATATACCCGTTACTCAGCTAAACAACTTAATATAAATATGCCTTCTTGTATGTTTTTCGCCGCTCGAATTAGCACCTTGGCCAGCTGTTCCAAAGTCATCCGTTAGATGGCGCTATTGTATTGTGGAAATGTAGGCGCTAGCCAGGCTTAAGCGTTTAATGCGTTTTGGGCGTTAGAGTGGGAGTGGCAAACTTTTTATTAGGCCAATCGATAGGTACTGACGAAACAAATACATATCAATTAAAATTTTCATAATAGCATCAAAACTGTGGCCACAGCTTGTGGCTTGTGGGCGTCAGAGGGGGCGTGGCACCATTTTGAAACAAACTTGCGCTGCGTAAGAGCTCCTAAAATATACATGCAAAATACCAATCTTCTAGTTTTTATAGTTTCCGAGATCTCAGCGTTCATACGGACAGACGGACAGACAGACGGACATACAGACGGACAGACAGACGGACTGACAGACGGACAGACAGACGGACAGACAGACGGACAGACAGACGGACAGACAGACGGACAGACAGACGGACAGACAGACGGACAGGCGGACATGACTCGATCCTGAACAATAATATATATACTTTATAGGGTCGGAAACGCTTCCTTCTACCTGTTACATACTTTTGCACGAATACAATTAACCCTTTTACTCTACGTGGCGTTCGCACTGATTCAGTCCACAGTGGCGTGGCGTTCGCATATAACCTGGCGTTCGCATATAACCTGCGAGCGTGCACCCAAAGCCTGGCTGTCTGTGATGACGCTAGGGTAGTTCCAACCAAGTGCTAGGGCATACATACCACTCGATGTAAAGATTAGGAGGAGATTAAGTCTAAGCGTTGGCAAGTTATCTGTGTATGACCACTAACAATACAACATATAGATTGGTCATTTCAAACAACGAAAATGGACACAAGAATTTCGTAGCGACAGGGCTCTAAGCGGCAGGCCAGCTGTTCCAAAGTCATCCGTTAGATGGCGCTATTGTGTTGTGGAAATGTAGGCGCTAGCCATGCTTAAGCGTTTAATGCGTTTTTGGGCGTTACTCCTCATATATCCATCTCGTTGGTTTTTCAACTCTTCGATTTCCTGGTTGTTACTTTCTGATTTTGGCATTTTTTTTTTGGATTTTTAAATGAAATTTAATTTATTTTTTTTTTTTAATTATATGTAAGTGTATACAAAAAAATTTGTTTTTAAATTTATTAAATTTAAATAATAATAACCAACGAGAGGAATAAGCTGAACGCAAGCAGTGTAGGGGAGTTATTTAAAATTAATTAATTTACGGAATCCTAAATTATTTAATAATTCAATATAATATGCCGAGCGCACGTAGTGTAGGGGAGCACACGCCAAGCTCAAACACCAAAAAACGAACAAACGTTTAGGCAGCGGCAACGCTTGCACCGAAAGAACGGGCTGCGCTGTCTGTGTGTGTGTGTATGTGTGTACGGCTGGCGGTGCTCAACGCAATGCTAACGGAGGATGATGCACTGACCGATAACTAAGGGCAACGAATATATAAACCTGACGCTTAAAAGCGCGGGAAATGGCGAAAAGCGAGGGAAATTTGAAGAAAATGCGCGACAGAAAATTTGCCGGGGATTTAATTCACGAATTATAACTTTTCACAATTCTCAACTTTTGCCTTTTTAATTTTTTGCAAAGCTATAATTGGTGTTCACTGCGACGAGAAATGGGGGAATTTTATTTTTAAAAAAACCAGGATGCCGACAAATATTTATTTTATTTTGCTCCAAAGCGATTTACTTACTTATGTATGTATAATTCAAAATATGTATATGTGTATGGATGTATGTATGTATTAGAATTATAATTGTTAGTACATGCAAGTTTTATTTATTTCTTGGTAAGAATGCTCGCTATCTACCGAATTTTTCACACGAATGCAAAAAGTTGAAAGATGGGCCAAAACACAATTAAAAAACGCCACAGATTAGCTTTCAACTTTTCGCACTCTATACCTGTTTGGCCAATTTTGGGCTTGAGACTTCCTTGTTTTCCATTTTAACAGCAGCAAGAGAGAGGTGTCAGCAGACTTCCAACGCATCAAATGGTTATCGTGAGGCATTTGACTTTTGAAAACTTAAATGGCCTCAATTGGATTGTCCAAGGTGGGGATCAACATATGAAATGATCGATCGACTTAACAAAGCTAAGGACGTATTGAGTGAAATTGAAGCAAGCGAAAATAAAACGGATGATAAAAATTTCGACGCTACCTCTATGTTGTGGAAGTTTATAGCAAGCTACACTTGCATTATGAATCCACTGCAAAAAACTATTGTGAAGTTCCAAGAAGAGCAATTGCACTACGGCAATTTCGATGCTTTATGGTTTACATGCAAATTAAGGACAAATCAAATTTTACTATCACGATCAGATAGCGAAGATTTGATTGGTTTTGAAATTGGTAAAACCCTCATTAAAAGCATAGAAACGCGAACGGAAACATATATATCGAATGTGGGATTTAATGCATGCCTATACTTAACCCCGAGATTTCAACAGATTCTCTCATGGACTCAGAAAAAAAATGCTGTACTCTTCTTAAAATCTTTGTGAGAAAAAATTAAAGCAATTAAACCAAAACTTAATTCATCAACTTCATTGAATTCTATGAGTCTTGAAGACGGGCTGGAAAATAATGAGTTCGACTTGTTAGACAGCTATTTGGGAGCTACGGTATCGCCATCAGACGAATACACGGATGTTTTTACAAAAATCGAAACACTAAAACTCCCTTACATGAAAGCAAGTGTTAATGTATTGAACTTCTGGAGAGAAAGAAAGTCGTATGTAACTGTATGCACTAAGCAAAGTATGCTTTGCATTCCTCCCCACAAGTAAGAAGTATTGTTTATGCTGCAAGAAATATGTTAATAACTTTTAATTTTATTTAGGTCACAATCGAAAGGGCATTTTCATTATTAAAACTTATATTGGTCGACAATCGGAATAGGTTAAGCCACGACACTTTAGAAAATATTTTACTTGTCAAACTAAAGTCATCCCATTTGGATAGTGTCATCGAAAATTTCCCTTCATTTGAAGACAAAGAAAATCATAATTGAAATTATTGTTAATGCTTAAATTTAATTTTTTATTTTTGTTATATGGAAAAGGAATAATAATATATTATTATAATAATAATAATAATAATTTGAAATTAACGTCTTTAAATGCAATATCTGGTAAATTAATATTACTGCCCGTTTAAAACCGTATGGTACCAAAACAAAATATCACGGTAAGATCTGGTATGTGATTACTCCGTAATCACAGTGAAATGTTTCGTGTCACTGTTTAACACAAATGCCACATTCATTATTTTACCGGATTTAGCAACATTTGACGGAATAATAGGGCTCGACCTGTTAAAACAGGCAGGGGCATCGCTATGCTTGGCTTCAGGTCAGCTTATATGGGGCACGGAAGTAGAACCGATTTCATTCCACACCTGCCCAGAGTAAAGGTAGCGTTCCTGAAAATTCTAAAGGACAGAAAAAAATCCTTTGCTGATCCCAATGAAGCCCTTCCCTATAATACGTCGGTAGTAGCTACCATCAGGACTCTCGATAAAGAGCCTATTTACACAAAATTGTACCCTTACCCCATGGAGACAGCAGATTTAGTCAACAAAGAGATTGACGATCTGGTAAAAAACGGCTTAATTTAGAAATCGGTTTCCCCTTACAACAACCCGATATGGGTGGTGGATAAAAAGGTAAGATGGGAACCGAAAAATGCGGCTAGTGTTCGACTTTCGAAAATTGAACGAAAGGGCAATACCTAATCGCTACCATATGCCAAATATCTCTATGATACTAACGAATTTAGGTTAGGCCAAATACTTCACAACACTCAATTTGAAGTCTGGCTACCACCAGATCACTCTGCAGAGCGTGACCGTGAAAAAACTTCCTCTTCCGTTAACGGAGGAAAGTACGAGTTTCGCCGGCTACCGGAGCTTGCGGACGTGATTTTTCCAAAAGGCGTAAACGCCATTCACTGCGATCTTAACACGCTAGCGATGATTCAGAATGAATTAGTTTTTGCAGTCGATGAGGGACGAGAAGTCCTCACAGCAGAGCATAATAGAGCTCACAGGTCAGCGCAGGAAAATGTGAAGCAAGTACTCTCAGAGAACTTCAAGGTTTGCCATGGTCCAGCCAATTCCCTCTAGAACCATAGAGGATCTCAAACCGGCTCTGTTACAACTACTTAACGTTTTCCCCAAAGCAAGAGTCATCTATTGCGACAATAAGCCATCATTGAACTCGCAAACCATTTTGGACATGCTAGAAAATCACTTCGGCGTTAGCATACGCTAACATAAAATTGAAATAAAAAGGAATAAAACTACAATAACAAGAAATAGATTCTATTTCTTTAAACAATTTGAAATTTATAATAGATTGTTTATTATTTTTCTTAATTCAGTCATTGATTTTATTTTGTACTTTAATGAAATGAATAATTGGTTAGATTGAATTCTTTATGCAGCGTGCTAATTCTGTTGGTGTCGAATATGCCTTTTCAACCTGTTCGTTTAAGGTACTGTGCTTTGGGTCTGCGTAGTGTAAAGATAATCCTTGTAGCATGCAACAGGGTTGACGGTTCTTGCAACACGAGCTGATGGTGTGTGTATTCAAGGAAAGTTGCACGTGCTGGTTCCGGCTGTATGATCGGTAGAAGGTGGGGTTCTATAGAGTCCTTGTGCTACTTGCTCGCAAATTTTTTAAATCTCAAAAAAATTCACGTGCTGAACTTGACATCGATCGGGGTAAAATACACGGGTTAACAAGAAAATCGGGGAAAGGTACCTCTTCTTAATATTTATGCTGGGCTGGTGTTATAGCCACAGTAGATGCCCACCGAATTCCAAAGTTTAAGCAATTGGTGATCCCATTTAAAACCGCCAAAGCTAACTCATACTCTTCTCACAGCAGAACACATGACTGTCAAATACGAAAGGCTTAGAGGTACATTTCTAATTTTTAAGCAAAATGTTTAATCATTTTAATTTTATTTATAAATTCCTAGTTCCCAAAACATTTGATAGTGATGTTTATAAAGCTGCGCAGGAACATTTTATTTAATAATATTTAACAAGAAAGGAAAGCTAACTTCGGGCGATCTAAAACTTTCACAGTAGTTCTAAAACATGTGTACGCAGACATCCATACATAGGAACAATATGGTGAAATCTGTTAGAGTTCAATGATTTTTAGGATATTTCAAGCAGTATATAAGCTATTGACATGAATCTTTCCCAATCATATTTTGTTATGCATACCTTGACATACATTTTTCCAAGTCTTATTTATTTACGCATATCTTGATCAAAAGCGCTTGCCGATCGCACGTCTATATCTTATAGTTTTTGTAGGAAGAATTGTTAAATAAAACCATAAACCAACAAATGTCTTGTTCCAAATATATTTATATAGTGGTAATATTTATTAATTTAATACCCATGAACTGTAGATACTTTTTGTAAATTGATATAATTTTGGTCAAAAGTGTGCAACGCAGTGAAGGAGACATCTCCGACCCTATAAAGTATATATTTTCTTGATCAAAATCACCTCCTGAGTTGATATAAGGATGTCCGTCTGTTGTCTGCCTGTTTTTACGCAAACTAGTCTCTCAGTTGTCTTTCCTTTGCACGCAGTATATAAGTCTGAACGGCCGGGATCGGTCGACTATATAATAAAGCTGACACATAACTGAACGATCGGAAACGACATAACTTTGGTGTTTGTAAAGTTAGGAAGTTGGGATTTTCTATGGATTTTTTTAGACAATCAATCCAACCTACCAAAATTCATAAGGATCGGCCGACTATATACTATAGCTGCCATATAACTGATTGATCGGAAATGCCATAACTTTGGTGTTTGTAAAGTTAGGAAATTGAAATTTTCTGTGTGTTTTATATTTTGCCAATCAATTGGACCTACCAAATGGAAGTTGGAAGTTGGGATTTTCTATGGGTATTATTTTGGCCAATTAATCGGACCTATCAAATTGCATCAGGATCGGCCGACTATATCCTATAGCCGCCAGATAACTGATTGATCCGAAATGCCATAACTTTGGTGTTTGTTAAGTTAGGAAGTTGGGATTTTCTATGGGTTTTATATTTTGCCAATCTATCCGACCTACCAAATGTCAGGATCGGCCGACTATAATTTATAGCAGCCATATAACTGATTGATCGGAAATGCCATAACTTTGGTGTTTGTAAAGTTAGGAAGTTGGAATTTTCTGTGTGTTTTATATTTTGCCAATCAATAGGACCTACCAAATGGAAGTTGGAAGTTGGGATTTTCTATGGGTATTATTTTTGGCCAATTAATCCGACCTATCAAATTGCAACAGGATCGGCCGACTATATCCTATAGCCGCCAGATAACTGATTGATCCGAAATGCCATAACTTTGGTGTTTGTTAAGTTAGGAAGTTGGGATTTTCTATGGGTTTTATATTTTGCCAATCTATCCGACCTACCAAATGTCAGGATCGGCCGACTATTTCCTATAGCAGCCATATAACTGATTGATCGGAAATGCCATAACTTTGGTGTTTGTAAATTTAGAAAGTTGGGATTTTCTATGCGTTTTATTTTGGACCAATCAATATGGCCTACCGAGTTTCATAAGGATCGGCCGACTATATACTATAGCTGACATATAACTGATTGATCGGAAATGCTTAACTTTGGTGTTTGTAAAGTTAGGAAGTTGGGATTTTCTATGGGTTTTATATTTTGCCAATCAAACTGTCCCACCAAATGTCATAAGGATCGGCCGACTATATCCTATACCCGCCATATAACTGATTGATCGGGAATGCCATATCTCTGGTGTTTGTAAAGTTAGGAAGTTGGGATTTTGTATGGGTTTTATATTTGGCCCATCAATCAGACCTATACCATAAGGATCGGCCGACTATGTACTATAGCCGCCAGATAACTGATTGATCCGAAATGCCATAACTTTGGTGTTTGTTAAGTTAGGAAGTTGGGATTTTCTATGGGTTTTATATTTGGCCAATCAATCCGACCTACCAAATGTCAGGATCGGCCGACTATAATTTATAGCCGCCATATAACTGATTGATCGGAAATGCCATAACTTTGGTGTTTGTAAAGTTAGGAAGTTGGAATTTTCTGTGTGTTTTATATTTTGCCAATCAATAGGACCTACCAAATGGAAGTTGGAAGTTGGGATTTTCTATGGGTATTATTTTTGGCCAATTAATCCGACCTATCAAATTGCATCAGGATCGGCCGACTATATCCTATAGCCGCCAGATAACTGATTGATCCGAAATGCCATAACTTTGGTGTTTGTTAAGTTATGAAGTTGGGATTTTGTATGGGTTTTATATTTGGCCAATCAATCCGACCTACCAAATGTCAGGATCGGCCGACTATTTCCTATAGCTGCCATATAACTGATTGATCGGAAATGCCATAACTTTGGTGTTTGTAAATTTAGAAAGTTGGGATTTTCTATGCGTTTTATTTTGGACCAATCAATATGGCCTACCGAGTTTCATAAGGATCGGCCGACTATATACTATAGCTGACATATAACTGATTGATCGGAAATGCTTAACTTTGGTGTTTGTAAAGTTAGGAAGTTGGGATTTTCTATGGGTTTTATATTTTGCCAATCAAACTGTCCCACCAAATGTCATAAGGATCGGCCGACTATATCCTTTACCCGCCATATAACTGATTGATCGGGAATGCCATATCACTGGTGTTTGTTAAGTTAGGAAGTTGGGATTTTGTATGGGTTTTATATTTGGCCCATCAATCCGACCTATACCATAAGGATCGGCCGACTATGTACTATAGCCGCCAGATAACTGATTGATCCGAAATGCCATAACTTTGGTGTTTGTTAAGTTAGGAAGTTGGGATTTTCTATGGGTTTCATATTTGGCCAATCAATCCGACCAACCAAATGTCAGGATCGGCCGACTATATCCTATAGCCGCCATATAAATTATTGATCGGAAATGCCACAACTTTGGTGTTTGTAAAGTTAGGAAGATGGGATTTTCTATAGGTTTTATTTTTGGCCAATCAATCCGACCTACCAAATAGCTTCAGGATCGCCGACTATATTCTATAGCCGCCATATAACTGATTAATCCGAAATGCCATAACTTTGGTGTTTGTTAAGTTAGGAAGTTGGGATATTCTATGGGTTTTATTTTTGACCAATCAATTTTGCCTATTGAATTTCATAAGGATCGGCCGACTATAGCTGCCAGATAACTGATTGATCCGAAATGCCATAACTTTGGGGTTTGTTAAGTTAGGAAGTTGGGATTTTCTATGGGTTTTATATTTGGCCAATCTATCCGACCTACCAAATGTCAGGATCGGCCGACTATAAGTTATAGCCGCCATATAACTGATTGATCGGAAATGCCATAACTTTGGTGTTTGTAAATTTAGAAAGTTGGGATTTTCTATGCGTTTTATTTTGGACCAATCAGTATGGCCTACCGAGTTTCATAAGGATCGGCCGACTATATATTATAGCTGACATATAACTGATTGATCGGAAATGCTTAACTTTGGTGTTTGTAAAGTTAGGAAGTTGGGATTTTCTATGGGTTTTATATTTTGCCAATCAAACTGTCCCACCAAATGTCATAAGGATCGGCCGACTATATCCTATACCCGCCATATAACTGATTGATCGGAAATGCCATAACTTTGGTGTTTGTAAATTTAGAAAGTTGGGATTTTCTATGCGTTTTATTTTGGACCAATCAATATGGCCTACCGAGTTTCATAAGGATCGGCCGACTATATACTATAGCTGACATATAACTGATTGATCGGAAATGCTTAACTTTGGTGTTTGTAAAGTTAGGAAGTTGGGATTTTCTATGGGTTTTATATTTTGCCAATCAAACTGTCCCACCAAATGTCATAAGGATCGGCCGACTATATCCTATACCCGCCATATAACTGATTGATCGGGAATGCCATATCTCTGGTGTTTGTTAAGTTAGGAAGTTGGGATTTTGTATGGGTTTTATATTTGGCCCATCAATCCGACCTATACCATAAGGATCGGCCGACTATGTACTATAGCCGCCAGATAACTGATTGATCCGAAATGCCATAACTTTGGTGTTTGTTAAGTTAGGAAGTTGGGATTTTCTATGGGTTTCATATTTGGCCAATCAATCCGACCAACCAAATGTCAGGATCGGCCGACTATATCCTATAGCCGCCATATAAATTATTGATCGGAAATGCCACAACTTTGGTGTTTGTAAAGTTAGGAAGATGGGATTTTCTATAGGTTTTATTTTTGGCCAATCAATCCGACCTACCAAATAGCTTCAGGATCGCCGACTATATTCTATAGCCGCCATATAACTGATTAATCCGAAATGCCATAACTTTGGTGTTTGTTAAGTTAGGAAGTTGGGATATTCTATGGGTTTTATTTTTGACCAATCAATTTTGCCTATTGAATTTCATAAGGATCGGCCGACTATAGCTGCCAGATAACTGATTGATCCGAAATGCCATAACTTTGGGGTTTGTTAAGTTAGGAAGTTGGGATTTTCTATGGGTTTTATATTTGGCCAATCTATCCGACCTACCAAATGTCAGGATCGGCCGACTATAAGTTATAGCCGCCATATAACTGATTGATCGGAAATGCCATAACTTTGGTGTTTGTAAAGTTAGGAAGTTGGAATTTTCTGGGTGTTTTATATTTTGCCAATCAATAGGACCTACCAAATGGAAGTTGGAAGTTGGGATTTTCTATGGGTATTATTTTTGGACAATTAATCCGACCTATCAAATTGCAACAGGATCGGCCGACTATATCCTATAGCCGCCAGATAACTGATTGATCCGAAATGCCATAACTTTGGTGTTTGTTAAGTTATGAAGTTGGGATTTTCTATGGGTTTTATATTTGGCCAATCAATCCGACCTACCAAATGTCAGGATCGGCCGACTATTTCCTATAGCTGCCATATAACTGATTGATCGGAAATGCCATAACTTTGGTGTTTGTAAATTTAGAAAGTTGGGATTTTCTATGCGTTTTATTTTGGACCAATCAGTATGGCCTACCGAGTTTCATAAGGATCGGCCGACTATATATTATAGCTGACATATAACTGATTGATCGGAAATGCTTAACTTTGGTGTTTGTAAAGTTAGGAAGTTGGGATTTTCTATGGGTTTTATATTTTGCCAATCAAACTGTCCCACCAAATGTCATAAGGATCGGCCGACTATATCCTATACCCGCCATATAACTGATTGATCGGAAATGCCATAACTTTGGTGTTTGTAAATTTAGAAAGTTGGGATTTTCTATGCGTTTTATTTTGGACCAATCAATATGGCCTACCGAGTTTCATAAGGATCGGCCGACTATATACTATAGCTGACATATAACTGATTGATCGGAAATGCTTAACTTTGGTGTTTGTAAAGTTAGGAAGTTGGGATTTTCTATGGGTTTTATATTTTGCCAATCAAACTGTCCCACCAAATGTCATAAGGATCGGCCGACTATATCCTATACCCGCCATATAACTGATTGATCGGGAATGCCATATCTCTGGTGTTTGTAAAGTTAGGAAGATGGGATTTTCTATAGGTTTTATTTTTGGCCAATCAATATATTTTGCCAATCAATTGGACCTACCAAATGGAAGTTGGAAGTTGGGATTTTCTATGGGTATTATTATGGCCAATTAATCGGACCTATCAAATTGCATCAGGATCGGCCGACTATATCCTATAGCCGCCAGATAACTGATTGATCCGAAATGCCATAACTTTGGTGTTTGTTAAGTTAGGAAGTTGGGATTTTCTATGGGTTTTATATTTTGCCAATCAAACCGTCCTACCAAATGCCATAAGGATCTGCCGACTGTATCCTATAGCCGCCATATAACTGATTGATCGGAAATGCCATAACTTTGGTGAATGTAAAGTTAGGAAGTTGGGATTTTCTATGGGTTTTATGTTTGGCCAATCAATCCGACCTACCAAATGTCATAAGGATCGGCCGACTATACCTATAGCCTCCATATAAATTATTGATCGGAAATGCCACAACTTTGGTGTTTGTAAAGTTAGGAAGATGGGAATTTTTATAGGTTTTACTTTTGGCCAATCAATCCGACCTACCAAATAGCTTCAGGATCGCCGACTATATTCTATAGCCGCCATATAACTGATTAATCCGAAATGCCATAACTTTGGTGTTTGTTAAGTTAGGAAGTTGGGATATTCTATGGGTTTTATTTTTGACCAATCAATATTGCCTATTGAATTTCATAAGGATCGGCCGACTATGTACTATAGCTGCCATATAACTGATTGATCGGAAATGCTGAACTTTGGTGTTTGTAAAGTTAGAAAGTTGGCATTTTCTATAAATTTTATTTTTGGCCGATCAATCCGACCTACCATAGGAACAATATGGTGAAATCGGTTAGAGTTCAATGATTTTTAGGATATTTCAAGCAGTATATAAGCTATTGAAATGAATCTTTCCCAATCATAGTTTTTTATTCATACCTTGATCTGAGTTAAGGCGTGTGTCGAACGGACGTCTATATCCTATAGCTACCATAGGGTGAAATCGGTCCAAATTTGATGATTTTTAGATTATTTCGTTATTGCAGCTATTGACATACATTTTTCCAAGTCTTATTTATTTACGCATATCTTGATCAGGGTAAAAGCGCTTGCCGATCGCACGTCTATATCTTATAGTTTTTGTAGGAAGAATTGTTAAATAAAACCATAAACCAACAAATGTCTTGTTCCAAATATATTTATATAGTGGAAATATTTATTAATTTAATACCCATGAACTGTAGATACTTTTTCTAAATTGATATAATTTTGGTCAAAAGTATGCAACGCAGTGAAGGAGACATCTCCGACCCTATAAAGTATACATTTTCTTGATCAGGATCACCTCCTGAGTTGATATAAGCATGTCCGTCTGTTGTCTGCCTGTTTTTACGCAAACTAGTCTCTCAGTTGTCTTTCCTTTGCACGCAGTATATAAGTCTGAACGGCCGGGATCGGTCGACTATATAATAAAGCTGACATATAACTGAACGATCGGAAACGACATAACTTTGGTGTTTGTAAAGTTAGGAAGTTGGGATTTTCTATGGATTTTTTTAGACAATCAATCCAACCTACCAAAATTCATAAGGATCGGCCGACTATATACTATAGCTGCCATATAACTGATTGATCGGAAATGCCATAACTTTGGTGTTAGTAAAGTTAGGAAGTTGGAATTTTCTGTGTGTTTTATATTTTGCCAATCAATAGGACCTACCAAATGGAAGTTGGAAGTTGGGATTTTCTATGGGTATTATTTTTGGCCAATTAATCCGACCTATCAAATTGCATCAGGATCGGCCGACTATATCCTATAGCCGCCAGATAACTGATTGATCCGAAATGCCATAACTTTTGTGTTTGTTAAGTTATGAAGTTGGGATTTTCTATGGGTTTTATATTTGGCCAATCAATCCGACCTACCAAATGTCAGGATCGGCCGACTATTTCCTATAGCTGCCATATAACTGATTGATCGGAAATGCCATAACTTTGGTGTTTGTAAATTTAGAAAGTTGGGATTTTCTATGCGTTTTATTTTGGACCAATCAATATGGCCTACCGAGTTTCATAAGGATCGGCCGACTATATACTATAGCTGACATATAACTGATTGATCGGAAATGCTTAACTTTGGTGTTTGTAAAGTTAGGAAGTTGGGATTTTCTATGGGTTTTATATTTTGCCAATCAAACTGTCCCACCAAATGTCATAAGGATCGGCCGACTATATCCTATACCCGCCATATAACTGATTGATCGGGAATGCCATATCTCTGGTGTTTGTAAAGTTAGGAAGTTGGGATTTTGTATGGGTTTCATATTTGGCCAATCAATCCGACCTACCAAATGTCAGGATCGGCCGACTATATCCTATAGCCGCCATATAAATTATTGATCGGAAATGCCACAACTTTGGTGTTTGTAAAGTTAGGAAGATGGGATTTTCTATAGGTTTTATTTTTGGCCAATCAATCCGACCTACCAAATAGCTTCAGGATCGCCGACTATATTCTATAGCCGCCATATAACTGATTAATCCGAAATGCCATAACTTTGGTGTTTGTTAAGTTAGGAAGTTGGGATATTCTATGGGTTTTATTTTTGACCAATCAATTTTGCCTATTGAATTTCATAAGGATCGGCCGACTATGTACTATACCCGCCAGATAACTGATTGATCCGAAATGCCATAACTTTGGTGTTTGTTAAGTTAGGAAGTTGGGATTTTCTATGGGTTTCATATTTGGCCAATCAATCCTACCTACCAAATGTCAGGATCGGCCGACTATATCCTATTGCCGCCATATAAATTATTGATCGGAAATGCCACAACTTTGGTGTTTGTAAAGTTAGGAAGTTGCCATTTTCTATGGGTTTTATATTTGGCCAATCAATCCGACCTACCAAATGTCAGGATCGGCCGACTATTTCCTATAGCTGCCATATAACTGATTGATCGGAAATGCCATAACTTTGGTGTTTGTAAATTTAGAAAGTTGGGATTTTCTATGCGTTTTATTTTGGACCAATCAATATGGCCTACCAAATAGCTTCAGGATCGCCGACTATATTCTATAGCCGCCATATAACTGATTAATCCGAAATGCCATAACTTTGGTGTTTGTTAAGTTAGGAAGTTGGGATATTCTATGAGTTTTATTTTTGACCAATCAATTTTGCCTATTGAATTTCATAAGGATCGGCCGACTATGTACTATAGCCGCCAGATAACTGATTGATCCGAAATGCCATAACTTTGGTGTTTGTTAAGTTAGGAAGTTGGGATTTTCTATGGGTTTTATATTTGGCCAATCTATCCGACCTACCAAATGTCAGGATCGGCCGACTATAATTTATAGCCGCCATATAACTGATTGATCGGAAATGCCATAACTTTGGTGTTTGTAAAGTTAGGAAGTTGGAATTTTCTGTGTGTTTTATATTTTGCCAATCAATAGGACCTACCAAATGGAAGTTGGAAGTTGGGATTTTCTATGGGTATTATTTTTGGCCAATTAATCCGACCTATCAAATTGCAACAGGATCGGCCGACTATATCCTATAGCCGCCAGATAACTGATTGATCCGAAATGCCATAACTTTGGTGTTTGTTAAGTTATGAAGTTGGCATTTTCTATGGGTTTTATATTTGGCCAATCAATCCGACCTACCAAATGTCAGGATCGGCCGACTATTTCCTATAGCTGCCATATAACTGATTGATCGGAAATGCCATAACTTTGGTGTTTGTAAATTTAGAAAGTTGGGATTTTCTATGCGTTTTATTTTGGACCAATCAATATGGCCTACCGAGTTTCATAAGGATCGGCCGACTATATACTATAGCTGACATATAACTGATTGATCGGAAATGCTTAACTTTGGTGTTTGTAAAGTTAGGAAGTTGGGATTTTCTATGGGTTTTATATTTTGCCAATCAAACTGTCCCACCAAATGTCATAAGGATCGGCCGACTATATCCTTTACCCGCCATATAACTGATTGATCGGGAATGCCATATCACTGGTGTTTGTTAAGTTAGGAAGTTGGGATTTTGTATGGGTTTTATATTTGGCCCATCAATCCGACCTATACCATAAGGATCGGCCGACTATGTACTATAGCCGCCAGATAACTGATTGATCCGAAATGCCATAACTTTGGTGTTTGTTAAGTTAGGAAGTTGGGATTTTCTATGGGTTTCATATTTGGCCAATCAATCCGACCAACCAAATGTCAGGATCGGCCGACTATATCCTATAGCCGCCATATAAATTATTGATCGGAAATGCCACAACTTTGGTGTTTGTAAAGTTAGGAAGATGGGATTTTCTATAGGTTTTATTTTTGGCCAATCAATCCGACCTACCAAATAGCTTCAGGATCGCCGACTATATTCTATAGCCGCCATATAACTGATTAATCCGAAATGCCATAACTTTGGTGTTTGTTAAGTTAGGAAGTTGGGATATTCTATGGGTTTTATTTTTGACCAATCAATTTTGCCTATTGAATTTCATAAGGATCGGCCGACTATAGCTGCCAGATAACTGATTGATCCGAAATGCCATAACTTTGGGGTTTGTTAAGTTAGGAAGTTGGGATTTTCTATGGGTTTTATATTTGGCCAATCTATCCGACCTACCAAATGTCAGGATCGGCCGACTATAATTTATAGCCGCCATATAACTGATTGATCGGAAATGCCATAACTTTGGTGTTTGTAAAGTTAGGAAGTTGGAATTTTCTGTGTGTTTTATATTTTGCCAATCAATAGGACCTACCAAATGGAAGTTGGAAGTTGGGATTTTCTATGGGTATTATTTTTGGACAATTAATCCGACCTATCAAATTGCAACAGGATCGGCCGACTATATCCTATAGCCGCCAGATAACTGATTGATCCGAAATGCCATAACTTTGGTGTTTGTTAAGTTATGAAGTTGGGATTTTCTATGGGTTTTATATTTGGCCAATCAATCCGACCTACCAAATGTCAGGATCGGCCGACTATTTCCTATAGCTGCCATATAACTGATTGATCGGAAATGCCATAACTTTGGTGTTTGTAAATTTAGAAAGTTGGGATTTTCTATGCGTTTTATTTTGGACCAATCAGTATGGCCTACCGAGTTTCATAAGGATCGGCCGACTATATATTATAGCTGACATATAACTGATTGATCGGAAATGCTTAACTTTGGTGTTTGTAAAGTTAGGAAGTTGGGATTTTCTATGGGTTTTATATTTTGCCAATCAAACTGTCCCACCAAATGTCATAAGGATCGGCCGACTATATCCTATACCCGCCATATAACTGATTGATCGGGAATGCCATATCTCTGGTGTTTGTAAAGTTAGGAAGATGGGATTTTCTATAGGTTTTATTTTTGGCCAATCAATATATTTTGCCAATCAATTGGACCTACCAAATGGAAGTTGGAAGTTGGGATTTTCTATGGGTATTATTATGGCCAATTAATCGGACCTATCAAATTGCATCAGGATCGGCCGACTATATCCTATAGCCGCCAGATAACTGATTGATCCGAAATGCCATAACTTTGGTGTTTGTTAAGTTAGGAAGTTGGGATTTTCTATGGGTTTTATATTTTGCCAATCAAACCGTCCTACCAAATGCCATAAGGATCTGCCGACTATATCCTATACCCGCCATATAACTGATTGATCGGAAATGCCATATCTCTGGTGTTTGTAAAGTTAGGAAGTTGGGATTTTCTATGGGTTTTATATTTGGCCAATCAATCCGACCTACCAAATGTCAGGATCGGCCGACTGTATCCTATAGCCGCCATATAACTGATTGATCGGAAATGCCATAACTTTGGTGAATGTAAAGTTAGGAAGTTGGGATTTTCTATGGGTTTTATGTTTGGCCAATCAATCCGACCTACCAAATGTCATAAGGATCGGCCGACTATACCTATAGCCTCCATATAAATTATTGATCGGAAATGCCACAACTTTGGTGTTTGTAAAGTTAGGAAGATGCGAATTTTTATAGGTTTTACTTTTGGCCAATCAATCCGACCTACCAAATAGCTTCAGGATCGCCGACTATATTCTATAGCCGCCATATAACTGATTAATCCGAAATGCCATAACTTTGGTGTTTGTTAAGTTAGGAAGTTGGGATATTCTATGGGTTTTATTTTTGACCAATCAATATTGCCTATTGAATTTCATAAGGATCGGCCGACTATGTACTATAGCTGCCATATAACTGATTGATCGGAAATGCTGAACTTTGGTGTTTGTAAAGTTAGAAAGTTGGCATTTTCTATAAATTTTATTTTTGGCCGATCAATCCGACCTACCATAGGAACAATATGGTGAAATCGGTTAGAGTTCAATGATTTTTAGGATATTTCAAGCAGTATATAAGCTATTGAAATGAATCTTTCCCAATCATAGTTTTTTATTCATACCTTGATCTGAGTTAAGGCGTGTGTCGAACGGACGTCTATATCCTATAGCTACCATAGGGTGAAATCGGTCCAAATTTGATGATTTTTAGATTATTTCGTTATTGCAGCTATTGACATACATTTTTCCAAGTCTTATTTATTTACGCATATCTTGATCAGGGTAAAAGCGCTTGCCGATCGCACGTCTATATCTTATAGTTTTTGTAGGAAGAATTGTTAAATAAAACCATAAACCAACAAATGTCTTGTTCCAAATATATTTATATAGTGGAAATATTTATTAATTTAATACCCATGAACTGTAGATACTTTTTCTAAATTGATATAATTTTGGTCAAAAGTATGCAACGCAGTGAAGGAGACATCTCCGACCCTATAAAGTATACATTTTCTTGATCAGGATCACCTCCTGAGTTGATATAAGCATGTCCGTCTGTTGTCTGCCTGTTTTTACGCAAACTAGTCTCTCAGTTGTCTTTCCTTTGCACGCAGTATATAAGTCTGAACGGCCGGGATCGGTCGACTATATAATAAAGCTGACATATAACTGAACGATCGGAAACGACATAACTTTGGTGTTTGTAAAGTTAGGAAGTTGGGATTTTCTATGGATTTTTTAGACAATCAATCCAACCTACCAAAATTCATAAGGATCGGCCGACTATATACTATAGCTGCCATATAACTGATTGATCGGAAATGCCATAACTTTGGTGTTAGTAAAGTTAGGAAGTTGGAATTTTCTGTGTGTTTTATATTTTGCCAATCAATAGGACCTACCAAATGGAAGTTGGAAGTTGGGATTTTCTATGGGTATTATTTTTGGCCAATTAATCCGACCTATCAAATTGCATCAGGATCGGCCGACTATATCCTATAGCCGCCAGATAACTGATTGATCCGAAATGCCATAACTTTGGTGTTTGTTAAGTTATGAAGTTGGGATTTTCTATGGGTTTTATATTTGGCCAATCAATCCGACCTACCAAATGTCAGGATCGGCCGACTATTTCCTATAGCTGCCATATAACTGATTGATCGGAAATGCCATAACTTTGGTGTTTGTAAATTTAGAAAGTTGGGATTTTCTATGCGTTTTATTTTGGACCAATCAATATGGCCTACCGAGTTTCATAAGGATCGGCCGACTATATACTATAGCTGACATATAACTGATTGATCGGAAATGCTTAACTTTGGTGTTTGTAAAGTTAGGAAGTTGGGATTTTCTATGGGTTTTATATTTTGCCAATCAAACTGTCCCACCAAATGTCATAAGGATCGGCCGACTATATCCTATACCCGCCATATAACTGATTGATCGGGAATGCCATATCTCTGGTGTTTGTAAAGTTAGGAAGTTGGGATTTTGTATGGGTTTCATATTTGGCCAATCAATCCGACCTACCAAATGTCAGGATCGGCCGACTATATCCTATAGCCGCCATATAAATTATTGATCGGAAATGCCACAACTTTGGTGTTTGTAAAGTTAGGAAAATGGGATTTTCTATAGGTTTTATTTTTGGCCAATCAATCCGACCTACCAAATAGCTTCAGGATCGCCGACTATATTCTATAGCCGCCATATAACTGATTAATCCGAAATGCCATAACTTTGGTGTTTGTTAAGTTAGGAAGTTGGGATATTCTATGGGTTTTATTTTTGACCAATCAATTTTGCCTATTGAATTTCATAAGGATCGGCCGGCTATGTACTATACCCGCCAGATAACTGATTGATCCGAAATGCCATAACTTTGGTGTTTGTTAAGTTAGGAAGTTGGGATTTTCTATGGGTTTCATATTTGGCCAATCAATCCTACCTACCAAATGTCAGGATCGGCCGACTATATCCTATTGCCGCCATATAAATTATTGATCGGAAATGCCACAACTTTGGTGTTTGTAAAGTTAGGAAGTTGGCATTTTCTATGGGTTTTATATTTGGCCAATCAATCCGACCTACCAAATGTCAGGATCGGCCGACTATTTCCTATAGCTGCCATATAACTGATTGATCGGAAATGCCATAACTTTGGTGTTTGTAAATTTAGAAAGTTGGGATTTTCTATGCGTTTTATTTTGGACCAATCAATATGGCCTACCAAATAGCTTCAGGATCGCCGACTATATTCTATAGCCGCCATATAACTGATTAATCCGAAATCCATAACTTTGGTGTTTGTTAAGTTAGGAAGTTAGGATATTCTATGAGTTTTATTTTTGACCAATCAATTTTGCCTATTGAATTTCATAAGGATCGGCCGACTATGTACTATAGCCGCCAGATAACTGATTGATCCGAAATGCCATAACTTTGGTGTTTGTTAAGTTAGGAAGTTGGGATTTTCTATGGGTTTTATATTTGGCCAATCTATCCGACCTACCAAATGTCAGGATCGGCCGACTATAATTTATAGCCGCCATATAACTGATTGATCGGAAATGCCATAACTTTGGTGTTTGTAAAGTTAGGAAGTTGGAATTTTCTGTGTGTTTTATATTTTGCCAATCAATAGGACCTACCAAATGGAAGTTGGAAGTTGGGATTTTCTATGGGTATTATTTTTGGCCAATTAATCCGACCTATCAAATTGCAACAGGATCGGCCGACTATATCCTATAGCCGCCAGATAACTGATTGATCCGAAATGCCATAACTTTGGTGTTTGTTAAGTTATGAAGTTGGCATTTTCTATGGGTTTTATATTTGGCCAATCAATCCGACCTACCAAATGTCAGGATCGGCCGACTATTTCCTATAGCTGCCATATAACTGATTGATCGGAAATGCCATAACTTTGGTGTTTGTAAATTTAGAAAGTTGGGATTTTCTATGCGTTTTATTTTGGACCAATCAATATGGCCTACCGAGTTTCATAAGGATCGGCCGACTATATACTATAGCTGACATATAACTGATTGATCGGAAATGCTTAACTTTGGTGTTTGTAAAGTTAGGAAGTTGGGATTTTCTATGGGTTTTATATTTTGCCAATCAAACTGTCCCACCAAATGTCATAAGGATCGGCCGACTATATCCTATACCCGCCATATAACTGATTGATCGGGAATGCCATATCTCTGGTGTTTGTAAAGTTAGGAAGATGGGATTTTCTATAGGTTTTATTTTTGGCCAATCAATATATTTTGCCAATCAATTGGACCTACCAAATGGAAGTTGGAAGTTGGGATTTTCTATGGGTATTATTATGGCCAATTAATCGGACCTATCAAATTGCATCAGGATCGGCCGACTATATCCTATAGCCGCCAGTTAACTGATTGATCCGAAATGCCATAACTTTGGTGTTTGTTAAGTTAGGAAGTTGGGATTTTCTATGGGTTTTATATTTTGCCAATCAAACCGTCCTACCAAATGCCATAAGGATCTGCCGACTATATCCTATACCCGCCATATAACTGATTGATCGGAAATGCCATATCTCTGGTGTTTGTAAAGTTAGGAAGTTGGGATTTTCTATGGGTTTTATATTTGGCCAATCAATCCGACCTACCAAATGTCAGGATCGGCCGACTGTATCCTATAGCCGCCATATAACTGATTGATCGGAAATGCCATAACTTTGGTGAATGTAAAGTTAGGAAGTTGGGATTTTCTATGGGTTTTATGTTTGGCCAATCAATCCGACCTACCAAATGTCATAAGGATCGGCCGACTATACCTATAGCCTCCATATAAATTATTGATCGGAAATGCCACAACTTTGGTGTTTGTAAAGTTAGGAAGATGCGAATTTTTATAGGTTTTACTTTTGGCCAATCAATCCGACCTACCAAATAGCTTCAGGATCGCCGACTATATTCTATAGCCGCCATATAACTGATTAATCCGAAATGCCATAACTTTGGTGTTTGTTAAGTTAGGAAGTTGGGATATTCTATGGGTTTTATTTTTGACCAATCAATATTGCCTATTGAATTTCATAAGGATCGGCCGACTATGTACTATAGCTGCCATATAACTGATTGATCGGAAATGCTGAACTTTGGTGTTTGTAAAGTTAGAAAGTTGGCATTTTCTATAAATTTTATTTTTGGCCGATCAATCCGACCTACCATAGGAACAATATGGTGAAATCGGTTAGAGTTCAATGATTTTTAGGATATTTCAAGCAGTATATAAGCTATTGAAATGAATCTTTCCCAATCATAGTTTTTTATTCATACCTTGATCTGAGTTAAGGCGTGTGTCGAACGGACGTCTATATCCTATAGCTACCATAGGGTGAAATCGGTCCAAATTTGATGATTTTTAGATTATTTCGTTATTGCAGCTATTGACATACATTTTTCCAAGTCTTATTTATTTACGCATATCTTGATCAGGGTAAAAGCGCTTGCCGATCGCACGTCTATATCTTATAGTTTTCGTAGGAAGAATTGTTAAATAAAACCATAAACCAACAAATGTCTTGTTCCAAATATATTTATATAGTGGAAATATTTATTAATTTAATACCCATGAACTGTAGATACTTTTTCTAAATTGATATAATTTTGGTCAAAAGTATGCAACGCAGTGAAGGAGACATCTCCGACCCTATAAAGTATACATTTTCTTGATCAGGATCACCTCCTGAGTTGATATAAGCATGTCCGTCTGTTGTCTGCCTGTTTTTACGCAAACTAGTCTCTCAGTTGTCTTTCCTTTGCACGCAGTATATAAGTCTGAACGGCCGGGATCGGTCGACTATATAATAAAGCTGACATATAACTGAACGATCGGAAACGACATAACTTTGGTGTTTGTAAAGTTAGGAAGTTGGGATTTTCTATGGATTTTTTTAGACAATCAATCCAACCTACCAAAATTCATAAGGATCGGCCGACTATATACTATAGCTGCCATATAACTGATTGATCGGAAATGCCATAACTTTGGTGTTAGTAAAGTTAGGAAGTTGGAATTTTCTGTGTGTTTTATATTTTGCCAATCAATAGGACCTACCAAATGGAAGTTGGAAGTTGGGATTTTCTATGGGTATTATTTTTGGCCAATTAATCCGACCTATCAAATTGCATCAGGATCGGCCGACTATATCCTATAGCCGCCAGATAACTGATTGATCCGAAATGCCATAACTTTGGTGTTTGTTAAGTTATGAAGTTGGGATTTTCTATGGGTTTTATATTTGGCCAATCAATCCGACCAACCAAATGTCAGGATCGGCCGACTATTTCCTATAGCTGCCATATAACTGATTGATCGGAAATGCCATAACTTTGGTGTTTGTAAATTTAGAAAGTTGGGATTTTCTATGCGTTTTATTTTGGACCAATCAATATGGCCTACCGAGTTTCATAAGGATCGGCCGACTATATACAGGGTTGCCCATATTCGACGGACCCATCTGACGACGCCATAACTTTTGACAGAGATGCCAGATCGCTTAATGACATACCGCGTTTGAAGCGTCAGTCCAAGCAGATTTTTACCATGGAACAATACACGCCACGCGAGCGCTCTGAAATAGTTGAAATTTACATTCAACAGAACAAGTCAATTGTGAAAACTCAACGTGCTTTTAAAAAATTAAAAAATGTGAAAAGTGCGCCTTCTAAGAACACCATTAAGCGTTTATACGAAAAATTTACGACTGGTGAGGCTCTTTCTAATCCGAAGAGGCCAAATAAAAGTCGACCAAGGCGATCGGACGAGAATATCGCTGTCGTACGAGCCAGTGTTGAGAGGTCCCCAAGAACATCCCAAAAACGCCGTTCTCAGCAGTTGGGCATGGCTCGATCCACTTTTTGTGATGCCAATTATTCGTCGAAAGCGTATGAGGCAGTTCTGGTTTCAACAAGACGGCGCTCCACCGCACACAAGTCGCATAACAATCGATTTTCTGAAGAAATTGTTTCCGGGCCGTTTGATGTCGAAAAGTGGTGATTTGGACTGGCCACCGCGTTCGCCCGATTTGACGCCGCCTGACTTCTTCTTGTGGGGATATTTGAAGTCAAAGGTTTACGTTAACAAGCCAAGGACCCTAGAAGAGCTCAAGGACAACATTCGTGAAGAAATAGCCGCTATTCCGGCCGAAATGTTGGCGAAAACGATGGAAAATGCTGCAAAAAGGGCACAATACGCCATCAACGCCAGAGGCGGCCATTTGAAAGATATCATATTCAAAAATTGATGTAAACAAATCTACTTGGAACAAATTAAATGATTAAGATTGCCAACCGCCAAATTTTTATTTTTTTCTTTGATTTTTTAAAAAAAACATGGGTCCGTCGAATATGGGCAACCCTGTACTATAGCTGACATATAACTGATTGATCGGAAATGCTTAACTTTGGTGTTTGTAAAGTTAGGAAGTTGGGATTTTCTATGGGTTTTATATTTTGCCAATCAAACTGTCCCACCAAATGTCATAAGGATCGGCCGACTATATCCTATACCCGCCATATAACTGATTGATCGGGAATGCCATATCTCTGGTGTTTGTAAAGTTAGGAAGTTGGGATTTTGTATGGGTTTCATATTTGGCCAATCAATCCGACCTACCAAATGTCAGGATCGGCCGACTATATCCTATAGCCGCCATATAAATTATTGATCGGAAATGCCACAACTTTGGTGTTTGTAAAGTTAGGAAGATGGGATTTTCTATAGGTTTTATTTTTGGCCAATCAATCCGACCTACCAAATAGCTTCAGGATCGCCGACTATATTCTATAGCCGCCATATAACTGATTAACCCGAAATGCCATAACTTTGGTGTTTGTTAAGTTAGGAAGTTGGGATATTCTATGGGTTTTATTTTTGACCAATCAATTTTGCCTATTGAATTTCATAAGGATCGGCCGACTATGTACTATACCCGCCAGATAACTGATTGATCCGAAATGCCATAACTTTGGTGTTTGTTAAGTTAGGAAGTTGGGATTTTCTATGGGTTTTATATTTGGCCAATCTATCCGACCTACCAAATGTCAGGATCGGCCGACTATAATTTATAGCCGCCATATAACTGATTGATCGGAAATGCCATAACTTTGGTGTTTGTAAAGTTAGGAAGTTGGAATTTTCTGTGTGTTTTATATTTTGCCAATCAATAGGACCTACCAAATGGAAGTTGGAAGTTGGGATTTTCTATGGGTATTATTTTTGGCCAATTAATCCGACCTATCAAATTGCAACAGGATCGGCCGACTATATCCTATAACCGCCAGATAACTGATTGATCCGAAATGCCATAACTTTGGTGTTTGTTAAGTTATGAAGTTGGCATTTTCTATGGGTTTTATATTTGGCCAATCAATCCGACCTACCAAATGTCAGGATCGGCCGACTATTTCCTATAGCTGCCATATAACTGATTGATCGGAAATGCCATAACTTTGGTGTTTGTAAATTTAGAAAGTTGGGATTTTCTATGCGTTTTATTTTGGACCAATCAAAATGGCCTACCGAGTTTCATAAGGATCGGCCGACTATATACTATAGCTGACATATAACTGATTGATCGGAAATGCTTAACTTTGGTGTTTGTAAAGTTAGGAAGTTGGGATTTTCTATGGGTTTTATATTTTGCCAATCAAACTGTCCCACCAAATGTCATAAGGATCGGCCGTCTATATCCTATACCCGCCATATAACTGATTGATCGGGAATGCCATATCTCTGGTGTTTGTAAAGTTAGGAAGTTGGGATTTTGTATGGGTTTTATATTTGGCCCATCAATCCGACCTATACCATAAGGATCGGCCGACTATGTACTATAGCCGCCAGATAACTGATTGATCCGAAATGCCATAACTTTGGTGTTTGTTAAGTTAGGAAGTTGGGATTTTCTATGGGTTTTATATTTTGCCAATCAAACTGTCCCACCAAATGTCATAAGGATCGGCCGACTATATCCTATACCCGCCATATAACTGATTGATCGGGAATGCCATATCTCTGGTGCTTGTAAAGTTAGGAAGTTGGGATTTTGTATGGGTTTCATATTTGGCCAATCAATCCGACCTACCAAATGTCAGGATCGGCCGACTATATCCTATAGCCGCCATATAAATTATTGATCGGAAATGCCACAACTTTGGTGTTTGTAAAGTTAGGAAGATGGGATTTTCTATAGGTTTTATTTTTGGCCAATCAATCCGACCTACCAAATAGCTTCAGGATCGCCGACTATATTCTATAGCCGCCATATAACTGATTAACCCGAAATGCCATAACTTTGGTGTTTGTTAAGTTAGGAAGTTGGGATATTCTATGGGTTTTATTTTTGACCAATCAATTTTGCCTATTGAATTTCATAAGGATCGGCCGACTATGTACTATACCCGCCAGATAACTGATTGATCCGAAATGCCATAACTTTGTTGTTTGTTAAGTTAGGAAGTTGGGATTTTCTATGGGTTTCATATTTGGCCAATCAATCCTACCTACCAAATGTCAGGATCGGCCGACTATATCCTATTGCCGCCATATAAATTATTGATCGGAAATGCCACAACTTTGGTGTTTGTAAAGTTAGGAAGATGGGATTTTCTATAGGTTTTATTTTTGGCCAATCAATCCGACCTACCAAATAGCTTCAGGATCGCCGACTATATTCTATAGCCGCCATATAACTGATTAATCCGAAATGCCATAACTTTGGTTTTGTTAAGTTAGGAAGTTGGGATATTCTATGAGTTTTATTTTTGACCAATCAATTTTGCCTATTGAATTTCATAAGGATCGGCCGACTATAGCCGCCAGATAACTGATTGATCCGAAATGCCATAACTTTGGTGTTTGTTAAGTTAGGAAGTTGGGATTTTCTATGGGTTTTATATTTGGCCAATCTATCCGACCTACCAAATGTCAGGATCGGCCGACTATAATTTATAGCCGCCATATAACTGATTGATCGGAAATGCCATAACTTTGGTGTTTGTAAAGTTAGGAAGTTGGAATTTTCTGTGTGTTTTATATTTTGCCAATCAATAGGACCTACCAAATGGAAGTTGGAAGTTGGGATTTTCTATGGGTATTATTTTTGGCCAATTAATCCGACCTATCAAATTGCAACAGGATCGGCCGACTATATCCTATAGCCGCCAGATAACTGATTGATCCGAAATGCCATAACTTTGGTGTTTGTTAAGTTATGAAGTTGGCATTTTCTATGGGTTTTATATTTGGCCAATCAATCCGACCTACCAAATGTCAGGATCGGCCGACTATTTCCTATAGCTGCCATATAACTGATTGATCGGAAATGCCATAACTTTGGTGTTTGTAAATTTAGAAAGTTGGGATTTTCTATGCGTTTTATTTTGGACCAATCAATATGGCCTACCGAGTTTCATAAGGATCGGCCGACTATATCCTATACCCGCCATATAACTGATTGATCGGAAATGCCATATCTCTGGTGTTTGTAAAGTTAGGAAGTTGGGATTTTCTATGGGTTTTATATTTGGCCAATCAATCCGACCTACCAAATGTCAGGATCGGCCGACTGTATCCTATAGCCGCCATATAACTGATTGATCGGAAATGCCATAACTTTGGTGAATGTAAAGTTAGGAAGTTGGGATTTTCTATGGGTTTTATGTTTGGCCAATCAATCCGACCTACCAAATGTCATAAGGATCGGCCGACTATACCTATAGCCTCCATATAAATTATTGATCGGAAATGCCACAACTTTGGTGTTTGTAAAGTTAGGAAGATGCGAATTTTTATAGGTTTTACTTTTGGCCAATCAATCCGACCTACCAAATAGCTTCAGGATCGCCGACTATATTCTATAGCCGCCATATAACTGATTAATCCGAAATGCCATAACTTTGGTGTTTGTTAAGTTAGGAAGTTGGGATATTCTATGGGTTTTATTTTTGACCAATCAATATTGCCTATTGAATTTCATAAGGATCGGCCGACTATGTACTATAGCTGCCATATAACTGATTGATCGGAAATGCTGAACTTTGGTGTTTGTAAAGTTAGAAAGTTGGCATTTTCTATAAATTTTATTTTTGGCCGATCAATCCGACCTACCATAGGAACAATATGGTGAAATCGGTTAGAGTTCAATGATTTTTAGGATATTTCAAGCAGTATATAAGCTATTGAAATGAATCTTTCCCAATCATAGTTTTTTATTCATACCTTGATCTGAGTTAAGGCGTGTGTCGAACGGACGTCTATATCCTATAGCTACCATAGGGTGAAATCGGTCCAAATTTGATGATTTTTAGATTATTTCGTTATTGCAGCTATTGACATACATTTTTCCAAGTCTTATTTATTTACGCATATCTTGATCAGGGTAAAAGCGCTTGCCGATCGCACGTCTATATCTTATAGTTTTCGTAGGAAGAATTGTTAAATAAAACCATAAACCAACAAATGTCTTGTTCCAAATATATTTATATAGTGGAAATATTTATTAATTTAATACCCATGAACTGTAGATACTTTTTCTAAATTGATATAATTTTGGTCAAAAGTATGCAACGCAGTGAAGGAGACATCTCCGACCCTATAAAGTATACATTTTCTTGATCAGGATCACCTCCTGAGTTGATATAAGCATGTCCGTCTGTTGTCTGCCTGTTTTTACGCAAACTAGTCTCTCAGTTGTCTTTCCTTTGCACGCAGTATATAAGTCTGAACGGCCGGGATCGGTCGACTATATAATAAAGCTGACATATAACTGAACGATCGGAAACGACATAACTTTGGTGTTTGTAAAGTTAGGAAGTTGGGATTTTCTATGGATTTTTTTAGACAATCAATCCAACCTACCAAAATTCATAAGGATCGGCCGACTATATACTATAGCTGCCATATAACTGATTGATCGGAAATGCCATAACTTTGGTGTTAGTAAAGTTAGGAAGTTGGAATTTTCTGTGTGTTTTATATTTTGCCAATCAATAGGACCTACCAAATGGAAGTTGGAAGTTGGGATTTTCTATGGGTATTATTTTTGGCCAATTAATCCGACCTATCAAATTGCATCAGGATCGGCCGACTATATCCTATAGCCGCCAGATAACTGATTGATCCGAAATGCCATAACTTTGGTGTTTGTTAAGTTATGAAGTTGGGATTTTCTATGGGTTTTATATTTGGCCAATCAATCCGACCTACCAAATGTCAGGATCGGCCGACTATTTCCTATAGCTGCCATATAACTGATTGATCGGAAATGCCATAACTTTGGTGTTTGTAAATTTAGAAAGTTGGGATTTTCTATGCGTTTTATTTTGGACCAATCAATATGGCCTACCGAGTTTCATAAGGATCGGCCGACTATATACTATAGCTGACATATAACTGATTGATCGGAAATGCTTAACTTTGGTGTTTGTAAAGTTAGGAAGTTGGGATTTTCTATGGGTTTTATATTTTGCCAATCAAACTGTCCCACCAAATGTCATAAGGATCGGCCGACTATATCCTATACCCGCCATATAACTGATTGATCGGGAATGCCATATCTCTGGTGTTTGTAAAGTTAGGAAGTTGGGATTTTGTATGGGTTTCATATTTGGCCAATCAATCCGACCTACCAAATGTCAGGATCGGCCGACTATATCCTATAGCCGCCATATAAATTATTGATCGGAAATGCCACAACTTTGGTGTTTGTAAAGTTAGGAAGATGGGATTTTCTATAGGTTTTATTTTTGGCCAATCAATCCGACCTACCAAATAGCTTCAGGATCGCCGACTATATTCTATAGCCGCCATATAACTGATTAATCCGAAATGCCATAACTTTGGTGTTTGTTAAGTTAGGAAGTTGGGATATTCTATGGGTTTTATTTTTGACCAATCAATTTTGCCTATTGAATTTCATAAGGATCGGCCGACTATGTACTATACCCGCCAGATAACTGATTGATCCGAAATGCCATAACTTTGGTGTTTGTTAAGTTAGGAAGTTGGGATTTTCTATGGGTTTCATATTTGGCCAATCAATCCTACCTACCAAATGTCAGGATCGGCCGACTATATCCTATTGCCGCCATATAAATTATTGATCGGAAATGCCACAACTTTGGTGTTTGTAAAGTTAGGAAGTTGGGATTTTGTATGGGTTTTATATTTGGCCCATCAATCCGACCTATACCATAAGGATCGGCCGACTATGTACTATAGCCGCCAGATAACTGATTGATCCGAAATGCCATAACTTTGGTGTTTGTTAAGTTAGGAAGTTGGGATTTTCTATGGGTTTTATATTTTGCCAATCAAACTGTCCCACCAAATGTCATAAGGATCGGCCGACTATATCCTATACCCGCCATATAACTGATTGATCGGGAATGCCATATCTCTGGTGCTTGTAAAGTTAGGAAGTTGGGATTTTGTATGGGTTTCATATTTGGCCAATCAATCCGACCTACCAAATGTCAGGATCGGCCGACTATATCCTATAGCCGCCATATAAATTATTGATCGGAAATGCCACAACTTTGGTGTTTGTAAAGTTAGGAAGATGGGATTTTCTATGGGTTTTATTTTTGGCCAATCAATCCGACCTACCAAATAGCTTTCAGGATCGCCGACTATATTCTATAGCCGCCATATAACTGATTAATCCGAAATGCCATAACTTTGGTGTTTGTTAAGTTAGGAAGTTGGGATATTCTATGGGTTTTATTTTTGACCAATCAATTTTGCCTATTGAATTTCATAAGGATCGGCCGACTATGTACTATACCCGCCAGATAACTGATTGATCCGAAATGCCATAACTTTGGTGTTTGTTAAGTTAGGAAGTTGGGATTTTCTATGGGTTTCATATTTGGCCAATCAATCCTACCTACCAAATGTCAGGATCGGCCGACTATATCCTATTGCCGCCATATAAATTATTGATCGGAAATGCCACAACTTTGGTGTTTGTAAAGTTAGGAAGATGGGATTTTCTATAGGTTTTATTTTTGGCCAATCAATCCGACCTACCAAATAGCTTCAGGATCGCCGACTATATTCTATAGCCGCCATATAACTGATTAATCCGAAATGCCATAACTTTGGTTTTGTTAAGTTAGGAAGTTGGGATATTCTATGAGTTTTATTTTTGACCAATCAATTTTGCCTATTGAATTTCATAAGGATCGGCCGACTATGTACTATAGCCGCCAGATAACTGATTGATCCGAAATGCCATAACTTTGGTGTTTGTTAAGTTAGGAAGTTGGGATTTTCTATGGGTTTTATATTTGGCCAATCAATCCGACCTACCAAATGTCAGGATCGGCCGACTATAATTTATAGCCGCCATATAACTGATTGATCGGAAATGCCATAACTTTGGTGTTTGTAAATTTAGAAAGTTGGGATTTTCTATGCGTTTTATTTTGGACCAATCAATATGGCCTACCGAGTTTCATAAGGATCGGCCGACTATATACTATAGCTGACATATAACTGATTGATCGGAAATGCTTAACTTTGGTGTTTGTAAAGTTAGGAAGTTGGGATTTTCTATGGGTTTTATATTTTGCCAATCAAACTGTCCCACCAAATGTCATAAGGATCGGCCGACTATATCCTATACCCGCCATATAACTGATTGATCGGGAATGCCATATCTCTGGTGTTTGTAAAGTTAGGAAGTTGGGATTTTGTATGGGTTTTATATTTGGCCCATCAATCCGACCTATACCATAAGGATCGGCCGACTATGTACTATAGCCGCCAGATAACTGATTGATCCGAAATGCCATAACTTTGGTGTTTGTTAAGTTAGGAAGTTGGGATTTTCTATGGGTTTTATATTTGGCCAATCAATCCGACCTACCAGATGTCAGGATCGGCGGACTATAATTTATAGCCGATCGGAAATGCCATAACTTTGGTGTTTGTAAAGTTAGGAAGTTGGAATTTTCTGTGTGTTTTATATTTTGCCAATCAATAGGACCTACCAAATGGAAGTTGGAAGTTGGGATTTTCTATGGGTATTATTTTTGGCCAATTAATCCGACCTATCAAATTGCATCAGGATCGGCCGACTATATCCTATAGCCGCCAGATAACTGATTGATCCGAAATGCCAAAACTTTGGTGTTTGTTAAGTTATGAAGTTGGGATTTTCTATGGGTTTTATATTTGGCCAATCAATCCGACCTACCAAATGTCAGGATCGGCCGACTATTTCCTATAGCTGCCATATAACTGATTGATCGGAAATGCCATAACTTTGGTGTTTGTAAATTTAGAAAGTTGGGACTTTCTATGCGTTTTATTTTGGACCAATCAATATGGCCTACCGAGTTTCATAAGGATCGGCCGACTATATACTATAGCTGACATATAACTGATTGATCGGAAATGCTTAACTTTGGTGTTTGTAAAGTTAGGAAGTTGGGATTTTCTATGGGTTTTATATTTTGCCAATCAAACTGTCCCACCAAATGTCATAAGGATCGGCCGACTATATCCTATACCCGCCAAATAACTGATTGATCGGGAATGCCATATCTCTGGTGTTTGTAAAGTTAGGAAGTTGGGATTTTGTATGGGTTTTATATTTGGCCCATCAACCTACCAAATGTCAGGATCGGCCGAATATATCCTATAGCCGCCATATAAATTATTGATCGGAAATGCCACAACTTTGGTGTTTGTAAAGTTAGGAAGATGGGATTTTCTATAGGTTTTATTTTTGGCCAATCAATCCGACCTACCAAATAGCTTCAGGATCGCCGACTATATTCTATAGCCGCCATATAACTGATAAATCCGAAATGCCATAACTTTGGTGTTTGTTAAGTTAGGAAGTTGGGATATTCTATGGGTTTTATTTTTGACCAATCAATATTGCCTATTGAATTTCATAAGGATCGGCCGACTATGTACTATAGCCGCCAGATAACTGATTGATCCGAAATGCCATAACTTTGGTGTTTGTTAAGTTAGGAAGTTGGGATTTTCTATGGGTTTTATATTTGGCCAATCAATCCGACCTACCAAATGTCAGGATCGGCCGACTATAATTTATAGCCGCCATATAACTGATTGATCGGAAATGCCATAACTTTGGTGTTTGTAAAGTTAGGAAGTTGGAATTTTCTGTGTGTTTTATATTTTGCCAATCAATAGGACCTACCAAATGGAAGTTGGAAGTTGGGATTTTCTATGGGTATTATTTTTGGCCAATTAATCCGACCTATCAAATTGCATCAGGATCGGCCGACTATATCCTATAGCCGCCAGATAACTGATTGATCCGAAATGCCATAACTTTGGTGTTTGTTAAGTTATGAAGTTGGGATTTTCTATGGGTTTTATATTTGGCCAATCAATCCGACCTACCAAATGTCAGGATCGGGCGACTATTTCCTATAGCTGCCATATAACTGATTGATCGGAAATGCCATAACTTTGGCGTTTGTAAAGTTAGAAGTTGGGATTTTCTAAGCGTTTTATTTTGGACCAATCAATATGGCCTACCGAGTTTCATAAGGATCGGCCGACTATATACTATAGCTGACATATAACTGATTGATCGGAAATGCTTAACTTTGGTGTTTGTAAAGTTAGGAAGTTGGGATTTTCTATAATTTTTATTTTTGGCCGATCAATCCGACCTACCAAATTGTTGGAATCGGCCGACTAAATAATAAAGCTGCCATATAACTGATTGATCGGAAATGCATAACTTTGGTGTTTGTAAAGTTAGGAAGTTGGGATTTTCTGTGGGTTTTATATTTTGGCAATCAATTGGACCTACCAAATGGAAGTTGGAAGTTGGGATTTTCTATGGGTATTATTTTTGGCCAATTAATCCAACCTATCAAATTGCATTAGGTTGGGCCGACTATATCCTATAGCCGCCAGATAACTGATTGATCCGAAATGCCATAATTTTGGTGTTTGTTAAGTTAGGAAGTTGGTATTTTCTATGGGTTTTATATTTTGCCAATCAAACTGTCCCACCAAATGTCATAAGGATCGGCCGACTATATCCTATACCCGCCATATAACTGATTGATCGGGAATGCCATATCTCTGGTGTTTGTAAAGTTAGGAAGTTGGGATTTTCTATGGGTATTATTTTTGGCCAATTAATCCAACCTATCAAATTGCATTAGGTTGGGCCGACTATATCCTATAGCCGCCAGATAACTGATTGATCCGAAATGCCATAATTTTGGTGTTTGTTAAGTTAGGAAGTTGGGATTTTCTATAGGTTTCATTTTTGACCAATCAATGTGGCCTACCAAATTTCATAAGGATCGGCCGACTATATACTATAGCTGCCATATAACTGATTGATCGGAAAGGCCATAACTTTGGTGTTTGTAAAGTTGGAAGTTGATCGCCCGATCAGGATCTGCTGTCTGCCTGTTTTTACGCAAACTAGTCTCTCAGTTGTCTTTCCTTTGCACACAGTATATTAGTCTGAACGGCCCGGATCGGCCGACTATATAATAAAGCTGCCATATTACTGAACGATCGGAAACGACATAACTTTGGTGTTTGTAAAGTTAGGAAGTTGGGATTTTCTATGGATTTTTTTAGACAATCAATCCGACCTACCAAAATTCATAAGGATCGGCCGACTATATACTATAGCTGCCATATAACTGATTGATCGGAAATGCCATAACTTTGGTGTTTGTAAAGTTAGGAAGTTGGAATTTTCTGTGGTTGATCGGAAATGCTTAACTTTGGTGTTTGTAAAGTTAGGAAGTTGGGATTTTCTATGGGCTTTATATTTTGCCTATCAAACCGTCCTACCAAATGTCATAAGGATCGGCCGACTATATCCTATACCCGCCATATAACTGATTGATCGGGAATGCCATATCTCTGGTGTTTGTAAAGTTAGGAAGTTGGGATTTAGTATGGGTTTTATATTTGGCCAATCAATCCGACCTACCAAATGTCAGGATCGGCCGACTATATCCTATAGCCGCCATATAAATTATTGATCGGAAATGCCACAACTTGGGTGTTTGTAAAGATGGGATTTTCTATAGGTTTTATTTTTGGCCAATCAATCCGACCTACCAAATAGCTTCAGGATCGCCGACTATATTCTATAGCCGCCATATAACTGATTAATCCGAAATGCCATAACTTTGGTGTTTGTTAAGTTAGAAAGTTGGGATATTCTATTGGTTTTATTTGACCAATCAATATTTCCTATTGAATTTCATAAGGATCGGCCGACTATGTACTATAGCCGCCAGATAACTGATTGATCCGAAATGCTTAACTTTGGGGCTTGTAAAGTTAGGAAGTTGACATTTTCTATAATTTTTATTTTTGGCCGATCAATCCGACCTACCAAATAGCTTCAGGATCGCCGACTATATTCTATAGCCGCCATATAACTAATTAATCCGAAATGCCACAACTTGGGTGTTTGTAAAGTTAGGAAGTTGGGATTTTCTGTGGGTTTTATATTTTGCCAATCAATCCAACCTACCAGAATTCATAAGGATCAGCCGACTATAGCCTATAGCCGCCATACAAATGATTGATCGGAAATGCCATAACTTTGGTGTTTGTTAAGTTAGGAAATTGGGATTTTCTATGGGTTTTATATTTGGCCAATTAATCCGACCTACCAAATGTCAGGATATATAGCCGCTATATAACTGATTGATCGGAAATGCCATATTTTTGGTGTTTGTAAAGTTAGGAAGTTGGGATATATATATATATATATATATATATATATATTTTATACCCGCCATATAACTGATTGATCGGGATTTTCTGTGGGTTTTATATTTTGGCAATCAATTGGACCTACCAAATGGAAGTTGGAAGTTGGGATTTTCTATGGGTTTTATTTTTGACCAATCAATGTGGCCTACCAAATTTCATAAGGATCGGCCGACTATATACTATAGCTGCCATATAACTGATTGATCGGAAAGGCCATAACTTTGGTGTTTGTAAAGTTAGGAAGTTGGAATTTTCTGTGCGTTTTATATTTTGCCAATCTATTGGACCTACCAAATGGAAGTTGGAAGTTGGGATTTTCTATGGGTATTATTTTTGGACAATTAATCCGACCTATCACATTGCATCAGGAACGGCCGACTATATCCTATTGCCGCCAGATAACTGATTGATCAAAAATGCCATAACTTTGGTGTTTGTTAAGTTAGGAAGTTGGGATTTTCTATGGGTTTTATATTTGGCCAATCACTCCGACCTACCAAATGTCAGGATCGGCCGAATTATCCTATAGCCGCTATATAGCTGATTGATCGGAAATGCCATATTTTTTGTGTTTGTAAAGTTAGGAAGTTGGGATATATATATATATATATATATATACCCGCCATATAACTGATTGATCGGAAATGCCATATCTCTGGTGTTTGTAAAGTTAGGAAGTTGGGATATATATATATATATATATATATTTTATACCCGCCATATAACTGATTGATCGGAAATGCCATATCTCTGGTGTTTGTAAAGTTAGGAAGTTGGGATTTTCTATGGGTTTTATATTTCGCCAATCAATCCGACCTATGTCAGAATGTCAGGATCGGCCGACTCTATCCTATAGCCGCCATATAACTGATGATCGGAAATGCCATAACTTTGGTGTTTGTAAAGTTAAGAAGTTGGGATTTTCTGTGGGTCTTATATTTTGGCAATCAATTGGACCTACCAAATGGAAGTTGGAAGTTGGGATTTCCTATGGGTATTATTTTTGGCCAATTAATCCGACCTATCAAATTGCATCAGGATCGGCCGACTATATCCTATAGCCGCCAGATAACTGATTGATCCGAAATGCCATAACTTTGGTGTTTGTAAAGTTAGGAAGTTGGGATTTTCTATGGGTTTTATATTTGGCCAATCAATCCGGCCTACCAAATGTCATAAGGATCGGCCGACTATACCTATAGCCGCCATACAAATAATTGATCGGAAATGCCATAACTTTGGTGTTTGTAAATTTAGGAAGTTGGGATTTTTTATAGGTTTTATTTTTGGCCAATCAATCCGACCTACCAAATTACTTCAGGATCTCCCGACTATATCCTATAGCCGCCATATAACTGATTAATCCGAAATGCCATAACTTTGGTTTGTTAAGTTAGGAAGTTGGGATTTTCTATGGGTTTTATTTTTGACCAATCAATATTGCCTATTGAATTTCATAAGGATCGGCGGACTATGTACTATAGCTGCCATATAACTGATTGATCGGAAATGCTTAACTTTGGTGTTTGTAAAGTTAGGAAGTTGGGATTTTCTATGAGTTTTATTTTTGGCCGATCAATCCGACCTACCAAATTGTTGGAATCGGCCGACTATATCCTATAGCCGCCATATAACTGATGATCGGAAATGCCATAACTTTGGTGTTTGTTAAGTTTGGAAGTTGGGATTTTCTGTGGGTCTTATATTTTGGCAATCAATTGGACCTACCAAATGGAAGTTGGAAGTTGGGATTTTCTATGGGTATTATTTTTGGCCAATTAATCCGACCTATCAAATTGCATCAGGATCGGCCGACTATATCCTATAGCCGCCAGATAACTGATTGATCTGAAATAACTTTGGTGTTTGTAAAGTTAGGAAGTTGGGATTTGCTATGGGTTTTATATTTGGCCAATCAATCCGGCCTACCAAATGTCATAAGGATCGGCCGACTATACCTATAGCCGCCATACAAATAATTGATCGGAAATGCCATAACTTTGGTGTTTGTAAATTTAGGAAGTTGGGATTTTTTATAGGTTTTATTTTTGGCCAATCAATCCGACCTACCAACTTACTTCAGGATCGCCCGACTATATCCTATAGCCGCCATATAACTGATTAATCCGAAATGCCATAACTATGGTGTTTGTTAAGTTAGGAAGCTGGGATTTTCTATGGGTTTTATTTTTGACCAATCAATATTGCCTATTGAATTTCATAAGGATCGGCCGACTATGTACTATAGCTGCCATATAACTGATTGATCGGAAATGCTTAACTTTGGTGTTTGTAAAGTTAGGAAGTTGGGATTTTCTATGGGCTTTATATTTTGCCAATCAAACCGTCCTACCAAATGTCTTAAGGATCGGCCGACTATATTTTATACCCGCCATACAACTGATTGATCGGAAATGCCATATCTCTGGTGTTTGTAAAGTTAGGAAGTTGGGATTTTCTATGGGTTTTATATTTCGCCAATCAATCCGAACTACCAAATATCAGGATCGGCCGACTATATCCTATAGCCGCCATATAACCGATTGATCGGAAATGCCATAACTTTGGTGTTTGTAAAGTTAGGAAGTTGGAATTTTCTGTGGGTTTTATATTTTGCCAATCCATTGGACCTACCAAATGGAAGTTGGAAGTTGGGATTTTCTGTGGGTATTATTTTTGGCCAATTAATCCAACCTATCAAATTGCATCAGGATCGGCCGACTATATCCTATAGCCGTCAGATAACTGATTGATCGGAAATGCCATAACTTTGGTGTTTATACCCGTTACTCGTAGAGTAAAAGGGTATATTGTATTCGTGCAAAAGTATGTAACAGCTAGAAGGAAGCGTTTCCGACCCTATAAAGTATATATATTCTTGATCAGGGTCACTAGCCGAGTCGATATAGCCATGTCCGTCTGTCCGTCTGTCTGTCCGTCTGTCTGTCCGTATGAACGCTGAGATCTCGGAAACTATAAAAGCTAGAAGATTGACATTTTGCATGCAGATTGTAGGAGTTCCTACGGAGCGCAAGTTTGTTTCAAAAATGTGCCACGCCCCCTTTAACGCCCACAATCGCTTATATACGATTTTAAAAATTTAAATATTTCGGAAAAGTAAAAATGCAGTTTTATTGTGTTTATCAATACCTATCGAAATGTTCAAGAAATTTTTCAAATCGGACCATTCGTTAAAATGTTATGCGTGATCAAAGTTTCTATCTCCATCTCCCTCGCACTCCCTTTACCTGAGTAACGGGTATCTGATAGTCGGGGCACCCGACTATAGCGTTCTCTCTTGTTTTATATTTAGGAAGTTGGGATTTTCTATACGTTTTATTTTTGGCCAATTAATCCGACCTATCAAATTGTTGGAATCGGCCGACTATATAATAAAGCTGCCTATTGAATTTCATAAGGATCGGCCGACTATGTACTATAGCTGCCATATAACTGATTGATCGGAAATGCTTAACTTTGAAGTTTGTAAAGTTAGGAAGTTGACATTTTCTATAAGTTTTATTTTTGGCCGATCAATCCGACCTACCAAATTGTTGGAATCGGCCGACTATATAATAAAGCTGCCATATAACTGAGCGATCGGAAACGAAATAACTTTGGTGTTTGTTAAGTTAGGAAGTTGGGATTTTCTATGGGTTTTATTTTTGACCAATCAATATTGCCTATTGAATTTCATAAGGATCGGCCGACTATGTACTATAGCTGCCATATAACTGATTGATCGGAAATGCCATATCTGTGGTGTTTGTAAAGTTAGGAAGTTGGGATTTTCTGTGGGTTTTATATTTCGCCAATCAATCCGACCTACCAAATGTCTGATGATCGGAAATGCCATAACTTTGGTGTTTGTTAAGTTAGGAAGTTGGGATTTTCTGTGGGTCTTATATTTTGGCAATCAATTGGACCTACCAAATGGAAGTTGGAAGTTGGGATTTTCTATGGGTATTATTTTTGGCCAATTAATCCGACCTATCAAATTGCATCAGGATCGGCCGACTATATCCTATAGCCGCCAGATAACTGATTGATCGGAAATGCCATATCTGTGGTGTTTGTAAAGTTAGGAAGTTGGGATTTTCTGTGGGTTTTATATTTCGCCAATCAATCCGACCTACCAAATGTCAGGATCGGACGACTATATCCTATAGCCGCCATATAACTGATGATCGGAAATGCCATAATTTTGGTGTTTGTAAAGTAAGGAAGTTGGGATTTTCTATGGGTATTATTTTTGGCCAATTAATCCAACCTATCAAATTGCATCAGGATCGGCCGACTATATCCTATAGCCGCCAGATAACTGATTGATCCGATATGCCATAAGTTTGGTGTTTGTTAAGTTAGAAAGTTGGGATTTTCTAAGGGTTTTATTTTTGACCAATCAATGTGGCCTACCAAATTTCATAAGGATCGGCCGACTATATACTATAGCTGCCATATAACTGATTGATCGGAAATGCCATAACTTTGGTGTTTGTACTATATACTATATACTATATACTATATACTATAGCTGCCATATAACTGATTGATCGGAAATGCCATAACTTTGGTGTTTATACCCGTTACTCGTAGAGTAAAAGGGTATATTGTATTCGTGCAAAAGTATGTAACAGCTAGAAGGAAGCGTTTCCGACCCTATAAAGTATATATATTCTTGATCAGGGTCACTAGCCGAGTCGATATAGCCATGTCCGTCTGTCCGTCTGTCTGTCCGTATGAACGCTGAGATCTCGGAAACTATAAAAGCTAGAAGATTGGCATTTTGCATGCAGATTCTAGGAGTTCCTACGCAGCGCAAGTTTGTTTCAAAAATGTGCCACGCCCCATTTAACGCCCACAATCGCTTATATACGATTTTAAAAATTTTAATATTTCGGAAAAGTAAAAATGCAGTTTTATTGTGTTTATCAATACCTATCGAAATGTTCAAGAAATTTTTCAAATCGGACCATTCGTTAAAATGTTATGCGTGATCAAAGTTTCTATCTCCATCTCCCTCGCACTCCCTTTACCTGAGTAACGGGTATCTGATAGTCGGGGCACCCGACTATAGCGTTCTCTCTTGTTTTATATTTAGGAAGTTGGGATTTTCTATACGTTTTATTTTTGGCCAATTAATCCGACCTATCAAATTGTTGGAATCGGCCGACTATATAATAAAGCTGCCATATAACTGAGCGATCGGAAACGAAATAACTTTGGTGTTTGTAAAGTTAGGAAGTTGGGATTTTCTATGGATTTTTTAGACAATCAATCCGACCTACCAAAATTCATAAGGATCGCCCGACTATATACTATAGCTGCCATATAACTGATTGATCGGAAATGCCATAACTTTGGTGTTTGTTAAGTTAGGAAGTTGGGATTTTCTATGGGATTTATTTTTGACCAATCAATATTGCCTATTGAATTTCATAAGGATCGGCCGACTACGTACTATAGCTGCCATATAACTGATTGATCGGAAATGCTTAACTTTGAAGTTTGTAAAGTTAGGAAGTTGACATTTTCTATAAGTTTTATTTTTGGCCGATCAATCCGACCTACCAAATTGTTGAAATCGGCCGACTATATAATAAAGCTGCCATATAACTGAGCGATCGGAAACGAAATAACTTTGTTGTTTGTAAAGTTAGGAAGTTGGGATTTTCTATGGATTTTTTTAGACAATCAATCCGACCATCAAAATTCATAAGGATCGCCCGACTATATACTTTAGCTGCCATATAACTGATTGATCGGAAATGCCATAACTTTGGTGTTTGTTAAGTTAGGAAGTTGGGATTTTCTATGGGTTTTATTTTTGACCAATCAATATTGCCTATTGAATTTCATAAGGATCGGCCGACTATGTACTATAGCTGCCATATAACTGATTGATCGGAAATGCCATATCTGTGGTGTTGTAAAGTTAGGAAGTTGGGATTTTCTGTGGGTTTTATATTTCGCCAATCAATCCGACCTACCAAATGTCAGGATCGGCCGACTATATCCTATAGCCGCCATATAACTGATGATCGGAAATGCCATAACTTTGGTGTTTGTTAAGTTAGGAAGTTGGGATTTTCTGTGGGTCTTATATTTTGGCAATCAATTGGACCTACCAAATGGAAGTTGGAAGTTGGGATTTTCTATGGGTATTATTTTTGGCCAATTAATCCGACCTATCAAATTGCATCAGGATCGGCCGACTATATCCTATAGCCGCCAGATAACTGATTGATCCGAAATGCCATAACTTTGGTGTTTGTAAAGTTAGGAAGTTGGGATTTTCTATGGGTTTTATATTTCGCCAATCAATCCGACCTACCAAATGTCAGGATCGGACGACTATATCCTATAGCCGCCATATAACTGATGATCGGAAATGCCATAATTTTGGTGTTTGTAAAGTAAGGAAGTTGGGATTTTCTATGGGTATTATTTTTGGCCAATTAATCCAACCTATCAAATTGCATCAGGATCGGCCGACTATATCCTATAGCCGCCAGATAACTGATTGATCCGATATGCCATAAGTTTGGTGTTTGTTAAGTTAGAAAGTTGGGATTTTCTAAGGGTTTTATTTTTGACCAATCAATGTGGCCTACCAAATTTCATAAGGATCGGCCGACTATATACTATAGCTGCCATATAACTGATTGATCGGAAATGCCATAACTTTGGTGTTTGTACTATATACTATATACTATATACTATAGCTGCCATATAACTGATTGATCGGAAATGCCATAACTTTGGTGTTTATACCCGTTACTCGTAGAGTAAAAGGGTATATTGTATTCGTGCAAAAGTATGTAACAGCTAGAAGGAAGCGTTTCCGACCCTATAAAGTATATATATTCTTGATCAGGGTCACTAGCCGAGTCGATATAGCCATGTCCGTCTGTCCGTCTGTCTGTCCGTATGAACGCTGAGATCTCGGAAACTATAAAAGCTAGAAGATTGGCATTTTGCATGCAGATTCTAGGAGTTCCTACGCAGCGCAAGTTTGTTTCAAAAATGTGCCACGCCCCATTTAACGCCCACAATCGCTTATATACGATTTTAAAAATTTAAATATTTCGGAAAAGTAAAAATGCAGTTTTATTGTGTTTATCAATACCTATCGAAATGTTCAAGAAATTTTTCAAATCGGACCATTCGTTAAAATGTTATGCGTGATCAAAGTTTCTATCTCCATCTCCCTCGCACTCCCTTTACCTGAGTAACGGGTATCTGATAGTCGGGGCACCCGACTATAGCGTTCTCTCTTGTTTTATATTTAGGAAGTTGGGATTTTCTATACGTTTTATTTTTGGCCAATTAATCCGACCTATCAAATTGTTGGAATTGGCCGACTATATAATAAAGCTGCCATATAACTGAGCGATCGGAAACGAAATAACTTTGGTGTTTGTAAAGTTAGAAAGTTGGGATTTTCTATGGATTTTTTAGACAATCAATCCGACCTACCAAAATTCATAAGGATCGCCCGACTATATACTATAGCTGCCATATAACTGATTGATCGGAAATGCCATAACTTTGGTGTTTGTTAAGTTAGGAAGTTGGGATTTTCTATGGGATTTATTTTTGACCAATCAATATTGCCTATTGAATTTCATAAGGATCGGCCGACTACGTACCATAGCTGCCATATAACTGATTGATCGGAAATGCTTAACTTTGAAGTTTGTAAAGTTAGGAAGTTGACATTTTCTATAAGTTTTATTTTTGGCCGATCAATCCGACCTACCAAATTGTTGAAATCGGCCGACTATATAATAAAGCTGCCATATAACTGAGCGATCGGAAACGAAATAACTTTGGTGTTTGTAAAGTTAGGAAGTTGGGATTTTCTATGGATTTTTTAGACAATCAATCCGACCTACCAAAATTCATAAGGATCGCCCGACTATATACTATAGCTGCCATATAACTGATTGATCGGAAATGCCATAACTTTGGTGTTTGTTAAGTTAGGAAGTTGGGATTTTCTATGGGTTTTATTTTTGACCAATCAATATTGCCTATTGAATTTCATAAGGATCGGCCGACTATGTACTATAGCTGCCATATAACTGATTGATCGGAAATGCCATATCTGTGGTGTTGTAAAGTTAGGAAGTTGGGATTTTCTGTGGGTTTTATATTTCGCCAATCAATCCGACCTACCAAATGTCAGGATCGGCCGACTATATCCTATAGCCGCCATATAACTGATGATCGGAAATGCCATAACTTTGGTGTTTGTTAAGTTAGGGAAGTTGGGATTTTCTGTGGGTCTTATATTTTGGCAATCAATTGGACCTACCAAATGGAAGTTGGAAGTTGGGATTTTCTATGGGTATTATTTTTGGCCAATTAATCCGACCTATCAAATTGCATCAGGATCGGCCGACTATATCCTATAGCCGCCAGATAACTGATTGATCCGAAATGCCATAACTTTGGTGTTTGTAAAGTTAGGAAGTTGGGATTTTCTATGGGTTTTATATTTCGCCAATCAATCCGACCTACCAAATGTCAGGATCGGACGACTATATCCTATAGCCGCCATATAACTGATGATCGGAAATGCCATAATTTTGGTGTTTGTAAAGTAAGGAAGTTGGGATTTTCTATGGGTATTATTTTTGGCCAATTAATCCAACCTATCAAATTGCATCAGGATCGGCCGACTATATCCTATAGCCGCCAGATAACTGATTGATCCGATATGCCATAAGTTTGGTGTTTGTTAAGTTAGAAAGTTGGGATTTTCTAAGGGTTTTATTTTTGACCAATCAATGTGGCCTACCAAATTTCATAAGGATCGGCCGACTATATACTATAGCTGCCATATAACTGATTGATCGGAAATGCCATAACTTTGGTGTTTGTACTATATACTATATACTATATACTATAGCTGCCATATAACTGATTGATCGGAAATGCCATAACTTTGGTGTTTATACCCGTTACTCGTAGAGTAAAAGGGTATATTGTATTCGTGCAAAAGTATGTAACAGCTAGAAGGAAGCGTTTCCGACCCTATAAAGTATATATATTCTTGATCAGGGTCACTAGCCGAGTCGATATAGCCATGTCCGTCTGTCCGTCTGTCTGTCCGTATGAACGCTGAGATCTCGGAAACTATAAAAGCTAGAAGATTGGCATTTTGCATGCAGATTCTAGGAGTTCCTACGCAGCGCAAGTTTGTTTCAAAAATGTGCCACGCCCCATTTAACGCCCACAATCGCTTATATACGATTTTAAAAATTTAAATATTTCGGAAAAGTAAAAATGCAGTTTTATTGTGTTTATCAATACCTATCGAAATGTTCAAGAAATTTTTCAAATCGGACCATTCGTTAAAATGTTATGCGTGATCAAAGTTGGGATTTTCTATGGATTTTTTAGACAATCAATCCGACCTACCAAAATTCATAAGGATCGCCCGACTATATACTATAGCTGCCATATAACTGATTGATCGGAAATGCCATAACTTTGGTGTTTGTTAAGTTAGGAAGTTGGGATTTTCTATGGGATTTATTTTTGACCAATCAATATTGCCTATTGAATTTCATAAGGATCGGCCGACTACGTACTATAGCTGCCATATAACTGATTGATCGGAAATGCTTAACTTTGAAGTTTGTAAAGTTAGGAAGTTGACATTTTCTATAAGTTTTATTTTTGGCCGATCAATCCGACCTACCAAATTGTTGAAATCGGCCGACTATATAATAAAGCTGCCATATAACTGAGCGATCGGAAACGAAATAACTTTGTTGTTTGTAAAGTTAGGAAGTTGGGATTTTCTATGGATTTTTTTAGACAATCAATCCGACCTACCAAAATTCATAAGGATCGCCCGACTATATACTTTAGCTGCCATATAACTGATTGATCGGAAATGCCATAACTTTGGTGTTTGTTAAGTTAGGAAGTTGGGATTTTCTATGGGTTTTATTTTTGACCAATCAATATTGCCTATTGAATTTCATAAGGATCGGCCGACTATGTACTATAGCTGCCATATAACTGATTGATCGGAAATGCCATATCTGTGGTGTTGTAAAGTTAGGAAGTTGGGATTTTCTGTGGGTTTTATATTTCGCCAATCAATCCGACCTACCAAATGTCAGGATCGGCCGACTATATCCTATAGCCGCCATATAACTGATGATCGGAAATGCCATAACTTTGGTGTTTGTTAAGTTAGGAAGTTGGGATTTTCTGTGGGTCTTATATTTTGGCAATCAATTGGACCTACCAAATGGAAGTTGGAAGTTGGGATTTTCTATGGGTATTATTTTTGGCCAATTAATCCGACCTATCAAATTGCATCAGGATCGGCCGACTATATCCTATAGCCGCCAGATAACTGATTGATCCGAAATGCCATAACTTTGGTGTTTGTAAAGTTAGGAAGTTGGGATTTTCTATGGGTTTTATATTTCGCCAATAAATCCGACCTACCAAATGTCAGGATCGGACGACTATATCCTATAGCCGCCATATAACTGATGATCGGAAATGCCATAATGTTGGTGTTTGTAAAGTAAGGAAGTTGGGATTTTCTATGCGTATTATTTTTGGCCAATTAATCCAACCTATCAAATTGCATCAGGATCGGCCGACTATATCCTATAGCCGCCAGATAACTGATTGATCCGATATGCCATAATTTTGGTGTTTGTTAAGTTAGAAAGTTGGGATTTTCTATGGGTTTTATTTTTGACCAATCAATATTGCCTATTGAATTTCATAAGGATCGGCCGACTATGTACTATAGCTGCCATATAACTGATTGATCGGAAATGCTTAACTTTGGTGTTTGTAAAGTTAGGAAGTTGGGATTTTCTTGGGCTTTATATTTTGCCAATCAAACCGTCCTACCAAAAGTCATAAGGATCGGCCGACTATATTTTATACCCGCCATACAACTGATTGATCGGAAATGCCATATCTCTGGTGTTTGTTAAGTTAGGAAGTTGGGATTTTCTATGGGTTTTATATACCCGCCATATAACTGATTGATCGGAAATGCCATATCTCTGGTGTTTGTAAAGTTAGGAAGTTGGGATTTTCTATGGGTTTTATATTTCGCCCATCAATCCGACCTACCAAATGTCAGGATCGGGCGACTATATCCTATAGCAGCCATATAACTGATGATCGGAAATGCCATAATTTTGGTGTTTGTAAAGTAAGGAAGTTGGGATATTCTATGGGTATTATTTTTGGCCAATTAATCCAACCTATCAATGTGCATCAGGATCGGCCGACTATATCCTATAGCCGCCAGATAACTGATTGATCCGATATGCCATAATTTTGGTGTTTGTTAAGTTAGAAAGTTGAGATTTTCTAAGGGTTTTATTTTTGACCAATCAATGTAGCCTACCAAATTTCATAAGGATCGGCCGACTAAATACTATAGCTGCCATATAACTGATTGATCGGAAATGCCATAACTTTGGTGTTTGTAAAGTTAGAAAGTTGGGATTTTAAATGGGTTTTTTATTTGGCCAATCAATCCGGCCTACCAAATGTCATAAGGATCGGCCGAATATACCTATATATAAATTATTGATCGGAAATGCCATAACTTTGGTGTTTGTAAAGTTAGGAATTTGGGATTTTCTATGGGTTTTATATTTGCCCAATCAATCCGACCTACCAAATGTCAGGATCGGCCGACTATATCCTATAGCTGCCATATAACTGATTGATAGGAAATGCTTAACTTTGGTGTTTGTAAAGTTAGGAAGTTGGGATTTTCTATAAGTATTATTTTTTGCCAATCAATCCGACCTACCAAATTGTTGGAAGTTGGGATTTTCTATGGGTTTTATATTTTGCCAATCAAACCGACCTAGCAAATGTTATAAGGATCGGCCGACTATATCCTATACCCCCCTATAACTGATTGATCGGAAATGCCATATCTCTGGTGTTTGTAAAGTTAGGAAGTTGGGGTTTTCTATATGTTTTTTTTTTGTCCAATCAATCCGACCTACCAAATTGATTCAGGATCGCCCGATTATATCCTATAGCCGCCATATAACTGATTAATCCAAAATGCCATAACTTTGGTGTTTGTTAAGTTAGGAAGTTGGGATTTTCTATGGGTTTTATTTTTTGCCGATCAATCCGACCTACCAAATTGTTGGAAGTTGGGATTCTATGGGTGGTCTGTACTACCAAATGTCATAAGGATCGGCCGACTATATCCTCTAGCTGTCATAAAGCTGATTGATCGGAAATGCCATATCTCTGGTGTTTGTAAAGTTAGGAATTTGGGATTTTCTATTTGTTTTATATTTGCCCAATCAATCCGACCTACCAAATGTCAGGATCGGCCGACTATATCCTATATCCGCCATATAACTGATTGATCGGAAATGCCATAACTTTGGTGTTTGTAAAGTTATAGCCGCCATACAACTAATTGATCGGAAATGCCATAACTTTGGTGTTTGTAAATTTAGGAAGTTGGGATTTTTTATAGGTTTTATTTTTGGCCAATCAATCCGACCTACCAAATTACTTCAGGATCGCCCGACTATATCCTATAGCCGCCATATAACTGATTAATCCGAAATGCCATAACTATGGTGTTTGTTAAGTTAGGAAGTTGGGATTTTCTATGGGTTTTATTTTTGACCAATCAATATTGCCTATTGAATTTTATAAGGATCGGTCGACTATGTACTATAGCTGCCATATAACTGATTGATCGGAAATGCTTAACTTTGGTGTTTGTAAAGTTAGGAAGTCGGGATTTTCTTGGGCTTTATTTTTTGCCAATCAAACCGTCCTACCAAATGTCATAAGGATCGGCCGACTATATTTTATACCCGCCATACAACTGATTGATCGGAAATGCCATATCTCTGGTGTTTGTAAAGTTAGGAAGTTGGGATTTTCTATGGGTTTTATATTTCGCCAATCAATCTGAACTACCAAATGTCAGGATCGGCCGAATATATCCTATAGCCGCCATATAACTGATGATCGGAAATGCCATAACTTTGGTGTTTGTAAAGTTAGGAAGTTGGGATTTTTTATAGGTTTTATTTTTGGCCAATCAATCTGACCTACCAAATTACTTCAGGATCGCCCGACTATATCCTATAGCCGCCATATAACTGATTAATCCGAAATGCCATAACTATGGTGTTTGTTAAGTTAGGAAGTTGGGATTTTCTATGGGTTTTATTTTTGACCAATCAATATTGCCTATTGAATTTTATAAGGATCGGTCGACTATGTACTATAGCTGCCATATAACTGATTGATCGGAAATGCTTAACTTTGGTGTTTGTAAAGTTAGGAAGTTGGGATTTTCTATGGGCTTTATATTTTGCCAATCAAACCGTCCTACCAAATGTCATAAGGATCGGCCGACTATATTTTATACCCGCCATATAACTGATTGATCGGAAATGCCATATCTCTGGTGTTTGTAAAGTTAGGAAGTTGGGATTTTCTATGGGTTTTATATTTCTCCAATCAATCCGACCTACCAAATGTCAGGATCGGACGACTATATCCTATAGCCGCCATATAACTGATGATCGGAAATGCCATAATTTTGGTGTTTGTAAAGTAAGGAAGTTGGGATTTTCTATGGGTATTATTTTTGACCAATTAATCCAACCTATCAAATTGCATCAGGATCGGCCGACTATAACCTATAGCCGCCAGATAACTGATTGATCCGATATGCAATAATTTTGGTGTTTGTTAAGTTAGAAAGTTGGGATTTTCTAAGGGTTTTATTTTTGACCAATCAATGTGGCCTACCAAAATTTCATAAGGATCGGCCGACTATATACTATAGCTGCCATATAACTGATTGATCGGAAATGCCATAACTTTGGTGTTTGTAAAGTTAGAAAGTTGGGATTTTAAATGGGTTTTTTATTTGGCCAATCAATCCGGCCTACCAAATGTCATAAGGATCGGCCGACTATACCTATATATAAATTATTGATCGGAAATGCCATAACTTTGGTGTTTGTAAAGTTAGGAATTTGGGATTTTCTATGGGTTTTATATTTGCCCAATCAAACCGTCCTACCAAATGTCATAAGGATCGGTCGACTATATTTTATACCCGCCATACAACTGATTGATCGGAAATGCCATATCTCTGGTGTTTGTAAAGTTAGGAAGTTGGGATTTTCTATGGGTTTTATATTTCGCCAATCAATCCGAACTACCAGATGTCAGGATCGGCCGACTATATCCTATAGCCGCCATATAACTGATGATCGGAAATTTTGGTGTTTGTAAAGTTAGGAAGTTGGGATTTTTTATAGGTTTTATTTTTGGCCAATCAATCCGACCTACCAAATTACTTCAGGATCGCCCGACTATATCCTATAGCCGCCATATAACTGATTGATCGGAAATTTGTAAAGTTAGGAAGTTGGGATTTTCTATGGGTTTTATATTTCTCCAATCAATCCGACCTACCAAATGTCAGGATCGGACGACTATATCCTATAGCCGCCATATAACTGATGATCGGAAATGCCATAATTTTGGTGTTTGTAAAGTAAGGAAGTTGGGATTTTCTATGGGTATTATTTTTGGCCAATTAATCCAACCTATATAATTGCATCAGGATCGGCCGACTATATCCTATAGCCGCCAGATAACTGATTGATCCGATATGCCATAATTAATCCGAAATGCCATAACTATGGTGTTTGTTAAGTTAGGAAGTTGGGATTTTCTATAGGTTTTATTTTTGACCAATCAATATTGCCTATTGAATTTCATAAGGATCGGCCGACTATGTACTATAGCTGCCATATAACTGATTGATCGGAAATGCTTTACTTTGGTGTTTGTAAAGTTAGGAAGTTGGGATTTTCTATGGGCTTTATATTTTGCCAATCAAACCGTCCTACCAAATGTCATAAGGATCGGCCGACTATATTTTATACCCGCCATATAACTGATTGATCGGAAATGCCATATCTCTGGTGTTTGTAAAGTTAGGAAGTTGGGATTTTCTATGGGTTTTATATTTTGCCAATCAATCCCACCTACCAAATGTCAGGATCGGCCGACTATATCCTATAGCCGCCATATAACTGATTGATCGGAAATTTGTAAAGTTAGGAAGTTGGGATTTTCTATGGGTTTTATATTTCTCCAATCAATCCGACCTACCAAATGTCAGGATCGGACGACTATATCCTATAGCCGCCATATAACTGATGATCGGAAATGCCATAATTTTGGTGTTTGTAAAGTAAGGAAGTTGGGATTTTCTATGGGTATTATTTTTGGCCAATTAATCCAACCTATCAAATTGCATCAGGATCGGCCGACTATAACCTATAGCCGCCAGATAACTGATTGATCCGATATGCAATAATTTTGGTGTTTGTTAAGTTAGAAAGTTGGGATTTTCTAAGGGTTTTATTTTTGACCAATCAATGTGGCCTACCAAAATTTCATAAGGATCGGCCGACTATATACTATAGCTGCCATATAACTGATTGATCGGAAATGCCATAGGTGTTTGTAAAGTTAGAAAGTTGGGATTTTAAATGGGTTTTTTATTTGGCCAATCAATCCGGCCTACCAAATGTCATAAGGATCGGTCGACTATACCTATATATAAATTATTGATCGGAAATGCCATAACTTTGGTGTTGCCATATCTCTGGTGTTTGTAAAGTTAGGAATTTGGGATTTTCTATGGGTTTTATATTTGCCCAATCAATCCGACCTACCAAATGTCAGGATCGGCCGACTATATCCTAAAGCTGCCATATAACTGATTGATAGGAAATGCTTAACTTTGGTGTTTGTAAAGTTAGGAAGTTGGGATTTTCTATAAGTATTATTTTTTGCCAATCAATCCGACCTACCAAATTGTTGGAAGTTGGGATTTTCTATGGGTTTTATATTTTTCCAATCAAACCGACCTACCAAATGTTATAAGGATCGGCCGACTATATCCTAACCCCCCTCTAACTGATTGATCGAAAATGCCATATCTCTGATGTTTGTAAAGTTAGGAAGTTGGGATTTTCTATATGTTTTTTTTTTTGTCCAATCAATCCGACCTACCAAATGTCAGGATCGGCCGACTATATCCTATATCCGCCATATAACTGATTGATCGGAAATGCCATAACTTTGGTGTTTGTAAAGTTATAGCCGCCATACAAATAATTGATCGGAAATGCCATAACTTTGTAAATTTAGGAAGTTGGGATTTTTTATAGGTTTTATTTTTGGCCGATCAATCCGACCTACCAAATTACTTCAGGATCGCCCGACTATATCCTATAGCCGCCATATAACTGATTAATCCGAAATGCCATAACTATGGTGTTTGTTAAGTTAGGAAGTTGGGATTTTCTATGGGTTTTATTTTTGACCAATCAATATTGCCTATTGAATTTCATAAGGATCGGCCGACTATGTACTATAGCCGCCATATAAGTGATGATCGGAAATGCCATAACTTTGGTGTTTGTAAAGTTAGGAAGTTAGGATTTTTTATAGGTTTTATTTTTGGCCAATTAATCCAACCTATCAAATTGCATCAGGATCGGCCAACTATATCCTATAGCCGCCAGATAACTGATTGATCCGATATGCCATAATTTTGATGTTTGTTAAGTTAGAAAGTTGGGATTTTCTAAGGGTTTTATTTTTGACCAATCAATGTGGCCTACCAAATTTCATAAGGATCGGCCGACTATATACTATAGCTGCCATATAACTGATTGATCGGAAATGCCATAACTTTGGTGTTTGTAAAGTTAGAAAGTTGGGATTTTAAAAGGGTTTTTTATTTGGCCAATCGATCCGGCCTACCAAATGGCATAAGGATCGGCTGACTATACCTATATATAAATTATTGATCGGAAATGCCATAACTTTGGTGTTTGTAAAGTTAGGAATTTGGGATTTTCTATGGGTTTTATATTTGCCCAATCAATCCGACCTACCAAATGTCAGGATCGGCCGACTATATCCTAAAGCTGCCATATAACTGATTGATAGGAAATGCTTAACTTTGGTGTTTGTAAAGTTAGGAAGTTGGGATTTTCTATAAGTATTATTTTTTGCCAATCAATCCGACCTACCAAATTGTTGGAAGTTGGGATTTTCTATGGGTTTTATATTTTGCCAATCAAACCGACCTACCAAATGTTATAAGGATCGGCCGACTATATCCTAACCCCCCTATAACTGATTGATCGGAAAAGCCATATCTCTGGTGTTTGTAAAGTTAGGAAGTTGGGATTTTCTATATGTTTTTTTTTGTCCAATCAATCCGACCTACCAAATTGCTTCAGGATCGCCCGATTATATCCTATAGCCGCCATATAACTGATTAATCCAAAATGCCATAACTTTGGTGTTTGTAAAGTTAGGAAGTTGGGATTTTCTATGGGTTTTATATTTGGCCAATCAATATGGCCTACCGAATTTCATAAGTATCGGCCAACTATATTTTATACCCGCCATATAACTGATTGATCGGAAATGCCATATCTCTGGTGTTTGTAAAGTTAGGAAGTTGGGATTTTCTATGGGTTTTATATTTCGCCAATCAATCCGACCTACCAAATGTCAGGATCGGCCGACTATATCCTATAGCCGCCATATAACTGATTGATCGGAAATTTGTAAAGTTAGGAAGTTGGGATTTTCTATGGGTTTTATATTTCGCCAATCAATCCGACCTACCAAATGTCAGGATCGGCCGACTATATCCTATAGCCGTCATATAACTGATTGATCGGAAATGCCATAACTTTGGTGTTTGTAAAGTTAGGAAGTTGGGATTTTCTATGGGTTTTATTTTTGGCCAATCAATCCGACCTACCAAATGTCAGGATCGGCCGACTATATCCTATAGCCGCCATATAACTGATTGATCGGAAATGCCATAACTTTGGTGTTTGTAAATTTAGGAAGTTGGGATTTTTTATAGGTTTTATTTTTGGCCAATCAATCCGACCTACCAAATTACTTCAGGATCGCCCGACTATATCCTATAGCCGCCATATAACTGATTAATCAGAAATGCCATAACTATGGTGTTTGTTAAGTTAGGAAGTTGGGATTTTCTATGGGTTTTATTTTTGACCAATCAATATTGCCTATTGAATTTCATAAGGATCGGCCGACTATGTACTATAGCTGCCATATAACTGATTGATCGGAAATGCTTAACTTTGGTGTTTGTAAAGTAAGGAAGTTGGGATTTTCTATGGGCTTTATATTTTGCCAATCAAACCGTCCTACCAAATGTCATAAGGATCGGCCGACTATATTTTATACCCGCCATACAACTGATTGATCGGAAATGCCATATCTCTGGTGTTTGTAAAGTTAGGAAGTTGGGATTTTCTATGGGTTTTATATTTCGCCACTCAATCCGAACTACCAAATGTCAGGATCGGCCGACTATGTCCTATAGCCGCCATATAACTGATGATCGGAAATGCCATAACTTTGGTGTTTGTAAAGTTAGGAATTTGGGATTTTCTATGGGTTTTATATTTGCCCAATCAATCCGACCTACCAAATGTCAGGATCGGCCGACTATATCCTAAAGCTGCCATATAACTGATTGATAGGAAATGCTTAACTTTGGTGTTTGTAAAGTTAGGAAGTTGGGATTTTCTATAAGTATTATTTTTTGCCAATCAATCCGACCTACCAAATTGTTGGAAGTTGGGATTTTCTATGGGTTTTATATTTTGCCAATCAAACCGACCTACCAAATGTTATAAGGATCGGCCGACTATATCCTAACCCCCTATAACTGATTGATCGGAAAAGCCATATCTCTGGTGTTTGTAAAGTTAGGAAGTTGGGATTTTCTATATGTTTTTTTGTCCAATCAATCCGACCTACCAAATTGCTTCAGGATCGCCCGATTATATCCTATAGCCGCCATATAACTGATTAATCCAAAATGCCATAACTTTGGTGTTTGTAAAGTTAGGAAGTTGGGATTTTCTATGGGTTTTATATTTGGCCAATCAATATGGCCTACCGAATTTCATAAGTATCGGCCAACTATATTTTATACCCGCCATATAACTGATTGATCGGAAATGCCATATCTCTGGTGTTTGTAAAGTTAGGAAGTTGGGATTTTCTATGGGTTTTATATTTCGCCAATCAATCCGACCTACCAAATGTCAGGATCGGCCGACTATATCCTATAGCCGCCATATAACTGATTGATCGGAAATTTGTAAAGTTAGGAAGTTGGGATTTTCTATGGGTTTTATATTTCGCCAATCAATCCGACCTACCAAATGTCAGGATCGGCCGACTATATCCTATAGCCGTCATATAACTGATTGATCGGAAATGCCATAACTTTGGTGTTTGTAAAGTTAGGAAGTTGGGATTTTCTATGGGTTTTATTTTTGGCCAATCAATCCGACCTACCAAATGTCAGGATCGGCCGACTATATCCTATAGCCGCCATATAACTGATTGATCGGAAATGCCATAACTTTGGTGTTTGTAAATTTAGGAAGTTGGGATTTTTTATAGGTTTTATTTTTGGCCAATCAATCCGACCTACCAAATTACTTCAGGATCGCCCGACTATATCCTATAGCCGCCATATAACTGATTAATCAGAAATGCCATAACTATGGTGTTTGTTAAGTTAGGAAGTTGGGATTTTCTATGGGTTTTATTTTTGACCAATCAATATTGCCTATTGAATTTCATAAGGATCGGCCGACTATGTACTATAGCTGCCATATAACTGATTGATCGGAAATGCTTAACTTTGGTGTTTGTAAAGTAAGGAAGTTGGGATTTTCTATGGGCTTTATATTTTGCCAATCAAACCGTCCTACCAAATGTCATAAGGATCGGCCGACTATATTTTATACCCGCCATACAACTGATTGATCGGAAATGCCATATCTCTGGTGTTTGTAAAGTTAGGAAGTTGGGATTTTCTATGGGTTTTATATTTCGCCACTCAATCCGAACTACCAAATGTCAGGATCGGCCGACTATGTCCTATAGCCGCCATATAACTGATGATCGGAAATGCCATAACTTTGGTGTTTGTAAAGTTAGGAAGTTGGGATTTTCTATGGGTTTTATATTTGGCCAATCAATATGGCCTACCGAATTTCATAAGTATCGGCCGACTATATTTTATACCCGCCATATAACTGATTGATCGGAAATGCCATATCTCTGGTGTTTGTAAAGTTAGGAAGTTGGGATTTTCTATGGGTTTTATATTTCGCCAATCAATCCGACCTACCAAATGTCAGGATCGGCCGACTATATCCTATAGCCGCCATATAACTGATTGATCGGAAATTTGTAAAGTTAGGAAGTTGGGATTTTCTATGGGTTTTATATTTCGCCAATCAATCCGACCTACGAAATGTCAGGATCGGCCGACTATATCCTATAGCCGCCATATAACTGATTGATCGGAAATGCCATAACTTTGGTGTTTGTAAAGTTAGGAAGTTGGGATTTTCTATGGGTTTTATATTTCGCCAATCAATCCGACCTACCAAATGTCAGGATCGGCCGACTATATCCTATAGCCGCCATATAACTGATTGATCGGAAATGCCATAACTTTGGTGTTTGTAAAGTTAGGAAGTTGGGATTTTCTATGGGTTTTATTTTTTGCCGATCAATCCGACCTACCAAATTGTTGGAAGTTGGGATTCTATGGGTGGTCTGTACTACCAAATGTCATAAGGATCGGCCGACTATATCCTCTAGCTGTCATAAAGCTGATTGATCGGAAATGCCATATCTCTGGTGTTTGTAAAGTTAGGAATTTGGGATTTTCTATTTGTTTTATATTTGCCCAATCAATCCGACCTACCAAATGTCAGGATCGGCCGACTATATCCTATATCCGCCATATAACTGATTGATCGGAAATGCCATAACTTTGGTGTTTGTAAAGTTATAGCCGCCATACAAATAATTGATCGGAAATACCATAACTTTGGTGTTTGTAAATTTAGGAAGTTGGGATTTTTTATAGGTTTTATTTTTGGCCAATCAATCCGACCTACCAAATTGCTTCAGGATCGCCCGACTATATCCTATAGCCGCCATATAACTGATTAATCCAAAATGCCATAACTTTTGTGTTTGTTAAGTTAGGAAGTTTGGATTTTCTATGGGTTTTATTTTTGACCAATCAATTTGACCTACCAAATTGCTTCAGGATCGCCCGACTATATTATATAGCCGCCATATAACTGATTAATACGAAATGCCATAACTTTGGTGTTTGTTAAGTTAGGAAGTTGGGATTTTCTATGGGTTTTATATTTTGCCAATCAATCCGACCTACCAAATGTCATAAGGATCGGCCGACTATATCCTATACCCGCCATATAACTGATTGATCGGAAATGCCATAACTTTGGTGTTTGTTAAGTTAGGAAGTTGGGATTTTCTATGGGTTTTATATTTTGCCAATCAATCCGACCTACCAAATGTCATAAGGATCGGCCGACTATATCCAATAGCCGCCATATAATTGATTGATCGGAAATGCCATAACTTTGGTGTTTGTTAAGTTAGGAAGTTGGGATTTTCTATTGATTTTATTTTTGGCCAATTAATCCGACCTACCAAAATTCATAAGGATCGGCCGTTTATATCCTATAGCAGCCATATAACTGATTGTTAAGTTAGGAAGTTGGGATTTTCTATGGGTTTTATTTTTGACCAATCAATATTGCCTATTGAATTTCATAAGGATCGGCCGACTATGTACTATAGCTGCCATATAACTGATTGATCGGAAATGCTTAACTTTGGTGTTTGTAAAGTGAGGAAGTTGGGATTTTCTATGGGCTTTATATTTTGCCAATCAAACCGTCCTACCAAATGTCATAAGGATCGGCCGACTATATTTTATACCCGCCATACAACTGATTGATCGGAAATGCCATATCTCTGGTGTTTGTAAAGTTAGGAAGTTGGGATTTTCTATGGGTTTTATATTTCGCCACTCAATCCGAACTACCAAATGTCAGGATCGGCCGACTATATCCTATAGCCGCCATATAACTGATGATCGGAAATGCCATAACTTTGGTGTTTGTAAAGTTAGGAAGTTGGGATTATCTATGGGTTTTATATTTCGCCAATCAATCCGACCTACCAAATGTCAGGATCGGCCGACTATATCCTATAGCCGCCATATAACTGATTGATCGGAAATTTGTAAAGTTAGGAAGTTGGGATTTTCTATGGGTTTTATATTTTCCCAATCAATCCGACCTACCAAATGTCAGGATCGGCCGACTATATCCTATAGCCGCCATATAACTGATTGATTGGAAATGCCATAACTTTGGTAGTTGTAAAGTTAGGAAGTTGGGATTTTCTATGGGTTTTATTTTTGGCCAATCAATCCGACCTACCAAATGACATAAGGATTGGCCGACTATACCTGTAGCCGCCATATAAATTATTAATCGGAAATGGCACAACTTTGGTGTTTGTAAAGTTAGGAAGTTGGGATTTTCTATAGGTTTTATTTTTGGCCAATCAATCCGACCTACCAAATTGCTTCAGGATCGCCCGACTATATCCTATAGCCGCCATATAACTGATTAATCCGAAATGCCATATCTCTGGTGTTTGTAAAGTTAGGAAGTTGGGATTTTCTATGGGTTTTATATTTCGCCAATCAATCCGACCTACCAAATGTCAGGATCGGCCGACTATATCCTATAGCCGCCATATAACTGATTGATCGGAAATTTGTAAAGTTAGGAAGTTGGGATTTTCTATGGGTTTTATATTTCGCCAATCAATCCGACCTACCAAATGTCAGGATCGGCCGACTATATCCTATAGCCGCCATATAACTGATTGATCGGAAATGCCATAACTTTGGTGTTTGTAAAGTTAGGAAGTTGGGATTTTCTATGGGTTTTATTTTTGGCCAATCAATCCGACCTACCAAATGACATAAGGATTGGCCGACTATACCTGTAGCCGCCATATAAATTATTAATCGGAAATGGCACAACTTTGGTGTTTGTAAAGTTAGGAAGTTGGGATTTTCTATAGGTTTTATTTTTGGCCAATCAATCCGACCTACCAAATTGCTTCAGGATCGCCCGACTATATCCTATAGCCGCCATATAACTGATTAATCCGAAATGCCATAACTTTTGTGTTTGTTAAGTTAGGAAGTTGGGATTTTCTATGGGTTTTATTTTTGACCAATCAATATGGCCTATTGAATTTCATAAGGATCGGCCGACTATATACTATAGCTGCCATATAACTGATTGATAGGAAATGCTTAACTTTGGTGTTTGTAAAGGTTAGGAAGTTGGGATTTTCTATAAGTATTATGTTTTGCCAATCAATCCGACCTACCAAATTGTTGGAAGTTGGGATTTTCTTTGGGTTTTATATTTTGCCAATCAAACCGACCTACCAAATGTCATAAGGTTCTGGCGACTATATCCTATAGCTGCCATATAACTGATTGATCGGAAATGCCATAACTTTGGTTTTTGTAAAGTCAGGAAGTTGGGATTTTCTGTGGGTTTTATATTTTGCCAATCAATCGGACCTACCAAATGGTAGTTGGGATTTTCTATGGGGCTTATTTTTGGCAAATCAATCCCACCTACCAAATTGCATCAGGATCGGCAGACTATATTCTATATCCGCCAGATAACTGATTGATCCCAAATGCCATAAGTTTGGTGTTTGTAAAGTTAGGAAGTTGGGATTTTCTATAGGTTTTATTTTTGGCCAATCAATCCGACCTACCAAATTGCTTCAGGATCGCCCGACTATATCCTATAGCCGCCATATAACTGATTAATCCGAAATGCCATAACTTTGGTGTTTGTTAAGTTAGGAAGTTGAAATTTTCTATGGGTTTTATATTTTGCCAATCAATCCGACCTACCAAATGTCATAAGGATCGGCCGACTATATCCTATACCCGCCATATAACTGATTGATCGGAAATGCCATAACTTTGGTGTTTGTTAAGTTAGGAAGTTGAGATTTTCTATGGGTTTTATATTTTGCCAATCAATCCGACCTACCAAATGTCATAAGGATCGGCCGACTATATCCAATAGCCGCCATATAATTGATTGATCGGAAATGCCATAACTTTGGTGTTTGTTAAGTTAGGAAGTTGGGATTTTCTATTGGTTTTATTTTTGGCCAATTAATCCGACCTACCAAAATTCATAAGGATCGGCCGTTTATATCCTATAGCAGCCATATAACTGATTGTTAAGTTAGGAAGTTGGGATTTTCTATGGGTTTTATTTTTGACCAATCAATATTGCCTATTGAATTTCATAAGGATCGGCCGACTATGTACTATAGCTGCCATATAACTGATTGATCGGAAATGCTTAACTTTGGTGTTTGTAAAGTGAGGAAGTTGGGATTTTCTATGGGCTTTATATTTTGCCAATCAAACCGTCCTACCAAATGTCTTAAGGATCGGCCGACTATATTTTATACCCGCCATACAACTGATTGATCGGAAATGCCATATCTCTGGTGTTTGTAAAGTTAGGAAGTTGGGATTTTCTATGGGTTTTATATTTCGCCACTCAATCCGAACTACCAAATGTCAGGATCGGCCGACTATATCCTATAGCCGCCATATAACTGATGATCGGAAATGCCATAACTTTGGTGTTTGTAAAGTTAGGAAGTTGGGATTTTCTATGGGTTTTATATTTGGCCAATCAATATGGCCTACCGAATTTCATAAGTATCGGCCGACTATAATTTATACCCGCCATATAACTGATTGATCGGAAATGCCATATCTCTGGTGTTTGTAAAGTTAGGAAGTTGGGATTATCTATGGGTTTTATATTTCGCCAATCAATCCGACCTACCAAATGTCAGGATCGGCCGACTATATCCTATAGCCGCCATATATCTGATTGATCGGAAATTTGTAAAGTTAGGAAGTTGGGATTTTCTATGGGTTTTATATTTGCCCAATCAATCCGACCTACCAAATGTCAGGATCGGCCGACTATATCCTATAGCCGCCATATAACTGATTGATTGGAAATGCCATAACTTTGGTAGTTGCAAAGTTAGGAAGTTGGGATTTTCTATGGGTTTTATTTTTGGCCAATCAATCCGACCTACCAAATGACATAAGGATTGGCCGACTATACCTGTAGCCGCCATATAAATTATTAATCGGAAATGGCACAACTTTGGTGTTTGTAAAGTTAGGAAGTTGGGATTTTCTATAGGTTTTATTTTTGGCCAATCAATCCGACCTACCAAATTGCTTCAGGATCGCCCGACTATATCCTATAGCCGCCATATAACTGATTAATCCGAAATGCCATAACTTTTGTGTTTGTTAAGTTAGGAAGTTGGGATTTTCTATGGGTTTTATTTTTGACCAATCAATATGGCCTATTGAATTTCATAAGGATCGGCCGACTATATACTATAGCTGCCATATAACTGATTGATAGGAAATGCTTAACTTTGGTGTTTGTAAAGTTAGGAAGTTGGGATTTTCTATAAGTATTATTTTTTGCCAATCAATCCGACCTTCCAAATTGTTGGAAGTTGGGATTTTCTATGGGTTTTATATTTTGCCAATCAAACCGACCTACCAATTGTTATAAGGATCGGCCGACTATATCCTATACCCCCCTATAACTGATTGATCGGAAATGCCATATCTCTGGTGTTTGTAAAGTTAGGAAGTTGGGATTTTCTATATGTTTTTTTTTTTGTCCAATCAATCCGACCTACCAAATTGCTTCAGGATCGCCCGATTATATCCTATAGCCGCCATATAACTGATTGATCGGAAATGCCATAACTTTGGTGTTTGTTAAGTTAGGAAGTTGGGATTTTCTATGGGTTTTATTTTTTGCCGATCAATCCGACCTACCAAATTGTTGGAAGTTGGGATTCTATGGGTGGTCTGTACTACCAAATGTCATAAGGATCGGCCGACTTTATCCTCTAGCTGTCATAAAGCTGATTGATCGGAAATGCCATATCTCTGGTGTTTGTAAAGTTAGGAATTTGGGATTTTCTATTTGTTTTATATTTGCCCAATCAATCCGACCTACCAAATGTCAGGATCGGCCGACTATATCCTATATCCGCCATATAACTGATTGATCGGAAATGCCATAACTTTGGTGTTTGTAAAATTAGGAAGTTTCATAAGGATCGGCCGACTATATACTATAGCTGCCATATAACTGATTGATCGGAAATGCCTTAACTTTGGTGTTTGTAAAGTCAGGAAGTTGGTATTTTCTGTGGGTTTTATATTTTGCCAATCAATCGGATCTACCAAATGGAAGTTGGGATTTTCTATGGGGATTATTTTTGGCCAATCAATCCCACCTACCAAATTGCATCAGGATCGGCCGACTATATTCTACATCCGCCAGATAACTGATTGATCCCAAATGCCATAAGTTTGGTGTTTGTTAAATTAGGAAGTTGGGATTTTTTATGGGTTCTATTTTTGACCAATCAATCTGGCCTACCAAATTTCATAAGGATCGGCCGACTATATACTATACCCGCCATATAACTGATTGATCGGAAATTCCATATCTCTGGTATTTGTAAAGTTATGATGTTGGGATTTTCTATGGGTTTTTTATTTGGCCAATCAATCCGACCTACCAAATATCAGGATCGGTCGACTATATCCTATAGCCTCCATATAAATGATTGATCGGAAATGCCATAACTTTGGTGTTTGTTAAGTTAGGAAGTTGGAATTTTCTATGGGTTTTATATTTTGCCAATCAATCCGACCTACCAAATGTCATAAGGTTCTGGCGACTATATCCTATAGCTGCCATATAACTGATTGATCGGAAATGCCATAACTTTGGTTTTTGTAAAGTCAGGAAGTTGGGATTTTCTGTGGGTTTTATATTTTGCCAATCAATCGGACCTACCAAATGGTAGTTGGGATTTTCTATGGGGCTTATTTTTGGCAAATCAATCCCACCTACCAAATTGCATCAGGATCGGCAGACTATATTCTATATCCGCCAGATAACTGATTGATCCCAAATGCCATAAGTTTGGTGTTTGTAAAGTTAGGAAGTTGGGATTTTCTATAGGTTTTATTTTTGGCCAATCAATCCGACCTACCAAATTGCTTCAGGATCGCCCGACTATATCCTATAGCCGCCATATAACTGATTAATCCGAAATGCCATAACTTTTGTGTTTGTTAAGTTAGGAAGTTTGGATTTTCTATGGGTTTTATTTTTGACCAATCAATTTGACCTACCAAATTGCTTCAGGATCGCCCGACTATATTATATAGCCGCCATATAACTGATTAATCCGAAATGCCATAACTTTGGTGTTTGTTAAGTTAGGAAGTTGGGATTTTCTATGGGTTTTATATTTTGCCAATCAATCCGACCTACCAAATGTCATAAGGATCGGCCGACTATATCCTATACCCGCCATATAACTGATTGATCGGAAATGCCATAACTTTGGTGTTTGTTAAGTTAGAGAGTTGGTATTTTCTATGAGTTTTATATTTTGCCAATCAATCCGACCAACCAAATGTCATAAGGATCGGCCGACTATATCCAATAGCCGCCATATAATTGATTGATCGGAAATGCCATAACTTTGGTGTTTGTTAAGTTAGGAAGTTGGGATTTTCTATTGGTTTTATTTTTGGCCAATTAATCCGACCTACCAAAATTCATAAGGATCGGCCGTTTATATCCTATAGCAGCCATATAACTGATTGATCGGAAATGCCATAAGTTTGGTGTTTGTTAAGTTAGGAAGTTTGGATTTTCTATGGGTTTTATATTTTGCCAATCAATCCGACCTACCAAATGTCATAAGGATCTGCCGACTAAATCCTATAGCTGCCAATAACTGATTGATCGGAAATGCCATAACTTTGGTGTTTGTAAAGTCAGGAAGTTGGGATTTTCTGTGGGTTTTATATTTTGCCAATCAATCGGACCTACCAAATGGAAGTTGGGATTTTCTATGGGAATTATTTTTGGCCAATCAATTCCACCTACCAAATTGCATCAGGATCGGCCGACTATATTCTATTTCCGGAAGATAACTGATTGATCCCAAATGCCATAAGTTTGGTGTTTGTTAAATTAGGAAGTTGGGATTTTTTTATGGGTTTTATTTTTGACCAATCAATCTGGCCTACCAAATTTCATAAGGATCGGCCGACTATATACTATACCCGCCATATAACTGATTGATCGGAAAATCCATATCTCTGGTATTTGAAAAGTTAGGAAATTGGGATTTTCTATGGGTTTTTTATTTGGCCAATCAATCCGACCTACCAAATATTAGGATTGGCCGACTATATCCTATAGCCTCCGTATAAATGATTGATCGGAAATGCCATAACTTTGGTGTTTGTTAAATTAGGAAGTTTGGATTTTCTATGGGTTTTATATTTGGCCAATCAATCCGACCTACCAAATGTCAGGATCGGCCGACTATAGCCTATAGCCGCCATATAAATGATTGATAGGAAATGCCATAACGTTGGTGTTTTGTAAAGTTAGGAAGTTGGGATTTTTTTATGGGGATTATTTTTGGCCAATCAATCCCACCTACCAAATTGCATCAGGATCGGCCCTATATTCTATATCCGGCAGATAACTGATTGATCCCAAATGCCATAACTTTGGTGTTTGTAAAGTTAGGAAGTTGGGATTTTCTATGGGTTTTATATTTTGCCAATCAATCCGACCTACCAAATGTCATAAGGATTGGCCGACTATATCCTATACCCGCCACATAACTGATTGATCCGAAATGGCATAACATTGGTGCTTGTAAAGTTTGAAAGTTTGGGATTTTCTATGGGTTTTATATTTGGCCAATCAATCCGACCTACAAAATGTCTAAGGATCAGCCGACTATATCCAATAGCCGCCATATAAATGATTAATCGGAAATGTCATAACTTTGGTGTCTGTAAAGTTAGGAAGTTGGGATTTTCTATGGGTTTTATTTTTGACCAATCAATATTGCCTATTGAATTTCATAAGGATCGGCCGACTATGTACTATAGCTGCCATATAACTGATTGATCGGAAATGCTTAACTTTGGTGTTTGTAAAGTGAGGAAGTTGGGATTTTCTATGGGCTTTATATTTTGCCAATCAAACCGTCCTACCAAATGTCTTAAGGATCGGCCGACTATATTTTATACCCGCCATACAACTGATTGATCGGAAATGCCATATCTCTGGTGTTTGTAAAGTTAGGAAGTTGGGATTATCTATGGGTTTTATATTTCGCCAATCAATCCGACCTACCAAATGTCAGGATCGGCCGACTATATCCTATAGCCGCCATATAACTGATTGATCGGAAATTTGTAAAGTTAGGAAGTTGGGATTTTCTATGGGTTTTATATTTGCCCAATCAATCCGACCTACCAAATGTCAGGATCGGCCGACTATATCCTATAGCCGCCATATAACTGATTGATTGGAAATGCCATAACTTTGGTAGTTGTAAAGTTAGGAAGTTGGGATTTTCTATGGGTTTTATTTTTGGCCAATCAATCCGACCTACCAAATGACATAAGGATTGGCCGACTATACCTGTAGCCGCCATATAAATTATTAATCGGAAATGGCACAACTTTGGTGTTTGTAAAGTTAGGAAGTTGGGATTTTCTATAGGTTTTATTTTTGGCCAATCAATCCGACCTACCAAAATTCATAAGGATCGGCCGTTTATATCCTATAGCAGCCATATAACTGATTGTTAAGTTAGGAAGTTGGGATTTTCTATGGGTTTTATTTTTGACCAATCAATATTGCCTATTGAATTTCATAAGGATCGGCCGACTATGTACTATAGCTGCCATATAACTGATTGATCGGAAATGCTTAACTTTGGTGTTTGTAAAGTGAGGAAGTTGGGATTTTCTATGGGCTTTATATTTTGCCAATCAAACCGTCCTACCAAATGTCTTAAGGATCGGCCGACTATATTTTATACCCGCCATACAACTGATTGATCGGAAATGCCATATCTCTGGTGTTTGTAAAGTTAGGAAGTTGGGATTTTCTATGGGTTTTATATTTCGCCACTCAATCCGAACTACCAAATGTCAGGATCGGCCGACTATATCCTATAGCCGCCATATAACTGATGATCGGAAATGCCATAACTTTGGTGTTTGTAAAGTTAGGAAGTTGGGATTTTCTATGGGTTTTATATTTGGCCAATCAATATGGCCTACCGAATTTCATAAGTATCGGCCGACTATAATTTATACCCGCCATATAACTGATTGATCGGAAATGCCATATCTCTGGTGTTTGTAAAGTTAGGAAGTTGGGATTATCTATGGGTTTTATATTTCGCCAATCAATCCGACCTACCAAATGTCAGGATCGGCCGACTATATCCTATAGCCGCCATATAACTGATTGATCGGAAATTTGTAAAGTTAGGAAGTTGGGATTTTCTATGGGTTTTATATTTGCCCAATCAATCCGACCTACCAAATGTCAGGATCGGCCGACTATATCCTATAGCCGCCATATAACTGATTGATTGGAAATGCCATAACTTTGGTAGTTGTAAAGTTAGGAAGTTGGGATTTTCTATGGGTTTTATTTTTGGCCAATCAATCCGACCTACCAAATGACATAAGGATTGGCCGACTATACCTGTAGCCGCCATATAAATTATTAATCGGAAATGGCACAACTTTGGTGTTTGTAAAGTTAGGAAGTTGGGATTTTCTATAGGTTTTATTTTTGGCCAATCAATCCGACCTACCAAATTGCTTCAGGATCGCCCGACTATATCCTATAGCCGCCATATAACTGATTAATCCGAAATGCCATAACTTTTGTGTTTGTTAAGTTAGGAAGTTGGGATTTTCTATGGGTTTTATTTTTGACCAATCAATATGGCCTATTGAATTTCATAAGGATCGGCCGACTATATACTATAGCTGCCATATAACTGATTGATAGGAAATGCTTAACTTTGGTGTTTGTAAAGTTAGGAAGTTGGGATTTTCTATAAGTATTATTTTTTGCCAATCAATCCGACCTACCAAATTGTTGGAAGTTGGGATTTTCTATGGGTTTTATATTTTGCCAATCAAACCGACCTACCAATTGTTATAAGGATCGGCCGACTATATCCTATACCCCCCTATAACTGATTGATCGGAAATGCCATATCTCTGGTGTTTGTAAAGTTAGGAAGTTGGGATTTTCTATATGTTTTTTTTTTTGTCCAATCAATCCGACCTACCAAATTGCTTCAGGATCGCCCGATTATATCCTATAGCCGCCATATAACTGATTGATCGGAAATGCCATAACTTTGGTGTTTGTTAAGTTAGGAAGTTGGGATTTTCTATGGGTTTTATTTTTTGCCGATCAATCCGACCTACCAAATTGTTGGAAGTTGGGATTCTATGGGTGGTCTGTACTACCAAATGTCATAAGGATCGGCCGACTTTATCCTCTAGCTGTCATAAAGCTGATTGATCGGAAATGCCATATCTCTGGTGTTTGTAAAGTTAGGAATTTGGGATTTTCTATTTGTTTTATATTTGCCCAATCAATCCGACCTACCAAATGTCAGGATCGGCCGACTATATCCTATATCCGCCATATAACTGATTGATCGGAAATGCCATAACTTTGGTGTTTGTAAAATTAGGAAGTTTCATAAGGATCGGCCGACTATATACTATAGCTGCCATATAACTGATTGATCGGAAATGCCTTAACTTTGGTGTTTGTAAAGTCAGGAAGTTGGTATTTTCTGTGGGTTTTATATTTTGCCAATCAATCGGATCTACCAAATGGAAGTTGGGATTTTCTATGGGGATTATTTTTGGCCAATCAATCCCACCTACCAAATTGCATCAGGATCGGCCAGATAACTGATTGATCCCAAATGCCATAAGTTTGGTGTTTGTTAAATTAGGAAGTTGGGATTTTTTATGGGTTCTATTTTTGACCAATCAATCTGGCCTACCAAATTTCATAAGGATCGGCCGACTATATACTATACCCGCCATATAACTGATTGATCGGAAATTCCATATCTCTGGTATTTGTAAAGTTATGATGTTGGGATTTTCTATGGGTTTTTTATTTGGCCAATCAATCCGACCTACCAAATATCAGGATCGGTCGACTATATCCTATAGCCTCCATATAAATGATTGATCGGAAATGCCATAACTTTGGTGTTTGTTAAGTTAGGAAGTTGGAATTTTCTATGGGTTTTATATTTTGCCAATCAATCCGACCTACCAAATGTCATAAGGTTCTGGGGCTTATTTTTGGCAAATCAATCCCACCTACCAAATTGCATCAGGATCGGCAGACTATATTCTATATCCGCCAGATAACTGATTGATCCCAAATGCCATAAGTTTGGTGTTTGTAAAGTTAGGAAGTTGGGTTTTATTTTTGACCAATCAATTTGACCTACCAAATTGCTTCAGGATCGCCCGACTATATTATATAGCCGCCATATAACTGATTAATCCGAAATGCCATAACTTTGGTGTTTGTTAAGTTAGGAAGTTGGGATTTTCTATGGGTTTTATATTTTGCCAATCAATCCGACCTACCAAATGTCATAAGGATCGGCCGACTATATCCTATACCCGCCATATAACTGATTGATCGGAAATGCCATAACTTTGGTGTTTGTTAAGTTAGAGAGTTGGTATTTTCTATGAGTTTTATATTTTGCCAATCAATCCGACCAACCAAATGTCATAAGGATCGGCCGACTATATCCAATAGCCGCCATATAATTGATTGATCGGAAATGCCATAACTTTGGTGTTTGTTAAGTTAGGAAGTTGGGATTTTCTATTGGTTTTATTTTTGGCCAATTAATCCGACCTACCAAAATTCATAAGGATCGGCCGTTTATATCCTATAGCAGCCATATAACTGATTGATCGGAAATGCCATAAGTTTGGTGTTTGTTAAGTTAGGAAGTTTGGATTTTCTATGGGTTTTATATTTTGCCAATCAATCCGACCTACCAAATGTCATAAGGATCTGCCGACTAAATCCTATAGCTGCCAATAACTGATTGATCGGAAAATCCATATCTCTGGTATTTGAAAAGTTAGGAAATTGGGATTTTCTATGGGTTTTTTATTTGGCCAATCAATCCGACCTACCAAATATTAGGATTGGCCGACTATATCCTATAGCTGCCATATAACTGATTGATCGGAAATGCCATAACTTTGGTTTTTGTAAAGTCAGGAAGTTGGGATTTTCTGTGGGTTTTATATTTTGCCAATCAATCGGACCTACCAAATGGTAGTTGGGATTTTCTATGGGGCTTATTTTTGGCAAATCAATCCCACCTACCAAATTGCATCAGGATCGGCAGACTATATTCTATATCCGCCAGATAACTGATTGATCCCAAATGCCATAAGTTTGGTGTTTGTAAAGTTAGGAAGTTGGGATTTTCTATAGGTTTTATTTTTGGCCAATCAATCCGACCTACCAAATTGCTTCAGGATCGCCCGACTATATCCTATAGCCGCCATATAACTGATTAATCCGAAATGCCATAACTTTTGTGTTTGTTAAGTTAGGAAGTTTGGATTTTCTATGGGTTTTATTTTTGACCAATCAATTTGACCTACCAAATTGCTTCAGGATCGCCCGACTATATTATATAGCCGCCATATAACTGATTAATCCGAAATGCCATAACTTTGGTGTTTGTTAAGTTAGGAAGTTGGGATTTTCTATGGGTTTTATATTTTGCCAATCAATCCGACCTACCAAATGTCATAAGGATCTGCCGACTAAATCCTATAGCTGCCAATAACTGATTGATCGGAAATGCCATAACTTTGGTGTTTGTAAAGTCAGGAAGTTGGGATTTTCTGTGGGTTTTATATTTTGCCAATCAATCGGACCTACCAAATGGAAGTTGGGATTTTCTATGGGAATTATTTTTGGCCAATCAATTCCACCTACCAAATTGCATCAGGATCGGCGGACTATATTCTATTTCCGGAAGATAACTGATTGATCCCAAATGCCATAAGTTTGGTGTTTGTTAAATTAGGAAGTTGGGATTTTTTATGGGTTTTATTTTTGACCAATCAATCTGGCCTACCAAATTTCATAAGGATCGGCCGACTATATACTATACCCGCCATATAACTGATTGATCGGAAAATCCATATCTCTGGTATTTGAAAAGTTAGGAAATTGGGATTTTCTATGGGTTTTTTATTTGGCCAATCAATCCGACCTACCAAATATTAGGATTGGCCGACTATATCCTATAGCCTCCGTATAAATGATTGATCGGAAATGCCATAACTTTGGTGTTTGTTAAATTAGGAAGTTTGGATTTTCTATGGGTTTTATATTTGGCCAATCAATCCGACCTACCAAATGTCAGGATCGGCCGACTATAACCTATAGCCGCCATATAAATGATTGATAGGAAATGCCATAACGTTGGTGTTTTGTAAAGTTAGGAAGTTGGGATTTTTTTATGGGGATTATTTTTGGCCAATCAATCCCACCTACCAAATGTCAGGATCGGCCGACTATAACCTATAGCCGCCATATAAATGATTGATAGGAAATGCCATAACGTTGGTGTTTTGTAAAGTTAGGAAGTTGGGATTTTTTTATGGGGATTATTTTTGGCCAATCAATCCCACCTACCAAATTGCATCAGGATCGGCCCTATATTCTATATCCGGCAGATAACTGATTGATCCCAAATGCCATAACTTTGGTGTTTGTAAAGTTAGGAAGTTGGGATTTTCTATGGGTTTTATATTTTGCCAATCAATCCGACCTACCAAATGTCATAAGGATTGGCCAAACTATATCCTATACCCGCCACATAACTGATTGATCCGAAATGGCATAACATTGGTGCTTGTAAAGTTTGAAAGTTTGGGATTTTCTATGGGTTTTATATTTGGCCAATCAATCCGACCTACAAAATGTCTAAGGATCAGCCGACTATATCCAATAGCCGCCATATAAATGATTAATCGGAAATGTCATAACTTTGGTGTCTGTAAAGTTAGGAAGTTGGGATTTTCTATGGGTTTTATTTTTGACCAATCAATCTGGCCTACCAAATTGCATCAGTATCGGCCGACTATATTCTATATCCGACAGATAACTCATTGAACCCAAATGCCATAAGTTTGGTGTTTGTTAAATTAGGAAGTTGGGATTTTTTTATGGGTTTTATTTTTGACCAATCAATCTGGCCTACCAAATTTCATAAGGATCGGCCGACTATATACTATACCCGCCATATCACTGATTGATCGGAAATTCCATATCTCTGGTATTTGTAAATATAGGAAGTTGGGATTTTCTATGGGTTTTTTATTTGGCCAATCAATCCGACCTACCAAATATCAGGATCGGTCGACTATATCCTATAGCCTCCATATAAATGATTGATCGGAATGTCATAACTTTGGTGTTTGTTAAGTTAGGAAGTTGGAATTTTCTATGGGTTTTATATTTTGACAATCAATCCTACCTACCAAATGTCATAAGGATCTGCCGACTATATCCTATAGCTGCCATATAACTGATTGATCGGAAATGCCATAACTTTGGTGTTTGTAAAGTCAGGAAGTTGGGATTTTCTGTGGGTTTTATATTTTGCCAATCAATCGGACCTACCAAATGGTAGTTGGGATTTTCTATGGGGCTTATTTTTGGCAAATCAATCCCACTTACCAAATTGCATCAGGATCGGCAGACTATATTCTATATCCGCCAGATAACTGATTGATCCCAAATGCCATAAGTTTGGTGTTTGTAAAGTTAGGAAGTTGGGATTTTCTATAGGTTTTATTTTTGGCCAATCAATCCGACCTACCAAATTGCTTCAGGATCGCCCGACTATATCCTATAGCCGCCATATAACTGATTAATCCGAAATGCCATAACTTTTGTGTTTGTTAAGTTAGGAAGTTGGGATTTTCTATGGGTTTTATTTTTGACCAATCAATTTGACCTACCAAAGTGCTTCAGGATCGCCCGACTATATTATATAGCCGCCATATAACTGATTAATCCGAAATGCCATAACTTTGGTGTTTGTTAAGTTAGGAAGTTGGGATTTTCTATGGGTTTTATATTTTGCCAATCAATCGCACCTACCAAATGGAAGTTGGAAGTTGGGATTTTCTATGGGTATTATTTTTGGCCAATCAATCCCACCTACCAAATTGTATCAGGATCGGCCAACTAATTAATGACCAATCAATATGGCCTATTGAATTTCATAAGGATCGGCCGACTATATACTATAGCTGCCATATAACTGATTGATCGGAAATGCCAAAACTTTGGTGTTTGTAAGGTTAGGAAGTTGGGATTTTCTATGGGCTTTATATTTTGCCAATCAATCCGACCTACCAAATGTCATAAGGATCGGCCGACTATATCCTATACCCGCCATATAACTGATTGATCGGAAATGCCATAACTTTGGTGTTTGTTAAGTTAGGAAGTTGGGATTTTCTATGGGTTTTATATTTTGCCAATCAATCAGACCTACCAAATGGAAGTTGGAAGTTGGGATTTTCTATGGGTATTATTTTTGGCCAATCAATCCCACCTACCAAATTGCATTAGGATCGGCCAACTAATTAATGACCAATCAATATGGCCTATTGAATTTCATAAGGATCGGCCGACTATATACTAGCTGCCATATAACTGATTGATCGGAAATGCCAAAACTTTGGTGTTTGTAAGGTTAGGAAGTTGGGATTTTCTATGGGTTTTATATTTTGCCAATCAATCCGACCTAACAGATGTCATAAGGATCGGCCGACTATATCCTATACCCGCCATATAATTGATTGATCGGAAATGCCATAACTTTGGTGTTTGTTAAGTTAGGAAGTTGGGATTTTCTATTGGTTTTATTTTGGCCAATTAATCCGACCTACCAAAATTCATAAGGATCGGCCGACTATATCCTATAGCAGCCATATAACTGATTGATCGGAAATGCCATAAGTTTGGTGTTTGTTAAGTTAGGAAGTTTGGATTTTCTATGGGTTTTATATTTTGCCAATCAATCCGACCTACCAAATGTCATAAGGATCTGCCGACTAAATCCTATAGCTGCCATATAACTGATTGATCGGAAATGCCATAACTTTGGTGTTTGTAAAGTCAGGAAGTTGGGATTTTCTGTGGGTTTTATATTTTGCCAATCAATCGGACCTACCAAATGGAAGTTGGGATTTTCTATGGGAATTATTTTTGGCCAATCAATCCCACCTACCAAATTGCATCAGGATCGGCCGACTATATTCTATATCCGGAAGATAACTGATTGATCCCAAATGCCATAAGTTTGGTGTTTGTTAAATTAGGAAGTTGGGATTTTTTTATGGGTTTTATTTTTGACCAATCAATCTGGCCTACCAAATTTCACAAGGATCGCCCGACTATATACTATACCCGCCATATAACTGATTGATCGGAAAATCCATATCTCTGGTATTTGAAAAGATAGGAAATTGGGATTTTCTATGGGTTTTTTATTTGGCCAATCAATCCGACCTACCAAATATTAGGATCGGCCGACTATATCCTATAGCCTTCGTATAAATGATTGATCGGAAATGCCATAACTTTGGTGTTTGTTAAGTTAGGAAGTTTGGATTTTCAATGGGTTTTATATTTGGCCAATCAATCCGACATACCAAATGTCAGGATCGGCCGACTATAACCTATAGCCGCCATATAAATGATTAATCGGAAATGCCATAACGTTGGTGTTTTGTAAAGTTAGGAAGTTGGGATTTTTTTATGGGGATTATTTTTGGCCAATCAATCCCACCTACCAAATTGCATCAGGATCGGCCCTATATTCTATATACGGCAGATAACTGATTGATCCCAAATGCCATAACTTTGGTGTTTGTAAAGTTAGGAAGTTGGGATTTTCTATGGGTTTTATATTTTGCCAATCAATCCGACCTACCAAATGTCATAAGGATTGGCCGACTATATCCTATACCCGCCACATAACTGATTGATCGGAAATGGCATAACATTGGTGTTTTGTAAAGTTAGGAAGTTGGGATTTTTTTATGGGTTTTATTTTTGAACAATCAATCTGGCCTACCAAATTTCATAAGGATCGGCCGACTATATACTATAGCTGCCATATAACTGATTGATCGGAAATGCTTAACTTTGGTGTTTGTAAAGTTAGGAAGTTGGGATTTTCTATGGGTTTTATATTTTGCCAATCAATCCGACCTACCAAATGTCATAAGGATCGGCCGACTATATCCTATACCCGCCATATAACTGATTGATCGGAAATGCCATAGCATTGGTGCTTGTAAAGTTTGAAAGTTGGGATTTTTTATGGGTTTTATATTTGGCCAATCAATCCGACCTACAAAATGTCTAAGGATCGGCCGACTATATCCAATAGCCGCCATAAAAATGATTAATCGGAAATGCCATAACTTTGGTGTTTGTTAAGTTAGGAAGTTGGGATTTTCTATTGGTTTTATTTTTGGCCAATCAATCCGACATACCAAAATTCATAAGGATCGGCCGACTATATCCTATAGCCGCCATATAACTGATTGATCGGAAATGCCATAAGTTTGGTGTTTGTTAAGTAAGGAAATTGGGATTTTTTATGGGTTTTATTTTTGACCAATAAATTTGTCCTACCAAATTGCTTCACGATCGCCCGACTGTATTCTATAGTCGCCAAATAACTGATTAATCCGAAATGCCATAACTTTGGTGTTTGTTAAGTTAGGAAGTTGGGATTTTCTATGGGTTTTATCTTTGACCAATCAATATGGCCTACCGAATTTCATAAGGATCGGCCGACTATATCCTATAGCTGCCATATAACTGATTGATCGGAAATGCCATAACTTTGGTGTTTGAAAAGTTAGGAAGTTGGGATTTTCTGTGTGCCAATCAATCGGACCTACCAAATGGAAGTTGGAAGTTGGGATTTTCTATGGGTATTATTTTTGGCCAATCAATCCCACCTACCAAATTGCATCAGGATCGGCCAACTAATTAATGACCAATCAATATGGCCTATTGAATTTCATAAGGATCGGCCGACTATATACTATAGCTGCCATATAACTGATGATCGGAAATGCTTATCTTTGGTGTTAGTAAAGTTAGGAAGTTGGGAATTTCTATGGGTTTTATATTTTGCCAATCAATCGGACCTACCAAATGGAAGTTGGAAGTTGGGATTTTCTATGGGTTTTATATTTGGCCAATCAATCCGACCTACCAAATGTCAGGATCGGCCGACTATAACCTATAGCCGCCATATAAATGATTGATCGGAAATGCCATAGCATTGGTGCTTGTAAAGTTTGAAAGTTGGGATTTTTTATGGGTTTTATATTTGGCCAATCAATCCGACCTACAAAATGTCTAAGGATCGGCCGACTATATCCAATAGCCGCCATATAAATGATTAATCGGAAATGCCATAACTTTGGTGTTTGTTAAGTTAGGTAGTTGGGATTTTCTATTGGTTTTATTTTTGGCCAATCAATCCGACCTATCCTATAGCTGCCATATATATTCTTTATCCGGCAGATAACTGATTGATCCCAAATGCCATAATTTTGGTGTTTGTAAAGTTAGGAAGTTGGGATTTTCTATGGGTTTTATATTTTGCCAATCAATCCGACCTAACAAATGTCATAAGGATCGGCCGACTATATCCTATACGCGCCACATAACTGATTGATCGGAAATGCCATAACATTGGTGCTTGTAAAGTTTGAAAGTTGGGATTTTCTATGGGTTTTATATTTGGCCAATCAATCCGACCTACAAAATGTCTAAGGATCGGCCGACTATATCCAATAGCCGCCATATAAATGATTAATCGGAAATGCCATAACTTTGGTGTTTGTTAAGTTAGGTAGTTGGGATTTTCTAATGGTTTTGTTTTTGGCCAATCAATCCGACCTATCCTATAGCTGCCATATAACTGATTGATCGGAAATGCCATAACTTTGGTGTCTGTAAAGTTAGGAAGTTGGGATTTTCTATGGGTTTTATTTTTGGCCAATCAATCCGACATACCAAAATTCATAAGAGTCGGCCGACTATATCATATAGCCGACATATAACTGATTGATCGGAAATGCCATAAGTTTGGTGTTTGTTAAGTAAGGAAGTTGGGATTTTTTATGGGTTTTATTTTTGACCAATAAATTTGACCTACCAAATTGCTTCACGATCGCCCGACTGTATTCTATAGTCGCCAAATAACTGATTAATCCGAAATGCCATAACTTTGGTGTTTGTTAAGTTAGGAAGTTGGGATTTTCTATGGGTTTCGAATTTCATCGGCCGACTATATCCTATAGCTGCCATATAACTGATTGATCGGAAATGCCATAACTTTGGTGTTTGAAAAGTTAGGAAGTTGGGATTTTCTGTGTGCCAATCAATCGGACCTACCAAATGGAAGTTGGAAGTTGGGATTTTCTATGGGTATTATTTTTGGCCAATCATTCCCACCTACCAAATTGCATCAGGATCGGCCAACTAATTAATGACCAATCAATATGGCCTATTGAATTTCATAAGGATCGGCCGACTATATACTATAGCTGCCATATAACTGATGATCGGAAATGCTTATCTTTGGTGTTAGTAAAGTTAGGAAGTTGGGATTTTCTATGGGTTTTATATTTTGCCAATCAAACCGACCTAACAAATGTAATAAGGATCGGCCGACTATATTCTATACCCGCCATATAACTGATTGATCGGAAATGCCATAACTTTGGTGTTTGTTAAGTTAGGAAGTTGGGATTTTCTATGGGTTTTATATTTGGCCAATCAATCCGACCTACCAAATGTCAGGATCGGCCGACTATAACCTATAGCCGCCATATAAATGATTGATCGGAAATGCCATAACTTTGGTGTTTTGTAAAGTTAGGAAGTTGGGATTTTTTATGGGTTTTATTTTTGAACAATCAATCTGGCCTACCAAATTTCATAAGGATCGGCCGACTATATACTATAGCTGCCATATAACTGATTGATCGGAAATGCTTAATTTTGGTGTTTGTAAAGTTAGGAAGTTGGGATTTTCTATGTGTTTTATATTTTGCCCATCAATCCGACCTACCAAATGTCATAAGGATCGGCCGACTATATCCTATACCCGCCATATAACTGATTGATCGGAAATGCCATAGCATTGGTGCTTGTAAAGTTTGAAAGTTGGGATTTTCTATGGGTTTTATATTGGCCAATCAATCCGACCTACAAAATGTCTAAGGATCGGCCGACTATATCCAATAGCCGCCATATAAATGATTAATCGGAAATGCCACAACTTTGGTGTTTGTTAAGTTAGGTAGTTGGGATTTTCTATTGGTTTTATTTTTGGCCAATCAATCCGACCTATCCTATAGCTGCCATATAACTGATTGATCGGAAATGCCATAACTTTGGTGTCTGTAAAGTTAGGAAGTTGGGATTTTCTATGGGTTTTATTTTGGACCAATCAATTTGACCTACCAAATTGCTTCAGGATCGCCCGACTATATTATATAGCCGCCATATAACTGATTAATCCGAAATGCCATAACTTTGGTGTTTGTTAAGTTAGGAAGTTGGTATTTTCTGTGGGTTTTATCTTTGACCAATCAATATGGCCTACCGAATTTCATCGGCCGACTATATCCTATAGCTGCCATATAACTGATTGATCGGAAATGCCATAACTTTGGTGTTTGAAAAGTTAGGAAGTTGGGATTTTCTGTGTGCCAATCAATCGGACCTACCAAATGGAAGTTGGAAGTTGGGATTTTCTATGGGTATTATTTTTGGCCAATCAATCCCACCTACCAAATTGCATCAGGATCGGCCAACTAATTAATGACCAATCAATATGGCCTATTGAATTTCATAAGGATCGGCCGACTATATACTATAGCTGCCATATAACTGATGATCAGAAATGCTTATCTTTGGTGTTAGTAAAGTTAGGAAGTTGGGATTTTCTATGGGTTTTATATTTTGCCAATCAAACCGACCTAACAAATGTAATAAGGATCGGCCGACTATATCCTATACCCGCCATATAACTGATTGATCGGAAATGCCATAACTTTGGTGTTTGTTAAGTTAGGAAGTTGGGATTTTCTATGGGTTTTATATTTGGCCAATCAATCCGACCTACCAAATGTCAGGATCGGCCGACTATATCCAATAGCCGCCATATAAATGATTAATCGGAAATGCCATAACTTTGGTGTTTGTTAAGTTAGGTAGTTGGGATTTTCTATTGGTTTTATTTTTGGCCAATCAATCCGACCTATCCTATAGCTGCCATATATATTCTATATCCGGCAGATAACTGATTGATCCCAGATGCCATAAGTTTGGTGTTTGTAAAGTTAGGTAGTTGGGATTTTCTATGGGTTTTATATTTTGCCAATCAATCCGACCTAACAAATGTCATAAGGATCGGCCGACTATATCCTATACGCGCCACATAACTGATTGATCGGAAATGCCATAACATTGGTGCTTGTAAAGTTTGAAAGTTGGGATTTTCTATGGGTTTTATATTTGGCCAATCAATCCGACCTACAAAATGTCTAAGGATCGGCCGACTATATCCAATAGCCGCCATATAAATGATTAATCGGAAATGCCATAACTTTGGTGTTTGTTAGGTTAGGTAGTTGGGATTTTCTAATGGTTTTGTTTTTGGCCAATCAATCCGACCTATCCTATAGCTGCCATATAACTGATTGATCGGAAATGCCATAACTTTGGTGTCTGTAAAGTTAGGAAGTTGGGATTTTCTATGGGTTTTATTTTTGGCCAATCAATCCGACATACCAAAATTCATAAGAGTCGGCCGACTATATCCTATAGCTGCCATATAACTGATTGATCGGAAATGCCATAACTTTGGTGTTTGAAAAGTTAGGAAGTTGGGATTTTCTGTGTGCCAATCAATCGGACCTACCAAATGGAAGTTGGAAGTTGGGATTTTCTATGGGTATTATTTTTGGCCAATCATTCCCACCTACCAAATTGCATCAGGATCGGCCAACTAGTTAATGACCAATCAATATGGCCTATTGAATTTCATAAGGATCGGCCGACTATATACTATAGCTGCCATATAACTGATGATCGGAAATGCTTATCTTTGGTGTTAGTAAAGTTAGGAAGTTGGGATTTTCTATGGGTTTTATATTTTGCCAATCAAACCGACCTAACAAATGTAATAAGGATCGGCCGACTATATCCTATACCCGCCATATAACTGATTGATCGGAAATGCCATAACTTTGGTGTTTGTTAAGTTAGGAAGTTGGGATTTTCTATGGGTTTTATATTTGGCCAATCAATCCGACCTACCAAATGTCAGGATCGGCCGACTATAACCTATAGCCGCCATATAAATGATTGATCGGAAATGCCATAACTTTGGTGTTTTGTAAAGTTAGGAAGTTGGGATTTTTTTATGGGTTTTATTTTTGAACAATCAATCTGGCCTACCAAATTTCATAAGGATCGGCCGACTATATACTATAGCGGCCATATAACTGATTGATCGGAAATGCTTAATTTTGGTGTTTGTAAAGTTAGGAAGTTGGGATTTTCTATGTGTTTTATATTTTGCCCATCAATCCGACCTACCAAATGTCATAAGGATCGGCCGACTATATCCTATACCCGCCATATAACTGATTGATCGGAAATGCCATAGCATTGGTGCTTGTAAAGTTTGAAAGTTGGGATTTTCTATGGGTTTTATATTGGCCAATCAATCCGACCTACAAAATGTCTAAGGATCGGCCGACTATATCCAATAGCCGCCATATAAATGATTAATCGGAAATGCCACAACTTTGGTGTTTGTTAAGTTAGGTAGTTGGGATTTTCTATTGGTTTTATTTTTGGCCAATCAATCCGACCTATCCTATAGCTGCCATATAACTGATTGATCGGAAATGCCATAACTTTGGTGTCTGTAAAGTTAGGAAGTTGGGATTTTCTATGGGTTTTATTTTGGACCAATCAATTTGACCTACCAAATTGCTTCACTTTGGTGTTTGTTAAGTTAGGAAGTTGGGATTTTCTGTGGGTTTTATATTTTGCCAATCAATCGGACCTACCAAATGGAAGTTGGAAGTTGGGATTTTCTATTGGTATTATTTTTGGCCAATCAATCCCACCTACCAAATTGCATCAGTATCGGCCAACTAATTAATGACCAATCAATATGGCCTATTGAATTTCATAAGGATCGGCCGACTATATCCAATAGCTGCCATATAATTGATTGATCGGAAATGCCATAAGTTTGGTGTTTGTTAAGTAGGGAAGTTGGGATTTTTTATGGGTTTTATTTTTGACCAATAAATTTGACCTACCAAATTGCTTCACGATCGCCCGACTGTATTCTATAGTCGCCAAATAACTGATTAATCCGATATGCCATAACCTTGGTGTTTGTTAAGTTAGGAAGTTGGGATTTTCTATGGGTTTTATCTTTGACCAATCAATATGGCCTACCGAATTGCTTCACGATCGCCCGACTGTATTCTATAGTCGCCAAATAACTGATTAATCCGAAATGCCATAACTTTGGTGTTTGTTAAGTTAGGAAGTTGGGATTTTCTATGGGTTTTATCTTTGACCAATCAATATGGCCTACCGAATTTCATCGGCCGACTATATCCTATAGCTGCCATATAACTGATTGATCGGAAATGCCATAACTTTGGTGTTTGAAAAGTTAGGAAGTTGGGATTTTCTGTGTGCCAATCAATCGGACCTACCAAATGGAAGTTGGAAGTTGGGATTTTCTATGGGTATTATTTTTGGCCAATCAATCCCACCTACCAAATTGCATCAGGATCGGCCAACTAATTAATGACCAATCAATATGGCCTATTGAATTTCATAAGGATCGGCCGACTATATACTATAGCTGCCGTATAACTGATGATCGGATATGCTTATCTTTGGTGTTAGTAAAGTTAGGAAGTTGGGATTTTCTATGGGTTTTATATTTTGCCAATCAAACCAACCTTGCAAATGTAATAAGGATCGGCCGACTATATCCTATACCCGCCATATAACTGATTGATCGGAAATGCCATAACTTTGGTGTTTGTTAAGTTAGGAAGTTGGGATTTTCTATGGGTTTTATCTTTGACCAATCAATATGGCCTACCGAATTGCTTCACGATCGCCCGACTGTATTCTATAGTCGCCAAATAACTGATTAATCCGAAATGCCATAACTTTGGTGTTTGTTAAGTTAGGAAGTTGGGATTTTCTATGGGTTTTATCTTTGACCAATCAATATGGCCTACCGAATTTCATCGGCCGACTATATCCTATAGCCGCCATATAAATGATTGATCGGAAATGCCATAACTTTGGTGTTTTGTAAAGTTAGGAAGTTGGGATTTTTTTATGGGTTTTATTTTTGAACAATCAATCTGGCCTACCAAATTTCATAAGGATCGGCCGACTATATACTATAGCTGCCATATAACTGATTGATCGGAAATGCTTAATTTTGGTGTTTGTAAAGTTAGGAAGTTGGGATTTTCTATGTGTTTTATATTTTGCCAATCAAACCGACCTAGCAAATGTAATAAGGATCGGCCGACTATATCCTATACCCGCCATATAACTGATTGATCGGAAATGCCATAACATTGGTGCTTGTAAAGTTTGAAAGTTGTGATTTTCTATGGGTTTTATATTTGGCCAATCAATCCGACCTACCAAATGCCATAAGGATCGGCCGACTATATCCTATACCCGCCATATAACTGATTGATCGGAAATGCCATAACTTTGGTGCTTGTAAAGTTTGGAAGTTCGGATTTTCTATGGGTTTTATATTTTGACAATCAATCCGACCTACCAAATGCCATAAGGATCGGCCGACTATATCCTATACCCGCCATATAACTGATTGATCGGAAATGCCATAACTTTGGTGCTTGTAAAGTTTGGAAGTTGGGATTTGCTACGGGTTTTATTTTTTGCCAATCAATCCGACCTAAATATTTGATCGGAAATGCCCTAACTTTGGTGTTTGTAAAGTTAGAAAGTTGGGATTTTCTATGGGTTTTATATTTTTGCCAATCAATCCGACCTACCAAATTTCATAAGGATCGGCCGACTATATAATATAGCTGCCATATAACTGATTGATCGGAAATGCCATAACTTTGGTGTTTGTAAAGTTAGGAAGTGGGGATTTTCTATGGGTTTTATATTTTGCCAATCAATCCGACCTAAATATTTGATCGGAAATGCCCTAACTTTGGTGTTTGTAAAGCTAGGAAGTTGGGTTTTCTATAAGTTTTATATTTTGCCAATCAATCCGACCTACCAAATTTCATAAGGATCGGCCGACTATATCCTATAGCCGCCATATAAATATTTGATCGGAAATGCCATAACTTTGGTGTTTGTAAAGTTAGGAAGTCGGGATTTTTCTATCCGACCTACCAAATGTCAGGATCGGCCGACTATAGGATTTTACATGGGTTTTATATTTTGCCAATCAATCCGACCTACCAAATGTCAGGATCGTCCGACTATAGCCTATAGCCGCCATATAAATATTTGATCGGAAATGCCATAACTTTGGTGTTTGTTAAGTTAGGAAGTTGGGATTTTCTATTGGTTTTATTTTTGGACAATCAATCCAACCTACCAAATGTCATAAGGATCTGCAGACTATATAAATGATTGATCGGAAATGCCATAACTTTGGTGTTTGTAAAGTTAGGAAGTTGGGATTTTCTATGGGTTTTATATTTTGCCATTCAATCCGACCTACCAAATGCCAGGATCGGCCGACTATAGCCTATATACGCCATATAAATATTTGCCAATCAATCCGACCTAAATATTTGATCGGAAATGCCATAACTTTGGTGTTTGTAAAGTTAGGAAGTTGGGATTTTCTATGGGTTTTATATTTTGCTAATCAATCCGACCTACCAAATGTCATAAGGATCTGCCGACTATATCATATAGCTGCCATGTTATTGATTGATCGGAAATGCCATAACTTTGGTGTTTGTAAAGTCAGGAAGTTGGTATTTTCTATTGGTTTTATTTTTGGCCGACTATAGCCTATAGCCGCCATATAAATGATTGATCGTAAATGCCATAACTTTGGTGTTTGTAAAGTTAGGAAGTTGGGATTTTCTATGGGTTTTATATTTTGCCAATCAATCCGACCTAAATATTTGATCGGAAATGCCCTAACTTTGGTGTTTGTAAAGTTAGAAAGTTGGGATTTTCTATGGGTTTTATATTTTGCCAATCAATACGACCTACCAAATTTCATAAGGATCGGCCGACTATATAATATAGCTGCCATATAACTGATTGATCGGAAATGCCATAACTTTGGTGTTTGTAAAGTTAGGAAGTGGGGATTTTCTATGGGTTTTATATTTTGCCAATCAATCCGACCTAAATATTTGATCGGAAATGCCCTAACTTTGGTGTTTGTAAAGCTAGGAAGTTGGGTTTTCTATAAGTTTTATATTTTGCCAATCAATCCGACCAACCAAATGTCAGAATCGGCCGACTATAGCCTATAGCCGCCATATAAATATTTGATCGGAAATGCCATAACTTTGGTGTTTGTAAAGTTAGGAAGTCGGGATTTTTCTATCCGACCTACCAAATGTCAGGATCGGCCGACTATAGGATTTTACATGGGTTTTATATTTTGCCAATCAATCCGACCTACCAAATGTCAGGATCGTCCGACTATAGCCTATAGCCGCCATATAAATATTTGATCGGAAATGCCATAACTTTGGTGTTTGTTAAGTTAGGAAGTTGGGATTTTCTATTGGTTTTATTTTTGGACAATCAATCCAACCTACCAAATGTCATAAGGATCTGCAGACTATATAAATGATTGATCGGAAATGCCATAACTTTGGTGTTTGTAAAGTTAGGAAGTTGGGATTTTCTATGGGTTTTATATTTTGCCATTCAATCCGACCTACCAAATGCCAGGATCGGCCGACTATAGCCTATATACGCCATATAAATATTTGCCAATCAATCCGACCTAAATATTTGATCGGAAATGCCATAACTTTGGTGTTTGTAAAGTTAGGAAGTTGGGATTTTCTATGGGTTTTATATTTTGCTAATCAATCCGACCTACCAAATGTCATAAGGATCTGCCGACTATATCATATAGCTGCCATGTTATTGATTGATCGGAAATGCCATAACTTTGGTGTTTGATCGGAAATGCCATAACTTTGGTGTTTGTAAAGTTAGGAAGTCGGGATTTTTCTATCCGACCTACCAAATGTCAGGATCGGCCGACTATAGGATTTTACATGGGTTTTATATTTTGCCAATCAATCCGACCTACCAAATGTCAGGATCGTCCGACTATAGCCTATAGCCGCCATATAAATATTTGATCGGAAATGCCATAACTTTGGTGTTTGTTAAGTTAGGAAGTTGGGATTTTCTATTGGTTTTATTTTTGGACAATCAATCCAACCTACCAAATGTCATAAGGATCTGCAGACTATATAAATGATTGATCGGAAATGCCATAACTTTGGTGTTTGTAAAGTTAGGAAGTTGGGATTTTCTATGGGTTTTATATTTTGCCATTCAATCCGACCTACCAAATGCCAGGATCGGCCGACTATAGCCTATATACGCCATATAAATATTTGCCAATCAATCCGACCTAAATATTTGATCGGAAATGCCATAACTTTGGTGTTTGTAAAGTTAGGAAGTTGGGATTTTCTATGGGTTTTATATTTTGCTAATCAATCCGACCTACCAAATGTCATAAGGATCTGCCGACTATATCATATAGCTGCCATGTTATTGATTGATCGGAAATGCCATAACTTTGGTGTTTGTAAAGTCAGGAAGTTGGTATTTTCTATTGGTTTTATTTTTGGCCGACTATAGCCTATAGCCGCCATATAAATGATTGATCGTAAATGCCATAACTTTGGTGTTTGTAAAGTTAGGAAGTTGGGATTTTCTATGGGTTTTATATTTTGCCAATCAATCCGACCTAAATATTTGATCGGAAATGCCCTAACTTTGGTGTTTGTAAAGTTAGAAAGTTGGGATTTTCTATGGGTTTTATATTTTGCCAATCAATACGACCTACCAAATTTCATAAGGATCGGCCGACTATATAATATAGCTGCCATATAACTGATTGATCGGAAATGCCATAACTTTGGTGTTTGTAAAGTTAGGAAGTGGGGATTTTCTATGGGTTTTATATTTTGCCAATCAATCCGACCTAAATATTTGATCGGAAATGCCCTAACTTTGGTGTTTGTAAAGCTAGGAAGTTGGGTTTTCTATAAGTTTTATATTTTGCCAATCAATCCGACCAACCAAATGTCAGAATCGGCCGACTATAGCCTATAGCCGCCATATAAATATTTGATCGGAAATGCCATAACTTTGGTGTTTGTAAAGTTAGGAAGTCGGGATTTTTCTATCCGACCTACCAAATGTCAGGATCGGCCGACTATAGGATTTTACATGGGTTTTATATTTTGCCAATCAATCCGACCTACCAAATGTCAGGATCGTCCGACTATAGCCTATAGCCGCCATATAAATATTTGATCGGAAATGCCATAACTTTGGTGTTTGTTAAGTTAGGAAGTTGGGATTTTCTATTGGTTTTATTTTTGGACAATCAATCCAACCTACCAAATGTCATAAGGATCTGCAGACTATATAAATGATTGATCGGAAATGCCATAACTTTGGTGTTTGTAAAGTTAGGAAGTTGGGATTTTCTATGGGTTTTATATTTTGCCATTCAATCCGACCTACCAAATGCCAGGATCGGCCGACTATAGCCTATATACGCCATATAAATATTTGCCAATCAATCCGACCTAAATATTTGATCGGAAATGCCATAACTTTGGTGTTTGTAAAGTTAGGAAGTTGGGATTTTCTATGGGTTTTATATTTTGCTAATCAATCCGACCTACCAAATGTCATAAGGATCTGCCGACTATATCATATAGCTGCCATGTTATTGATTGATCGGAAATGCCATAACTTTGGTGTTTGTAAAGTCAGGAAGTTGGTATTTTCTATTGGTTTTATTTTTGGCCGACTATAGCCTATAGCCGCCATATAAATGATTGATCGGAAATGCCATAACTTTGGTGTTTGTAAAGTTAGGAAGTGGGGATTTTCTATGGGTTTTATATTTTGCCAATCAATCCGACCTAAATATTTGATCGGAAATGCCCTAACTTTGGTGTTTGTAAAGGAAGTTGGGTTTTCTATAAGTTTTATATTTTGCCAATCAATCCGACCAACCAAATGTCAGAATCGGCCGACTATAGCCTATAGCCGCCATATAAATATTTGATAGGAAATGCCCTAACTTTGGTGTTTGTAAAGTTAGGAAGTTGGGATTTTCTATGGGTTTTATATTTTGCCAATCAATCCGACCTACCAAATGTCATAAGGATCTGCCGACTATATCATATAGCTGCCATTTATCTGATTGATCGGAAATGCCATAACTTTGGTGTTTGTAAAGTCAGGAAGTTGGGATTTTCTGTGGGTTTTATATTTTGCCAATCAAACCGACCTACCAAATTTCATAAGGATCGGCCGACTATATAATATAGCTGCCATATAACTGATTGATCGGAAATGCCATAACTGTGGTGTTTGTTAAGTTATGAAGTTGGGTTTTCTATTCGTTTTATTTTTGGTCAATTAATCCAACCTATCAAAATTCATAAGGATCGGCCGACTATAGCCTATAGCCGCCATATAAATGATTGATCGGAAATGCCATAACTTTGGTGTTTGTAAAGTTAGGAAGTTGGGATTTTCTGTGGGTTTTATATTTTGTCAATCAATCCGAACTACCAAATGTCATAAGGTTCTGCCGACTATATCCTATATATAACTATATAGCTTCCATATAACTGATTGATCGGAAATGCTTTGGTGTTTGTAAAGTCAGGAAGTTGGAATTTTCTGTGGGTTTTATATTGGGCCAATCAATCCGACCTACCAAATGTCAGGATCGTCCGACTATAGCCTATAGCCGTCATATAAATGATTGATCGGAAATACCATATCTTTGGTGTTTGTAAAGTTAGAAAGTTGGGATTTTCTATGGGTTTTATATTTTGTCAATCAATCCGACCTACCAAATGTCATAAGGATCTGCCGACTATATCCTATAGCTGCCATATAACTGATTGATCGGAAATGCTTTGGTGTTTGTAAAGTCAGGAAGTTGGAATTTTATGTGGGTTTTATATTTTGTCAATCAAACTTGGTTGATTGGCATTTCCGATCAATCAGTTATATGTCGGCAATAGGATATAGTCGGCCGATCCTTATGACATTTGGTAGGTGGGATTGATTGGCATAATATAAAACCCATAGCAAATTCAAACTTCCTAACTTAACAAACACCAAAATTAAGGCATTTGTCGGCCGATCCGTATGGCATTTGGTAGGTCGGATTAACATTTCCGATCAAACATTTATATGTCGGCTATAGGATATAGTCGGCCGATCCTTATGATATATGTGTGCGTCTTCACAGAGAACGGTCGTGTTTTTGTTTTGCGCTCCGAATTTTAATTTTTCTTATTGAAACCACCGGTGTATACTAAATCTCTTCATCGTAGCTACACTTTTAAGTGTTTTTTAACAACTTTCCGTTCGCTTCGCGAGTGCATCGTGATTAACTTGTGTTTAGTAAACAAAAAGTTTTTATCATAATTTAATTCGGTGCTGGTTTGTTGTTATTGTTTTCTATTGCCCCTCTTTTCAGTCTTTCTCTTCGTCGTTGAACGCTGTTGGAACGTCACGCAATCAAACGGTCAAATCTCTAAGAGGTGTTTTATACCGGAGTTAATCGGTTAATAATCCCGCTCTCTCTCTATTTTCGTTTCTATATCGTTTCGTGGTGCCTAACATCAAAGTTATTCGGTGTTTGGCTCCCGCTCTGTCGCTCTGCTTGATCTCTCATTAAAAAGTTCTTGAGCGCTTTCAATTTTTTTTTGTCCGCTATAGTGCACAGTGGTCCGTGGTCAACGAAAATGGCTTTCTGTTCATTAAAAAATTGCAAGAAAGTTATCTCGGCTGGACAGCAAAGTATTCCCTGACATACATGTGACAAAATTTATCACGCAAAGTGTCTTGGCTATTCTGGCCTGGTTCGTGATGCCATTGATAAGAGGAGTGGCCTACGCTACTACTGCGATGAATGCATTGTATCGAGAACCAGGCAATAACTATTAGGCGGCTCACAAAAAGCAGTGTTACGGAATTAATCCGGAACTGCCGTAAACATACGGACCTGCTCGTGGCGCTTGAATCTCAGCTCACTAGCCGCAGCTAGCTGAGCCCGATTCCCCAAAGCGCAAAAAAAGTCGCAGTCGGTGGGCATTCGACTGTGAAACCTGCTACCCGCGATTAGACTCCAGCTCAGCTGCCAATCTTAGGCGCCACTCAAATGCTACTAAGATCGGGTGCAAAAAGTGATTCGGTATCCGAAGTTGCTGGAATCGATGTGGCTCCGCTAGGTACTTCCGCTCTGTCCGAGCAAAATAAAGTAGTGGCCCCAACACCTCATGTAGACTTAACGTCCGGATTACCGGCCGATACTGGTAGTACATATACAAATTCTGTAGTACCAAAAAGGGTTTCATGTGTTGTACCAAAAACGGTTACTTGTGTTCGTGTGCACCAGCTAAAACATGTATTTGTTTCACGGCTCGCCCCAGACCTCTCATCACGGGATATTACGGCTTATATCCGTAACAAAATCCAAGTTGATGATTTGAAGGTCGAACAATTTAAATTTTCTTATGCAAGGAAAGTATCATCATTTAAGATTGGTATTCCGTGTGCTCTTTTTGCATCGGTGTGTTCCACCAGTTTCTGGCCCGAGGGCATATTTGTAAAAGAGTACGAAGCTAAAACACCATAACGGAACCATCCCCAGCGCCCTCCACATCCTCTTCTGTCCCAAAAAACGAGTCTCCTCTTTTCTTCTTTGCTATCAGAATACAAGTGGCTTACTTAGTAAGCTGAATAAATTGTATTCGGATAGTTTTTCTTTCCCATATAATATTATGTACAGAGACCTTGTTAAGGCCGGATATTCTTAGCTCCGAAATTCTCCCGGGTAAGTACACAATTTATAGGCTTGATCGTCAGTCCAGACGATCAAGAGGTGGAGTCCTGATTGCTGTCGACTCCACCTTTTCGTCTGAATTACTAACTTTCGAAGAATGTTATGACATCGAATTCCTAGGTATAAAATTATCGTTACTTGTTTATATATCCCACCATCATCTGAGTTCCCTATTTACGCAAATCACCTTTCCGTTATTCAGTCCATTTAAATATACCTAGTGCGACATGGTGCCCTGACGAAAACTCTAACATTTTACTTCCTTTAGCGCAGCATGACTTTATTGACGGCTTGCTTGACATTGCGCTATCCCAAGTGAACCATGTTAAGAACTCCTTAGGACGTTTACTGGACTTGTGTTTTGTTTCAAATTCAGAAGGCGTTTGCCTATCAAGAACTTCACCACTTACACAACCGGAAGATCCTTATCATCCAACTCTAGAGCAAGAACAGAGCTGAATAAAAAATCCGAAAAGTCGGTTAAACGAATCCGCTGCTTTCGTAAGGCAAACTTTCATCTTTTAAATACTTTTATATCCGGCTATGGCTGGTCCGAATTTTGTTCATGCACAAACGTGGCTAAGGCCGTTAATATCTTTTATAATGCATTGAATTCCTTCTTTTATCTGTGTGTTCCGTTATACTATCCGTCAATTTCAAATAAACCTCCATGGTTTAATAAAGAGTTGTCACACCTAAAAAATATTAAGTCTAGACTTTTCAATAAATTTAAAATGTGCGGTTCACAATTGCCTTCTCTCGGTACCTAAGGGCTCGGTCAAATTTTGTCGTGCTAACGCCCGGTGTTATGAAAGCTATTAGACTCGTTGTAGGGTCCAATTTTCTCAAGATCCAAAACAGTTTTATAATTTTGTTAACACTAAGCGTAAATCAGCCTGTTACCCTGCATCACTATCATTCGAAAACTCTACGGCAAATTCTGATCAGGCAATTGCCGATCTATTTGCCCAGTTTTTCCAGACAACATATCCTGTTTCATCCCGTCCAAATCCGTCTTATTCAAATGCCATACCCAAGTCGAACTTGATTTTTTGTCCGAGGTTAAGCGAAAGCTCCCTTCTTTTGGATCTTCATAAAGTTAAGCCTGTCTATTCACCGGGTCCGGACGGAGTTCCAGGCTGCGTGCTAAGGTACTGTGCTGAAACTCTGTGTAGATCTCTGTACAAATTGTTTACCTTGTCTTTAAAAACATCTCATTTCCCACTTATTTGGAAGGAGTCATTTGTCATTCCCCTTCATAAGAAAGGAAATAAATGCAATACAAGTAATTACAGGGCATATCCAAATTATCCGCCATCCCAAAGCTTTTCGAAAACACTATTATCTACACTTTGTAGATCGATTATATCTCCATGTCAACATGGACTTATAAGGCGAAGATCTACGACGACATACCTCTTGGAGCTAACGTCTTTTGTAATAAATGGCTTTAGAAAGAACATGCAGACCGACTAGTTTACACTGACTTTAGTAAAGCGTTTGATTCAGTAAATCACTCGCTACTTGTATTAAAGCTAGACTTATTAGGGTTTCCATGTGATCTACTAACATGGATCTCAAGATATCTGAGTGGTACGACTCAACGAGTCCTCTTTAAAAACTCGATCTCTGATTTGATCCGAGTTACTTCAGGCGTCCCACAAGGAAGCCACCTTGGCCCATTTCTTTTACTTTATTTATAAACGATATCCCTCTAGTCTTGACAAAGTCGCGTATCCTTATGTACGCAGATGACGTTAATTTATGCCTGCAATATAACGAAATTTCTAGCAGTTCAGACTTACAATCTGACCTAAACGCTTTTCAAACATGGTGTTGTGAAAATCTTTTGGATTTAAATAGGGCTAAGTGCAAAGTAATGACATTCGGGTGAACCCACAATATGCAACGTATACGCTGGGTGGTTGCGCGTTGTCTAGAATTACGCATGTTGATGACCTTGGCGTCCTCCTTGACCCTAAACAGTTTTGTGACCATATTACTTCTATGGTGAATAAAGCCAGGGGAGTACTTGGATTTATTTTTTAATAAATGGCTTTAGAAAGAACATGCAGACCGACGTAGTTTACACTGACTTTAGTAAAGCGTTTGATTCAGTAAATCACTCGCTACTTGTATTAAAGCTAGACTTATTAGGGTTTCCATGTGATCTACTAACATGGATCTCAAGTTATCTGAGTGGTAGGACTCAACGAGTAAAAGGTGGTCAAAGGAATTCGATGATCCCTATGTTACAAATACTCTGTTCATTTCACTAGTTCGTCCAATCCTAGAGTACTGTTCTGCAGTTTGGTCTCCTCAGTATGGTGTACATATAGACCGGATAGAGTCTGTGCAAAAGAACTTTTTATTATTTCCTCTACGGGGCCTTAACTGGAATGCAAGCCTTATTTTACCATCCTACTCTAGTAGACTTCTCCTAATTAATCTACCATCCTTAGTAAACCGTAGAACGATGCTTGGCACAACTTTTATCTATAAACTTATTCACGGGGATGTGGAGAGTCCCGAGTTACTGGGTCGCATAGGCTTCTCCGTGCCTAATAGAATTACCAGGAACTATGTTCCTCTTACATTAAATAATTGTAGATCTAACTTTGATATGCATGAACCGTTTAGAGTACTGTGTAACGACTATAATAGACTATACCACATTATTTCTACTACCGACTCTTTGCCAAGCCTAAAATCATTAATTTTATCTTACCTAGCACAAAATTAGTATTAGTATTAGTCTCGTACGTATTTGTAATCTTAGTATGTCCGCGTCTATATTGTGCTTTTAATTTCTCGCGATCTCGTGTTTACGCCTATTAGGCTCCGCGAGTAACAAGCACTGCTTGGTGTCGTAAGGGCCACTTGTTTGCGCTGATCATAGTGCATCAACGTCCGAATATTTCGTAGGTCGGATTGATTGGCAAAATATATAACCCATAGAAAATCCCATATTCCTAACTTAACAAACACCAAAGTTATGGTATTTCCCATCAATCAATTATATGGCAGCTATAGGATATAGTCGGCGATCCTTATGACATTTGGTAGCTCGGATTAATTGGCAAAATATAAAACCCATAGAAAATCCCAACTTCCTAACTTTATAAACACCAAAGTTATATGGCGACTATGGGATATAGTCGGCCGGTCCTTATAAAATTTGGTAGGTTAGATTGATTGGTCAAAGATAAAACCCATAGAAAATCCCAACTTCCTAACTTAACAAACAGCAAAGTTCTGGCATTTCGGATGAATCTATATACCGTATGGCGGCTATACGGTATGTCGGCCGATCCGCATGACATTTGGTAGGTAGGATTGGCATTTCCGATTAATCATTTATATATGAGCTATAGGATATAGTCGGCCGAACCTTATGACATTTGGTAGGTCGGATTGATTGGCCAAATATAAATTGGCCATAGCAAATTCCACCTTCCTAACTTAACAAACACCAAAGTTGTGGTATTTCCCATCAATCATTTATATGGCATTTGGTAGGTCCTTATGACATTTGGTAGGTCGGATTGATTTCCAAATATAAAACCCATAGAAAATCCCAACTTCCTAACTTTACAAACACGAAAGTTATGGCATTTCCGATTAATCAGTTAAATGGCCTTATGACATTTGGTAGGTCGGATTGATTGACAAAATACAAAAGCCCATAGAAAATCCCAACTTCCTAACAATCACCAAAGTTATGGCATTTCCGATCAATCATTTATATGTCAGCTATAGTATATAGTCGGCCGCTCCTTATGAAATTCGGTAGATTAGATTGATTGGTCAAAAATAAAACCCATAGAAAATCCCAACTTCCTAATTTAACAAACAGCAAAGTTCTGGCATTTCGGATGAATCAATTATATGGCGGCTATATGGTATGTCGGCCGATCCACATGACATTTGGTAGGTCGGATTGGCATTTCCGATTATATGTCGGTTATAGGATATAGTCGGCCGATCCTTATGACATTTTGTAGGTCGGATTGATTGACCATATATAAAACCTATGAAATTTGGTAGGTTATATTGATTTGGTAGGTAGGATTTATTGGCCAATTATAAAACCCATGAAATTTGGTAGGTCGGATTGATTGGCAAAATATAAAACCCATAGAAATCCCAACCTCCTAACTTTACAAACACGTTCAGTTATATGGCGGCTATAGGATATAGTCGGCCGATCTTTATGACATTTGGTATGTCGGATTGATTGGCAAAATATAAAACCCATAGAAAATTCCAACTTCCTAACTTTACGGACACCAACGTTATGGCATTTCCGATCAATCAGTTTATGGCCTTATGCCATTTTGTAGGTCGGACTGATTGGCGAAATCTATATATATAAATGTGTTCATTGAAAACTAAGAATCAACGCACAGCCTAAACTAATTAAATGACCCTATTAAAATTGTTTACCATTTAATTCTTATAACACTAAACTGATTTGCTAAGATTTATTTTGGCCACAAACCTGCCCCCATTTTCTTTCAGTGGCAAAAAAAATCCTGATACTTTAAGGATTCATATGGGAGTTCTACTGAAGCTCTAGGTCAATTCTAAAAAAAGTTACATTAGCCTAAGGTAGGAATAATAATTCCAACAAATTATACACAATCATTGATCACCGAATGCATTCTCTCGCACTGTCTCTCTCTCTCTCTGACTCTGTGTACTACAATAATTGACCGGCGCACATTGGGCCAGCGAGCCGATTTTTTCGACGAAAATTCAAATTTTTCATAGAAAGTAAAAATATTTTAATAATAAAATTTGAATAGTATATACTTTGACTAAAATGAATCAAAATATTTAAATTGTTTTGATGCCTCCCTGAAATTTTGGCAGCCCTTCAAAGTCAGTTGTCTGATTGCATGCGTGCGAAACTAAAAAGAGCGGGAAAGATTTTGTTTACTTGCGAGCGTGCCAATATTGTTGTGGTTTAAGCAATTTTCACTAAAATTATGGAAAAGAAAGACAAAGGTATATAGAATATTTGTATTAAAAAAGATTTTTTTCATGTTTGATAATGTGTTCTTTATGTGCGTTTATTGGTGTTGTCCAAGAGTAGAAAAAAAGCTAACCTGCTAACCCGTCTGTTGTGGATTATAACAAATTTTGTGCCAACTTGTGCCAAAAAGTAACTATCTGTCATTAAAGTGCAAAGTGTATATAAACTAATTTTATTAAGCTTTTTTGCTCCATTTTGCACCGATATGTATAAATCCCATATATTGTAGCTGTTGTTGAGTTCGCCTATGAGCAACTGCTTGATATCTACATACAAAACAATCGTAGCTCATCTGCTGTTTCGAGTTGGATTTATGATGAACTGAAAGAATTCGACTTAAGCACAGAGAAAAAGGATGAAATCAACACCAAAGTGAGAAGCTTTCACCTTTACATACATAAGAACTTGGCAAAATGTAACAGAAGCATGACCAGATTTAAGACAAAGCATACCGAATGGCTTCTGTCCAATATGGCTATAACAGTAAGTTCATTCTTGTCTTCAAATCCAAAACCGTCAACATCAAGACCAGTTGGACGCCCACCCATTGGATATGTTAACGCCGGTCCCCGTCAGAAGAGAAAATTGGCATCCGATTTAGCTGTTAATCAAGGTCACAACACATCTCTTCTTGTGCATGCCGCCGCAGTTTCGGCTGAAAGAACGAACGAGAAACATACATTCCTTGTATTAAAAATACATTTCTTACTCCGAGTGACCCCAATAAGGCTAGAAACCATTCTTTTACTCAGAAAAATGACTCGGTTCAACTAACGGAGGATGAAGCTTTAGCATATCTGCTTGAAAATTCATTGACTAAAAGTCAGTACAACAACTTTCGCGAGCTCAGCATTTCCAGATCTTGTCAACTTTTTCCTGCTTACAACAAAGTCAGAGAAGCTAAGTCAAAATGTAGACCTTTGCATATTAATGTAACCGAGTCAGTTGCTGAAGTTCCGCTGCAAAGTCTTCTAGACCACACTAGTTGCCGTATAATTCAAATGCAAGAAGATATTTTTAACCAGCTTGGCAATACTTTAAGTCTGACCCTTATTGCAAGCTATGGATTTGACGGAACAACCGGACAAAGCAGCTATAAGCAACACTTTTTGGATGTGATTCTTTGCTTTCTGACGACTCGCTTTTTGCGACAACAATAATCCCCCTAAAATTAATGGACCATATGGGAAATGTATTTTGGATGAATCGTACTCCTCAGTCGATTAGATTTTGTAGACCAGTCAAGCTTGAGTTTGTTAAAGAGACAAAAGACCATATTCTGAATGAGAAAAAAAATTTGGATAGTCAAATAAAAGATTTGTCTTCATATGTCTGCTCCGTTGTAAATGGAAAATCAATTTCAGTTAAATATGATCTTCAAATGACACTTTTAGATGGAAAGGTTTTAAACATTTTGACTGAAACCAAATCTTGCCAACTGTGTCCGATATGTGGAGCGAGTCCAAAAGTCTTCATGGAAAATGCAAAAATAGACTCACCAAAATTTAAGCCAAGATATGAAGCATTAAAATATGGCATAAGTTGGATTCGATTTTTCGAATTCGTTCTTAAAATTGCATATAGACTGAAACTTAAAAAATGGCAAGTGAGAGATGAAAATGGAAAAAAAGAAATGGCGAAACAAAAAAAGACGATTCAGATGCAGATGTGGAATGCTATGGCTTTACATGTGGATAAGCCTAAGCAGAATGGCAATGGAAATACCAACGACGGCAATACAGCAAGGAGGCAATACAGCAACAAAATTTAAAGAATATTGTCAGAAAACCATATCACTACAGGGTTGCCCATATTCGACGGACCCATGTTTTTTTTTAAAAAATCAAAGAAAAAAATAAAAATTTGGCGGTTGGCAATCTTAATCATTTAATTTGTTCCAAGTAGATTTGTTTACATCAATTTTTGAATATGATATCTTTCAAATGGCCGCCTCTGTCGTTGATGGCGTATTGTGCCCTTTTTGCAGCATTTTCCATCGTTTTCGCCAACATTTCGGCCGGAATAGCGGCTATTTCTTCACGAATGTTGTCCTTGAGCTCTTCTAGGGTCCTTGGCTTGTTAACGTAAACCTTTGACTTCAAATATCCCCACAAGAAGAAGTCAGGCGGCGTCAAATCGGGCGAACGCGGTGGCCAGTCCAAATCACCACTTTTCGACATCAAACGGCCCGGAAACAATTTCTTCAGAAAATCGATTGTTATGCGACTTGTGTGCGGTGGAGCGCCGTGTTGTTGAAACCAGAACTGCCTCATACGCTTTCGACGAATAATTGGCATCACAAAAAGTGGACCGAGCCATGCCCAACTGCTGAGAACGGCGTTTTTGGGATGTTCTTGGGGACCTCTCAACACTGGCTCGTACGGCAGCGATATTCTCGTCCGATCGCCTTGGTCGACTTTTATTTGGCCTCTTCGAGTAACAAGCACTGCTTGGTGTCGTAAGGGCCACTTGTTTGCGCTGATCATAGTGCATCAACGTCCGAATATTTCGTAGGTCGGATTGATTGGCAAAATATATAAGCCATAGAAAATCCCGTATTCCTAACTTAACAAACACCAAAGTTATGGTATTTCCCATCAATCAATTATATGGCAGCTATAGGATATAGTCGGCGATCCTTATGACATTTGGTAGCTCGGATTAATTGGCAAAATATAAAACCCATAGAAAATCCCAACTTCCTAACTTTATAAACACCAAAGTTATATGGCGACTATGGGATATAGTCGGCCGGTCCTTATAAAATTTGGTAGGTTAGATTGATTGGTCAAAGATAAAACCCATAGAAAATCCCAACTTCCTAACTTAACAAACAGCAAAGTTCTGGCATTTCGGATGAATCTATATACCGTATGGCGGCTATACGGTATGTCGGCCGATCCGCATGACATTTGGTAGGTAGGATTGGCATTTCCGATTAATCATTTATATATGAGCTATAGGATATAGTCGGCCGAACCTTATGACATTTGGTAGGTCGGATTGATTGGCCAAATATAAATTGGCCATAGCAAATTCCACCTTCCTAACTTAACAAACACCAAAGTTGTGGTATTTCCCATCAATCATTTATATGGCATTTGGTAGGTCCTTATGACATTTGGTAGGTCGGATTGATTTCCAAATATAAAACCCATAGAAAATCCCAACTTCCTAACTTTACAAACACGAAAGTTATGGCATTTCCGATTAATCAGTTAAATGGCCTTATGACATTTGGTAGGTCGGATTGATTGACAAAATACAAAAGCCCATAGAAAATCCCAACTTCCTAACAATCACCAAAGTTATGGCATTTCCGATCAATCATTTATATGTCAGCTATAGTATATAGTCGGCCGCTCCTTATGAAATTCGGTAGATTAGATTGATTGGTCAAAAATAAAACCCATAGAAAATCCCAACTTCCTAATTTAACAAACAGCAAAGTTCTGGCATTTCGGATGAATCAATTATATGGCGGCTATATGGTATGTCGGCCGATCCACATGACATTTGGTAGGTCGGATTGGCATTTCCGATTATATGTCGGTTATAGGATATAGTCGGCCGATCCTTATGACATTTTGTAGGTCGGATTGATTGACCATATATAAAACCTATGAAATTTGGTAGGTTATATTGATTTGGTAGGTAGGATTTATTGGCCAATTATAAAACCCATGAAATTTGGTAGGTCGGATTGATTGGCAAAATATAAAACCCATAGAAATCCCAACCTCCTAACTTTACAAACACGTTCAGTTATATGGCGGCTTTAGGATATAGTCGGCCGATCTTTATGACATTTGGTATGTCGGATTGATTGGCAAAATATAAAACCCATAGAAAATTCCAACTTCCTAACTTTACGGACACCAACGTTATGGCATTTCCGATCAATCAGTTTATGGCCTTATGCCATTTTGTAGGTCGGACTGATTGGCGAAATCTATATATATAAATGTGTTCATTGAAAACTAAGAATCAACGCACAGCCTAAACTAATTAAATGACCCTATTAAAATTGTTTACCATTTAATTCTTATAACACTAAACTGATTTGCTAAGATTTATTTTGGCCACAAACCTGCCCACATTTTCTTTCAGTGGCAAAAAAATCCTGATACTTTAAGGATTCATATGGGAGTTCTACTGAAGCTCTAGGTCAATTCTAAAAAAAGTTACATTAGCCTAAGGTAGGAATAATAATTCCAACAAATTATACACAATCATTGATCACCGAATGCATTCTCTCGCACTGTCTCTCTCTCTCTCTGACTCTGTGTACTACAATAATTGACCGGCGCACATTCGGCGACGAAAATTCAAATTTTTCATAGAAAGTAAAAATATTTTAATAATAAAATTTGAATAGTATATACTTTGACTAAAATGAATCAAAATATTTAAATTGTTTTGATGCCTCCCTGAAATTTTGGCAGCCCTTCAAAGTCAGTTGTCTGATTGCATGCGTGCGAAACTAAAAAGAGCGGGAAAGATTTTGTTTACTTGCGAGCGTGCCAATATTGTTGTGGTTTAAGCATATTTAACTAAAATTATGGAAAAGAAAGACAAAGGTATATCGAATATTTGTATTAAAAAAGATTTTTTTCATGTTTGATAATGTGTTCTTTATGTGCGTTTATTGGTGTTGTCCAAGAGTAGAAAAAAGCTAACCTGCTAACCCGTCTGTTGTGGATTATAACAAATTTTGTGCCAACTTGTGCCAAAAAGTAACTATCTGTCATTAAAGTGCAAAGTGTATATAAACTAATTTTATTAAGCTTTTTGCTCCATTTTGCACCGATATGTATAAATCCCATATATTGTAGCTGTTGTTGAGTTCGCCTATGAGCAACTGCTTGATATCTACATACAAAACAATCGTAGCTCATCTGCTGTTTCGAGTTGGATTTATGATGAACTGAAAGAATTCGACTTAAGCACAGAGAAAAAGGATGAAATCAACACCAAAGTGAGAAGCTTTCACCTTTACATACATAAGAACTTGGCAAAATGTAACAGAAGCATGACCAGATTTAAGACAAAGCATACCGAATGGCTTCTGTCCAATATGGCTATAACAGTAAGTTCATTCTTGTCTTCAAATCCAAAACCGTCAACATCAAGACCAGTTGGACGCCCACCCATTGGATATGTTAACGCCGGTCCCCGTCAGAAGAGAAAATTGGCATCCGATTTAGCTGTTAATCAGGGTCACAACACATCTCTTCTTGTGCATGCCGCCGCAGTTTCGGCCGAAAGAACGAACGAGAAACATACATTCCTTGTATTAAAAAATACATTTCTTACTCCGAGTGACCCCAATAAGGCTAGAAACCATTCTTTTACTCAGAAAAATGACTCGGTTCAACTAACGGAGGATGAAGCTTTAGCATATCTGCTTGAAAATTCATTGACTAAAAGTCAGTACAACAACTTTCGCGAGCTCAGCATTTCCAGATCTTGTCAACTTTTTCCTGCTTACAACAAAGTCAGAGAAGCTAAGTCAAAATGTAGACCTTTGCATATTAATGTAACCGAGTCAGTTGCTGAAGTTCCGCTGCAAAGTCTTCTAGACCACACTAGTTGCCGTATAATTCAAATGCAAGAAGATATTTTTAACCAGCTTGGCAATACTTTAAGTCTGACCCTTATTGCAAGCTATGGAGTTGACGGAACAACCGGACAAAGCAGCTATAAGCAACACTTTTTTGGATATGATTCTTTGCTTTCTGACGACTCGCTTTTTGCGACAACAATAATCCCCCTAAAATTAATGGACCATATGGGAAATGTATTTTGGATGAATCGTACTCCTCAGTCGATTAGATTTTGTAGACCAGTCAAGCTTGAGTTTGTTAAAGAGACAAAAGACCATATTCTGAATGAGAAAAAAAATTTGGATAGTCAAATAAAAGATTTGTCTTCATATGTCTGCTCCGTTGTAAATGGAAAATCAATTTCAGTTAAATATGATCTTCAAATGACACTTTTAGATGGAAAGGTTTTAAACATTTTGACTGAAACCAAATCTTGCCAACTGTGTCCGATATGTGGAGCGAGTCCAAAAGTCTTCATGGAAAATGCAAAAATAGACTCACCAAAATTTAAGCCAAGATATGAAGCATTAAAATATGGCATAAGTTGGATTCGATTTTTCGAATTCGTTCTTAAAATTGCATATAGACTGAAACTTAAAAAATGGCAAGTGAGAGATGAAAATGGAAAAAAAGAAATGGCGAAACAAAAAAAGACGATTCAGATGCAGATGTGGAATGCTATGGCTTTACATGTGGATAAGCCTAAGCAGAATGGCAATGGAAATACCAACGACGGCTGTTTACGCCGCTCTCCCCTCGTTTAAACTGCCCGCGCTTCCCTCGTAGCGAATGCCCACTCGCCCGCACTGGCCAGGCTCTCCCGCTCTCCCGCACTGGACGCTTGCGATTCCAGGCTCTCCCGCCTTCCCGCTCCCGGAATCTCTCCACTGCGCTTTGAAACGCAGCGTTCAATTAGGTTTAAGTTAGTCTTTCATTGTACCACTAGTGAAATACATCGCCCGGCCGGTCCGCGCTATAACCCGAAAAGTTCACCGAGTTTTTTTTTGTTTCATTACTTTGCGCACCGCGATCGAGTGTCTCTTCACCACGTATTTTCCAGCTTGCGACCCGGCTACGTGCGACAGCCGCAACCACCGACGAAGCTACCCCCAAGCGACGACATCCCCGACGCCCCAACTCTTCATTTTTGTGGTCCTTCGAGCCGGATAAGTGCCAATTTATTACTTTTTTTATTAACTGCCGGTCGACAGTCAGCCATCCGAAGAACATAATTCGTTTGACTTTCTGTACGATTTGTCTAAAATCCAAGTCCGATTTAATCCGACGACGGCAGTTAGTAAATTACAATTCCAATTCCGTCTTTTATTTCTTCGTTCTCTTTTAACGTGCGGCCATATTGCCTATTTTCTACTTCCTTTTCGTGTGCATATTGATGTACAAAATTCATATTCGCATTTGGCCGTACATCCACTAAATATACATCCACCATCAAATCGAAGAAAAAAAAAAAAAAAATATAAATCCAAATTAAAGTGTGCAAATAAAAAGTCAAGCGTACAGTGAAAAATAAATTAATTTCAAAAATTCAGTGAACAGTGAAAAATAAATTAATTTCAAAATTGAGTTCCAATTAATTCTCCACAAAAAAGTGAAACAAAAATTAAGTGTTCCGCCAATTTCGGCCCACAAATATTTTTGATATTAATTTTTTATTGTACATCCGCTGTGACAATATTTGCTTACATTATTAAAAATCCAAATACAGTCCACAATAAATCGAAAATTTACAACACATACCCGCCGGCAAAATTTACAATAAAATTTTCCGCCATTTTGATTACATATATTACATCCATATTACATATATTACATATTTCATATATATATACATACATACATTTATACATATTTTTCTACATAACTACACCCCAATTCCGAAAGCTCAAGTATTTCCGTCGGCCATCCAATAAATATATATTAAATATATTCCTAATTTATGAAATAACTTTTGTGTCTCAGTGTGTTTTTCTTAGTTACATATTTTGGGCACTATCATTCCATACATCTACACATACACGCAAATTGCAGTACCGCAAAAAGCTCGATAATCCCGCGCATTCCAGCGTCACCAATACACAGCCCGCAAAAGTTCGGGCAGTGGTTTTTCAATCATCCCATAAATAAATTCCAACAAAATTAATAAACACCAAGTTCAACTCCAATAAAATATAAAATACTGTCGCCATCGCGGAACTAGTGGAATTAATTTATTAATTTATTGATTTTATTAATTTGTTTCTTCGGTTTCACATTTTTTTTTCAAAAAAAAAAAAACGCCCTTTCCAGTATTTTTTTTCTTATTTCTTGAGCTTGGTAAATCTGCATATATATCGATACTCAATTTTTTCTTTTGGGGATAAAAAAGAAAAATTCAAAAAATACCACCCGCATACCACTGAAAGGTATTATTTTTTGTTTTTTTTTGTCTCCGAATATTTTTAAAATAAAGAAAAACAAAACCAATAAACTCCAAACACTGCCGGGGACATCCAATCCCATCCTAATTCGGCCACCTACCCCCTATAAAATACTAAACGACAAATACCTCATCAAATACAGTATTTTTTCAGTATTTTTATTTTGTGGTATTTTTTTGGTATTTTTTTCCATTCTTGCTCCATCGTTCCACCAAAAGCCTGGGGAATATTTTAACCATAATTCAGCCACGCATATCGACTATTGTCGATACCCTATTTCCACCGGTCCATAAGTGGGTCCGTAATTGTTTCGCTGATTTTTGTCCGAAATATCAGCGCGCACATTCCATCCTAACAACATCCTAGTTTGGTATGTCCGGGGAAAGTTCCAACAAACTATCCCCTGTTCCATCACCGAAAATACCAAAAATCACGGTAAGGACGCCCACACCTAAAAAGGTCAAGACGACACCTCCCAAAAAGGCTCCTTCTTCCATCGAAAGAACCACGCGAGCCAGCACAAAAATGGTTGCAACGGCTGCCGACCCCGCTATGAGCCAGTTTATTGAAGTCTCGGATCGACTGTCCGAATTGGAATCGCGGATAAATATTCCCTCGGCGGTCCCTCCTACGTTATCCGTCCTCAATATTCGCCGAGACGAAATCCGAGAAGTATGGATCCGCATCAAACAAGAATACGATGCCTGTACCGCATGCCTTGTAGCAGCCGGAGAAGGTGCAGCTGACAGCTTGCCAGTCCTCAAGGCTAAGTACGGGTATTGCTACAGCGCGTACGAAAGGTGCGGTGCCCAGATAGCAGACATGATAGCGCAAACTCCGCAACTTCCGCAACCTTCCCCAACGCCAGCTGATCCTTCTCAGACATACATTCCGTCAGGCTGCCGGCTTCCGCCGTGCGATACCGAAGTTTTTACCGGCGACTATCTTCGTTGGCCAACCTTTAGGGATCTATTCACGGCAATTTATATCAACAATCCCAGACTCACTCCTGTCGAAAAATTATTTCACCTTAATGCTAAAACGAGTGGCGACGCTCACAATATAGTTTCAAATTCACCCCTTACTAATGATGGCTTTCGATCAGCGTGGGATAACCTCACTGAGCGTTTCGAAAACAAGCGATTGTTAGTAAACAGTCAATTAAAGATACTTTTCAATGTACCGTCCGTCACACAGGAGTCTGGGTCAGCTTTGAAAGAACTTCAAAGTACCATCCAGGGTTGCCTTACTGCACTAGAAATGTCCGGTATTCAGGTCGAAACTTGGGATTGCCTCTTGGTATATATGTGCTCGTCCAAACTCCCAAAGCTTACGCTTTCCCTATGGGAGCAGTCCCTCCATAACAAAGCCGAGATCCCTACGTGGCACGAGCTGAACGTTTTCCTAACGGAGCGTCACTGGACACTAGAAGCCATAGATGATGTTCGACCATCAGGTTCTAGTCAGACTCAGCCCAGGGCATCCACTTCCAACTCGGCGTCTCGAAGAATAAATTCATACGAGACAAGGGTAGCAACCTAGGCAACTTAGAGGTTGCGATCTCTGTAATAGAGAGAACCATCCTGTACGCACATGCGCCAAATTTCTCCAGATGACGGTCGACCAACGCATCGCATATATAAAAAGAAAACAGCTGTGTTTAAACTGCTTTGCGCGGACACATCAGTTGCGCGACTGCGAAAGCGCACATAACTGCTTCACGTGCCGCGGCCGCCATCACACGCTCCTACACCGAGGCAGCCCATCCCCAGCGCGCGCAAATCCAACGCCAACGCCCAGATCCAGACCAAATACTCTCGGTCCCTCGGCTGCCAGTGGCACGCAGTCAACGCTTCAGAATTATTTTGCGGCAGGCACTAGGTCAGTCCTCCTAGGCACCGCTATAATTAATATATGCCATCGAGGTTCCAATTTCCAAGCGCGAGCCTTAATAGACTCCGGATCTGAGGCGACCTTCATCACTGAGCGCCTTTTCAACCTGATTAAACTGCCGTTCCAGGTTATCCGAGCACAGGTCTCAGGACTTAATCAAACGGTCTCCGCTGAGACCAAAAAGATCTGTCAATTCACGATCCGTTCTCCAACCCGGCCTAGCTTGCAGTTAAACACCACTGCCTACGTGCTTCCACAAATAGCCCAGGGCATCCACTTCCAACTCGGCGTCTCGAAGAATAAATTCATACGAGACAAGGGTAGCAACCTAGGCAACTTAGAGGTTGCGATCTCTGTAATAGAGAGAACCATCCTGTACGCACATGCGCCAAATTTCTCCAGATGACGGTCGACCAACGCATCGCATATATAAAAAGAAAACAGCTGTGTTTAAACTGCTTTGCGCGGACACATCAGTTGCGCGACTGCGAAAGCGCACATAACTGCTTCACGTGCCGCGGCCGCCATCACACGCTCCTACACCGAGGCAGCCCATCCCCAGCGCGCGCAAATCCAACGCCAACGCCCAGATCCAGACCAAATACTCTCGGTCCCTCGGCTGCCAGTGGCACGCAGTCAACGCTTCAGAATTATTTTGCGGCAGGCACTAGGTCAGTCCTCCTAGGCACCGCTATAATTAATATATGCCATCGAGGTTCCAATTTCCAAGCGCGAGCCTTAATAGACTCCGGATCTGAGGCGACCTTCATCACTGAGCGCCTTTTCAACCTGATTAAACTGCCGTTCCAGGTTATCCGAGCACAGGTCTCAGGACTTAATCAAACGGTCTCCGCTGAGACCAAAAAGATCTGTCAATTCACGATCCGTTCTCCAACCCGGCCTAGCTTGCAGTTAAACACCACTGCCTACGTGCTTCCACAAATAGCCGGAAATCTTCCTTCATGTCCGCTTCCGCAACATTTCCTGCGAGACCTTCCCGAACTTCCGCTAGCGGATCCAAAGTTCTATGAGAGCGCACAAATAGATATTCTAATCGGGGCCGATATACTTCCATCCATTCTACTAAGCGGTACCCGAACGAACATCTGTGGCTCGCTTCTCGGTCAAGAGACTATTTTCGGCTGGATTCTAACAGGACCAGTACCAGCTCCGAGGCATGATCAAATATCATCCTTTTCCACGCAAGTTGCACACACGTATGAAGCGTCTCTCGATAAACTCCTCACCAAATTCTGGGAGGTGGAGGATCTGCCAGTAAAAGTGGCAAAAGAATCCGACGTGATTTGTGAGGACAATTTTCTTCGGACCACCACAAAAGACGAAACCGGCAGGTATGTCGTGAGTCTCCCTTTTCGAGATCCTGAGAACATTAATTGCTCCCTGGGACATTCCAGATCCCAGGCGCTGGCTCAATTCTTAAGAAACGAGCAGCGGCTAAAAAGGGACAGTACGTTAAAATCCAAGTACGACTCAGTTATTCAAGAATATCTCGACCTCAATCACATGAGAGAAGTCCTTCCTACCCACGATTCAGCATGTTACTACCTGCCACACCACGCAGTGTTAAAACCGGAGAGTACGACCACCAAACTTCGAGTGGTATTCAACGCCTCCAGCCCTTCAGACAATGGGGTCAGCTTAAATGATATCCTTCATGCTGGCCCGGTCCTACAGTCCGATCTAACCATCCAGATCCTGAAGTGGCGATATTTCCGATTTGTGTATAGTGCTGACATCGAGAAAATGTACCGGCAGATCTGGGTAGATCCGAAGCAGACAGCGTTCCAACGTATCTTATTCCGCGATAGGGAAGGGTACATTCGAGATTTTGAGCTAAAAACTGTTACGTTTGGGGTCAATTGTGCACCGTTCCTGGCAATTCGGGTACTGCAACAGCTGGCGACCGACGTGCAACTAACCCATCCGAGGGCGAGTAAAGTTATTCGTGGTTGCATGTATGTCGATGATGTCCTTTCGGGAGCTGACTCTGCAGAAGAGGCTCACCTCACCATTCGCGAGTTGCAGAGTGCCCTCGATTCGGCTGGTTTTCCATTAAGGAAATGGACCTCCAACCACAAAGAAGTTCTGGCTCATATCGGAACCGATCATCTTTTAAATGCCGATTTCCTCGAAATAGATACGGAAAGCACGGCGAAAACTCTCGGAGTCCGTTGGAAAGCAACATCCGATGAGTTTTTCTTCGCCCTCCCCGACCTATCCACCGAAGCTACACTCACAAAACGGCATGTTCTCTCCCAAATTGCGAAGCTGTTTGATCCAGCAGGCTGGCTCGCCCCTTTCGTGGTCTGTGCCAAGATTTTCATGCAGGAGATCTGGCTGCGTGATCTAGGGTGGGATGATGAACTTCCAATTGAACTGTGCCAAAAGTGGCGTGATTTCCTTAAAAGCTACTCAGTCCTAGATCAAGTCCGAATTCCCAGATGGGTTTCCTTCCGCCCAGAATTCCGAGTGGAACATCACGGATTCTGTGATGCCTCTCAAAAGGCGTACGGTGCTGCGATCTATGTGCGCGTCGAGATGGGGCACACGACGCTAGTGCATCTTCTCACGGCCAAGACGCGCGTGGCGCCAGTAAAAACTGTGTCGCTTCCCAGACTAGAGCTGTGTGGAGCTCTATTGCTATCCGAGATGGCCGAATCCATCCTCCCCCATATGCCGATGCTGTCCTCGAAACTCCATTGTTGGACCGATTCCACGATTGTGCTTGCATGGCTAGCCAAACCAGCATGCCAGTGGACAACGTTCGTTGCCAATCGGGTAACAAAGATCACCCAGTCCACAGAGGCAGCCAATTGGTCGCATGTTCAATCCGAACACAATCCAGCTGACTTGGCCAGTCGGGGCGTGCCATTACAAGAACTGGTCGACAACTCCCTGTGGTGGCATGGGCCCACTTGGTTGCAAAAGCCACGAGATCAGTGGCCTGCCCAAAGCACCGATTTACAGGTGACCGAAGTGGAAAGGCGTCCTGTCAAGGCCCACGTTGCGTCCAGTCCGACAGAGGACATCCTTGATCGCTTTTCCAAGTTAAATAGAGCTTTACGGGTCCTTGCGTATGTCCACCGTTTTGTCCAGCGATGTAGGAAACAGTCGCCGATTCCGGAAGTCCATCTAGAAGCCCAAGAACTTGTCGCCGCTGAACGGCTCATGGTCATTAGCACTCAGCGCAGATATTTTGCTAACGAATATCGCTGCTTGAGTCAAAAGCGTCCTGTGTCCGCGGCAAGTTCCATCCTCTCCTTGAACCCTTTTCTAGATGAGAAAGGGCTTATAAGGGCGTGCGGCCGAATAACGGCCTCCGAGAATTTGCGATATGATGAACGACATCCTATAATCCTCCCGTACGAATGTGCACTCTCTCGACTACTGGTAAACTTTACGCATCTCATAACGTTGCATGGAGGTAACCAGTTAGTCGTACGTCTCACCCGGTCCAGATATTGGGTTCCGAAAATAAGGAACTTGGTAAAGGCCGTTATTAACTCCTGCAAGGTCTGCGTTATCCATAAGAAGCGATTGCAAGTTCAGATGATGGGAAGTTTTCCGAAAGAGCGAGTCTCTTTTTCCCGGCCATTCACGTACACAGGGATGGACTACGCCGGCCCTTTCGACATAAAAAATTACACAGGCAGAGCTTGCCTAATTACAAAAGGGTATGTGTTGGTTTTCGTGTGTTTCTCTACGAAGGCCATCCATCTAGAGCCTACATCCGATCTGACGACCGAGAAATTTCTCGCCGCTTTCGCTCGGTTCGTATCCAGAAGAGGTTGTCCCCGTCAAGTGCAGTCCGACAATGGGAAAACCTTTGTCGGCGCTGCCACCCTGCTCTCCCGAGATTTTCTACAAGCCGTAAAGAGTCTGTGACTGATGCGTATAGTCATCAGCAGCTCAACTGGCAATTCATTCCTCCGGGGGCACCCCATATGGGAGGCCTGTGGGAAGCGGGTGTCAAAAGCTTCAAAACCTTGTTTTACAAGTCCACCGCTACTCGAAAGTACACTTTTGAAGAACTTTCAACCCTCCTAGCGAAAATTGAAGCTTGTCTAAATTCCAGACCGCTATCTCCTATGTCTGAAGATCCCACTGATCTCTTAGCATTGACACCAGGGCATTTTCTAGTCGGCGGACCTCTTCTGTCCATAGTGGAACCCGAATTAAAAGGGGAATCCAAGTCCATTGTAAATCGGTGGCAACACTTAAAGGCGCTCCATCAACAATTCCAAGCTCGATGGAAAGAGGAGTATCTCAAAGAGCTCCACAAGCGTAACAAGTGGCAGTCCCCGACCGCAAATCTCCGCGTTGGCGACATGGTAGTCGTCAAGGAGGACAATCTGCCCTCGAATGAGTGGCGCCTTGGCAGAATCGACTCTGTCTTTCCGGGGGCTGACGGCAATGTCCGTGTCGTCAGCATTCTCACGGCACGTAGGATTATCAAGCGTCCCGTGACCAAGGTGGTTCTTCTGCCAGGAGAACCCTCCAACCGTCTTCCTCAACCAACATCCTCCACATAATTCCCCAACAATCCTCGCCATCGAAGCATCTCAAATCATCTTTTTTTATCCATTACTCCCCACCAGATCACATCATGGTTCCTCGTCCACGCAGCGCTCAGGCATTAGAAAGCAGACGTACTCGAGGTATACATTCCTACCGATGCCGAGTCTGCCGTGGAATCCATCCGCTTCGAAAGTGCCAGAGGTTCCTAAAGCTGAGCGCAGAGAAGCGGCTTCGGGCAGTGCTGATTAATAAGTACTGCTCAAATTGTCTCGCCCACGAGCACTCCGACGGGAGTTGTCGCAGTGGCGACAAGTGCAAAACGTGCAACGGCAAGCACCACACGCTCCTCCATATGCACGAGCGTCCCCTGCCGTCGGCTAATCAACAGCGTTCGCGCCGGCAGAATCCGCCAAGTCGCCAAGCGCTAGCCCCGGCAAGGCGCTCGGCATCCGCCGCTTCTCAGCAGCGCTCGCGCCGGCAAGATCCGCCAACTCGCAGAGCGCTTGCCTCTCCGCCGCGCTCAGCCTCCTCGGCACCGGCTCCGTCACTGGCGTCCATTCTCCAACGGCACAGCGTCAATGTCCTGCCGACGGCCATGATCACTTTGGAGACCGGGCTGAAGACCTTCGACACGGCCGCCCTCATCGACCCGTGTACACCGACGAGCTGCATCGACGCATCATTGGCATCCGCGTTCCGCTTGCCGACTACGACCGTCGGCGACGAGAGCATCTGCACGGCGACAATTCGGTCAAAGTGCGACAACGGCTTCAAGCTAGAGGTCGTCTTGAAAGTGGAGCCGAACGTCCGCATCCGCACCCCCATCCGAGAGCTCTCGGACACCGTGGTCGGCAGATACGGAGACCTCCCGTTGGCCGACAAACGTTTCTACTTGCCGGCAACCATCTCGGTAGTCCTGGGTGCGGATGTCTACGCCAAGGTCATCCGACCGGGCTTCCATCTGGTCGACGAGGGACTCCCAGTGGCCCAGAAGACGGCATTCGGGTGGATCCTGTCCGGCGCCTGCAGTCAAGCCTAGGCGACAGGAGTGGGCTTGTTGTTTTTTCTTTCGCAACGCTAGCGATTGCAAGGGGGGCGGAATGTTTACGCCGCTCTCCCCTCGTTTAAACTGCCCGCGCTTCCCTCGTAGCGAATGCCCACTCGCCCGCACTGGCCAGGCTCTCCCGCTCTCCCGCACTGGACGCTTGCGATTCCAGGCTCTCCCGCCTTCCCGCTCCCGGAATCTCTCCACTGCGCTTTGAAACGCAGCGTTCAATTAGGTTTAAGTTAGTCTTTCATTGTACCACTAGTGAAATACATCGCCCGGCCGGTCCGCGCTATAACCCGAAAAGTTCACCGAGTTTTTTTTGTTTCATTACTTTGCGCACCGCGATCGAGTGTCTCTTCACCACGTATTTTCCAGCTTGCGACCCGGCTACGTGCGACAGCCTCAACCACCGACGAAGCTGCCCCCAAGCGACGACATCCCCGACGCCCCAACTCTTCAACGGCAATACAGCAAGGAGGGCGTTTGCACAGCCTAAGCTACTAGCTGAAATCTTAGGTCTTGATGAAATTCTCATTGCATATTTTAACAATATTTTAATTGCTATTTCTTGCCACCTACCAATTAATCCAACAAAATTTAAAGAATATTGTCAGAAAACCATATCACTACAGGGTTGCCCATATTCGACGGACCCATGTTTTTTTTTTTTAAATCAAAGAAAAAAATAAAAATTTGGCGGTTGGCAATCTTAATCATTTAATTTGTTCCAAGTAGATTTGTTTACATCAATTTTTGAATATGATATCTTTCAAATGGCCGCCTCTGTCGTTGATGGCGTATTGTGCCCTTTTTGCAGCATTTTCCATCGTTTTCGCCAACATTTCGGCCGGAATAGCGGCTATTTCTTCACGAATGTTGTCCTTGAGCTCTTCTAGGGTCCTTGGCTTGTTAACGTAAACCTTTGACTTCAAATATCCCCACAAGAAGAAGTCAGGCGGCGTCAAATCGGGCGAACGCGGTGGCCAGTCCAAATCACCACTTTTCGACATCAAACGGCCCGGAAACAATTTCTTCAGAAAATCGATTGTTATGCGACTTGTGTGCGGTGGAGCGCCGTGTTGTTGAAACCAGAACTGCCTCATACGCTTTCGACGAATAATTGGCATCACAAAAAGTGGACCAAGCCATGCCCAACTGCTGAGAACGGCGTTTTTGGGATGTTCTTGGGGACCTCTCAACACTGGCTCGTACGGCAGCGATATTCTCGTCCGATCGCCTTGGTCGACTTTTATTTGGCCTCTTCGGATTAGAAAGAGCCTCACCAGTCGTAAATTTTTCGTATAAACGCTTAATGGTGTTCTTAGAAGGCGCACTTTTCACATTTTTTAATTTTTTAAAAGCACGTTGAGTTTTCACAATTGACTTGTTCTGTTGAATGTAAATTTCAACTATTTCAGAGCGCTCGCGTGGCGTGTATTGTTCCATGGTAAAAATCTGCTTGGACTGACGCTTCAAACGCGGTATGTCATTAAGCGATCTGGCATCTCTGTCAAAAGTTATGGCGTCGTCAGATGGGTCCGTCGAATATGGGCAACCCTGTATATATGTCCTTGTATCCATGGTTTCCGATGTCAGCAACAGTCCATAAAGTGTTAATGCACGGATACCAAATAATAGAAGCATCAATCCTTCCCTTAGGTGTTCTCGGCGAGAACGCTTCAGAGGCTCGCAACAAATACTATAAGAGTGACAGAAGGTTACATGCTCGAAAGAGTACACGGCAGAACAACATGGCAGACGTTTTCCACAGAGCAATGGATTCCTCAGATCCTCTTGTGTCAAGCATTTATTTAACAAAAAGATTGGGTCACCAAAATAAACTACCCCTACCAGCAGACGTAATCGAACTTTTGGAATCACCAAACTTGCTTTATTCTTGTAACATGAACAATAATAACAATGTTCCCGATTTTGATGCTAGCAATAATGATAGTGATTCAAATTCTGACTCTGAAAATCCGTTTTCAATAGAAATTGATGTAGAAGACGACTGTTAGGAACATTTTTAAATGTAAAATACCCATTGATAGTCACTTTGAATGCATTGTTATTTTTACTTATTAATATTAAGGGTAAGTGTTGAAAAAATGAATTAAAAACATTTGTTGAATTTAACGAGTGCTAGCATTATTTATTACCGTACAAGTATCAATAAGAGGAAACCTATCTCATATGGGCGGCTAGGGAAGGCGTGGTCAGATGAGTCTGAAACTTTGATATATTTTTATGTGCATCGACACTATCATATGTACCAAATTTGAAGAAGCTAGCTTTAAAACTTTAATTTTCGTCGAAAAATCGGCTCGCTGGCCCAATGTGCGGCGGCTGATTTTGATTTCTTTTTAAAACTTAAAATTAAAAACATAAAACTAAATTAAACTTAACAATAAATTAACAATAAATTAAAATTAAATTATACCAGCAATACACACGAATAAACCCCGTCAAAGCGTTCCAGCCGCTGGGCTTTGTGAAAAGGGCAGGGGCAGTCATCATCTATCTATATATATAAAACTGTTCATTGAAAACTAAGAATCAACGCACAGCCTAAACTAATTAAATGACCCTATTAAAATTTTTTACCATTCAATTCCTATAACACTAAACTGATTTGATAAGATTTATTTTGGTCACAAACATGCCCCCATATTCTTCCAGTGGCAAAAAAACCCCAATTTCTATAAAAAAATCTGGACGCTAAACGCGTTAATCAATTTGACCAAAATTTAGTCCTCTACATAATAAAGATTCGATTTAATTTAATATTGGATATTTTAACGTTTACTATTTTTTATCAATTTTTGAAAATCTAAAAATCTTCCTCATTTTTTCCTAATGGCAAAAAAACACTGATCTAAGTCAATTAGCAATATCGAGCTAATCCTGATACTTTACGGATTCATATGGTGGTTTTACTGAAGCTCTAGGTCAATTCTAAAAAAAGTTACATTAGCCTAAAGTAGGAATAATAATTCCAACAAATTATACACAAGCATTAATCACTGAATGCATTCTCTCGCACTGTCTCTCTCTCTGTTTATGCATGTTTGTGACCAAAATAAATCTTAGCAAATCAGTTTAGTGTTATAAAAATTGAATGGTAACAAATTTTAATAGGGTCATTTAATTAGTTTAGGCTGTGCGTTGATTCTTAGTTTTCAATGAACAGTTTTATATATAGAGACTAGCAAGGTGCTCGCAGCTTTGCTTGCGGTTGATAATTTTGAATGTAGATATGTCTGTATATTTTGCGGATAGCTCTCCACATCTGTATATTCCTTATTCGCATTTATCTTAAAGCTGGAGTTCTTATTTAATAGTAATAGAGTATAACTATATTATTTAATGTAATTGATGTTTTTTTTTCTTCACACTTTCAGTTTTTAACTGAAACTAAAATGAATCCCCATTTCCACACCACCGGACATAGGGGATACGACCCGTTTTTATTTAAGGTGGTTTCCACAAATAGGTCTAGTCCACAATTAAAACATTTTTAATATATTCTTATTTTAAAACCTCTCTGTAAACAACATTCTTTGTTTGACGATCATGAGACAGGATCATAGAGTTCTTTGCCGAGATGAATCTTGAACAGGCCACATAAAATTGGCCGTGGGAGAAACACTCGTCCCTAAGGTCTAATCCAGCTACTTTCAAAGTCTGTCCTTGTGATTTCTTTATTGTTATCGCAAAACAATCCTTTACAGGAAACTGTAGGCGTTTAAATTTAAAAGGTAAGTTAGATGACGTTAAGGGAATTCTTGGTATGAATACTGTCTCTCCCTTGGCGCAGCCAGTAAAAATAACGGCTTCAATAACAAATTTGTGAAGAGTTTTCACTTGCAATCTTGTTCCATTGCATAATTTTGGGGGTTTTAAGTTTCTTAATAACATAATTGGTGTTCCGATCTTAAGCGAATGAATATGCAATTCTACAGGATAATGTACAGTATTTTCTGGCTCAGTGTCAGAGTCTATTGATTTGTATGTAACTTCCTCTCCATTAAATGATTTTATTAGCTGATCATTAATTGAAGCAGATCTGTCATTTCTTGAAGTTAAAATGGCTCGTTCTGATAACCAGTCCAATGACTTATGTAAGATTTCTGGAATATCAGGAAAAATTTTAGAAGTAAGCTTTTCCAAAGTGCTTACTACAGTACCCAAGCTTGATGACAATTTTATTTTACCCTCAAGCGTCGTATAATCTCCATTTCCTATTTTAAGTAAAGTTTGGGCAAAATCACCGGCAGTTTCATCACCTAGTAAATGTACGCGCATATTTTTTATAAGAGCCATTTTTTGTATTTTACACCACAAAAAGGAAGATTTTATGCAAGATTTTATCTCATCAGCCCTTGTTCCTCGGGGTAGAACTGGGAGCGTTTGTCTAAAATCTCCAGCTAATATAACGGTAATACCTGCCATTAATAAGTCATTGCCTTTTATGTCTTTTATCGATCGATCAAGAGCTTCAAATCCACCTTTATGAGCCATAGTACATTCATCCCAAACAATGAGATTACAATGTTTAAGGACGAATGCCATATTAGACTGTTTGGAAATGTTACAATAAGGTGTTTCTATATTTATTAAATCAAAAGGAAGTGTTACCGCCGTAATTTAAATTGTCAAGCCTGCCGCCAAATCAAATTGGCCACTTAGCGAATATGGCAGCATAGTATAGTATAATGTGGTAACGCTACGTAAAAGACGCGACTTGAGAAAAAACCAGCGAAGCAGCAACACAAAGTTTTTTAAAGCTCTCTATTATAATTTAAAAGTTTGATTTAAATAAAGACCGCTACATAAATTTGTATGCCTAAAACTGCTTTCGTCTATTAATAACATCGGTGCCTCAACATTTCTTTAAAAAACTTTAACTACGCACTTCATATTCGGAATTAATTGCGAAATTCACAAAGGCACTCACATACATCCATATTTACCTAAATATACACAAAAGTGTAAAAGCCATGTATGTGTAAGAAGCCACGCTGTAGTACATCGCGCCGAATAGAGTTTAATCTAAACCATCCAAACATTTGAGTGAACCAATAAAATGACCCTGGAAAAGGACACCACAGTCTGTGGGACTTGCAAAAAGACCCGTGCCTCTGATGGTATCCAAAATTGGGTACAGTGCGATAATTGCAAAGAGTGGTACCACTTTGTCTGTGCTGGAGTGAACAGTACTATTGCGCAACTGGATTGGACTTGCGCCTTGTGCAAAGTCCCTGAAACAGATGCGGCTTCAACAAGCGGACTGCAACATCAACTGGAAAAGGACAATCCATTCGACTTACAAATCAATCAAGTCAATTTGGAAATCCCGAAATTGCAAACTACTGTAAGCCTGAACTCGAATCCCACTAATACAATCACACCATGTCCAAATAACTTGATGTTGGCAATGCTGGAAGAAACACGCGAAGCTGAAAAGAAGTACATCGAGCAAAAATACATATTGCTCTCCCAAGCACAGGGAGCACACGCTATGTCACTTCCATCAATATCAATTGGACCTACTGCATCCCAGCTAGCCGCAAGACAAGTGCTAGCTCCGGATCTGCCTACATTCAATGGCAACGCAGAGGACTGGCCAATCTTCATCAGCATGTACGAAAATAGCTGCGCAGTAGCCGGCTTCTCAAACGCTGAAAACATGCTTCGACTCCAGAAGTGCCTCAAAGGAAAAGCCTATGAATTGGTGCGAGATAAGTTGCTACTTTCAGAGCTAGTTCCAGAAGCTATCAACACCCTGAAAACCATTTTTGCACGCCCAGAACATATCTTTGACCGTTTGATCGACAAAATCAGGAAGGTCAATGTACACAAAGACAGATTGGAATCTCTCATCGATTTCGCTATGGTAGTACGCAATGCATTGGAGGCCTGCAACATGACCTCTCATCTTGACAACCCAATGCTCTTGCGCGAGCTTGTTGATAAGCTGCCCACGCAACAAAAACTGAACTGGGCCTTACACCCCCGCTGTAACGACATACCAGTTGTTAAGTCATTCAGCGACTGGTTGTATAAATTAGCAGAGGCAGCATCGACCGTTATAGCCGTACCAAGTTCGTAAACACTCACACACAAGCTCACCAAGGAATGGATAACGATGATGATTCTAAATCAGATCAAGAAGCAGCTTCAAGCCTCACATGTGCGATGTGTAAGTCCACTGAACATCAAGCTGCCCAGTGTCAGAAATTTAATATGCTTACTACTGAAGAACGGCAGCGCATAATTAACGAGACTAAAGCGTGCTACAGGTGCCTAAAGTTTCATCGTCGTAAATGCTTTTCAAGGCGTGACTGTGGCATAGATAATTGTCAGTCCAAGCACCACCCACTTCTGCACAGAGATGCACCGAAGCCAGAACTCGTCAGTGCCCACCATAAGGATAGCGACCGTGAAGAACAATACTTCCGAATCGTGCCAGTCACTCTATATGGAAACGGAGTAACTTTCAACACCTTTGCCTTTTTGGATGAAGGCTCATCTGTCACGCTAATTGACGAAAATATTTTGCGGGTCCTTAAAGTTTCCTCAACACTGGAACCACTATGCCTACAATGGACTAGCGAAACCACTCGCATGGAGGAAACATCTACCAAGGCTCACATTCAAGTATCAGAAGCGGGAAGTCAAAAAAGGTTGTGGCTAAACAACGTACGCTCAGTTAAAAACCTGGCTTTACCAAAGCAAAGCGTCGATGTCAACAAACTGTGCAACCAATATTCACACTTGCAAGGACTGCCATTACAGTCATACTTCAATGCTCAACCGATGCTGTTAATTGGCGCCAACAACTGGACTTTGGCAGTACCTCGGAAGATTCGTGAAGGAAGACACAACGCTCCTATAGCCTCAAAGTGTTTACTGGGATGGAGCATTCAAGGATCAAGCAATTCAAACCGTCACGTCTCCTTGCACCACTGTGACTGTAACTGGCCCGAAATCGAAAGAGCTGTGAAGGAAAGCTTCAATGTAGACCCTATCGCACCGCGGGAGCTCCACTCTGAAAACGATAAAAAGGCTATATGTATTCTTGAAGATACTTGTAAAAAAATTAACGGCCATTATGAAGTTGGCTTGCTTTGGCGTGATAAGGAGGTAACCTTGCCAGAAAGCTACTCCACTGCATTAAAACGCCTCAATTGTCTACGAGCTAAAACTAACAAGGATCCTGACCTGTTCGATCAAATACAACGACAAATCGACAATCTGATAGTAAAAGGCTACGCAGTCGAGCTCCTACCCGAGGATGTAGCTGCCAAGCAAGATCGAGTATGGTATCTCCCAATTTTCATTGCCCTAAATCCTAACAAGCCAAATAAAATAAGGCTAGTATGGGATGCTGCTTCAAAAAGCCACGGAAAATCGCTTATTGATTTTATGCTGAATGGACCCGATTATCTGCAGCCATTGACTGATATTCTTATGTCATTTAGGGTTGGTCGTATCGCCGTATGTGCAGACATCGCCGAAATGTTTCATCAGATAACTATTCAAGAAAGCGATAGACATGTACAACGATTTCTATGGCTTACCAAAAATTGTCAGGCACCAAGGATTTTTGTCATGCGCGCAATGACTTTCGGAATTTGCTGCGCTCCTTGCATTGCTCACCATGTACGAGACAAAAATGCATATGAATTCAAGAATTCAAATCCGCGTGCTTATGAAGCCATAACACAAGCTCACTACGTAGACGATCTCATAGACAGCTACAAGAACGACGATGAAGCTATTAAAGTTGCGTCTGAAGTCAGAGATATCCACTCCAAAGGCGGATTCATTATCAGAAATTGGATTTCCAACTCTACCGCAGTTCTTCAGCATTTCGGAGAGCGCCAAATCGACAGCCAAAATTCCAAAGACCTGGGGGGTCCTGAAAAGGTGCTTGGTATGTATTGGGATCCTACCAGTGACGTTTTTAGGTACATTTTCAGATTTGCGAGATTGAAACGAGACGTCTTGAATGGTGATACAGCCCCAACAAAACGAGAAGCTCTTCAAGTACTGATGTCCGTGTTCGATCCCCTTGGCCTTTTATCTTGCTACACCGTCGGTCTAAAAATGCTATTGCAAAAGGTGTGGCGCACTGGAATAACTTGGGACGAAGAACTGCCGAATACACTACTCGCCCTTTGGACCCAATGGAAGACCGTTCTACTACATGCAGGAGAACTTGAGTTTCCTCGATACTATTCCAAACTGTTGCCGAATGCAGATCGGATTGACTTGCATACATTCGTAGATGCAAGTGAAGACGCCTATGCGGCTGTTTCCTACCTCCGTATAAAGCGAGGAGACGACAACGAAACTGTATTAGTAGCCGCCAAATGTAAAGTCGCGCCTTTAAAGCCCCTCTCCATTCCAAGCATGGAACTCTTGGCAGCAGTAATGGGAGTAGGATTGGCAAAGAAGATAATGAACACTCGAGGACTAAAAATCGATACAACAACATACTGGTCCGATTCTAAAACCGTTCTTCAATGGCTAACTATGGACCCCCGAAAGTTTCAGTCATTCGTCATGCATCGAGTCGGCGAGATCGTAGACAACACCAACCGCAACCAGTGGCGCTGGGTTCCGACAAAGGAGAACGTCGCTGACTTAGCTACGAAATTCTTCAAGACTCCTGATGCATCTAGATGGATCAATGCCCACAATTTTTGGGACAGCCGGAAGCCGAATGGCCATGCCAAAGAGTCGAATTTAACATCTGTACTGATCAATCTGAACTTCGTAAACATGTCTTCCTTGTAAGAAAACTTGATCAGTTTAATTTTGCAGTGGATTATTTCTCAGATTGGAAACGTCTGTACAGGGCTGTAGCGACCTTTATCCTTTACATCCAAAAGCTGCGCGCAAAATGCTGCGGAAAAGCGCTACCAAAAACACTCAACTCCGAAATTATAGACGCTGCAAAATCATGGATATTTAAACAGTCTCAGGCAAAAGTATATTCGAATGAGATCAGCGCCCTGAAGTCCAATTTGACTATAGATAAATCCAGCCCATTAATTGGCCTAAATGTCTACCTAGATGCAAAAGAGATCATACGTGTACAAGGCAGAGCAGATCGCTTGAATCCGCAAGAAGACGCCATTGTATTGCCCAAGAAGTGTAGGATCGCCTTTTTGGTCACGAAGGATTACCACGAGAAATCTCACCATATGCTCCACGAGACGACCATCAACTTAATTCGAAGCCAATTCTACATAGCACGTCTGCGAGTCTTGTACAAAAATGTTCGAAAGGCATGTCAAAAATGCAAAAACTCTAATTCGTCGCCACAAGTGCCCCAAATGGCACCGATACCAGCAGCCAGACTCGCATGCTTTGAAAGACCCTTCACCTATACTGGGGTGGACTATTTTGGCCCGATACTGGTAAATGTTGGTAGACACAAGGAAAAGCGCTGGGGAGTTCTATTTACATGCCTTACCCTTAGAGCTGTACACCTAGAAGTAGCATATAAACTCGACGTAAGCTCATGTATAATGTGTCTGAAAAACTTTATGGCGCTCCGTGGAACCCCAAAAGAAATTTTCTCCGACAACGGAACCAACTTCAAAGCCACAGAGAAGGTAGTACAGGAAGAGCTCAGGAAAATAGACTTTAATGATATTACAGTACAGTATGAAGCTATAAAGTGGCGTTTTAACCCACCAGCTGCACCCCACATGGGAGGAGCGTGGGAGCGACTAGTCCGATCAGTAAAGACTGTGCTAAAATCAATTTGCCCGGCGAATAATTTCAATGATGAAACACTCCGAACGGCTCTTATGGAAGCTGAAACTATCATCAATTCCAGACCATTAACCTTTGTATCCCTAGATTCAGCAGACGATGACGCCCTTACCCCAAATCACTTGCTATTAGGCTCATCGAGCGGCTACAAACCAATAGCAGATCATAACACCGATCTAAGGCTGCGATGGCATCAAACGCAATCATTTGCTGATAAGTTTTGGAATATACACCAACACTAACTAGGCGCAGCAAATGGTTCACTAAACGCCCCCCAATCGCCGTTGGTGATGTAGTCGTCGTCATTGATGATCAACTACCGAGGAACCTGTGGCCAAAGGGGCGTATTAGTGACGTAATAACAGCCAAGGATGGGCAAGTTCGCAGAGCTACCATTTGGACACCAAAAGGAACTATGATCCGCCCAGTCGCCAAAATAGCAGTCTTGGACGTCGGATTTAAGGAAAGTGAACATCCGAAGGACCTTCACGGAGGGGGAAATGTTACCGCTGTAATTTAAATTGTCAAGCCTGCCGCCAAATCAAATTGGCCACTTAGCGAATATGGCAGCATAGTATAGTATAATGTGGTAACGCTACGTAAAAGACGCGACTTGAGAAAAAACCAGCGAAGCAGCAACACAAAGTTTTTTAAAGCTCTCTATTATAATTTAAAAGTTTGATTTAAATAAAGACCGCTACATAAATTTGTATGCCTAAAACTGCTTTCGTCTATTAATAACATCGGTGCCTCAACAGGAAGCTTAAATGCTGAATGGACTGCCCGTCCTCCGGTTAAGAGCGTGGCCGCAATTCCTAAAGATGCAACAGCTAATGCAATTTTTTTATCTTGTCTAATTTTTGCCAATAGCAAATTTAAAAGAAACGTTTTTCCAGTGCCACCAGGAGCATCCAAAAATACATTCCTCCGTTTCCAGCGTCAATGCTGTCTAAGATTGTTTTATAAAAGTTTTTTTGTTCAAGAGTAAGGGAATTTTCCTCGTTTCTTACTTGAGCTTCATTGCATTCAAAATGTATTTCTCGCAGGTAATTAATGTTTTCCAAAAACTCTTTATCTCTAATTGCCTTGGCTAAACCATAACTTGATAAGTCATCTCCGCCCATTGACAATATGAGATCTTCAATACAAATTTCAATAAATCAATTTACAAGGTCGATACAAAACCAACATAAATTAAACATTCTGGATTTATATCGTCATCTATTTTAGATTTTAGTCTATACAATATATCTTCTGAAAGACTTTCCTTGTACTTATTCCAAAGAAGCATAGCATCAGATAACTGACAATGATGCTTCTTCCAATGTGCAGTCCCAGAGCTTATCATCTTCTAGTAAGACTAAAGCTTTGCAAGCCAATTGGAATGTTTTATACAAAATACCATTTACAGTTTTTAAAAAAGAGAATGATGTTGGACCCCGAACTTCGTGAAGTAAAAGTCTCAAATAATAACATTCACTATTTTTTGGATGTATTGTATACACACGCCCCAAAGTATTATCCTTTTTAACACCAGAAAACTCTGGTACATCTAACCCCTTCTTTCTTCTTTGGAATTTTTTATTATTTTTTATTCAACATAAAGAAGTGTTTTTGCAAAGTGGTCAATTTTGCAAAGATCGAAGAACTCTGTAAGCGTAGTTTTTGCCGGATTAGTTAGTTGATTAGCTAATTGATTGGTTTTATTTGGGTCAAAGTATATCCGCTGACCATTCTCCAAATGAACACTTAAATGAAAAATAGGGGGATATCTTTTATGTATTGGAAACGATAAAATCCTCCATACTACCTCTGAGCTACTTATGTATCGACCACTTTGGTACACATGGACCTCATCTTTAAGGCTCTCGACTGCAACTGTTAATTGGTCACTGCCCTTTACAAATGTATTTAATAGACTTTACTGAGTTGCAATGTTCCACATTTATATGAGCTCCGTAGGTCCGCAAAAGCACGGAATTGTATGACAGAACCCAACGATTAGCTACAGTTATACCATTAATTTTAACAGTAAGACCCCCATCCATTGGGGATCTTCGCCGATATTGGGTATAACCATCATTTTCTGTAATAGTTTCCTTAAGAAACTTTTTAGGAAATTTTTTTGTGCATTTACCATCTTTCATACATGGCGAATTAATATTTAATACACCACAAAGGATCCTTTTGTAAATCAGGAATTTCTGCACAAATGTAAGAATCGATTTGATTAGGCATAATTTTAATCTTTAACCATATAGGTATGTGTACGTGGGGGAGACCACGTTTTTGCCATTCAATGGAATACATGAAGCACTGCACTTCCCCAAATAACCGGCCTTTAATTAACAACGCCATTAAAGCCTTAACCTTCAAATGAAAAACTCGTGATATAATGTCATGTCGATATTGAGGCTTTTGGCCTGGAAAAAACTCATTTGTTATATCCTCTCATTTTGGGTTACATGTAAATGTACTAAAAAGATCAGGACGACCATAATGCCGAACATTAGTCATGGCATCTTGTGTCTTTTCATGCATACATCGAGGTGAACCTTTAAAAGTAGATGGCAAAATAATCATTTTACCAAGTTGAGCCACATCCGCATCACCCCTAGCGTCTTGAAGATGAATATAACTTTCTGCTCTCAACTTTTTTTGATTTGCTCTTTTTAGATAAATATTTTTAATAGGGTCACGTTGAGGTATATTTACTGAATAACCGTCCTTTACGTAGCAAAAAAGTAATGGATATTGTAGGCAGTCATAAGATCGATGAAGTTCACAGATTCGTTTAAGTTTGTTATTATGACTCTCAATAACAATGTCTCGATTTTGAAATTGTTGGTTAACTAATACCAATGCTACTTCATTTGTTTGAGGTGCATTATAACGACCTTTATGAGCCATTGGTGGCATTTTATCAGCGTTAATGACCATTTTGAAGTCTTTGCAATCTTTCGGAACTTTATTAAGAGCAGTTTTAAAATATTTAACGTATGGATTGCATCTATGCAGCATAGACTGCAGTGATTTTATTAAGCCGTGTTTATTATCAGTTTTATATATAGATGATGACTCCCCCTGCCCTTTTCACAAAGCCCAGCGGCTTGAACGCTTTGACGGGGTTTATTCGCGTGTGTTGCTGGTATAATTTAATTTTAATTTATTGTTAATTTATTGTTAAGTTTAATTTAGTTTTAAGTTTAATTTAGTTTTAAGTTTTTAATTTTAAGTTTTAAAAAGAAATCAAGATCAGCCGCCGCTCAATTATTGTAGTAAACAGAGTCAGAAAGAGAGAGACAGTGCGAGAGTATGCATTCGGTGTTTAATGCTTGTGTATAATTTTTTGGAATTATTATTCCTCCTTTAGGCTAATGTAACTTTTTTTTAGGATTGACCTAGAGCTTCAGTAAAACCACCATATGAATCCTTAAAGTATCAAGATTCCCTCGATAAATTTTCATATTGCTAATTGACTTAGATCAGTGTTTTTTTGCCGTTAGGAAAAAATGAGCAAGATTCTTAGATTTTCAAAAATCGATAAAAAATAGTAAACATTAAAATATCCAATATTAAATTAAATAGAATCTTAATTATGTAGAGGACTAAATTTTGGCCAAAAATCGCATCGATTGATTAACGCGTTTAGCGTCCAGATTTTTTTTATAGAAATTGGGTGTTTTTTGCCACTGGAAGAAAATGGGGGCATGTTTGTGACCAAAATAAATCTTAGCAAATCAGTTTAGTGTTATAAGAATTGAATGGTAAAAAATTTGAATAGGGTCATTTAATTAGTTTAGGCTGTGCGTTGATTCTTAGTTTTCAATGAACAGTTTTATATATATACTAGCAGGGTGCCCGCAGCTTCGCTTGCGATGTCTCATGTTTGCATTACACCTGTCTCCATACAGGAAGCTCTTAAATATGTATTAAGACAATATTTAAAAAAAAAAGGAATTTATGCAATGTTTATATCGAATAATAAGATTAAAAACTACAAAAACGCATCTGTATATGTACAAAATGCAAGTATGCTAATTGGTATATCACAACAAATTTTTAAGTTAACATCAAAAATATCAACAAATTTGCACATTCTATAGAAAAAACTAAAATTCCGAGAAAGGAGAACTAATATAATAATATTATTGCTCACATACGGTTATACACCAAAATACACGGTTATGCAAAGAAATTTTCTTGACTCTGACCAAATTAAAAGTTTCCCCGTTAACTTCTTCTTTTGCGCACTTGCTACACTCTTTCCTCTCTCGCTATCTACTGCGATCTCCCGCTCTTATGTTTCCTAACAGCGCGTGGCAGAACACTGTAAAAATAAACACCGCAAAAAACAATTTGAATGGTATATTTTTACTAAACTATCAAGATTTTCGCCAAAAAAACGTCTTTTGAGTATTCTGGCAGCAAAACCTGTAAAGAGCACTTAAATTCGAAAATAGATCAACTTTTTGCTTAGTTTCTTTGTTTAGAAGATAGCCATCAAATGAATCGTTGAAGCTTAAGTAAAAACTTTACCGAAGAAATTTTTGATACTCAGTTTAGAAGTGCAATTTTTCGGCGTTTTTAGATATTTTTGGCTAAATTGTAATTTAAGAACGGGTGTTAGAAATAGTAAAAAGCCTTAAATCTAAGCGGTCAAATTTTTTAAACATTTATAATGTCTTAAACTATTTTTGGGCGAAAACACGAATTCGATTGGTTAAACGGTTTAGCGTCCATAATTTGAAAGGAAAATTTAACTTTTTTCTAATTGGAAGCGATTGGGGCCACTTGGGGTGCCCCAATAAATCAATTTAAAGTTATTAGAATGTAATAAAAATGCATATTAATATTGTTAACCAGTGGTTTTGGCTGTGCGTTGATTCCCAGTTTTCTTACTGATAGCCTTATATATAGAGATGATGACTGCCCCCCTGCCACAAAGCCCAGTGGCTTGAACGCTTTGACGGGGTTTATTCGTGTGTGTTGCAGGTATAATTTAATTTTAATTTATTGTTAAGTTTAATTTAGCTTTAAGTTTTTAATTTTAAGTTTTAAAAAGAAATCAAGATCAGCCGCCGCTCAATTATTGTAGTAAACAGAGTCAGTGAGAGAGAGACAGTGCGAGAGAATGCATTCGGTGTTCAATGCTTGTGTATAATTGTTGGAAATATTATTCCTACTTTAGTCTAATGTAATGAATTGGCCAAAAATCGCATCGATTGATTACGCGTTTAGCGTCCAGATTTTTTTTTAGAATTTGGGGGTTTTTTGCCACTGGAAGAAAATGGGGGCATGTTTGTGACCAAAATAAATATTAGCAAATCAGTTTAGTGTTATAAGAATTGAATGGTACAAAATTTTAATAGGGTCATTTAATTAGTTTAGGCTGTGCGTTGATTCTTAGTTTTCAATGAACAGTTTTATAAATATAGACTAGCAAGGTGCCCGCAGCTTTGCTTGCGGTGGCCAAAAATCGCATGGATTGATTAACGCGTTTAGCGTCCAGATTTTTTATACCCATGCAGAGTGTATTATAATTTTGGTCAGAAGTTTGTAACGCAGTGAAGGAGACGTTTCCGACCCTATAAAGTATATATATTCTTGATCAGGATCAATAGGGGAGTCGATATAGCCATGTCTGTCTGTCCGTCTGTCCGTCTGTTTCAATACCGTTTGCGAGCTCAGTTTAAAAGCTGACGATCTGAAACTTTCACACTCGTCCTAAAACATGTGTACGCAGATCAAGTTTGAAAATCGCCCCGATCGGACGTCTATATCCTATAGCTCCCATAGGAACAATCGGATATATCTTGCAAGAATTGATGATATTTCGCGCAGTGTAAAAGCTATTGACATGAATCTTTCCAAATCGTATTTTTTTATGCATACCTTGATCAGGGTAAAAGCGCGTGGCGATCGGACGTCTATATCCTATAGCTCCAATAGGAACAATAGGTTAAAATCTGTCCAAATTTGATGTTTTTCAGAATATTTCGCGCTGTGTAAAAGCTATTGCTATAAATTTTTTCAAATCGTATTTTTTATGCATTCCTTCATCAAGGTAAAAGCGCGTGCTGATCGGACGTCTATATCCTATAGCTCCCATAGGAACAATCGGATATAACTTTCAAGAATGGAAGATATTTCGCGCAGTGTAAAAGCAATTAACATAAATCTTTCCAAATCTTATTTTTTTATGCATACCTTGATCAGGGTAAAAGCGCTTGGCGATCGGACGTCTATATCCTATAGCTCCCATAGGAACAATTCGGTGAAATCGGTCCAAATTTGTTGGTTTTCTGAATTTTTCGCGTAGTGTGTAAACTACTGACATAAATTTTTCAAAGTCTTATTTATTTACGCATATCTTGATTAGAGTAAAAGCGCTTGCCGATCGGACGTCTATTTCTTATAGCTTCCGTAGGAAAAATAGTTAAAGGCTGCGAAAGTAACCCTTTTTTCTATTTTTATATGACATTTTTGCAGTATAAAAGCAATTGACATCAAACGACGCAAATCTAGTTTATTTATGTATACGTCATTCCTTTCGCTACTTTTTCAGTTCTAGCAATTTCCGCAAAGTCTGCAAGGGTATTAAAACTTCGGCTTGCCAAAGTTAGCTTCCGTCCTCGTTAATTTTAAGTTTTAAAAAGAAATCAAAATCAGCCGCCGGTCAATTATTGTAGTACACAGAGTCAGAGAGAGAGACAGTGCGAGAGAATCCATTCGGTGATAAATACATGTGTATAATTTGTTGGAATTATTATTCCTACTTTAGGCTAATGTAACTTTTTTTAGAATTGACCTAGAGCTTCAGTAAAACCACCATATGAATCCTTAAGGTATCAGGATTCCCTCGATAAATTTTCATATTGCTAATTGACTTAAATCAGTGTTTTTTGCCGTTAGGAAAAAATGAGAAAGATTCTTAGATTTTCAAAAATCGATAAAAAATAGTAAACATTAAAATATCCAATATTAAATTAAATAGAATCTTTATTATGTAGAGGACTAAATTTTGGCCAAAAATCGCATCGATTGATTAACGCGTTTAGCGATCAGATTTTTTTATAGAAATTGGGGGTTTATGCCACTGGAAGAAAATGGGGGCATGTTTGTGGCCAAAATAAATCTTAGCAAATCAGTTTAGTGTTATAAGAATTGAATGGTAAAAAATTTTAATAGGGTCACTTAATTAGTTTAGGCTGTGCGTTGATTCTTAGTTTTCAATGAACAGTTTTATATATTTAGATGATGACTGCCCCCTGCCCTTTTCACAAAGCCCAACGGCTTGAACGCTTTGACGGGGTTTATTCGTGTGTGTTGCTGGTATAATTTAATTTTAATTTATTGTTAATTTATTGTTAAGTTTAATTTAGTTTTAAGTTTTTAATTTTAAGTTTTAACGAGGACGGAAGCTAACTTCGGCAAGCCGAAGTTTTAATACCCTTGCAGACATTGCCGAAATTGCTAAAACTGAAAAAGTAGCGAAAGGAATAAGGTATACATAAATAAACTAGATTTGCGTCGTTTGTTGTCAATTGCTTTTATACTGCAAAAATGTCATATAAAAATAGAAAAAAAGGGATACTTTCGCAGCCTTTAACTATTTTTCCTACGGAAGCTATAAGAAATAGACGTCCGATCGGCAAGCGCTTTTACCCTAATCAAGATATGCGTAAATAAATAAGACTTGGAAAAATTTATGTCAGTAGCTTACACACTACGCGAAAAATTCAGAAAACCAACAAATTTGGACCGATTTCACCGAATTGTTCCTATGGGAGCTATAGGATATAGACGTCCGATCGCCAAGCGCTTTTACCCTGATCAAGGTATGCATAAAAAAATAAGATTTGGAAAGATTTATGTTAAATGCTTTTACACTGCGCGAAATATCTTGAAATTCTTGAAAGTTATATCCGATTGTTCCTATGTGAGCTATAGGATATAGACGTCCGATCAGCACGCGCTTTTACCTTGATGAAGGAATGCATAAAAAAATACGATTTGAAAAAATGTACAGCAATAGCTTTTACACATCGCGAAATATTCTGAAAAACATCAAATTTGGACCGATTTTACCCTATTGTTCCTATGGGAGCTATAGGATATAGACGTCCGATCATCACGCACTTTTACCCTGATCAAGGTACGCATAAAAAATAAGATTTGGAAAGATTTATGTCAATAGCTTTTACACTGCGCGAAATATCCTAAAAATCATTAAATTTTAACCGATTTTACCCTATTGTTCCTATGGGAGCTATAGGATATAGACGTCCGATCGCCACGCGCTTTTACCCTGATCAAGGTATGCATAAAAAAATACGATTTGTAAAGATTAATGTCAATAGCTTTTACACTGCGCGAAATATCATAAATTCTTGCAAGATATATCCAATTGTTCCTATGGGAGCTATAGGATATAGACGTCCGATCGGGGCGATTTTCAAACTTGATCTGCGTACACATGTTTTAGGACGATTGTGAAAGTTTCAGATCGCTAGCTTTTAAACTGAGCTCGCAAACGGTATTGAAACAGACGGACAGACGGACAGACGGACATGGCTATATCGACTCCCCTATTGATCCTGATCAAGAATATATATACTTTATGGGGTCGGAAACGTCTCCTTCACTGCGTTACAAACTTCTGACCAAAATTATAATACCCTCTGCAAGGGTATAAAAAGAAATCAAGATCAGCCGCCGCACAATTATTGTACTACACAGAGTCAGAGAGAGAGAGAGTGAGACAGTGCGAGAGAATGCATTCGGTGTTCAATGCTTGTGTATAATTTGTTGGAATTATTATTCCTACTTTAGGCTAATGTAACTTTTTTTAGAATTGACCTAGAGCTTCAGTAAAACCACCATATGAATCCTTAAAGTATCAGGATTCCATCGATAAATTTTCATATTGCTAATTGACTTAGATCAGTGTTTTTTTGCCGTTTGGAAAAAATGAGGAAGATTCTTAGATTTTCAAAAATCGATAAAAAATAGTAAACATTGAAATATCCAATATTAAATTAAATAGAATCTTTATTATGTAGAGGACTAAATTTTGGCCAAAAATCGCAACGATTGATTAACGCGTTTAGCGTCCAGAATTTTATAGAAATTGGTGGTTTTTTGCCACTGAAAGAAAATGGGGCCATGTTTGTGGCCAAAATAAATCTTAGCAAATCAGTTTAGTGTTATAAGAATTGAATGGTAAAAAATTTTAATAGGGTCACTTAATTAGTTTAGGCTGTGCGTTGATTCTTAGTTTTCAATGAACAGATTTATATATTTAGATGATAGATGATGATGACTGTCCCCTGCCCTTTTCACAAAGCCCAGCGGCTTGAACGCTTTGACGGGGTTTATTCGTGTGTGTTGCTGGTATAATTTAATTTTAATTTATTGTTAATTTATTGTTCAGTTTAATTTAGTTTTATGTTTTTAATTTTAAGTTTTAAAAGGAAATCAAAATCAGCCGCAGGTCAATTATTGTAGTACACAGAGTCAGAGAGAGACTGAGAGAGAGACAGTGCGAGAGAATGCATTCGGTGATCAATACTTGTGTATAATTTGTTGGAATTATTATTCATACTTTAGGCTAATGTAACTTTTTTTAGAATTGACCTAGAGCTTCAGTAAAACCACCATATGAATCCTTAAGGTATCAGGATTCCCTCGATAAATTTTCATATTGCTAATTGACTTAAATCAGTGTTTTTTTGCCGTTAGGAAAAAATGAGGAAGATTCTTAGATTTTCCAAAATCGATAAAAAATAGTAAACATTAAAATATCCAATATTAAATTAAATAGAATCTTTATTATGTAGAGGACTAAATTTTGGCCAAAAATCGCATCGATTGATTAACGCGTTTAGCGTCCAGATTTTTTTATAAAAATTGGGTGTTTTTTTGCGACTGGAAGAAAATGGGGGCATGTTTGTGGCCAAAATAAATCATAGCAAATCAGTTTAGTGTTATAAGAATTGAATGGTAAAAAATTTTAATAGGGTCACTTAATTAGTTTAGGCTGTGCGTTGATTCTTAGTTTTCAATGAACAGATTTATATATTTAGATGATAGATGATGATGACTGTCCCCTGCCCTTTTCACAAAGCCCAGCGGCTTGAACGCTTTGACGGGGTTTATTCGTGTGTGTTGCTGGTATAATTTAATTTTAATTTATTGTTAATTTATTGTTAAGTTTAATTTAGTTTTATGTTTTTAATTTTAAGTTTTAAAAAGAAATCAAAATCAGCCGCACATCAATTATTGTAGTACACAGAGTCAGAGAGAGAGAGAGAGAGAGAGAGAGAGAGAGAGACAGTGCGAGAGAATGCATTCGGTGTTCAATGCTTGTGTATAATTTGTTGGAATTATTATTCCTAATTTAGGCTAATGTAACTTTTTTTATAATTGACCTCGAGCTTCAGTAAAACCACCATATCAATCCTTAAAGTATCAGGATTCCCTCGATAAATTTTTATATTGCTAATTGACTTAGATCAGTGTTTTTTTGCCGTTAGGAAAAAATGAGGAAGATTCTTAGATTTTCAAAAATCGATCAAAAATAGTAAACATTAAAATATCCAATCCCTAAAGATTATAAAATGAAAGACCGATTTTTAAGGGGATACGGCCACAGCCCAAACCGAAAGAGCAAGAGCAGCCAAATTTTTCACAGTATTCCATAGGGGCGTGGGCGCCCACTAAGATCCGATATGTCCCCCAGTGGCCCCAAAAAGCTCCAACATCCATTATTCTGAGCAAAAAAAAGTTGATGTATTTAAGCTTAACTTCTAAACTGGTTGGAATTTCGATATTTGGTTTTTTCCGAATTTTAGGTTTTGAAAAGGCCTAATTAGAAATCTAAAAGAAATTACGATATCCCCCATAATTTGGGGGCTATATTTAAAATTAACTTTTCGATTTAAAAAATCTAAACCGCTGCAAAAAAAATTAAACTGCTGCTCCGATCAATATGATTTTCGATCAATAGTCAGTCCTGTGGATCAAATGCTTAGGTTTTATTTTTCATTTTGTAGCAGAAGTAAGAGCCTTATTTAATTTCCACCATGGAAGAAAATAGAAAATTACTACAAATTCTGTAAGCAAAGCCAAAATGTTTCCAAGTTAAATATTAATCTTACAATTCGAACTTTTGGCCAAATACGTACACTCTGTTTTTACTTTTTTTTAAAGACAATTAATAGAAGTATGGAAAAAAATTTAATTTTTTGAGATTAGAGAAGATATGAATTAGAAACAGAAAGTTAAAAAAGAAAAAAAAAAACACACCTATTATTTTGTCCATGAGTGTATGACCATATGTATATTTGGATATGTTTTGATTTGCTTATATGTACAATACATGTACATACGTACAATGTGTGTTATGTTTCTATTCGAAAGTAGATAATGTGCTTAAATACAAATAAAATGATTTATTATACCCGTTTATCGATCAAATGTGGAATCTGAAAATAATACGTTACTTTTCTGTTTTGTATAGGATGCCAATCTTTTACTGTGTGTACATAGGTTTTCGTTTCATTCAAAACAACAAATTGCAATTTACAAACAAGTATACATATTTGTGCGCAAATTAAAATTGCATTGATAATATTGTAACTGATAAAAAGTATACAAGCTCACGACTTTTACTTGGATCACTTTCATCCCTAAAGATTATAAAATGAAAGACCGATTTTTAAGGGAATACAGCCACAACCCAAACCGTAAGAGCAAGAGCAGCCAAATTTGTTCACAGTATTCCATTGGGGGAGTGGGCGCCCCAAACAGCTCCAACATCAATTATTCTGAGCAAAAAAAGTTGATGTATTTAAGCTTAACTTCTAATGTGGTTGGAATTTCGATATTTGGTTTTTTCCGAAGTTTAGGTTTTGAAAAGGCCTAATTAGAAATCTAAAAGCAATTACGATATCCCCCATAATTTGGGGGCTATATTTAAAATTAACTTTTCGATTTAAAAAATATAAACCGCTGCTCCGATCAAGATGATTTTTCGCTCAATAGTTATTCTATGGCCCAAATGCTTAGGTTTAATTTTTCAAGTTTTTAACATTTTTTAAAGTATTGTTAACGAATTTATTTAGATTTTCTAAGTTATTGCGTTGCATTTTGCGGGAGCCTGTCGAGCGAGCGGATGCCAAGAGAGCGACGGCCGAGAGAGCAACAGCCAAGAAAACTGATGATGGGGTGGGGTAGTGCTGCATGGAAAGGGGAAGGGAAAGAGGCAATTTAAGTTAAATTTGTTTTGGATTTTAAAAACTTAAACTGCTGCTCCGATCAATATGATTTTCGATCAATAGTCAGTCCTGTGGATCAAATGCTTAGGTTTTATTTTTCATTTTGTAGCAGAAGTAAGAGCCTTATTTAATTTCCACCATGGAAGAAAATAGAAAATTACTACAAATTCTGTAAGCAAAGCCAAAATGTTTCCAAGTTAAATATTAATCTTAAGATTCGAACTTTTGACCAAATTGTACATATGTATATTTGTACATATGTATATTTGGATATGTTTTGATTTGCTTATATGTACAATACATGTACATACATACAATGTGTGTGTATGTTTATATTCGAAAGTAGATAATGTGCTTAAATACAAATAAAATGATTTATTATACCCGTTTATCGATCAAATGTGGAATCTGAAAATAATACGTTACTTTGCAGTTTTTGTATTGGATGCCAATCTTTTACTGTGTGTACAAAGGTTTTCGTTTCATTCAAAACAAGAAATTTGAAAACAACAAATTCCAATTTACAAACAAGTATACATATTTGTGCGCAAATTAAAATTGCATTGATAACATTGTAACTGATAAAAAGTATACAAGCTCACGACTTTTACTTGGATCACTTTCATCCCTAAAGATTATAAAATGAAAGACCGATTTTTAAGGGGATACGGCCACAGCCCAAACCGTAAGAGCAAGAGCAGCCAAATTTTTTCACAGTATTCCTTAGGGGGCGTGGGCGCCCACTAAGATCCGATATGTCCCCCCAGTGGCCCCAAACAGCTCCAACATCCATTATTCTGAGCAAAAAAAAGTTGATGTATTTAAGCTTAACTTCTAAACTGGTTGGAATTTCGATATTTGGTTTTTTCCGAATTTTAGGTTTTGAAAAGGCCTAATTAGAAATCTAAAAGAAATTTTGATATCCCCATAATTTGGGGCTTTATTTAAAATTAACTTTTCGATTTAAAAAATCTAAACCGCTGCTCCGATCAAGATGATTTTTCGCTCAATAGTTATTCTATGGCCCAAATGCTTAGGTTTAATTTTTCAAGTTTTTAACATTTTTTAAAGTATTGTTAACGAATTTATTTAGATTTTCTAAGTTATTGCGTTGCATTTTGCGGGAGCCTGTCGAGAGAGCAAAACCCAGAGAGCGGATGCCAAGAGAGCGACGGCCGAGAGAGCAACAGCCAAGAAAACTGATGATGGGGTGGGGTAGTGCTGCATGGAAAGGGGAAGGGAAAGAGGCAATTTAAGTTAAATTTGTTTTGGATTTTAAAAACTTAAACTGCTGCTCCGATCAATATGATTTTCGATCAATAGTCAGTCCTGTGGATCAAATGCTTAGGTTTTATTTTTCATTTTGTAGCAGAAGTAAGAGCCTTATTTAATTTCCACCATGGAAGAAAATAGAAAATTACTACAAATTCTGTAAGCAAAGCCAAAATGTTTCCAAGTTAAATATTAATCTTACGATTCGAACCTTTGGCCAAATACGTACACTCTGTTTTTACTTTTTTTTTAAAGACAATTAATAGAAGTATGGAAAAAAATTTAATTTTTTGAGATTAGAGAAGATATGAATTAGAAACAGAAAGTTAAAAAGAAAAAAAAACACACCTATTATTTTGTCCATGAGTGTATGTACATATGTATATTTGGATATGTTTTGATTTGCTTATATGTACAATACATGTACATACGTACAATGTGTGTGTATGTTTCTATTCGAAAGTAGATAATGTGCTTAAATACAAATAAAATGATTTATTATACCCGTTTATCGATCAAATGTGGAATCTGAAAATAATACGTTACTTTGCTGTTTTGTATTGGATGCCAATCTTTTACTGTGTGTACAAAGGTTTTCGTTTCATTCAAAACAAGAAATTTGAAAACAACAAATTGCAATTTACAAACAAGTATACATATTTGTGCGCAAATTAAAATTGCATTGATAACATTGTAACTGATAAAAAGTATACAAGCTCACGACTTTTACTTGGATCACTTTCATCCCTAAAGATTATAAAATGAAAGACCGATTTTTAAGGGGATACGGCCACAACCCAAACCGTAAGAGCAAGAGCAGCCAAATTTTTTCACAGTATTCCATTGGGGGCGTGGGCGCCCACTAAGATCCGATATGTCCCCCCAGTGGCCCCAAACAGCTCCAACATCCATTATTCTGTGCAAAAAAAAGTTTATGTATTTATGATTAACTTCTAATGTGGTTGGAATTTCGATATTTGGTTTTTTCCGAAGTTTAGGTTTTGAAAAGGCCTAATTAGAAATCTAAAAGAAATTACGATATCCCCCATAATTTGGGGGCTATATTTAAAATTAACTTTTCGATTTTAAAAATCTAAACCGCTGCACCGATCAAGATGATTTTTCGCTCAATAGTTATTCTATGGCCCAAATGCTTAAGTTTAATTTTTCAAGTTTTTAAAATTTTTTTATTAATTTTTTTAACGATTTTATTTAGATTTTCTAAGTTATTGCGTTGCATTTTGCGTGAGCCTGTCGAGAGCGAAACCCAGAGAGCGGATGCCAAGAGAGCGACGGCCGAGGGAGCAACAGCCAAGAAAACTGATGATGGGGTGGGGTAGTGCTGCAGGGAAAGGGGAGGGGGAAGAGGCAATTTAAGTTAAATTTGTTTTGGATTTTAAAAACTTAAACTGCTGCTCCGATCAATATGATTTTCGATCAATAGTCAGTCCTGTGGATCAAATACTTAGGTTTTATTTTTCATTTTGTAGCAGAAGTAAGAGCCTTATTTAATTTCCACCATGGAAGAAAATAGAAAATTACTACAAATTCTGTAAGCAAAGCCAAAATGTTTCCAAGTTAAATATTAATCTTAAGATTCGAACTTTTGACCAAATACGTATGTACATATGTATATTTGGATATGTTTTGATTTGCTTATATGTACAATACATGTACATACATACAATGTGTGTGTATGTTTCTGTTCGAAAGTAGATAATGTGCTTAAATACAAATAAAATGATTTATTATACCCGTTTATCGATCAAATGTGGAATCTGAAAATAATACGTTACTTTGCTGTTTTTGTATTGGATGCCAATCTTTTACTGTGTGTACAAAGGTTTTCGTTTCATTCAAAACAAGAAATTTGAAAACAACAAATTCCAATTTACAAACAAGTATACATATTTGTGCGCAAATTAAAATTGCATTGATAACATTGTAACTGATAAAAAGTATACAAGCTCACGACTTTTACTTGGATCACTTTCATTTATTATATAGCTCTGCCAGTATCCTTCTGATTCTCTCTCTTGAAGGATCTTCTACAAAGGTTGTTTACACAAAGGTTTTCAAAAAACGCGCAAATAAGAAATAAGAAAGTCCTGACAACCCAATTTCCTAACTCCAAACTAATATTAAGCGAACGAGCAAAAAGTCGTATACAATACAATTTTACAAAGCGTTGGGGCAGAGATGGTATAGCTGCTACCCTGCTCAATGGAGGTCGAACTGCTCATTCTACATTTAAACTTCCTTTGGATTTAGTTAATTTAGAAACACCTCATTGCTCTATTTCAAAGCAATGTAATATGGTTGCGGTGTTTAAAGATTGTAAGTTAATTGTTTGGGATGAGTGCACAATGTCACATAAAGGTGGGCTTGAAGCCATAAATAGAACCCTGCAAGATATTAATGAGAATACTATGTTGATGGGTGGTATTACAGTCCTGCTAGCTGGAGACTTTCGCCAAACCCTTCCTGTTGTGCCAAGAGGTACAAGAGCTGACGAAATAAAGGCCTGTTTAAAATCTTAATTTGTATGGTCACAGATAAATAAACTAGCGCTCACGAAAAATATGCGAGTGCACTTAAAAGGAGACAGTTCTGCAGGAATTTTTGCCGAAACTCTTTTAAAAATTGGGAATGGCGTCCATCCAACAGTTGATGGAAAAATATTTATAACATCACGCTTAAAAAATGTAGTCAAAAACGTTCCAGACCTTACATCCAAAATATTTCCTGACATTTCCAACATATCATGTAAAAGCCTAGATTGGCTATCTGAGCGCGCCATTTTGACAACAAAAAATGAAAGAGCAACCACTATTAATAATTTATTGCTAAACTCATTTGATGGCTTAGAAGTCTCCTATAAATCGGTCGACTCTGTTCCTGATGCTGATAATGCTGTTCATTACCCTGTTGAATTTTTAAATTCTTTGAATCCTCCAGGAATTCCTCAGCATAATCTTAGGATTGGAGCACCCGTAATGTTATTGCGAAATTTAAGTCCCCCAAAGTTATGCAATGGGACACGATTGCAGATAAAAGGTCTTCATAAGAATGTAATCGAAGCAACAGTATTTACGGGGTGCGCGAAGGGGGAAACAGTGTTTATACCCAGGATCCCATTAATACCATCCAGTCTGCCGTTTCAGTTTAAAAGGCTACAATTCCCTCTAAAAGTTTGCTTTGCAATAACTATAAATAAATCGCAGGGGCAGACTTTGAAGCTGGCTGGACTAGATCTTAGAGAAGATTGCTTCTCTCATGGACAATTTTATGTCGCATGCTCTAGAGTTAGCTCTGCCAGTAGCCTTATTATTCTCGCTCCTGAAGGATCTTCTAAAAATGTTGTTTACACAGAGGTTTTAAAGTAATCATATTAATTAACATTATTAAACCTAGAAAGTTTCAGTGGAATAGGTCTAATTGGAGATACCACATTAAAAAAAACTCTCCAATTTCTCTACCTCAGGGGTGGTGTGGAAATGGGAAAGTCTTGACAACCGTACTCAAAACTAATTTTAAGCGAACGAAGTCGCGCCGGGTACAGCTAGTATTAAATAAAATAGAATCTTTATTATGTAGAGGACTAAATTTGGCCAAAAATCGCATCGATTGATTAACGCGTTTAGCGTCCAGATTTTTTTTTATAGAAATTGGGGGTTTTTGCCAATGGAAGAAAATGGGGGCATGTTTGTGGCCAAAATAAATCTTAGCAAATCAGTTTAGTGTTATAAGAATTGAATGGTAAAAAATTTTAATAGGGTCACTTAATTAGTTTAGGCTGTGCGTTGATTCTTAGTTTTCAATGAACAGTTTTATATATTTAGATGACTGCCCCCCTGCCCATTTCACAAAGCCCAACGGCTTGAACGCTTTGACGGGGTTTATTCGTGTGTGTTGCTGGTATAATTTAATTTTAATTTATTGTTAATTTATTGTTAAGTTTTATTTAGTTTTATGTTTTTAATTTTAAGTTTTAAAAAGAAATCAAAATCAGCCGCCGGTCAATTATTGTAGTACACATAGTCAGAGAGAGAGAGAGACAGTGCGAAAGAATGCATTCGGTGTTCAACGCATGTGTATAATTTGTTGGAATTATTATTCCTACTTTAGGCTAATGTAACTTTTTTTAGAATTGACCTAGAGCTTCAGTAAAACCACCATATGAATCCTTAAAGTATCAGGATTCCCTCGATAAATTTTCATATTGCTAATTGACTTAGATCAGTGTTTTTTTGCCGTTTTGGAAAAAATGAGGAAGATTCTTAGATTTTCAAAAATCGATAAAAAGTAGTAAGCATTAAAATATCCAATATTAAATTAAATAGAATCTTTATTATGTAGAGGACTAAATTTTGGCCAAAAATCGCATCGATTTATTAACGCGTTTAGCGTCCAGAATTTTTTATAGAAATTGGGGGTTTTTTGCCACTGAAAGAAAATGGGGCCATGTTTGTGGCCAAAATAAATCTTAGCAAATCAGTTTAGTGTTATAAGAATTGAATGGTAAAAAATTTTAATAGGGTCACTTAATTAGTTTAGGCTGTGCGTTGATTCTTAGTTTTCAATGAACAGTTTTATATATTTAGATGAAAGTGATCCAAGTAAAAGTCGTGAGCTTGTATACTTTTTATCAGTTACAATGTTATCAATGCAATTTTAATTTGCGCACAAATATGTATACTTGTTTGTAAATTGGAATTTGTTGTTTTCAAATTTCTTGTTTTGAATGAAACGAAAACCTTTGTACACACAGTAAAAGATTGGCATCCAATACAAAAACAGCAAAGTAACGTATTATTTTCAGATTCCACATTTGATCGATAAACGGGTATAATAAATCATTTTATTTGTATTTAAGCACATTATCTACTTTCGAATAGAAACATACATGTACATGTATTGTACATATAAGCATATCCAAATATACATATGTACATACGTATTTGGTCAAAAGTTCGAATCTTAAGATTAATATTTAACTTGGAAACATTTTGGCTTTGCTTACAGAATTTGTAGTAATTTTCTATTTTCTTCCATGGTGGAAATTAAATAAGGCTCTTACTTCTGCTACAAAATGAAAAATAAAACCTAAGCATTTGATCCACAGGACTGACTATTGATCGAAAATCATATTGGTCGGAGCAGCAGTTTAAGTTTTTAAAATCCTAAACAAATTTAACTTAAATTGCCTCTTTCCCCTCCCCTTTCCCTGCAGCACTACCCCTCCCCCTCATCAGTTTTCTTGGCTGTTGCTCTCTCGGCCGTCGCTCTCTTGGCTTCTGGGTTTCGTTCTCTCGACAGGCTCCCGCAAAATACAACGCAATGACTTAGAAAATCTAAATAAATTCGTTAAAAATACTTTAAAAAATGTTAAAAACTTGAAAAATTAAACTTAAGCATTTGGGCCATAGAATAACTATTTAGCGAAAAATCATGTTGATCGGAGCAGCAGTTTAGATTTCTTAAATCGAAAAGTTAATTTTAAATGTAGCTCCCAAATTATGGGGGATATCGAAATTTTTTTAGATTTTTAATTAGGCCCTTTGAAAACCTAAAATTCGGAAAAAACCAAATATCGAAATTCCAACCACTTTAGAAGTTAAGCTTAAATACATCACCTTTTTTTGCTCAGAATAATGAATGTTTGAGCTGTTTGGGGCCACTGGGGGGACATATCGGATCTTAGTGGGCGCCCACGCCCCCAATGGAATACTGTGAAAAAATTTGGCTGCTCTTGCTCTTACGGTTTGGGCTGTGGCCGTATCCCCTTAAAAATCGGTCTTTCATTTTATAATCTTTAGGGATGATGACTGCCCCCCTGCCCTTTTCACAAAGCCCAACGGCTTGAACGCTTTGACGGGGTTTATTCGTGTGTGTTGCTGGTATAATTTAATTTTAATTTATTGTTAATTTATTGTTAAGTTTAATTTAGTTTTAAGTTTTTAATTTTAAGTTTTAAAAAGAAATCAAGATCAGCCGCCGCACAATTATTGTACTACACAGAGTCAGAGAGAGAGAGTGAGACAGTGCGAGAGAATGCATTCGGTGTTCAATGCTTTTGTATAATTTGTTGGAATTATTATTCCTACTTTAGGCTAATGTAACTTTTTTTAGAATTGACATAGAGCTTCAGTAAAACCACCATATGAATCCTTAAAGTATCAGGATTCCCTCGATAAATTTTCATATTGCTAATTGACTTAAATCAGTGTTTTTTTTGCCGTTTGGAAAAAATGAGGAAGATTCTTAGATTTTCAAAAATCGATAAAAAAATAGTAAACATTAAAGTATCCAATATTAAAATAAATAGAACCTTTATTATGTAGAGGACTAAATTTTGGCCAAAAATCGCATCGATTGATTAACGCGTTTAGCGTCCAGAATTTTTATAGAAATTGGGGGTTTTTTGCCACTGAAAGAAAATGGGGCCATGTTTGTGGCCAAAATAAATCTTAGCAAATCAGTTTAGTGTTATAAGAATTGAATGGTAAAAAATTTTAATAGGGTCACTTAATTAGTTTAGGCTGTGCGTTGATTCTTTGTTTTCAATGAACAGTTTTATATATTTAGACTAGCAAGGTGCCCGCAGCTTTGCTTGCGGTGGCCAAAAATCGCATGGATTGATTAACGCGTTTAGCGTCCAGATTTTTTATACCCATGCAGAGTGTATTATAATTTTGGTCAGAAGTTTGTAACGCAGTGAAGGAGACGTTTCCGACCCCATAAAGTATATATATTCTTGATCAGGATCAATAGGGGAGTCGATATAGCCATGTCTGTCTGTCCGTCTGTCCGTCTGTTTCAATACCGTTTGCGAGCTCAGTTTAAAAGCTAGCGATCTGAAACTTTCACACTCGTCCTAAAACATGTGTACGCAGATCAAGTTTGAAAATCGCCCCGATCGGACGTCTATATCCTATAGCTCCCATAGGAACAATCGGATATATCTTGCAAGAATTGATGATATTTCGCGCAGTGTAAAAGCTATTGACATGAATCTTTCCAAATCGTATTTTTTTATGCATACCTTGATCAGGGTAAAAGCGCGTGGCGATCGGACGTCTATATCCTATAGCTCCAATAGGAACAATAGGTTAAAATCTGTCCAAATTTGATGTTTTTCAGAATATTTCGCGCTGTGTAAAAGCTATTGCTATAAATTTTTCAAATCGTATTTTTTTATGCATTCCTTCATCAAGGTAAAAGCGCGTGGCGTTCGGACGTCTATATCCTATAGCTCCCATAGGAACAACAGGGTGAAATCGTTCCAAATTTGTTGGTTTTCTGAATTTTTCGCGTAGTGTGTAAACTACTGACATAAATTTTCCAAGTCTTATTTATTTACGCATATCTTGATTAGGGTAAAAGCGCTTGCCGATCGGACGTCTATTTCTTATAGCTTCCGTAGGAAAAATAGTTAAAGGCTGCGAAAGTAACCCTTTTTTTCTATTTTTATATGACATTTTTGCAGTATAAAAGCAATTGACATCAAACGACGCAAATCTAGTTTATTTATGTATACGTCATTCCTTTCGCTACTTTTTCAGTTCTAGCAATTTCCGCAAAAACTTAAAATTAACGAGGACGGAAGCTAACTTCGGCAAGCCGAAGTTTTAATACCCTTGCAGACTTTGCCGAAATTGCTAAAACTGAAAAAGTAGCGATAGGAATAAGGTATACATAAATAAACTAGATTTGCGTCGTTTGATGTCAATTGCTTTTATACTGCAAAAATGTCATATAAAATAGAAAAAAGGGATACTTTCGCAGCCTTTAACTATTTTTCCTACGGAAGCTATAAGAAATAGACGTCCGATCGGCAAGCGCTTTTACCCTAATCAAGATATGCGTAAATAAATAAGACTTGGAAAAATTTATGTCAGTAGCTTACACACTACGTGAAAAATTCAGAAAACCAACAAATTTGGACCGATTTCACCGAATTGTTCCTATGGGAGCTATAGGATATAGACGTCCGATCGCCAAGCCCTTTTACCCTGATCAAGGTATGCATAAAAAAATAAGATTTGGAAAGATTTATGTTAAATGCTTTTACACTGCGCGAAATATCTTCCATTCTTGAAAGTTATATCCGATTGTTCCTATGGGAGCTATAGGATATAGACGTCCGATCAGCACGCGCTTTTACCTTGATGAAGGAATGCATAAAAAAATACGATTTGAAAAAATGTACAGCAATAGCTTTTACACATCGCGAAATATTCTGAAAAACATCAAATTTGGACCGATTTTACCCTATTGTTCCTATGGGAGCTATAGGATATAGACGTCCGATCGTCACGCGCTTTTACCCTGATCAAGGTACGCATAAAAAAATAAGATTTGGAAAGATTTATGTCAATAGCTTTTACACTGCGCGAAATATCCTAAAAATCATTAAATTTTAACCGATTTTACCCTATTGTTCCTATGGGAGCTATAGGATATAGACGTCCGATCGCCACGCGCTTTTACCCTGATCAAGGTATGCATAAAAAAATACGATTTGTAAAGATTAATGTCAATAGCTTTTACACTGCGCGAAATATCATAAATTCTTGCAAGATATATCCAATTGTTCCTATGGGAGCTATAGGATATAGACGTCCGATCGGGGCGATTTTCAAACTTGATCTGCGTACACATGTTTTAGGACGATTGTGAAAGTTTCAGATCGCTAGCTTTTAAACTGAGCTCGCAAACGGTATTGAAACAGACGGACAGACGGACAGACGGACATGGCTATATCGACTCCCCTATTGATCCTGATCAAGAATATATATACTTTATGGGGTCGGAAACGTCTCCTTCACTGCGTTACAAACTTCTGACCAAAATTATAATACCCTCTGCAAGGGTATAAAAAGATTAGCTATACGTAATTAATTTAATTTTTAAATAGCGGATGTAGTATGTACTTGTCTGATTGGCAGCAACTTTTACCCTGAGCAAGGTGTACATAAATAAATTAGATAAATTGCATAGTTTCATGCCAATAGCTTTTATACTGCAAAATTGTCATATACAAATAGGGAAAAAAAGGGATATTTTCGCAGCCTTTAACAATTTTTCCTACGGAAGCTATACGATATAGACGTCCAATCGGCAAGCGCTTTTACGCTGATCAAGGTATGCGTAAATAAATAAGACTTGGAAAAATGTGTGTCAATAGCTTATACACTGCGCGAAATATTCTAAAAAACATGAAATTTTGACCGATTTCACCGTATTGTTCCTATGGGAGCTATAGGATATAGACGTCCGATCAGCACGCGCTTTTACCTTGATGAATGAATGCATAAAAAAATACGATTTGAAAAAATGTACAGCAATAGCTTTTACACATCGCGAAATATTCTGAAAAACATCAAATTTGGACCGATTTTACCCTATTGTTCCTATGGGAGCTATAGGATATAGACGTCCGATCGTCACGCGCTTTTACCCTGATCAAGGTACGCATAAAAAAATAAGATTTGGAAAGATTTATGTCAATAGCTTTTACACTGCGCGAAATATCCTAAAAATCATTAAATTTTAACCGATTTTACCCTATTGTTCCTATGGGAGCTATAGGATATAGACGTCCGATCCAAGGTATGCATAAAAAAATACGATTTGTAAAGATTAATGTCAATAGCTTTTACACTGCGCGAAATATCATAAATTCTTGCAAGATATATCCAATTGTTCCTATGGGAGCTATAGGATATAGACGTCCGATCGGGGCGATTTTCAAACTTGATCTGCGTACACATGTTTTAGGACGATTGTGAAAGTTTCAGATCGCTAGCTTTTAAACTGAGCTCGCAAACGGTATTGAAACAGACGGACAGACGGACAGACGGACAGACGGACAGACGGACATGGCTATATCGACTCCCCTATTGATCCTGATCAAGAATATATATACTTTATGGGGTCGGAAACGTCTCCTTCACTGCGTTACAAACTTCTGACCAAAATTATAATACCCTCTGCAAGGGTATAAAGAGAAATCAAAATCAGCCGCCGGTCAATTATTGTAGTACACAGAGTCAGAGAGAGAGACAGTGCGAGAGAATCCATTCGGTGATCAATACATGTGTATAATTTGTTGGAATTATTATTCCTACTTTAGGCTAATGTAACTTTTTTTAGAATTGACCTAGAGCTTCAGTAAAACCACCATATGAATCCTTAAGGTATCAGGATTCCCTCGATAAATTGACTTAAATCAGTGTTTTTTTGCCGTTAGGAAAAAATGAGGAAGATTCTTAGATTTTCAAAAATCGATAAAAAATAGTAAACATTGAAATATCCAATATTAAATTAAATAGAATCTTTATTATGTAGAGGACTAAATTTTGGCCAAAAATTGCATCGATTGATTAACGCGTATAGCGTCCAGATTTTTTTATAGAAATTGGGGGTTTTTTGCCACTGGAAGAAAATGAGGGCATGTTTGTGGCCAAAATAAATCTTAGCAAATCAGTTTAGTGTTATAAGAATTGAATGGTAAAAAATTTAAATAGGGTCATTTAATTAGTTTGGGCTGTGCTTTGATTCTTAGTTTTCAAAGAACAGTTTTATGTATATAGATGATGATGACTGGCCCTTGCCCTTTTCACAAAGCCCAGCGGCTTGAACGCTTTGACGGGGTTTATTCGTGTGTGTTGCTGGTATAATTTAATTTTAATTTATTGTTAATTTATTGTTAAGTTTAATTTAGTTTTATGTTTTTAATTTTAAGTTTTAAAAAGAAATCAAAATCAGCCGCCCATCAATTATTGTAGTACACCGAGTCAGAGAGAGAGAGCGAGAGAGACAGTGCGAGAGAATGCATTCGGTGATCAATGCTTGTGTATAATTTGATGGAATTATTATTCCTACTTTAGGCTAATGTAACTTTTTTTAGAATTGACCTAGAGCTTCAGTAAAACCACCATATGAATCCTTAAGGTATCAGGATTCCCTCGATAAATTGACTTAAATCAGTGTTTTTTTGCCGTTAGAAAAAAATGAGGAAGATTCTTAGATTTTCAAAAATCGATAAAAAAATAGTAAACATTAAAATATCCAATATTAAATTAAATAGAATCTTTATTATGTAGAGGACTAAATTTTGGCCAAAAATCGCATCGATTGATTAACGCGTTTAGCGATCAGATTTTTTTTTATAGAAATTGGGGGTTTATGCCACTGGAAGAAAATGGGGGCATGTTTGTGGCCAAAATAAATCTTAGCAAATCAGTTTAGTGTTATAAGAATTGAATGGTAAAAAATTTTAATAGGGTCACTTAATTAGTTTAGGCTGTGCGTTGATTCTTAGTTTTCAATGAACAGTTTTATATATTTAGATGACTGCCCCCTGCCCTTTTCGCAAAGCCCAACGGCTTGAACGCTTTGACGGGGTTTTTTTCGTGTGTGTTGCTGGTATAATTTATTATACCCTTGCAGAGGGTATTATAAATTTGGTCAGAAGTTTGTAACGCAGTGAAGGAGACGTTTCCGACCCTATAAAGTATATATATTCTTGATCAGGATCAATAGGGGAGTCGATATAGCCATGTCCGTCTGTCCGTCTGTCCGTCTGTCCGTCCGTCCGTCTGTCCGTCTGTCCGTCTGTTTCAATACCGTTTGCGAGCTCAGTTTAAAAGCTAGCGATCTGAAACTTTCACAGTCGTCCTAAAACAAGTGTACGCAGATCAAGTTTGAAAACCGCCCCGATCGGATGTCTATATCCTATAGCTCCCATAGGAACAATCGGATATAACTTGCAAGATTGGAAGATATTTCGCGCAGTGTAAAAGCTATTGACATAAATCTTTCCAAATCTTATTTTTTTATGCGTACCTTGATCAGGGTAAAAGCGCGTGACGATCGGACGTCTATATCCTATAGCTCCCATAGGAACAAAAGGGTAAAATCGGTTAAAATGTAATGATTTTTAGGATATTTCGCGCAGTATACAAGCTATTGACATGAATCTTTCCAAATCGTATTTTTATACCCTTGCAGAGGGTATTATAATTTTGGTCAAAAGTGTGCAACGCAGTGAAGGAGACATCTCCGACCCTATAAAGTATATATATTCTTGATCAGGATCACCTCCTGAGTTGATATAGCCATGTCCGTCTGTCCGTCTGTCCGTCTGTCTGTCCGTCTGTCCGTCTGTCTGTTTCTACGCAAACTAGTCTCTCAGTTTTAAAGCTATCGAATTGAAACTTTGCACACACCCTTCTTTCCTTTGCACGCAGTATATAAGTCGGAACGGCCGGGATCGGCCGACTATATCCTATAGCTGCCATATAACTGATTGATCGGAAATGCCATAACTTTGGTGTTTGTAAAGTTAGGAAGTTGGGATTTTATATGGGTGTTATATTTGGCCAATTAATCCGACCTACCAAATTTCATAAGGATCGGCCGACTATATCCTATAGCTGCCATATAACTGATTGATCGGAAATGCCATAACTTTGGTGTTTGTAAAGTTAGGAAGCTGGAATTTTCTATGGGTTTTATATTTGGCCATTCAATCCGACCTACCAAATATCATAAGGATCGGCCGACTATATCCTATAGCCGCCATATATCTGATTGATCGGAAATGCCATGACTTTGGTGTTTGTTAAGTTAGGAAGTTGGTATTTTCTATGAGTTTTATTTTTGGCCAATCAATCCGACCTATCAAATTTCATAAGGATCGGCCGACTATATCCTATAGCTGCCATATAACTGACGATTGGAAATGCCATAACTTTGGTGTTTTTAAAGTTAGGAAGTTGGGATTTTTTATGAGTATTAAGAATGCATCATATGAATAATTTTGGAGAATATAATGTACATAATATTCTGCAAGGGTATATCAACTTCGGCTCCGCCCGAAGTTAGCTTTCCTTTCTTGTTTTATGCATACATTGATCAAGGGGAAAGCGCGTGCCGATCGGACGTCTATATCATATAGCTCCCATAGGAACAATAGGGTGAAATCGGTCCAAATTAGACGATTATCAGAATATTTCGCGCAGTGTGTAAGCTACTAACATAAATTTTTCCAATTCTTGTTTATTTACGCATATCTTGAGTAGGGTAAAAGCGCTTGCCGCTCGGTAGTCTATATCTTAAAGGAGATAGGAAAAATTGTTAAAGGCTGCGAAAGTATCCCTTTTTTTCTATTTGTATATGACATTTTTGCAGTATAAAAGCAATTGACTTGAAACGATGCAAATCTAGTTTACTTATGTATACCTTATTCCTTTCGCTACTTTTTCACTTTTAGCAATTTCGGCAAAGTCTGCAAGGGTATTAAAACTTCGGCTTGCCGAAGTTAGCTTCCGTCCTCGTTTTAATTTATTGTTAAGTTTAATTTAATTTTATGTTTTTAATTTTAAGTTTTAAAAAGAAATCAAAATCAGCCGCCCATCAATTATTGTAGTACACAGAGTCAGAGAGAGAGAGAGACAGTGCGAGAGAATGCATTCGGTGATCAATGCTTGTGTATAATTTGTTGGAATTATTATTCCTAATTTAGGCTAATGTAACTTTTTTTATTATTGACCTAGAGCTTCAGTAAAACCACCATATGAATCCTTAAAGTATCAGAATTCCCTCGATAAATTTTCATATTGCTGATTGACTTAGATCAGTGTTTTTTTGCCGTTAGGAAAAAATGAGGAAGATTCTTAGATTTTCAAAAATCGATAAAAAATAGTAAACATTAAAATATCCAATATTAAATTAAATAGAATCTTTATTATGTAGAGCACTAAATTTTGGCCAAAAATCGCATCGATTGATTAACGCGCTTAGCGTCCAGAATTTTTTATAGAAATTGGGGGTATTTTGCCACTGAAAGAAAATGGGGCCATGTTTGTGGCCAAAATAAATCATAGCAAATCAGTTTAGTGTTATAAGAATTGAATGGTAAAAAATTTTAATAGGGTCACTTAATTAGTTTAGGCTGTGCGTTGATTCTTAGTTTTCAATGAACAGTTTTATATATTTAGATGATGACTGCCCCCCTGCCCATTTCACAAAGCCCAACGGCTTGAACGCTTTGACGGGGTTTATTCGTGTGTGTTGCTGGTATAATTTAATTTTAATTTATTGTTAATTTATTGTTAAGTTTAATTTAGTTTTAAGTTTTTAATTTTAAGTTTTAAAAAGAAATCAAGATCAAACGCCGCTCAATTCTTGTAGTACACAGAGTCAGAGAGAGAGAGAGACAGTGCGAGAGAATGCATTCGGTGTTCAATGCTTGTGTATAATTTGTTGGAATTATTATTCCTAATTTAGGCTAATGTAACTTTTTTTATAATTGACCTAGAGCTTCAGTAAAACCACCATATGAATCCTTAAAGTATCAGGATTCCCTCGATAAATTTTCATACTGCTAATTGACTTAGATCAGTGTTTTTTGCCGTTTGGAAAAAATGAGGAAGATTCTTAGATTTTCAAAAATCGATAAAAAATAGTAAACATTAAAATATCCAATATTAAATTAAATAGAATCTTTATTATGTAGAGGACTAAATTTTGGCCAAAAATCGCATCGATTGATTAACGCGTTTAGCGTCCAGAATTTTTTATAGAAATTGGGGGTTTTTTGCCACTGAAAGAAAATGGGGCCATGTTTGTGGCCAAAATAAATCATAGCAAATCAGTTTAGTGTTTTAAGAATTGAATGGTAAAAAATTTTAATAGGGTCACTTAATTAGTTTAGGCTGTGCGTTGATTCTTAGTTTTCAATGAACAGTTTTATATATTTAGATGATGACTGCCCCCCTGCCCTTTTCACAAACCCTAACGGCTTGACCGCTTTGACGGGGTTTATTCGTGTGTGTTGCTGGTATAATTTAATTTTAATTTATTGTTAATTTATTGTTAAGTTTAATTTAGTTTTAAGTTTTTAATTTTAAGTTTTAAAAAGAAATCAAGATCAAACGCCGCTCAATTCTTGTAGTACACAGAGTCAGAGAGAGAGAGAGAGAGAGAGAGTGAGACAGTGCGAGAGAATGCATTCGGTGTTCAATGCTTGTGAATAATTTGTTGGAATTATTATTCCTACTTTAGGCTAATGTAACTTTTTTTAGAATTGACCTAGAGCTTCAGTAGAACCACCATATAACGCGTTTAGCGTTCAGAATTGGGGCCATGTTTGTGGCCAAAATAAATCTTAGCAAATCAGTTTAGTGTTATAAGAATTGAATGGTAAAAAATTTTAATAGGGTCACTTAAATAGTTTAGGCTGTGCGTTGATTCTTAGTTTTCAATGAACAGTTTTATATATTTAGATGATGACTGCCCCCCTGCCCTAAAGCCCAGTGGCTTGAACGCTTTGACGGGGTTTATTCGTGTGTGTTGCTGGTATAATTTAATTTTAATTTATTGTTAAGTTTAATTTAGCTTTAAGTTTTTAATTTTAAGTTTTAAAAAGAAATCAAGATCAGCCGCCGCTCAATTATTGTAGTAAACAGAGTCAGAAAGAGAGAGACAGTGCGAGAGTAGGCATTCGGTGTTCAATGCTTGTGTATAATTTGTTGGAATTATTATTCCTACTTTAGGCTAATGTAATGCAATGGCCAAAAATCGCATCGATTGATTAACGCGTTTAGCGTCCAGATTTTTTTTTATAGAAATTGGGGGTTTTTGCCACTGGAAGAAAATGGGGGCATGTTTGTGGCCAAAATAAATCTTAGCAAATCAGTTTAGTGTTATAAGAATTGAATGGTAAAAAATTTTAATAGGGTCACTTAATTAGTTTAGGCTGTGCGTTGATTCTTAGTTTTCAATGAACAGTTTTATATATTTAGATGACTGCCCCCCTGCCCTTTTCACAAAGCCCAACGGCTTGAACGCTTTGTCGGGGTTTATTCGTGTGTGTTGCTGGTATAATTTAATTTTAATTTATTGTTAATTTATTGTTAAGTTTAATTTAGTTTTATGTTTTTAATTTTAAGTTTTAAAAAGAAATCCAAATCAGCCGCCGGTCAATTATTGTAGTACACATAGTCAGAGAGAGAGAGAGAGACAGTGCGAGAGAATGCATTTGGTGTTTAATGCTTGTTTATAATTTGTTGGAATTATTATTCCTACTTTAGGCTAATGTAACTTTTTTTAGAATTGACCTAGACCTTCAGTAAAAGCACCATATGAATCCTTAAAGTATCAGGATTCCCTCGAAAAATTTTCATATTGCTAATTGACTTAGATCAGTGTTTTTTTGCCGTTTGGAAAAAATGAGGAAGATTCTTAGATTTTCAAAAATCGATAAAAAATAGTAAACATTAAAATATCCAATATTAAATTAAATAGAATCTTTATTATGTAGAGGACTAAATTTTGGCCAAAAATCGCATCGATTGATTAACGCGTTTAGCGTTCAGAATTTTTTATAGAAATTGGGGGTTTTTTGCCACTGAAAGAAAATGGGGCCATGGTTGTGGCCAAAATAAATCTTAGCAAATCAGTTTAGTGTTATAAGAATTGAATGGTAAAAAATTTTAATAGGGTCACTTAATTAGTTTAGGCTGTGCGTTGATTCTTAGTTTTCAATGAACAGTTTTATATATTTAGACTAGCAAGGTGCCCGCAGCTTTGCTTGCGGTGGCCAAAAATCGCATGGATTGATTAACGCGTTTAGCGTCCAGATTTTTATACCCATGCAGAGTGTATTATAATTTTGGTCAGAAGTTTGTAACGCAGTGAAGGAGACGTTTCCGACCCTATAAAGTATATATATTCTTGATCAGGATCAATAGGGGAGTCGATATAGCCATGTCTGTCTGTCCGTCTGTCCGTCTGTTTCAATACCGTTTGCGAGCTCAGTTTAAAAGCTAGCGATCTGAAACTTTCACACTCGTCCTAAAACATGTGTACGCAGATCAAGTTTGAAAATCGCCCCGATCGGACGTCTATATCCTATAGCTCCCATAGGAACAATCAGATATATCTTGCAAGAATTGATGATATTTCGCGCAGTATAAAAGCTATTGGCATGAATCTTTCCAAATCGTTTTTTTTATGCATACCTTGATCAGGGTAAAAGCGCGTGGCGATCGGACGTCTATATCCTATAGCTCCAATAGGAACAATAGGTTAAAATCTGTCCAAATTTGATGTTTTTCAGAATATTTCGCGCTGTGTAAAAGCTATTGCTATAAATTTTTTCAAATCGTAATTTTTTATGCATTCCTTCATCAAGGTAAAAGCGCGTGCTGATCGGACGTCTATATCCTATAGCTCCCATAGGAACAATTCGGTGAAATCGGTCCAAATTTGTTGGTTTTCTGAATTTTTCGCGTAGTGTGTAAACTACTGACATAAATTTTTCCAAGTCTTAGTTATTTACGCATATCTTGATTAGGGTAAAAGCGATTGCCGATCGGACGTCTATTTCTTATAGCTTCCGTAGGAAAAATAGTTAAAGGCTGCGAAAGTAACCCTTTTTTCTATTTTTATATGACATTTTTGCAGTATAAAAGCAATTGACATCAAACAACGCAAATCTAGTTTATTTATGTATACGTCATTCCTTTCGCTACTTTTTCAGTTCTAGCAATTTCCGCAAAGTCTGCAAGGGTATTAAAACTTCGGCTTGCCGAAGTTAGCTTCCGTCCTCGTTAATTTTAAGTTTTAAAAAGAAATCAAAATCAGCCGCCGGTCAATTATTGTAGTACACAGAGTCAGAGAGAGAGACAGTGCGAGAGAATCCATTCGGTGATCAATACATGTGTATAATTTGTTGGAATTATTATTCCTACTTTAGGCTAATGTAACTTTTTTTAGAATTGACCTAGAGCTTCAGTAAAACCACCATATGAATCCTTAAGGTATCAGGATTCCCTCGATAAATTGACTTAAATCAGTGTTTTTTGCCGTTAGAAAAAAATGAGGAAGATTCTTAGATTTTCAAAAATCGATAAAAAAATAGTAAACATTAAAATATCCAATATTAAATTAAATAGAATCTTTATTATGTAGAGGACTAAAATTTGGCCAAAAATTGCATCGATTGATTAACGCGTATAGCGTCCAGATTTTTTTATAGAAATTGGGGGTTTTTTGCCACTGGAAGAAAATGGGGCCATGTTTATGGCCAAAATAAATCTTAGCAAATCAGTTTAGTGTTATAAGAATTGAATGGTAAAAAATTTAAATAGGGTCATTTAATTAGTTTAGGCTGTGCTTTGATTCTTAGTTTTCAATGAACAGTTTTATATATATAGATGATAGATGATGATGACTGGCCCCTGCCCTTTTCACAAAGCCCAGCGGCTTGAACGCTTTGACGGGGTTTATTCGTGTGTGTTGCTGGTATAATTTAATTTTAATTTATTGTTAATTTATTGTTAAGTTTAATTTAGTTTTATGTTTTTAATTTTAAGTTTTAAAAAGAAATCAAAATCAGCCGCCGGTCAATTATTGTAGTACACAGAGTCAGAGAGAGAGAGAGAGAGAGACAGTGCGAGAGAATGCATTCGGTGATCAATGCTTGTGTATAATTTGTTGGAATAATTATTCCTTCTTTAGGCTTATTTACCTTTTTTTTGGAATTGACCTAGAGCTTCAGTAAAACCACAATATGAATCCTTAAAGTATCAGGATTCCCTCGATAAATTGACTTAAATCAGTGTTTTATTGCCGTTAGAAAAAAATGAGGAAGATTCTTAGATTTTCAAAAATCGATAAAAAAATAGTAAACATTAAAATATCCAATATTAAATTAAATAGAATCTTTATTATGTAGAGGACTAAAATTTGGCCAAAAATCGCATCGATTGATTAACGCGTTTAGCGATCAGATTTTTTTTATAGAAATTGGGGGTTTATGCCACTGGAAGAAAATGGGGGCATGTTTGTGGCCAAAATAAATCTTAGCAAATCAGTTTAGTGTTATAAGAATTGAATGGTAACAAATTTTAATAGGGTCACTTAATTAGTTTAGGCTGTGCGTTGATTCTTAGTTTTCAATGAACAGTTTTATATATTTAGATGACTGCCCCCTGCCCTTTTCGCAAAGCCCAACGGCTTGAACGCTTTGACGGGGTTTTTTCGTGTGTGTTGCTGGTATAATTTATTATACCCTTGCAGAGGGTATTATAAATTTGGTCAGAAGTTTGTAACGCAGTGAAGGAGACGTTTCCGACCCTATAAAGTATATATATTCTTGATCAGGATCAATAGGGGAGTCGATATAGCCATGTCCGTCTGTCCGTCTGTCCGTCCGTCCGTCTGTCCGTCTGTCCGTCTGTTTCAATACCGTTTGCGAGCTCAGTTTAAAAGCTAGCGATCTGAAACTTTCACAGTCGTCCTAAAACAAGTGTACGCAGATCAAGTTTGAAAACCGCCCCGATCGGATGTCTATATCCTATAGCTCCCATAGGAACAATCGGATATAACTTGCAAGATTGGAAGATATTTCGCGCAGTGTAAAAGCTATTGACATAAATCTTTCCAAATCTTATTTTTTTATGCGTACCTTGATCAGGGTAAAAGCGCGTGACGATCGGACGTCTATATCCTATAGCTCCCATAGGAACAAAAGGGTAAAATCGGTTAAAATGTAATGATTTTTAGGATATTTCGCGCAGTATACAAGCTATTGACATGAATCTTTCCAAATCGTATTTTTTTATGCATACATTGATCAAGGTGAAAGCGCGTGCCGATCGGACGTCTATATCATATAGCTCCCATAGGAACAATAGGGTGAAATCGGTCCAAATTAGACGATTATCAGAATATTTCGCGCAGTGTGTAAGCTACTAACCTAAATTTTTCCAATTCTTGTTTATTTACGCATATCTTGAGTAGGGTAAAAGCGCTTGCCGCTCGGTAGTCTATATCTTAAAGGAGATAGGAAAAATTGTTAAAGGCTGCGAAAGTATCCCCTTTTTTCTATTTGTATATGACATTTTTGCAGTATAAAAGCAATTGACTTGAAACGATGCAAATCTAGTTTACTTATGTATACCTTATTCCCTTTCGCTACTTTTTCACTTTTAGCAATTTCGGCAAAGTCTGCAAGGGTATTAAAACTTCGGCTTGCCGAAGTTAGCTTCCGTCCTCGTTTTAATTTATTGTTAAGTTTAATTTAATTTTATGTTTTTAATTTTAAGTTTTAAAAAGAAATCAAAATCAGCCGCCCATCAATTATTGTAGTACACAGAGTCGAGAGAGAGAGAGACAGTGCGAGAGAATGCATTCGGTGATCAATGCTTGTGTATAATTTGTTGGAATTATTATTCCTAATTTAGGCTAATGTAACTTTTTTTATTATTGACCTAGAGCTTCAGTAAAACCACCATATGAATCCTTAAAGTATCAGAATTCCCTCGATAAATTTTCATATTGCTGATTGACTTAGATCAGTGTTTTTTTGCCGTTAGGAAAAAATGAGGAAGATTCTTAGATTTTCAAAAATCGATAAAAAATAGTAAACATTAAAATATCCAATATTAAATTAAATAGAATCTTTATTATGTAGAGGACTAAATTTTGGCCAAAAATCGCATCGATTGATTAACGCGTTTAGCGTCCAGAATTTTTATAGAAATTGGGGTTTTTTGCCACTGAAAGAAAATGGGGCCATGTTTGTGGCCAAAATAAATCTTAGCAAATCAGTTTAGTGTTATAAGAATTGAATGGTAAAAAATTTTAATAGGGTCACTTAATTAGTTTAGGCTGTGCGTTGATTCTTAGTTTTCAATGAACAGTTTTATATATTTAGATGATGACTGCCCCCCTGCCCATTTCACAAAGCCCAACGGCTTGAACGCTTTGACGGGGTTTATTCGTGTGTGTTGCTGGTATAATTTAATTTTAATTTATTGTTAATTTATTGTTAAGTTTAATTTAGTTTTAAGTTTTTAATTTTAAGTTTTAAAAAGAAATCAAGATCAAACGCCGCTCAATTCTTGTAGTACACAGAGAGAGAGAGAGAGAGAGAGTGAGACAGTGCGAGAGAATGCATTCGGTGTTCAATGCTTGTGAATAATTTGTTGGAATTATTATTCCTACTTTGGGCTAATGTAACTTTTTTTAGAATTGACCTAGAGCTTCAGTAGAACCACCATATGAATCCTTAAAGTATCAGGATTCCCTCGATAAATTTTCATATTGCTAATTGACTTAGATCATTGTTTTTTTGCCGTTAGGAAAAAATGAGGAAGATTCTTAGATTTTCAAAAATCGATAAAAAATAGTAAACATTAAAATATCCAATATTAAATTAAATAGAATCTTTATTATGTAGAGGACTAAATTTTGGCCAAAAATCGCATCGGTTGATTAACGCGTTTAGCGTCCAGAATTTTTTATAGAAATTGGGGTTTTTTGCCACTGAAAGAAAAAGGGGCCATGTTTGTGGCCAAAATAAATCTTAGCAAATCAGTTTAGTGTTATAAGAATTGAATGGTAAAAAATTTTAATAGGGTCACTTAATTAGTTTAGGCTGTGCGTTGATTCTTAGTTTTCAATGAACAGTTTTATATATTTAGATGATGACTGCCCGCCTGCCCTTTTCACAAAGCCCAACGGCTTGAACGCTTTGACGGGGTTTATTCGTGTGTGTTGCTGGTATAATTTAATTTTAATTTAATGTTAATTATTGTTAAGTTAAATTTAGTTTTAAGTTTTTAATTTTAAGTTTTAAAAGAAATCAAGATCAAACGCCGCTCAATTCTTGTAGCACACAGAGTCAAGAGAGAGAGAGAGAGAGACAGTGCGAGAGAATGCATTCGGTGTTCAATGCTTGTGAATAATTTGTTGGAATTATTATTCCTACTTTAGGCTAATGTAACTTTTTTTTAGAATTGACCTAGAGCTTCAGTAGAACCACCATATGAATCCTTAAAGTATCAGGATTCCCTCGATAAATTTTCATATTGCTAATTGACTTAGATCAGTGTTTTTTTGCCGTTAGGAAAAAATGAGGAAGATTCTTAGATTTTCAAAAATCGATAAAAAATAGTAAACACTAAAATATCCAATATTAAATTAAATAGAATCTTTATTATGTAGAGGACTAAATTTTGGCCAAAAATCGCATCGGTTGATTAACGCGTTTAGCGTCCAGAATTTTTTATAGAAATTGGGGGTTTTTTGCCACTGAAAGAAAATGGGGCCATGTTTGTGGCCAAAATAAATCTTAGCAAATCAGTTTAGTGTTATAAGAATTGAATGGTAAAAAATTTTAATAGGGTCACTTAATTAGTTTAGGCTGTGCGTTGATTCTTAGTTTTCAATGAACAGTTTTATATATTTAGATGATGACTGCCCCCCTGCCCTTTTCAAAAAGCCCAACGGCTTGAACGCTTTGACGGGGTTTATTCGTGTGTGTTGCTGGTATAATTTAATTTTAATTTAATGTTAATTATTGTTAAGTTAAATTTAGTTTTAAGTTTTTAATTTTAAGTTTTAAAAAGAAATCAAGATCAAACGCCGCTCAATTCTTGTAGTACACAGAGTCAGAGAGAGAGAGAGAGACAGTGCGAGAGAATGCATTCGGTGTTCAATGCTTGTGTATAATTTGTTGGAATTATTATTCCTAATTTAGGCTAATGTAACTTTTTTTATAATTGACCTAGAGCTTCAGTAAAACCACCATATGAATCCTTAAAGTATCAGGATTCCCTCGATAAATTTTCATACTGCTAATTGACTTAGATCAGTGTTTTTTTGCCGTTAGGAAAAAATGAGGAAGATTCTTAGATTTTCAAAAATCGATAAAAAATAGTAAACACTAAAATATCCAATATTAAATTAAATAGAATCTTTATTATGTAGAGGACTAAATTTTGGCCAAAAATCGCATCGGTTGATTAACGCGTTTAGCGTCCAGAATTTTTTATAGAAATTGGGGGTTTTTTGCCACTGAAAGAAAATGGGGCCATGTTTGTGGCCAAAATAAATCTTAGCAAATCAGTTTAGTGTTATAAGAATTGAATGGTTAGGCTGTGCGTTGATTCTTAGTTTTCAATGAACAGTTTTATATATTTAGATGATGACTGCCCCCCTGCCACAAAGCCCAGTGGCTTGAACGCTTTGACGGGGTTTATTCGTGTGTGTTGCTGGTATAATTTAATTTTAATTTATTGTTAAGTTTAATTTAGCTTTAAGTTTTTAATTTTAAGTTTTAAAAAGAAATCAAGATCAGCCGCCGCTCAATTATTGTAGTAAACAGAGTCAGAGAGAGAGAGACAGTGCGAGAGAATGCATTCGGTGTTCAATGCTTGTGTATAATTTGTTGGAATTGTTATTCCTACTTTAGGCTAATGTAATGCAATGGCCAAAAATCGCATCGATTGATTAACGCGTTTAGCGTCAAGATTTTTTTATAGAAATTCGGGGTTTTTGCCACTGGAAGAAAATGGGGGCATGTTTGTGGCCAAAATAAATCATAGCCAATCAGTTTAGTGTTATAAGAATTGAATGGTAAAAAATTTAGGCTGTGCGTTGATTCTTAGTTTTCAATGAACAGTTTTATATATTTAGATGATGACTGCCCCCCTGCCCCAAAGCCCAGTGGCTTGAACGCTTTGACGGGGTTTATTCGTGTGTGTTGCTGGTATAATTTAATTTTAATTTATTGTTAAGTTTAATTTAGCTTTAAGTTTTTAATTTTAAGTTTTAACGAGGACGGAAGCTAACTTCGGCAAGCCGAAGTTTTAATACCCTTGCAGACATTGCCGAAATTGCTAAAACTGAAAAAGTAGCGAAAGGAATAAGGTATACATAAATAAACTAGATTTGCGTCGTTTGTTGTCAATTGTTTTATACTGCAAAAATGTCATATAAAAATAGAAAAAAAGGGTTACTTTCGCAGCCTTTAACTATTTTTCCTACGGAAGCTATAAGAAATAGACGTCCGATCGGCAAGCGCTTTTACCCTAATCAAGATATGCGTAAATAAATAAGACTTTGAAAAATTTATGTCAGTAGTTTACACACTACGCGAAAAATTAAGAAAACCAACAAATTTGGACCGATTTCACCGAATTGTTCCTATGGGAGCTATAGGATATAGACGTCCGATCAGCACGCGCTTTTACCTTGATGAAGGAATGCATAAAAAAATACGATTTGAAAAAATGTACAGCAATAGCTTTTACACATCGCGAAATATTCTGAGAAACATCAAATTTGGACCGATTTTACCCTATTGTTCCTATGGGAGCTATAGGATATAGACGTCCGATCATCACACACTTTTACCCTGATCAAGGTACGCATAAAAAATAAGATTTGGAAAGATTTATGTCAATAGCTTTTACACTGCGCGAAATATCCTAAAAATCATTCAATTTTAACCGATTTTACCCTATTGTTCCTATGGGAGCTATAGGATATAGACGTCCGATCGCCACGCGCTTTTACCCTGATCAAGGTATGCATAAAAAAATACGATTTGTAAAGATTAATGTCAATAGCTTTTACACTGCGCGAAATATCATAAATTCTTGCAAGATATATCCAATTGTTCCTATGGGAGCTATAGGATATAGACGTCCGATCGGGGCGATTTTCAAACTTGATCTGCGTACACATGTTTTAGGACGATTGTGAAAGTTTCAGATCGCTAGCTTTTAAACTGAGCTCGCAAACGGTATTGAAACAGACGGACAGACGGACAGACGGACATGGCTATATCGACTCCCCTATTGATCCTGATCAAGAATATATATACTTTATGGGGTCGGAAACGTCTCCTTCACTGCGTTACAAACTTCTGACCAAAATTATAATACCCTCTGCAAGGGTATAAAAAGAAATCAAGATCAGCCGCCGCTCAATTATTGTAGTAAACAGAGTCAGAAAGAGAGAGACAGTGCGAGAGTATGCATTCGGTGTTCAATGCTTGTGTATAATTTGTTGGAATTATTATTCCTACTTTAGGCTAATGTAATGCAATGGCCAAAAATCGCATCGATTGATTAACGCGTTTAGCGTCCAGATTTTTTTATAGAAATTCGGGGGTTTTGCCACTGGAAGAAAATGGGGGCATGTTTGTGGCCAAAATAAATCTTAGCAAATCAGTTTAGTGTTATAAGAATTGAATGGTAAAAAATTTTAATAGGGTCACTTAATTAGTTTAGGCTGTGCGTTGATTCTTAGTTTTCAATGAACAGTTTTATATATTTAGACTAGCAAGGTGCCCGCAGCCCTTGCGGTGGCCAAAAATCGCATGGATTGATTAACGCGTTTAGCGTCCAGATTTTTTATACCCATGCAGAGTGTATTATAATTTTGGTCAGAAGTTTGTAACGCAGTGAAGGAGACGTTTCCGACCCTATAAAGTATATATATTCTTGATCAGGATCAATAGGGGAGTCGATATAGCCATGTCTGTCTGTCCGTCTGTCCGTCTGTTTCAATACCGTTTGCGAGCTCAGTTTAAAAGCTAGCGATCTGAAACTTTCACACTCGTCCTAAAACATGTGTACGCAGATCAAGTTTGAAAATCGCCCCGATCGGACGTCTATATCCTATAGCTCCCATAGGAACAATCGGATATATCTTGCAAGAATTGATGATATTTCGCGCAGTGTAAAAGCTATTGACATGAATCTTTCCAAATCGTATTTTTTATGCATACCTTGATCAGGGTAAAAGCGCGTGGCGATCGGACGTTCTATATCCTATAGCTCCAATAGGAACAATAGGTTAAAATCTGTCCAAATTTGATGTTTTTCAGAATATTTCGTGCTGTGTAAAAGCTATTGCTATAAATTTTTTCAAATCGTATTTTTTTATGCATTCCTTCATCAAGGTAAAAGCGCGTGCTGATCGGACGTCTATATCCTATAGCTCCCATAGGAACAATTCGGTGAAATCGGTCCAAATTTGTTGGTTTTCTGAATTTTTCGCGTAGTGTGTAAACTACTGACATAAATTTTTCAAAGTCTTATTTATTTACGCATATCTTGATTAGGGTAAAAGCGCTTGCCGATCGGACGTCTATTTCTTATAGCTTCCGTAGGAAAAATAGTTAAAGGCTGCGAAAGTAACCCTTTTTTTCTATTTTTATATGACATTTTTGCAGTATAAAAGCAATTGACATCAAACGACGCAAATCTAGTTTATTTATGTATACGTCATTCCTTTCGCTACTTTTTCAGTTCTAGCAATTTCCGCAAAGTCTGCAAGGGTATTAAAACTTCGGCTTGCCGAAGTTAGCTTCCGTCCTCGTTAATTTTAAGTTTTAAAAAGAAATCAAAATCAGCCGCCGGTCAATTATTGTAGTACACAGAGTCGAGAGAGAGACAGTGCGAGAGAATCCATTCGGTGATCAATACATGTGTATAATTTGTTGGAATTATTATTCCTACTTTAGGCTAATGTAACTTTTTTAGAATTGACCTAGAGCTTCAGTAAAACCACCATATGAATCCTTAAGGTATCAGGATTCCCTCGATAAATTGACTTAAATCAGTGTTTTTTTGCCGTTAGGAAAAAATGAGGAAGATTCTTAGATTTTCAAAAATCGATAAAAAATAGTAAACATTGAAATATCCAATATTAAATTAAATAGAATCTTTATTATGTAGAGGACTAAATTTTGGCCAAAAATTGCATCGATTGATTAACGCGTATAGCGTCCAGATTTTTTTATAGAAATTGGGGGTTTTTTGCCACTGGAAGAAAATGGGGCCATGTTTATGGCCAAAATAAATCTTAGCAAATCAGTTTAGTGTTATAAGAATTGAATGGTAAAAAATTTAAATAGGGTCATTTAATTAGTTTAGGCTGTGCTTTGATTCTTAGTTTTCAATGAACAGTTTTATATATATAGAAGATGATAGATGATGATGACTGGCCCCTGCCCTTTTCACAAAGCCCAGCGGCTTGAACGCTTTGACGGGGTTTATTCGTGTGTGTTGCTGGTATAATTTAATTTTAATTTATTGTTAATTTATTGTTAAGTTTAATTTAGTTTTATGTTTTTAATTTTAAGTTTTAAAAAGAAATCAAAATCAGCCGCCCATCAATTATTGTAGTACACCGAGTCAGAGAGAGAGAGAGAGACAGTGCGAAAGAATGCATTCGGTGATCAATGCTTGTGTATAATTGGAATTATTATTCCTACGTTAGGCTAATGTAACTTTTTTTAGAATTTACCTAGAGCTTCAGTAAAACCACCATATGACTCCTTAAGGTATCAGGATTCCCTCGATAAATTGACTTAAATCAGTGTTTTTTTGCCGTTAGAAAAAAATGAGGAAGATTCTTAGATTTTCAAAAATCGATAAAAAAATAGTAAACATTAAAATATCCAATATTAAATTAAATAGAATCTTTATTATGTAGAGGACTAAATTTTGGCCAAAAATCGCATCGATTGACTAACGCGTTTAGCGATCAGATTTTTTTATAGAAATTGGGGGTTTATGCCACTGGAAGAAAATGGGGGCATGTTTGTGGCCAAAATAAATCTTAGCAAATCAGTTTAGTGTTATAAGAATTGAATGGTAAAAAATTTTAATAGGGTCACTTAATTAGTTTAGGCTGTGCGTTGATTCTTAGTTTTCAATGAACAGTTTTATATATTTAGATGACTGCCCCCCTGCCCTTTTCGCAAAGCCCAACGGCTTGAACGCTTTGACGGGGTTTTTTCGTGTGTGTTGCTGGTATAATTTATTATACCCTTGCAGAGGGTATTATAAATTTGGTCAGAAGTTTGTAACGCAGTGAAGGAGACGTTTCCGACCCTATAAAGTATATATATTCTTGATCAGGATCAATAGGGGAGTCGATATAGCCATGTCCGTCTGTCCGTCTGTCCGTCCGTCCGTCTGTCCGTCTGTTTCAATACCGTTTGCGAGCTCAGTTTAAAAGCTAGCGATCTGAAACTTTCACAGTCGTCCTAAAACAAGTGTACGCAGATCAAGTTTGAAAACCGCCCCGATCGGATGTCTATATCCTATAGCTCCCATAGGAACAATCGGATATAACTTGCAAGATTGGAAGATATTTCGCGCAGTGTAAAAGCTATTGACATAAATCTTTCCAAATCTTATTTTTTTATGCGTACCTTGATCAGGGTAAAAGCGCGTGACGATCGGACGTCTATATCCTATAGCTCCCATAGGAACAAAAGGGTAAAATCGGTTAAAATGTAATGATTTTTATGATATTTCGCGCAGTATACAAGCTATTGACATGAATCTTTCCAAATCGTATTTTTTATGCATACATTGATCAAGGTGAAAGCGCGTGCCGATCGGACGTCTATATCATATAGCTCCCATAGGAACAATAGGGTGAAATCGGTCCAAATTAGACGATTATCAGAATATTTCGCGCAGTGTGTAAGCTACTAACATAAATTTTTCCAATTCTTGTTTATTTACGCATATCTTGAGTAGGGTAAAAGCGCTTGCCGCTCGGTAGTCTATATCTTAAAGGAGATAGGAAAAATTGTTAAAGGCTGCGAAAGTATCCCTTTTTTTCTATTTGTATATGACATTTTTGCAGTATAAAAGCAATTGACTTGAAACGATGCAAATCTAGTTTACTTATGTATACCTTATTCCTTTCGCTACTTTTTCACTTTTAGCAATTTCGGCAAAGTCTGCAAGGGTATTAAAACTTCGGCTTGCCGAAGTTAGCTTCCGTCCTCGTTTTAATTTATTGTTAAGTTTAATTTAATTTTATGTTTTTAATTTTAAGTTTTAAAAAGAAATCAAAATCAGCCGCCCATCAATTATTGTAGTACACAGAGTCAGAGAGAGAGACAGTGCGAGAGAATGCATTCGGTGATCAATGCTTGTGTATAATTTGTTGGAATTATTATTCCTAATTTAGGCTAATGTAACTTTTTTTATTATTGACCTAGAGCTTCAGTAAAACCACCATATGAATCCTTAAAGTATCAGAATTCCCTCGATAAATTTTCATATTGCTGATTGACTTAGATCAGTGTTTTTTTTGCCGTTAGGAAAAAATGAGGAAGATTCTTAGATTTTCAAAAATCGATAAAAAATAGTAAACATTAAAATATCCAATATTAAATTAAATAGAATCTTTATTATGTAGAGCACTAAATTTTGGCCAAAAATCGCATCGATTGATTAACGCGCTTAGCGTCCAGAATTTTTTATAGAAATTGGGGGTATTTTGCCACTGAAAGAAAATGGGGCCATGTTTATGGCCAAAATAAATCTTAGCAAATCAGTTTAGTGTTATAAGAATTGAATGGTAAAAAATTTTAATAGGGTCACTTAATTAGTTTAGGCTGTGCGTTGATTCTTAGTTTTCAATGAACAGTTTTATATATTTAGATGATGACTGCCCACCTGCCCATTTCACAAAGCCCAACGGCTTGAACGCTTTGACGGGGTTTATTCGTGTGTGTTGCTGGTATAATTTAATTTTAATTTATTGTTAATTTATTGTTAAGTTTAATTTAGTTTTAAGTTTTTAATTTTAAGTTTTAAAAAGAAATCAAGATCAAACGCCGCTCAATTCTTGTAGTACACAGAGTCAGAGAGAGAGAGAGAGAGAGAGAGAGACAGTGCGAGAGAATGCATTCGGTGTTCAATGCTTGTGTATAATTTGTTGGAATTATTATTCCTAATTTAGGCTAATGTAACTTTTTTTATAATTGACCTAGAGCTTCAGTAAAACCACCATATGAATCCTTAAAGTATCAGGATTCCCTCGATAAATTTTCATACTGCTAATTGACTTAGATCAGTGTTTTTTGCCGTTTGGAAAAAATGAGGAAGATTCTTAGATTTTCAAAAATCGATAAAAAAATAGTAAACATTAAAATATCCAATATTAAATTAAATAGAATCTTTATTATGTAGAGGACTAAATTTTGGTGACTGGCCCCTGCCCTTTTCACAAAGCCCAGCGGCTTGAACGCTTTGACGGGGTTTATTCGTGTGTGTTGCTGGTATAATTTAATTTTAATTTATTGTTAATTTATTGTTAAGTTTAATTTAGTTTTATGTTTTTAATTTTAAGTTTTAAAAAGAAATCAAAATCAGCCGCCGGTCAATTATTGTAGTACACCGAGTCAGAGAGAGAGAGAGAGACAGTGCGAGAGAATGCATTCGGTGATCAATGCTTGTGTATAATTTGTTGGAATTATTATTCCTACTTTAGGCTAATGTAACTTTTTTTAGAATTGACCTAGAGCTTCAGTAAAACCACCATATGAATCCTTAAGGTATCAGGATTCCCTCGATAAATTGACTTAAATCAGTGTTTTTTTGCCGTTAGAAAAAAATGAGGAAGATTCTTAGATTTTCAAAAATCGATAAAAAAATAGTAAACATTAAAATATCCAATATTAAATTAAATAGAATCTTTATTATGTAGAGGACTAAATTTTGGCCAAAAATCGCATCGATTGATTAACGCGTTTAGCGATCAGATTTTTTTTATAGAAATTGGGGGGTTTATGCCACTGGAAGAAAATGGGGGCATGTTTGTGGCCAAAATAAATCTTAGCAAATCAGTTTAGTGTTATAAGAATTGAATGGTAAAAAATTTTAATAGGGTCACTTAATTAGTTTAGGCTGTGCGTTGATTCTTAGTTTTCAATGAACAGTTTTATATATTTAGATGACTGCCCCCCTGCCCTTTTCGCAAAGCCCAACGGCTTGAACGCTTTGACGGGGTTTTTTCGTGTGTGTTGCTGGTATAATTTATTATACCCTTGCGGAAGGGTATTATAAATTTGGTCAGAAGTTTGTAACGCAGTGAAGGAGACGTTTCCGACCCTATAAAGTATATATATTCTTGATCAGGATCAATAGGGGAGTCGATATAGCCATGTCCGTCTGTCCGTCTGTCCGTCCGTCCGTCTGTCCGTCTGTCCGTCTGTTTCAATACCGTTTGCGAGCTCAGTTTAAAAGCTAGCGATCTGAAACTTTCACAGTCGTCCTAAAACAAGTGTACGCAGATCAAGTTTGAAAACCGCCCCGATCGGATGTCTATATCCTATAGCTCCCATAGGAACAATCGGATATAACTTGCAAGATTGGAAGATATTTCGCGCAGTGTAAAAGCTATTGACATAAATCTTTCCAAATCTTATTTTTTATGCGTACCTTGATCAGGGTAAAAGCGCGTGACGATCGGACGTCTATATCCTATAGCTCCCATAGGAACAAAAGGGTAAAATCGGTTAAAATGTAATGATTTTTATGATATTTCGCGCAGTATACAAGCTATTGACATGAATCTTTCCAAATCGTATTTTTTTATGCATACATTGATCAAGGTGAAAGCGCGTGCCGATCGGACGTCTATATCATATAGCTCCCATAGGAACAATAGGGTGAAATCGGTTCAAATTAGACGATTATCAGAATATTTCGCGCAGTGTGTAAGCTACTAACATAAATTTTTCCAATTCTTGTTTATTTACGCATATCTTGAGTAGGGTAAAAGCGCTTGCCGCTCGGTAGTCTATATCTTAAAGGAGATAGGAAAAATTGTTAAAGGCTGCGAAAGTATCCATTTTTTTCTATTTGTATATGACATTTTTGCAGTATAAAAGCAATTGACTTGAAACGATGCAAATCTAGTTTACTTATGTATACCTTATTCCTTTCGCTACTTTTTCACTTTTAGCAATTTCGGCAAAGTCTGCAAGGGTATTAAAACTTCGGCTTGCCGAAGTTAGCTTCCGTCCCCTCGTTTTAATTTATTGTTAAGTTTAATTTAATTTTATGTTTTTAATTTTAAGTTTTAAAAAGAAATCAAAATCAGCCGCCCATCAATTATTGTAGTACACAGAGTCAGAGAGAGAGAGAGACAGTGCGAGAGAATGCATTCGGTGATCAATGCTTGTGTATAATTTGTTGGAATTATTATTCCTAATTTAGGCTAATGTAACTTTTTTTATTATTGACCTAGAGCTTCAGTAAAACCACCATATGAATCCTTAAAGTATCAGAATTCCCTCGATAAATTTTCATATTGCTGATTGACTTAGATCAGTGTTTTTTTGCCGTTAGGAAAAAATGAGGAAGATTCTTAGATTTTCAAAAATCGATAAAAAATAGTAAACATTAAAATATCCAATATTAAATTAAATAGAATCTTTATTATGTAGAGCACTAAATTTTGGCCAAAAATCGCATCGATTGATTAACGCGCTTAGCGTCCAGAATTTTTATAGAAATTGGGGGTATTTTGCCACTGAAAGAAAATGGGGCCATGTTTATGGCCAAAATAAATCTTAGCAAATCAGTTTAGTGTTATAAGAATTGAATGGTAAAAAATTTTATTAGGGTCACTTAATTAGTTTAGGCTGTGCGTTGATTCTTAGTTTTCAATGAACAGTTTTATATATTTAGATGATGACTGCCCCCCTGCCCATTTCACAAAGCCCAACGGCTTGAACGCTTTGACGGGGTTTATTCGTGTGTGTTGCTGGTATAATTTAATTTTAATTTATTGTTAATTTATTGTTAAGTTTAATTTAGTTTTAAGTTTTTAATTTTAAGTTTTAAAAAGAAATCAAGATCAAACGCCGCTCAATTCTTGTAGTACACAGAGTCAGAGAGAGAGAGAGAGAGAGACAGTGCGAGAGAATGCATTCGGTGTTCAATGCTTGTGTATAATTTGTTGGAATTATTATTCCTAATTTAGGCTAATGTAACTTTTTTTATAATTGACCTAGAGCTTCAGTAAAACCACCATATGAATCCTTAAAGTATCAGGATTCCCTCGATAAATTTTCATACTGCTAATTGACTTAGATCAGTGTTTTTTGCCGTTTGGAAAAAATGAGGAAGATTCTTAGATTTTCAAAAATCGATAAAAAATAGTAAACATTAAAATATCCAATATTAAATTAAATAGAATCTTTATTATGTAGAGGACTAAATTTTGGCCAAAAATCGCATCGATTGATTAACGCGTTTAGCGTCCAGAATTTTTTATAGAAATTGGGGGTTTTTTGCCACTGAAAGAAAATGGGGCCATGTTTGTGGCCAAAATAAATCATAGCAAATCAGTTTAGTGTTATAAGAATTGAATTGTAAAAAATTTTAATAGGGTCACTTAATTAGTTTAGGCTGTGCGTTGATTCTTAGTTTTCAATGAACAGTTTTATATATTTAGATGATGACTGCCCCCTGCCCTTTTCACAAACCCTAACGGCTTGACCGCTTTGACGGGGTTTATTCGTGTGTGTTGCTGGTATAATTTAATTTTAATTTATTGTTAATTTATTGTTAAGTTTAATTTAGTTTTAAGTTTTTAATTTTAAGTTTTAAAAAGAAATCAAGATCAAACGCCGCTCAATTCTTGTAGTACACAGAGTCAGAAGAGAGAGAGAGAGAGAGTGAGACAGTGCGAGAGAATGCATTCGGTGTTCAATGCTTGTGAATAATTTGTTGGAATTATTATTCCTACTTTAGGCTAATGTAACTTTTTTTAGAATTGACCTAGAGCTTCAGTAGAACCACCATATGAATCCTTAAAGTATCAGGATTCCCTCGATAAATTTTCATATTGCTAATTGACTTAGATCAGTGTTTTTTTGCCGTTAGGAAAAAATGAGGAAGATTCTTAGATTTTCAAAAATCGATAAAAAATAGTAAACATTAAAATATCCAATATTAAATTAAATAGAATCTTTATTATGTAGAGGACTAAATTTTGGCCAAAAATCGCATCGGTTGATTAACGCGTTTAGCGTCCAGAATTTTTTATAGAAATTGGGGGTTTTTTGCCACTGAAAGAAAATGGGGCCATGTTTGTGGCCAAAATAAATCTTAGCAAATCAGTTTAGTGTTATAAGAATTGAATGGTAAAAAATTTTAATAGGGTCACTTAATTAGTTTAGGCTGTGCGTTGATTCTTAGTTTTCAATGAACAGTTTTATATATTTAGATGATGACTGCCCCCTGCCCTTTTCACAAAGCCCAACGGCTTGAACGCTTTGACGGGGTTTATTCGTGTGTGTTGCTGGTATAATTTAATTTTAATTTAATGTTAATTATTGTTAAGTTTAATTTAGTTTTAAGTTTTTAATTTTAAGTTTTAAAAAGAAATCAAGATCAAACGCCGCTCAATTCTTGTAGCACACAGAGTCAGAGAGAGAGAGAGAGAGAGACAGTGCGAGAGAATGCATTCGGTGTTCAATGCTTGTGTATAATTTGTTGGAATTATTATTCCTAATTTAGGCTAATGTAACTTTTTTTATAATTGACCTAGAGCATCAGTAAAACCACCATATGAATCCTTAAAGTATCAGGATTCCCTCGATAAATTTTCATACTGCTAATTGACTTAGATCAGTGTTTTTTGCCGTTTGGAAAAAATGAGGAAGATTCTTAGATTTTCAAAAATCGATAAAAAATAGTAAACATTAAAATATCCAATATTAAATTAAATATAATCTTTATTATGTAGAGGACTAAAATTTTGGCCAAAAATCGCATCGATTGATTAACGCGTTTAGCGTCCAGAATTTTTATAGAAATTGGGGGTTTTTTGCCACTGAAAGAAAATGGGGCCATGTTTGTGGCCAAAATAAATCATAGCAAATCAGTTTAGTGTTATAAGAATTGAATGGTAAAAAATTTTAATAGGGTCACTTAATTAGTTTAGGCTGTGCGTTGATTCTTAGTTTTCAATGAACAGTTTTATATATTTAGATGATGACTGCCCCCCTGCCCTTTTCACAAACCCCAACGGCTTGACCGCTTTGACGGGGTTTATTCGTGTGTGTTGCTGGTATAATTTAATTTTAATTTATTGTTAATTTATTGTTAAGTTTAATTTAGTTTTAAGTTTTTAATTTTAAGTTTTAAAAAGAAATCAAGATCAAACGCCGCTCAATTCTTGTAGTACACAGAGTCAGAGAGAGAGAGAGAGAGAGAGAGCGAGACAGTGCGAGAGAATGCATTCGGTGTTCAATGCTTGTGAATAATTTGTTGGAATTATTATTCCTACTTTAGGCTAATGTAACTTTTTTTAGAATTGACCTAGAGCTTCAGTAGAACCACCATATGAATCCTTAAAGTATCAGGATTCCCTCGATAAATTTTCATATTGCTAATTGACTTAGATCAGTGTTTTTTTTGCCGTTAGGAAAAAATGAGGAAGATTCTTAGATTTTCAAAAATCGATAAAAAAATAGTAAACACTAAAATATCCAATATTAAATTAAATAGAATCTTTATTATGTAGAGGACTAAATTTTGGCCAAAAATCGCATCGGTTGATTAACGCGTTTAGCGTCCAGAATTTTTTATAGAAATTGGGGGTTTTTTGCCACTGAAAGAAAATGGGGCCATGTTTGTGGCCAAAATAAATCTTAGCAAATCAGTTTAGTGTTATAAGAATTGAATGGTAAAAAATTTTAATAGGGTCACTTAATTAGTTTAGGCTGTGCGTTGATTCTTAGTTTTCAATGAACAGTTTTATATATTTAGATGACTGCCCCCCTGCCCTTTTCACAAAGCCCAACGGCTTGAACGCTTTGACGGGGTTTATTCGTGTGTGTTGCTGGTATAATTTAATTTTAATTTATTGTTAATTTATTGTTAAGTTTAATTTAGTTTTATGTTTTTAATTTTAAGTTTTAAAAGAAATCAAAATCAGCCGCCGGTCAATTATTGTAGTACACATAGTCAGAGAGAGAGAGAGACAGTGCGAGAGAATGCATTCGGTGTTCAATGCTTGTGTATAATTTGTTGGACTTATTATTCCTACTTTAGGCTAATGTAACTTTTTTTTGAATTGACCTAGACCTTCAGTAAAAGCACCATATGAATCCTTAAAGTATCAGGATTCCCTCGAAAAATTTTCATATTGCTAATTGACTTAAATCAGTGTTTTTTGCCGTTTGGAAAAAATGAGGAAGATTCTTAGATTTTCAAAAATCGATAAAAAATAGTAAACATTAAAATATCCAATATTAAATTAAATAGAATCTTTATTATGTAGAGGACTAAATTTTGGCCAAAAATCGCATCGATTGATTAACGCGTTTAGCGTCCAGATTTTTTATAGAAATTGGGGTTTTTTGCCACTGAAAGAAAATGGGGCCATGTTTGTGGCCAAAATAAATCTTAGCAAATCAGTTTAGTGTTATAAGAATTGAATGGTAAAAGATTTTAATAGGGTCACTTAATTAGTTTAGGCTGTGCGTTGATTCTTAGTTTTCAATGAACAGTTTTATATATTTAGATGACTGCCCCCCTGCCCTTTTCACAAAGCCCAACGGCTTGAACGCTTTGACGGGGTTTATTCGTGTGTGTTGCTGGTATAATTTAATTTTAATTTATTGTTTATTTATTGTTAAGTTAAATTTAGTTTTAAGTTTTTAATTTTAAGTTTTAAAAAGAAATCAGGATCAGCCGCCGCTCAAATATTGTACTACACAGAGTCAGAGAGAGAGAGAGAGAGAGAGTGCGAGAGAATGCATTCGGTGTTCAATGCTTGTGTATAATTTGTTGGAATTATTATTCCTACTTTAGGCTAATGTAACTTTTTTTAGAATTGACCTAGAGCTTCAGTAAAACCACCATATGAATCCTTAAAGTATCAGGATTCCCTCGAAAAAGCTTCATATTGATAATTGACTTAGATCAGTGTTTTTTTGCCGTTAGGAAAAAATGAGGAAGATTCTTAGATTTTCAAAGATCGATAAAAAATAGTAAACATTAAAATATCGAATATTAAATTAAATAGAATCTTTATTATGTAGAGGACTAAATTTTGGCCAAAAATCGCATCGAATTATTAACGCGTTTAGCGTCCAGAATTTTTATAGAAATTGGGGGTTTTTGCCACTGAAAGAAAATGGGGCCATGTTTGTGGCCAAAATAAATCTTAGCAAATCAGTTTAGTGTTATAAGAATTGAATGGTAAAAGATTTTAATAGGGTCACTTAATTAGTTTAGGCTGTGCGTTGATTCTTAGTTTTCAATGAACAGTTTTATATATTTAGATGACTGCCCCCTGCCCTTTTCACAAAGCCCAACGGCTTGAACGCTTTGACGGGGTTTATTCGTGTGTGTTGCTGGTATAATTTAATTTTAATTTATTGTTTATTTATTGTTAAGTTTAATTTAGTTTTAAGTTTTTAATTTTAAGTTTTAAAAAGAAATCAAGATCAGCCGCCGCACAATTATTGTACTACACAGAGTCAGAGAGAGAGAGAGAGACAGTGCGAGAGAATGCATTCGGTGTTCAATGCTTGTGTATAATTTGTTGGAATTATTATTCCTACTTTAGGCTAATGTAACTTTTTTTAGAATTGACCTAGAGCTTCAGTAGAACCACCATATGAATCCTTAAAGTATCAGGATTCCCTCGATAAATTTTCATATTGCTAATTGACTTAGATCAGTGTTTTTTTGCCGTTAGGAAAAAATGAGGAAGATTCTTAGATTTTCAAAAATCGATAAAAAATAGTAAACACTAAAATATCCAATATTAAATTAAATAGAATCTTTATTATGTAGAGGACTAAATTTTGGCCAAAAATCGCATCGGTTGATTAACGCGTTTAGCGTCCAGAATTTTTATAGAAATTGGGGGTTTTTTTGACTGAAAGAAAATGGGGCCATGTTTGTGGCCAAAATAAATCTTAGCAAATCAGTTTAGTGTTATAAGAATTGAATGGTAAAAAATTTTAATAGGGTCACTTAATTAGTTTAGGCTGTGCGTTGATTCTTAGTTTTCAATGAACAGTTTTATATATTTAGACTAGAAAGGTGCCCGCAGCTTTGCTTGCGGTGGCCAAAAATCGCATGGATTGATTAACGCGTTTAGCGTCCAGATTTTTTATACCCATGCAGAGTGTATTATAATTTTGGTCAGAAGTTTGTAACGCAGTGAAGGAGACGTTTCCGACCCTATAAAGTATATATATTCTTGATCAGGATCAATAGGGGAGTCGATATAGCCATGTCTGTCTGTCCGTCTGTCCGTCTGTCCGTCTGTTTCAATACCGTTTGCGAGCTCAGTTTAAAAGCTAGCGATCTGAAACTTTCACACTCGTCCTAAAACATGTGTACGCAGATCAAGTTTGAAAATCGCCCCGATCGGACGTCTATATCCTATAGCTCCCATAGGAACAATCGGATATATCTTGCAAGAATTGATGATATTTCGCGCAGTGTAAAAGCTATTGACATGAATCTTTCCAAATCGTATTTTTTTATGCATACCTTGATCAGGGTAAAAGCGCGTGGCGATCGGACGTCTATATCCTATAGCTCCATTAGGAACAATAGGTTAAAATCTGTCCAAATTTGATGTTTTTCAGAATATTTCGCGCTGTGTAAAAGCTATTGCTATAAATTTTTTCAAATCGTATTTTTTTATGCATTCCTTCATCAAGGTAAAAGCGCGTGCTGATCGGACGTCTATATCCTATAGCTCCCATAGGAACAATCGGATATAACTTTCAAGAATGGAAGATATTTCGCGCAGTGTAAAAGCAATTAACATAAATCTTTCCAAATCTTATTTTTTTATGCATACCTTGATCAGGGTAAAAGCGCTTGGCGATCGGACGTCTATATCCTATAGCTCCCATAGGAACAATTCGGTGAAATCGGTCCAAATTTGTTGGTTTTCTGAATTTTTCGCGTAGTGTGTAAGCTACTGACATAAATTTTTCAAAGTCTTATTTATTTACGCATATCTTGATTAGGGTAAAAGCGCTTGCCGATCGGACGTCTATTTCTTATAGCTTCCGTAGGAAAAATAGTTAAAGGCTGCGAAAGTAACCCTTTTTTTCTATTTTTATATGACATTTTGCAGTATAAAAGCAATTGACATCAAACGACGCAAATCTAGTTTATTTATGTATACGTCATTCCTTTCGCTACTTTTTCAGTTCTAGCAATTTCCGCAAAGTCTGCAAGGGTATTAAAACTTCGGCTTGCCGAAGTTAGCTTCCGTCCTCGTTAATTTTAAGTTTTAAAAAGAAATCAAAATCAGCCGCCGGTCAATTATTGTAGTACACAGAGTCAGAGAGAGAGACAGTGCGAGAGAATCCATTCGGTGATCAATACATGTGTATAATTTGTTGGAATTATTATTCCTACTTTAGGCTAATGTAACTTTTTTTAGAATTTACCTAGAGCTTCAGTAAAACCACCATATGAATCCTTAAGGTATCAGGATTCCCTCGATAAATTTTATTAATTGACTTAAATCAGTGTTTTTTTGCCGTTAGGAAAAAATGAGGAAGATTCTTAGATTTTCAAAAATCGATAAAAAATAGTAAACATTAAAATATCCAATATTAAATTAAATAGAATCTTTATTATGTAGAGGACTAAATTTTGGCCAAAAATTGCATCGATTGATTAACGCGTATAGCGTCCAGATTTTTTTATAGAAATTGGGGTTTTTTGCCACTGGAAGAAAATGGGGCCATGTTTATGGCCAAAATAAATCTTAGCAAATCAGTTTAGTGTTATAAGAATTGAATGGTAAAAAATTTAAATAGGGTCATTTAATTAGTTTAGGCTGTGCTTTGATTCTTAGTTTTCAATGAACAGTTTTATATATATAGTAACATACCCACACCCACATATCTACCACATAAACATATTTACATTACGCATTTGTCACACCCAAAATCATCGGCTCCCAAGAGTCGCCAATTAATATAAACATCCTCTTGAGTTATAAACAAATGAAAGAACCCCAAATTGTCGGCTCCCACGACTGACCAATTTATGTAAACATCCTCTTGCATTATAAACAAATGTCCCCAAACTCCAAAAAGCTTTTATCCCCCAATACTGTAAAATTGCAGACGCAGCTCAAACCTAGATCGCTCTCTTGCTCAGTGCTCTCATTTTGGACACTCTCAATTTATCAATAAAGTTCTTTCTCCCAATCGAAGGTTTGATAAGCGCCAGCTTAGTTTTTAAGTTTGAGTTTTAAGTTGTATCTTGTAAGGAGCAGACCTATCTCTCCCAGTTCGCGTTTACACTATTTTGATAAATAAAAATTATATTTTTTTCAAAGTGCTAAATCCCGAATTTGTTATTGGCGCAGCCGGTAGGATATAACTTTTTATACGGTTATATCCTTAAAGAACCCAAACGTCGTTCGTCCCAGTGCAATTATAAACCAGCTATCGCAGTGTCGGTTTGTGTCGCTAATATACGAACGGAAACCTCAATTTGTGCAACACGCTATCGAAGCTCAGGTTGCGAGGTTTTTTTAAAACATAAATCTTGACCCGTGTGACTGTCAAGTAACTAAAACAAATTTTTTGCAAAAACCCGTTTTATTGTAAAAGCTAGTGCCTTTGTTCGTAACACAAGGGTTACTAAAAAATAAAACACCTTAGTTCTCCCCCACCAGTGGTAAGAGACAAGGTATAACAATTTTAAATCAAATTCATAATACAAAACTTTTAAAATTGTGAAAAATTTATAAAACTAAATAAAAAAACCAAAAATGGCAGAACCAGTGCTATTATTGTCAGAAAACCATCTAAATCAAGCCCTGAACCAAATCAGGCAAGTGCCGCATTTTGGAGGCAACACGCTCGAACTCAGCCCGTTCATCAGGAGGATAGACTTCATCCTGGAGTTGTACCCCACAACATGTATACGCCAGTCAAGCGTATTCTTCAGTGCGATTGAAATGCAGCTTCACGGAGATGCCCAGAGGATATCTCAACTGTCAACAGCCAGATGCTGGAGGGATTTAAGGAACGCCCTCATCAACGAATATAAAACCCAGACGCCCTGCGAAGAACTACTAAGACGTCTGTATAACACCCCCTTTCCTGGGTGTATACGTAAGTTTGTTGAGGACATTGAGTCCAAATCTTTTGTAATATTAAATAAATTAGCCTTAGAAAATAACGCTTCAAATACAATTTTATACACAAATGCTCTTAATAATACAGTTAAAGATGTTATTATGAAAAAATTGCCAGACAGACTTTTTATGACATTGGCTAGGTATGATATAACTAATGCTAATAAATTAAAATGTGTAGCACAACAAGAAGGTTGTTATGAAACATTTTATTCAGATCGAACAAAGAATTCACAAAGTCAAAACCAAGATAAGAGAAATTATCAACCCCAACAAAATACTAATAAACAACAACACTATAATTCTCAAAACCAATACAGACAGCAGAATAATATTTCCCCAAATCAATATAAGCAACAGGCTAGTACATCTCAAGGCCCACATAAGCCTAATTATAATAAAAATAACAACGAAACTTTTTATGAAAACCACCCATTGTATCAAGCAACTAAACAAGAATTCCAACAAAAATTAAATTATAATCAGGTTAGGAATCCTATAAATTATCAATCACAACAAAATGGGGCTAATGCTCCTAATCGACCAATAAAAAGAAATCGCGAAAGTACGAGTGGCCATATGAAAATGGATACCGAAAATTTTCATCAACAAGCCTCGGACACCGAACAGGAAATAGAAACCCTTACATACGAATCATCATGAATAACCAAGAGTTCCGATGTGTTGTAGACACAGGCTCTTCTATTAATTTAATTAAAGAAAATTACTTTAATTTTCCAACCAAAAATACACCTCTTAAAGTTCATACCATAAATGGTAATATTCAGTTAAATACATCCGTGTCCTACCATGCAAGTAAGCTTTGTCCGACCAAACAAACATTTTGGGTCCATAATTTTTCCGATAGATATGATATGCTCATAGGAAGAGAATATCTCGAAGCTTGTAACGCAATTATTAATTATAAATCAAAAACAGTTAATTTAAACGGTTATCAATTCGGAATGAGATTTAATTATAACGATTTCGAATATAAACAAGGAGAAGCAGAAATTGATTGCTGCGATCCCCCATTTTCAACAGATACACCTTTTAATTTTGCAATAAATAACGACTTGCAAGAAACCAATAAGTTTAGATTAGAACACCTTAATGACGAGGAAAAAGATAATCTTAAGAAAATTTTATATGAATTTAGCGACATACAGTACAAAGAAAGTGACAATTTGACTTTCACTAGTACTATCAAGCATGTCATTCATACAAAAAATGAGCAACCGGTTTACAAAAAACCATACAAATATCCTCAAGCTTACGACCAAGAAGTCGATTCGCAAATGAGAGATATGATAAAACAGGGAATAATTCGAAAGTCAAATTCCCCTTATTGCTCACCCATTTGGATAGTACCAAAGAAAGGTGATGCATCTGGAACAAAAAAGTTCCGTATCGTAATTGACTATCGTAATTTAAATGAAATTACGGTAGATGACAAATACCCTATCCCGGTCATGGATGAAATATTGGACAAACTTGGTAGATGCCAATATTTTACCACTATTGACCTTGCAAAAGGTTTTCACCAAATACAAATGGATGAAAATTCTATTCCAAAGACAGCTTTTTCCACCAAAAATGGCCATTATGAATATACTCGTATGCCCTTTGGATTGAAAAATGCCCCTGCTACCTTTCAAAGGTGCATGAACAATCTCTTAGAAGATTTGATCTACAAGGATTGTTTGGTCTACATGGACGATATTATCGTGTACTCCACTTCATTGGAGGAACATGTATTATCTTTGCGAAAGGTATTTGAAAAATTACGAGAAGCTAATCTCAAGCTTCAACTCGACAAATGCGAGTTTATGAAAAAGGAAACAGAATTCCTTGGACATATTATAACAACAACTGGTATAAAACCAAATCCTCTCAAAATAGAGGCAATACAAAATTTCCCTATACCCAAATCCCCAAAACAAATAAAATCCTTTTTAGGTCTTTGTGGTTTTTATAGGAAATTTATCCCAAACTTTGCTAAAATAGCAAAACCAATGACAGCAAAGCTTAAAAAAGGCGTAACTTTAAATATAAAAGATAATGACTATGTACAAGCGTTTGAAAAACTTAAACTTTTAGTAATGTCCGATCCAATACTTATATACCCAAATTTCGAAAAACCATTTTCATTAACAACAGATGCAAGTAATATTGCTATAGGAGCAGTATTATCGCAAAATCATAAACCAATCTGTTATGCCAGCAGAACTCTTAATGAACACGAAATTAATTATTCGGCAATAGAAAAAGAACTTTTAGCTATTGTTTGGGCCACCAAATATTTCAGGTCCTATCTTTTTGGCAGAAAATTCCTGATCCTAAGTGATCACAGGCCTCTAGTATGGCTCAATAATATCAAAGAACCTAACATGAAATTACAACGCTGGAAAATCAAACTAAATGAGTTTGATTATGAAATAAAATATTTGCCCGGTAAAGAAAACCATGTGGCAGACGCCTTATCTAGAATAAGAATAGAGGAAGCCTATTTAGGAGAGACTTCCAGTAATTCAAATACAATAACAACAGTAGCTACAGTGCATAGTGCACCAGAAGATAACCAAAACCACATTTCAATAACAGAAAGACCACTGAATTATTATAACAGACAACTAGAATTTATAAGAGGAGACTTAAATGAAGTCGAAGTAATAAATTATTTTCATAAAACAAAAATCATAATAACATATAAAGAGATGACAATAGAATATGCAAAACAATTAATAATTGAATACTTTTCTAATAAGAAAAGCGTAATATATTTTCCAATTGAAACAGACTTTTTAATTTTTCAAAAGGCATACGTTGAAATTATTTCCCCAGATAACTTAACTAAAACAATGAAAACTAACAGTAAATTAATAGATATTAACACTTACGCAGAATTCAAAGAAATTATTATTAAAACACACAGAGAACTATTACATCCAGGAATAGAAAAACAAACAGCACTTTTTAAAGAAAAATATTATTTTCCCGATCACCAAAAATTAATTCAAAATTTTATTAATGAATGCGAAGTATGCAACATCGCAAAAACAGAACACAGAAATACTAAATTAGAATTCGAAATAACCCCAGAAATTTTTAATCCAAGAGAAAAATATGTCATTGATTTGTATATGATAGATAATAAACAATTTTTATCTTGTATAGACATTTATTCAAAATTTGCCACCTTAATAGAAGTCAACAGTCGAGATTGGTTAGAAGCAAAAAGAGCATTAACTAGAGTTTTTAATGAAATGGGTAAACCAAACCAAATTAAAGCAGACAAAGATTCAGCTTTCATGTGTGCAGCATTGCAACTTTGGTTAAAATCGGAAGATGTTGTTATTGATATAACAACAAGCAAAAATGGAATTTCTGACGTTGAGAGATTTCATAAAACGGTAAATGAAAAGTTAAGAATCATAAACAGTGAAACAGACATAGAAAATAAGCTAACAAAATTTGAAACTATTCTTTATGTCTATAATCATAAAACAAAACATAACACGACAGGCAGAACTCCTGCAGATATTTTTATTTTCGCTGGAACTCCAAAATATAATACACAGTCAAATAAAATCAATAAAATAGAAAAATTAAATGAATCACGAAATAAATTTGAATTTGATACTAGATATCGACAAGCTCCACTAGTAAAATCAAAAACCACTAATCCGTTTAAAAAGACAGGAAAAATCACAAAATTAGATGATAATCATTACGAAGAAGTTAACAGAGGAAGAAAAATAATACATTATAAGTCTAAATATAAGAAAACAAAGAAAATTAACGAAAATAAATACGATAATTCCAGATGCACGCCAAATGAAAACCAAACCTAACTTGTTGATCAACACTATCAACATCTTATTAATTTTAATACACTTTACAAAACTTACCAATGGCCAAAATTTGGAAATCAATCCCGTTCAAGCAAAAAACGGTTATTTAATATTTAAAACAGGAACCTTGGACTTACCAACTAATTACGAATATCATTGTTTAACCGTCAACTTAACCAAAACTGAACTAACGTATACTAATTTAATTAAACAATCAGAAGAATTTTCAGGTTTAAAACAAATTATATACTTAACAGAGAAATTAAACAGAGAAATGAATGGAATTAGAATTGCAAAACGTAGCAAAAGAGGTCTTATAAATTTCATAGGCACAACATACAAATATCTATTTGGAACATTAGATGAACAAGATAAAGAAGAATTAATAAATAAAATTGAAAATTTAGAACAAAACACAATTCAAGTTAATGAACTTAATAAAGTAATAGATGCGGTAAACAAAGGTATTGAAACAATAAATCATTTAAGCTTGGTCAATGATGTAGACGAAAGGCTAGCATTACTTATTTTTAATCTACAAGAATTTACTGAATATATAGAGGACATAGAACTAGGAATGCAACTTACTAGACTAGGCATTTTTAACCCTAAATTACTTAAGCATGATACTTTAACACATGTTAATTCAGAAAAATTATTAATAATAAAAACCTCTACTTGGTTACAAACCAATGCTAATCAAATATTGATAATTTCTCATATCCCAAAAGACATTATAAAAACTTCAATATTCAAAATTTTGCCTTACCCAAATGAATTTAATGACATATTAACAGAACCTTTAGAAGACAAATATTATTTTCAAAATAATCAAATATTTTCATTTAACACAAAAGAAAGAGTTACAAATAAATGCATTATAGGAATATTAAACCAAGCCAATGCCGAATGTAAATACACAAAAATGTATAAAAAATATGAAACAAATTATATAGAGCCAAATATTATAATTACTTGGAACTTACCGAAAACTATTTTAAACCAAACATGTATAAATCAAGCAATAGTTGTCGAAGGAAATAAAATCGTAAAAGCATTTAATTGTTCTGTACAAATTGAAGAAATCTTAATAACAAATACTATAATGGATTACACACAAACTATTTATGTTAACAATAATGTAACAATGATAGAACCACTGTCAATAATTGAAGCAAAAGATATAATAAGAATACATACAAGAAAAAATAACACATTTCAAATTATAATACTTACTATTTTAATTGTAATAATTATAATTTTAATTATTTACTTCATCTATAAATTTAAAGAGTATTCCGAGAAACATTGTAATTAAATATAAAAATCAAAACAAAAACAATACTAAGAACCCAGAAAATATAACAGAATTAAACAACATTGCACCAAATGAAAATACCCTACAATTAAACGAAAATACTACACAAACTAATATACCCACTCACATATACCCTAATATATCCGCCTGAGGACAGGCTTTTTTCTAATGGATGGGGAAGTAACATACCCACACCCACATATCTACCACATAAACATATTTACATTACGCATTTGTCACACCCAAAATCATCGGCTCCCAAGAGTCGCCAATTAATATAAACATCCTCTTGAGTTATAAACAAATGAAAGAACCCCAAATTGTCGGCTCCCACGACTGACCAATTTATGTAAACATCCTCTTGCATTATAAACAAATGTCCCCAAACTCCAAAAAGCTTTTATCCCCCAATACTGTAAAATTGCAGACGCAGCTCAAACCTAGATCGCTCTCTTGCTCAGTGCTCTCATTTTGGACACTCTCAATTTATCAATAAAGTTCTTTCTCCCAATCGAAGGTTTGATAAGCGCCAGCTTAGTTTTTAAGTTTGAGTTTTAAGTTGTATCTTGTAAGGAGCAGACCTATCTCTCCCAGTTCGCGTTTACACTATTTTGATAAATAAAAATTATATTTTTTTCAAAGTGCTAAATCCCGAATTTGTTATTATATAGATGATAGATGATGATGACTGGCCCCTGCCCTTTTCACAAAGCCCAGCGGCTTGAACGCTTTGACGGGGTTTATTCGTGTGTGTTGCTGGTATAATTTAATTTTAATTTATTGTTAATTTATTGTTAAGTTTAATTTAGTTTTATGTTTTTAATTTTAAGTTTTAAAAAGAAATCAAAATCAGCCGCCCATCAATTATTGTAGTACACCGAGTCAGAGAGAGAGAGAGAGAGAGAGAGACAGTGCGAGAGAATGCATTCGGTGATCAATGCTTGTGTATAATTTGTTGGAATTATTATTCCTACTTTAGGCTAATGTAACCACCATATGAATCCTTAAGGTATCAGTATTCCCTCGATAAATTTTCATATTGCTAATTGACTTAAATCAGTGTTTTTTTGCCGTTAGGAAAAAATGAGGAAGATTCTTAGATTTTCAAAAATCGATAAAAAATAGTAAACATTAAAATATCCAATATTAAATTAAATAGAATCTTTATTATGTAGAGGACTAAATTTTGGCCAAAAATTGCATCGATTGATTAACGCGTATAGCGTCCAGATTTTTTTATAGAAATTGGGGTTTTTTGCCACTGGAAGAAAATGGGGCCATGTTTATGGCCAAAATAAATCTTAGCAAATCAGTTTAGTGTTATAAGAATTGAATGGTAAAAAATTTTAATAGGGTCACTTAATTAGTTTAGGCTGTGCGTTGATTCTTAGTTTTCAATGAACAGTTTTATATATTTAGATGATGATGACTGCCCCCCTGCCCTTTTCGCAAAGCTCAACGGCTTGAACGCTTTGACGGGGTTTTTTCGTGTGTGTTGCTGGTATAATTTATTATACCCTTGCAGAGGGTATTATAAATTTGGTCAGAAGTTTGTAACGCAGTGAAGGAGACGTTTCCGACCCAATAAAGTATATATATTCTTGATCAGGATCAATAGGGGAGTCGATATAGCCATGTCCGTCTGTCCGTCCGTCCGTCTGTCCGTCTGTTTCAATACCGTTTGCGAGCTCAGTTTAAAAGCTAGCGATCTGAAACTTTCACAGTCGTCCTAAAACAAGTGTACGCAGATCAAGTTTGAAAACCGCCCCGATCGGATGTCTATATCCTATAGCTCCCATAGGAACAATCGGATATAACTTGCAAGATTGGAAGATATTTCGCGCAGTGTAAAAGCTATTGACATAAATCTTTCCAAATCTTATTTTTTTATGCGTACCTTGATCAGGGTAAAAGCGCGTGACGATCGGACGTCTATATCCTATAGCTCCCATAGGAACAAAAGGGTAAAATCGGTTAAAATGTAATGTTTTTAGGATATTTCGCGCAGTATACAAGCTATTGACATGAATCTTTCCAAATCGTATTTTTTATGCATACATTGATCAAGGTGAAAGCGCGTGCCGATCGGACGTCTATATCATATAGCTCCCATAGGAACAATAGGGTGAAATCGGTCCAAATTAGACGATTATCAGAATATTTCGCGCAGTGTGTAAGCTACTAACATAAATTTTTCCAATTCTTGTTTATTTACGCATATCCTGAGTAGGGTAAAAGCGCTTGCCGCTCGGTAGTCTATATCTTAAAGGAGATAGGAAAAATTGTTAAAGGCTGCGAAAGTATCCCTTTTTTCTATTTGTATATGACATTTTTGCAGTATAAAAGCAATTGACTTGAAACGATGCAAATCTAGTTTACTTATGTATACCTTATTCCTTTCGCTACTTTTTCACTTTTAGCAATTTCGGCAAAGTCTGCAAAGGGTATTAAAACTTCGGCTTGCCGAAGTTAGCTTCCGTCCTCGTTTTAATTTATTGTTAAGTTTAATTTAATTTTATGTTTTTAATTTTATGTTTTAAAAAGAAATCAAAATCAGCCGCCGATCAATTATTGTAGTACACAGAGTCAGAGAGAGAGAGACAGTGCGAGAGAATGCATTCGGTGATCAATGCTTGTGTATAATTTGTTGGAATTATTATTCCTAATTTAGGCTAATGTAACTTTTTTTATTATTGACCTAGAGCTTCAGTAAAACCACCATATGAATCCTTAAAGTATCAGAATTCCCTCGATAAACTTTCATATTGCTAATTGACTTAGATCAGTTTTTTTTTGCCGTTAGGAAAAAATGAGGAAGATTCTTAGATTTTCAAAAATCGATAAAAAATAGTAAACACTAAAATATCCAATATTAAATTAAATAGAATCTTTATTATGTAGAGGACTAAATTTTGGCCAAAAATCGCATCGATTGATTAACGCGTTTAGCGTCCAGAATTTTTTATAGAAATTGCCACTGAAAGAAAATAGGGGCATGTTTGTGGCCAAAATAAATCTTAGCAAATCAGTTTAGTGTTATAAGAATTGAATGGTAAAAAATTTTAATAGGGTCATTTAATTAGTTTAGGCTGTGCGTTGATTCTTAGTTTTCAATGAACAGTTTTATATATTTAGACTAGCAAGGTGCCCGCAGCTTTGCTTGCGGTGGCCAAAAATCGCATGGATTGATTAACGCGTTTAGCGTCCAGATTTTTTATACCCATGCAGAGTGTATTATAATTTTGGTCAGAAGTTTGTAACGCAGTGAAGGAGACGTTTCCGACCCTATAAAGTATATATATTCTTGATCAGGATCAATAGGGGAGTCGATATAGCCATGTCTGTCTGTCCGTCTGTCCGTCTGTTTCAATACCGTTTGCGAGCTCAGTTTAAAAGCTAGCGATCTGAAACTTTCACACTCGTCCTAAAACATGTGTACGCAGATCAAGTTTGAAAATCGCCCCGATCGGACGTCTATATCCTATAGCTCCCATAGGAACAATCGGATATATCTTGCAAGAATTGATGATATTTCGCGCAGTGTAAAAGCTATTCACATGAATCTTTCCAAATCGTATTTTTTTATGCATACCTTGATCAGGGTAAAAGCGCGTGGCGATCGGACGTCTATATCCTATAGCTCCAATAGGAACAATAGGTTAAAATCTGTCCAAATTTGATGTTTTTCAGAATATTTCGCGCTGTGTAAAAGCTATTGCTATAAATTTTTTCAAATCGTATTTTTTTATGCATTCCTTCATCAAGGTAAAAGCGCGTGCTGATCGGACGTCTATATCCTATAGCTCCCATAGGAACAATCGGATATAACTTTCAAGAATGGAAGATATTTCGCGCAGTGTAAAAGCAATTAACATAAATCTTTCCAAATCTTATTTTTTTATGCATACCTTGATCAGGGTAAAAGCGCTTGGCGATCGGACGTCTATATCCTATAGCTCCCATAGGAACAATTCGGTGAAATCGGTCCAAATTTGTTGGTTTTCTGAATTTTTCGCGTAGTGTGTAAGCTACTGACATAAATTTTTCAAAGTCTTATTTATTTACGCATATCTTGATTAGGGTAAAAGCGCTTGCCGATCGGACGTCTATTTCTTATAGCTTCCGTAGGAAAAATAGTTAAAGGCTGCGAAAGTAACCCTTTTTTTCTATTTTTATATGACATTTTTGCAGTATAAAAGCAATTGACATCAAACGACGCAAATCTAGTTTATTTATGTATACGTCATTCCTTTCGCTACTTTTTCAGTTCTAGCAATTTCCGCAAAGTCTGCAAGGGTATTAAAACTTCGGCTTGCCGAAGTTAGCTTCCGTCCTCGTTAATTTTAAGTTTTAACAAGAAATCAAAATCAGCCGCCGGTCAATTATTGTAGTACACAGAGTCAGAGAGAGAGACAGTGCGAGAGAATCCATCCGGTGATCAATACATGTGTATAATTTGTTGGAATTATTATTCCTACTTTAGGCTAATGTAACTTTTTTTAGAATTGACCTAGAGCTTCAGTAAAACCACCATATGAATCCTTAAGGTATCAGGATTCCCTCGATAAATTGACTTAAATCAGTGTTTTTTTGCCGTTAGGAAAAAATGAGGAAGATTCTTAGATTTTCAAAAATCGATAAAAAATAGTAAACATTAAAATATCCAATATTAAATTAAATAGAATCTTTATTATGTAGAGGACTAAATTTTGGCCATAAATTGCATCGATTGATTAACGCGTATAGCGTCCAGATTTTTTTTATAGAAATTGGGGGTTTTTTGCCACTGGAAGAAAATGGGGCCATGTTTATGGCCAAAATAAATCTTAGCAAATCAGTTTAGTGTTATAAGAATTGAATGGTAAAAAATTTAAATAGGGTCATTTAATTAGTTTAGGCTGTGCTTTGATTCTTAGTTTTCAATGAACAGTTTTATATATATAGATGATAGATGATGATGACTGGCCCCTGCCCTTTTCACAAAGCCCAGCGGCTTGAACGCTTTGACGGGGTTTATTCGTGTGTGTTGCTGGTATAATTTAATTTTAATTTATTGTTAATTTATTGTTAAGTTTAATTTAGTTTTATGTTTTTAATTTTAAGTTTTAAAAAGAAATCAAAATCAGCCGCCCATCAATTATTGTAGTACACCGAGTCAGAGAGAGAGAGAGAGAGTGAGAGAGAGACAGTGCGAGAGAATGCATTCGGTGATCAATGCTTGTGTATAATTTGTTGGAATTATTATTCCTACTTTAGGCTAATGTAACTTTTTTTATTATTGACCTAGAGCTTCAGTAAAACCACCATATGAATCCTTAAAGTATCAGGATTCTCTCGATAAATTTTCATACTGCTAATTGACTTAGATCAGTGTTTTTTGCCGTTTGGAAAAAATGAGGAAGATTCTTAGATTTTCAAAAATCGATAAAAAATAGTAAACATTAAAATATCCAATATTAAATTAAATAGAATCTTTATTATGTAGAGGACTAAATTTTGGCCAAAAATCGCATCGATTGATTAACGCGTTTAGCGTCCAGAATTTTTTATAGAAATTGGGGTTTTTTGCCACTGAAAGAAAATGGGGCCATGTTTGTGGCCAAAATAAATCATAGCAAATCAGTTTAGTGTTATAAGAATTGAATTGTAAAAAATTTTAATAGGGTCACTTAATTAGTTTAGGCTGTGCGTTGATTCTTAGTTTTCAATGAACAGTTTTATATATTTAGATGATGACTGCCCCCCTGCCCTCTTCCCAAACCACTACGGCTTGACCGCTTTGACGGGGTTTATTCGTGTGTGTTGCTGGTATAATTTAATTTTAATTTATTGTTAATTTATTGTTAAGTTTAATTTAGTTTTAAGTTTTTAATTTTAAGTTTTAAAAAGAAATCAAGATCAAACGCCGCTCAATTCTTGTAGTACACAGAGTCAGAGAGAGAGAGAGAGAGAGAGAGTGAGACAGTGCGAGAGAATGCATTCGGTGTTCAATGCTTGTGAATAATTTGTTGGAATTATTATTCCTACTTTAGGCTAATGTAACTTTTTTTAGAATTGACCTAGAGCTTCAGTAGAACCACCATATGAATCCTTAAAGTATCAGGATTCCCTCGATAAATTTTCATATTGCTAATTGACTTAGATCAGTGTTTTTTTGCCGTTAGGAAAAAATGAGGAAGATTCTTAGATTTTCAAAAATCGATAAAAAAAATAGTAAACACTAAAATATCCAATATTAAATTAAATAGAATCTTTATTATGTAGAGGACTAAATTTTGGCCAAAAATCGCATCGGTTGATTAACGCGTTTAGCGTCCAGAATTTTTTATAGAAATTGGGGGTTTTTTGCCACTGAAAGAAAATGGGGCCATGTTTGTGGCCAAAATAAATCTTAGCAAATCAGTTTAGTGTTATAAGAATTGAATGGTAAAAAATTTTAATAGGGTCACTTAATTAGTTTAGGCTGTGCGTTGATTCTTAGTTTTCAATGAACAGTTTTATATATTTAGATGATGACTGCCCCCCTGCCCTTTTCACAAAGCCCAACGGCTTGAACGCTTTGACGGGGTTTATTCGTGTGTGTTGCTGGTATAATTTAATTTTAATTTAATGTTAATTATTGTTAAGTTAAATTTAGTTTTAAGTTTTTAAGTTTTAAAAAGAAATCAAGATCAGCCGCCGCACAAATATTGTACTACACAGAGTCAGAGAGAGAGAGAGAGAGAGAGACAGTGCGAGAGAATGCATTCGGTGATCAATGCTTGTGTATAATTTGTTGGAATTATTATTCCTACTTTAGGCTAATGTAACTTTTTTTAGAATTGACCTAGAGCTTCAGTAGAACCACCATATGAATCCTTAAAGTATCAGGATTCCCTCGAAAAAGTTTCATATTGCTAATTGACTTAGATCAGTGTTTTTTTGCCGTTAGGAAAAAATGAGGAAGATTCTTAGATTTTCAAAGATCGATAAAAAATAGTAAACATTAAAATATCGAATATTAAATTAAATAGAATCTTTATTATGTAAAGGACTAAATTTTGGCCAAAAATCGCATCGATTGATTAACGCGTTTAGCGTCCAGATTTTTTTATAGAAATTGGGGGTTTTTTGCCACTGGAAGAAAATGGGGGCATGTTTGTGGCCAAAATAAATCTTAGCAAATCAGTTTAGTGTTATAAGAATTGAATGGTGAAAAATTTTAATAGGGTCATTTAATTAGTTTAGGCTGTGCGTTGACTCCCCCTGCCCTTTTCACAAAGCCCAGCGGCTTGAACGCTTTGACGGGGTTTATTCGTGTGTGTTGCCGGTATAATTTAATTTTAATTTATTGTTAATTTATTGTTAAGTTTAAATTAGTTTTATGTTTTTAATTTTAGGTTTTAAAAAGAAATTAAAATCAGCCGCCGGTCAATTATTGTAGTACACAGAGTCAGAGAGAGAGAGACAGTGCGAGAGAATGCATTCGGTGATCAATGCTTGTGTATAATTTGTTGGAATTATTATTCCTAATTTAGGCTAATGTAACTTTTTTTAGAATTGACCTAGAGCTTCAATAAAACCACCATATGAATCCTTAAAGTATCCAGATTCCCTCGATAAATTTTCATATTGCTAATTGACTTAGATCAGTGTTTTTTTGCCGTTAGGAAAAAATGAGCAAGATTCTTAGATTTTCAAAAATCGATAAAAAATAGTAAACATTAAAATATCCAATATTAAATTAAATAGAATCTTAATTATGTAGAGGACTAAATTTTGGGGGTTTTTTGCCACTGAAAGAAAATGGGGGCATGGTAGCGGCCAAAATAAATCTTAGCAAATCAGTTTAGTGTTATAAGAATTGAATGGTAAAAAATTTTAATAGGCTCGTTTAATTAGTTTAGGCTGTGCGTTGATTCTTAGTTTTCAATGAACAGTTTTATAGATGACTGCCCCCTGCCCTTTTTACAAAGCCCAACGGCTTGAACGCTTTAACGCGTTAAGGTTAATTTAGTTTTAAGTTTTTAATTTTAAGTCTTAACAAGAAGGGAAAGCTAACTTCGGACGGAGCCGAAGTTGATATACCCTTGCAGAATATTCTGTAAATTATATTCTTCAAAATTATTCATATGATGTATTCTTAATACTCATAAAAAGTCCCAACTTCCTAACTTTAAAAACACCAAAGTTATGGCATTTCCAATCGTTCAGTTATATGGCAGCTATAGGATATAGTCGGCCGATCCTTATGAAATTCGGTAGGTCGTATTAATTGGCCAAAAATAAAACTCATAGAAAATCCCAACTTCCTAACTTTAAAAACACCAACGTTATGGCTTTTCCGATCGTTCAGTTATATAGCAGCTATATGATATAGTCGCTTGATCCGGCTTGTTCCGACTTATATACTACCTGCAATAGAAAGACAACTTTTGGGAAAGTTTCAAGCAGATAGCTTAAAAACTGAGGTACTAGTTTGCGTAGAAACGGACGGATGGACGGACAGACGGACATGGCTAAATCGACTCTCCTGGTGATGCTGATCAAGAATATATATACTTTATAGGGTCGAAAATGTCTCCTTCACTACATTGCAAACTTTTAACTGAAATTATAATACCCTCTGCAAGGGTATAAAAAGAAATGAAGATCAGCCGCCGCACAATTATTGTACTACACAGAGTCAGAGAGAGAGAGAGTGAGACAGTGCGAGAGAATGCATTCGGTGTTCAATGCTTGTGTATAATTTGTTGGAATTATTATTCCTGCTTTAGGCTAATGTAACTTTTTTTAGAATTGACATATAGCTTCAGTAAAACCACCATATGAATCCTTAAAGTATCAGGATTCCCTCGATAAATTTTCATATTGATAATTGACTTAGATCAGTGTTTTTTTGCCGTTAGGAAAAAATGAGGAAGATTCTTAGATTTTCAAAGATCGATAAAAAATAGTAAACATTAAAATATCGAATATTAAATTAAATAGAATCTTTATTATGTAGAGGACTAAATTTTGGCCAAAATCCGCATCGATTGATTAACGCGTTTAGCGTCCAGATTTTTTTTATAGAAATTGGGGGTTTTTTGCCACTGGAAGAAAATGGGGGCATGTTTGTGACCAAAATAAATCTTAGCAAATCAGTTTAGTGTTATAAGAATTGAATGGTAAAAAATTTTAATAGGGTCACTTAATTAGTTTAGGCTGTGCGTTGATTCTTAGTTTTCAATGAACAGTTTTATATATATAGATGATGACTGCCCCCTGCCCTTTTCGCAATGCCCAGCGGCTTGAACGCTTTGACGGGGTTTATTCGTGTGTATTGCTGGTATAATTTAATTTTAATTTATTGTTAAGTTTAATTTAGTTTTATGTTCTTAATTTTAAGTTTTAAAAAGAAATCAAAATCAGCAGCCGGTAAATTATTGTAGTACACAGAGTCAGAGAGAGAGAGAGAGATACAGTGCGAGAGAATGTATTCGGTGTTCAATGATTGTATATCATTTTTTGGAATTATTATTCCTACTTTAGGCTAATGTAACTTTTTTTAGAATTGACCTAGAGCTTCAGTAGAACCCCCATATGAATCCTTAAAGTATCAGGATTCCCTCGATAAATTTTCATATTGCTAATTGACTTAGACCGTGTTTTTTTGCTGTTACGAAAAAATGGAGAAGATTCTTAGATTTTCAAAAATCGATAATAAATAGTAAACATTAAAATATCCAATATTAAATTATATAGAATCTTTATTATGTAGAGGACTAAATTTTGGCCAAAAATCGCATCGGTTGATTAACGCGTTTAGCGTCCAGAATTTTTTATAGAAATTGGGGGTTTTTTGCCACTGAAAGAAAATGGGGCCATGTTTGTGGCCAAAATAAATCTTAGCAAATCAGTTTAGTGTTATAAGAATTGAATGGTAAAAAATTTTAATGGGGTCACTTAATTAGTTTAGGCTGTGCGTTGATTCTTAGTTTTCAATGAACAGTTTTATATATTTAGATTTCGCCCATCAGTCCGACCTACAAAATGTCATAAGGCCATAAACTGATTGATCGGAAATGCCATAACGTTGGTGTTTGTAAAGTTAGGAAGTTGGAATTTTCTATGAGTTTTATATTTGGCCAATCAATCCGACATACAAAATGTCATAAAGATCGGCCGACTATATCCTATAGCCGCCAAATAACTGAACGATCGGATATGCCATGACTTTGGTGTTTGTAAAGTTAGGAGGTTGGGATTTCTATGGGTTTAATATTTTGCCAATCAATCCGACCTACCAAATTTCATGGGATTTATAATTGGCCAATCAATCCGACCTACCAAATGTCATAAGGATTTTTGACCAATCAATATAACCTACCAAATTTCATAGGTTTTATATATGGCCAATCAATCCGCCCTACAAAATGTCATAAGGATCGGCCGACTATATCCTATACCCGATATATAACTGATTAATCGGAAACGCCAATCCGACCTCCCAAATGTCATGCGGATCGGCCGACTATATCATATAGCCGCCATATAACTGATTGATCGGAAATACCATAACTTTGGCGTTTGTAGAGTTAGGAGGCCAATCAATCGGACCTACCAAATGTCATAATGCCCTATAACTGATTGATCGAAAATGCCACAACTTTGGTGTTTGTAAAGTTAGGAAATTGGGATTTTCTATTATATTTTGACAATCAATCCGACCTACCAAATGTCATAAGGCCATATAACTGATTGATCGGAAATGCCACAACTTTGGTGTTTGTAAAGTTATGAAGTTGTGATTTTCTATGAGTTTTATACCAATCAATCCGCCTACCAAATGTCATAATGCCTTTAACTAATTCATCGAAAATGCCATAACTTTGGTGTTTGTAAAGTTAGGAAGTTGGGATTTTCTATTATATTTCGCCAATCAGTCCGACCTACAAAATGTCATAAAGCCATAAACTGATTGATCGGAAATGCCATAACTTTGGTGTTTGTAAAGTTAGGAAGTTGGAATTTTCTATGGGTTTTATATTTTGCCAATCAATCCGACATACCAAATGTCAATCAAATGCCAATCAATCCGACCTACCAAATTTCATGGGTTTTATAATTGGCCAATCAATCCTACCTACCAAATGTCATAAGGATTTTTTACCAATCAATATAACCTACCAAAGTTCATAGGTTTTATATATGGTCAATCAATCCGACCTACAAAATGTCATAAGGATCGGCCGACTATATCCTATAGCCGATATATAATCGGAAATGCCAATCCGACCTCCCAAATGTCATGTGGATCGGCCGACATACCATATAGCCGCCATATAATTGATTCATCTGAAATGCCAGAACTTTGCTGTTTGTTAAGTTAGGAAGTTGGGATTTTTTATGGGTTTTATTTTTGACCAATCAATCTAATCTACCGAATTTCATAAGGAGCGGCCGACTATATACTATAGCTGCCATATAAATGATTGATCGGAAATGCCATAACTTTGGTGATTGTTAGGAAGTTGGGATTTTTTATGGGCTTTTGTATTTTGCCAATCAATCCGACCTACCAAATGACATAAAGCCATTTAACTGATTAATCGGAAATGCCATAACTTTCGTGTTTGTAAAGTTAGGAAGTTGGGATTTTCTATGGGTTTTATATTTGGAAAACAATCCGACCTACCAAATGGCATAAGGATCGGCGGACTATATCCTGTAGCCGCCATATAAATGATTGATGGGAAATGCCATAACTTTGGTGTTTGTTAGGAAGTTGGGATTTTCTATGGGTTTTTATATTTTGCCAATCAATCCGACCTACCAAATGTCATAAGGCCATATATCTGATTGATCGGAAATTCCATAACTTTGGTGTTTGTTAAATTAGGAAGTTAGGATTTGCTATGGGTTTTATATGTTGCCAGTTAATCCGACCTACCAAATGTCATAAGGATCGCCGACTATATACTATAGCCGCCAGATAACTGATTGATCGGAAATGCCATAACTTTGGTGTTTGTAAAGTTAGGAAGTTGGAATTTTCTATGGGTTTTATATTTTGCCAATCAATCCGACCTACCAAATTTCATGGGTTTAATAATTGGCCAATCAATCCTACCTACCAAATGTCATAAGGATTTTTGACCAATCAATATAAGCTACCAAATTTCATAGGTTTTATATATGGCCAATCAATCCGACCTACAAAATGTCATAAGGATCGGCCGACTATATCCTATAGCCGATATATAACTGATTAATCGGAACTGCCAATCCGACCTCCCAAATGTCATGCGGATCGGCCGACTATATCATATAGCCGCCATATAACTGATTGATCGAAAATGCCATAATTTGGTGTTTGTAAAGTTAGGAAATTGGGATTTTCTATTATATTTTGACCATCAATCCGACCTACCAAATGTCATAAGGCCATATAACTGATTGATCGGAAATGCCATAACTTTGGTGTTTGTAAAGTTAGGAAGTTGGGATTTTCTATGAGTTTTATACCAATCAATCCGACCTACCAAATGTCATAATGCCTTTTAACTAATTCATCGAAAATGCCATAACTTTGGTGTTTGTAAAGTTAGGAAGTTGGGATTTTCTGTTATATTTCGCCCATCAGTCCGACCTACAAAAAGTCATAAGGCCATAAACTGATTGATCGGAAATGCCATAACTTTGGTGTTTGTAAAGTTAGGAAGTTGGAATTTTCTATGGGTTTTATATTTTGCAAATCAATCCGACATACCAAATGTCATAAAGATCGGCCGACTATATCCTATAGCCGCCATATAAGTGAACGATCGGATATGCCATGACTTTGGTGTTTGTTAAGTTAGGAGGTTGGGATTTCTATGGGTTTTATATTTTGCCAATCAATCCGACCTACCAAATTTCATGGGTTTTATAATTGGCCAATCAATCCTACCTACCAAATGTCATAAGGATTTTTGACCAATCAATATAACCTACCAAATTTCATAGGTTTTATATATGGCCAATCAATCCGCCCTACAAAATGTCATAAGGATCGGCCGACTATATCCTATACCCGATATATAACTGATTAATCGGAAACGCCAATCCGACCTCCCAAATGTCATGCGGATCGGCCGACTATATCATATAGCCGCCATATAACTGATTGATCGGAAATACCATAACTTTGGCGTTTGTAGAGTTAGGAGGCCAATCAATCGGACCTACCAAATGTCATAATGCCCTATAACTGATTGATCGAAAATGCCACAACTTTGGTGTTTGTAAAGTTAGGAAATTGGGATTTTCTATTATATTTTGACAATCAATCCGACCTACCAAATGTCATAAGGCCATATAACTGATTGATCGGAAATGCCACAACTTTGGTGTTTGTAAAGTTATGAAGTTGTGATTTTCTATGAGTTTTATACCAATCAATCCGCCTACCAAATGTCATAATGCCTTTAACTAATTCATCGAAAATGCCATAACTTTGGTGTTTGTAAAGTTAGGAAGTTGGGATTTTCTATTATATTTCGCCAATCAGTCCGACCTACAAAATGTCATAAAGCCATAAACTGATTGATCGGAAATGCCATAACTTTGGTGTTTGTAAAGTTAGGAAGTTGGAATTTTCTATGGGTTTTATATTTTGCCAATCAATCCGACATACCAAATGTCAATCAAATGCCAATCAATCCGACCTACCAAATTTCATGGGTTTTATAATTGGCCAATCAATCCTACCTACCAAATGTCATAAGGATTTTTACCAATCAATATAACCTACCAAAGTTCATAGGTTTTATATATGGTCAATCAATCCGACCTACAAAATGTCATAAGGATCGGCCGACTATATCCTATAGCCGATATATAATCGGAAATGCCAATCCGACCTCCCAAATGTCATGTGGATCGGCCGACATACCATATAGCCGCCATATAATTGATTCATCTGAAATGCCAGAACTTTGCTGTTTGTTAAGTTAGGAAGTTGGGATTTTTTATGGGTTTTATTTTTGACCAATCAATCTAATCTACCGAATTTCATAAGGAGCGGCCGACTATATACTATAGCTGCCATATAAATGATTGATCGGAAATGCCATAACTTTGGTGATTGTTAGGAAGTTGGGATTTTTTATGGGCTTTTGTATTTTGCCAATCAATCCGACCTACCAAATGACATAAAGCCATTTAACTGATTAATCGGAAATGCCATAACTTTCGTGTTTGTAAAGTTAGGAAGTTGGGATTTTCTATGGGTTTTATATTTGGAAAACAATCCGACCTACCAAATGGCATAAGGATCGGCGGACTATATCCTGTAGCCGCCATATAAATGATTGATGGGAAATGCCATAACTTTGGTGTTTGTTAGGAAGTTGGGATTTTCTATGGGTTTTTATATTTTGCCAATCAATCCGACCTACCAAATGTCATAAGGCCATATATCTGATTGATCGGAAATTCCATAACTTTGGTGTTTGTTAAATTAGGAAGTTAGGATTTGCTATGGGTTTTATATGTTGCCAGTTAATCCGACCTACCAAATGTCATAAGGATCGCCGACTATATACTATAGCCGCCAGATAACTGATTGATCGGAAATGCCATAACTTTGGTGTTTGTAAAGTTAGGAAGTTGGAATTTTCTATGGGTTTTATATTTTGCCAATCAATCCGACCTACCAAATTTCATGGGTTTAATAATTGGCCAATCAATCCTACCTACCAAATGTCATAAGGATTTTTGACCAATCAATATAAGCTACCAAATTTCATAGGTTTTATATATGGCCAATCAATCCGACCTACAAAATGTCATAAGGATCGGCCGACTATATCCTATAGCCGATATATAACTGATTAATCGGAACTGCCAATCCGACCTCCCAAATGTCATGCGGATCGGCCGACTATATCATATAGCCGCCATATAACTGATTGATCGAAAATGCCATAATTTGGTGTTTGTAAAGTTAGGAAATTGGGATTTTCTATTATATTTTGACCATCAATCCGACCTACCAAATGTCATAAGGCCATATAACTGATTGATCGGAAATGCCATAACTTTGGTGTTTGTAAAGTTAGGAAGTTGGGATTTTCTATGAGTTTTATACCAATCAATCCGACCTACCAAATGTCATAATGCCTTTTAACTAATTCATCGAAAATGCCATAACTTTGGTGTTTGTAAAGTTAGGAAGTTGGGATTTTCTGTTATATTTCGCCCATCAGTCCGACCTACAAAAAGTCATAAGGCCATAAACTGATTGATCGGAAATGCCATAACTTTGGTGTTTGTAAAGTTAGGAAGTTGGAATTTTCTATGGGTTTTATATTTTGCAAATCAATCCGACATACCAAATGTCATAAAGATCGGCCGACTATATCCTATAGCCGCCATATAAGTGAACGATCGGATATGCCATGACTTTGGTGTTTGTTAAGTTAGGAGGTTGGGATTTCTATGGGTTTTATATTTTGCCAATCAATCCGACCTACCAAATTTCATGGGTTTTATAATTGGCCAATCAATCCTACCTACCAAATGTCATAAGGATTTTTGACCAATCAATATAAGCTACCAAATTTCATAGGTTTTATATATGGCCAATCAATCCGACCTACAAAATGTCATAAGGATCGGCCGACTATATCCTATAGCCGATATATAACTGATTAATCGGAAATGCCAATCCGACCTCCCAAATGTCATGCGGATCGGCCGACTATATCATATAGCCGCCATATAACTGATTGATCGAAAATGCCATAATTTGGTGTTTGTAAAGTTAGGAAATTGGGATTTTCTATTATATTTTGACCATCAATCCGACCTACCAAATGTCATAAGGCCATAAACTGATTGATCGGAAATGCCATAACTTTGGTGTTTGTAAAGTTAGGAAGTTGGAATTTTCTATGGGTTTTATATTTTGCAAATCAATCCGACATACCAAATGTCATAAAGATCGGCCGACTATATCCTATAGCCGCCATATAAGTGAACGATCGGATATGCCATGACTTTGGTGTTTGTTAAGTTAGGAGGTTGGGATTTCTATGGGTTTTATATTTTGCCAATCAATCCGACCTACCAAATTTCATGGGTTTTATAATTGGCCAATCAATCTTACCTACCAAATGTCATAAGGATTTTGGACCATTCAAATTTCATAGGTTATATATATATGGCCAATCAATCCGACCTACAAAATGTCATAAGGATCGTCCGACTATATCCTATAACCGATATATAGTTGATTAATCGGAAATGCCAATCCGACCTCCCAAATGTCATGTGGATCGGCCGACATACCATATAGCCGCCATATAATTGATTCATCCGAAATGCCAGAACTTTGCTGTTTGTTAAGTTAGGAAGTTGGGATTTTCTATGGGTTTTATTTTTGACCAATCAATCAATCTACCGAATTTCATACGGAGCGGCCGACTGTATACTATAGCTGCCATATAAATGATTGATCGGAAATGCCATAACTTTGGTCTTTGTTAGGAAGTTGGGATTTTCTATGGGCTTTTATATTTTGCCAATCAATCCGACCTACCAAATGTCATAAGGCCATTTAACTGATTAATCGGAAATGCCATAACTTTCGTGTTTGTAAAGTTAGGAAGTTGGGATTTTCTATGAGTTTTATACCAATCAATCCGACCTACCAAATGTCATAATGCCTTTTAACTAATTCATCGAAAATGCCATAACTTTGGTGTTTGTAAAGTTAGGAAGTTGGGATTTTCTGTTATATTTCGCCCATCAGTCCGACCTACAAAAAGTCATATGGCCATAAACTGATTGATCGGAAATGCCATAACTTTGGTGTTTGTAAAGTTAGGAAGTTGGAATTTTCTATGGGTTTTATATTTTGCAAATCAATCCGACATACCAAATGTCATAAAGATCGGCCGACTATATCCTATAGCCGCCATATAAGTGAACGATCGGATATGCCATGACTTTGGTGTTTGTTAAGTTAGGAGGTTGGGATTTCTATGGGTTTTATATTTTGCCAATCAATCCGACCTACCAAATTTCATGGGTTTTATAATTGGCCAATCAATCCTACCTACCAAATGTCATAAGGATTTTTGACCAATCAATATAACCTACCAAATTTCATAGGTTTTATATATGGCCAATCAATCCGACCTACAAAATGTCATAAGGATCGGCCGACTATATCCTATAGCCAATATATAACTGATTAATCGGAAATGCCAATCCAACCTCCCAAATGTCATGCGGATCGGCCGACTATATCATATAGCCGCCATATAACTGATTGATCGGAAATACCATAACTTTGGCGTTTGTAGAGTTAGGAGGCCAATCAATCCGACCTACCAAATGTCATAATGCCTTTTAACTAATTCATCGAAAATGCCATAACTTTGGTGTTTGTAAAGTTAGGAAGTTGGGATTTTCTATTATATTCAATCAGTCCGACCTACAAAATGTCATAAGGCCATAAGCTGATTGATCGGAAATGCCATAACTTTGGTGTTTGTAAAGTTAGGAAGTTGGAATTTTATATGGGTCTTATATTTTGCCAATCAATCCGACATACCAAATGTCATAAAGATCGGCCGACTATATCCTATAGCCGCCATATATAACTGAACGATCGGATATGCCATGACTTTGGTGTTTGTAAAGTTAGGAGGTTTGGATTTCTATGGGTTTTATATTTTGCCAATCAATCCGACCTACCGAATTTCATGGGTTTTATAATTGGCCAATCAATCCTACCTACCAAATGTCATAAGGATGGTCAATCAATCCGACCTAAAAAATGTCATAAGGATCGGCCGACTATATCCTATAGCCGATATATAATCGGAAATGCCAATCCGACCTCCCAAATGTCATGTGGATCGGCCGACATACCATATAGCCGCCATATAATTGATTCATCCGAAATGCCAGAACTTTGCTGTTTGTTAAGTTAGGAAGTTGGGATTTTTTCTGGGTTTTATTTTTGACCAATCAATCTAATCTACCGAATTTCATAAGGAGCGGCCGACTATATACTATAGCTGCCATATAAATGATTGATCGGAAATGCCATAACTTTGGTGATTGTTAGGAAGTTGGGATTTTCTATGGGCTTTTGTATTTTGCCAATCAATCCGACCTACCAAATGTCATAAGGCCATTTAACTGATTAATCGGAAATGCCATAATTTTCGTGTTTGTAAAGTTAGGAAGTTGGGATTTTCTATGGGTTTTATATTTGGAAAACAATCCGACCTACCAAATGGCATAAGGATCGGCGGACTATATCCTATAGCCGCCATATAAATGATTGATGGGAAATGCCATAACTTTGGTGTTTGTTAGGAAGTTGGGATTTTCTATGGGTTTTTATATTTTGCCAATCAATCCGACCTACCAAATGTCATAAGGCCATATAACTGATTGATTGGAAATTCCATAACTTTGGTGTTTGTTAAATTAGGAAGTTAGGATTTGCTATGGGTTTTATATGTTGCCAGTTAATCCGACCTACCAAATGTCATAAGGATCGCCGACTATATACTATAGCCGCCAGATAACTGATTGATCGGAAATGCCATAACTTTGGTGTTTGTAAAGTTAGGAAGTTGGGATTTCTATGGGTTTTATATTTTGCCAATCAATCCGACCTACCAAATTTCATGGGTTTAATAATTGGCCAATCAATCCTACCTACCAAATGTCATAAGGATTTTTGACCAATCAATATAAGCTACCAAATTTCATAGGTTTTATATATGGCCAATCAATCCGACCTACAAAATGTCATAAGGATCGGCCGACTATATCCTATAGCCGATATATAACTGATTAATCGGAACTGCCAATCCGACCTCCCAAATGTCATGCGGATCGGCCGACTATATCATATAGCCGCCATATAACTGATTGATCGAAAATGCCATAACTTTGGTGTTTGTAAAGTTAGGAAATTGGGATTTTCTATTATATTTTGACCATCAATCCGACCTACCAAATGTCAAAGGCCATATAACTGATTGATCGGAAATGCCATAACTTTGGTGTTTGTAAAGTTATGAAGTTGGGATTTTCTGAGTTTTATACCAATCAATCCGACCTACCAAATGTCATAATGCCTTTTAACTAATTCATCGAAAATGCCATAACTTTGGTGTTTGTAAAGTTAGGAAGTTGGGATTTTCTATTATATTCAATCAGTCCGACCTACAAAATGTCATAAGGCCATAAGCTGATTGATCGGAAATGCCATAACTTTGGTGTTTGTAAAGTTAGGAAGTTGGAATTTTATATGGGTCTTATATTTTGCCAATCAATCCGACATACCAAATGTCATAAAGATCGGCCGACTATATCCTATAGCCGCCATATATAACTGAACGATCGGATATGCCATGACTTTGGTGTTTGTAAAGTTAGGAGGTTTGGATTTCTATGGGTTTTATATTTTGCCAATCAATCCGACCTACCGAATTTCATGGGTTTTATAATTGGCCAATCAATCCTACCTACCAAATGTCATAAGGATGGTCAATCAATCCGACCTAAAAAATGTCATAAGGATCGGCCGACTATATCCTATAGCCGATATATAATCGGAAATGCCAATCCGACCTCCCAAATGTCATGTGGATCGGCCGACATACCATATAGCCGCCATATAATTGATTCATCCGAAATGCCAGAACTTTGCTGTTTGTTAAGTTAGGAAGTTGGGATTTTTTCTGGGTTTTATTTTTGACCAATCAATCTAATCTACCGAATTTCATAAGGAGCGGCCGACTATATACTATAGCTGCCATATAAATGATTGATCGGAAATGCCATAACTTTGGTGATTGTTAGGAAGTTGGGATTTTCTATGGGCTTTTGTATTTTGCCAATCAATCCGACCTACCAAATGTCATAAGGCCATTTAACTGATTAATCGGAAATGCCATAATTTTCGTGTTTGTAAAGTTAGGAAGTTGGGATTTTCTATGGGTTTTATATTTGGAAAACAATCCGACCTACCAAATGGCATAAGGATCGGCGGACTATATCCTATAGCCGCCATATAAATGATTGATGGGAAATGCCATAACTTTGGTGTTTGTTAGGAAGTTGGGATTTTCTATGGGTTTTTATATTTTGCCAATCAATCCGACCTACCAAATGTCATAAGGCCATATAACTGATTGATTGGAAATTCCATAACTTTGGTGTTTGTTAAATTAGGAAGTTAGGATTTGCTATGGGTTTTATATGTTGCCAGTTAATCCGACCTACCAAATGTCATAAGGATCGCCGACTATATACTATAGCCGCCAGATAACTGATTGATCGGAAATGCCATAACTTTGGTGTTTGTAAAGTTAGGAAGTTGGGATTTCTATGGGTTTTATATTTTGCCAATCAATCCGACCTACCAAATTTCATGGGTTTAATAATTGGCCAATCAATCCTACCTACCAAATGTCATAAGGATTTTTGACCAATCAATATAAGCTACCAAATTTCATAGGTTTTATATATGGCCAATCAATCCGACCTACAAAATGTCATAAGGATCGGCCGACTATATCCTATAGCCGATATATAATCGGAAATGCCAATCCGACCTCCCAAATGTCATGTGGATCGGCCGACATACCATATAGCCGCCATATAATTGATTCATCCGAAATGCCAGAACTTTGCTGTTTGTTAAGTTAGGAAGTTGGGATTTTTTCTGGGTTTTATTTTTGACCAATCAATCTAATCTACCGAATTTCATAAGGAGCGGCCGACTATATACTATAGCTGCCATATAAATGATTGATCGGAAATGCCATAACTTTGGTGATTGTTAGGAAGTTGGGATTTTCTATGGGCTTTTGTATTTTGCCAATCAATCCGACCTACCAAATGTCAAAAGGCCATTTAACTGATTAATCGGAAATGCCATAATTTTCGTGTTTGTAAAGTTAGGAAGTTGGGATTTTCTATGGGTTTTATATTTGGAAAACAATCCGACCTACCAAATGGCATAAGGATCGGCGGACTATATCCTATAGCCGCCATATAAATGATTGATGGGAAATGCCATAACTTTGGTGTTTGTTAGGAAGTTGGGATTTTCTATGGGTTTTTATATTTTGCCAATCAATCCGACCTACCAAATGTCATAAGGCCATATAACTGATTGATTGGAAATTCCATAACTTTGGTGTTTGTTAAATTAGGAAGTTAGGATTTGCTATGGGTTTTATATGTTGCCAGTTTATCCGACCTACCAAATGTCATAAGGATCGCCGACTATATACTATAGCCGCCAGATAACTGATTGATCGGAAATGCCATAACTTTGGAGTTTGTAAAGTTAGGAAGTTGGGATTTCTATGGGTTTTATATTTTGCCAATCAATCCGACCTACCAAATTTCATGGGTTTTATAATCCTACCTACCAGATGTCATAAGGATTTTTGACCAATCAATATAAGCTACCAAATTTCATAGGTTTTATATATGGCCAATCAATCCGACCTTCAAAATGTCATAAGGATCGGCCGACTATATCCTATAGCCGATATATAACTGATTAATCGGAAATGCCAATCCGACCTCCCAAATGTCATGCGGATCGGCCGACTATATCATATAGCCGCCATATAACTGATTGATCGAAAATGCCATAACTTTGGTGTTTGTAAAGTTAGGAAATTGGGATTTTCTATTATATTTTGACCATCAATCCGACCTACCAAATGTCATAAGGCCATATAACTGATTGATCGGAAATGTCATAACTTTGGTGTTTGTAAAGTTAGGAAGTTGGGATTTTCTATGAGTTTTATACCAATCAATCCGACCTACCAAATGTCATAATGCCTTTTAACTAATTCATCGAAAATGCCATAACTTTGGTGTTTGTAAAGTTAGGAAGTTGGGATTTTCTATTATATTTCGCCAATCAGTCCGACCTACAAAATGTCATAAGGCCATAAACTGATTGATCGGAAATGCCATAACTTTGGTGTTTGTAAAGTTAGGAAGTTGGAATTTTCTATGGGTTTTATATTTTGCCAATCAATCCGACATACCAAATGTCATAAAGATCGGCCGACCATATCCTATAGCCGCCATATAACTGAACGATCGGATATGCCATGACTTTGGTGTTTGTAAAGTTAGGAGGTTGGGATTTCTATGGGTTTTATATTTTGCCAATCAATCCGACCTACCAAATTTCATGGGTTTTATAATTGGCCAATCAATCCTACCTACCAAATGTCATAAGGATTTTTGACCAATCAATATAACCTACCAAATTTCATAGGTTTTATATATGGCCAATCAATCCGACCTACAAAATGTCATAAGGATCGGCCGACTATATCCTATAGCCGATATATAACTGATTAATCGGAAATGCCAATCCAACCTCCCAAATGTCATGCGGATCGGCCGACTATATCATATAGCCGCCATATAACTGATTGATCGGAAATACCATAACTTTGGCGTTTGTAGAGTTAGGAGGCCAATCAATCCGACCTACCAAATGTCATAATGCCTTTTAACTAATTCATCGAAAATGCCATAACTTTGGTGTTTGTAAAGTTAGGAAGTTGGGATTTTCTATTTTATATATGGCCAATCAATCCGACCTACAAAATGTCATAAGGATCGGCCGACTATATCCTATAGCCGATATATAACTGATTAATCGGAAATGCCAATCCAACCTCCCAAATGTCATGCGGATCGGCCGACTATATCATATAGCCGCCATATAACTGATTGATCGGAAATACCATAACTTTGGCGTTTGTAGAGTTAGGAGGCCAATCAATCCGACCTACCAAATGTCATAATGCCTTTTAACTAATTCATCGAAAATGCCATAACTTTGGTGTTTGTAAAGTTAGGAAGTTGGGATTTTCTATTATATTCAATCAGTCCGACCTACAAAATGTCATAAGGCCATAAACTGATTGATCGGAAATGCCATAACTTTGGTGTTTGTAAAGTTAGGAAGTTGGAATTTTATATGGGTCTTATATTTTGCCAATCAATCCGACATACCAAATGTCATAAAGATCGGCCGACTATATCCTATAGCCGCCATATAACTGAACGATCGGATATGCCATGACTTTGGTGTTTGTAAAGTTAGGAGGTTTGGATTTCTATGGGTTTTATATTTTGCCAATCAATCCGACCTACCAAATTTCATGGGTTTTATAATCCTACCTACCAAATGTCATAAGGATTTTTGACCAATCAATATAAGCTACCAAATTTCATAGGTTTTATATATGGCCAATCAATCCGACCTACAAAATGTCATAAGGATCGGCCGACTATATCCTATAGCCGATATATAACTGATTAATCGGAAATGCCAATCCAACCTCCCAAATGTCATGCGGATCGGCCGACTATATCATATAGCCGCCATATAACTGATTGATCGGAAATACCATAACTTTGGCGTTTGTAGAGTTAGGAGGCCAATCAATCCGACCTACCAAATGTCATAATGTCTTTTAACTAATTCAACGAAAATGCCATAACTTTGGTGTTTGTAAAGTTAGGAAGTTGGGATTTTCTATTATATTCAATCAGTCCGACCTACAAAATGTCATAAGGCCATAAACTGATTGATCGGAAATGCCATAACTTTGGTGTTTGTAAAGTTAGGAAGTTGGAATTTTCTATGGGTTTTATATTTTGCCAATCAATCCGACATACCAAATGTCATAAAGATCGGCCGACTATATCCTATAGCCGCCATATAACTCAACGATCGGAAATGCCATGACTTTGGTGTTTGTAAAGTTAGGAGGTTGGGATTTCTATGTGTTTTATATTTTGCCAATCAATCCGACCTACCAAATTTCATGGGTTTTATAATCCTACCTACCAAATGTCATAAGGATTTTTGACCAATCAATATAAGCTACCAAATTTCATAGGTTTTATATATGGCCAATCAATCCGACCTACAAAATGTCATAAGGATCGGCCGACTATATCCTATAGCCGATATATAACTGATTAATCGGAAATGCCAATCCGACCTCCCAAATGTCATGCGGATCGGCCGACTATATCATATAGCCGCCATATAACTGATTGATCGAAAATGCCATAACTTTGGTGTTTGTAAAGTTAGGAAATTGGGATTTTCTATTATATTTTGACCATCAATCCGACCTACCAAATGTCATAAGGCCATATAACTGATTGATCGGAAATGCCATAACTTTGGTGTTTGTAAAGTTAGGAAGTTGGGATTTTCTATGAGTTTTATACCAATCAATCCGACCTACCAAATGTCATACTGCCTTTTAACTAATTCATCGAAAATGCCATAACTTTGGTGTTTGTAAAGTTAGGAAGTTGGGATTTTCTATTATATTTCGCCAATCAGTCCGACCTACAAAATGTCATAAGGCCATAAACTGATTGATCGGAAATGCCATAACTTTGGTGTTTGTAAAGTTAGGAAGTTGGAATTTTCTATGGGTTTTATATTTTGCCAATCAATCCGACATACCAAATGTCATAAAGATCGGCCGACTATATCCTATAGCCGCCATATAACTCAACGATCGGAAATGCCATGACTTTGGTGTTTGTAAAGTTAGGAGGTTGGGATTTCTATGGGTTTTATATTTTGCCAATCAATCCGACCTACCAAATTTCATGGGTTTTATAATCCTACCTACCAAATGTCATAAGGATTTTTGACCAATCAATATAAGCTACCAAATTTCATAGGTTTTATATATGGCCAATCAATCCGACCTTCAAAATGTCATAAGGATCGGCCGACTATATCCTATAGCCGATATATAACTGATTAATCGTAAATGCCAATCCGACCTCCCAAATGTCATGCGGATCGGCCGACTATATCATATAGCCGCCATATAACTGATTGATCGAAAATGCCATAACTTTGGTGTTTGTAAAGTTAGGAAATTGGGATTTTCTATTATATTTTGACCATCAATCCGACCTACCAAATGTCATAAGGCCATATAACTGATTGATCGGAAATGCCATAACTTTGGTGTTTGTAAAGTTAGGAAGTTGGGATTTTCTATGAGTTTTATACCAATCAATCCGACCTACCAAATGTCATACTGCCTTTTAAATAATTCATCGAAAATGCCATAACTTTGGTGTTTGTAAAGTTAGGAAGTTGGGATTTTCTATTATATTTCGCCAATCAGTCCGACCTACAAAATGTCATAAGGCCATAAACTGATTGATCGGAAATGCCATAACTTTGGTGTTTGTAAAGTTAGGAAGTTGGAATTTTCTATGGGTTTTATATTTTGCCAATCAATCCGACATACCAAATGTCATAAAGATCGGCCGAACGATCGGATATGCCATGACTTTGGTGTTTGTAAAGTTAGGAGGTTGGGATTTCTATGGGTTTTATATTTTGCCAATCAATCCGACCTACCAAATTTCATGGGTTTTATAATTGGCCAATCAATCCTACCTACCAAATGTCATAAGGATTTTTGACCAATCAATATAACCTACCAAATTTCATAGGTTTTATATATGGCCAATCAATCCGACCTACAAAATGTCATAAGGATCGGCCGACTATATCCTATAGCCGATATATAACTGATTAATCGGAAATTCCAATCCAACCTCCCAAATGTCATGCGGATCGGCCGACATACCATATAGCCGCCATATAATTGATTCATCCGAAATGCCAGAACTTTGCTGTTTGTTAAGTTAGGAAGTTGGGATTTTTTCTGGGTTTTATATTTGGAAAACAATCCGACCTACCAAATGGCATAAGGATCGGCGGACTATATCCTATAGTCGCCATATAAATGATTGATGGGAAATGCCATAACTTTGGTGTTTGTTAGGAAGTTGGGATTTTCTATGGGTTTTTATATTTTGCCAATCAATCCGACCTAACAAATGTCATAAGGCCATTTAACTGATTAATCGGAAATGCCATAATTTTCGTGTTTGTAAAGTTAGGAAGTTGGGATTTTCTATGGGTTTTATATTTGGAAAACAATCCGACCTACCAAATGGCATAAGGATCGGCGGACTATATCCTATAGCCGCCATATAAATGATTGATGGGAAATGCCATAACTTTGGTGTTTGTTAGGAAGTTGGGATTTTCTATGGGTTTTTATATTTTGCCAATCAATCCGATGTCATAAGGCCATATAACTGATTGATTGGAAATTCCATAACTTTGGTGTTTGTTAAATTAGGAAGTTAGGATTTGCTATGGGTTTTATATGTTGCCAGTTAATCCGACCTACCAAATGTCATAAGGATCGCCGACTATATACTATAGCCGCCAGATAACTGATTGATCGGAAATGCCATAACTTTGGTGTTTGTAAAGTTAGGAAGTTAGAATTTTCTATGGGTTTTATATTTTGCCAATCAATCCGACATACCAAATGTCATAAAGATCGGCCGACTATATCCTATAGCCGCCATATAACTGAACGATCGGATATGCCATGACTTTGGTGTTTGTAAAGTTAGGAGGTTGGGATTTCTATGGGTTTTATATTTTGCCAATCAATCCGACCTACCAAATTTCATGGGTTTTATAATCCTACCTACCAAATGTCATAAGGATTTTTGACCAATCAATATAAGCTACCAAATTTCATAGGTTTTATATATGGCCAATCAATCCGACCTACAAAATGTCATAAGGATCGGCCGACTATATCCTATAGCCGATATATAACTGATTAATCGGAAATGCCAATCCGACCTCCCAAATGTCATGCGGATCGGCCGACTATATCATATAGCCGCCATATAACTGATTGATCGAAAATGCCATAACTTTGGTGTTTGTAAAGTTAGGAAATTGGGATTTTCTATTATATTTTGACCATCAATCCGACCTACCAAATGTCATAAGGCCATATAACTGATTGATCGGAAATGCCATAACTTTGGTGTTTGTAAAGTTAGGAAGTTGGGATTTTCTATGAGTTTTATACCAATCAATCCGACCTACCAAATGTCATAATGCCTTTTAACTAATTCATCGAAAATGCCATAACTTTGGTGTTTGTAAAAATAGGAAGTTGGAATTTTCTATGGGTTTTATATTTTGCCAATCAATCCGACATACCAAATGTCATAAAGATCGGCCGACTATATCATATAGCCGCCATATAACTGAACGATCTGATATGCCATGACTTTGGTGTTTGTATATTTTGCCAATCAATCCGACCTACCAAATTTCATGGGTTTTATAATTGGCCAATCAATCCTACCTACCAAATGTCAAAAGAATTTTTGACCAATCAATATAACCTACCAAATTTCATAGGTTTTATATATGGCCAATCAATCCGACCTACAAAATGTCATAAGGATCGGCCGACTATATCCTATAGCCGATATATAACTGATTAATCGGAAATGCCAATCCGACCTCCCAAATGTCATGCGGATCGGCCGACTATATCATATAGCCGCCATATAACTGATTGATCGAAAATGCCATAACTTTGGTGTTTGTAAAGTTAGGAAATTGGGATTTTCTATTATATTTTGACCATCAATCCGACCTACCAAATGTCATAAGGCCATATAACTGATTGATCGGAAATGCCATAACTTTGGTGTTTGTAAAGTTAGGAAGTTGGGATTTTCTATGAGTTTTATACCAATCAATCCGACCTACCAAATGTCATACTGCCTTTTAACTAATTCATCGAAAATGCCATAACTTTGGTGTTTGTAAAGTTAGGAAGTTGGGATTTTCTATTATATTTCGCCAATCAGTCCGACCTACAAAATGTCATAAGGCCATAAACTGATTGATCGGAAATGCCATAACTTTGGTGTTTGTAAAGTTAGGAAGTTGGGATTTTCTATTATATTCAATCAGTCCGACCTACAAAATGTCATAAGGCCATAAACTGATTGATCGAAAATGCCATAACTTTGGTGTTTGTAAAGTTAGGAAATTGGGATTTTCTATTATATTTTGACCATCAATCCGACCTACCAAATGTCATAAGGCCATATAACTGATTGATCGGAAATGCCATAACTTTGGTGTTTGTAAAGTTAGGAAGTTGGGATTTTCTATGAGTTTTATACCAATCAATCCGACCTACCAAATGTCATAATGCCTTTTAACTAATTCATCGAAAATGCCATAACTTTGGTGTTTGTAAAGTTAGGAAGTTGGAATTTTCTATGGGTTTTATATTTTGCCAATCAATCCGACATACCAAATGTCATAAAGATCGGCCGACTATATCATATAGCCGCCATATAACTGAACGATCTGATATGCCATGACTTTGGTGTTTGTAAAGTTAGGAGGTTGGGATTTCTATGGGTTTTATATTTTGCCAATCAATCCGACCTACCAAATTTCATGGGTTTTATAATTGGCCAATCAATCCTACCTACCAAATGTCAAATGTCCCATAACTTTGGTGTTTGTAAAGTTAGGAAGTTGGGATTTTCTATGAGTTTTATACCAATCAATCCGACCTACCAAATGTCATAATGCCTTTTAACTAATTCATCGAAAATGCCATAACTTTGGTGTTTGTAAAGTTAGGAAGTTGGAATTTTCTATGGGTTTTATATTTTGCCAATCAATCCGACATACCAAATGTCATAAAGATCGGCCGACTATATCATATAGCCGCCATATAACTGAACGATCTGATATGCCATGACTTTGGTGTTTGTAAAGTTAGGAGGTTGGGATTTCTATGGGTTTTATATTTTGCCAATCAATCCGACCTACCAAATTTCATGGGTTTTATAATTGGCCAATCAATCCTACCTACCAAATGTCAAATGTCCCATAACTTTGGTGTTTGTAAAGTTAGGAAGTTGGGATTTTCTATGAGTTTTATACCAATCAATCCGACCTACCAAATGTCATAATGCCTTTTAACTAATTCATCGAAAATGCCATAACTTTGGTGTTTGTAAAGTTAGGAAGTTGGAATTTTCTATGGGTTTTATATTTTGCCAATCAATCGGACATACCAAATGTCATAAAGATCGGCCGACTATATCATATAGCCGCCATATAACTGAACGATCTGATATGCCATGACTTTGGTGTTTGTAAAGTTAGGATGTTGGGATTTCTATGGGTTTTATATTTTGCCAATCAATCCGACCTACCAAATTTCATGGGTTTTATAATTTGCCAATCAATCCTACCTACCAAATGTCAAAAGAATTTTTGACCAATATAACCTACCAAATTTCATAGGTTTTATATATGGCCAATCAATCCGACCTACAAAATGTCATAAGGATCGGCCGACTATATCCTATAGCCGATATATAACTGATTAATCGGAAATGCCAATCCGACCTCCCAAATGTCATGCGGATTGGCCGACATACCGTATAGCCGCCATATAACTGATTCATCCGAAATGCCAGAACTTGGCTGTTTGTTAAGTTAGGAAGTTGGGATTTTCTATGGGTTTTATCTTTGACCAATCAATCTAACCTGCCAAATTTCATAAGGATCGACCGACTATATCCCATAGTCGCCATATAACTGATTGATCCGAAATGCCATAACTTTGGTTTTTATAAAGTTAGGAAGTTGGGATTTTCTATGGGTTTTATATTTTGCTAATCAATCCGAGCTACCAAATGTCATGGGTTTTATAATTGGCCAATCAATCCCACCTATCAAATGTCATAAGGATTTTTGACCAATCAATATAACCTACCAAATTTCATAGGTTTTATATATGGCCAATCAATCCGACCTACAAAATGTCATAAGGATCGGCCGACAATATCCTATAGCCGATATATAACTGATTAATCGGAAATGCCAATCCGACCTCCCAAATGTCATGCGGATCGGCCGACTATATCATATAGCCGCCATATAACTGATTGATCGAAAATGCCATAACTTTGGTGTTTGTAAAGTTAGGAAATTGGGATTTTCTATTATATTTTGACCATCAATCCGACCTACCAAATGTCATAAGGCCATATAACTGATTGATCGGAAATGCCATAACTTTGGTGTTTGTAAAGTTAGGAAGTTGGGATTTTCTATGAGTTTTATACCAATCAATCCGACCTACCAAATGTCATACTGCCTTTTAACTAATTCATCGAAAATGCCATAACTTTGGTGTTTGTAAAGTTAGGAAGTTGGGATTTTCTATTATATTTCGCCAATCAGTCCGACCTACAAAATGTCATAAGGCCATAAACTGATTGATCGGAAATGCCATAACTTTGGTGTTTGTAAAGTTAGGAAGTTGGAATTTTCTATGGGTTTTATATTTTGCCAATCAATCCGACATACCAAATGTCATAAAGATCGGCCGACTATATCCTATAGCCGCCATATAACTGAACGATCGGATATGCCATGACTTTGGTGTTTGTAAAGTTAGGAGGTTGGGATTTCTATGGGTTTAATATTTTGCCAATCAATCCGACCTACCAAATTTCATGGGTTTTATAATTGGCCAATCAATCCTACCTACCAAATGTCATAAGGATTTTTGACCAATCAATATAACCTACCAAATTTCATAGGTTTTATATATGGCCAATCAATCCGACCTACAAAATGTCATAAGGATCGGCCGACTATATCCTATAGCCGATATATAACTGATTAATCGGAAATGCCAATCCGACCTCCCAAATGTCATGCGGATTGGCCGACATACCGTATAGCCGCCATATAACTGATTCATCCGAAATGCCAGAACTTGGCTGTTTGTTAAGTTAGGAAGTTGGGATTTTCTATGGGTTTTATCTTTGACCAAGCAATCTAACCTGCCAAATTTCATAAGGATCGGCCGACTATATCCCATAGTCGCCATATAACTGATTGATCCGAAATGCCATAACTTTGGTTTTTATAAAGTTAGGAAGTTGGGATTTTCTATGGGTTTTATATTTTGCTAATCAATCCGAGCTACCAAATGTCATGGGTTTTATAATTGGCCAATCAATCCCACCTATCAAATGTCATAAGGATTTTTGACCAATCAATATAACCTACCAAATTTCATAGGTTTTATATATGGCCAATCAATCCGACCTACAAAATGTCATAAGGATCGGCCGACAATATCCTATAGCCGATATATAACTGATTAATCGGAAATGCCAATCCGACCTCCCAAATGTCATGCGGATCGGCCGACTATATCATATAGCCGCCATATAACTGATTGATCGAAAATGCCATAACTTTGGTGTTTGTAAAGTTAGGAAATTGGGATTTTCTATTATATTTTGACCATCAATCCGACCTACCAAATGTCATAAGGCCATATAACTGATTGATCGGAAATGCCATAACTTTGGTGTTTGTAAAGTTAGGAAGTTGGGATTTTCTATGAGTTTTATACCAATCAATCCGACCTACCAAATGTCATACTGCCTTTTAACTAATTCATCGAAAATGCCATAACTTTGGTGTTTGTAAAGTTAGGAAGTTGGGATTTTCTATTATATTTCGCCAATCAGTCCGACCTACAAAATGTCATAAGGCCATAAACTGATTGATCGGAAATGCCATAACTTTGGTGTTTGTAAAGTTAGGAAGTTGGAATTTTCTATGGGTTTTATATTTTGCCAATCAATCCGACATACCAAATGTCATAAAGATCGGCCTACTATATCCTATAGCCGCCATATAACTGAACGATCGGATATGCCATGACTTTGGTGTTTGTAAAGTTAGGAGGTTGGGATTTCTATGGGTTTAATATTTTGCCAATCAATCCGACCTACCAAATTTCATGGGTTTTATAATTGGCCAATCAATCCTACCTACTAAATGTCATAAGGATTTTTGACCAATCAATATAACCTACCAAATTTCATAGGTTTTATATATGGCCAATCAATCCGACCTACAAAATGTCATAAGGATCGGCCGACTATATCCTATAGCCGATATATAACTGATTAATCGGAAATGCCAATCCAACCTCCCAAATGTCATGCGGATCGGCCGACTATATCAAATAGCCGCCATATAACTGATTGATCGGAAATACCATAACTTTGGCGTTTGTAGAGTTAGGAGGCCAATCAATCCGACCTACCAAATGTCATAATGCCTTTTAACTAATTCAACGAAAATGCCATAACTTTGGTGTTTGTAAAGTTAGGAAGTTGGGATTTTCTATTATATTCAATCAGTCCGACCTACAAAATGTCATAAGGCCATAAACTGATTGATCGGAAATGCCATAACTTTGGTGTTTGTAAAGTTAGGAAGTTGGAATTTTATATGGGTCTTATATTTTGCCAATCAATCCGACAAACCAAATGTCATAAAGATCGGCCGACTATATCCTATAGCCGCCATATAACTGAACGATCCGATATGCCATGACTTTGGTGTTTGTAAAGTTAGGAGGTTTGGATTTCTATGGGTTTTATATTTTGCCAATCAATCCGACCTACCAAATTTCATGGGTTTTATAATTGGCCAATCAATCCTACCTACCAAATGTCATAAGGATGGTCAATCAATCCGACCTACAAAATGTCATAAGGATCGGCCGACTATATCCTATAGCCGATATATAATCGGAAATGCCAATCCGACCTCCCAAATGTCATGTGGATCGGCCGACATACCATATAGCCGCCATATAATTGATTCATCCGAAATGCCAGAACTTTGCTGTTTGTTAAGTTAGGAAGTTGGGATTTATAATTGGCCAATCAATCCTACCTACCAAATGTCAAATGTCCCATAACTTTGGTGTTTGTAAAGTTAGGAAGTTGGGATTTTCTATGAGTTTTATACCAATCAATCCGACCTACCAAATGTCATAATGCCTTTTAACTAATTCATCGAAAATGCCATAACTTTGGTGTTTGTAAAGTTAGGAAGTTGGAATTTTCTATGGGTTTTATATTTTGCCAATCAATCCGACATACCAAATGTCATAAAGATCGGCCGACTATATCATATAGCCGCCATATAACTGAACGATCTGATATGCCATGACTTTGGTGTTTGTAAAGTTAGGATGTTGGGATTTCTATGGGTTTTATATTTTGCCAATCAATCCGACCTACCAAATTTCATGGGTTTTATAATTTGCCAATCAATCCTACCTACCAAATGTCAAAAGAATTTTTGACCAATATAACCTACCAAATTTCATAGGTTTTATATATGGCCAATCAATCCGACCTACAAAATGTCATAAGGATCGGCCGACTATATCCTATAGCCGATATATAACTGATTAATCGGAAATGCCAATCCGACCTCCCAAATGTCATGCGGATTGGCCGACATACCGTATAGCCGCCATATAACTGATTCATCCGAAATGCCAGAACTTGGCTGTTTGTTAAGTTAGGAAGTTGGGATTTTCTATGGGTTTTATCTTTGACCAATCAATCTAACCTGCCAAATTTCATAAGGATCGACCGACTATATCCCATAGTCGCCATATAACTGATTGATCCGAAATGCCATAACTTTGGTTTTTATAAAGTTAGGAAGTTGGGATTTTCTATGGGTTTTATATTTTGCTAATCAATCCGAGCTACCAAATGTCATGGGTTTTATAATTGGCCAATCAATCCCACCTATCAAATGTCATAAGGATTTTTGACCAATCAATATAACCTACCAAATTTCATAGGTTTTATATATGGCCAATCAATCCGACCTACAAAATGTCATAAGGATCGGCCGACAATATCCTATAGCCGATATATAACTGATTAATCGGAAATGCCAATCCGACCTCCCAAATGTCATGCGGATCGGCCGACTATATCATATAGCCGCCATATAACTGATTGATCGAAAATGCCATAACTTTGGTGTTTGTAAAGTTAGGAAATTGGGATTTTCTATTATATTTTGACCATCAATCCGACCTACCAAATGTCATACTGCCTTTTAACTAATTCATCGAAAATGCCATAACTTTGGTGTTTGTAAAGTTAGGAAGTTGGGATTTTCTATTATATTTCGCCAATCAGTCCGACCTACAAAATGTCATAAGGCCATAAACTGATTGATCGGAAATGCCATAACTTTGGTGTTTGTAAAGTTAGGAAGTTGGAATTTTCTATGGGTTTTATATTTTGCCAATCAATCCGACATACCAAATGTCATAAAGATCGGCCGACTATATCCTATAGCCGCCATATAACTGAACGATCGGATATGCCATGACTTTGGTGTTTGTAAAGTTAGGAGGTTGGGATTTCTATGGGTTTAATATTTTGCCAATCAATCCGACCTACCAAATTTCATGGGTTTTATAATTGGCCAATCAATCCTACCTACCAAATGTCATAAGGATTTTTGACCAATCAATATAACCTACCAAATTTCATAGGTTTTATATATGGCCAATCAATCCGACCTACAAAATGTCATAAGGATCGGCCGACTATATCCTATAGCCGATATATAACTGATTAATCGGAAATGCCAATCCGACCTCCCAAATGTCATGCGGATTGGCCGACATACCGTATAGCCGCCATATAACTGATTCATCCGAAATGCCAGAACTTGGCTGTTTGTTAAGTTAGGAAGTTGGGATTTTCTATGGGTTTTATCTTTGACCAATCAATCTAACCTGCCAAATTTCATAAGGATCGGCCGACTATATCCCATAGTCGCCATATAACTGATTGATCCGAAATGCCATAACTTTGGTTTTTATAAAGTTAGGAAGTTGGGATTTTCTATGGGTTTTATATTTTGCTAATCAATCCGAGCTACCAAATGTCATGGGTTTTATAATTGGCCAATCAATCCCACCTATCAAATGTCATAAGGATTTTTGACCAATCAATATAACCTACCAAATTTCATAGGTTTTATATATGGCCAATCAATCCGACCTACAAAATGTCATAAGGATCGGCCGACAATATCCTATAGCCGATATATAACTGATTAATCGGAAATGCCAATCCGACCTTCCAAATGTCATGCGGATCGGCCGACTATATCATATAGCCGCCATATAACTGATTGATCGAAAATGCCATAACTTTGGTGTTTGTAAAGTTAGGAAATTGGGATTTTCTATTATATTTTGACCATCAATCCGACCTACCAAATGTCATAAGGCCATATAACTGATTGATCGGAAATGCCATAACTTTGGTGTTTGTAAAGTTAGGAAGTTGGGATTTTCTATGAGTTTTATACCAATCAATCCGACCTACCAAATGTCATACTGCCTTTTAACTAATTCATCGAAAATGCCATAACTTTGGTGTTTGTAAAGTTAGGAAGTTGGGATTTTCTATTATATTTCGCCAATCAGTCCGACCTACAAAATGTCATAAGGCCATAAACTGATTGATCGGAAATGCCATAACTTTGGTGTTTGTAAAGTTAGGAAGTTGGAATTTTCTATGGGTTTTATATTTTGCCAATCAATCCGACATACCAAATGTCATAAAGATCGGCCGACTATATCCTATAGCCGCCATATAACTGAACGATCGGATATGCCATGACTTTGGTGTTTGTAAAGTTAGGAGGTTGGGATTTCTATGGGTTTAATATTTTGCCAATCAATCCGACCTACCAAATTTCATGGGTTTTATAATTGGCCAATCAATCCTACCTACTAAATGTCATAAGGATTTTTGACCAATCAATATAACCTACCAAATTTCATAGGTTTTATATATGGCCAATCAATCCGACCTACAAAATGTCATAAGGATCGGCCGACTATATCCTATAGCCGATATATAACTGATTAATCGGAAATGCCAATCCAACCTCCCAAATGTCATGCGGATCGGCCGACTATATCAAATAGCCGCCATATAACTGATTGATCGGAAATACCATAACTTTGGCGTTTGTAGAGTTAGGAGGCCAATCAATCCGACCTACCAAATGTCATAATGCCTTTTAACTAATTCAACGAAAATGCCATAACTTTGGTGTTTGTAAAGTTAGGAAGTTGGGATTTTCTATTATATTCAATCAGTCCGACCTACAAAATGTCATAAGGCCATAAACTGATTGATCGGAAATGCCATAACTTTGGTGTTTGTAAAGTTAGGAAGTTGGAATTTTATATGGGTCTTATATTTTGCCAATCAATCCGACAAACCAAATGTCATAAAGATCGGCCGACTATATCCTATAGCCGCCATTTAACTGAACGATCCGATATGCCATGACTTTGGTGTTTGTAAAGTTAGGAGGTTTGGATTTCTATGGGTTTTATATTTTGCCAATCAATCCGACCTACCAAATTTCATGGGTTTTATAATTGGCCAATCAATCCTACCTACCAAATGTCATAAGGATGGTCAATCAATCCGACCTACAAAATGTCATAAGGATCGGCCGACTATATCCTATAGCCGATATATAATCGGAAATGCCAATCCGACCTCCCAAATGTCATGTGGATCGGCCGACATACCATATAGCCGCCATATAATTGATTCATCCGAAATGCCAGAACTTTGCTGTTTGTTAAGTTAGGAAGTTGGGATTTTTTCTGGGTTTTATTTTTGACCAAACAATCTAATCTACCGAATTCCATAAGGAGCGGCCGACTATATACTATAGCTGCCATATAAATGATTGATCGGAAATGCCATAACTTTGGTGATTGTTAGGAAGTTGGGATTTTCTATGGGCTTTTGTATTTTGCCAATCAATCCGACCTACCAAATGTCATAAGGCCATTTAACTGATTAATCGGAAATGCCATAATTTTCGTGTTTGTAAAGTTAGGAAGTTGGGATTTTCTATGGGTTTTATATTTGGAAAACAATCCGACCTACCAAATGGCATAAGGATCGGCGGACTATATCCTATAGCCGCCATATAAATGATTGATGGGAAATGCCATAACTTTGGTGTTTGTTAGGAAGTTGGGATTTTCTATGGGTTTTTATATTTTGCCAATCAATCCGACCTAACAAATGTCATAAGGCCATATAACTGATTGATTGGAAATTCCATAACTTTGGTGTTTGTTAAATTAGGAAGTTAGGATTTGCTATGGGTTTTATATGTTGCCAGTTAATCCGACCTACCAAATGTCATAAGGATCGCCGACTATATACTATAGCCGCCAGATAACTGATTGATCGGAAATGCCATAACTTTGGTGTTTGTAAATCTAGGAAGTTAGAATTTTCTATGGGTTTTATATTTTGCCAAATGTCATAAAGATCGGCCGACTATATCCTATAGCCGCCATATAACTGAACGATCGGATATGCCATGACTTTGGTGTTTGTAAAGTTAGGAGGTTGGGATTTCTATGGGTTTTATATTTTGCCAATCAATCCGACCTACCAAATTTCATGGGTTTTATAATCCTACCTACCAAATGTCATAAGGATTTTTGACCAATCAATATAAGCTACCAAATTTCATAGGTTTTATATATGGCCAATAAATCCGACCTACAAAATGTCATAAGGATCGGCCGACTATATCCTATAGCCGATATATAACTGATTAATCGGAAATGCCAATCCGACCTCCCAAATGTCATGCGGATCGGCCGACTATATCATATAGCCGCCATATAACTGATTGATCGAAAATGCCATAACTTTGGTGTTTGTAAAGTTAGGAAGTTGGGATTTTCTATTATATTCAATCAGTCCGACCTACAAAATGTCATAAGGCCATAAACTGATTGATCGGAAATGCCATAACTTTGGTGTTTGTAAAGTTAGGAAGTTGGAATTTTATATGGGTCTTATATTTTGCCAATCAATCCGACATACCAAATGTCATAAAGATCGGCCGACTATATCCTATAGCCGCCATATAACTGAACGATCGGATATGCCATGACTTTGGTGTTTGTAAAGTTAGGAGGTTTGGATTTCTATGGGTTTTATATTTTGCCAATCAATCCGACCTACCAAATTTCATGGGTTTTATAATTGGCCAATCAATCCTACCTACCAAATGTCATAAGGATGGTCAATCAATCCGACCTACAAAATGTCATAAGGATCGGCCGACTATATCCTATAGCCGATATATAATCGGAAATGCCAATCCGACCTCCCAAATGTCATGTGGATCGGCCGACATACCATATAGCCGCCATATAATTGATTCATCCGAAATGCCAGAACTTTGCTGTTTGTTAAGTTAGGAAGTTGGAATTTTTTCTGGGTTTTATTTTTGACCAATCAATCTAATCTACCGAATTTCATAAGGAGCGGCCGACTATATACTATAGCTGCCATATAAATGATTGATCGGAAATGCCATAACTTTGGTGATTGTTAGGAAGTTGGGATTTTCTATGGGCTTTTGTATTTTGCCAATCAATCCGACCTACCAAATGTCATAAGGCCATTTAACTGATTAATCGGAAATGCCATAATTTTCGTGTTTGTAAAGTTAGGAAGTTGGGATTTTCTATGGGTTTTATATTTGGAAAACAATCCGACCTACCAAATGGCATAAGGATCGGCGGACTATATCCTATAGCCGCCATATAAATGATTGATGGGAAATGCCATAACTTTGGTGTTTGTTAGGAAGTTGGGATTTTCTATGGGGTTTTATATTTTGCCAATCAATCCGACCTAACAAATGTCATAAGGCCATATAACTGATTGATTGGAAATTCCATAACTTTGGTGTTTGTTAAATTAGGAAGTTAGGATTTGCTATGGGTTTTATATGTTGCCAGTTAATCCGACCTACCAAATGTCATAAGGATCACCGACTATATACTATAGCCGCCAGATAACTGATTGATCGGAAATGCCATAACTTTGGTGTTTGTAAATCTAGGAAGTTAGAATTTTCTATGGGTTTTATATTTTGCCAATCAATCCGACATACCAAATGTCATAAAGATCGGCCGACTATATCCTATAGCCGCCATATAACTGAACGATCGGATATGCCATGACTTTGGTGTTTGTAAAGTTAGGAGGTTGGGATTTCTATGGGTTTTATATTTTGCCAATCAATCCGACCTACCAAATTTCATGGGTTTTATAATCCTACCTACCAAATGTCATAAGGATTTTTGACCAATCAATATAAGCTACCAAATTTCATAGGTTTTATATATGGCCAATCAATCCGACCTACAAAATGTCATAAGGATCGGCCGACTATATCCTATAGCCGATATATAACTGATTAATCGGAAATGCCAATCCGACCTCCCAAATGTCATGCGGATCGGCCGACTATATCATATAGCCGCCATATAACTGATTGATCGAAAATGCCATAACTTCGGTGTTTGTAAAGTTAGGAAATTGGGATTTTCTATTATATTTTGACCATCAATCCGACCTACCAAATGTCATAAGGCCATATAACTGATTGATCGGAAATGCCATAACTTTGGTGTTTGTAAAGTTAGGAAGTTGGGATTTTCTATGAGTTTTATACCAATCAATCCGACCTACCAAATGTCATAATGCCTTTTAACTAATTCATCGAAAATGCCATAACTTTGGTGTTTGTAAAGTTAGGAAGTTGGAATTTTCTATGGGTTTTATATTTTGCCAATCAATCCGACATACCAAATGTCATAAAGATCGGCCGACTATATCATATAGCCGCCATATAACTGAACGATCTGATATGCCATGACTTTGGTGTTTGTAAAGTTAGGAGGTTGGGATTTCTATGGGTTTTATATTTTGCCAATCAATCCGACCTACCAAATTTCATGGGTTTTATAATTGGCCAATCAATCCTACCTACCAAATGTCAAAAGAATTTTTGACCAATCAATATAACCTACCAAATTTCATAGGTTTTATATATGGCCAATCAATCCGACCTACAAAATGTCATAAGGATCGGCCGACTATATCCTATAGCCGATATATAACTGATTAATCGGAAATGCCAATCCGACCTCCCAAATGTTATGCGGATTGGCCGACATACCGTATAGCCGCCATATAACTGATTCATCCGAAATGCCAGAACTTGGCTGTTTGTTAAGTTAGGAAGTTGGGATTTTCTATGGGTTTTATCTTTGACCAATCAATCTAACCTGCCAAATTTCATAAGGATCGGCCGACTATATCCCATAGTCGCCATATAACTGATTGATCCGAAATGCCATAACTTTGGTGTTTATAAAGTTAGGAAGTTGGGATTTTCTATGGGTTTTATATTTTGCTAATCAATCCGAGCTACCAAATGTCATGGGTTTTATAATTGGCCAATCAATCCCACCTATCATATGTCATAAGGATTTTTGACCAATCAATATAACCTACCAAATTTCATAGGTTTTATATATGGCCAATCAATCCGACCTACAAAATGTCATAAGGATCGGCCGACAATATCCTATAGCCGATATATAACTGATTAATCGGAAATGCCAATCCGACCTCCCAAATGTCATGTGGATCGGCCAACATACCATATAGCCGCCATATAACTGATTCATCCGAAATGCCAGAAGTTGGGATTTTCTATGGGTTTTATTTTTGACCAATCAATCTAATCTACCGAATTTCATAAGGATCGGCCGATTATATATATATTTAGAAATCAATCCGACCTACCAAATGTCATAAGGATCGGCCGACTATATCATATAGCTGCCATATAAATGATTGATGGGTAATACCATAACTTTGGTGTTTGTTAAGTTAGGAAGGTGGAATTTGCTATGGCCAATTTATATTTGGCCAATCAATCCGACCTACCAAATGTCATAAGGATCGGCCGACTATATCTTATAGGCGATATATAACTGATTAATCGGAAATGCCAATCCGACCTACCAAATGTCATGCGGATCGGCCGACATACCATATAGCCGCCATATAACTGATTCATCCGAAATGCCAGAAGTTGGGATTTTCTATGGGTTTTATTTTTGACCAATCAATCTAATCTACCGAATTTCATAAGGATCGGCCGATTATATACTATAGCTGCCATTTAACTGATTGATCGGAAATGCCATAACTTTGGTGTTCTTTAGGAAGTTGGGATTTTCTATGGGTTTTTATATTTTGCCAATCAATCCGACCTACCAAAGGCCATTTAACTGATTAATCGGAAATGCCATAACTTTCGTGTTTGTAAAGTTAGGAAGTTGGGATTTTCTATGGGTTTTATATTTGAAAAACAATCCGACCTACCAAATGGCATAAGAATCGGCGGACTATATCCTATAGCCGCCATATAAATGATTGATGGGAAATGCCATAACTTTGGTGTTTGTTTAGTTAGGAAGGTGGAATTTGCTATGGGTTTTATATTTTGCCAATCAATGCGACATACCAAATGTCATAAGGCCATATAACTGATTGATCGGAAATTCCATAACTTTGGAGTTTGTTAAATTAGGAAGTTACGATTTGCTATGGCCGACTATACCCGGCCGACTATACCCTATAGCCGACATATAAATGTTTGATCGGAAATGTTAATCCGAACTACCAAATGCCATACGAATCGGCCGACAAATGCCATAACTTTGGTGTTTGTTAAGTTAGGAAGTTTGAATTTGCTATGGGTTTTATATTTTGCCAATCAATCCAAATGTCATAAGGATCGGCCGGCTTTATCCTATTGCCGACATATAACTGATTGATCGGAAATGCCAATCCGACCTACCAAATGTCATACGGATCGGCCGACATACCATATAGATGCAATCACGTTGCAAAATGTACAAATAAGTACTATGTTATGTCTAATTTTATGAGAGAAATATTCAGTAATAATTGCATACTTAACCCTGAAGGTTCTTGCTTTACCAGACAAAATATTTAATAACCTTTAATGGCACCTCCAAAATTAAAAATATATCTTACACCAATGTAGACAATAAGATATTGCATACATCACCGCTCGAAAATATACAGAATTTCAGTATCCGAATATATTATTTCCAATGATTCAGAACTCACATTCGATAATATTAACATACTTAATCCTTTTATTCAAATTAAACAAACTCAAATACCAGTTAGGTGAATATTAATCATATTCACATTTATTAATGTCATTTTTGACACTCAAACCATGGCAAATTCATATAGAAACCCAACCTGAAAGCGAAATTTCCGATAATGAAATAAATAATATCCCCGTCAATGAAAATACCCTAGAAGAAAATATCATTGTCGAATTAACCAACCAGATACAGTCAATATACCCATCAGTTCCAATGAATCAGCACGATTCAATTTAGAATGGGGTAGTTATATGACACATTATTTAGGGGCCTTACCCAATTTATAAACAACTTTGAGCTGAGAGCCAAATTTCAATTAACTCTGACAAGACCCAGGATAAATCCGTGGTCAGCTTTTTCTGACAACTACGCCTCCAAATTATTCCCACCCAGATCAATTCCACGCAGTCCGCATCAAACGGATGCTGTAAACATCCAAGCCGATATTGTAAACATCGGAGCCCCAAAGCGAGCCCTGAGTCCGCTAACGCAAACAAAAGATTTCCAAAGCGATTTCCGCTAATTTAAACACCAATTGCCGGCCGAACTTAGATTTCAAATTTTATTGGCAAATTGCATCATTCTATTTTCCGACATTCTTGAGTCATTCTCTTTATCAATTTTTTGGGATAAATCTCTTAAGGGGGTCTTCTAGTCTAGAGGCTCGAATTTCGATCTTTTTTTTAACAATTAATAAAAAAAAAGCAATATATATTTTTACTATCCGTTTTTTTATCATTTGTTTATTAAACTTAAAGGAGTGCATAAAATAAATTAAAAAAAAAAAAAAAATAGTTTTCATTGAGTTATTTCTTCCTGAAGAAGAGGGGAAAAAAAAGAGGCCGTGTCCGCGTCGCCATGATATCTATGCTTGTAGCTATCTGAAAAATAAAACAATGATAGATTCTTAATGAGTACGAATGTCGCTATGGCATGAACCACCAAAAAAAAATATCTTTTTTTTTATGAAAAGGCGGCTACTCAAAGAAAAAACACGATTTTTATCACTAATTTTTCGACTTTGTCGAATTTTTAAAAATATTATAAATTTAAAATTTTTATTTTTTGATGGTCCATGCGATAGCGATATATTTAAAGAATATTCATGCCAAATTTCATGTAAATCGACTGATTAGAACTTGAGTTAGAGTGGCGACCGCATCAAAAAAAGTAGTTTCGAGAAAAACGTGTTTAAAGTTTTAGTCGTTCGCTCAACCGGTCTAGTTGCCACGTCACTAAAACGGCTATAACTTTGAAAATAATTTGAGTTTTGAAAAATCCTTTTAGGGAGATATTTTTGAATATCATAAACTATCGAATTATAATTTTCGATTTTCTCAAATTTCTAGACTAGAAGACCCCCTTAAGCCGAGGTTTGATTATTAATCATTGAACTCGAGGCAGTAGTCCGTTTTTGAGATCCGAACCGAGCACCAAAGAAAAATCAAGTGAAAGTAATTCACAAGTGAGAAAGTTAATTGGTATGCTCAGGATTTGTTGATCCCAAACTATTTAATTTTTTGTTGATGGAAATTTCATGGTTGGCGTGCTCAGGATTTGTTGATCCCAAACTTTTTTTGCTTCCTTCCATAAACATAGAATATGTGTTTTCGCTTTTATTATTAAAATATTTTTATACCCGTTACTCGTAGAGTAAAAGGGTATATTGTATTCGTGCAAAAGTATGTAAGAGCTAGAAGGAACGTTTCCGACCCTATAAAGTATATATATTCTTGATCAGGATCACTAGCCGAGTCGATCTAGCCATGTCCGTCTGTCTGTCCGTCTTTCTGTCTGTCCGTATGAACGCTGAGATCTCCAAACAATAAAAGCTAGAAGATTGGCATTTTGCATGTAGATTTTAGAAGTTCCTACGCAGCGCAAGTTTGTTTCAAAATGGTGCCACGCCCCCTTTAACGCCCACAATCGCTTATATACGATTTTAAAAATTTAAATATTTCGGAAAAGTCAAAAATCCGGTTTTATTGTGTTTATCAATACCTATCGAAATGTAGAAGAAATTTTTCAAATCGGACCATTCGTTAAATGATCAAAGTTTCTATCTCCATCTCCCTCGCCCTCCCTTTACCTGAGTAACGGGTATCTGATAGTCGGGGCACCCGACCATAGCGTTCTCTCTTGTTTTAAAATAAATTCTTTTAATGGAAGATATATCATAAAATATTAATGCTTCTCTCTTCCCTTTATACTGCAACGCTCCCTTTTCTATATTTATTGTTATTGTTTATTGCAGATATTTAGCATATATCGATATCTTTGCCTGGGTAATCGATAAAAGAGAGCTTGGTACTAAACAGTGACGGCCACACTTTGAATAAATCCACGCTGGAATACATTACATATTGGCGAGGAGAAAAACTAATTCCTTAAATTTTAAGGTTTTAGTTGTATTATAAGGACGGAAAAGTTGTATGTACAACACCAAAACCAAATGCCTGACAATAAGCAAAATCTCGCAGACGCTCAAGTTCCGGCAATCGCTCAATCTAACCTCACCATCATGCAGGCTGTAAATTTTCCAGAATTCGTACAGAGCGAATCCACCTGACAGATATGGCTAGAGCGTTTGGAGGTGCATTTCACAGAAATAGCGATCACGTTGGACGACTCCAAAAAGGAGACATTACTGAAGTCAGTTGGCTAGGAAGCCTACTGTGTATTACACAGTCTCTGCAGCCCAGAGTGTATGATGGTGGAAAGCAGGACCAGGTCAGACGGAATGGTCAATTTCGGAAACAAGACGCACCATGAGCAAGTGGCGAAAGGCAAAAAGCGGCAGCCATGTTTAAGAGGCGGGTGGCGAAATCATTCATCACAGGAGTGCAAATAGAAGGACAGTACTTGTCATTAATGTGGCAAAATTGGACATCTTGCAACTGTATGCAAAGTAACAAAGTAACTCCAAATCACCTAATCATAACAAAATTTTTAATAATAGCATTTTCAGTATATCATTTATTATAAGGAAGTTCCTGAATCTTTTATTTAGGCATTGTTAAAACCAAAGCATTGGCCAGAAACTACGTATGGTGGCCAGGGTTAGACAAGCACATAGAGTACATGATTAGCCAATGCGAACTCATGGATAGTCCCAGCAAAAGAGCTTTAATTCCATGGAGCCCTGAAGACTCAGTATGAAAACGAATTCATGTCGATTTTGCTGGGCCCGTCAAAAATCACTACTTCATGGTTGTGGTCGACCCGTATTCGAAATGGAGAGAAGTTGTAATCACAAAACAAATTACAAGTATCTTTACAGTGTCATTGTACAACGGGAGAAACCCCATCAAAGCTTTTCTTTGGTAGAAGCCTAAAAACTAGATTTGATCTCATGAGTCCACCCACAGTCAGTTCAAGAATTTTGAAACAGCAAGAAAAAAGCATAAAAAGTTATAAAGGGAAGCGTCTAGAATCATTTAATCACAGAAACATAAATAGGCGCACCGATCCAATCCGATCTCCCGAGAATAACATAAAACGGATGGACAACACGGATCAGGTTCAAAAATTTGCACAAGTGTGGAATAGCTGATTCACAAAATGAGGAATCTGAAGTATGTGTGGATTCTTCCTATAGAAGCCCAATTAGGAGTATAACACCCAAAAGAAGCCTTAGACCCCGATTGGAGGGAAAGGTCGTTAAGCAATGAATTGAAATTGTAAGCATTGAAATATAGGAATCATTAATGAATTGAAATTGTAAGCATTTAAATTTGAATAAAACATTTAGAAGGGACATGTTATGTAGCAGATATTTAGTACATATCGTATATTAAGCTTTCAATCGATATCTTTGCCTGTGTAATCGATATAAGAGATCTTTGTACTAAACAGTGACGGCCACACTTTAAATAAAACCATGCTGGAATATATTACATATTAGCGACGAGAAAAACCAATTCCTTAAGTTTTAAGGTTAACCACGCAAATTTTAAAAAGTTGTTATTCACTTTTGTATTACAAGGACGGAAAGGATGCATGTACAACACCAACACCAAATGCCTGACAATAAGCAAAGGCTCCAGACGCTCAAGTTCCGGCAATGGCTCAATCTAACATCACCATCATGCAGGCTGTGAATTTTCCAGAATTCGTACAGACGAATCCACCTGGCAGATATGACTAGAGCGTTTGGAGGTGCATTTCACAGAAATGGCGATCACGTTGGACGGCTCCAAAAAGTCGACATTACTGAAGTCAGTTGGCTAGGAAGCCTACTGTGTATTACACAGTCTCTGCAGCCCAGAGTGTATGATGGAGGAAAGCAGGACCAGGTCAGACGGAATGGTCAATTTCGTTAACAAGACGCACCAGAAATGTATCTGATCCAAATCACTTAAATAGTCATAGCTTTTCCAGTATCTTAGGCAAAGGTTCAGAGGAAGTGTACACACTTACTGTGGAAGTGGATGGCATCAAATTTGATGCATCATGTGACACGGGTCCACCTTATAACCTGATCCCTGTAGATCTATTTCGATAATTAAAAACGCCCAAGTTAAAATCTTGCGAAACACCATATGTAAATTATAATGGTGACCCGATGAGGATTATGGGTGAGTTTTTTCCACAAATTAAATTTAAAGACACCTATTTTTTTTGTACTTGCATTTTATTTATTGGATCTTCTCTGAATTAAGACTTTAAAAACTATCTGACAGTCAAGGTGACTGGCGCGAGATTTAGGGGCTCTAATAACTATTGCTGAGCTGGAAGGTCAATGCGAGCTGGTTTGGATGAGAAGATAGCTTGGTGTGGTAGGACGCTTTTTGTTTTGATATTTCATCTTTTACGGGTAGAGTGCCAAGATCTCTGTGGATGTTGTCGTTCCGAACTTAACACACAGGGGCACAGTGATAGTTCTCAGGATTTTTAATTGTGCTCGCTGAATAATGTCGATGTTGCTGCTGCTCGTGTTTCCCCACAATTGGGAGTTAAATTGTAGAGCAAGACCTTGAAGTCCTGGCAGAGGTGGGAGCGCGCGTTTACCTGTTTGATTTTAGTTTTAGGTGAATTTTCTTAGCTACGATATGTCTCCGCCAAGTAAGTCTCCTGTCTAGGTGGATGCCCAGGTACGTTACATCGTCAGCTTGTGGAAGTGGCGTGTTATTCATTGTTAGCGGACGACACGTTTGTCTGTCAAGAGTAAACGGTGTGTGTTTACACTTTTGCGCATTTATTTTTATACGCCAGTCTGATAACCACCTCTCCACTACCGTGAGATGAGATGACTTATGATCGCGGTATCGTCGGCGAATGTAGAAGTAATTAGCCGATCGTTCGTGGGAATATCTGCGGTGTAGAGGAGAAATAGAGTTGGACCAAGGGCGCTACCTTGGGGAACTCCAGCCTCTATAGCGTAGTGGTCGGATGTTGTAGTGTTGCATCTCACGGCGAAGGCTCTGTTGTAAAGGTACGATTCAAGTATCCTGTGAGTGTTTCCCGGCAGGATCGTTCTGATTTTATGCATAAGGCCATCAACCCAGACTCGGTCGAAAGCCTGTGTAACGTTAAGGAATACCGCACTGCAGTATTCCCGAAGCTTGAATGCAGTCCGTATTTCTGTTGTTATTCTGTTGACTACCCAATTCGCGTAATCCCGTTAGAAAGTTTACAAATAACCTCAACTGCTCGCTGATTACTTTTGCAACTTCATTTGGATGAAACAGAATTGGCTACGTCTCTGATTCGATTCGAATTGACGGCGACGGTAGTACGAATGAATTAGTTGCAGGGTTTGGCTGAAAAACATTTCGAGGGTGTAAAGCAAATGTACAAGCTATGTCTTGTCGCTTCTGGACCAGATGCCTGAAAAGTCTCTTATGGGAATTACTGTTTCGTCCGGCGCACTTGTATTTTGGTGGGCCCTGCTGGTAGGTGAAAGTTTCACAAAGTACTGGCGTTGTGCTTTTACTTCTTCTTTCCTTAAAGCCCTAGTAAGTCTGAGACCAGCTTCTTTAAGACTTTGTTTTGAGGATGGCGATCTGCTGGTTTGCCAAGCACGTCTCAAACGTATTTTCTCCAGAACAAGCTGTTCGATTTGAAGGTTAGTTTTGTGTTGGTGTGTGTGCCCATCCCTCCCTTGCGGTGTTGAGACTTTGGCTGCTGCGACGAGTACAGACTCCAGTGCATCGGCATAGCAGTCGATGTCCTTCTTGATGTTGAGCTGTGGAGGTAGTTCAATGTGGGAACTTACGTACTTTTTGAACTTCAGCCAGCTGGATCGATGCGACGTCAGCCTGCGAGGGTGCTCGATAAATTCCGGTCTTTGAAGAAGAGGTATTAGCACAGGTGAGTGGTCCGATGATAGATCCAAAAGCGAATTTGCTGATATTTAATTGCGAGAAATGTTTTTTGTCACAGCAAAATCAATTAAATCAGGTAGTTTTTCTATGCCAGTATGTAGGGCTGCCTGGTGAAACGTAGTCCAGTTTGTTGGATGTTTTAATGAGTGCATTATATAATTGCCTTCCTTTGGGGGTCACAAGGCGGGATCCCCAGTGCGTGTGCTTGGCGTTGAATCTCCAGCTGCTATGAATCGCTCACCAAGTGAAATGTAGAAATCCATGAATTGGTCTTCGGAGACTGTAAAGCGGTGTGGGCAGTAGACAGCGGAAATGTCAAGGTTACAGTTGCCCAACTGTAATTTTATCGATGTAGCTTGCAGATGATTTTTTTCAAACCGTTGGTGAAAGTGGTGTTTGACGCGCACTCTTATTAAGATGCCAGTTCCGCCATGCGCTTTACCATCTGGTTGATCGGTGCCGTAGAATGTGTATCCCCGTATTTGAAAGTTATATTTGCTGGTGAGATGCGTTTCTGCGAGAAACATAACGTCGATGTGGTTTTCGTTAAGAAATTGAGTTATTTCAGGTTTATGCCGTGAAACACCGTTGGCGTTCCACAGAGTTATTCGAAGGCTAGGCACAGTTTATTTGCACTGCAGAGCTGCAAGCATTTGTAACAAGTTATTTTGGTTTTGCATAAGGGTTTGCATGGTGGTTATAATGAAGGACATAAATTCCATCATATTTTGTTGCAAAGTAATCATCATAGATTCCATGTTACTATATGGCTGTGCCATGGCCTGCTGGATATTATCAATTTTCGGCTCTTTGTGAGCTGTGCCTGATCTTAAGCACTGGCGTCAGACATTCCGTTGGTGGTAATTAAAGGGCCAAATGATGATCTGGCTGCTTTTGCGAAGAAAACTTCCGGTGTCGTTTGTGATCTCATGTAAGAGTTTTGTGTGTTCGTTGCAACCGACTTTTTATCACCTTGTAGACTGGGCAGTCTCTGTAGTTTGCTGTGTGGTTTCCTTGGCAGTTTACACATTTTTTGGTGAGAGTCTTCCTTGTTGGCAGGGCAGGGTTCGGAGCCGTGGCAGTTTCCACAAGCTGCACATACTGACCTGAGGGTGCAGTAAGCCCTGGTATGACCTTATTCCTGGCAATTTGTGCATTGCACTGGCTTTCTCCGTTTGTGCGGCTCTTCCACTGTGATCCTACGGTGCAGAAGGTACTGCAACTTGTAGATCGGGTGCACTGCGTTTTTTTTTCAAAGTTCTGTTGTCTGGCTCCAGCTCGACCTTGAAGAGTGGTTGTTTTTGTTCATAATGTTTATAACATTTTTTGCGCAAAAACCGTTTTCTTTTAAGGCCTCTGTAACACATCGGGTTCTATTCCCTTGAGCAGAACTTGCAAACCTTTGCAAATTTTCAGCTGGTACGTGTAGTAATTCTTTTTGGCATCGTTTAAGTACTTCGACACTGCTCGGTAATCGTCTTCGGTTTTGGTTTGGAGTTTAGTTTCGCTTATATTCCCTTTCATAAGCGGAATAACATGCAAGTTGTCTTATCCGACAAGCTCAACTATTTTGTTGACTAGGGCATTCGAGATCTTCTCCCGAATAAAAATAGGTGAGGGCTTTAGTTTCCTTTGGGCCAATTGTTCAGACTCTGTTTCCGGCTCCGCCAGAATGGAAAATCTATTTTCATCTAATGGCCCGGGATTTTAAGGGCCTTTGTTGTCGATTTATTTTTGGATTATTGCCGTTCGAGTTTTTTGGGGGTGTTAGCTTGCGCTTGGAAATATTAATGTACCGATCCATGCCTGTCTGTATGGCCGAACCCGCTTGCAGAATTTTCAGTTCTTCTACCGTAGCTTTGTTTTTGCCGTTTGCACCGATTTTTGCAATTGGTTGTGTTGTTACTTTACCCGCAGCACAAGAAGAGGGTGGAGTCGTTATTGCATTGTTGGCGACAGAGACCGTTTTAGTAGTCGTAGTAGCTGCTGTTGTTGTTGCGCTAGGCGGCAGAAGCTCTGTTGGAGTCTTGCATTGCACACTCCAAGGCGTTTGAGCCGTAAACTTGCACCTTCAAGCACTTTCGGATCTAGAGTATTACTTGTCACCGTAAAATAAGCATTGTTACGGGCCAAAGAGAGACGACGTTTGCTCTCTCTGAACTTTTTTGACGGGCTTCGTCTTGTTGTTTTTGTCGTTGAGTGCGCTGATCTTACTCATTTGTTTATCGTTAGTGCGAAACGCATAACATCGCGTTTATTAATTTTTCAAACGTTTTCGACTGATTTACTAATTGTTTTTCCGGAGCGTTAATAAAACACGTTGCACTCAGCCGAAGTTCGATAGTTGATATTTTTGTCGTAACCCAGTCTAAAAACATGCCTCTATTAGGAAGATCCTTTTTACGAGCATTCAACTTCGAATTATGTCAAGTCAATGCCATAGAGAGCAGTGAAAGCACTCAAATTCAAAAGCAGTTTTCTTCAGTTTTTTCAGATGAATTAGGAGCGTAACACGGTGAAACGGTCAAGCTTCGACTTTCGGAGGAAGCTAAACCTATATTTCACAAGACCCTTCATGTGGAAGTCAAAGGTAGAGCAAATGATAAGAAAGCTAGTAGACCAGGGCATGCTTGAGCAAGTGATAGTTCAGATTGGGGGACCCCTCTTGTTCCCATACTGAAAACTAATGGTGAATTGAGGGTTTTCGCAGACTACAAAGTTACCATTAATAATTATCTTAATGAGTTTAGGTACCCGCTTCCAAGAATTGACGAGATATTCGCTGCATTACAGGGACGCCAACGTTTTACATCGCTTGACTTATCCCAAGCATACAATCAGTTATTACTTGATCAGGAGTCTCAGTCATTATGCACGTGGAGCACACATGTAGGAACCTTTAAGGTCAAAAGATTCCCATTTGGAATTAAAACAGCAGCGACCATATTCCAAAGGTCAATGGAGTCTTTGCGTCGAAACATTCCTTATTTTGTCGTTTATCAAGATGACATAACCATCACTGGCTTAGATTTGAAATCTTATGTAGACACATTAAGAAAGGTTTTAGGAAAGCTTAAGTCAGCAGGGTTACACTTAAGGGGGGCGGGTATGGTATTTACATATTTTTAGCCGAATTAACAAAGTATATATTGAGCAACTGAACGATGCGTACTGATCACAAGATCAGTGAACGAGGCAGATAGTTTATCGAGAATTCCGCAAGTTCTATTAACACAGACACAGACTGAAGAGTGCAGTTATGTGAACTTCGTAACTCAACATTATCATTTAAACTTAAATGTTCAATGCATAGCTAGACTGTCCCGACGTGATTCTACATTGCCAAAAGTAATAAAGGCAATAGAACGTACCATTCAATCCTTGGACAAGGAGTTTCATTCAGAAACACACAGAGATATCAATTGAATACCGCAGTTTAATGTAGGGATATCGTACCATTGTACCCAAGAAACTTTATATGGAAGCTCTTGAATCTTAACATAATTATAATTGCATTGGCCAGAAATTACTTATGGTGGCCAGGGTTAGACAAGCACATAGAGTACATGATTAGCAAATGCGAACTCATGGATAGTTCCACCAAAAGCGCTTAAATTCCATGGAGCCCTGAAGACTCAGTATGGAAACGAATTGATGTAGATTTTGCGGGGCCCATCATGCCATGGTTGTGGTCGACAACTTCGAAATGGAGCGAAGTTTTTTTTATTTCGCGCGGAGTCCCACGGCCCGCTTACCCGCCCAACCGGCCGAGGGGCGCAGCCGCGATAAAAAAAATATAGGTAAAAGTCCGAGGAAAAAAGATAAATTTTGTGCCAATGAAGCAAGTATTAATAGTTTTTGGAGCGGCAGTCGAGATTTGAGATTATAGAAAGAAGTCTATTATAGTCAGAACATAATACTCCGAAAGGCTCATGCAAGGCATAGTTAGATCTATAATGATTTAAAATTAGGGGAATATAATTTCTTGTTAATCTACTTGGCACAGAAAAGTTGAGCCGACTTACCAAGTCGGGGGAGTCAATATCACCATGTATAAATGAAGACAGTACCAAGCATTGTTCTACGGTTGGCTAGGGAAAGTAAATTAATCAACAGAAGTCTACTAGAATAAGAAGGTAAGTTAAGATTTGCATCCCAGCAAAAGAAGAAAGTTTTTTGTACTGATTTCAATACGACCAATATGTATTCCGTATTGTGGACTCCAGACGGGAGACCCATACTCCAGAATCGGACGGACTAACGAAATAAATAAAGCTTTATTTAAATAAGGATCATCGAATTTTTTTGATCACCTTTTCATAAATCCAAGCACTACTCTGGCTTTATTAACCATGGACGAAATGTGGTTTGAAAATTTTAGTTTAGGGTCCAAGTGAACGCCAAGATCGTTTACAAGAGTTATTCTATCCAAACTTAATATGTAAGTCGAGTATATCGGATTGACCCGATAAAAAGTCATCAACTTGCACTTGGATGCGTTTAAATTTAGTAAATTAACTCGGCATCAGTTTTGAAAATTATCTAGGTCGGATTGTAAGTCAAAATGGCAGGAAATGTCTTTATACTGCAGCTATACTTAACATCATCTGCGTACATAAGTACGAGAGAATGACTTATAATTGAGGGAAGATCGTTAATAAATAATGTAAGAAGTAACGGACCCAGATGGTTCAAGCAGGCCGTCAATAAAATCATGCTGTGCTAAAGGTAGTAAGACATTCGATCCGTCCTCAGTGGACCAAGTAACTCCAGGTATATTAAAATCACCTAGAACTACCAACTGATCCCTATCGGAAAGCGTATTTCCAACAAACTTAATAACGGAAAGGTGATTTAAATAATCAGGAAGTTCAGAGCAAGTTATGTATATAGAGCTACCAGGAAGCGAAAACTTTACACAAATAAATTCAATGGTATTGAATTCATCAAAAAATAACTCCTCAGACGGGAGGTTTGAATCAACTCCAATTAAGACTCCACCTCGCCGTCTAGAGGGACGTTCAAACCTATATATTGTGTACTTACCTGGAAAAACTTCGGATCTAAAGATCTCCGGCTTTAACCAGGTTTCTGTAAAAAAATTATATGAGATGCAAAGGAAAGGCTATCGGAATAAAATTTAGTGAGCTTGCTACGCAAACCTCTTGCATTCTCATAGGAAAGAAGGAGGTTAGAAGTTAGTTTTTTGAAATTGTTGCAAGTTGTAATCACAAAACAAATTACAAGTATCTTTACAGTGGAAAAGCTAAGAGAAATGTTTTGTAGGTACGGATTAGTCACTGATAACAGGCGTCAATTTGCATCGCAGCAGTTTAAACTTTCATGGAAATAAGTGGTATAAAACATGTTTAACCGCCCCAGGTCATCGGCACAGGCAGATTTCGTAAAGGTCTTAAAAAAATCCATTATAGCAACACTCGATAAGGACTGTCACGGAAGTTTAGAAACCATTACAAACAGATTCTTAGAAGACTACCGAAATTCACCTCATTGTACAACGGGAGAAACCCCAGCAAAGCTTTTCTTTGGTAGAAGCCTAAAAACTAGATTTGATCAGATGAGTCCACCCACAGTCAGTTCAAGAATTTTGAAAAAGCAAGAAAAAAACATAGTCCCTAAAGATTATAAAATGAAAGACCGATTTTTAAGGGGATACGGGCACAGCCCAAACCGTAAGAGCAAGAGCAACCAAGGCGTGGGCGCCCACTAAGATCCGATATGTCCCCCCAGTGGTCCCAAACAGCTCCAACATCCATTATTCTGAGAAAAAAAAAGTTAATGTATTTAAGCTTAACTTCTAAAGTGGTTGGAATTTCGATATTTGTTTTTTTTCCCAATTTTAGGTTTTGAAAGGGCCTAATTAGAAATCTAAAAAAAATTTCGATATCCCCCATAATTTGGGAGCTACATTTAAAATTAACTTTTCGATTTAAAAAATCTAAACCGCTGCTCCGATCAAGATGATTTTTCGCTAAATAGTTATTCTATGGCCCAAATGCTTAAGTTTAATTTTTCAAGTTTTTAACATTTTTTTAAAGTATTTTTAACGAATTTATTTAGATTTTCTAAGTTATTGCGTTGCATTTTGCGGGAGCCTGTCGAGAGAGCAAAACCCAGAGAGCGGATGCCAAGAGAGCGACGGCCGAGAGAGCAACAGCCAAGAAAACTGATGAGGGGGAGGGGTAGTGCTGCAGGGAAAGGGGAGGGGGAAAGAGGCAATTTAAGTTAAATTAGTTTTGGATTTTAAAAACTTAAACTGCTGCTCCGATCAATATGATTTTCGATCAATAGTCAGTCCTGTGGATCAAATGCTTAGGTTTTATTTTTCATTTTGTAGCAGAAGTAAGAGCCTTATTTAATTTCCACCATGGAAGAAAATAGAAAATTACTACAAATTCTGTAAGCAAAGACAATATTTTTCCAAGTTAAATATTTATCTTAGAATTCGAACATTTGACCAAATACGTATGTACATATGTATATTTGGATATGTTTTGATTTGCTTATATGTACAATACATGTACATACATACAATGTGTGTGTATGTTTCTATTCGAAAGTAGATAATGTGCTTAAATACAAATAAAATGATTTATTATACCCGTTTATCGATCAAATGTGGAATCTAAAAATAATACGTTACTTTGCTGCTTTTGTATTGGATGCCAATCTTTTACTGTGTGTACAAAGGTTTTCGTTTCATTCAAAACAAGAAATTTGAAAACAACAAATTCCAATTTACAAACAAGTATACATATTTGTGCACAAATTAAAATTGCATTGATAACATTGTAACTGATAAAAAGTATACAAGCTCACGACTTTTACTTGGATCACTTTCATTTATTATATAGCTCTGCCAGTATCCTTCTGATTCTCTCTCTTGATGGATCTTCTACAAAGTTTGTTGTTAACAATAGGGATTTTTTTCAAGTACACGCACTAAACTCTAATGGACTAAATTTCATAAATTCTGCACAATATGAAGAGGAAATTATGAAGTCCCGTACTTACGGAACAGAGTGTGAGCTTCAAGCAGCTGCTAATGTATATTCAGTTTGCTTTCATGTTTTTCGAAATGGAAATTTTCATAGCGGTTATGGTTCAGAAGATTACCCTGTTAAATTATTGAAATTTTCTGGTGATCTTGAAAATGGACATTTCGATGTACTTCTTTTGTATGAATCATCACCGTTAACAGATTCACCGTCACAAAGATTAGTTGAGGCTAGCACAAAAAAAAAGCTCCCAAAAGGAGAGCTCGATTTTCTGATAGAACTAAGTCCAACCAAATAAAGGGAGCTAAAAAAAATTCAGTATTGATCATACAGAACAAATAAAAGATAAAAATAAGGAATATTACGCTAATAAGACGTCAGAAGGACATCTTTTATGGAAAGTAAAAAAAGTGTCTGGATTTACATATGATTGCCAAATAGCGTATAGTGCTGACAAGTTTATTAAAATTGGGCCCATGAACAAGAAATGGAAGAACGAATCTGACGGAATTTGCTGTAGTTCCGGAAAAGTTAAACTTCCCCAACTTCAAACATTACCTGAGCCTCTTAAGAGCCTAATCCTAGGCGGTCATCCCAAGCATGCCCACTTCTTAGACCGTTTACGAAAATACAATTCATTATTTCAAATGACTTCATTCGGCTGTAATAAGGTTTATGAAAAAGGTTTCATGCCAACTTTTAAGGTTCAGGGTCAGGTATATCACCTAATTGGCAGTCTATGGCCTACAAAGGAAAAAGAAGCACAGTTCCTTCAAATATATTTTGTTGGTGAGGATGAAAAGGAAACAGAACTGAGATGTAAAAATGCGTCTGATGTGAATCGTGATTTGGTAAAAGCTTTACAATCTATGTTGCATAAAATTAATCCGTTCGTTAAAGATTTAAAATCAACTATTGACAAAGTCCCTGCAAATACTACTGACTAAAAAATGATAATTCATGCCGATCGCACACCATCTGGATCTCACAAGGGTTACTATAATGAACCAAGAGCAAGTGAAGTAGCTTTACTTATTGTTGGTCAGCAGTTCAAACAGAGAGATATTATTCTTGAAAGTCATAATTCAAAATTACAAAAAATTAATGAACTACAACGTTCCTATGACGCTTTGCAGTATCCGCTTCTCTTTCCACATGGAAAGGGTGGATATTCAATTGATATACCGCAAGTAGATCCTCTATCAAAAAAACATTTAAAAACAAGAGAGAACGCTATAGTCGGGTGCCCCGACTATCAGATACCCGTTACTCAGGTAAAGGGAGTGCGAGGGAGATGGAGATAGAAACTTTGATCACGCATAACTTTTTAACGAATGGTCCGATTTGAAAAATTTCTTCTACATTTCGATAGATATTGATAAACACAATAAAACTGCATTTTTACTTTTCTGAAATATTTAAATTTTTAAAATCGTATATAAGCGATTGTGGGCGTTAAAGGGGGCGTGGCACCATTTTGAAACAAACTTGCGCTGCGTAGGAACTTCTAAAATCTACATGCAAAATGTCAATCTTCTAGCTTTTATAGTTTCCGAGATCTCAGCGTTCATACGGACAGACAGACGGACAGACAGACGGACAGACGGACATGGCTAGATCGACTCGGCTAGTGATCCTGATCAAGAATATATATACTTTATAGGGTCGGAAACGCATCCTTCTAGCTGTTACATACTTTTGCACGAATACAATATACCCTTTTACTCTACGAGTAACGGGTATAAAAACCGTATCGGCACTAAATTTTTATAGTTACCGAATAATGATTCGGGAGGGTGAAATTAATCATTTAATTTATTTCAAAGCTCTTTTAAGTCAGTTTTTAGTCGATATGTGTGCAAAAATGGAAGCAGAACGGCTTAATTTTATTCGAAACAATCAAGAAAAACTTAGGGCTGAAAGCTATATATACATTAAAGACGCTATAGGAAGACAAAATGTAAATCCAGCTCAGCTGGGCCAAATGGTAATTTTATGCATGGTTATGCATGAGAAAACTCAGGATGCTATGGCATATGTCCGGCACTATGGCCGTCCTTATTTATTTATAACATTTACTTGCAATCCTAAGTGGAAAGACATTACAGAGTCATTATTACCCGGTCAGATGGCCTATGACCGCCATGATATAATAGCGCGAGTATTTCATTTAAAAGTTAAAGCACTAAAGGCTCTTTTAGTTAAGAACGAATTGTTTGGAGAAGTTCAATGTTTCATGTACACTGTAGAATGGCAAAAACGTGGCCTCCCACATGTTCATATACTACTTTGGCTTAAAAATCGAATTTATGCTGATCAAATAGACGATACAATATGTGCAGAAATTCCAGATCCACAGAAAGATCCCGTGCTACATAATATCGTAAAGTCCAATATGATTCATGGACCTTGCGGAATGTTAAACCGTAGTTCACCGTGCATGAAAGATGGCAAATATGTCAATAAAGGCAACGATCAGGCTTCATTTTCCCTTGAAGACCGACGAAATGAAGTTAAAACGTATGATAATGGAAGATATATAAGCAGTTCGGAAGCCGTGTGGAGAATCCTGGCTTTCCCTATACACGAACGATTTCCAGCAGTTATGCAATTGTCTGTACATTTAGAAAATGGGCAGCGTGTGTACTTTAATCCCAATGATCCGAATCAACTAGTGAAGAATATAAACACTCCTTCGAATACTACACTTCTCGCTTTCTTTGAACTTTGTAAAATTGATGATTTCGCCAAAACTCTTTTATATGTTGAAGTTCCATCCTATTACACATGGAACAATACAAAGTTTCTTAGAAGAAAACGGGGCAGTGATGTACCTCATTTTTCTGGAGTTAAAAAGGATTCAGCTTTGGGCACCGTTCACCCACATAACAGTGAATGTTATTTTTTTTAGACTTTTACTCCATGAGGTACGAGGTCCAACTTCATTTTCGTATTTAAAAACTGTAAATGGCGTAATATACAGTACGTTTCAATTAGCTTGCAAAGCATTGGGCTTACTTCAGGATGATAGTCATTGGGCCAAACTTTGGCAGAAGATAGCGTTTGTCAAGTTCCAAAAAACTTAAGTGATCTCTTTGGAATTATGTTAGTTTTTTGTCAACTCTCGGATCCTTAAGTCTTTGGAATAAGTACAAGACTTTCTTATCGGAAGATATACTTCATTCATTACAAATGCCCGTAAACTCTGACATTAATGACGAAATTATGGAAAGAGTCTATAACAAATGTCTAATAAGCATTGAACATTTGTATTGTCTATTGGTGGAACATGTCTTAAAGAATATGGTCTTCCTTAACCAATTATTCCTTAAGCCGAATTGGAAGAAAATAATACCGATTATCTAAGAGAAATAAGTTATGAAAGTAACAACACTCTCCTTACCAACAACGAAAATTTGCTTACAGACGAGCAAAAATTCGTATACAATACAATTTTACAAAGCGTTGGGGCTGGATGGGTGAAATATTTTTTTTGGATGCACCTGGAGGGACAGATAAAACCTTCTTGACAAACTTATTGTTGGCAAAAGTTCGAAATTCAAAAAAAAATCTTTCTACATTTAAACTTCCTTTGGATTTAGTTAATTTAGAAACACCTCATTGCTCTATTTCAAAGCAATGTAATATGGCTGCGGTGTTTAAAGATTGTAAGTTAATTGTTTGGGATGAGTGCACAATGTCACATAAAGGTGGGCTTGAAGCCATAAATAGAACCCTGCAAGATATTAATTAATACTATGTTGATGGGTGGTATTACAGTCCTGCTAGCTGGAGACTTTCGCCAAACCCTTCCCCCTTGTGCCAAGAGGTACAAGAGCTGACGAAATAAAGGCCTGTATAAAATCTTCATTTTTATGGCCACAGATATAAAAAAATAGCGCTCACGAAAAATATGCGAGTGCACTTAAAAGGAGACAGTTCTGCAGGAATTTTTGCCGAAACTCTTTTAAAAATTGGGAATGGCGTCCATCCAACAGTTGATGGAAAAATAGTTATAACATCACGCTTAGGAAATGTAGTCAAAAACGTTCAAGACCTTACACCCAAATTATTTCCTGACATTTGCATCATATTATGTAAAAGCTTAGATTGGCTATCTGAGCGCGCCATTTTGACAACGAAAAATGAAAGAGCAACCACTATTAATAATTTATTGCTAAACTCATTTGATGGTTTAGAAGTCTCCTATAAATCGGTTGACTCTGTTCCTAATGCTGATAATGCTGTTCATTACCCTGTTGAATTTTTAAATTCTTTGAATCCTCCAGGAATTCCTCAGCATAATCTGTCTCTTAGGATTGGAGCACCCGTAATGTTATTGCGAAATTTAAGTCCCCCAAAGTTATGCAATGGGACACGATTGCAGATAAAAGGTCTTCATAAGAATGTAATCGAAGCAACAGTATTTACGGGGTGCGCGAAGGGGGAAACAGTATTTATACCCAGGATCCCATTAATACCATCCAGTCTGTCGTTTCAGTTTAAGGGGGTCCTCTACTCTCGAGGCCCGAAAATGAAGGGTGTTTTCGTGGATGGATTGTAAAAAACTACTGAACCGATTTTGAAAATTTTTTTTTATTTGCAAGGTACATTTTTGAACATTAAAAAAATTCTTCTGTTGTACGAAAAAACGAATATCGCGACCTTGGAGTGCCATCTAAAGAACGCAGTTGTGACTTTTAGGTAACGATTTTTCCACATGGATGATCTGAAATCAGAAAACGGATATTTTTTGTAATCAGAGTTACGATGACTATGTTTTCCCGTGTACAATTTTTTTTATTTTAAAATTTATAAAAGTTATGCAACAATTTGTGAAAAATGTAGATTTTTACTGTTTTTTTTTTACCTATTAGAAGCTATGAAAATTGAACTAAACAAAATTTCGAAAATCGTACACGGGAAAACATAACGATGTGTTTTCTGAACAATTGAAAAAAAATTATTAAAATCGAACTATAACTTCTATGAAAAGGCTTACCTGAAAGTTAAAAAAACACAACTTTCGGGAAATCGCGTTTAAAGATAAAGTACAGTGTAAAACATGATCGGAAACGGCCGCGCACGGGTACCTTCCGGTTCCCAGAAACATGACAAAGAATATGATTTGTACCAAACCCTTTCTGTATCGTAATCTTAGATACATATAGATCAAAATAAAGAAAAAAAAAATTTATTTTTAAAAATTTGGAGAGTAGAGGACCCCCTCTAAAAGTTTGCTTTGCAATAACTATAAATAAATCGCAGGGGCAGACCTTGAAGCTGGCTGGACTAGATCTTAGAGAAGATTGCTTCTCTCATGGACAATTTTATGTCGCATGCTCTAGAGTTAGCTCTGCCAGTAGCCTTATTATTCTCGCTCCTGAAGGATCCTCTAAAAATGTTGTTTACACAGAGGTTTTAAAGTAATCATATTAATTAACATTATTAAACCTAGAAAGTTTCAGTGGAATAGGTCTAATTGGAGATACCACATTAAAAAAAACGCGCCAATTTCTCTACCTCAGGGGTGGTGTGGAAATGGGAAAGTCTTGACAACCGTACTCAAAACTAATTTTAAGCGAACGAAGTCGCGCCGGGTACAGCTAGTAAGTTATAAAGGGAAGGGTCTAGAATCATTTAATCAGAGACAAAAAGTTTACTAGGGATTACACAAATCCAAATAAGGCATCTTGGTGACAGGCAAAAATAGACAAATGTTTAGGATATCAGACATATTTGTGCAACCTTGCTCACAACTACAGAATCATAAAGCGGCACACCGATCCAATCCGAGCTCCCGAGAATAACATAAAACGGATGGACAACACGGATCAGGTTCACAAATGTGCACAAGTGTGGAATCATGCTGATACACAAAATGAGGAATCTGAAGTATGTGTGAATTCTTCCTCTAGAAGCCCAATTAGGAGTATAACACCCAAAAGAAGCCTTAGACCCCGATTGGAGGGAGAATTGAAATTGTAAGCATTGAAATATTAGAACCATTAATGAATTGATATTGTAATAAGGGACATGTTATTTAATAGATATTTAGTAATTATCGTATGATAAGCTTTCGATCGATATCTTTCCCTGTGTAATCAATATAAGAGATCTTGGCACTAAACATTGACGGCCACACTTTTAATAAAACCATGCTGGAATACGAGGGTGGTCCGATTAGTTTTTAGCCTCCAAAAGAAAGACGAAAATTTTGGAAAAGTGGCGATTTATTATTCAACATAATCTCCTTTTAGCTCGATACACTTGACCCAGCGATGCTCCAACTTCTTTAACCCGGCTGAAAAATACGTTTACTCGAGGTCTGCTAAATAGCCCTCTGTGGCGAAGACGACCTCCTTATTCGACGCAAATTGTTGTCCAGCGAGTGACTTTTTCAAGTTTGGAAACAAAAAGAAGTCACACGGGGCCAAATATGGTGTATGGGGTTGCAGTTCGTAGCCCAATTCGACCAATTTGGCCTTGGCGAGGGTGGAAGTGTGAGTAGGTGCGTTGTCATGATGGAAGATCGCTTTTTTCTTCGCCAAATGGGGCCGTATTTTCTGCAATTCGGCGGCGAATCGGCCTAATAATTCGGCGTAGTACAGCCATGTGACCGTTTTGCCCTTCTCCAGGTAGTTGATGTAGATAACAACTTGTGAATCACAAAAAACGGTGGGCATCACCTTTCCGGCCGATGGGACAGTCTTCGCCTTCTTCGGAGCAAGTTCGCCGGGTGAAGTCCACTGTTTCGACTGTTCCTTGGTCTCTGGTGTGTACAAGTGGATCCATGTTTTGTCGACGGTCACGAAACGACGCAGAAACTCCTTCGGACTGCGCTTAAACATCGTCAAACACAGCTCTGAAGTGGTCTCACGGTTGCGTTTGTTGTCCGGAGTGAGCAATATGACCCACGCGGTCTTTTGACATGCCGGTCGGCGGTCTGTCAATACGAGATCGTGGATTTTTGTCACGTTATCCTCCGTGGTAGCCGTTTTGCGCTTGGCGAGGCTCATCAAAAACCGACCTGCGACCACGTTGAAACTCGTTAAACCAATTTTTAACGGTCACCACCGAAGGAGAAGAGTCACCTTACACAGCATCCAAGCGATCTTTGATTTCGCTGAGCGATTTCCCTTCCAAAAACAAGAATCGAATCACAGACCGATATTGCTCTTTCTCCATTTTTCTAAACTCCGCGGGCACGTCCGATTCTACACGCAGTCAAAACAAAACTACGAGTCCGATTCGGCTGAAATATCGACAGTAGCCGTCTACGAGAATGTACTACACGATAGTAAATTTCTCGTGCGATAGTGACGCCATCGGGCAGTGAGGATAAGTACTTATCGGACTGCCCTCGTACATCACATTTATTACAGCTCCGATTTTTATACTCTTGCAGAGGGATCGAATTGAAACTTTGCACACACCCTTCTTTTCTTTGCACGCAGTATATAAGTCGGAACGGCCGGGATCGGCCGACTATATCCTATAGCTGTCATATAACTGAACGATTGCAAAAGTTCATATAAGCATGTCCGTCTGTCCGTCTGTCCGCCCGTCTGTCCGTCCGTCCGTCCGTCTGCCTGTTTCTACGCGATCATCATTGAATAATTATATGAATAATTTTGGAGAATATAATTTACAGAATATTCTGCAAAGGTATATCAACTTCGGCGCCACCCAAAGTTAGCTTTCCTTTCTTGTTTTTTTATTGACTTTATTATAGTATTCTGTAACTGTCATTCTACCCTGTCTAAGGATACTTAATTCGGACTCAAGAATATGGATTGTAATTATATATAAAGTTTAATCTAGATACAATTGCTTGAAAATTTAGAACAAAACCATGATTGGTTAGGGTGTCGTAGGCTGCTCCCATGACTTTATTTCGTAAAATTGTTAACGCTATAAAATACTGTGACTCTGGATTTTATAAATGCTCATTGCAGTTTCTGCAGCTTCCCACCAACCTACGTATTGTGTTGGTTCCCCGGTGTACTTCGGTAATGATTTCATTCAACTTCTTGAATTTTATAGTCCTCTACTTAGTTTGCATCTGTAGCTACTTTTCTTCTAAGCCATATATTTTTTTGCTTTCTTCGCTTAATTAAATAATTCCAAAGTTAAGTTACTGGCTGTGGCTAAGACACCTGCAGAAAAATTAGTTCAACCTCCAGTTGCCATTGTTAAATTTAAGTCATCGATCTATCTATTAAATTTTCCTGATTACTTTCTTTAATTTTCACCTATTTTTTTATCAAAAAATTTGTTGTCTTAAGGTTTTTATTTACTTTTTTCAAAAGACCTTGTTTAATATTTATTTATAATTATCCTCACGATACTGTCCGATGGCGTCTTCTCCCATGTTGAGCGATGTTCTTCTTGTTGTCGATAGAGAATAAAATTGTTTCTCCTCTGTCAATATTGTTTATTGACGTTTCCGATTTGTATTTTTTTATAGTGTTCTTGATGTTTATTAGTTTGATCTTCAGTCCACCTTTAAATAAACTTAATGGATTATTTAATTAAATAATTTCCATTAAAAATTTGACACGATCACTGTAACTTTGTTTTGTGTTGGATATTTTAATTTTTTGCACTAAAAATTTGGGTTCTGGCCTGCGAGAGTTCAGTTTGTAAATTAAACTTTATTTTTCATTAAATTGTTATTTTTAGAACTTAATTTAGATCGTTGTAGTTGATTTAAATAAATATAATTTTTATTTTAAATATTATTTTATTGGTGATTGGCCAAAAATCGCATGGATTGATTAACGCGTTTAGCGTCCAGATTTTTTATACCCTGGCATTTGTATTATAATTTTGGTCAGAAGTTGGTAACGCAGTGAAGGAGACGTCTCCGACCCCATAAGGTATATATATTCTTGGTCAGGATCAATAGTCCATGTCTGTCTGTCCGTCCGTTTCAATACCGTTTGTGAGCTTAGTTTAAAAGCTAGCGATCTGAAACTTTTACAGTCGTCCTAAAACATATGTACACAGATCAACTTTGATAATCTAAAGAGGATTTGACGATGGCAGCAGCACCACCACGATGCCCATCATAAGGGTGGTTGGCAGAGTGTACAGCATATATATTATGTGGAAGAATAAACGGCTTGAAAAATGTTTCTCTGAGATCAATAAAATGTCAATGTTGCGTTCCTGGAGGAGGTGCTCAAGAGATTCGCCAACTAAGTTTTTGACGTTCCAAATAATGCGCAATGCGGGTAGTCCCTCGTCGACCAGATGGAACCTTGGTTGGATGACCTGGGAATATACATCCGCACTCAGGAGGAATCACCGGCAAGATCCTTGGGGAAGATCCTTAAACCTATCCACGACCGTCTCAGTTCTTGAAGGGGCACTCCCCGACTAGCCAAGTCAGCTGGATTATGTTCGGAATGAACATGCGACCAATTAGCTGCCTCTGTGGACTGGGTAATCTTTGTTAGCCGGTTGGCAACAAACGTTGTCCACTATCTTGCTGTTTTGGCTAACCATGCCAACACAAAAGTGGAATCGGTCCAACAATGGAGTTAGGACAGCATCGGCATACTGGGGAGAATGGATTCGGACATCTCGGATAGAAGTAAAGCTCCACACAATTCTAGCCTGGGAAGCGACACAGTTTTGACTTGCGCAACGCTCGTCTTGGCCGTCTCTACGCGCACAAAGATCGATCTAGGAATTCGGACCTTCTAGGAGTAACTTTTGGCACACACCACAAATGGAGCTAGCCAGCCTGCTGGATCAAACAGCTTAGCAATTTTTGTGGGGGAGATTTCCGTTGTCAAAAATTCACCGGGTGTTTTGGATGTACTTTCAGTGTCGATTTCTAGAAAGTCTGTGCTCAGAAGATGATTGCTTTGGATATGGGCTAAGATTTCCTTGTGATTGGAGGTCCATTTTCTTAATGGAAAACCCGCGGAATCTAGGGCACTTTGTAGCTCCCGAACAATGAGCTGAGCGTCCTCTGCGGAATCAGCTCCCGAAAGAACATCATCGACACACATGAAATTGTATATGAAATTACTCGCTCTTGGATGATTCAGCTGCACGTCTGTCGCCAGCTGTTGCAGAACTCTAATAGCCAGGAAGGGTGCACAGTTGACTCCAAACGTTACCGTCTTGAGTTCAAAGTCCCGAATATACCCCTCGCTATTGCGGAATAAAATGCGTTGGAACGGGATGTGTTTTGGGTCCACCCAGATTTGTCGATACATCTTCTCGATATCTGCTCTATAGGTTAGATGGTTAAGTCGAACTGTAAGACTGGGCCAGCATGAATGACGTTATTTAGGCTGACCCTATTTTCTGAAGGGCTGGAGGCATTGAATACCACCCGAAGCTTGGTGGACGTACTTTCCGGCTTGAGCACGGCATGATGCGGAAGGTAATAGCTGGCAGCATCGTGGGTGGGATGTACCTCTCTCATGTGGTTGAGATCGAGATATTCTTGTATCACGGAGTCGTACTTAGTTTTCTGCTGACTGTCCCTTTTTAGGCGTTGCTCATTCCTTAAAAATGGGCTAACGCAGATGAACTGGAATATCCTAGGGCGGACTTTACGTTTTCGAAATCACGGAACGGAAGGCTGTCGTAAGCCTGCCGCTACTGCCTCTCGTACTCGTCCGGAGGGCATTTTCTTCACAGGTCAAATCAGATGCCTTTGTCACTTTTACTGGCAGATCCTCCACCTCCCAAAATTTGGTGAGAAGTTTATCCAGGGAGGTGTCAACCGCATGGGAAATACGCTTGGAAAAGGCGGAAATCGTATTTTGCATTGACGCAGGCACTGGTCCTGTTAGGATCCAGCCGAAAATGGTCTCTTGACCTGGAAGAGTGCCACAGATGTTCCGTCGGGTACCGCTTAGGAGAATGGATGAGAGTTAATCGGATCAGAAGATCTATTTGTGCGCTCTCGTAAAACTTTGGATCCGCCAGTGGAAGTTCGGGAAGACTCCGGAGAAAATGTTGCGGAATCGGACAGGATGAAAGATTTCCCGCTAGTTGCGGAAGAACGTAGGTCGTCGTTCTTAACTGCAAGCTAGGCCGGTTTGGCGAACGTACTTTTCGTTGACAGAGCTTTTTGGATTTAGCGGATACTGTCTGATTTAAGCCTGATACCTGAGTTTAAATAACTTAATGAGGCCAGAACCTGAATCTATCAGAGCACGTGCTTTGAAATTGGAACAAATGTTGATTATAGCGGTACCCAGCAAAACGTATCTTTACCCCGTCGCAAAGTAATTTTGCGCAGTGGAGTCCGTAGCAATGGTAGCCGCGGGAACGGGTGTATTTGGTATTGGTCTGGGTGACGGAGTCGGATTGGAAGGCGCTGCGTGTGAGTTGCCTCGGTGTAGTAGCGCGTGATGGAGGCCGCGGCACGTGAAGCAGTTATGAGTGCTTTCGCAATCACGCAGCTTATGTCCTCGTGCGAAACAGTTTCTTTTTTCGGACCGCTCATCGACAGACATCCGGAGAAACCGGGGGCATGAGCGAACGGGATGGTTTTCCCGATTACACAAATTACACCCTCTAGGTCTGGGTGCTACCCTTGCATCGTATGAATTTATCCTCCGAGACGCAGAATTGGATATCGATGCTCTGGGCTGAGACTGACTAGAGCCTGATGGTCGCACGTCATCTATGGCTTCTAGTGTTCAGTGACACTCAGTTAGGAACCCATTTAGTTCTTGCCAAGTAGGAATATTGGCCTTGTCGTGTAGCGACTGTTCCCATAAGGAAAGCTTGAGCTTCGAGAGTTTGGAGGAGCACATGTAAGCTAGAAGGCAATCCCAATTTTTAATATTGATTTCGCACATTTCTAGCGCCCCGAGGCACCCTTGTATGGTGCTTTGTGATTCTCGTAAAGCCGACCCAGATTCCTGAGTGACTGACTGCACATTAAACAATATTTTTAGTTGGCTGTGTACTAACAATCGTTTGTTTTCGATCGCTCAGTTGGGTTAGCCCAAGCTGAGCGAAAACCATCGTTAGTAAGAGGCGCTTTAGAAACTTTGGTGTGCGCGTCGCCACTCGTTTTGGCGTTAAGGTGGAATAATTTTTCGACCGGCGTTGCTCTCGGATTGTTAATATAAAATGCCGTAAACAGATCCCTATAGGTCGGCCATCGAAGATAATCGCCAGTGAAAACATCGGTATCGTCTGGGAAAGGTCAGCTTGTGCTTGAGGAGTTTGCGGAGTTTGCGCTATCATATCCACGATCTGAGCACCACCCCTTTCGTATACGCAGTAGCAGTAGCCGTACTTCGCCTTGAGAATTGGCAAGCTCTCAGCTGGACTTTCTTCGGCTCCTATTATGCACACGTTTCAGACATCATACTCTTTCGTGATGCGGGCCCATACATCTCGGACATCAATGAATTGGTTTAGAGCGATTTCGAAAGCCGTTGCAGTCACTTTTGTGATGGCACGCGTGACTCTTTCGACGGCAAAAGGAGACTTTTTAGGAGGTGGCGACTTTACCTTTTTAACGACTTTACCGAAATTTTTGTTATTTTTTGTGATGGAACAGTTGGTTAGAACTTTTCCTGGACATACCAAAACAATGTGGAACTGCTTTATTTCAGTGGAGTGAGCGTCCCTTTTTACGTTTTTAAAATAAGTTTCAGAAGAAATACCGAAAAAATACCCAACCAGTTTGTTGGAGTTAAGGAGTATTTTTTTTTGCGATTGAAGCGTACAGCAAGTAGGGATTGAATTTAAAAAATTTGGCGGGCCTTGTGTAGAAAATCGAAACGAAAATAATTAATTATTAATAATTGAGAATGCCGAAAAGTGAAAGACTTGGCTTGGCTGCTGCAAATTTTGGGGGAAGGAGAAAACGCAAGACTGGCCGATTCGATATCCAAAATTCCACTACTTTATTGTGCCCAGCAAAGCAGTTTTGTGAGAGCCTTTGCAGGCCCGCTGAATCTGATCTTAGCATTGGAGCTGAGCATAACGCTGTTGGGCTCTCTTAAGCTGTTACTTATGTCTATCTTAACATAAACTTCATAATTAGCGTTCTGCGCTTCAACATTCCGGCCACCTTGAAGGACTTGCCTTCAATATAATGGGAGTGCAGCCAGCTTCTGAATAGGACGCTTAAAGACGCCTGTTGCGGTCTTGATTTCGGCCACTCGAATTTTGCATTCGGCCCCTGCCACCACGCTGATGACCCTGCCGGTAATCCAACGCTGGGGTGGAGTGTTGTCCTCGTGGATGATTACCAAGGCTCCGACCTCCAGATTGGGCGATGTAGTTTGCCACTTGGTTTTGCGCTGAAGGCTGTGGACATATTCCTTGGAGCACGCCTGCCAGAACCGCTGTCTGAGCGTGGATAGCAGTTGCCACCTCTTTGAGAACCTCAAACCTCTGGTCGGTGCGTCTGGCTCTAATCCTTGCGGCAGCGAACGAAGGGCCTGCCCGATTAGCAGGTGCCCTGGAGTGAGCGCCTTCCCCTCGTTGGATCGGTGCTGGTTGGAGTTAGGGGCAGAGAATTTCATTTAATTAAATTTAAAACTCTAATTAACTTTACCACGAAGACAATGAGTCTGAACGACGTTCGCACACAACTTCAACGTGAGCAAGACGAGAGACGGCTCTCAGTACAAAAAAATAACGCGTACTTCTTTTTTAAAGCAACCGAAAATAATGCAAGCTCTGATCAAGCTCGGGCAATTACCCCCAACTTGACCGAGTTCTTAAACGTAGCGAGCGACAGAGCGCGTTCTTGCTCCCCCTCGCTACCATCGACGTCTCTGCGGCCAAAGAGCGCTGAATGTGCTCAATGCAGGTATGCAATAACCTAAGCTCATCAGCAGTAACTAGCACCGCAATTTCTTTAACAACGTCAACTGTAACTACAACAACAACTGCAACCGTATCGACTGCGCGTTTAATGACATCATCAGCTAGCAGCGCAAATATTAATACGTCTGCCGCTGCGCTGCCCGAAAAACAGAACAAAACCAATGATTGTGCTAAGCCGGCTGTGCAGACTGGTATGGATCCATTCAAAAGGAAGCTGAGCCCTCTAAATTCTCAACGCAAAATAACCCGTAACAATGCTAGCGTAGCTGGAATAGAAACGCCCACGAACTCAAACCGATTTAAAATCTTGGAAGACGCCTATGACGTTGAGGCGGCCGAATACACTGAAGTCGAGAAAAGGAAGCCAAAACCTCCGCCTATTTATATTCGAGAAAAAAGTTCCAATGTTCTTGTCAACAAAATTATCGAGCTTATTGGAAAGGATAACTTCCACATAATACCTCTAGTAAAGGGCAACATCCAGGAAACAAAGGTTCAAATGAAGTCTGAAGATAATTACAGAGTATTATCGAAATATCATTCCGAGAATAAAAATAACTTTTACACGTATCAGCTAAAAAGTAGCAAGGGCCTGCAAGTCGTACTTAAGGCCATAGTGTCCGACGTAACGCATGCAGAGATAACAAAGCGCTTCAAGAGAAGGGATTTAACGCTAAGACAGTCTTCAACATCCTTAACAGGGATAGAAAGCCGCAGCCACTCTTTAAGGTTGAGCTCAAACAAGAAAATAAGCCCCTAAAGAAATACGAAGTGCACCCCATTTACAATCTTCAGTTCCTGCTGCACCGCAGAATTACAGTTGAGGAACCGCACAAACGCAATGACCCGGTACAATGTGCGAACTGCCAAGAATATGGCCATTCAAGGTCATACTGTAAACTGCGTCCGGTGTGTGTAGTTTGTGGAGATCTTTATGACTCCGCACACTGCCCAGCGAGCAAAGATGACTGCAACTCGAAAAAGTGCGGCAACTGCGGTGGCAATCACACTGCTAACTAAAGAGGCTGCCCTGTTTATAACGAGCTGGAAAGTCGCATCCACCAGAGAGGAACTGCCGCCCGCACCCAAAATAAATAGATGACAGCTTCCAGATCAAACCCTGAAGTCTTATTCTCGACTGCAGCCAGATCCTCACTAGGTGATGGCGGCCGCGGCACGTGAAGTAGTTATGAGTGCTTTCGCAATCACGCAGCTTATGTCCTCGTGCGAAACAGTTTCTTTTCGGACCGCTCATCGACAGACATCCGGAGAAACCGGGGGCATGTGCGAACGGGATGGTTTTCCCGATTACACAAATCACACCCTTTAGGTCTGGGTGCTACCCTTGCATCGTAGGAATTTATCCTTCGAGACGCAGAATTGGATATCGATGCTCTGGGCTTTGACTGACTAGAGCCTGATGGTCGCACGTCATCTATGGCTTCTAGTGTTCAGTGACCCTCAGTTAGGAACCCATTTAGTTCTTGCCAAGTAGGAATATTGGCCTTGTCGTGTAGCGACTGCTCCCATAAGGAAAGCTTGAGCTTCGAGAGTTTGGAGGAGCACATGTAAGCCAGAAGGCAATCCCAATTTTTAATATTGATTCCGCACATTTCTAGCGCCTCGAGGCACCCTTGTATGGTGCTTTGTGATTCTCGTAAAGCCGACCCAGATTCCTGAGTGACTGACTGCACATTAAACAATATTTTTAGTTGGCTGTGTACTAACAATCGTTTGTTTTCGATCGCTCAGTTGGGTTAGCCCAAGCTGAGCGAAAACCATCGTTAGTAAGAGGCGCTTTAGAAACTTTGGTGTGCGCGTCGCCACTCGTTTTGGCGTTAAGGTGGAAAAATGTTACGACCGGCGTTGCTCTCCTATTGTTAATATAAAATGCCGTAAACAGATCCCTATAGGTCGGTCATCGAAGATAATCGCCAGTGAAAACATCGGTATCGTCTGGGAAAGGTCAGCTTGTGCTTGAGGAGTTTGCGGAGTTTGCGCTATCATATCCACGATCTGAGCACCACACCTTTCGTATACGCAGTAGCAGTAGCCGTACTTCGCCTTGAGAATTGGCAAGCTCTCAGCTGGACTTTCTTCGGCTCCTATTATGCACACGTTACAGACATCATACTCTTTCTTGATGCGGGCCCATACATCTCGGACATCAATGAATTGGTTTAGAGCGATTTCGAAAGCCGTTGCAGTCACTTTTGTGATGGCACGCGTGACTCTTTCGACGGCAAAAGGAGACTTTTTTAGGAGGTGGCGACTTTACCTTTTTAACGACTTTACCGAAATTTTTGTTATTTTTTGTGATGGAACAGTTTGTTAGAACTTTTCCTGGACATATTACAACAATGTGGAACTGCTTTATTTCAGTGGAGTGAGTGTCCCTTTTTACGTTTTTAAAATAAGTTTCAGAAGAAATACCGAAAAAATACCCAACCAGTTTGTTGGCGTTAAGGAGTATTTTGCGATTGAAGAGTACAGCAAGTAGGGGTTGAATTCAAAAAAATTTGGCGGGCCTTGTGTAGAAAATCGAAACGAAAATAATTAATTATTAATAATTGAGAATGCCGAAAAGTGAAAGACTTGGCTTGGCTGCTGCAAAATTTGGGGGAAGGAGAAAACGCAAGACTGGCCTTAAGCTGTTACTTATGTCTATCTTAACATAAACTTCATAATTAGCGTTCTGCGCTTCAACATTCCGGCCACCTTGAAGGACCTGCCTTCAATATAATGGGAGCCAGCTTCTGAATAGGACGCTTAAATACGCCTGTTGCGGTCTTGATTTCGGCCACTCGAATTTTGCCATCGGCCCCTGCCACCACGCTGATGACCCTGCCGGTAATCCAACGCTGGGGTGGAGTGATGTCCTCGTGGATGATTACCAAGGCTCCAACCTCCAGATTGGGCGATGTAGTTTGCCACTTGGTTTTGCGCTGAAGGCTGTGGACATATTTCTTAGAGCACGCCTGCCAGAACCGCTGTCTGAGCGTGGATAGCAGTTGCCACCTCTTTGAGAACCTCAAACCTCTGGTCGGTGCGTCTGGCTCTAATCCTTGCGGCAGCGAACGAAGGGCCTGCCCGATTAGCAGGTGCCCTGGAGTGAGCGCCTCCCCTCGTTGGATCGGTGCTGGTTGGAGTTAGAGGCCGAGAATTGAGCACGGCCTCGGTGTCCGCCAGATAAGCCCTTAGGGACGCGTCTGCGACTTGACGTACGAGAATTTCCTTCGCTGACTTCACGGCATTGTTAGTTAAACTGTCGTCGCATGCAGACGTGTATTTATGTTTATATTGATTGGTCATTTAATTAAATTTAAAACTCTGATTAACTTTACCACGAATACAATGAGTCTGAACGATGTTCGCACACAACGTCAACGTGAGCAAGACGAGAGACGGCTCTCAGTACAAAGAAATAACGCGTACTTCTCTTTTAAAGCAACCGAAAATAATGCATGATCAGAAATCAAGCTCGGGCAATTACCCCCAAATTGACCGAGTTCTTAAACGTAGCGAGCGACAGAGCGCGTTCTTACTCCCCCTCGCTACCATCGACGTCTCTGCGGCCAAAGAGCGCTGAATGTGCTCAATGCAGGTATGCAATAACCTAAGGTCATCAGCAGTATCTAGCACCGCAATTTCTTTAACAACGTCAACGGTAACTACAACAACAACTGCAACCGTATCGACTGCGCGTTTAATGACATCAACAGCTAGCAGCGCAAATATTAATACGTCTGCCGCTGCGCTGCCCGAAAAACAAAACAAAACCAATGAATGTGCTAAGCCGGCTGTGCAGACTGGTATGGATCCCTACTTCCAAATCAAAAGGAAGCTGAGCCCTCTAAATTCTCAACGCAAAATAACCCGTAACAATGCTAGCCTAGCTGGAATAGAAACGCCCACGAACTCAAACCGATTTAAAATCTTGGAAGACGCCTATGACGTTGAGGCGGCCGAATCCACTGAAGTCAAGAAAAGGAAGCCAAAATCTCCGCCTATTTATATTCGAGAAAAAAGTTCCAATGTTCTTGTCAACAAAATTATCGAGCTTATTGGAAAGGATATCTTCCACAAATACCTCTAGTAAAGGGCAACATCCAGGAAACAAAGGTTCAAATGAAGTCTGAAGATAATTACAGAGTATTATCGAAATATAATTCCGAGAATAAAAAGAACTTTTACACGTATCAGCTAAAAAGTAGCAAGGGCCTGCAAGTCGTACTTAAGGCCATAGTGTCCGACGTAACGCATGCAGAGATAACAAAGCGCTTCAAGAGAAGGGATTTAACGCTAAGACAGTCTTCAACATCCTTAACAGGGATAGAAAGCCGCAGCCACTCTTTAAGGTTGAGCTCAAACCAGAAAATAAGCCCCTAAAGAAATACGAAGTGCACCCCATTTACAATCTTCAGTTCCTGCTGCACCACAGAATTACAGTTGAGGAACCGCACAAACGCAATGACCCGGTACAATGTGCGAACTGCCAAGAATATGGCCATTCAAGGTCATACTGTAAACTGCGTCCGGTGTGTGTAGTTTGTGGAGATCTTTATGACTCCGCACACTGCCCAGCGAGCAAAGATGACTGCAACTCGAAAAAGTGCGGCAACTGCGGTGGCAATCACACTGCTAACTAAAGAGGCTGCCCTGTTTATAACGAGCTGGAAAGTCGCATCCACCAGAGAGGAACTGCCGCCCGCACCCAAAATAAATAGATGACAGCTTCCAGATCAAACCCTGAAGTCTTATTCTCGACTGCAGCCAGATCCTCACTAGGTGATGGCGGCCGCGGCACGTGAAGTAGTTATGAGGGCTTTCGCAATCACGCAGCTTATGTCCTCGTGCGAAACTGTTTCTTTTTCGGACCGCTCATCGACAGACATCCGGAGAAACCGGGGGCATGTGCGAACGGGATGGTTTTCCCGATTACACAAATCACACCCTTTAGGTCTGGGTGCTACCCTTGCATCGTAGGAATTTATCCTTCGAGACGCAGAATTGGATATCGATGCTCTGGGCTTAGACTGACTAGAGCCTGATGGTCGCACGTCATCTATGGCTTCTAGTGTTCAGTGACCCTCAGTTAGGAACCCATTTAGTTCTTGCCAAGTAGGAATATTGGCCTTGTCGTGTAGCGACTGCTCCCATAAGGAAAGCTTGAGCTTCGAGAGTTTGGAGGAGCACATGTAAGCCAGAAGGCAATCCCAATTTTTAATATTGATTCCGCACATTTCTAGCGCCTCGAGGCACCCTTGTATGGTGCTTTGTGATTCTCGTAAAGCCGACCCAGATTCCTGAGTGACTGACTGCACATTAAACAATATTTTTAGTTGGCTGTGTACTAACAATCGTTTGTTTTCGATCGCTCAGTTGGGTTAGCCCAAGCTGAGCGAAAACCATCGTTAGTAAGAGGCGCTTTAGAAACTTTGGTGTGCGCGTCGCCACTCGTTTTGGCGTTAAGGTGGAAAAATTTTACGACCGGCGTTGCTCTCCTATTGTTAATATAAAATGCCGTAAACAGATCCCTATAGGTCGGTCATCGAAGATAATCGCCAGTGAAAACATCGGTATCGTCTGGGAAAGGTCAGCTTGTGCTTGAGGAGTTTGCGGAGTTTGCGCTATCATATCCACGATCTGAGCACCACACCTTTCGTATACGCAGTAGCAGTAGCCGTACTTCGCCTTGAGAATTGGCAAGCTCTCAGCTGGACTTTCTTCGGCTCCTATTATGCACACGTTACAGACATCATACTCTTTCTTGATGCGGGCCCATACATCTCGGACATCAATGAATTGGTTTAGAGCGATTTCGAAAGCCGTTGCAGTCACTTTTGTGATGGCACGCGTGACTCTTTCGACGGCAAAAGGAGACTTTTTTAGGAGGTGGCGACTTTACCTTTTTAACGACTTTACCGAAATTTTTGTTATTTTTTGTGATGGAACAGTTTGTTAGAACTTTTCCTGGACATATTACAACAATGTGGAACTGCTTTATTTCAGTGGAGTGAGCGTCCCTTTTTACGTTTTTAAAATAAGTTTCAGAAGAAATACCGAAAAAATACCCAACCAGTTTGTTGGAGTTAAGGAGTATTTTTTTTGCGATTGAAGCGTACAGCAAGTAGGGATTGAATTTAAAAAATTTGGCGGGCCTTGTGTAGAAAATCGAAACGAAAATAATTAATTATTAATAATTGAGAATGCCGAAAAGTGAAAGACTTGGCTTGGCTGCTGCAAAATTTGGGGGAAGGAGAAAACGCAAGACTGGCCGATTCGATATTCAAAATTACACTACTTTATTGTGCCCAGCAAAGCAGTTTTGTGAGAGCCTTTGCAGGCCCGCTGAATCTGATCTTAGCATAGGAGCTGAGCTGTTGGGCTCTCTTAAGCTGTTACTTATGTCTATCTTAACATAAACTTCATAATTAGCGTTCTGCGCTTCAACATTCCGGCCACCTTGAAGGACTTGCCTTCAATATAATGGGAGTGCAGCCAGCTTCTGAATAGGACGCTTAAAGACGCCTGTTGCGGTCTTGATTTCGGCCACTCGAATTTTGCATTCGGCCCCTGCCACCACGCTGATGACCCTGCCGGTAATCCAACGCTGGGGTGGAGTGTTGTCCTCGTGGATGATTACCAAGGCTCCGACCTCCAGATTGGGCGATGTAGTTTGCCACTTGGTTTTGCGCTGAAGGCTGTGGACATATTCCTTGGAGCACGCCTGCCAGAACCGCTGTCTGAGCGTGGATAGCAGTTGCCACCTCTTTGAGAACCCCAAACCTCTGGTCGGTGCGTCTGGCTCTAACCCTTGCGGCAGCGAACGAAGGGCCTGCCCGATTAGCAGGTGCCCTGGAGTGAGCGCCTTCCCCTCGTTGGATCGGTGCTGGTTGGAGTTAGGGGCAGAGAATTTCATTTAATTAAATTTAAAACTCTAATTAACTTTACCACGAAGACAATGAGTCTGAACGACGTTCGCACACAACTTCAACGTGAGCAAGACGAGAGACGGCTCTCAGTACAAAAAAATAACGCGTACTTCTTTTTTAAAGCAACCGAAAATAATGCAAGCTCTGATCAAGCTCGGGCAATTACCCCCAACTTGACCGAGTTCTTAAACGTAGCGAGCGACAGAGCGCGTTCTTGCTCCCCCTCGCTACCATCGACGTCTCTGCGGCCAAAGAGCGCTGAATGTGCTCAATGCAGGTATGCAATAACCTAAGCTCATCAGCAGTAACTAGCACCGCAATTTCTTTAACAACGTCAACTGTAACTACAACAACAACTGCAACCGTATCGACTGCGCGTTTAATGACATCATCAGCTAGCAGCGCAAATATTAATACGTCTGCCGATGCGCTGCCCGAAAAACAGAACAAAACCAATGATTGTGCTAAGCCGGCTGTGCAGACTGGTATGGATCCATTCAAAAGGAAGCTGAGCCCTCTAAATTCTCAACGCAAAATAACCCGTAACAATGCTAGCGTAGCTGGAATAGAAACGCCCACGAACTCAAACCGATTTAAAATCTTGGAAGACGCCTATGACGTTGAGGCGGCCGAATACACTGAAGTCGAGAAAAGTCCGCCTATTTATATTCGAGAAAAAAGTTCCAATGTTCTTGTCAACAAAATTATCGAGCTTATTGGAAAGGATAACTTCCACATAATACCTCTAGTAAAGGGCAACATCCAGGAAACAAAGGTTCAAATGAAGTCTGAAGATAATTACAGAGTATTATCGAAATATCATTCCGAGAATAAAAATAACTTTTACACGTATCAGCTAAAAAGTAGCAAGGGCCTGCAAGTCGTACTTAAGGCCATAGTGTCCGACGTAACGCATGCAGAGATAACAAAGCGCTTCAAGAGAAGGGATTTAACGCTAAGACAGTCTTCAACATCCTTAACAGGGATAGAAAGCCGCAGCCACTCTTTAAGGTTGAGCTCAAACCAGAAAATAAGCCCCTAAAGAAATACGAAGTGCACCCCATTTACAATCTTCAGTTCCTGCTGCACCGCAGAATTACAGTTGAGGAACCGCACAAACGCAATGACCCGGTACAATGTGCGAACTGCCAAGAATATGGCCATTCAAGGTCATACTGTAAACTGCGTCCGGTGTGTGTAGTTTGTGGAGATCTTTATGACTCCGCACACTGCCCAGCGAGCAAAGATGACTGCAACTCGAAAAAGTGCGGCAACTGCGGTGGCAATCACACTGCTAACTAAAGAGGCTGCCCTGTTTATAACGAGCTGGAAAGTCGCATCCACCAGAGAGGAACTGCCGCCCGCACCCAAAATAAATAGATGACAGCTTCCAGATCAAACCCTGAAGTCTTATTCTCGACTGCAGCCAGATCCTCACTAGGTGATGGCGGCCGCGGCACGTGAAGTAGTTATGAGTGCTTTCGCAATCACGCAGCTTATGTCCTCGTGCGAAACAGTTTCTTTTTCGGACCGCTCATCGACAGACATCCGGAGAAACCGGGGGCATGTGCGAACGGGATGGTTTTCCCGATTACACAAATCACACCCTTTAGGTCTGGGTGCTACCCTTGCATCGTAGGAATTTATCCTTCGAGACGCAGAATTGGATATCGATGCTCTGGGCTTTGACTGACTAGAGCCTGATGGTCGCACGTCATCTATGGCTTCTAGTGTTCAGTGACCCTCAGTTAGGAACCCATTTAGTTCTTGCCAAGTAGGAATATTGGCCTTGTCGTGTAGCGACTGCTCCCATAAGGAAAGCTTGAGCTTCGAGAGTTTGGAGGAGCACATGTAAGCCAGAAGGCAATCCCAATTTTTAATATTGATTCCGCACATTTCTAGCGCCTCGAGGCACCCTTGTATGGTGCTTTGTGATTCTCGTAAAGCCGACCCAGATTCCTGAGTGACTGACTGCACATTAAACAATATTTTTAGTTGGCTGTGTACTAACAATCGTTTGTTTTCGATCGCTCAGTTGGGTTAGCCCAAGCTGAGCGAAAACCATCGTTAGTAAGAGGCGCTTTAGAAACTTTGGTGTGCGCGTCGCCACTCGTTTTGGCGTTAAGGTGGAAAAATTTTACGACCGGCGTTGCTCTCCTATTGTTAATATAAAATGCCGTAAACAGATCCCTATAGGTCGGTCATCGAAGATAATCGCCAGTGAAAACATCGGTATCGTCTGGGAAAGGTCAGCTTGTGCTTGAGGAGTTTGCGGAGTTTGCGCTATCATATCCACGATCTGAGCACCACACCTTTCGTATACGCAGTAGCAGTAGCCGTACTTCGCCTTGAGAATTGGCAAGCTCTCAGCTGGACTTTCTTCGGCTCCTATTATGCACACGTTACAGACATCATACTCTTTCTTGATGCGGGCCCATACATCTCGGACATCAATGAATTGGTTTAGAGCGATTTCGAAAGCCGTTGCAGTCACTTTTGTGATGGCACGCGTGACTCTTTCGACGGCAAAAGGAGACTTTTTAGGAGGTGGCGACTTTACCTTTTTAACGACTTTACCGAAATTTTTGTTATTTTTTGTGATGGAACAGTTTGTTAGAACTTTTCCTGGACATATTACAACAATGTGGAACTGCTTTATTTCAGTGGAGTGAGTGTCCCTTTTTACGTTTTTAAAATAAGTTTCAGAAGAAATACCGAAAAAATACCCAACCAGTTTGTTGGCGTTAAGGAGTATTTTTTTTGCGATTGAAGAGTACAGCAAGTAGGGGTTGAATTCAAAAAAATTTGGCGGGCCTTGTGTAGAAAATCGAAACGAAAATAATTAATTATTAATAATTGAGAATGCCGAAAAGTGAAAGACTTGGCTTGGCTGCTGCAAAATTTGGGGGAAGGAGAAAACGCAAGACTGGCCTTAAGCTGTTACTTATGTCTATCTTAACATAAACTTCATAATTAGCGTTCTGCGCTTCAACATTCCGGCCACCTTGAAGGACCTGCCTTCAATATAATGGGAGCCAGCTTCTGAATAGGACGCTTAAATACGCCTGTTGCGGTCTTGATTTCGGCCACTCGAATTTTGCCATCGGCCCCTGCCACCACGCTGATGACCCTGCCGGTAATCCAACGCTGGGGTGGAGTGATGTCCTCGTGGATGATTACCAAGGCTCCAACCTCCAGATTGGGCGATGTAGTTTGCCACTTGGTTTTGCGCTGAAGGCTGTGGACATATTTCTTAGAGCACGCCTGCCAGAACCGCTGTCTGAGCGTGGATAGCAGTTGCCACCTCTTTGAGAACCTCAAACCTCTGGTCGGTGCGTCTGGCTCTAATCCTTGCTGCAGCGAACGAAGGGCCTGCCCGATTAGCAGGTGCCCTGGAGTGAGCGCCTCCCCTCGTTGGATCGGTGCTGGTTGGAGTTAGAGGCCGAGAATTGAGCACGGCCTCGGTGTCCGCCAGATAAGCCCTTAGGGACGCGTCTGCGACTTGACGTACGAGAATTTCCTTCGCTGACTTCACGGCATTGTTAGTTAAACTGTCGTCGCATGCAGACGTGTATTTATGTTTATATTGATTGGTCATTTAATTAAATTTAAAACTCTGATTAACTTTACCACGAATACAATGAGTCTGAACGATGTTCGCACACAACGTCAACATGAGCAAGACGAGAGACGGCTCTCAGTATAAAGAAATAACGCGTACTTCTCTTTTAAAGCAACCGAAAATAATGCATGATCAGAAATCAAGCTCGGGCAATTACCCCCAAATTGACCGAGTTCTTAAACGTAGCGAGCGACAGAGCGCGTTCTTACTCCCCCTCGCTACCATCGACGTCTCTGCGGCCAAAGAGCGCTGAATGTGCTCAATGCAGGTATGCAATAACCTAAGCTCATCAGCAGTATCTAGCACCGCAATTTCTTTAACAACGTCAACTGTAACTACAACAACAACTGCAACCGTATCGACTGCGCGTTTAATGACATCAACAGCTAGCAGCGCAAATATTAATACGTCTGCCGCTGCGCTGCCCGAAAAACCAAACAAAACCAATGAATGTGCTAAGCCGGCTGTGCAGACTGGTATGGATCCCTACATCCAAATCGAAAGGAAGCTGAGCCCTCTAAATTCTCAACGCAAAATAACCCGTAACAATGCTAGCCTAGCTGGAATAGAAACGCCCACGAACTCAAACCGATTTAAAATCTTGGAAGACGCCTATGACGTTGAGGCGGCCGAATCCACTGAAGTCAAGAAAAGGAAGCCAAAATCTCCGCCTATTTATATTCGAGAAAAAAGTTCCAATGTTCTTGTCAACAAAATTATCGAGCTTATTGGAAAGGATATCTTCCACAAATACCTCTAGTAAAGGGCAACATCCAGGAAACAAAGGTTCAAATGAAGTCTGAAGATAATTACAGAGTATTATCGAAATATCATTCCGAGAATAAAAAGAACTTTTACACGTATCAGCTAAAAAGTAGCAAGGGCCTGCAAGTCGTACTTAAGGCCATAGTGTCCGACGTAACGCATGCAGAGATAACAAAGCGCTTCAAGAGAAGGGATTTAACGCTAAGACAGTCTTCAACATCCTTAACAGGGATAGAAAGCCGCAGCCACTCTTTAAGGTTGAGCTCAAACCAGAAAATAAGCCCCTAAAGAAATACGAAGTGCACCCATTTACAATCTTCAGTTCCTGCTGCACCACAGAATTACAGTTAAGGAACCGCACAAACGCAATGACCCGGTACAATGTGCGAACTGCCAAGAATATGGCCATTCAAGGTCATACTGTAAACTGCGTCCGGTGTGTGTAGTTTGTGGAGATCTTTATGACTCCGCACACTGCCCAGCGAGCAAAGATGACTGCAACTCGAAAAAGTGCGGCAACTGCGATGGCAATCACACTGCTAACTAAAGAGGCTGCCCTGTTTATAACGAGCTGGAAAGTCGCATCCACCAGAGAGGAACTGCCGCCCGCACCCAAAATAAATAGATGACAGCTTCCAAATCAAACCCTGAAGTCTTATTCTCGACTGCAGCCAGATCCTCACTAGGTGATGGCGGCCGCGGCATGTGAAGTAGTTATGAGTGCTTTCGCAATCACGCAGCTTATGTCCTCGTGCGAAACAGTTTCTTTTTCGGACCGCTCATCGACAGACATCCGGAGAAACCGGGGGCATGTGCGAACGGGATGGTTTTCCCGATTACACAAATCACACCCTTTAGGTCTGGGTGCTACCCTTGCATCGTAGGAATTTATCCTTCGAGACGCAGAATTGGATATCGATGCTCTGGGCTTAGACTGACTAGAGCCTAATGGTCGCACGTCATCTATGGCTTCTAGTGTTCAGTGACCCTCAGTTAGGAACCCATTTAGTTCTTGCCAAGTAGGAATATTGGCCTTGTCGTGTAGCGACTGCTCCCATAAGGAAAGCTTGAGCTTCGAGAGTTTGGAGGAGCACATGTAAGCCAGAAGGCAATCCCAATTTTTAATATTGATTCCGCACATTTCAGCTTGTGCTTGAGGAGTTTGCGGAGTTTGCGCTATCATATCCACGATCTGAGCACCACACCTTTCGTATACGCAGTAGCAGTAGCCGTACTTCGCCTTGAGAATTGGCAAGCTCTCAGCTGGACTTTCTTCGGCTCCTATTATGCACACGTTACAGACATCATACTCTTTCTTGATGCGGGCCCATACATCTCGGACATCAATGAATTGGTTTAGAGCGATTTCGAAAGCCGTTGCAGTCACTTTTGTGATGGCACGCGTGACTCTTTCGACGGCAAAAGGAGACTTTTTAGGAGGTGGCGACTTTACCTTTTTAACGACTTTACCGAAATTTTTGTTATTTTTTGTGATGGAACAGTTTGTTAGAACTTTTCCTGGACATATTACAACAATGTGGAACTGCTTTATTTCAGTGGAGTGAGTGTCCCTTTTTACGTTTTTAAAATAAGTTTCAGAAGAAATACCGAAAAAATACCCAACCAGTTTGTTGGCGTTAAGGAGTATTTTTTTTTGCGATTGAAGAGTACAGCAAGTAGGGGTTGAATTCAAAAAAATTTGGCGGGCCTTGTGTAGAAAATCGAAACGAAAATAATTAATTATTAATAATTGAGAATGCCGAAAAGTGAAAGACTTGGCTTGGCTGCTGCAAAATTTGGGGGAAGGAGAAAACGCAAGACTGGCCTTAAGCTGTTACTTATGTCTATCTTAACATAAACTTCATAATTAGCGTTCTGCGCTTCAACATTCCGGCCACCTTGAAGGACCTGCCTTCAATATAATGGGAGCCAGCTTCTGAATAGGACGCTTAAATACGCCTGTTGCGGTCTTGATTTCGGCCACTCGAATTTTGCCATCGGCCCCTGCCACCACGCTGATGACCCTGCCGGTAATCCAACGCTGGGGTGGAGTGATGTCCTCGTGGATGATTACCAAGGCTCCAACCTCCAGATTGGGCGATGTAGTTTGCCACTTGGTTTTGCGCTGAAGGCTGTGGACATATTTCTTAGAGCACGCCTGCCAGAACCGCTGTCTGAGCGTGGATAGCAGTTGCCACCTCTTTGAGAACCTCAAACCTCTAGTCGGTGCGTCTGGCTCTAATCCTTGCGGCAGCGAACGAAGGGCCTGCCCGATTAGCAGGTGCCCTGGAGTGAGCGCCTCCCCCTCGTTGGATCGGTGCTGGTTGGAGTTAGAGGCCGAGAATTGAGCACGGCCTCGGTGTCCGCCAGATAAGCCCTTAGGGACGCGTCTGCGACTTGACGTACGAGAATTTCCTTCGCTGACTTCACGGCATTGTTAGTTAAACTGTCGTCGCATGCAGACGTGTATTTATGTTTATATTGATTGGTCATTTAATTAAATTTAAAACTCTGATTAACTTTACCACGAATACAATGAGTCTGAACGATGTTCGCACACAACGTCAACATGAGCAAGACGAGAGACGGCTCTCAGTACAAAGAAATAACGCGTACTTCTCTTTTAAAGCAACCGAAAATAATGCATGATCAGAAATCAAGCTCGGGCAATTACCCCCAAATTGACCGAGTTCTTAAACGTAGCGAGCGACAGAGCGCGTTCTTACTCCCCCTCGCTACCATCGACGTCTCTGCGGCCAAAGAGCGCTGAATGTGCTCAATGCAGGTATGCAATAACCTAAGCTCATCAGCAGTATCTAGCACCGCAATTTCTTTAACAACGTCAACTGTAACTACAACAACAACTGCAACCGTATCGACTGCGCGTTTAATGACATCAACAGCTAGCAGCGCAAATATTAATACGTCTGCCGCTGCGCTGCCCGAAAAACCAAACAAAACCAATGAATGTGCTAAGCCGGCTGTGCAGACTGGTATGGATCCCTACATCCAAATCAAAAGGAAGCTGAGCCCTCTAAATTCTCAACGCAAAATAACCCGTAACAATGCTAGCCTAGCTGGAATAGAAACGCCCACGAACTCAAACCGATTTAAAATCTTGGAAGACGCCTATGACGTTGAGGCGGCCGAATCCACTGAAGTCAAGAAAAGGAAGCCAAAATCTCCGCCTATTTATATTCGAGAAAAAAGTTCCAATGTTCTTGTCAACAAAATTATCGATTGGTCATTTAATTAAATTTAAAACTCTGATTAACTTTACCACGAATACAATGAGTCTGAACGATGTTCGCACACAACGTCAACGTGAGCAAGACGAGAGACGGCTCTCAGTACAAAGAAATAACGCGTACTTCTCTTTTAAAGCAACCGAAAATAATGCATGATCAGAAATCAAGCTCGGGCAATTACCCCCAAATTGACCGAGTTCTTAAACGTAGCGAGCGACAGAGCGCGTTCTTACTCCCCCTCGCTACCATCGACGTCTCTGCGGCCAAAGAGCGCTGAATGTGCTCAATGCAGGTATGCAATAACCTAAGCTCATCAGCAGTATCTAGCACCGCAATTTCTTTAACAACGTCAACTGTAACTACAACAACAACTGCAACCGTATCGACTGCGCGTTTAATGACATCAACAGCTAGCAGCGCAAATATTAATACGTCTGCCGCTGCGCTGCCCGAAAAACAAAACAAAACCAATGAATGTGCTAAGCCGGCTGTGCAGACTGGTATGGATCCCTACATCCAAATCAAAAGGAAGCTGAGCCCTCTAAATTCTCAACGCAAAATAACCCGTAACAATGCTAGCCTAGCTGGAATAGAAACGCCCACGAACTCAAACCGATTTAAAATCTTGGAAGACGCCTATGACGTTGAGGTGGCCGAATCCACTGAAGTCAAGAAAAGGAAGCCAAAATCTCCGCCTATTTATATTCGAGAAAAAAGTTCCAATGTTCTTGTCAACAAAATTATCGAGCTTATTGGAAAGGATATCTTCCACAAATACCTCTAGTAAAGGGCAACATCCAGGAAACAAAGGTTCAAATGAAGTCTGAAGATAATCACAGAGTATTATCGAAATATCATTCCGAGAATAAAAAGAACTTTTACACGTATCAGCTAAAAAGTAGCAAGGGCCTGCAAGTCGTACTTAAGGCCATAGTGTCCGACGTAACGCATGCAGAGATAACAAAGCGCTTCAAGAGAAGGGATTTAACGCTAAGACAGTCTTCAACATCCTTAACAGGGATAGAAAGCCGCAGCCACTCTTTAAGGTTGAGCTCAAACCAAAAAATAAGCCCCTAAAGAAATACGAAGTGCACCCCATTTACAATCTTCAGTTCCTGCTGCACCACAGAATTACAGTTGAGGAACCGCACAAACGCAATGACCCGGTACAATGTGCGAACTGCCAAGAATATGGCCATTCAAGGTCATACTGTAAACTGCGTCCGGTGTGTGTAGTTTGTGGAGATCTTTATGACTCCGCACACTGCCCAGCGAGCAAAGATGACTGCAACTCGAAAAAGTGCGGCAACTGCGGTGGCAATCACACTGCTAACTAAAGAGGCTGCCCTGTTTATAACGAGCTGGAAAGTCGCATCCACCAGAGAGGAACTGCCGCCCGCACCCAAAATAAATAGATGACAGCTTCCAAATCAAACCCTGAAGTCTTATTCTCGACTGCAGCCAGATCCTCACTAGGTGATGGCGGCCGCGGCATGTGAAGTAGTTATGAGTGCTTTCGCAATCACGCAGCTTATGTCCTCGTGCGAAACAGTTTCTTTTTCGGACCGCTCATCGACAGACATCCGGAGAAACCGGGGGCATGTGCGAACGGGATGGTTTTCCCGATTACACAAATCACACCCTTTAGGTCTGGGTGCTACCCTTGCATCGTAGGAATTTATCCTTCGAGACGCAGAATTGGATATCGATGCTCTGGGCTTAGACTGACTAGAGCCTGATGGTCGCACGTCATCTATGGCTTCTAGTGTTCAGTGACCCTCAGTTAGGAACCCATTTAGTTCTTGCCAAGTAGGAATATTGGCCTTGTCGTGTAGCGACTGCTCCCATAAGGAAAGCTTGAGCTTCGAGAGTTTGGAGGAGCACATGTAAGCCAGAAGGCAATCCCAATTTTTAATATTGATTCCGCACATTTCTAGCGCCTCGAGGCACCCTTGTATGGTGCTTTGTGATTCTCGTTAAGCCGACCCAGATTCCTGAGTGACTGACTGCACATTAAACAATATTTTTAGTTGGCTGTGTACTAACAATCGTTTGTTTTCGATCGCTCAGTTGGGTTAGCCCAAGCTGAGCGAAAACCATCGTTAGTAAGAGGCGCTTTAGAAACTTTGGTGTGCGCGTCGCCACTCGTTTTGGCGTTAAGGTGGAAAAATGTTACGACCGGCGTTGCTCTCCTATTGTTAATATAAAATGCCGTAAACAGATCCCTATAGGTCGGTCATCGAAGATAATCGCCAGTGAAAACATCGGTATCGTCTGGGAAAGGTCAGCTTGTGCTTGAGGAGTTTGCGGAGTTTGCGCTATCATATCCACGATCTGAGCACCACACCTTTCGTATACGCAGTAGCAGTAGCCGTACTTCGCCTTGAGAATTGGCAAGCTCTCAGCTGGACTTTCTTCGGCTCCTATTATGCACACGTTACAGACATCATACTCTTTCTTGATGCGGGCCCATACATCTCGGACATCAATGAATTGGTTTAGAGCGATTTCGAAAGCCGTTGCAGTCACTTTTGTGATGGCACGCGTGACTCTTTCGACGGCAAAAGGAGACTTTTTTAGGAGGTGGCGACTTTACCTTTTTAACGACTTTACCGAAATTTTTGTTATTTTTTGTGATGGAACAGTTTGTTAGAACTTTTCCTGGACATATTACAACAATGTGGAACTGCTTTATTTCAGTGGAGTGAGTGTCCCTTTTTACGTTTTTAAAATAAGTTTCAGAAGAAATACCGAAAAAATACCCAACCAGTTTGTTGGCGTTAAGGAGTATTTTTTTTTTGCGATTGAAGAGTACAGCAAGTAGGGGTTGAATTCAAAAAAATTTGGCGGGCCTTGTGTAGAAAATCGAAACGAAAATAATTAATTATTAATAATTGAGAATGCCGAAAAGTGAAAGACTTGGCTTGGCTGCTGCAAAATTTGGGGGAAGGAGAAAACGCAAGACTGGCCTTAAGCTGTTACTTATGTCTATCTTAACATAAACTTCATAATTAGCGTTCTGCGCTTCAACATTCCGGCCACCTTGAAGGACCTGCCTTCAATATAATGGGAGCCAGCTTCTGAATAGGACGCTTAAATACGCCTGTTGCGGTCTTGATTTCGGCCACTCGAATTTTGCCATCGGCCCCTGCCACCACGCTGATGACCCTGCCGGTAATCCAACGCTGGGGTGGAGTGATGTCCTCGTGGATGATTACCAAGGCTCCAACCTCCAGATTGGGCGATGTAGTTTGCCACTTGGTTTTGCGCTGAAGGCTGTGGACATATTTCTTAGAGCACGCCTGCCAGAACCGCTGTCTGAGCGTGGATAGCAGTTGCCACCTCTTTGAGAACCTCAAACCTCTGGTCGGTGCGTCTGGCTCTAATCCTTGCGGCAGCGAACGAAGGGCCTGCCCGATTAGCAGGTGCCCTGGAGTGAGCGCCTCCCCCTCGTTGGATCGGTGCTGGTTGGAATTAGAGGCCGAGAATTGAGCACGGCCTCGGTGTCCGCCAGATAAGCCCTTAGGGACGCGTCTGCGACTTGACGTACGAGAATTTCCTTCGCTGACTTCACGGCATTGTTAGTTAAACTGTCGTCGCATGCAGACGTGTATTTATGTTTATATTGATTGGTCATTTAATTAAATTTAAAACTCTGATTAACCTTACCACGAATACAATGAGTCTGAACGATGTTCGCACACAACGTCAACGTGAGCAAGACGAGAGACGGCTCTCAGTACAAAGAAATAACGCGTACTTCTCTTTTAAAGCAACCGAAAATAATGCATGATCAGAAATCAAGCTCGGGCAATTACCTCCAAATTGACCGAGTTCTTAAACGTAGCGAGCGACAGAGCGCGTTCTTACTCCCCCTCGCTACCATCGACGTCTCTGCGGCCAAAGAGCGCTGAATGTGCTCAATGCAGGTATGCAATAACCTAAGCTCATCAGCAGTATCTAGCACCGCAATTTCTTTAACAACGTCAACTGTAACTACAACAACAACTGCAACCGTATCGACTGCGCGTTTAATGACATCAACAGCTAGCAGCGCAAATATTAATACGTCTGCCGCTGCGCTGCCCGAAAAACAAAACAAAACCAATGAATGTGCTAAGCCGGCTGTGCAGACTGGTATGGATCCCTACATCCAAATCAAAAGGAAGCTGAGCCCTCTAAATTCTCAACGCAAAATAACCCGTAACAATGCTAGCCTAGCTGGAATAGAAACGCCCACGAACTCAAACCGATTTAAAATCTTGGAAGACGCCTATGACGTTGAGGCGGCCGAATCCACTGAAGTCAAGAAAAGGAAGCCAAAATCTCCGCCTATTTATATTCGAGAAAAAAGTTCCAATGTTCTTGTCAACAAAATTATCGAGCTTATTGGAAAGGATATCTTCCACAAATACCTCTAGTAAAGGGCAACATCCAGGAAACAAAGGTTCAAATGAAGTCTGAAGATAATTACAGAGTATTATCGAAATATCATTCCGAGAATAAAAAGAACTTTTACACGTATCAGCTAAAAAGTAGCAAGGGCCTGCAAGTCGTACTTAAGGCCATAGTGTCCGACGTAACGCATGCAGAGATAACAAAGCGCTTCAAGAGAAGGGATTTAACGCTAAGACAGTCTTCAACATCCTTAACAGGGATAGAAAGCCGCAGCCACTCTTTAAGGTTGAGCTCAAACCAGAAAATAAGCCCCTAAAGAAATAAGAAGTGCACCCCATTTACAATCTTCAGTTCCTGCTGCACCACAGAATTACAGTTGAGGAACCGCACAAACGCAATGACCCGGTACAATGTGCGAACTGCCAAGAATATGGCCATTCAAGGTCATACTGTAAACTGCGTCCGGTGTGTGTAGTTTGTGGAGATCTTTATGACTCCGCACACTGCCCAGCGAGCAAAGATGACTGCAACTCGAAAAAGTGCGGCAACTGCGGTGGCAATCACACTGCTAACTAAAGAGGCTGCCCTGTTTATAACGAGCTGGAAAGTCGCATCCACCAGAGAGGAACTGCCGCCCGCACCCAAAATAAATAGATGACAGCTTCCAAATCAAACCCTGAAGTCTTATTCTCGACTGCAGCCAGATCCTCACTAGGTGATGGCGGCCGCGGCATGTGAAGTAGTTATGAGTGCTTTCGCAATCACGCAGCTTATGTCCTCGTGCGAAACAGTTTCTTTTTCGGACCGCTCATCGACAGACATCCGGAGAAACCGGGGGCATGTGCGAACGGGATGGTTTTCCCGATTACACAAATCACACCTTTTAGGTCTGGGTGCTACCCTTGCATCGTAGGAATTTATCCTTCGAGACGCAGAATTGGATATCGATGCTCTGGGCTTAGACTGACTAGAGCCTGATGGTCGCACGTCATCTATGGCTTCTAGTGTTCAGTGACCCTCAGTTAGGAACCCATTTAGTTCTTGCCAAGTAGGAATATTGGCCTTGTCGTGTAGCGACTGCTCCCATAAGGAAAGCTTGAGCTTCGAGAGTTTGGAGGAGCACATGTAAGCCAGAAGGCAATCCCAATTTTAATATTGATTCCGCACATTTCTAGCGCCTCGAGGCACCCTTGTATGGTGTTTTGTGATTCTCGTAAAGCCGACCCAGATTCCTGAGTGACTGACTGCACATTAAACAATATTTTTAGTTGGCTGTGTACTAACAATCGTTTGTTTTCGATCGCTCAGTTGGGTTAGCCCAAGCTGAGCGAAAACCATCGTTAGTAAGAGGCGCTTTAGAAACTTTGGTGTGCGCGTCGCCACTCGTTTTGGCGTTAAGGTGGAAAAATGTTACGACCGGCGTTGCTCTCCTATTGTTAATATAAAATGCCGTAAACAGATCCCTATAGGTCGGTCATCGAAGATAATCGCCAGTGAAAACATCGGTATCGTCTGGGAAAGGTCAGCTTGTGCTTGAGGAGTTTGCGGAGTTTGCGCTATCATATCCACGATCTGAGCACCACACCTTTCGTATACGCAGTAGCAGTAGCCGTACTTCGCCTTGAGAATTGGCAAGCTCTCAGCTGGACTTTCTTCGGCTCCTATTATGCACACGTTACAGACATCATACTCTTTCTTGATGCGGGCCCATACATCTCGGACATCAATGAATTGGTTTAGAGCGATTTCGAAAGCCGTTGCAGTCACTTTTGTGATGGCACGCGTGACTCTTTCGACGGCAAAAGGAGACTTTTTAGGAGGTGGCGACTTTACCTTTTTAACGACTTTACCGAAATTTTTGTTATTTTTTGTGATGGAACAGTTTGTTAGAACTTTTCCTGGACATATTACAACAATGTGGAACTGCTTTATTTCAGTGGAGTGAGTGAGTGTCCCTTTTTACGTTTTTAAAATAAGTTTCAGAAGAAATACCGAAAAAAGGAGTATTTTTTTTGCGATTGAAGAGTACATCAAGTAGGGGTTGAATTCAAAAAAATTTGGCGGGCCTTGTGTAGAAAATCGAAACGAAAATAATTAATTATTAATAATTGAGAATGCCGAAAAGTGAAAGACTTGGCTTGGCTGCTGAAAAATTTGGGGGAAGGAGAAAACGCAAGACTGGCCTTAAGCTGTTACTTATGTCTATCTTAACATAAACTTCATAATTAGCGTTCTGCGCTTCAACATTCCGGCCACCTTGAAGGACCTGCCTTCAATATAATGGGACCCAGCTTCTGAATAGGACGCTTAAATACGCCTGTTGCGGTCTTGATTTCGGCCACTCGAATTTTGCCATCGGCCCCTGCCACCACGCTGATGACCCTGCCGGTAATCCAACGCTGGGGTGGAGTGATGTCCTCGTGGATGATTACCAAGGCTCCAACCTCCAGATTGGGCGATGTAGTTTGCCACTTGGTTTTGCGCTGAAGGCTGTGGACATATTTCTCAGAGCACGCCTGCCAGAACCGCTGTCTGAGCGTGGATAGCAGTTGCCACCTCTTTGAGAACCTCAAACCTCTGGTCGGTGCGTCTGGCTCTAATCCTTGCGGCAGCGAACGAAGGGCCTGCCCGATTAGCAGGTGCCCTGGAGTGAGCGCCTCCCCCTCGTTGGATCGGTGCTGGTTGGAGTTAGAGGCCGAGAATTGAGCACGGCCTCGGTGTCCGCCAGATAAGCCCTTAGGGACGCGTCTGCGACTTGACGTACGAGAATTCCCTTCGCTGACTTCACGGCATTCTTAGTTAAACTGTCGTCGCATGCAGACGTGTATTTATGTTTATATTGATTGGTCATTTAATTAAATTTAAAACTCTGATTAACTTTACCACGAATACAATGAGTCTGAACGATGTTCGCACACAACGTCAACGTGAGCAAGACGAGAGACGGCTCTCAGTACAAAGAAATAACGCGTACTTCTCTTTTAAAGCAACCGAAAATAATGCATGATCAGAAATCAAGCTCGGGCAATTACCCCCAAATTGACCGAGTTCTAAAACGTAGCGAGCAACAGAGCGCGTTCTTACTCCCCCTCGCTACCATCGACGTCTCTGCGGCCAAAGAGCGCTGAATGTGCTCAATGCAGGTATGCAATAACCTAAGCTCATCAGCAGTATCTAGCACCGCAATTTCCTTAACAACGTCAACTGTAACTACAACAACAACTGCAACCGTATCGACTGCGCGTTTAATGACATCAACAGCTAGCAGCGCAAATATTAATACGTGGCAGCGCAGCGCCCGAAAAACAAAACAAAACCAATGAATGTGCTAAGCCGGCTGTGCAGACTGGTATGGATCCCTACATCCAAATCAAAAGGAAGCTGAGCCCTCTAAATTCTCAACGCAAAATAACCCGTAACAATGCTAGCCTAGCTGGAATAGAAACGCCCACGAACTCAACCCGATTTAAAATCTTGGAAGACGCCTATGACGTTGAGGCGGCCGAATCCACTGAAGTCAAGAAAAGGAAGCCAAAATCTCCGCCTATTTATATTCGAGAAAAATGTTCCAATGTTCTTGTCAACAAAATTATCGAGCTTATTGAAAAGGATATCTTCCACAAATACCTCTAGTAAAGGGCAACATCCAGGAAACAAAGGTTCAAATGAAGTCTGAAGATAATTACAGAGTATTATCGAAATATCATTCCGAGAATAAAAAAAACTTTTACACGTATCAGATAAAAGGAACCAAGGGCCTGCAAGTCGTAGTTAAGGACATAAAGTCCGACGTAACGCCTGCAGAGATAACAAAGCGCTTCAAGAGAAGGGATTTAACGCTAAGACAGTCTTCAACATCCTTAACAGGGATAGAAAGCCGCAGCCACTCTTTAAGGTTGAGCTCGAACCAGAAAATAAGCCCCTAAAGAAATACGAAGTGCACCCCATTTACAATCTTTAGTTCCTGCTGCACCGCAGAATTACAGTTGAGGAACGGCACAAACGCAATGGCCCGGTACAATGTGCGAACTGCCAAGAATATGGCCATACAAGGTCATACTGTAAACTGCGCCCGGTGTGTGTAGTTTGTGGAGATCTTCATGACTCCGCACACTGCCCAGCGAGCAAAGATGACTGCAATTCGAAAAAGTGCGGCAACTGCGGTGGCAATCACACTGCTAACTACAGAGGCTGCCCTGTTTATAAGGAGCTGAAAAGTCGCATCCACCAGAGAGGAACTGCCGCCCGCACCCAAAATAAACAGATGACAGCTTCCAGATCAAACCCTGAAGTCTTCTTCTCGACTGCAGCCAGATCCTCACTAGGTGATGGCGGCCGCGTCACGTGAAGTAGTTATGAGTGCTTTCGCAATCACGCAGCTTATGTCCTCGTGCGAAACAGTTTCTTTTTCGGACCGCTCATCGACAGACATCCGGAGAAACCGGGGGCATGTGCGAACGGGATGGTTTTCCCGATTACACAAATCACACCCTTTAGGTCTGGGTGCTACCCTTGCATCGTAGGAATTTATCCTTCGAGACGCAGAATTGGATATCGATGCTCTGGGCTTTGACTGACTAGAGCCTGATGGTCGCACGTCATCTATGGCTTCTAGTGTTCAGTGACCCTCAGTTAGGAACCCATTTAGTTCTTGCCAAGTAGGAATATTGGCCTTGTCGTGTAGCGACTGCTCCCATAAGGAAAGCTTGAGCTTCGAGAGTTTGGAGGAGCACATGTAAGCCAGAAGGCAATCCCAATTTTTAATATTGATTCCGCACATTTCTAGCGCCTCGAGGCACCCTTGTATGGTGCTTTGTGATTCTCGTAAAGCCGACCCAGATTCCTGAGTGACTGACTGCACATTAAACAATATTTTTAGTTGGCTGTGTACTAACAATCGTTTGTTTTCGATCGCTCAGTTGGGTTAGCCCAAGCTGAGCGAAAACCATCGTTAGTAAGAGGCGCTTTAGAAACTTTGGTGTGCGCGTCGCCACTCGTTTTGGCGTTAAGGTGGAATAATTTTTCGACCGGCGTTGCTCTCGGATTGTTAATATAAAATGCCGTAAACAGATCCCTATAGGTCGGCCATCGAAGATAATCGCCAGTGAAAATATCGGTATCGTCTGGGAAAGGTCAGCTTGTGCTTGAGGAGTTTGCGGAGTTATCATATCCACGATCTGAGCACCACACCTTTCGTATACGCAGTAGCAGTAGCCGTACTTCGCCTTGAGAATTGGCAAGCTCTCAGCTGGACTTTCTCCGGCTCCTATTTCATTCATACTCTTTCTTGATGCGGGCCCATACATCACGCGTGACTCTTTCGACGGCAAAAGGAGACTTTTTAGGAGGTGGCGACTTTACCTTTTTAACGACTTTACCGAAATTTTTGTTATTTTTTGTGATGGAACAGTTTGTTAGAACTTTTCCTGGACATACCAAAACAATGTGGAACTGCTTTATTTCAGTGGAGTGAGCGTCCCTTTTTACGTTTTTAAAATAAGTTTCAGAAGAAATACCGAAAAAATATCCAACCAGTTTGTTGGAGTTAAGGAGTATTTTTTTTGCGATTGAAGAGTACAGCAAGTAGGGGTTGAATTCAATTTGGCGGGCCTTGTGTAGAAAATCGAAACGAAAATAATTAATTATTAATAATTGAGAATGCCGAAAAGTGAAAAGACTTGGCTTGGCTGCTGCAAAATTTGGGGGAAGGAGAAAACGCAAGATTGGCCGATTCGATATTCAAAATACCACTACTTTATTGTGCCCAGCAGAGCAGTTTTGTGAGGGCCTTTGCAGGCCCGCTGAATCTGATCTTAGCATTGGCGCTGAGCATAACGCTGTTGGGCTCTCTTAAGCTGTTACTTATGTCTATCTTAACATAAACTTCATAATTAGCGTTCTGCGCTTCAACATTCCGGCCACCTTGAAGGACCTGCATTCAATATAATGGGAGTGCAGCCAGCTTCTGAATAGGACGCTTAAATACGCCTGTTGCGGTCTTGATTTCGGCCACTCGAATTTTGCCATCGGCCCCTGCCACCACGCTGATGACCCTGCCGGTAATCCAACGATGGGGTGGAGTGTTGTCCTCGTGGATGATTACCAATTCTCCGACCTCCAGATTGGGCGATGTAGTTTGCCACTTGGTTTTGCGCTGAAGGCTGTGGACATATTCCTTGGAGCACGCCTTCCAGAACCGCTGTCTGAGCGTGGATAGCAGTTGCCACCTCTTTGAGAACCTCAAACCTCTGGTCGGTGCGTCTGGCTCTAATCCTTGCGGCAGCGAACGAAGGGCCTGCCCGATTAGCAGGTGCCCTGGAGTGAGCGAGTTAACTTAAGTAGGTTCTTCAGATAATGTCCCGACCAAATAAATTAATTGTAGTTGATTGTTTCGAGTTGAACATCAGAATGAATTCTTTATTTTATAATTCTTTGTTCAAAGCTTAGTGTTAACGTACAATGTGCTGACCTAGCGGAATGGATTTGTAATTGGACCGGATGCATATATGGGGCTTGGACTCAGCAGTGGCCGCGATGTTTGTTTGGTTGGCAACATAGTTATCAATAAAGTGTTTGGTTTCCAGCCGCTTGTCAACCGGAGGGGTTTAGGTGGGGGCCTCCGAGGAGAAGTGCTGAGGCGGTAACTGTGTTTGATTTCTAGCTGCTTGTCAACCGGAGGGGTTTAGGTGGGGGACCACCGAGGGAAAGTGCTGAGGCGGTAACTCCTCCCCCCTCAGACTGAACCACCGACCATAGTGGAGCGATGGTTGGTGTGAAAGTGACAGGTGGAGTAATGGTTGGTGCGAAATTAGCAGGTGGGGCGACTGGTGTGAAAATGGTCGTTCGCTTGGAAAAACAACCCACGGCCAATACTATTATTAGTATCACAGACAACATGGTGTATGTCGTTGTCGTGTGTATTGTTGCTCCCGTTTGTATCCTATTTATCGGTAATTTCGTTTCCAGATCTTCCATTTTCAGCTCATGGATTCCCAATTCTTGGGTTGTTCTGTTCTTCTTCATGGTTGGAATTTGTGGTATCTCTAGTTTTAGTTTTGTCGTACCAAGTTTCTCTATCGCCTCATATTGGACGTTGTTCACCATGGCTCTGCACTCGCTTAATGTGATTATTGCTGACCCATTCAGGGTTCTGTTCTGTCCACAGTCCGTTTGCAGTTTTACGTTTTCTCCGTTGAAAATTGCGATGTAACCCTCCTCTGGTTCGAAGATCCTGGTCACGAGTCCGGCATCCCTCGTTTCACAATTCGCTTCCTTTCCGCTAATCAGACTTTTAAGACATTCTTCATTAATTTGATTTACAATCTTATCATTCTTACAAATATACAAATTCCTTATCTTCTGACATTTATCTTTATAATAGTACATTTCTTCTTTATTGCTTACTATATATTCTGGTGCAATTATGAATTCCTTTTTATTCATTGGTAGGGGTACCATTCTCTGTAAGTAGTACTCCCCTTTTCTAAACATTGGTAATCTTATCGAAAATATTATATCTGTGTTATTTATAATTGTTCTTAGCTCTAAAAACTCATACATATGTTCCTCTGATACGATCTGTATTCCTTGCTCCTCCAACTCTTTTATGCATTTAGCTGTTTCTTGTTTGTCGTAAATAAATTTTGAGATTAGCCCAATCTTTGCTAACAATAAACTTTCGGCTAATTCATTCAAATTTAGCCCTAGCTTATATATTGTTATCGCAATTCTATCGATATATTCTATCCTATAAATCCTCTTGTCTTCCTCTAAGAACGTCTTGCTGATTCCATTTTTGTAATTATTAATAAATGTCGTTACTCGACTTTGCTCATCGTTTATATATTTCGTCAAGTTCTTAAACATTATCGAGATTTTAGCTCCTGTCCTCTCTTGTGAATTCAAATTCTCCTTCAATCTCCTTTCCTCTTCTTGCATTTTTCTTATCTCTTCTTCTAACCTTTCTGCGTCTTCCGCGTCTAAGTTCCCTGTTATGGATTTAACTACAGATCCTAATCCATTGATCAGTCCCCTTGCTTTCCTCTTCCTGGGGCATATTGCCTATAATCTGTTCTTGATCATCTGTAATTTATTTTGCAAAACCTTAACAAGGTCCCTTGTTTCCGCGTTTTCAACTACTTCTGTGAGTGTTCGTTCTAACTGTTCTATTAATATTCTTGTAATTTCACTATGTGTACTAGTGTTTTATGAGTTTGAATTATCTTCGCAGCGCCTAGATTTATTTGCGCTAGTGGTTCTTCTCCTAGCAATGGCCGGATCTCGAGATTCCTTTCTGCGGCCATGCTCCTTGACTACCTGTAATTATTGTTCGTTTGGTTTGGTTAGTCTTCTGATTTTTTCTTTATGGATTTTTTGTGGTTTAGTAGAGGTTAGTGTGAGACCGCTGTCTTCCATCACCTTGTGCTTTGAAAAACGAGGAGTTAATTTATCCCTCCTGTTTTCTTTCCTAAATATAATCAGTGTTGGGAAAGGTACTGTTTTTTTTTACCTAGGTAAGGTAAAAGGTATTGGACAAAAATAAATACCTAGGTAAGGTAAAGGTACTTCAATTTCCCAGTACCTAGGTAAAGGTAAACGGTAAAAATATTGTTTTCTCTATTTTTATAATTTTTTTTTTTTATTTATTTTTTTTTTTTTGTTTTATTACATTGAGGAATCAAGAACTTAAAATAAGACTAGGTTTAAATTTTTAGTCATCTTAAAAATATGTAACATTATCTTTTCATTTCATTTCAATCTCAATTTAATAGTTTTTCGGCACGGTATATTAACAGGACGTCCCCTAATTGCAGATAGAAGTTCCTTGAAAGATTTTTTCTCGACGTGAGATATCGGTAGCATCTCCGCCACGATGTAGTCGCACACTTTCTGATTGATCTGCAAATATTTAAATAAACACACATTATTATATATTGAGTTATTCAATTTAGTCATTAACTTAATTACCTGGGCTGAACTCAGGGAACCAAAAAACGATTTTGAATTATCCTTAGTAACTTCCATATTCGTCTTGGCTTTCTTAGCTTTCATGGCCTCGTAGTCCGTGTAACAGGTTGGATGAACCCTCTAAATTTCTTGAAATTAAATCCAATTATTTAAAAATATAAGCTTGAATAATTTTATGTATATATTTTTAAAACACACGGCATGAATGTGAATAAGGATAAAATCGCAGTTTTATTTTATATAATTTTGTGCCCGTATGTATGCACGTATCACTACATTAATGTATTTATGAAACCCTCATGTACATATTTGGCGCTCAAACTTTTCGTATGTAGAAACTATATATTGTGCATATGTATATACCGTATGTTTACCTACAATATGTACAAGAGGGAAAGTGTATTTGGCGCGCAAAAATTCCGTATGTAGAAACATTTTACTATATATTGTGCATATGTATATACCGTATGTTTACCTACTTACGGCATTTTTGCGCGCCAAATACACTTTTTTCTCAATATGTACAAGAGGGAAAGTGTATTTGGCGCGCAAAAATTCCGTATGTAGAAACATTTTACTATATATTGTGCATATGTACATGCCGTTTGTTTACGTACATACGGCATTTTTTCGCGCCAAATACACTTGGGTTTCATAAATACATTGATGTAGTGATGCGTACATACATACGAGCACAAAATTATATAAAATAAAACTGCGATTTTATCCTTATTCACATTTTCATTCTCAAATATGTACATAAGTAATGTATACGTATGTATGTACATATCTTACACATAAAACGCATAGGCTTACCTTGAGGTGTTTGTGCAGATTTCCTGTCGATTTATCATCGAATTTTATTGTTTTATTAACACACAACACGCACTTGCCATCCGGGTTAAAAAATTTGCCATTTAATATTAGTGGCAACACTTTCTCATTTGTATTTTCCTTTTCGGCCATGTCTGTCGCGCAGAGTCAAATTGTTTTTTGCATATGTGAAAATTGCAATGCAAAGGTTACATCACAAAACAAACATGAGAATGGCTAAGTTCCCCTGACTTTTAATACTGCGTTCCGACTATTACAATTTCGAAACGAAATTGACGTGTAGATGTGGTGGATTTTGCTTATTTCAATGTCGCAGTCAGATTTGGCTATTTTAAATCAGAGCATTGTTTAATACCTATACAAGTACCTTAATAATTCCGAAGGTAAATCAAAATCTGTAACTAGGTAAGGTAAAAGGTACCCAATTATTTTTATACCTAGGTAAGGTAAAAGGTACCACTAAATTGTACCTAGATACGTACCTAGGTAAAAATATCTAGGTATGTCCCAACACTGAATATAATGTCTACTGGTTGTACTGTGTCTGGGCTTTGCCTGTCAACATTCGCCGCCTCTATTCTTTTGTTCTTTTCTTGCTGAACCTTTTCTTTAATTCTTGGATAAAGTTCTGCTTGAAACGCATTAATCTTCTGTAAATAATCGTGTTCGTTGTTAAAGGACACGTTATTTAGGAAGTTATGCGTTCTCCCTGTGAACCACTCCTGCGGTGTTAGTTTCGTCGCTGAATGAATGGCATTATTGAAAGTTATAAATGCCTCATTCAGGACTTCCTCATGCTTGCTTTCAAGTTTCTTTTTCCTTTTTGTCTCATTTATCAATCTATATAATCATAATCTGTTCAATTCGGCTGCGTGCAGACGTGTTTTATTAACGCTCCGGAAAAACAATTAGCCAATCAGTCGAAAACGTTCGAAAAAAAAATAAGCGCGAGGTTTTGCGTTTCGCGATGCAAATCGCATATCGTAAACTAAAGTTTTAATTAATTAAATAATTAATCTTTACGCACTAACTATAAACAAATGAGTAAGAACGTGGATCAGCGCACTCAACGACAAAAACAACAAGACGAAACCCGTGAAAAATTCAGAGAGAACAAGACAAACGTCGTCTCTCTTTGGCCCGTAACAACGCCTATTTTACGGTGACGAGTAATACTCTAGAACCGAAAGTGCTTGAAGGTGCAAGTTTACTGACCGCCGAAAACCAGAGAGCTAACTCTTGCTCTCCCGCCCTGCTCTTCACCGCTCGAACGCCATGGAGTGAGCAATGCAAGACTCCAACAGAGCTTCTGCCGCCTAGCGCAACAACAACAGAAACTACTACGACTACTACAACGGTCTCTGTCGCCAACAATGCAATAACGTCTCCACCCTCTTCTTGTGCTGCGGGTAAAGCAACAACACAAACAAGTGCAAAAATCGGTGCAAACGGCAAAAACAAAGCTACGGTAGAAGAAGTGACAATTCCTGCAAGCGGGTTCGGCCATTCAGACAGGCATGGATCGCTACATTAATATCTCCAAGCGCAAGCTAACACCCCCAAAAAACTCGGACGGCAATAAGCCCAAAATAAATCGTTCCAGCAAAGGCCCTGTAAATCCCGGGCCATTAGATGAAAACAGATTTTCCATTCTGGCGGAGCCTGAAACAGAGTCTGAACAATTAGCCCCAAGGAAACTAAAGCCCCCACCTATTTTTATTCGGGAGAAGATCTCGAATGCCCTAGTCAACAAAATAGTTGAGCTTGTCGGAAAAGATAACTTTCATGTTATTCCGCTTATGAAAGGGAATATAAGCGAAACTAAACTCCAAACCAAAACCGAAGACGAATTCCGAGCAGTGTCGAAGTACTTAAACGATGCCAAAAAGAATTACTACACGTACCAGCTGAAAAGTTGCAAAGGTTTGCAAGTTGTGCTTAAGGGAATAGAACCCGATGTGACCCCCTGCGAAATTACAGAGGCCTTAAAGAAAACGGTTTTTGCGCAAAAAATGTTATAAACATTATGAACAAAAACAAGAAGCCGCAACCACTCTTCAAGGTCGAGCTGGAGCCAGACAGCAGAACTTTGAAAAAAAACGCAGTGCACCCGATCTACAAGTTGCAGTACCTTCTGCACCGTAGGATCACAGTGGAAGAGCCGCACAAACGGACCGGACCAGTGCAATGCACAAACTGCCAGGAATACGGTCATACCAGGGCTTACTGCACCCTCAGGTCAGTATGTGTAGCTTGTGGAAACTGCCACGGCTCCGAACCCTGCCCTGCCAACAAGGAAGACTCTCTCACTAAAAAGTGTGTAAACTGCCAAGGAAACCACACAGCTAACTACAGAGGCTGTCCAGTCTACAAGGCGATGAAAAGTCGGATGCAACGAGCAACAACGGCACGCTCCCTGAACACACAAAACACTTACATGAGATCGCAAACGACACCGGAAGTTTTCTTCGCAAAAGCAGCCAGATCATCATTTGGCCCTTCAATTACCACCAACGGAATTTCTTACGCCAGTGCTCTAAGATCAGGCACAGCTCACATAGAGCCGAAAGTTGATAACATCCAGCAGGCCATGGGACAGCCACAAAGTAACATGGAATCTATGATGATTACTTTGCAACAAAATATGATGGAATTTATGTCCTTCATGAAAACCACCATGCAAACCCTTATGCAAAACCAAAATATCTTACTACAAATGCTTGCAGCTCAGCAGTCCAAATAAACCATGCCTAGCCTTCGAATAACTCTGTGGAACGCCAACGGTGTTTCACGGCATAAACCTGAAATAACTCAATTTTTGAACGAAAACCACATCGACGTTACGTTGCTGGCAGAAACGCATCTCACCAGCAAATATAACTTTCAAATACGGGGATACACGTTCTATGGCACAGATCATCCAGATGGTAAAGCGCATGGCGGCACTGGAATCTTAATAAGAGACCGCGTCAAACACCACTTTCACCAACGGTTTGCTAAAAATCATCTGCAAGCTACATCGATAAAATTACAGTTGGGCAACTGCAACCTTGCCATTGCCGCTGTCTACTGCCCACCCCGCTTTACAGTCTCCGAAGACCAATTCATGGACTTCTACAATTCGCTTGGAGAGCGATTCATAGCAGCAGGAGATTACAACGCCAAGCACACGCACTGGGGATCCCGCCTTGTGACCCCCAAAGGAAGGCAACTATATAATGCACTCATTAAAACATGCAACAAACTGGACTACGTTTCACCAGGCAGCCCTACATACTGGCCTACAGATCCTAGAAAACTACCTGATTTAATTGATTTTGCTGTGACAAAAAACATCTCTCGCAATCTAATATCTGCAAAATCGCTTTTGGATCTATCATCGGACCACTCACCAGTGCTAATAACTCTTCATCAAAGCCCTGAATTAATCGAGCACCCTCACAGGCTGACGTCGCATCGAACCAACTGGCTGAAGTTCAAAAAGTACGTAAGTTCCCACATTGAACTAACTCCACAGCTCAACATCAAGGAGGACATCGACTGCTACGCCGATGCCCTGGAGTCTGTACTCGTCGCAGCAGCCAAAGTCTCAACACCGCAAGGGAGGGATGGGCACACACACCAACACAAAACTAACCATGAAATCGAACAGCTTGTTCTGGAGAAAAGACGTTTGAGACGTTCTTGGCAAACCAGCAGATCGCCATCCTCAAAACAAAGTCTTAAAGAAGCTGGTCGCAGACTCACCAGGGCTCTAAGGCAAGAAGAAGAAAAAGCACAACGCCAGTACATTGAGAAACTTTCACCCACCAGCACTAAGCATCCCTTGTGGAGGGCCCACCCAAAACTAAGTGCGCCGGCCGAAACAGTAATCCCCATAAGAGACTCTTCAGGCAGCTGGGCCAAAGGCGACAAAGACAGAGCTTGTACATTTGCTTTACACCTTCGAAATGTTTTTCGGCCAAACCCTGCAACTAATTCATTCGCACTACCGTCGCCGTCAATTCGAATTGAATCTGAGACGGAGCCAATTCTGTTTCAACCAAATGAAATTGCAAAAGTAATCAGCGAGCAATTGAAACCAAAAAAGGCCCCAGGCGGTGATCAAATAACTCCCAAAATGTTAATCGAACTTCCAAACTGTGCAGTTGAGGTTATTTGTAAACTCTTCAACGGGATTACACGACTTGGCTATTTCCCAAAAAAATGGAAAAAATCGGTAATCATAATGATCCCAAAGCCAGGGAAAGATCACACAATACCAGCTTCGTATAGACCGATAAGTTTACTCTCGTGTCTGTCAAAACTGTTCGAAAAATGCCTTCTGACGCGCATCATTCCATATCTGAAAGAGCACAACGTTATTCCAGCACATCAATTTGGCTTTCGAGAAAGCCATGGAACAATAGAGCAAGTCAACAGATTAACAACAGAAATAAGGACTGCATTCGAGCTTCGGGAATACTGCAGTGCGGTATTCCTTGACGTTGCACAGGCTTTCGACCGAGTCTGGCTTGATGGCCTTATCCATAAAATCAGAACGATCCTGCCAGGAAACACTCACAGGATACTGGAATCGTACCTTTACAACAGAGCCTTCGCCGTGAGATGCAACACCACAACATCCGATAACTACGCTATAGAGGCTGGAGTTCCCCAAGGTAGCGCCCTTGGTCCAACTCTATTTCTCCTCTACACCGCAGATATTCCCACGAACGAGCGGCTAGCTACTTCTACATTCGCAGACGATACCGCGATCATAAGTCGGTCCAAATGCCCAACTCAGGCAACAGCACTACTAGCTGATCATCTCGTTGTAGTGGAGAGGTGGTTATCAGACTGGCGTATAAAAATAAATGCGCAAAAGTGTAAACACATAACGTTTACTCTTAACAGACAAACGTGTCCCCCGCTAACCCTGAATAACACGCCACTTCCACAAGCTGACGATGTAACGTACCTTGGCATCCACCTAGACAGGAGACTTACATGGCGGAGACATATCGAAGCTAAGAAAATTCACCTAAAACTAAAATCAAACAGTCTCCATTGGCTTTTAAACGCGCGCTCCCCCTCTGCCTGGACTTCAAGGTCCTGCTCTACAATTCAACGCTTAAGCCAGTCTGGACCTACGGCTCCCAATTGTGGGGAAACGCGAGCAGCAGCAACATCGACATTATTCAGCGAGCACAATCAAAAATCCTGAGAACTATCACTGGGGCACCTTGGTATGTTCGGAACGACAGCATCCACAGAGATCTTGGCATTCTACCCGTAAAAGATGAAATATCAAAACAAAAAGCGTCCTACCACACCAAGCTAACTTCTCATCCAAACCAGCTCGCCAGGGGCCTAGCCAGGGCTTCCATCCGGACCCGATTGCAACGCAATGACCTTCCAGCTCAGCAATAGTTATTAGAGCCCCTAAATTTTCGCGCCAGTCACCTTGACTGTCAGATAGCTTTTTAATTTAAGATTCTATATACTTATTGTTAGTCTCAATTCAGAGAAGATCCAATAAATAAAATGCAAATGTTAAAAAAAAAAAAAAAAAAAAAAAATCAATCTATATATTTCTGAGATCGTCGAGTGCAGTCTCTCGACTGTCGAATTGCTCGATGATTGCTGGAAGGATGTCGTGTGTAACTCTAATTCGTACTGCCTAAAAAAGTCCTTGAACAAGTTAGAAGAGAATTCTACTCCTTGGTCACAGACTATCTTTTTAGGCACCCCGAATAAGGCCATGAAACTTTTTACCGCCTTAACGCTTTACGCTTTCTTTTGCTGGGATTGTTAGTCCCCAAGCGTATCTAGAGAACTTGTCAATTATGGTTAGCACACTTTTCTTGTTTACGAAATACAAGTCAATGTGTACTATTTCCATAGGTCTCTCTGGTGTCTCTGTAAGGCTGTATTTGATCTTGTTTGGTTTCCTATCGTACTTCTGTATTTGACAACTGTCACAATTATTAATTGTTTGAGTAATTGCCTGTTTCATGTGTACGAAAAACACCCTCCTTTTCAGGTGTGCTAATGTTTCATCTATTCCCCTATGACTCGACCTTTGATGGTAGTCTTTGATGACCTGTTCCTGTTCACTCTTTTCTGTTATATCAGGCAACAAAACTGTACATCTTATTGCCCTATATAACTTACTATAAGCGAAGTACTTGCAATATGCTTCTTGGATTGTTATCACCAAGTTGTCTGGAATCAGGAGTGCTACCGTTCTTTTAGGTTTCAGGATTTCTTTTAACTTCCTGCCAACCGTTTTCCTCTTCAAAATTGTTATCTGTCCAAATTATTCTCAACTTATTCCTGAACGGAATTTGTTTCTGTACTCCCGCTACTCTACCTTCCTGTATGACCACCTGGATGTTATACTCGTTTAGTGGTTTTTCCTATATAGGGAATCCTAACTGGAGATCTTCTCCAGCAGAGTGGATTGTCTCTCCATTGGTCGCCATCTCTGAGGCATCCTCCAGTACATTGAGCTCTGGTTGAATTCTGCTCAGTGCGTCGGCCACTACATTCAGAGAACCCTTCTTATATACGATCTCGTAATCGTACTCCAACATTTGGAGTCTCCATCTCACAAGTTTGGAATCGGGTTCTTTGACCTCATTAGCCATGTTAATGGCCTATGGTCAGTGACTATCTTGAACTTTGTGCCGAATACGTAATGTCTAAAATGCTTAATCGCCCATATAATGGCGAGCATTTCCTTTTCTATTGTGCGTATGCTATTGGTCTGTCCGTCCCCAAATTTCCCTAGGATAGGACGCCGCCAATAGCATAATTACTTGCATCTGTGGTGAGTATGAAAGGTATATCGAAGTCAGGAAACTGCAAGATTGGATCATTGCACAGTAAGGTCTTGCATACCTCAAATGCGTCCCTGTATTCTTGGTCTTTCTGCACAGCCTTTTTCCCTTTCAACTGTTTTGTCAATGGCTTTGTTATAGCCGCGAAATCTCTTATGAACTTCCTATAGTACCCCAACAGACCTAGAACGATTTTATCTGCTTCCTAGTCTTGGGAATCTCGAATCTTTTTATTGCTTCGATCTTTCCTGGGTTCGGTCTGATCCCTTGGTGGGTTACTACGTGTCCTAAGTATTCTACCTCTTTCCTTAAAAACTCTGTCTTGTCTAGTTGTAACTTGAAGTTTGCCTCTGCAAGCTTCTTGAAGACTTTTTCCAAATCCGTTACGTGTTCTTGTAGGGATGTCGAGTACACCATGATGTCGTCCATATATATAAGACAACATTTTCCTAGCAACTCTCCGAAAATATTGTTCATTAACCTTTGAAAGGTTGCTGGGGCATTATTTAGCCCGAACGGCATTCGGACGTACTCAAAGTGTCCCCCTTCCGCCGAGAAAGCAGTTTTCGGAATGTCTTCTTCTTTCACTTCGATCTGGTGATATCCACTCGCCAGATCTTAAGTTGAGAAGTATTTAGCCCTACCCAAGCTATCCAATACGTCATTGATTAATGCTAGCGGGTATCTATCTTTAATTACCTTCTCGTTAAGTTTCCTATAGTCTACCACCATTCTCCAATTTCTCTCCCCAGAGGCATCCTTCTTCTTGGGTACTAGCCAAACCGGCGCACTCCAAGGAGAATGGCTATGTCTAATAATCTTCGGATCCAATAGCTTTTCTAGCTGTCTTCTCACCTCCTGTCTTTCCTTGAATGCATACCTGTACGGCCTAGCGTACACCGGTATGTCGTCATTCGTTCTAATTTGGTGTTTGACCAAATGGTCACCCTCTTTATGGAATACTTTCGGGTATTTTTTACAAATTCGTTGCAGCTCATTAAGCTCCTCGCTATTTAAGTGTTCTGTTCTGATCTTATCAAATGGTATCTTCCTATTTTTATTATCTGTCTCTTCTATATTGTTGAGCTCGAAATGCTTGTCAGTTTCGAATTCGACAACTTCTAATGGTTCTTCTAGAAATAATTCCTGATCCTCTTCCGCATAGTTCGTTATCTCGACCAGGCTCTTTCCAGCCACTGCCCTATAGATTCCTTCTGAAATGATCAAATCCTCTTTTACTATTGTTTTGTTTAGCAAGAAATCTCCATCGGGTATACATACCGGAATAGAAATAAATGCTTTTGTCCCTGCTTCTATTGAGTGAACCTCGCTGGGTCTATACTTAGTGGAATGTATCTGTAATTCTGTGTCCGCCGTGCGGAACCAACCGTTTTCAATATCGACCAATTAATCCCTCGAAAAACTGATGAAATCTAAAGAGCAATAATCTCATTTTTCCTACTCCTCCGAATTCTTTGAACATTGGTATATGTGCTTCCTGCAAAATCTTGTGCGATTGAGTAATTGTCTTAATGGCTATCGGGTCATGCAGCTCTTTCACATGCTGTGATTGAACTAATTCGGGACGAATAAAAGAATCCACTTTATTCCTGTATCGATTAGTAATTTTATTGTTTTGTGTGGGGTAATTCTGATCATTACATATGGTAGGGTGGAGTGGCCCCTCGTTGCTCCTAAATAAAAAAAATTAGCCTCATCCTCTTGGATATTATGTAGTTGACCGTTCATTGACTGCCTATTTCCCTCTCTCTCTGAATTATTGGCCGAATTGTATGACCGCTTGGAGTTGAATGAATTATTCGACTGTCTCGAAATATTCGAGTTATATGATTGTCCCGAATAATTTGAATTCCTAGACATTCTCGATTGTCCACTGCCTCCATCTCCAGCTGCCTGGATCGTTAACTGACCTTCCCTTGGCCTGCTGTTGTTATAGCCGTTGCCATACCACTGCCTGTCGCGATTATTTTGGCCATAATTCCATTTCGTATTCCTGTTGTGGTAATTACGGTACGGTCTAACGTAATTAGGGGCTTCTGTCTGATTAATGTTATCTGTCCTGAATGGATTGCCTATTATTGGATATGGCAATCCAAATCCTGGCCATCCATTCATGGTAGGCATTGAAAATGGCATCTGAAACTGTGGTTGGGTATTTGCAGCCCACCGATACTGCGACCAAGGGCCCGTCTGTGACTCCGGCACTGGGTTGCCCCGTTTTCCTAACCCCTGTTTCGGAGGTTCCTTACCCTCTTTGTCCTGTGAACCTGTCATTTCCTGGGCTTCCACTTCGGCCCCTATTTCTTCTAAGGTACCTAAATTCTTCTCCCTGCAGGCTATTTCATAAGCTTTTGCTATGTTCGGTACCCCCATGTTTCGAATAGTAACGCCTATAGGACCCCTTAAGGCCGAAACAAAGGCGTTTAAAGCCATATTCTCATAGCACTTGATCTTCTCACCTCTAAGTAGTATGCCCTGTTCGCTGGACTTGACCAGACTCACCAGGTCTTTCTTAAGGGTCATAACCTTTGTATACAGAGCCTCTAATTCTAACTTCCTCTCCTTAATATGGGTCAGCTCCATAATAAGGTCCTGTTCGGATCTCTTATCCTTGAAGTGTGTATCTAGTACTTTCTTAATCTGATCCCAATTGAGTTCTGATTCGTCTAAGTCGAGGGCCTTATCCGCCTCTCCTACAATCTTACTCCTCACCGCTCTAAGGGCTATTACCCCTACATTCGATCTTTCCTCTCCTTTGATCAGGCCTAATACCTGCTCCACTGCTCCTATAAAACCATCTAATTTACCAGAGTCTCCTTCGTATTTTGGAATAATTTCCACCAGGTCTATTACCTTGATGGCCTCTAGTACACTTGTTGTTGCTATTGGCGTTGCCATTCATTCTTCTGTCATTCCGACTCCTGAACTAGCTGTTGTAGTAATTTTCTTGGCTGTTTTTATTTCCTTCCTGTCTACCTCCTTTCTGAGTTTATTTTTCTTTAAAACTGTTTTCCTTCTTAAATATGTATGGTACATATGTTACTTATAATTTCCTTGATTGTCTACCTCTTCTTTGAGCTTGCTTCAAATTCTTACTTAATAAGTATAGTATGTAAGTATAGCTGCTTAAAGTTAATTTACTTAAGAATGTGCATCTCCGTGTGAGTTAGTTATTTTTGTGTTCTTCAGTAATTTGTGTTTTTGGCATCGAGTTTCCGTTTTGAAATGGAGTTCTGTGAATTAATTTGAATAAGTAATTGTGTCATATTTGGATAAAATAGTAAAATGGATCATAATCATTTTTATTTGTTTATATTTTTAATTATTTTACTCTTGCACTTTAATTCCTTCTCCATTTAATTATTTTATTTTTTCCTTTCTATATCATTTTTAATTTATTTATGATTTATTATTTCACTCCATTTCACACTTCACTCTACTCACTCTTACAATATAATTTTAGTGTTGCAAATTCCTGTCATCCTCCGCCGTCACAGATCCTTCCTTGAGTTCGTTGGGTTCCTTGGGTAGAATCTGTGCTTTAGCCGGAGGTCTACCGACTGCGCCAGTTAACTTAAGTAGGTTCTTCAGATAATGTCCCGGGGTATAACCCGACCAAATAAATTAATTGTAGTTGATTGTTTTGAGTTGAAAATCAGAATAAATTCTTTATTTTATAATTCTTTGCTCAAAGCTTAGTGTTAACGTACAATGTGCTGACCTAGCGGAATGGATTTGTAATTGGACCGGATGCATATATGTGGGAAAAGAAAGGAAAACAAGAAGTGGTCATGTCTACAACTGTTCTGCATAAAACATATAAGATTTATTTTAGTTTATTTACGTTAACATTATCTTTACATTATTTTAAATCTGTTGACGTAAGCTTATCATTGGCAAGTCTGTCGATATCTAGAATATCGATACTGCACGAAAAGAATCGTGGCACGAAGTATTCGCTTTTGCTTTCTGTGTTTTCGGGAGAGAAGATGTAAAACCACAAATCCCTTTGTTTTTTCATTTCAAATAAAAATCATTAAATTATATTTGGAGTTGTAATTGAACCAATCACCGGCGATCCTACAAATTTGGTGTCAGAAGTGGGATTTACTTCGAAAAACAACACAGAAGCGAACGTGGCACAAAGATTCACTAAAGTCTGAGTGTGTGTAATTGCGCTGCAGCATTGTTCATCGAGGAGGCGTTTTACGCAGAGCAGTTCACTGGCAGATCGTGTACACCTGAGAGGTGTAGCAAGGTGCGCATCGTGCGCAAAGGTCCTGCAAGGAGGAAGGAGACATCGAAACTTGGCTTTGGGAAAGCGGAATTCTGGTGAAAAAGCCTGGAAAAACAGCGTCAGCGTAGGCACAGGGTGTGTCGTGTCAAAGAAGGAAGGAAGACCCGATTCAATAAGCGTGAGCTCAGTTTGTGCATTGTTTGCAGAAGTGGAGAGTGAGCGAACTGTATCAATATTTTTCAACTATTATATTTAATCAAAATTCATTGTATTACCTAACCACTAAGTTAAGTTCAAGAAATTGTTTTAATTTGTCAAATTTTGTAAACAGAGAGCAATAACGAGTACAGAATGCAGAGGGCAGAAATTTTGTCGTTAAACGTAAACGCATTGAAAGAGCAATTGTCACAGCTAAATTTAGCTACAAGCGGTAGGAAGCAGACATTGCAGGACAGACTTCTTGACCACTACAACATAGCAGCTGAGGAAATCGAGGATGAGGAGTCTGAGTACGGGGATGCGACGACGATGCACAGTTCAAGATCTACACCAGGCGACGGTCGCAGTTCATTTACACTACGCGACATAGAGGACTCCCTTTCTCAGTTCAATGGTACGAGCCAGCCGTCTGTTCACAGCTGGATCCAGGAGTTTGAAGATAATGCAGCAGCAGTCCAATGGCATAGTCTTCAAATGTTCATCTACTCGAAGCAATTGCTAAAAGGAGCTGCGAAAATATTCGTTCGAAGCCAGTCAGGCATTTCCAACTGGTCATCTCTAAAGCGAGCATTAGTCGCTGAGTTCGGATCTGAGGTTTCGGCAATTGAAGTTCACCGAATGTTAAAAAATCGCCGAAAGGGCCCAAAAGAGGATTACAAGGAGTATCTCTATTCGCTCATGGAAATAGGAAAGCCTGTTAATTTGGATGACGCCAGTCTTATAGAGTACTTCATCGAAGGTATACCCGACTCGAGAACCAACAAAAGCAACTTATATCAGGCCAGGACTCTGCAGGAGCTTAAGGAGCAAATAAAGGTATATGAGAAAATTCGTAGCAGTCGCCCTCAAGTGGTTAATACGACAAAATCTTATATTACCAACGAAGACAAAAAACCAGATGTGACCAAACAGCACTTCAAAAAATGCTTTAAGTGTGCTGATCCTTCACATTTTGCACGAGAGTGTAACCAGCAAATTAAATGCTACAGGTGCGAACAGCCTGGCCATAAGGCATCGAATTGTCCGGTTACTAGGGCAGCAGATAGGAAGGAAGGAATAAGTGCGAACTCAATGACGAACCATATCAGCAGCAGTGGCAAATGTATTTTTAAAGAAATTTCATGTAATGGCGTTCGATTTTCCGCTTTGATCGATACAGGCTGTGATCTCTGCCTTATCCGTGACGACGTGGTTGAGATGTTGGGAAATATCGAGCTTGTTGATGAAAAGCATTGTCTGGTCGGCATTTGCAACAGTGAGCTAAATACGCTTGGCAGTTTCGTAACCCAAGTTTTGGTAGACAACACTTATTTGGACTTAAACTTTCATGTTGCTAGCAGAAATGATATTAAGTATTCAGCAGTCATCGGAAATAGCGTACTGAAGCTAGTGGACTTGATATTCTCAGAGAAGTCGGTAAAATTTCAACCAAAAGAGAAACTGAATATCCAGGAATCGTTTACCACAGAGCAAGAGGTAGAGTCAGAGTTACAGATATTCCAGGAATATCCTGAAATGTGTCTTTTCGCCGAAAGTGAGGAGCCCGAGATTGACGTTGCTCACCTGGATAGACCAATTGCTGAAACTGTGAGAGATTTGATCATTAACTACAAGCCAGAGAAAAAGAAGGACAGTCCCATTCAAATGAAGATTTTGTTAAATGACGAGTACCCAGTCTATGAACGTCCTCGACGCATTTCACATGCAGACAAGTCAATTGTAGACAACCAGGTTGAGAAATGGCTAGCAGAAAAGATTATTCAGCCAAGTTCATCTGAGTATGCCTCACCTGTTGTCTTGGTACCAAAGAAGGACGGCAGCAAGCGGCTTTGTTGCGACTATAGACGGCTAAACGCGAAGATTGCCAAAGATCATTTTCCGATGCCACTTATAGATGATGTCATTGAAAGACTGCAGGGAAACAGCTTCTTCACAACACTTGATTTAGCGAATGGATTTTTCCATGTACCAGTTGACCAGAATTCGACAAAGTATACATCTTTCGTGACGCATGCAGGGCAATTTGAATTTTTATATGTCCCGTTTGGAATTTCAAATTCACCAGCCGTATTTTCAAGATTTATTTATGCAATTTTACTGGATATGGTGCAAGATGGTACAGTTGTAACATACATGGATGATCTCATTATTCCCTCTAAGGATGTAAATGAAGGAATCCAAAAGCTAGAGCGTGTCTTAAATCGAGCTTCAGAGTATAATTTGAAAATTAAGTGGAGCAAGTGTCAGTTTCTCAAGAGAAAGGTTGACTTTTTGGGTTATATCGTTGAAGGAGGGACTATAAGACCATCGGAAGCCAAAACGCAAGCAGTCAAGAACTTTTCGATTCCACATGATCGGAAGAGTATTCAGCGTTTTCTTGGATTAACATCCTATTTTAGGCGATTCATTGCTGATTACGCGATGAAGGCGAAACCACTTTCTGACTTGCTTCGTAAGGAAGTTCCCTTCCGATTCGATGAAGACCAACGCCTAGCATTTGAGCAACTAAAGGTAGCGTTGATATCTGCACCGGTGCTGCGATTATACAATCCAAAAGCTCAAACGGAGATACACACAGACGCTTCTATGCACGGCTACGGAGGAGTTCTTCTCCAAAAAGATCCGGACGATCAACAGTGGCACCCTATCCAATATCTTAGCCGAAAAACGAAACCAGCTGAAGAGAAATACCACTCTTACGAGCTCGAAGTGTTGGCCATAGTCGAAGCTTTGAAAAAATGGCGTATCTATTTATTGGGTATAAAGTTTAAAATTATAACCGACTGCAATGCCTTTGCGTTAATAATGAAAAAGCGCGGCGAAATCCCTTTAAGAGTGTCACGGTGGGCATTGTTTCTCCAAGACTATGACTATGTTATTGAACATCGAAGTGGCAGCAAAATGCGGCACGTAGATGCCTTGAGTCGTGTTTCATGTCTAATGTTGGAAGACACTCTGCAACATAAATTGCAGGAAGCACAGGAGCAGGACGAATGGGTTCGCGCAGTAATGGCCGCCCTCGAAAACAGCACTTACGATGACTTTTTCGTTAGGTATGGTATTTTATACAAGGATCCTGTCAAAGAGTTGATCGTGGTGCCGAGTCTGATGGAAGAGGAAATCATTCGTATGGCCCATAAGCAAGGACATTTCTCAGTAAAAAGAACTCAGGAAGCTGTTGAGAAGACGTTTTACATACCGAACTTGTCGAAGAAAGTAGTTAGAGTGGTAAAAAGCTGCGTCGAATGTATTGTTTCTGAGAGCAAGGCAGGCAGAAAGGAAGGTTTCTTAACACCAATTAACAAAGCCAATAAGCCGTTGGAAACATATCACGTTGACCATGTAGGTCCAATGGAACAGACCGGCAAGAACTATAATTACATTCTCGTGGTGATCGATGCGTTCTCTAAGTTCGTCTGGCTCCACCCGACAAAAACTACAACGGCTGAAGGAGTTATCGATCGACTTACTCGTCAAGCGGCAGTGTTTGGAAACCCTAGGCGCATAATTTCAGACAGAGGGGCTGCATTTGTTGCAAATACATTTAAACAATACTGCGACGAGAACAGAATACAGCATCTGATGATTACCACCGGAGTTCCCCGAGGAAATGGTCAAGTGGAGCGGATCCATAGGATCGTGATTCCGATGTTAGCCAAGCTTTGTCAGGAAAAACCGTGTAGTTGGTATAAACATTTAGAAGTTGTACAGCAAGTAATGAACAGTACACCCCCAAGAAGCACGAGATTCTCACCTTTTAAGATACTGACAGGCGTTGAAATGAGAACTAACAAAGTATCAGAGCTGAACATGTTCCTTGAAGACGCCGCTATTGAAGAGTTAGACCAGGAAAGAGAAACTATTCGTATGGAAGCGCAGGATAACATTGCCAAAATTCAGCAGGAGAATCGTAGATCCTTTAACAAGACGCGTAAGAAGGAGTTACATTACAAATTAAACGAGCTAGTAGCTATAAAGCGCACGCAGTACGGCACCGGCTTAAAGTTGAAACAAAAGTTCTTTGGACCTTACAAAATAGTCAGGACTTTGCCCCACGGCAGATATGATGTGGAAAAAGTTGGTGACCAGGGAAAACATCAACCGTTGCAGAATATATGAAGAAATGGAGTCATCAGCCTGAATCTGCAGAAGAACCATCATTCGAGCCGAATGATAATTCAGGATGGCCGATTGTGGGAAAAGAAAGGAAAACAAGAAGTGGTCATGTCTACAACTGTTCTGCATAAAACATATAAGATTTATTTTAGTTTATTTACGTTAACATTATCTTTACATTATTTTAAATCTGTTGACGTAAGCTTATCATTGGCAAGTCTGTCGATATCTAGAATATCGATACTGCACGAAAAGAATCGTGGCACGAAGTATTCGCTTTTGCTTTCTGTGTTTTCGGGAGAGAAGATGTAAAACCACAAATCCCTTTGTTTTTTCATTTCAAATAAAAATCATTAAATTATATTTGGAGTTGTAATTGAACCAATCACCGGCGATCATACATATATGGGGCTTGGACTCAGCAGTGGCCGCGATGTTTGTTTGATTGGCAACTTAGTTATCAATAAAGTGTTTGGTTTCCAGCCGCTTGTCAACCGGAGGGGTTTAGATGGGGGCCGCCGAGGAGAAGTGCTGAGGCGGTAACTGTGTTTGGTTTCTAACTGCTTGTCAACCGGAGGGGTTTAGGTGGGGGACCGCCGAGGGAAAGTGCGCCTCCTCCTCGTTGGGATCGGTGCTGGTTGGAGTTAGAGGCCGAGAATTGAGCACGGCCTCGGTGTTCGCCAGATAAGCCCTTAGGGACGCGTCTGCGACTTGACGCACGAGAATTTCCTTCGCTGACTTCACGGCATTGTTAGTTAAACTGTCGTCGCATGCAGACGTGTATTTATTATGCTCCAGGAAAAACTATTCAATAAAATCACAAAAGTGCAGTGACCGTTTTAATAAATCTACTATAACGCGAAAAGACGCTTTCTGCGAATGTTTATATTGATTGGTCATTTAATTAAATTTAAAAATCTAATTAACTTTACCACGAATACAATGAGTCTGAACGACGTTCGCACACAACGTCAACGTGAGCAAGACGAGAGTCGGCTCTCAGTACAAAGAAATAACGCGTACTTCTCTTTTAAAGCAACCGAAAATAATGCATGATCAGAAATCAAGCGCGGGCAATTACCCCCAACTTGACGGAGTTCTTAAACATAGCGAGCGACAGAGCGCGTTCTTACTCCCCCTCGCTACCATCGACGTCTCTGCGGCCAAAGAGCGATGAATGTGATCCAATGAAGGTATGCAATATCCTAAGCTCATCAGCAGTAACTAGCACCGCAATTTCTTTAAAATCGTCAACTGTAACTAAAACAACAACTGCAACCGTATCAACCGCGCGTTTAATGACATCATCACCTAGCAGCGCAAATATTAATACGTCTGCCGCTGCGCTGCCCGAAAAAATGAACAAAACCAATGAATGTGCTAAGCCGGCTGTGTAGACTGGTATGGATCCCTACATCCAAATCAAAAGGAAGCTGAGCTCTCTAAATTCTCAACGCAAAATAACCCGTAACAATGCTAGCCTAGCTGGAATAGAAACGCCCACGAACTCAAACCGATTTAAAATCTTGGAAGACGCCTATGACGTTGAGGCGGCGGAATCCACTGAAGTCGAGAAAAGGAAGCCAAAACCTCCGCCTATTTATATTCGAGAAAAAAGTTCCAATGTTCTTGTCAACAAAATTATCGAGCTTATTGGAAAGGATAACTTCCACATAATACCTCTAGTAAAGGGCAACATCCAGGAAACAAAGGTTGAAATGAAGTCTGAAGATAATTACAGAGTATTATCGGAATTTCATTCCGAGAATAAAAAGAACTTTTACACGTAAGCTAAAAAGTAGCAAGGGCCTGCAAGTCGTACTTAAGGGCATAGAGTCCGACGTAACGCCTGCAGAGATAACAAAGGCGCTTCAAGAGAAGGGATTTAACGCTAAAACAGTCTTCAACATCCTTAACAGGGATAGAAAGCCGCAGCCACTCTTTAAGGTTGAGCTCGAACCAGAAAATAAGCCCCTAAAGAAATACGAAGTGCACCCCATTTACAATCTTCAGTTCCTGCTGCACCGCAGAATTACAGTTGAGGAACCGCACAAACGCAATGGCCCGGTACAATGTGCGAACTGCCAAGAATATGGCCATACAAGGTCGTACTGTAAACTGCGCCCGGTGTGTGTAGTTTGTGGAGATCTTCATGACTCCGCACACTGCCCAGCGAGCAAAGATGACTGCAACTCGAAAAAGTGGGTTAATGGGTTAATGATAAAAATAAGAATATTATATGTTACAAAATATTTTTAATATTTCAGCATAAATTTAATTTTGGTTTGCAAATTCATATCAGTAGTAGCTGTAAAATGTTTTGCATATATATATGTTTTCCAATTAATAGAAATCAATCTACTGAGATACGAACAGGGCATATCGCAGTCGGTGTCAAATAAAAACCGACTGCTTTTAAGTGGTTCAGAAAACTTCAAACCAAATCAGCTTTGGTTGTTGTTCTGCGAGCGGATGGTGCCTGCATACCCTACCGATGATTGAATTTTAAGGGTGGGGACAGAAACAAGAACGTTTTTTAGGACACTTGTTTTGAATTATGTTTAATGATAATTAATTTTATAATTTTTTTTATATTAAAAATCATTTAAAGTTTACTTCTTGATTTAAAATAGTAATATAAATTTAAGAAAATCACTTCGAAATATTTTTGTCTGTACTTTATAGTCGTAAAACAACTTGTTGTTTAAACATAAAACATAAAAATATATACAAAAAACATAATACAATAAAAAAAAAAATCAACCAAAACTCATTAAACATATCATTCAAAACAAGTGTCCCAACAAAATGTAAACAAAACAAAAGCCAAACAGCCGTTCTTGTTTCTGTCCCCACCCCTAAAATTCAATCGTCGGTAGGGTTTGCAGGCACCATCCGCTCGCAGAACAACAATCAAAGCTGATTTGGTTTGAAGTTTTCTGAACCACTTAAAAGCAGTTGGTGTTTTTTGTGACACCGCCTACGATATGCCCTGTTCGTATTTCAGTAGATTGATTTCTATTAATTGGTATACATACATATATGCAAAACATTTTACTGGTACTACTGATATGAATTTGTAAACCAAGGTGAAATATATGCTGAAATATTAAAAAATATACTATAACATATAATATTCTTATTTGTATCATTAACCCAATAGTGAATACGCCTATATTGTTAGGGTACCAAGTCTGAAAAGTAGCAAAAGACAAAATATTCTTGCTGCATCGAAATGAAATGATCGCACACATGCACCCCTGTATGAGAATGCATGAACACGCATACATACAAAGACCAATTCAAGCGCAGGCCAACCTACTTCAAAATGCCCGTCTCTGCGACTGAACGACCGAACTCGAGCGCGAGCGTCAAAATAAGAATTAGAACGAGAGCGAAAAAACCCGAAGGCACACGAAGTGTCCGGGGCCTGCTGATTCCATAGACTTTGCAATTACCAAAAACATTCCTAAAAATCTGATAAGCGCCGAATGGCTCTCGGATCTTTCATCGGATCACTCGCCTGTCCTGTTTATTCTACTCCGACATCCAGGCGCATTGGAGCTATCGTTTAAATTGACATCTCAGAAAACCAATTGGGTTAAATACAAGAAATAATAAAGACGCTTACGTCGAGAGTGGCCACTCCACAGATCACCATCTGCTAGGCAAAGCTTAAAATATGCCTCACGTCAACTCACAAAAGCTTTACAGCAAGAAGAAGCACATGTCCACCGACGCTACATAGAGCAATTGTCAACATCTAGTACAAAACACTCACTAGGGAGAGCTCAACCTACTCTAAGCTCACCGAAAGTAACCGTGATGCCTATTAGAAATCCCACAGGCGGCTAGGTGCGCAGCGATGCAGACAGAGCCAGCACGTTTGCCAACCACCTTAAAAATGTCTTCCAACCAAATCCTGCCACTAGTGCGTTCACCTTGCCGACTTTACCACATGAGCCTCAGCTTCAACATGAACCAATTGAGTTTCTCCCAAACGAAATCGTTAACATCATCAAAAGTCAGCTGAATCCGAAAAAATCCCCGGGCTGCGCAAATATTAATACGTCTGCCGCTGCGCTACCCGAAAAACAGAACAAAACCAATGAATGTGCTAAGCCGGCTGTGCAGACTGGTATGGATCCCTACATCCAAATCAAAAGGAAGCCCTCTAAATTCTCAACGCAAAATAACCCGTAACAATGCTAGCCTAGCTGGAATAGAAACGCCCACGAACTCAAACCGATTTAAAATCTTGGAAGACGCCTATGACGTTGAGGCGGCCGAATCCACTGAAGTCGAGAAAAGGAAGCCAAAACCTCCGCCTATTTATATTCGAGAAAAAAGTTCCAATGTTCTTGTCAACAAAATTATCGAGCTTATTGGGAAGGATAACTTCCACATAATACCTCTAGTAAAGGACAACATCCAGGAAACAAAGGTTCAAATGAAGTCTGAAGATAATTACAGAGTATTATCGAAATATCATTCCGAGAATAAAAAGAACTTTTACACGTATCAGCTAAAAAGTAGCAAGGGCCTGCAAGTCGTACTTAAGGGCATAGAGTCCGACGTAACGCCTGCAGAGATAACAAAGCGCTTCAAGAGAAGGGATTTAACGCTAAGACAGTCTTCAACATCCTTAACAGGGATAGAAAGCCGCAGCCACTCTTTAAGGTTGAGCTCGAACCAGAAAATAAGCCCCTAAAGAAATACGAAGTGCACCCCATTTACAATCTTCAGTTCCTGCTGCACCGCAGAATTACAGTTGAGGAACCGCACAAACGCAATGGCCCGGTACAATGTGCGAACTGCCAAAAATATGGCCATACAAGGTCATACTGTAAACTGCGCCCGGTGTGTGTAGTTTGTGGAGATCTTCATGACTCCGCACACTGCCCAGCGAGCAAAGATGACTGCAACTCGAAAAAGTGCGGCAACTGCGGTGGCAATCACACTGCTAACTACAGAGGCTGCCCTGTTTATAAGGAGCTGAAAAGTCGCATCCACCAGAGAGGAACTGCCGCCCGCACCCAAAATAAACAGATGACAGCTTCCAGATCAAACCCTGAAGTCTTCTTCTCGACTGCAGCCAGATCCTCACTAGGTGATGGCGGCCGCGTCACGTGTAGTAGTTATGAGTGCTTTCGCAATCACGCAGCTTATGTCCTCGTGCGAAACAGTTTCTTTTTCGGACCGCTCATCGACAGACATCCGGAGAAACCGGGGGCATGTGCGAACGGGATAATTTTCCCGATTACACAAATCACACCCTTTAGGTCTGGGTGCTACCCTTGCATCGTAGGAATTTATCCTTCGAGACGCAAAATTGGATATCGATGCACTGGTCTTAGATTGACTAGAGCCTGATGGTCGCACGTCATATATGGCTTCTCGTGTTCAGTGACCCTCAGTTAGGAACCCATTTAGTTCTTGCCAAGTAGGAATATTGGCCCTGTCGTGTAGCGACTGCTCCCATAAGGAAAGCTTGAGCTTCGAGAGTTTGGAGGAGCAGATGTAAGCCAGAAGGCAATCCCAATTTTTAATATTGATTCCGCACATTTCTAGCGCCTCGAGGCACCCTGGTATGGTGCTTTGTGTTTCTCGTAAAGCCGACCCAGATTCCTGAGTGACCGACTGCACATTAAACAATATTTTTAGTTGGCTGTGTACTAACAATCGTTTGTTTTCGATCGCTCAGTTGGGTTAGCCCAAGCTGAGCGAAAACCATCGTTAGTAAGAGGCGCTTTAGAAACTTTGGTGTGCGCGTCGCCACTCGTTTTGGCGTTAAGGCGATGCTCTCGGATTGTTAATATAAAATGCCGTAAACTGATCCCTATAGGTCGGCCATCGAAGATAATCGCCAGTGAAAACATATCCATGCGCTATCATATCCACGATCTGAGCACCACACCTTTCGTATACGCAGTAGCCGTACTTCGCCTTGAGAATTGGCATGCTCTCAGCTGGACTTTCTCCGGCTCCTATTATGCATCATACTCTTTCTTGATGCGGGCCCATACATCTCGGACCTCAATGAATTGGTTTAGAGCGATTTCGAAAGCCGTTGCAGTCACTTTTGTGATGGCACGCGTGACTCTTTCGACGGCAAAAGGAGACTTTTTAGGAGGTGGCGACTTTACCTTTTAACGACTTTACCGAAATTTTTGTTATTTTTTGTGATGGAACAGTTTGTTAGAACTTTTCCTGGACATACCAAAACAATGTGGAACTGCTTTATTTCAATGGAGTGAGCGTCCCTTTTTAGGTTTTTAAAATAAGTTTCAGAAGAAATACCGAAAAAATACCCAACCAGTTTGTTGGAGTTAAGGAGTATTTTTTTGCGATGGAAGAGTACAGCGAAAATCGAAACGAAAATAATTAATTATTAATAATTGGGAATGCCGAAAAGTGAAAAGACTTGGCTTGGCTGCTGCAAAATTTGGGGGAAGGAGAAAACGCGAGACTGGCCGATTCGATATTCAAAATTCCACTACTTTATTGTGCCCAGCAGAGCAGTTTTGTGAGGGCCTTTGCAGGCCTGCTGAATCTGATCTTAGCATTGCCGCTGAGCATAACGTTGTTGGGCTCTCTTAAGCTGTTACTTTTGTCTATCTTAACATAAACTTCATAATTAGCGTTCTGCGCTTCAACCTTCCGGCCACCTTGAAGGACCTGCCTTCAATATAATGGGAGTGCATCCAGCTTCTGAATAGGACGCTTAAATACGCCTGTTGCGGTCTTGATTTCGGCCACTCGAATTTTGCCATCGGCCCCTGCCACCACGCTGATGACCCTGCCGGTAATCCAACGCTGGGGTGGAGTGTTGTCCTCGTGGATGATTACCAAGTCTCCGACCTTCACGGCATTGTTAGTTAAACTGTCGTCGCATGCAGACGTGTATTTATTGTGCTCCGGGAAAAAGTATTCAATAAAATCGCAAAAGTGCAGTGACCGTTTTAATAAATCTACTATAACGCTAAAAGACGCTTTCTGCGATGAAATCGCGAATGTTTATATTGATTGGTCATTTAATTAAATTTAAAACTCTAATTAACTTTACCACGAATACAATGAGTCTGAACGACGTTCGCACACAACGTCAACGTGAGCAAGACGAGAGACGGCTCTCAGTACAAAGAAATAACGCGTACTTCTCTTTTAAAGCAACCGAAAATAATGCATGATCAGAAATCAAGCGCGGGCAATTACCCCCAACTTGACCGAGTTCTTAAACGTAGCGAGCGACAGAGCGCGTTCTTGCTCCCCCTCGCTACCATCGACGTCTCTGCGGCCAAAGAGCGCTGAATGTGCTCCAATGCAGGTATGCAATATCCTAAGCTCATCAGCAGTAACTAGCACCACAATTTCTTTAACAACGTCAACTGTAACTAAAACAACAACTGCAACCGTATCGACTGCGCGTTTAATGACATCATCAGCTAGCAGCGCAAATATTAATACGTCTGCCGCTGCGCTGCCCGAAAAACAGAAAAAAAACCAATGAATGTGCTAAGCCGGTTGTGCAGACTGGTATGGATCCCTACATACAAATCAAAAGGAAGGTGAGCCCTCTAAATTCCCAACGCAAAATAACCCGTAACAATGCTAGCCTAGCTGGAATAGAAACGCCCACGAACTCAAACCGATTTAAAATCTTGGAAGACGCCTATGACGTTGAGGCGGCCGAATCCACTGAAGTCGAGAAAAGGAAGCCAAAACCTCCGCCTATTTATATTCGAGCAAAAAGTTCCAATGTTCTTGTCAAGAAAATTATCGAGCTTATTGGAAAGGATAACTCCCACATAATACCTCTAGTAAAGGGCAAAATCAAGGAAACAAAGGTTCAAATGAAGTCTGAAGATAATTACAGAGTATTATCGGAAATATCATTCCGAGAATAAAAAGAACTTTTACACGTATCAGCTAAAAAGTAGCAAGGGCCTGCAAGTCGTACTTAAGGGCATAGAGTCCGACGTAACGCCTGCAGAGATAACAAAGCGCTTCAAGAGAAGGGATTTAACGCTAAGACAGTCTTCAACATCCTTAACAGGGATAGAAAGCCGCAGCCACTCTTTAAGGTTGAGCTCGAACCAGAAAATAAGCCCCTAAAGAAATACGAAGTGCACCCCATTTACAATCTTCAGTTCCTGCTGCACCGCAGAATTACAGTTGAGGAACCGCACAAACGCAATGGCCCGGTACAATGTGCGAACTGCCAAGAATATGGCCATTCAAGGTCATACTGTTAACTGCGCCCGGTGTGTGTAGTTTGTGGAGATCTTCATGACTCCGCACACTGCCCAGCGAGCAAAGATGACTGCAACTCGAAAAAGTGCGGCAACTGCGGAGGCAATCACACTGCTAACTACAGAGGCTGCCCTGTTTATAAGGAGCTGAAAAGTCGCATCCACCAGAGAGGAACTGCCGCCCGCACCCAAAATAAACAGATGACAGCTTCCAGATCAAACCCTGAAGTCTTCTTCTCGACTGCAGCCAGATCCTCACTAGGTGATGGCGGCCGCGTCACGTGAAGTAGTTATGAGTGCTTTCGCAATCACGCAGCTTATGTCCTCGTGCGAAACAGTTTCTTTTTCGGACCGCTCATCGACAGACATCCGGAGAAACCGGGGGCATGTGCGAACGGGATAATTTTCCCGATTACACAAATCACACCCTTTAGGTCTGGGTGCTACCCTTGCATCGTAGGAATTTATCCTTCGAGACGCAAAATTGGATATCGATGATCTGGTCTTAGATTGACTAGAGCCTGATGGTCGCACATCATCTATGGCTTCTAGTGTTCAGTGACCCTCAGTTAGGAACCCATTTAGTTCTTGCCAAGTAGGAATATTGGCCCTGTCGTGTAGCGACTGCTCCCATAAGGAAAGCTTGAGCTTCGAGAGTTTGGAGGAGCAGATGTAAGCCAGAAGGCAATCCCAATTTTCCATTTCTAGCGCCTCGAGGCACCCTGGTATGGTGCTTTGTGTTTCTCGTAAAGCCGACCCAGATTCCTGAGTGACCGACTGCACATTAAACAATATTTTTAGTTGGCTGTGTACTAACAATCGTTTGTTTTCGATCGCTCAGTTGGGTTAGCCCAAGCTGAGCGAAAACCATCGTTAGTAAGAGGCGCTTTAGAAACTTTGGTGTGCGCGTCGCCACTCGTTTTGGCGTTAAGGTGGAATAATTTTTCGACCGGCGTTGCTCTCGGATTGTTAATATAAAATGCCGTAAACTGATCCCTATAGGTCGGCCATCGAAGATAATCGCCAGTGAAAACATATCCATGCGCTATCATATCCACGATCTGAGCACCACACCTTTCGTATACGCAGTAGCCGTACTTCGCCTTGAGAATTGGCATGCTCTCAGCTGGACTTTCTCCGGCTCCTATTATGCATCATACTCTTTCTTGATGCGGGCCCATACATCTCGGACCTCAATGAATTGGTTTAGAGCGATTTCGAAAGCCGTTGCAGTCACTTTTGTGATGGCACGCGTGACTCTTTCGACGGCAAAAGGAGACTTTTTAGGAGGTGGCGACTTTACCTTTTTAACGACTTTACCGAAATTTTTGTTATTTTTTGTGATGGAACAGTTTGTTAGAACTTTTCCTGGACATACCAAAACAATGTGGAACTGCTTTATTTCAATGGAGTGAGCGTCCCTTTTTAGGTTTTTAAAATAAGTTTCAGAAGAAATACCGAAAAAATACCCAACCAGTTTGTTGGAGTTAAGGAGTATTTTTTTTGCGATGGAAGAGTACAGCGAAAATCGAAACGAAAATAATTAATTATTAATAATTGAGAATGCCGAAATGTGAAAAGACTTGGCTTGGCTGCTGCAAAATTTGGGGGAAGGAGAAAACGCGAGACTGGCCGATTCGATATTCAAAATTCCACTACTTTATTGTGCCCAGCAGAGCAGTTTTGTGAGGGCCTTTGCAGGCCTGCTGAATCTGATCTTAGCATTGCCGCTGAGCATAACGCTGTTGGGCTCTCTTAAGCTGTTACTTATGTCTATCTTAACATAAACTTCATAATTAGCGTTCTTCGCTTCAACATTCCGGCCACCTTGAAGGACCTGCCTTCAATATAATGGGAGTGCATCCAGCTTCTGAATAGGACGCTTAAATACGCCTCTTGCGGTCTTGATTTCGGCCACTCGAATTTTGCCATCGGCCCCTGCCACCACGCTGATGACCCTGCCGGTAATCCAACGCTGGGGTGGAGTGTTGTCCTCGTGGATGATTACCAAGTCTCCGACCTTCACGGCATTGTTAGTTAAACTGTCGTCGCATGCAGACGTGTGCTCCGGGAAAAAGTATTCAATAAAATCGCAAAAGTGCAGTGACCGTTTTAATAAATCTACTATAACGCGAAAAGACGCTTTCTGCGATGAAATCGCGAATGTTTATATTGATTGGTCATTTAATTAAATTTAAAACTCTAATTAACTTTACCACGAATACAATGAGTCTGAACGACGTTCGCACACAACGTCAACGTGAGCAAGACGAGAGACGGCTCTCAGTACAAAGAAATAACGCGTACTTCTCTTTTAAAGCAACCGAAAATAATGCATGATCAGAAATCAAGCGCGGGCAATTACCCCCAACTTGACCGAGTTCTTAAACGTAGCGAGCGACAGAGCGCGTTCTTGCTCCCCCTCGCTACCATCGACGTCTCTGCGGCCAAAGAGCGCTGAATGTGCTCCAATGCAGGTATGCAATATCCTAAGCTCATCAGCAGTAACTAGCACCACAATTTCTTTAACAACGTCAACTGTAACTAAAACAACAACTGCAACCGTGTCGACTGCGCGTTTAATGACATCATCAGCTAGCAGCGCAAATATTAATACGTCTGCCGCTGCGCTGCCCGAAAAACAGAAAAAAAACCAATGAATGTGCTAAGCCGGCTGTGCAGACTGGTATGGATCCCTACATACAAATCAAAAGGAAGCTGAGCCCTCTAAATTCCCAACGCAAAATAACCCGTAACAATGCTAGCCTAGCTGGAATAGAAACGCCCACGAACTCAAACCGATTTAAAATCTTGGAAGACGCCTATGACGTTGAGGCGGCCGAATCCACTGAAGTCGAGAAAAGGAAGCCAAAACCTCCGCCTATTTATATTCGAGAAAAAAGTTCCAATGTTCTTGTCAAGAAAATTATCGAGCTTATTGGAAAGGATAACTCCCACATAATACCTCTAGTAAAGGGCAAAATCCAGGAAACAAAGGTTCAAATGAAGTCTGAAGATAATTACAGAGTATTATCGAAATATCATTCCGAGAATAAAAAGAACTTTTACACGTATCAGCTAAAAAGTAGCAAGGGCCTGCAAGTCGTACGTCCGACGTAACGCCTGCAGAGATAACAAAGGCGCTTCAAGAGAAGGGATTTAACGCTAAGACAGTCTTCAACATCCTTAACAGGGATGGAAAGGTTGAGCTCGAACCAGAAAATAAGCCCCTAAGGAAATACGAAGTGCACCCCATTTACAATCTTCAGTTCCTGCTGCACCGCAGAATTACAGTTGAGGAACCGCACAAACGCAATGGCCCGGTACAATGTGCGAACTGCCAAGAATATGGCCATACAAGGTCATACTGTAAACTGCGCCCGGTGTGTGTTGTTTGTGGAGATCTTCATGACTCCGCACACTGCGCAGCGAGCAAAGATGACTGCAACTCGAAAAAGTGCGGCAACTGCGGTGGCAATCACACTGCTAACTAAAGAGGCTGCCCTGTTTATAACGAGCTGGAAAGTCGCATCCACCAGAGAGGAACTGCCGCCCGCACCCAAAATAAACAGATGAAGTCAGCCTGAAGTCTTCTTCTCGACTGCAGCCAGATCCTCACTAGGACCCTTAAACTCTGATAAAAATGTATGTGACTTACGCAAGCGCTTTAAAATCAGGACTGGCTAACCCTGTCTCAAAAAGTTCATTTCTGCAATCAGCAGACCAAGAACCGAACACGGCTCAGCAGCAATAATTCCCGGAGCAGTCAAAAAGCAACTTCGAAGATATGATATACAGCCTGCAGTTTATGTCGTTTATGCGCACAACAATGCAAGATTTAATGCGAAACCAAAATCTATTGATTCAAATGCTGGTTTCACAACAATCCAAATAATGACTTCCCTAAGGATATCTACGTGGAACGCTAACGGCGTCTCACAGCCTAAACTTGAGTTAGCTCAATTCCTACTCGACAACCATATCGACGTAATCAGAAACAAACCTTACAAACAAATACAATTTTCAACTACGAGGTTATTCATTTTACGGAACAAATCATCCAGATGGTAAAACACATGGTGGGACTGGAATTCTAATCAGAAGCCGTATTAAGCACCACCATCATAACAAATTTGCTAAAAATTACCTACAGGCCACATCTATAAATATGCAAACAAATACTGGCAACCAACTTACACTAGCCGCCGTATACTGCCCCCCTCGCTTCACAATAGCTGAAAATGAGTTTATGCAGTTTTTCAACTCACTAGGAGACCACTTCATAGCAGCAGGGGACTACAACGCCAAGCACACACACTGGGGATCACGTCTCGTGATCTCCCAAAAGGAAAACAGCTCTATAATGCAGTTATAAAAGCCAAGAACAAGCTGAACTATGTTTCTCCTGGCAGATCAACATACTGGCCGGCACACCCAAGGAAACTACCCGATTTAATAGACTTTGCAATTACCAAAAACATTCTAAAAATCTGATAAGCGCCGAATGGCTCTCGGATCTTTCATCGGATCACTCGCCTGTCCTGTTTATTCTACTCCGACATCCAGGCGCATTGGAGCTATCGTTTAAATTGACATCTCAGAAAACCAATTGGGTTAAATACAAGAAATAATAAAGACGCTTACGTCGAGAGTGCCCACTCCACAGATCACCATCTGCTAGGCAAAGCTTAAAATATGCCTCACGTCAACTCACAAAAGCTTTACAGCAAGAAGAAGCACATGTCCACCGACGCTACATAGAGCAATTGTCAACATCTAGTACAAAACACTCACTAGGGAGAGCTCACCCTACTCTAAGCTCACCGAAAGTAACCGTGATGCCTATTAGAAATCCCAAAGGCGGCTGGGCGTGCAGCGATGCAGACAGAGCCAGCACGTTTGCCAACCACCTTAAAAATGTCTTCCAACCAAATCCTGCCACTAGTGCGTTCACCTTGCCGACTTTACCACATGAGCCTCAGCTTCAACATGAACCAATTGAGTTTCGCCCTAACGAAATCGTTAACATCATCAATAATCAGCTGAATCCGAAAAAATCCCCGGGCTGCGACCTTATAACTCCCAAAATGATCATTGAGCTCCCATATTGCGTTGTTTGCACTATCACCCAGCTTTTTAATGCCATCGCAAAACTTGGCCACTTTCCAGTGAGATGGAAAAAGTCGATTATAATATTGATAGCAAAGCCAGGAAAAGACCACACAATTCCCACGTCGTATAGACCTATAAGCCTACTCTCATGCTTATATAAACTCTTTGAAAAGTGCATATTGACTCGGATAAACACATACCTAAGAATCCAGAAAGGAATTCCGTCACATCAATTTGGGTTTCGTGAAAAGCACGGAACAATTGAGCAGGTCAACCGGATAACATCAGAAATTCGGAACGCGTTTGAAAAACGAGAGTACTGTACTGCCATATTTTTAGACGTCTCTCAAGCATTTGATGGAGTTTGGCTAGAAGGTCTAATGTACAAGATCAAGACAATGCTGAAAGAAAGTTTGCTGTTCGATGCAACACTGCTATAACTGACGATTTCACTATTGGAGCTGGAGTTCCTCAAGGAAGCGTGCTTGGGCCAACATTATATGTCCTTTACACAGCAGACATCCCAACAAGCACAAGACTAACAACATCTACGTTTGCTGATGTTACAGCCATTCTCAGCCGCTCAAAATGCCCGATGCAAGCAACTGCGCAGCTCGCTCTTCATCTGGTCGATGTAGAAAAGTGGCTATCAGATTGGCGAATTAAAGTGAACGAACAAAAATGCAAGCACGTTAAGTTCACCCTGAACAGGCAAAACTGCCCGCCGCTGATGTTACTCTACTCCCGCAAGCAAACGAAGTGACATATCTAGGAGTACACCTCAACAGAAGACTCACATGGCGTCGGCACATTGAAGCCAAAAGAACACATCTAAAGCTAAAAGCCAGTAGCCTTCATTGGCTTATATCGGTTTCCCCTTAGCCTTAAATACTTCGGTACTAAAACCTATATGGATGTACGGCTCTCAGTTATGGCGGAATGCCAGCAATAGCAATAGTGACAGAGTCCAGCGAGCTCAGTCGAAGATCTTGAAAACAATCACTTGAAAACAAGCACCGTGTTACGTTCGCAACGAAAACATACATCGCGACTTAAACATTCTACCAGTCAAAAAAGTGATCGCAGAACAGAAGGAAAAGTACTTTACCAAGCTATCGTTGCACCCTAACCACCTGGCGAGAGGTCTTACAAGGTTGATCAACCAATCACGCCTTCGTCGCAATGACTTACCCACCCAGCGACCGACTTGAGGCACGCCACAGAATGCAGTCTTATTATACTGTTAGTTAAATTTTAATGTTAAGATTCGTAAACTTATTGTTAGTCTGAAAATTAAGAGAAGATTCAATAAATAAAAGCAAAGTTAAAAAAAAAAAATAAATAAATAAATATTTACTTATAATATATATATATATTTAATATGTATTTTTATATTTTCGAACCACCCGAGTGCATTCTCTGCGAGCATTTATTAACCAGATTTCTTGCCGAAGAAGACCGATCATCGTTTTTGCATTTGCGTGACAATTTCTCAAATGCAAATTTCGGAGATACAAATCAACAATTTGGTTCTTACCAGGGAGTAATATCGGAAATTTAGCATTTTCTGAAATAGGTGCATGCAAGAGTCTACCTCCCACCCGAATTAGCAAAAATCTTCTACCAGTTTCAGAAAACTTTTGTATGAAGGGCGTCATGATCTGCAAACTTGGTTTTAAACATGTCCTTTTTAATTTTCTTGTACTCTGCTATAAAGACATTTACAGCCACGGGACGCAATGTCTGCTGAATTAAACTGCGAAGGGACATGTCGCCAGGATATATTTTCTGATAGCTCTTGAATTGTGGCTACCCTGTTTGAAACAAAAACTGCAAGTGACGAAGGTTGCGACTTTATCCAATGTAAGGTTATTTCTGAGTCTGTCCAGAAATAAACACTCTCGATTTCACATTTGTCAAGAACTTGTTTGACGTAGCACCAAAATTGTGCCAAAAGTGTGGCGGCGCATAATTCAAGCTTTGGTATGGTTTTCGTTTTTAGTGGAGCCACTCTCGATTTCGCTGCTAGCAATCGACAATGAACCTGACCGTTTTCGATTGCTCGAATGTAAATGCAACATCCGTAAGCTTGGCTGGATGCATCTGCGAAACCGTGAACTTGAACGTCTTTCATAAAAGCGATGTAAATTTCTCGAACTGAGCTGCCTTTTAGGCTTCTACGCTCTAACGATAAAAATCTACGTTTATCGACATCGAACGAGGATCCAAGCACGAGCGGAAGGTAAACGGACTAAAAAACGACCACAATTAGAATTGGCTACGTTTTTCACGAAGTGATCCTCGCAGGCAATTTGTTCTGGTGAAAATTTAGCAAGTGCTTTATTTTCTGGGACGGTATCTAACTCCCAAAGCCTTTCAAAAAGTCCTCCTAAAATCATGTCTTCCTTCGACAAGGCGATACAAGAAGTAGCTTCTTTTTGTTGCTGCTTACACCGTCCAGCAACAACCAATCCCAATAGTGTTTTTTGTAGCAATGGACCTCCATTGGTGAGTTTGATTTGACCACTGCACAGGAGTCTGCTCCGAGCAAAATATCAATTCTTTGCGGCTTGTGGAACTCTGGATCGGCTAAGTCTACGCCGGCCGGAATTTTCCACTGCCTTGCAGGAAGCATATTATCTGGCTGATTGATAGTTATGGTTCCCAGTACCCAAAATTCAGACGTAAAAACGTGTCCATTAAGCCGCGAATATAACGCAGTTGTGACTTCGCTTCTGGCAATGGAATTTGATTCTCCCACTGATGTGATCGAAAGATCAATCTTGACAATCTTAAAGACTGAGCAAGGCTTTCTGTCATGAAGTTAACTTGCGACCCTGAATCTAATAGAGCCCTGGCTCGATGGAGCTGACCAAATCGATCGCGAACATTAACAACTAACTAGAATTAGCTGTTGCTAGAATTACTTGATTAATTTCGGAAGTGTCTTGAAGAACCTGAGCCGAATGAGTAGAAGCTTGAGAATTAGAAGTACCTTGCCCTAGCTGGTCCTGCCAGATTCTACCTTGATGTGGCTCACTCGAGTTTTGGTATCGATGTAGTAGAGTATGATGTGCGTGTGAGCATACCCGACATTTGGATGATGTGCATTTAAATACTCTATGTCCCTCATGTAGACAATTAATACATAATTGCTTCATTTTGGCAAAGTTAAAACGATCTAAAACTGGCATTCCGCTAAATCCCTGGCAATTACCTATAAAATGATTAGAACCGCAATATAAACATTTTGGATCACTTGTGTTATTGACCCTGGAGCAAGTATATGAATTCCTAGTATTTTTTTTGCTTCCAGAGGGCATTTCCGAAAAACTTTTTCCCTTTACCCTCGACGCTTCCTCGGCTGACACATGTTGATATCGTCGATCTAAAACCTTTACGCAATCAGACCATTTTGGCAGTTCATCATAATTAAGCTGTTCCTCATACTTGGATTTGGTGTACGGATCTACCTTTGAAAGAACTATATGTATAATCACCGCATTGACAATATTTTTTTCGTCCCCTAGGGACATAAGCGAATCGAAAATTGCACTTACTGTATTAATTATTAACCTCAAGGCAGACGCAGAAGGTTTTGTTATTGAAGGGATTTCAAAAAGCTGCGCTAGAGTTTCAAAGAAAATTAAACACTTGTTGTCATAGACTCTCTTTAAACTCGCTACTGCCTTTTTATAATTTGAATCTGAGACTTGAAGAGCTTTTATTGTTCCCAATGCCTCTTCAGAAAGGCAGGCTAACAAATGGTTAAATTTTTCGATGTTAGATAAAGAATTATCAGAGTCAACTAATTGCTCAAAATCCAATAAATTGTTTATACGCTGAATGTTTGCGGCTAAATTTTGGTAACTTCATTTTTGGCAGATTTGAATGTGAACTGCCCATGACTAAAGCCTACTGTTTATGATTTTCACCTATACTAGCAGCTGACATATATAATGTCTTGGTAATTATTCGGGTTATCTGGATCTATTATATCAATTTCCGACTGCAATGCCATGGCTTTTGCAATATATGAATTTAAAATTTCCAGTCGACATTGAATTTGAAGCGGATTAAACGAAACTGTATTCTCCTCGAAAGCTTTTCTCATTCTTGTAATATCTTCACCAACCCTATCTACCTGCGAAAATAATTTCGTTAATTGCACCGAGGAGCAGCTATCTTCCATCTCCCCTTCTGTGTCTGATGCGCTATCATTCTTCTTGGTTTTTGTAGGTGCCATTTTAATTAAAAATTATTTTATTTATTTACAATATAGCCAATAGTTTTCTTTTATTTTTTTGTGTATCTATGTAGTTATTTCTGTGTGGCTCGAATAAATTTGTTTAAGTGTAGAGCATTTGGCGTAACAAAATGAGAGACGAGAACGTAAGTAAGAGAGTGCACCAACACCAGAAAGAGAAAACATAAGCAGTTGCAGTTCGATGCACTGGCGCTTAGCGGTCTGCAAAAAAATCGAAGTTAAAACAGCTAAAACAAAATCGAAACAAAAAGGCAGACACAGCGAGAACTAACTGTTACTTTCCACCGGCACTGACGCTGTTACGCTTGTTAATCTCTTTCGCGAGGGCGGCACCAAAACTATGTGGTTGTTCACTTTAATTTATTTATTGATTTTTTGTTTTATTAATTTTGTATTGGTTATCTCACAATTTTGTAGCGGTTTTTATTTGTGGTTATTGGGAATATATAGGCACGAAAATTGTTTTGCTTCCAATTATTATTATTATTTTGACCAATGCCAAGGCAATAGTTGCAACTATTATTTTTGCAGCGATAAACTATATAAACTATATTCAATATTCCACTACTGTTACCTGGTCATCAGATGAATCCACTTCCCTCCACTTCCGAAAAATTCCAATTGTTGGCGCCGAAAATTGCAAATACAAAATGCAAAAAAAAGCCAAGTCTTGCCCCGAAATTCGCAAGCAGCTATGCGGTGTTTGAAATGATTTTAAATCCGAACAAAACTTTTCGGTAGTCCCTGTTCGGGCGCCATGTAGAAAATCGAAACGAAAATAATTAATTATTAATAATTGAGAATGCCGAAAAGTGAAAAGACTTGGCTTGCAGAAAACGCAAGACTGGCCGATTCGATATTCAATATTCCACTACTTTATTGTGCCCAGCAGAGCAGTTTTGTGAGAGTCTTTGCAGGCCCGCTGAATCTGATCTTGGCATTGGCGCTGAGCATAACGCTGTTGCGCTCTCTTAAGCTGTTATGTCTATCTTAACATAAACTTCATAATTAGCGTTCTGCGCTTCAACACCTTGGTTATACTTTGATAGACTTATGATATTTTAGTACTTTTAAAGAACCCAATTAACACCTTAAAGAACCCAAATAACAACACAACGTTGGTTCATAAATAAAATTCCAAAATTGTGTTTATATATGGCTTAATTTGTAGAAATGTTGGGTTTTTTGAGAAAATGTGGCTCATGCTTGTGCCCAGTGTTCGTGCGCTCCACAACGGCGACATCCCTCCTGTGGGTTCATTATGTGCATTGTGGCTCTTGACATTGTGTTGCGTGTCATCTGAGTGGTGGTTGGTGGCCTCCATAAGGTGTTTATTGGCTGTAGTTTGTGGTGGTGCTGCTGTTTTGTTTCGAGAAAACAGGTGCTCGTGGACGAACTCTTCTCGCTTTTTGTCCAGTTCTTCGTACTCGTCAGCCAGGATCATTAATGTGTCCAGGTCATCCACCTTGTATGTTCTCAATGAAATCCTCTGGCCTGGTATGCAGTTGTCCTTGATTATCTCTAGGGTTTCTTTTGGCGAGTACCCGAGTGGCCTCATCAACGTCGGCATGTCCACCATGTAGTCTTTAAACGGTTCCCTGAAACCCTGTTTTCGCTGTTTTACCTTGTCTGCCAGCTTCAAGACGAAACCTCTCGGCAGAAAGTATGTTTGGAAACTTTCGCTGAACTCTCCCCATGTTCTCCAAGTGTTTATTGTTTGAAATAAACCATTTCAGTGCTTTGCCTTGCAATAACTCTGGCATTGCACGTGGGATCAAGTTCAGGTTTAAATCGTACGTGTTTGCGGACCACTATACCTGTTCTAGGAATTCCAGTGGCTTCTCTGTGCCATCGAATTTGAACGACCATTCTCTCACTTACTTTGCGATCTTGGCTTAATCTGGTGTGCTAGGTCTTTGCTGCCCTGTTTTTCTCTATTGGCTTGTGTTTCTACTTCTGCCGGCTTCCTTCATGCTGTCCACTCCAAGACTTGCTATGAGCTCCTCGGCGTCAGGATTCAGCAATTTGACGGTTGGGCCTAGCTTATTGCCAGGTCTGCCCAGATCTCTGCTACTCCTGGCTCATTCTGTTTCCTTGTTAGGTACTCTGAGAGAGCTTTCCTCATGTATCCGTCTTACCCTCCAAAGTGATGCCTAACTTGGCTGCTATTTTTGCAAAATCCTCTTCCTTGAGGAGATATATCCATCCTTTGCCCATTTCTGTTTAGATACTGATTCTCACCGACTGGACAATCACGTTTTGGGCGCCAGATGTAACGAACTGATTTTTATGTTCTGCTCGCTACGAGTATCGTGCGGCTAGCTCAGAAGATGTGTGTTGTTCGGCCCACCAAATTTATATAAACGTGACCGCCCGATTGTCTAGTGAGAACGCACAGAATGTTAGGATGTGTTTGCTATTATCTTTATTCGCCGACTTGGCCTTCGATGACAAGCTGGTATCTCAACGCCTTCTCCGATGAGTCGTGGTCGCTCCACCGTCGCTCTCCGCTGCCTCGCTTCTTGCAGGTCCGGAACGCCTCCGTTGTCTTTGTCCTGGGGGCTGTAAGGGTCTAGGGATGCGTTACCATTCTCAGACTAGGGTGAACAGGCACTGGGCTCTCAAAGAATACGCCCTTCGAAGCCACAGCCTCCTGTCTCTGGATCTGTCCCGGCCGGTCACACTAGACGCTTATACAGTTTCTACCTGACGGTTCAGGCATACCAGGCCGCCAATGCAGTCCCTGTGGCAGGACGCTAGGTTCAAGACGAACTCTCCACCCTCGCCTCTTAGCCGTACACTGAATACGTTTGAGAGTGGCTTGCTTGCTGCTGGGCCTGTGATGACTGCTCGTCGTTTCTTGTGTCCTCGATGTCTTTGCTCTGCTCACGGCGCGATATCCTGGCTCCGTTGTCTGCGTGCTCTTGCAGGTGCAGCGGGTCTTCGGCTCTCGGGATTTGGTCAGCTGCCTTTCTAGGACTCTTGCGGTGAACTACTGTGCTCTCAACGCATACGCCTCTCGAGACACCCGTGGTTCGGACGCGCGTCCTTCGCACGGCAGCTGGTTTTAGAGAACTTCCCTTCTGAGCCCATGGTTCTTTGTCGAAGGACTCTTTTGTTCAATTCTGCCGGACTCGCCGAGCAATATGCCAAGCTTAAATCGCGACGAGAATTGGTACCAAGCGCCTGGACTTAGCCGCGTGATGCCTTAAGGACCTCAGCTACCAGTTTCTCAGCTCGGAGACTTCAACTCTAAGTTCCGTACGTCCTGATGTTGACTACTACTGATCTTGAAGTATTGACTCCTTGTGATCGACTGATCCAGCTTCCTGCGCTCGGCCTGCTTATTTAGGCCGGCGTATCCCGTTAATGAGAATTCCTTCTCCTTTTTCGTCTTTGCGCACGGCACCATACTAGGGTCCAAAGTCCGCCGTCTTCTACCGTTATTCCTTCTCTCCAAGCTCTCTCTCTCCTCGTTCTCTCCAAACTCTCTCCAGCTGTATTCTCCAAACTCTCTTCTCGTTCTTTCCAAACTCTGTTTTCTCACAGTGTCGTTACTACGCGCATTCACAGCGTATCCAGCAACTGAAAGGCTTCGGTATTCGAAATCTTCGCTTTTATTTGTGCGGTGTTATTCAACTCCTTACAGGTTACAAATAAATCGATGGTAATTGAAACTCCTAATTCTTTTAATGATTTCTCTGGAAAAACTTAGTTTCTTTACTTTCAAGCCTTCACCACACTTCAAGCCGCCAAGCAGATTTTAAGAATAATCCAACAGCTGACGGGACGTCATGAGGCTCGACGTTTCACCCATACAACAACGTGCTCTCAACACCCATCTAATTTCCCTCATGTTATATCGATAACAAAGTTGTGTTTTGTCTCATTTTTTTAGCATGTTATTATATTTCTCTCATTTTTGTGTTATGTTAACGTGTCTGTAAAGCCATTGAGTGAAAAATAAATGTAGAATTTTGCTTTGCCATTAGCAAAAAACAACTATTTTTAAAGTATAATAAAAAGTACTTTTAAAATTTATTTTTTTATTAATGTTACTAAAAAATAAAGACAATGATTAAATACCTCTTATTATGTCATCTAAATATATAAAACTGTTCATTGAAAACTAAGAATCAACGCACAGCCTAAACTAATTAAGTGACCCTATTAAAATTTTTTACCATTCAATTCTTATAACACTAAACTGATTTGCTAAGATTTATTTTGGCCACAAACATGGCCCCATTTTCTTTCAGTGGCAAAAAACCCCCAATTTCTATAAAATTCTGGACGCTAAACGCGTTAATCAATCGATGCGATTTTTGGCCAAAATTTAGTCCTCTACATAATAAAGATTCTATTTAATTTAATATTGGATATTTTAATGTTTACTATTTTTTATCGATTTTTGAAAATCTAAGAATCTTCCTCATTTTTTCCAAACGGCAAAAAAACACTGATCTAAGTCAATTAGCAATATGAAAATTTATCGATGGAATCCTGATACTTTAAGGATTCATATGGTGGTTTTACTGAAGCTCTAGGTCAATTCTAAAAAAAGTTACATTAGCCTAAAGTAGGAATAATAATTCCAACAAATTATACACAAGCATTGAACACCGAATGCATTCTCTCGCACTGTCTCACTCTCTCTCTCTCTCTGACTCTGTGTAGTACAATAATTGTGCGGCGGCTGATCTTGATTTCTTTTTAAAACTTAAAATTAAAAACTTAAAACTAAATTAAACTTAACAATAAATTAACAATAAATTAAAATTAAATTATACCAGCAACACACACGAATAAACCCCGTCAAAGCGTTCAAGCCGTTGGGCTTTGTGAAAAGGGCAGGGGGGCAGTCATCTAAATATATAAAACTGTTCATTGAAAACTAAGAATCAACGCACAGCCTAAACTAATTAAGTGACCCTATTAAAATTTTTTACCATTCAATTCTTATAACACTAAACTGATTTGCTAAGATTTATTTTGGCCACAAACATGGCCCCATTTTCTTTCAGTGGCAAAAAACCCCCAATTTCTATACAAAATTCTGGACGCTAAACGCGTTAATCAACCGATGCGATTTTTGGCCAAAATTTAGTCCTCTACATAATAAAGATTCTATTTAATTTAATATTGGATACTTTAATGTTTACTATTTTTTATCGATTTTTGAAAATCTAAGAATCTTCCTCATTTTTTCCTAACGGCAAAAAAACACTGATCTAAGTCAATTAGCAATATGAAAATTTATCGAGGGAATCCTGATACTTTAAGGATTCATATGGTGGTTCTACTGAAGCTCTAGGTCAATTCTAAAAAAAGTTACATTAGCCTAAAGTAGGAATAATAATTCCAACAAATTATACACAAGCATTGATCACCGAATGCATTCTCTCGCACTGTCTCTCTCTCTCTCTCTCTGACTCTGTGTAGTACAATATTTGTGCGGCGGCTGATCTTGATTTCTTTTTAAAACTTAAAATTAAAAACTTAAAACCAAATTTAACTTAACAATAATTAACATTAAATTAAAATTAAATTATACCAGCAACACACACGAATAAACCCCGTCAAAGCGTTCAAGCCGTTGGGCTTTGTGAAAAGGGCAGGGGGCAGTCATCTAAATATATAAAACTGTTCATTGAAAACTAAGAATCAACGCGAAGCCTAAACTAATTAAGTGACCCTATTAAAATTTTTTACCATTCAATTCTTATAACACTAAACTGATTTGCTAAGATTTATTTTGGCCACAAACATGCCCCCATTTTCTTTCAGTGGCAAAAAACCGCCAATTTCTATAAAAGATTCTGGACGCTAAACCCGTTAATCAATCGATGCGATTTTTGGTCAAAATTTAGTCCTCTACATAATAAATATTCTATTAAATTTATTATTGGATATTTTAATGTTTACTATTTTTTATCGATTTTTGAAAATCTAAGAATCTTCCTCATTTTTTCCTAACGGCAAAAAAACACTGATCTAAGTCAATTAGCAATATGAAAATTTATCGAGGGAATCCTGATACTTTAAGGATTCATATGGTGGTTCTACTGAAGCTCTAGGTCAATTCTAAAAAAAGTTACATTAGCCTAAAGTAGGAATAATAATTCCAACAAATTATACACAAGCATTGATCACCGAATGCATTCTCTCGCACTGTCTCTCTCTCTCTCTCTGACTCTGTGTAGTACAATATTTGTGCGGCGGCTGATCTTGATTTCTTTTTAAAACTTAAAATTAAAAACTTAAAACCAAATTTAACTTAACAATAATTAACATTAAATTAAAATTAAATTATACCAGCAACACACACGAATAAACCCCGTCAAAGCGTTCAAGCCGTTGGGCTTTGTGAAAAGGGCAGGGGGGCAGTCATCTAAATATATAAAACTGTTCATTGAAAACTAAGAATCAACGCACAGCCTAAACTAATTAAGTGACCCTATTAAAATTTTTTACCATTCAATTCTTATAACACTAAACTGATTTGCTAAGATTTATTTTGGCCACAAACATGGCCCCATTTTCTTTCAGTGGCAAAAAACCCCCAATTTCTATTAAAAATTCTGGACGCTAAACGCGTTAATCAACCGATGCGATTTTTGGCCAAAATTTAGTCCTCTACATAATAAAGATTCTATTTAATTTAATATTGGATACTTTAATGTTTACTATTTTTTATCGATTTTTGAAAATCTAAGAATCTTCCTCATTTTTTCCAAACGGCAAAAAAACACTGATCTAAGTCAATTAGCAATATGAAAATTTATCGAGGGAATCCTGATACTTTAAGGATTCATATGGTGGTTCTACTGAAGCTCTAGGTCAATTCTAAAAAAAGTTACATTAGCCTAAAGTAGGAATAATAATTCCAACAAATTATACACAAGCATTGATCACCGAATGCATTCTCTCGCACTGTCTCTCTCTCTCTCTCTGACTCTGTGTAGTACAATATTTGTGCGGCGGCTGATCTTGATTTCTTTTTAAAACTTAAAATTAAAAACTTAAAACCAAATTTAACTTAACAATAATTAACATTAAATTAAAATTAAATTATACCAGCAACACACACGAATAAACCCCGTCAAAGCGTTCAAGCCGTTGGGCTTTGTGAAAAGGGCAGGGGGGCAGTCATCTAAATATATAAAACTGTTCATTGAAAACTAAGAATCAACGCACAGCCTAAACTAATTAAGTGACCCTATTAAAATTTTTTACCATTCAATTCTTATAACACTAAACTGATTTGCTAAGATTTATTTTGGCCACAAACATGGCCCCATTTTCTTTCAGTGGCAAAAAACCCCCAATTTCTATTAAAAATTCTGGACGCTAAACGCGTTAATCAACCGATGCGATTTTTGGCCAAAATTTAGTCCTCTACATAATAAAGATTCTATTTAATTTAATATTGGATACTTTAATGTTTACTATTTTTTATCGATTTTTGAAAATCTAAGAATCTTCCTCATTTTTTCCAAACGGCAAAAAAACACTGATCTAAGTCAATTAGCAATATGAAAATTTATCGAGGGAATCCTGATACTTTAAGGATTCATATGGTGGTTCTACTGAAGCTCTAGGTCAATTCTAAAAAAAGTTACATTAGCCTAAAGTAGGAATAATAATTCCAACAAATTATACACAAGCATTGATCACCGAATGCATTCTCTCGCACTGTCTCTCTCTCTCTCTCTCTGACTCTGTGTAGTACAATATTTGTGCGGCGGCTGATCTTGATTTCTTTTTAAAACTTAAAATTAAAAACTTAAAACCAAATTTAACTTAACAATAATTAACATTAAATTAAAATTAAATTATACCAGCAACACACACGAATAAACCCCGTCAAAGCGTTCAAGCCGTTGGGCTTTGTGAAAAGGGCAGGGGGGCAGTCATCTAAATATATAAAACTGTTCATTGAAAACTAAGAATCAACGCACAGCCTAAACTAATTAAGTGACCCTATTAAAATTTTTTACCATTCAATTCTTATAACACTAAACTGATTTGCTAAGATTTATTTTGGCCACAAACATGGCCCCATTTTCTTTCAGTGGCAAAAAACCCCCAATTTCTATTAAAAATTCTGGACGCTAAACGCGTTAATCAACCGATGCGATTTTGGCCAAAATTTAGTCCTCTACATAATAAAGATTCTATTTAATTTAATATTGGATACTTTAATGTTTACTATTTTTTATCGATTTTTGAAAATCTAAGAATCTTCCTCATTTTTTCCAAACGGCAAAAAAACACTGATCTAAGTCAATTAGCAATATGAAAATTTATCGAGGGAATCCTGATACTTTAAGGATTCATATGGTGGTTCTACTGAAGCTCTAGGTCAATTCTAAAAAAAGTTACATTAGCCTAAAGTAGGAATAATAATTCCAACAAATTATACACAAGCATTGATCACCGAATGCATTCTCTCGCACTGTCTCTCTCTCTCTCTCTGACTCTGTGTACTACAATAATTGACCGGCGGCTGATTTTGATTTCTTTTTATACCCTTGCAGAGGGTATTATAATTTTGGTCAAAAGTGTGCAACGCAGTGAAGGAGACATCTCCGACCCTATAAAGTATATATATTCTTGATCAGGATCACCTCCTGAGTTGATATAGCCATGTCCGTCTGTCCGTCTGTCCGTCTGTCCGTCTGTCTGTCCGTCTGTCTGTTTCTACGCGAACTAGTCTCTCAGTTTTAAAGATATCGAATTGAAACTTTGCACACACCCTTCTTTCCTTTGCACGCAGTATATAAGTCGGAACGGCCGGGATCGGCCGACTATATCCTATAGCTGCCATATAACTGAACGATCGGAAATGCCATAACTTTGGTGTTTTTAAAGTTAGGAAGTTGGGATTTTCTATGGGTTTTACATTTGGCCAATCAATTTTACGTACCAAATTTTATAAGGATCGGCCGACTATACCCTATAGCTGCCATATAACTGATTGATCGGAAATGCCATAACTTTGGTGTTTGTAAAGTTAGGAAGTTGGGATTTTCTATGGGTTTTATTTTTGGCCAATCAATCCGACCTATCAAATTTCATAAGGATCGGCCGACTATATCCTATAGCTGCCATATAACTGAACGATTGGAAATGCCATAACTTTGGTGTTTTTAAAGTTAGGAAGTTGGGATTTTTATGAGTATTAAGAATGCATCATATGAATAATTTTGGAGAATATAATTTACAGAGTATTCTGCAAGGGTATATCAACTTCGGCTCCGCCCGAAGTTAGCTTTCCTTTCTTGTTAAAATTTAAAATTAAAAACATAAAACTAAATTAAACTTAACAATAAATTAAAATTAAATTATACCAGCAACACACACGAATAAACCCCGTCAAAGCGGTCAAGCGACTGGGCTTTGGGGCAGGGGGCAGTCATCATCTCTATATATAAGGCTATCAGTAAGAAAACTGGCACTCAACGCACAGCCAAAACCACTGGTTAACAATATTAATATGCATTTTTATTACATTCTTATAACTTTAAACTGATTTATTGGGGCATCCCAAGTGGCACCAATCGCTTCCAATTGGAAAAAAGGTCAATTTTCCTTTCAAAAATTCTGGACGCTAAACCGTTTAACCAATCGAATCCGTGTTTTCGCCCAAAAGTAGTTTAAGACATTATAAATGTTTAAAAAAATTTGACCGCTTAGATTTAAGGCTTTTTACTATTTTTAACACCCGTTCTAAAATTACAATTTAGCCAAAAATATCTCCAAACGTCGAAAAATTGCACTTCTAAACTAAGTATCAAAAATTTCTTCGGTAAAGTTTTTCCTTAAGCTTCAACGATTCATTTGATGGCTATCTTCTAAACAAAGAAACTAAGCAAAAAGTCGATCTATTATCGAATTTAAGTGCTCTTTACAGATTTTGCTGCCAGAATACTCAAAAGACTTTTTTTGGCGAAAATCTTGATAGTTTAGTAAAAATATACCATTCAAATTGTTTTTTGCGGTGTTTATTTTTCAGTGTTCTGCCACGCGCTGTTAGGAAACATAAGAGCGGGAGATCAGTAGATAGAGAGAGAGGAAAGAGTGTAGCAAGTGCGCAAAAGAAGAAGATAACGGGGAAACTTTCAATTTGGTCAGAGTCGTATCAAGAAAATTTCTTCGCATAACCGTGTATTTTGGTATATAACCGTATGTGAGCAATAATATTATTATATTAGTTCGCCTTTCTCGGAATTTTAATTTTTTCTATAGAATGTGCAAATTTGTTGATATTTTTGATGTTAACTTAAAAATTTGTTGCGATATACCAATTAGCATACTTGCATTTTGTACATATACAGATACGTTTTTGTAGTTTTTAATCTTATTATTCGATATAAACATTGCATAAATTGCTTTATTTAAAAATATTGTCTTAATACATATTTAAGAGCTTCCTGTATGGAGACAGGTATAATGCAAACATGAGACATCGCAAGCGAAGCTGCGGGCACCCTGCTAGTCTAAATATATAAAACTGTTCATTGAAAATTAAGAATCAACGCACAGCCTAAACTAATTAAGTGACCCTATTAAAATTTTTTACCATTCAATTCTTATAACACTAAACTGATTTGCTAAGATTTATTTTGGCCACAAACATGGCCCCATTTTCTTTCAGTGGCAAAAAACCTCCAATTTCTATAAAAATTCTGGACGCTAAACGCGTTAATCAATCGTTGCGATTTTTGGCCAAAATTTAGTCCTCTACATAATAAAGATTCTATTTAATTTAATATTGGATATTTTAATGTTTTCTATTTTTTATCGATTTTTGAAAATCTAAGAATCTTCCTCATTTTTTCCAAACGGCAAAAAAACACTGATCTAAGTCAATTAGCAATATGAATTTATCGATGGAATCCTGATACTTTAAGGATTCATATGGTGGTTTTACTGAAGCTCTAGGTCAATTCTAAAAAAAGTTACATTAGCCTAAAGTAGGAATAATAATTCCAACAAATTATACACAATCATTGAACACCGAATGCATTCTCTCGCACTGTCTCACTCTCTCTCTCTCTGACTCTGTGTAGTACAATAATTGTGCGGCGGCTGATCTTGATTTCTTTTTAAAACTTAAAATTAAAAACTTAAAACTAAATTAAACTTAACAATAAATTAACAATAAATTAAAATTAAATTATACCAGCAACACACACGAATAAACCCCGTCAAAGCGTTCAAGCCGTTGGGCATTGTGAAAAGGGCAGGGGGCAGTCATCTAAATATATAAAACTGTTCATTGAAAACTAAGAATCAACGCACAGCCTAAACTAATTAAGTGACCCTATTAAAATTTTTTACCATTCAATTCTTATAACACTAAGCTGATTTGCTAAGATTTATTTTGGCCACAAACATAGCCCCATTTTCTTTCAGTGGCAAAAAACCCCCAATTTCTATAAAAAATTCTGGACGCGTTAATCAACCGATGCGATTTTTGGCCAAAATTTAGTCCTCTACATAATAAATATTCTATTAAATTTATTATTGGATATTTTAATGTTTACTATTTTTTATAGATTTTTGAAAATCTAAGTCAATTAGCAATATGAAAATTTATCGAGGGAATCCTGATACTTTAAGGATTCATATGGTGGTTCTACTGAAGCTCTAGGTCAATTCTAAAAAAAGTTACATTAGCCTAAAGTAGGAATAATAATTCCAACAAATTTAACACCGAATGCATTCTCTCGCACTGTCTCTCTCTTTCTGACTCTGTTTACTACAATAATTGAGCGGCGGCTGATCTTGATTTCTTTTTAAAACTTAAAATTAAAAACTTAAAGCTAAATTAAACTTAACAATAAATTAAAATTAAATTATACCAGCAACACACACGAATAAACCCCGTCAAAGCGTTCAAGCCACTGGGATTTGCGGCAGGGGGGCAGTCATCATCTCTATATATAAGGCTATCAGTAAGAAAACTGGGACTCAACGCACAGCCAAAACCACTGGTTAGCAATATTAATATGCATTTTTGTTACATTCTTATAACTGTAAGCTGATTTATTGGGGCACCCCAAGTGGCCCCAATCGCTTCCAATTGGAAAAAAGGTCAATTTTCCTTTCAAAAATTCTGGACGCTAAACCGTTTAACCAATCGAATCCGTGTTTTCGCCATAAAAATAGTTTAAGACATTATAAATGTTTAAAAAATTTGAACGCTTAGATTTAAGGCTTTTTACTATTTTTAACACCCTTTCTAAAATTACAATTTAGCCAAAAATATCTCCAAACGTCGAAAAATTGCACTTCTAAACTGAGTATCAAAAATTCCTTCGGTAAAGTTTTTCCTTAAGCTTCGACGATTCATTTGATGGCTATCTTCTAAACAAAGAAACTAAGCAAAAAGTCGATCTGTTATCGAATTTAAGTGCTCTTTACAGGTTTTGCTGCCAGAATACTAAAAAGACGTTTTTTTGGCGAAAATCTTGATAGTTTAGTAAAAATATACCATTCAAATTGTTTTTTGCGGTGTTTATTTTTACAGTGGTCTGCCACGCGCTGTTAGGAAACATAAGAGCGGGAGATCGCAGTAGATAGAGAGAGAGGAAAGAGTGTTGCAAGTGCGCAAAAGAAGAAGATAACGGGGAAACTTTCAATTTGGTCAGAGTCGTATCAAGAAAATTTCTTCGCATAACCGTGTATTTTGGTATATAACCGTATGTGAGCAATAATATTATTATATTAGTTCGCCTTTCTCGGAATTTTAATTTTTTCTATAGAATGTGCAAATTTGTTGATATTTTTGATGTTAACTTAAAAATTTGTTGCGATATACCAATACTTGCATTTTGTACATATACAGATACGTTTTTGTAGTTTTTAATCTTATTATTCAATATAAACATTGCATAAATTCCTTTTTTTTAAATATTGTCTTAATACATATTTAAGAGCTTCCTGTATGGAGACAGGTATAATGCAAACATGAGACATCGCAAGCGAAGCTGCGGGCACCCTGCTAGTCTATATATAAGTTAACACGGTCACCCGGCAACAGAGAAGTTGCCAAACTGATCACGCGTAGCCGGCATGAGAATAATGCAAAGCCAGCGACACCTGCGGATATTGCACAACGACGGTAGCAGAAGCCCAAGCTTCGGTCAGCGCTATCAGCGGGCAATGCACTGCGACGCAACCGACGGCTACCCAACACCACACACGGGGCGCCGGGTCAGCACTTTCAGGGCATAGGGCTAGCTTTCATTATAAGAATTTATGTACTTAGTATTTAGTTGAATTTTGGAAATAAATCGTGACGGTCATCGCCTCCCGAAACCTAAGTCTTCTCATTCGCGCAGTACCGCGCGTCTTAAGTAAAAACCTGAATAAGGAAATAATTAATTGGCACCAAACGCGTTCGTAAGACCCTCGATCCGTTAAAATAAAAAATAAAATAAAAAACGCGTTCGTAAGACCCTCGATCCGTTTAAATAAAAAATAAAAAACACGTTCGTAAGACCCTCGAACAGTTAAACAAAGACATTTTAAAAACCAATTCGCCAACTCCGTCGAACCGGCAGCAGCAATTAAAAGAAGGAAGATAACACGAGCATCAGCAGCAATTTAATTTTTCTACAATTAAAAAAAATCATGTAAGTGGAGTGTTCATTGATATTCATTGATATTTTTCCCCGAATTTTTTTAAAATCAGAATATTTTCCAAAAAGTAATTTTGACAATTATAAAATAACAAAATAAATAAAAATATTTCAAGAGTCTAAAAAATAAAAAAGGCACAAGCTCGGGAAATAATTTTTCAAAATTTTTATTTTTCCGACAAAGAAATTAAATACAGTGGGAACGAAATTCTTTGTTCTTTGTGTTAAAACATATGAGTGATAGTGAGATAGAAGAATTGTTAAAAGAATTCCGAAAGCTAAAAAGCGCGGATAATTTTCAAGTAGACCAAAACAACTTAAATATGGCAATGACCAACGACCAATTAAAGGCCATTATAGAGGGCGCGGTTGCGAGCGCACTCGCCGCACAGGAAAAAAATTTCGAACAAAAATTACAGGACGTTCAGAAGCGCCTAGGTGGTGTTAATATCGGTACACCAGAAGTTGAAACATACAGAGATGCAGATATCAGAATAAGTATTACATGTAATGAGACCTTAGATATTATGAAGTCCCTGCCGGACTTCGAGGGTAAAAATGAGACGTACGTCTCATGGAGAAAAGCGGCGCACACCGCATATAAAGTGTACGAAAAATACGATGGTAGTTCCAAACATTACCAAGCTTTAGGGATACTAAGAAATAAAATAAAAAATTCAGCCGATATGGTTCTTTCGTCGTTCGACACACCTCTGAACTTTAGGGCCATAATAAACCGACTAGACTTCACATACGCGGACAAGCGGCCGGTATATTTAATAGAACAGGAGATGTCAACGCTCCGCAAGGAAACATGACACTCTTACAATACTATGACGAAGTAGAGAAAAAACTGACTCTGCTTATAAATAAGACAATTATGACCTACGACAACACCGTAGCTGCTCCACTGAACGAAAAATACAGAGCGGATGCGCTACGCGTTTTTATTTCTGGAACAAGAAAATCGCTAAGCGATGTTCTTTTTTCAGCAAGACCATCTGATCTTCCTTCCGCTCTAGCGCTAGCACAGGAAGTAGAGGCTAACCATGAGCGATATATGTTCGCAAGTAATTTTGCCCGTAGCACGGAGGAAAAACTCCAAAGGTCCGAACAGAGACAACTGGACAGAGAAAGAAATACGGTAACAGAATCTAGATTCCACCCGGAGGGTAAAAACCCCATTTTAATAAAAGGCCAAGACAGCCACTTAGACAAGATCCGGTACAGCCAATGGACGTCGATAGCTCATCTCGCTTTAGACAGCCAACTCAAAATCAACAAAGTGGTCCGTTTCAAAGACAGCCCCAAAACAGTCAATGGCAGACAAGTCCACAAAATTTCCAAGCGAACGCTTACAATAACCAGGGACTGGCAAGTAAAAGACCTAATAATAGTAGCGCTAGGTACACAGGCCCGAAACATCAAAGAATAAACCATTTAGCGTTAGACAACGATTTATCGAACGAAAACAATGACGAATACCCTACAGTAGCAGAGGAAGAAGTAGAAGATGTGGACGATGACCTTGTAGAATATGACGAAATAAATTTTTTAGGCATAACTCCCTGCTCCCATTCATAGAAAGGGATATCGCAGGGAGGAAAATGAAACTTTTGATAGACACAGGGGCTTCCAAAAATTATATCAAGCCTATGAAAGAATTAAAAAACATTATTTACGTAAATAAACCTTTTTCTGTAAAATCAATCCATGGTCACAACACCATAAATAAAAAATGTATGATGCACCTTTTTAACACAACTACAACATTTTTCTTACTACCGAACTTAACGACCTTTGACGGAATAATCGGACTAGACTTACTAAAAAAAACTGATGTCGTACTCGACCTAAAAGACAAGAAATTAATAACTAATAGCAGTGCAGAAGAAATTAAATTTTTAAAATGTGCAAATGTTAATTTTACAAAGGTTGAGGATATTGAGGTACCCCAGGAAATTTTAGAAAAATTCCAGGACATGTTGGGAAATCGCACAGGCGTATTCGCAGAGCCGAACGAGGCGCTGCCTTACAATACTAATATCATTGGTACTATCCGGACAGAGAACGAAGACCCAATATATTCAAAATTGTACCCATACCCGATGGGTGTGTCCGACTTTGTAAATAAAGAAACAAAAGCCATGTTACGAGACGGCATAATCCGACCATCTCGGTCTACGTATAACAATCCTGTTTGGGTTGTAGATAAAAAAGGGACCGATGAGCAGGGAAACACAAAAAAACGCCTAGTAATAGACTTCCGAAAACTTAACTTAAAGACAATAGACGACAAATACCCTATCCCGAAAGTTGTTTTTATCCTGGCAAATTTAGGGAGGGCGAAACACTTTACCACATTGGATTTGAAGTCTGGTTTCCACCAGATACTTCTCGCCGAAAACGACAGAGAGAAAACAGCCTTCTCAGTAGGAAATGGGAAATATGAATTTTGCAGACTGCCCTTTGGATTGAAGAACGCGCCCAGCATTTTTCAGAGAGCCATCGATGATGTGCTCAGAGAACAAATAGGGAAATCATGCTATGTCTATGTCGATGACGTAATTATTTTTTCAGAAAATATGCACGATCATGTGAAACACATAGCATGGGTCTTGGACAAATTATATGAGGCCAACATGAGGGTTTCACGTGAAAAATCTAATTTCTTTAAAGAAAGCGTAGAGTATTTAGGTTTCGTAGTTTCACGAGGAGGCATAAGAACATGCCCTAGCAAAGTAGATGCAATTCGTAACTACGAGCAACCAACCACTCTATTTAATGTCAGATCATTCCTTGGATTAGCAAGTTACTATAGGTGTTTTATTAAGGACTTTGCATCTATTGCAAAACCTATAAGTGACATCCTAAAAGGCGAGAATGGCAAAGTAAGCGCAGGTCAATCTAAAAAATACCCGTTAACTTTGATGAACATCAGCGCCAGGCATTTAAGAAGCTTAAGAGTGTTCTCGCGTCAGAAAACGTAATGTTATTATATCCAAATTATAAAAAAACCTTTGACTTAACGACGGACGCTTCGTCTTTTGGTTTGGGAGCAGTCTTATCACAAGACGGAAAACCCATAACCATGATATCACGAACTTTAAAAGACAGGGAACTAAATTTTGCAACAAACGAAAGAGAGTTGTTGGCAATTGTGTGGGCCTTAAAGAGCCTCAGAAATTACCTATACGGCGTAAAAAATTTAAACATTTTTACTGACCACCAACCACTAACTTTCGCCGTCTCAGATCGCAATCCAAACGCAAAAATTAAGCGCTGGAAAGCTTTCATTGACGAGCACAATGCACAAATTTTTTACAAGCCAGGAAAAGAGAACTACGTTGCTGACGCGCTGTCCCGACAGCACATTCATTCGCTAGAAGAAGATGCGCAGTCAGATATTGCCACAATACATAGCGAATTATCACTAACCTACACCATCGAAAAAACGGACAAGCCGGTCAACTGCTTTCGGAACCAAATAATAATAGAAGAAAGCGGAATTGCTTCAGTTAGAACGGTCATTATGTTTGGTGAAAAGACCCGACATCTCTTACATTTCTCGGATAGAGAAACACTTATGCAGAAAATATGTGATGTGGTCAAGAAGGACGTAGTCAATGCAATTTTTTGCGAACTACCAGTACTGGCATTTATCCAACATAAATTAATAGAAACATTCCCGACAACCACTTTTCGTTACACAAACCGCATGGTGACCGACATCTTAGACAAAAACGAACAAAAAGAAATTACTGTGTCAGAACATAACAGGGCTCATAGAGCTGGACAGGAAAACGTGAAGCAGATCATGCAGGACTATTTTTTCCCAAAATGACTCATATGGCAAATGAGGTCGTCGCAAATTGTAAAATTTGCCAGAAGGCAAAATATGATCGACACCCTCAGAAACAGATTCTCGGGGAAACACCTATTCCCTCATACACGGGCGAAATATTACATATTGACATATTTTCGACCGACAAAAAATACTTTCTTACTTGTGTAGATAAATTTTCAAAATTTTCAATTGTCCAACCAATTGCTTCCAGAACCATTGCAGACGTACAAACCGCGATATTACAACTTATAAATTTCTATCGACGACCAAAAACAATTTATTGCGATAATGAGCCTTCTATAAAATCCGTAACAATTAAGTCCCTTTTAAGTAACCGGTTTAACGTACAAATCGTTAATGCACCGCCTCTTCATAGTACATCGAACGGACAAGTGGAAAGATTCCACAGTACACTGACAGAAATTGCACGGTGCTTAAAAATTGAAAGAAGTATTGAGGACACTGTTGAATAGAACTATTCACTCAGTAACAAATAAAAGACCCATTGACATAATACACTCATCGACCATTGAGCTCAACACAGAAATTAGGGATAAAGTCTTAAATGCCCAGAACATTCAACTACAAAGATTGAACAAAACAAGACAAGACAGAAATTTTCAGGTAGGAGACAAGGTTCTTGTGAAATCAAATAAGAGGTTGGGAAACAAACTTTCAGATTTGTACTCCGAGGAAACCGTCGAAGCAGACTTAGGGACCACAGTCTTAATAAAAGGGAGGGTGGTCCATAAGGACAATTTGAGGTAATTACAATAAATCTTATTTTTCTTTTATTTTTATCTTCGACACACTAGGATTTGGATGATTCTACCCCTCGCCGTACCAATAGCAGCTAAAATGACCGACTACACGACGTCAAATTACATACCAATCATAGACGGGCATGTGACTATTTGGAGAGACTTCCAATACCTCAAACACTCAACCAACTTAACCATGTACTCGGAAATAGTTAAAGAAACAGAAGAAATGAGAAACCATTTCCCCCAGTCACATATGAGGCAGATATTAGACTCAGATTTACGACACATTAAGACTCTCATAGATACCGTAAATGTTCATCATAGACACGCTAGAAGCATAAATTTATTAGGCACCGCATTAAAAATCGTAGCCGGTACTCCAGATTTTGATGACTTTGAGAACATTAAATTTAGGCAGAAAGAACTCATAGAATCAGAAAGTAGACAAATAAAAATTAACACAAAGACCCAGGAACAAATAAACATCCTAACGAACACGGTAAACATTTTAGTAAAAAATGCAAAAGCAAAACAGATAAATACAGAAAATTTATATGAGAACTTGCTATCAAGAAATAGAATTATTATTTCCGAACTCGAGGCCTTAATGTTGTCGGTTACTCTTGCAAAAATTGGAATAATCAATCCCGCGATTTTAGACTCAAATGACTTACAAAATTTAATCAATGAACATTCCACAAATGTTACTATAACCGATCTAATGGAAGTAGCTCAAATTAAAGTTTTATTAAATAATAACTTTTTACACTTTATATTAAAATATCAAAAGCCCTACATAGCTTGTAAGAAAATAATCTTGCACCCCGTTGAACACAACGGCACTATTCTTAATTTTGCTGAAGGCGATAGTATAGCTGACTGCGGTAACAAAATCATGCCGATTGGAAACTGCAGCGCTGCCCTTACGACAACATTCTGCAGAGAACTGCCCTATGCAACATGCGCACAACAACTCCACTCAGGAGGCAACGCACACTGTTCGACTCGCACCAGCCACCTCGAGCCACTAACAATTATCGATGACGGCGTTATTATTCTCAATGACGGAACAGCTACGGTCAATGGACAACTGGTAACTGGAACGTTCCTCGTTACATTCGACGAGGAGGTAAAAGTAAACAACACCTTATACCGAAACTTGAAGAGCTACGTAAAAAAATTCCCAGCACCCGCTGCATCAACGGTCCTTAACATTACATACTGAGTTTACCATACTTACAGAAATTAAACATAGAAAACCTACGATACATTGGCGAAATGGAAAAGAGACTGGAAAACCGGCCTATAATATCTGGAGTGGCCGCGATCGCTTTCTTCGCCATCTGCTTTATCATTTTCAAGCTCTACCAAAGACGCCAGCGAGTTCGTCGCCAGCATGACCTTCAAGTTATTATTGACGGTTTCAAGAAGTCCGAGGACGTCCTTCATCTAAGCGGGGAGGAGTTAACACGGTCACCCGGCAACAGAGAAGTTGCCAAACTGATCACGCGTAGCCGGCATGAGAATAATGCAAAGCCAGCGACACCTGCGGATATTGCACAACGACGGTAGCAGAAGCCCAAGCTTCGGTCAGCGCTATCAGCGGGCAATGCACTGCGACGCAACCGACGGCTACCCAACACCACACACGGGGCGCCGGGTCAGCACTTTCAGGGCATAGGGCTAGCTTTCATTATAAGAATTTATGTACTTAGTATTTAGTTGAATTTTGGAAATAAATCGTGACGGTCATCGCCTCCCGAAACCTAAGTCTTCTCATTCGCGCAGTACCGCGCGTCTTAAGTAAAAACCTGAATAAGGAAATAATTAATTTATATAAAACTGTTCATTGAAAACTAAGAATCAACGCACAGCCTAAACTAATTAGGTGACCCTATTAAAATTTTTTACCATTCAATTCTTATAACACTAAACTGATTTGCTAAGATTTATTTTGGTCACAAACATGCCCCCATTTTCTTCCAGTGGCAAAAAACACCCAATTTCTATAAAAAAATCTGGACGCTAAACGCGTTAATCAATCGATGCGATTTTTGGCCAAAATTTAGTCCTCTACATAATAAAGATTCTATTTAATTTAATATTGGATATTTTAATGTTTACTATTTTTTATCGATCTTTGAAAATCTAAGAATCTTCCTCATTTTTTCCTAACGGCAAAAAAACACTGATCTAAGTCAATTAGCAATATGAAAATTTATGATACTTTAAGGATTCATATGGTGGTTTTACTGAAGCTCAAGGTCAATTCTAAAAAAAGTTACATTAGCCTAAAGTAGGAATAATAATTCCAACAAATTATACACAAGCATTGAACACCGAATGCATTCTCTCGCACTGTCTCTCCCTCTCTCCGACTCTGTGCAGTACAATATTTGTGCGGCGGCTGATCTTGATTTCTTTTTAAAACTTAAAATTTAAAACTTAAAACTAAATTAAACTTAACAATAAATTAAAATTAAATTATACCAGCAACACACACGAATAAACCCCGTCAAAGCGGTCAAGCGACTGGGGTTTGTGGCAGGGGGCAGTCATCATCTCTATATATAAGGCTATCAGTAAGAAAACTGGCACTCAACGCACAGCCAAAACCACTGGTTAACAATATTAATATGCATTTTTATTACATTCTTATAACTTTAAACTGATTTATTGGGGCATCCCAAGTGGCCCCAATCGCTTCCAATTGGAAAAAAGGTCAATTTTCCTTTCAAAAATTCTGGACGCTAAACCGTTTAACCAATCGAATCCGTGTTTTCGCCCAAAAGTAGTTTAAGACATTATAAATGTTTAAAAAATTTGACCGCTTAGATTTAAGGCTTTTTACTATTTTTAACACCCGTTCTAAAATTACAATTTAGCCAAAAATATCTCCAAACGTCGAAAAATTGCACTTCTAAACTAAGTATCAAAAATTTCTTCGGTAAAGTTTTTCCTTAAGCTTCAACGATTCATTTGATGGCTATCTTCTAAACAAAGAAACTAAGCAAAAAGTCGATCTATTATCGAATTTAAGTGCTCTTTACAGGTTTTGCTGCCAGAATACTCAAAAGACGTTTTTTTGGCGAAAATCTTGATAGTTTAGTAAAAATATACCATTCAAATTGTTTTTTGCGGTGTTTATTTTTACAGTGGTCTGCCACGCGCTGTTAGGAAACATAAGAGCGGGAGATCGCAGTAGATAGAGAGAGAGGAAAGAGTGTAGCAAGTGCGCAAAAGAAGAAGATAACGGGGAAACTTTCAATTTGGTCAGAGTCGTATCAAGAAAATTTCTTCGCATAACCGTGTATTTTGGTATATAACCGTATGTGAGCAATAATATTATTATATTAGTTCGCCTTTCTCGGAATTTTAATTTTTTCTATAGAATGTGCAAATTTGTTGATATTTTTGATGTTAACTTAAAAATTTGTTGCGATATACCAATTAGCATACTTGCATTTTGTACATATACAGATACGTTTTTGTAGTTTTTAATCTTATTATTCGATATAAACATTGCATAAATTGCTTTATTTAAAAATATTGTCTTAATACATATTTAAGAGCTTCCTGTATGGAGACAGGTATAATGCAAACATGAGACATCGCAAGCGAAGCTGCGGGCACCCTGCTAGTCTAAATATATAAAACTGTTCATTGAAAATTAAGAATCAACGCACAGCCTAAACTAATTAAGTGACCCTATTAAAATTTTTTACCATTCAATTCTTATAACACTAAACTGATTTGCTAAGATTTATTTTGGCCACAAACATGGCCCCATTTTCTTTCAGTGGCAAAAAACCTCCAATTTCTATAAAAATTCTGGACGCTAAACGCGTTTATCAATCGTTGCGATTTTTGGCCAAAATTTAGTCCTCTACATAATAAAGATTCTATTTAATTTAATATTGGATATTTTAATGTTTTCTATTTTTTATCGATTTTTGAAAATCTAAGAATCTTCCTCATTTTTTCCAAACGGCAAAAAAACACTGATCTAAGTCAATTAGCAATATGAAAATTTATCGAGGGAATCCTGATACTTTAAGGATTCATATGGTGGTTCTACTGAAGCTCTAGGTCAATTCTAAAAAAAGTTACATTAGCCTAAAGTAGGAATAATAATTCCAACAAATTATACACAAGCATTGAACACCGAATGCATTCTCTCGCACTGTCTCTCTCTCTCTCTCTCTCTGACTCTGTGTAGTACAATATTTGTGCGGCGGCTGATCTTGATTTCTTTTAAAACTTAAAATTAAAAACTTAAAACTAAATTTAGCTTAACAATAATTAACATTAAATTAAAATTAAATTATACCAGCAACACACACGAATAAACCCCGTCAAAGCGTTCAAGCCGTTGGGCTTTGTGAAAAGGGCAAGGGGGCAGTCATCTAAATATATAAAACTGTTCATTGAAAACTAAGAATCAACGCACAGCCTAAACTAATTAAGTGACCCTATTAAAATTTTTTACCATTCAATTCTTATAACACTAAACTGATTTGCTAAGATTTATTTTGGCCACAAACATAGCCCCATTTTCTTTCAGTGGCAAAAAACCCCCAATTTCTATAAAAAATTCTGGACGCTAAACGCGTTAATCAACCGATGCGATTTTTGGCCAAAATTTAGTCCTCTACATAATAAATATTCTATTAAATTTATTATTGGATATTTTAATGTTTACTATTTTTTATAGATTTTTGAAAATCTAAGTCAATTAGCAATATGAAAATTTATCGAGGGAATCCTGATACTTTAAGGATTCATATGGTGGTTCTACTGAAGCTCTAGGTCAATTCTAAAAAAAGTTACATTAGCCTAAAGTAGGAATAATAATTCCAACAAATTATACACAAGCATTGATCACCGAATGCATTCTCTCGCACTGTCTCTCTCTCTCTCTCTGACTCTGTGTACTACAATAATTGACCGGCGGCTGATTTTGATTTCTTTTTAAAATTTAAAATTAAAAACATAAAACTAAATTAAACTTAACAATAAATTAAAATTAAATTATACCAGCAACACACACGAATAAACCCCGTCAAAGCGGTCAAGCGACTGGGCTTTGTGGCAGGGGGGCAGTCATCATCTCTATATATAAGGCTATCAGTAAGAAAACTGGCACTCAACGCACAGCCAAAACCACTGGTTAACAATATTAATATGCATTTTTATTACATTCTTATAACTTTAAACTGATTTATTGGGGCATCCCAAGTGGCCCCAATCGCTTCCAATTGGAAAAAAGGTCAATTTTCCTTTCAAAAATTCTGGACGCTAAACCGTTTAACCAATCGAATCCGTGTTTTCGCCCAAAAGTAGTTTAAGACATTATAAATGTTTAAAAAATTTGACCGCTTAGATTTAAGGCTTTTTACTATTTTTAACACCCGTTCTAAAATTACAATTTAGCCAAAAATATCTCCAAACGTCGAAAAATTGCACTTCTAAACTAAGTATCAAAAATTTCTTCGGTAAAGTTTTTCCTTAAGCTTCAACGATTCATTTGATGGCTATCTTCTAAACAAAGAAACTAAGCAAAAAGTCGATCTATTATCGAATTTAAGTGCTCTTTACAGGTTTTGCTGCCAGAATACTCAAAAGACGTTTTTTTGGCGAAAATCTTGATAGTTTAGTAAAAATATACCATTCAAATTGTTTTTTGCGGTGTTTATTTTTCAGTGTTCTGCCACGCGCTGTTAGGAAACATAAGAGCGGGAGATCGCAGTAGATAGAGAGAGAGGAAAGAGTGTAGCAAGTGCGCAAAAGAAGAAGATAACGGGGAAACTTTCAATTTGGTCAGAGTCGTATCAAGAAAATTTCTTCGCATAACCGTGTATTTTGGTATATAACCGTATGTGAGCAATAATATTATTATATTAGTTCGCCTTTCTCGGAATTTTAATTTTTTCTATAGAATGTGCAAATTTGTTGATATTTTTGATGTTAACTTAAAAATTTGTTGCGATATACCAATTAGCGTACTTGCATTTTGTACATATACAGATACGTTTTTGTAGTTTTTAATCTTATTATTCGATATAAACATTGCATAAATTGCTTTATTTAAAAATATTGTCTTAATACATATTTAAGAGCTTCCTGTATGGAGACAGGTATAATGCAAACATGAGACATCGCAAGCGAAGCTGCGGGCACCCTGCTAGTCTAAATATATAAAACTGTTCATTGAAAATTAAGAATCAACGCACAGCCTAAACTAATTAAGTGACCCTATTAAAATTTTTTACCATTCAATTCTTATAACACTAAGCTGATTTGCTAAGATTTATTTTGGCCACAAACATAGCCCCATTTTCTTTCAGTGGCAAAAAACCCCCAATTTCTATAAAAAATTCTGGACGCGTTAATCAACCGATGCGATTTTTGGCCAAAATTTAGTCCTCTACATAATAAATATTCTATTAAATTTATTATTGGATATTTTAATGTTTACTATTTTTTATAGATTTTTGAAAATCTAAGTCAATTAGCAATATGAAAATTTATCGAGGGAATCCTGATACTTTAAGGATTCATATGGTGGTTCTACTGAAGCTCTAGGTCAATTCTAAAAAAAGTTACATTAGCCTAAAGTAGGAATAATAATTCCAACAAATTGAACACCGAATGCATTCTCTCGCACTGTCTCTCTCTTTCTGACTCTGTTTACTACAATAATTGAGCGGCGGCTGATCTTGATTTCTTTTTAAAACTTAAAATTAAAAACTTAAAGCTAAATTAAACTTAACAATAAATTAAAATTAAATTATACCAGCAACACACACGAATAAACCCCGTCAAAGCGTTCAAGCCACTGGGCTTTGCGGCAGGGGGGCAGTCATCATCTCTATATATAAGGCTATCAGTAAGAAAACTGGGACTCAACGCACAGCCAAAACCACTGGTTAGCAATATTAATATGCATTTTTGTTACATTCTTATAACTGTAAGCTGATTTATTGGGGCACCCCAAGTGGCCCCAATCGCTTCCAATTGGAAAAAAGGTCAATTTTCCTTTCAAAAATTCTGGACGCTAAACCGTTTAACCAATCGAATTCGTGTTTTCGCCCAAAAATAGTTTAAGACATTATAAATGTTTAAAAAATTTGACCGCTTAGATTTAAGGTTTTTTACTATTTTTAACACCCGTTCTAAAATTACAATTTAGCCAAAAATATCTCCAAACGTCGAAAAATTGCACTTCTAAACTGAGTATCAAAAATTTCTTCGGTAAAGTTTTTCCTTAAGCTTCAACGATTCATTTGATGGCTATCTTCTAAACAAAGAAACTAAGCAAAAAGTCGATCTATTTTCGAATTTAAGTGCTCTTTACAGGTTTTTCTGCCAGAATACTCAAAAGACGTTTTTTTGGCGAAAATCTTGATAGTTTAGTAAAAATATACCATTCAAATTGTTTTTTGCGGTGTTTATTTTTACAGTGTTCTGCCACGCGCTGTTAGGAAACATAAGAGCGGGAGATCGCAGTAGATAGCGAGAGAGGAAAGAGTGTAGCAAGTGCGCTTAGACCGCTTAGATTTAAGGCTTTTTACTATTTTTAACACCCTTTCTAAAATTACAATTTAGCCAAAAATATCTCCAAACGTCGAAAAATTGCACTTCTAAACTGAGTATCAAAAATTCCTTCGGTAAAGTTTTTCCTTAAGCTTCGACGATTCATTTGATGGCTATTTTCTAAACAAAGAAACTAAGCAAAAAGTCGATCTGTTATCTAATTTAAGTGCTCTTTACAGGTTTTGCTGCCAGAATACTAAAAAGACGTTTTTTTGGCGAAAATCTTGATAGTTTAGTAAGAATATACCATTCAAATTGTTTTTTGCGGTGTTTATTTTTACAGTGGTCTGCCACGCGCTGTTAGGAAACATAAGAGCGGGAGATCGCAGTAGATAGAGAGAGAGGAAAGAGTGTTGCAAGTGCGCAAAAGAAGAAGATAACGGGGAAACTTTCAATTTGGTCAGAGTCGTATCAAGAAAATTTCTTCGCATAACCGTGTATTTTGGTATATAACCGTATGTGAGCAATAATATTATTATATTAGTTCGCCTTTCTCGGAATTTTAATTTTTTCTATAGAATGTGCAAATTTGTTGATATTTTTGATGTTAACTTAAAAATTTGTTGCGATATACCAATACTTGCATTTTGTACATATACAGATACGTTTTTGTAGTTTTTAATCTTATTATTCAATATAAACATTGCATAAATTCTTTTTTTTTAAATATTGTCTTAATACATATTTAAGAGCTTCCTGTATGGAGACAGGTATAATGCAAACATGAGACATCGCAAGCGAAGCTGCGGGCACCCTGCTAGTCTATATATATAAAACTGTTCATTGAAAACTAAGAATCAACGCACAGCCTAAACTAATTAAATGACCCTATTAAAATTTTTTACCATTCAATTCTTATAACACTAAACTGATTTGCTAAGGTTTATTTTGGTCACAAACATGCCCCCATTTTCTTCCAGTGGCAAAAAACCCCCAATTTCTATAAAAAATTCTAGACGCTAAACGCGTTAATCAATCGATGCGATTTTTGGCCAAAATTTAGTCCTCTACATAATAAAGATTCTATTTAATTTAATATTCGATATTTTAATGTTTACTATTTTTTATCGATCTTTGAAAATCTAAGAATGTTTGTCATTTTTTCCTAACGGCAAAAAACACTGATCTAAGTCAATTAGCAATATGAAAATTTATCGAGGGAATCCTGATACTTTAAGGATTCATATGGTGGTTTTACTGAAGCTCAAGGTCAATTCTAAAAAAAGTTACATTAGCCTAAAGTAGGAATAATAATTCCAAAAAATTATACACAAGCATTGAACACCGAATGCATTCTCTCGCACTGTCTCTCCCTCTCTCCGACTCTGTGTTTGTGCGGCGGCTGATCTTGATTTCTTTTTAAAACTTAAAATTAAAAACTTAAAACTAAATTAAACTTAACAATAAATTAAAATTAAATTATACCAGCAACACACACGAATAATCCCCGTCAAAGCGTTCAAGCCGCTGGGCTTTGTAAAAAGGGCAGGGGGGCAGTCATCTATATATATAAAACTGTTCATTGAAAACTAAGAATCAACGCACTGCCTAAACTAATTAAATGACCCTATTAAAATTTTTTACCATTCATTTCGTATAACACTAAACTGATTTGCTAATATTTATTTTGGTCACAAACATGCCCCCATTTTCTTCCAGTGGCAAAAAACCCCCAAATTCTAAAAAAAAATCTGGACGCTAAACGCGTAATCAATCGATGCGATTTTTGGCCAATTCATTACATTAGACTAAAGTAGGAATAATATTTCCAACAAATTATACACAAGCATTGAACACCGAATGCATTCTCTCGCACTGTCTCTCTCTCTCTCTGACTCTGTTTACTACAATAATTGAGCGGCGGCTGATCTTGATTTCTTTTTAAAACTTAAAATTAAAAACTTAAAGCTAAATTAAACTTAACAATAAATTAAAATTAAATTATACCTGCAACACACACGAATAAACCCCGCCAAAGCGTTCAAGCCACTGGGCTTTTGGGCAGGGGGCAGTCATCATCTCTATATATAAGGCTATCAGTAAGAAAACTGGGAATCAACGCACAGCCAAAACCACTGGTTAACAATATTAATATGCATTTTTATTACATTCTAATAACTTTAAACTGATTTATTGGGGCACCCCAAGTGGCCCCAATCGCTTCCAATTGGAAAAAAGGTCAATTTTCCTTTCAAAAATTCTGGACGCTAAACCGTTTAACCAATCGAATTCGTGTTTTCGCCCAAAAATAGTTTAAGACATTATAAATGTTTAAAAAATTTGACCGCTTAGATTTAAGGTTTTTTACTATTTTTAACACCCGTTCTAAAATTACAATTTAGCCAAAAATATCTCCAAAAGTCGAAAAATTGCACTTCTAAACTGAGTATCAAAAATTTCTTCGGTAAAGTTTTTCCTTAAGCTTCAACGATTCATTTGATGGCTATCTTCTAAACAAAGAAACTAAGCAAAAAGTCGATCTATTTTCGAATTTAAGTGCTCTTTACAGGTTTTTCTGCCAGAATACTCAAAAGACGTTTTTTTGGCGAAAATCTTGATAGTTTAGTAAAAATATACCATTCAAATTGTTTTTTGCGGTGTTTATTTTTACAGTGTTCTGCCACGCGCTGTTAGGAAACATAAGAGCGGGAGATCGCAGTAGATAGAGAGAGAGGAAAGAGTGTAGCAAGTGCGCTTAGACCGCTTAGATTTAAGGCTTTTACTATTTTTAACACCCTTTCTAAAATTACAATTTAGCCAAAAATATCTCCAAACGTCGAAAAATTGCACTTCTAAACTGAGTATCAAAAATTCCTTCGGTAAAGTTTTTCCTTAAGCTTCGACGATTCATTTGATGGCTATCTTCTAAACAAAGAAACTAAGCAAAAAGTCGATCTATTATCGAATTTAAGTGCTCTTTACACGTTTTGCTGCCAGAATACTAAAAAGACGTTTTTTTGGCGAAAATCTTGATAGTTTAGTAAAAATATACCATTCAAATTGTTTTTTGCGGTGTTTATTTTTACAGTGGTCTGCCACGCGCTGTTAGGAAACATAAGAGCGGGAGATCGCAGTAGATAGAGAGAGAGGAAAGAGTGTTGCAAGTGCGCAAAAGAAGAAGATAACGGGGAAACTTTCAATTTGGTCAGAGTCGTATCAAGAAAATTTCTTCGCATAACCGTGTATTTTGGTATATAACCGTATGTGAGCAATAATATTATTATATTAGTTCGCCTTTCTCGGAATTTTAATTTTTTCTATAGAATGTGCAAATTTGTTGATATTTTTGATGTTAACTTAAAAATTTGTTGCGATATACCAATACTTGCATTTTGTACATATACAGATACGTTTTTGTAGTTTTTAATCTTATTATTCAATATAAACATTGCATAAATTCTTTTTTTTAAATATTGTCTTAATACATATTTAAGAGCTTCCTGTATGGAGACAGGTATAATGCAAACATGAGACATCGCAAGCGAAGCTGCGGGCACCCTGCTAGTCTATATATATAAAACTGTTCATTGAAAACTAAGAATCAACGCACAGCCTAAACTAATTAAATGACCCTATTAAAATTTTTTACCATTCAATTCTTATAACACTAAACTGATTTGCTAAGGTTTATTTTGGTCACAAACATGCCCCCATTTTCTTCCAGTGGCAAAAAACCCCCAATTTCTATAAAAAATTCTAGACGCTAAACGCGTTAATCAATCGATGCGATTTTTGGCCAAAATTTAGTCCTCTACATAATAAAGATTCTATTTAATTTAATATTCGATATTTTAATGTTTACTATTTTTTATCGATCTTTGAAAATCTAAGAATGTTTGTCATTTTTCCTAACGGCAAAAAACACTGATCTAAGTCAATTAGCAATATGAAAATTTATCGAGGGAATCCTGATACTTTAAGGATTCATATGGTGGTTTTACTGAAGCTCAAGGTCAATTCTAAAAAAAGTTACATTAGCCTAAAGTAGGAATAATAATTCCAAAAAATTATACACAAGCATTGAACACCGAATGCATTCTCTCGCACTGTCTCTCCCTCTCTCCGACTCTGTGTTTGTGCGGCGGCTGATCTTGATTTCTTTTTAAAACTTAAAATTAAAAACTTAAAACTAAATTAAACTTAACAATAAATTAAAATTAAATTATACCAGCAACACACACGAATAATCCCCGTCAAAGCGTTCAAGCCGCTGGGCTTTGTAAAAAGGGCAGGGGGGCAGTCATCTATATATATAAAACTGTTCATTGAAAACTAAGAATCAACGCACTGCCTAAACTAATTAAATGACCCTATTAAAATTTTTTACCATTCATTTCGTATAACACTAAACTGATTTGCTAATATTTATTTTGGTCACAAACATGCCCCCATTTTCTTCCAGTGGCAAAAAACCCCCAAATTCTAAAAAAATCTGGACGCTAAACGCGTAATCAATCGATGCGATTTTTGGCCAATTCATTACATTAGACTAAAGTAGGAATAATATTTCCAACAAATTATACACAAGCATTGAACACCGAATGCATTCTCTCGCACTGTCTCTCTCTCTCTCTGACTCTGTTTACTACAATAATTGAGCGGCGGCTGATCTTGATTTCTTTTTAAAACTTAAAATTAAAAACTTAAAGCTAAATTAAACTTAACAATAAATTAAAATTAAATTATACCTGCAACACACACGAATAAACCCCGCCAAAGCGTTCAAGCCACTGGGCTTTTGGGCAGGGGGCAGTCATCATCTCTATATATAAGGCTATCAGTAAGAAAACTGGGAATCAACGCACAGCCAAAACCACTGGTTAACAATATTAATATGCATTTTTATTACATTCTAATAACTTTAAATTGATTTATTGGGGCACCCCAAGTGGCCCCAATCGCTTCCAATTAGAAAAAAGTTAAATTTTCCTTTCAAATTATGGACGCTAAACCGTTTCACCAATCGAATTCGTGTTTTCGCCCAAAAATAGTTTAAGACATTATAAATGTTTAAAAAATTTGACCGCTTAGATTTAAGGCTTTTTACTATTTTTAACACCCGTTCTAAAATTACAATTTAGCCAAAAATATCTCCAAACGTCGAAAAATTGCACTTCTAAACTGAGTATCAAAAATTTCTTCGGTAAAGTTTTTCCTTAAGCTTCAACGATTCATTTGATGGCTATCTTCTAAACAAAGAAACTAAGCAAAAAGTCGATCTATTTTCGAATTTAAGTGCTCTTTACAGGTTTTTCTGCCAGAATACTCAAAAGACGTTTTTTTGGCGAAAATCTTGATAGTTTAGTAAAAATATACCATTCAAATTGTTTTTTGCGGTGTTTATTTTTACAGTGTTCTGCCACGCGCTGTTAGGAAACATAAGAGCGGGAGATCGCAGTAGATAGCGAGAGAGGAAAGAGTGTAGCAAGTGCGCTTAGACCGCTTAGATTTAAGGCTTTTTACTATTTTTAACACCCTTTCTAAAATTACAATTTAGCCAAAAATATCTCCAAACGTCGAAAAATTGCACTTCTAAACTGAGTATCAAAAATTCCTTCGGTAAAGTTTTTCCTTAAGCTTCGACGATTCATTTGATGGCTATCTTCTAAACAAAGAAACTAAGCAAAAAGTCGATCTGTTATCGAATTTAAGTGCTCTTTACAGGTTTTGCTGCCAGAATACTAAAAAGACGTTTTTTTGGCGAAAATCTTGATAGTTTAGTAAAAATATACCATTCAAATTGTTTTTTGCGGTGTTTATTTTTACAGTGGTCTGCCACGCGCTGTTAGGAAACATAAGAGCGGGAGATCGCAGTAGATAGAGAGAGAGGAAAGAGTGTAGCAAGTGCGCAAAAGAAGAAGATAACGGGGAAACTTTCAATTTGGTCAGAGTCGTATCAAGAAAATTTCTTCGCATAACCGTGTATTTTGGTATATAACCGTATGTGAGCAATAATATTATTATATTAGTTCGCCTTTCTCGGAATTTTAATTTTTTCTATAGAATGTGCAAATTTGTTGATATTTTTGATGTTAACTTAAAAATTTGTTGCGATATACCAATACTTGCATTTTGTACATATACAGATACGTTTTTGTAGTTTTTAATCTTATTATTCAATATAAACATTGCATAAATTCCTTTTTTTTTAAATATTGTCTTAATACATATTTAAGAGCTTCCTGTATGGAGACAGGTATAATACAAACATGAGACATCGCAAGCGAAGCTGCGGGCACCCTGCTAGTCTATATATATAAAACTGTTCATTGAAAACTAAGAATCAACGCACAGCCTAAACTAATTAAATGACCCTATTAAAATTTTTTACCATTCAATTCTTATAACACTAAACTGATTTGCTAAGGTTTATTTTGGTCACAAACATGCCCCCATTTTCTTCCAGTGGCAAAAAACCCCCAATTTCTATAAAAAATTCTAGACGCTAAACGCGTTAATCAATCGATGCGATTTTTGGCCAAAATTTAGTCCTCTACATAATAAAGATTCTATTTAATTTAATATTCGATATTTTAATGTTTACTATTTTTTATCGATCTTTGAAAATCTAAGAATGTTTGTCATTTTTTCCTAACGGCAAAAAACACTGATCTAAGTCAATTAGCAATATGAAAATTTATCGAGGGAATCCTGATACTTTAAGGATTCATATGGTGGTTTTACTGAAGCTCAAGGTCAATTCTAAAAAAAAGTTACATTAGCCTAAAGTAGGAATAATAATTCCAAAAAATTATACACAAGCATTGAACACCGAATGCATTCTCTCGCACTGTCTCTCCCTCTCTCCGACTCTGTGTTTGTGCGGCGGCTGATCTTGATTTCTTTTTAAAACTTAAAATTAAAAACTTAAAACTAAATTAAACTTAACAATAAATTAAAATTAAATTATACCAGCAACACACACGAATAATCCCCGTCAAAGCGTTCAAGCCGCTGGGCTTTGTAAAAAGGGCAGGGGGGCAGTCATCTATATATATAAAACTGTTCATTGAAAACTAAGAATCAACGCACTGCCTAAACTAATTAAATGACCCTATTAAAATTTTTTACCATTCATTTCGTATAACACTAAACTGATTTGCTAATATTTATTTTGGTCACAAACATGCCCCCATTTTCTTCCAGTGGCAAAAAACCCCCAAATTCTAAAAAAAAATCTGGACGCTAAACGCGTAATCAATCGATGCGATTTTTGGCCAATTCATTACATTAGACTAAAGTAGGAATAATATTTCCAACAAATTATACACAAGCATTGAACACCGAATGCATTCTCTCGCACTGTCTCTCTCTCTCTCTGACTCTGTTTACTACAATAATTGAGCGGCGGCTGATCTTGATTTCTTTTTAAAACTTAAAATTAAAAACTTAAAGCTAAATTAAACTTAACAATAAATTAAAATTAAATTATACCTGCAACACACACGAATAAACCCCGTCAAAGCGTTCAAGCCACTGGGCTTTTGGGCAGGGGGGCAGTCATCATCTCTATATATAAGGCTATCAGTAAGAAAACTGGGAATCAACGCACAGCCAAAACCACTGGTTAACAATATTAATATGCATTTTTATTACATTCTAATAACTTTAAACTGATTTATTGGGGCACCCCAAGTGGCCCCAATCGCTTCCAATTGGAAAAAAGGTCAATTTTCCTTTCAAAAATTCTGGACGCTAAACCGTTTAACCAATCGAATTCGTGTTTTCGCCCAAAAATAGTTTAAGACATTATAAATGTTTAAAAAATTTGACCGCTTAGATTTAAGGTTTTTTACTATTTTTAACACCCGTTCTAAAATTACAATTTAGCCAAAAATATCTCCAAACGTCGAAAAATTGCACTTCTAAACTGAGTATCAAAAATTTCTTCGGTAAAGTTTTTCCTTAAGCTTCAACGATTCATTTGATGGCTATCTTCTAAACAAAGAAACTAAGCAAAAAGTCGATCTATTATCGAATTTAAGTGCTCTTTACAGGTTTTGCTGCCAGAATACTCAAAAGACGTTTTTTTGGCGAAAATCTTGATACTTTAGTAAAAATATACCATTCAAATTGTTTTTGCGGTGTTTATTTTTACAGTGTTCTGCCACGCGCTGTTAGGAAACATAAGAGCGGGAGATCGCAGTAGATAGCGAGAGAGGAAAGAGTGTAGCAAGTGCGCTTAGACCGCTTAGATTTAAGGCTTTTTACTATTTTTAACACCCTTTCTAAAATTACAATTTAGCCAAAAATATCTCCAAACGTCGAAAAATTGCACTTCTAAACTGAGTATCAAAAATTCCTTCGGTAAAGTTTTTCCTTAAGCTTCGACGATTCATTTGATGGCTATCTTCTAAACAAAGAAACTAAGCAAAAAGTCGATCTGTTATCGAATTTAAGTGCTCTTTACAGGTTTTGCTGCCAGAATACTAAAAAGACGTTTTTTTGGCGAAAATCTTGATAGTTTAGTAAAAATATACCATTCAAATTGTTTTTTGCGGTGTTTATTTTTACAGTGGTCTGCCACGCGCTGTTAGGAAACATAAGAGCGGGAGATCGCAGTAGATAGAGAGAGAGGAAAGAGTGTTGCAAGTGCGCAAAAGAAGAAGATAACGGGGAAACTTTCAATTTGGTCAGAGTCGTATCAAGAAAATTTCTTCGCATAACCGTGTATTTTGGTATATAACCGTATGTGAGCAATAATATTATTATATTAGTTCGCCTTTCTCGGAATTTTAATTTTTTCTATAGAATGTGCAAATTTGTTGATATTTTTGATGTTAACTTAAAAATTTGTTGCGATATACCAATACTTGCATTTTGTACATATACAGATACGTTTTTGTAGTTTTTAATCTTATTATTCAATATAAACATTGCATAAATTCCTTTTTTTTTAAATATTGTCTTAATACATATTTAAGAGCTTCCTGTATGGAGACAGGTATAATGCAAACATGAGACATCGCAAGCGAAGCTGCGGGCACCCTGCTAGTCTATATATATAAAACTGTTCATTGAAAACTAAGAATCAACGCACAGCCTAAACTAATTAAATGACCCTATTAAAATTTTTTACCATTCAATTCTTATAACACTAAACTGATTTGCTAAGGTTTATTTTGGTCACAAACATGCCCCCATTTTCTTCCAGTGGCAAAAAACCCCCCAATTTCTATAAAAAATTCTAGACGCTAAACGCGTTAATCAATCGATGCGATTTTTGGCCAAAATTTAGTCCTCTACATAATAAAGATTCTATTTAATTTAATATTCGATATTTTAATGTTTACTATTTTTTATCGATCTTTGAAAATCTAAGAATGTTTGTCATTTTTTCCTAACGGCAAAAAACACTGATCTAAGTCAATTAGCAATATGAAAATTTATCGAGGGAATCCTGATACTTTAAGGATTCATATGGTGGTTTTACTGAAGCTCAAGGTCAATTCTAAAAAAAGTTACATTAGCCTAAAGTAGGAATAATAATTCCAAAAAATTATACACAAGCATTGAACACCGAATGCATTCTCTCGCACTGTCTCTCCCTCTCTCCGACTCTGTGTTTGTGCGGCGGCTGATCTTGATTTCTTTTCTTTTAAAACTTAAAATTAAAAACTTAAAACTAAATTAAACTTAACAATAAATTAAAATTAAATTATACCAGCAACACACACGAATAATCCCCGTCAAAGCGTTCAAGCCGCTGGGCTTTGTAAAAAGGGCAGGGGGGCAGTCATCTATATATATAAAACTGTTCATTGAAAACTAAGAATCAACGCACTGCCTAAACTAATTAAATGACCCTATTAAAATTTTTTACCATTCATTTCGTATAACACTAAACTGATTTGCTAATATTTATTTTGGTCACAAACATGCCCCCATTTTCTTCCAGTGGCAAAAAACCCCAAATTCTAAAAAAAAATCTGGACGCTAAACGCGTAATCAATCGATGCGATTTTTGGCCAATTCATTACATTAGACTAAAGTAGGAATAATATTTCCAACAAATTATACACAAGCATTGAACACCGAATGCATTCTCTCGCACTGTCTCTCTCTCTCTGACTCTGTTTACTACAATAATTGAGCGGCGGCTGATCTTGATTTCTTTTAAAACTTAAAATTAAAAACTTAAAGCTAAATTAAACTTAACAATAAATTAAAATTAAATTATACCTGCAACACACACGAATAAACCCCGCCAAAGCGTTCAAGCCACTGGGCTTTTGGGCAGGGGGCAGTCATCATCTCTATATATAAGGCTATCAGTAAGAAAACTGGGAATCAACGCACAGCCAAAACTACTGGTTAACAATATTAATATGCATTTTTATTACATTCTAATAACTTTAAACTGATTTATTGGGGCACCCCAAGTGGCCCCAATCGCTTCCAATTGGAGAAAAGGTCAATTTTCCTTTCAAAAATTCTGGACGCTAAACCGTTTAACCAATCGAATTCGTGTTTTCGCCCAAAAATAGTTTAAGACATTATAAATGTTTAAAACATTTGACCGCTTAGATTTAAGGTTTTTTACTATTTTTAACACCCGTTCTAAAATTACAATTTAGCCAAAAATATCTCCAAAAGCCGAAAAATTGCACTTCTAAACTGAGTATCAAAAATTTCTTCGGTAAAGTTTTTCCTTAAGCTTCAACGATTCATTTGATGGCTATCTTCTAAACAAAGAAACTAAGCAAAAAGTTGATCTATTTTCGAATTTAAGTGCTCTTTACAGGTTTTTCTGCCAGAATACTCAAAAGACGTTTTTTTGGCGAAAATCTTGATAGTTTAGTAAAAATATACCATTCAAATTGTTTTTTGCGGTGTTTATTTTTACAGTGTTCTGCCACGCGCTGTTAGGAAACATAAGAGCGGGAGATCGCAGTAGATAGCGAGAGAGGAAAGAGTGTAGCAAGTGCGCAAAAGAAGAAGTTAACGGGAAAACTTTTAATTTGGTCAGAGTCAAGAAAATTTCTTTGCATAACCGTGTATTTTGGTGTATAACCGTATATGAGCAATAATATTATTATATTAGTTCGCCTTTCTCGGAATTTTAGTTTTTTCTATAGAATGTGCAAATTTGTTGATATTTTTGAACATAAGACATCGCAAGCGAAGCTGCGGGCACCCTGCTAGTAGTTTAGTAGTATTATAAAAATACTAGTATTTTTAGTTTAGTAGTATTATAAAAATACTAGTATACTACTAGCAGGGTGCCCGCAGCTTCGCTTGCGATGTCTTATGTTTGCACTATACCTGTCTCCATACAGGAAGCTCTTAAATATGTATTAAGATAATATTTTTAAATAAAACAATTTATGCAATGTTTATATCGAATAATAAGATTAAAAACTACAAAAACGCATCTGTATATGTACAAAATGCAAGTATGCTAATTGGTATATCACAACAAATTTTTAAGTTAACATAAAAAATATCAACAAATTTGCACATTCTATAGAAAAAACTAAAATTCCGAGAAAGGCGAACTAATATAATAATATTATTACTCACATACGGTTATACACCAAAATACACGGTTGTGCAAAGAAATTTTCTTGATACGACTCTGACCAAATTGAAAGTTTCCCCGTTAACTTTTTCTTTTGCGCACTTGCTACACTCTTTCCTCTCTCGCTATCTACTGCGATCTCCCGCTCTTATGTTTCCTAACAGCGCGTGGCAGAACACTGTAAAAATAAACACCGCAAAAAACAATTTGAATGGTATATTTTTACTAAACTATCAAGATTTTCGGCAAAAAAACGTCTTTTTAGTATTCTGGCAGCAAAACCTGTAAAGAGCACTTAAATTCGATAATAGATCGACTTTTTGCTTAGTTTCTTTGTTTAGAAGATAGCCATCAAATGAATCGTTGAAGCTTAAGGAAAAACTTTACCGAAGAAATTTTTGATACTCAGTTTAGAAGTGCAATTTTTCGACGTTTGGAGATATTTTTGGCTAAATTGTAATTTTAGAACGGGTGTTAAAAATAGTAAAAAGCCTTAAATCTAAGCGGTCAAATTTTTTAAACATTTATAATGTCTTAAACTATTTTTGGGCGAAAACACGAATTCGATTGGTTAAACGGTTTAGCGTCCAGAATTTTTGAAAGGAAAATTGACCTTTTTTCCAATTGGAAGCGATTGGGGCCACTTAGGGTGCCCAAATAAATCAGTTTAAAGTTATTAGAATGTAATAAAAATGCATATTAATATTGTTAACCAGTGGTTTTGGCTGTGCGTTGATTCCCAGTTTTCTTACTGATAGCCTTATATATAGAGATGATGACTGCCCCCTGCCACAAAGCCCAGTGGCTTGAACGCTTTCACGGGGTTTATACGTGTGTGTTGCTGGTATAATTTAATTTTAATTTATTGTTAATTTATTGTTAAGTTTAATTTAGTTTTAAGTTTTTAATTTTATGTTTTAAAAAGAAATCAAGATCAGCCGCCGCACAAATATTGTACTGCACAGAGTCAGAGAGAGAGAGAGAGAGACAGTGCGAGAGAATGCATTCGGTATTCAATGCTTGTGTATAATTTGTTGGAATTATTATTCCTACTTTAGGCTAATGTAACTTTTTTTAGAATTGACCTTGAGCTTCAGTAAAACCACCATATGAATCCTTAAAGTATCAGGATTCCCTCGATAAATTTTCATATTGCTAATTGACTTAGATCAGTGTTTTTTTTTGCCGTTAGGAAAAAATGAGGAAGATTCTTAGATTTTCAAAGATCGATAAAAAATAGTAAACATTAAAATATCGAATATTAAATTAAATAGAATCTTTATTATGTAGAGGACTAAATTTTTGCCAAAAATCGCATCGATTGATTAACGCGTTTAGCGTCCAGAATTTTTTATAGAAATTTTTTGCAACTGGCAGAAAATGGGGGCATGTTTGTGACCAAAATAAATCTTAGCAAATCAGTTTAGTGTTAAGAATTGAATGGTAAAACATTTTAATAGGGTCATTTAATTAGTTTAGGCTGTGCGTTGATTCTTAGTTTTCAATGAACAGTTTTTTATATATACTAGCAGGGTGCCCGCAGCTTCGCTTGCGATGTCTCATGTTTGCATTATACCTGTCTCCATACAGGAAGCTCTTAAATATGTATTAAGACAATATTTTAAAAAAAAGGAATTTATGCAATGTTTATATCGAATAATAAGATTAAAAACTACAAAAACGTATCTGTATATGTACAAAATGCAAGTATGCTAATTGGTATATCACAACAAATTTTTAAGTTAACATCAAAAATATCAACAAATTTGCACATTCTATAGAAAAAACTAAAATTCCGAGAAAGGCGAACTAATATAATAATATTATTGCTCACATACGGTTATACACCAAAATACACGGTTATGCAAAGAAATTTTCTTGACTCTGACCAAATTAAAAGTTTTCCCGTTAACTTCTTCTTTTGCGCACTTGCTACACTCTTTCCTCTCTCGCTATCTACTGCGATCTCCCGCTCTTATGTTTCCTAACAGCGCATGGCAGAACACTGTAAAAATAAACACCGCAAAAAACAATTTGAATGGTATATTTTTACTAAACTATCAAGATTTTCGGCAAAAAAACGTCTTTTTAGTATTCTGGCAGCAAAACCTGTAAAGAGCACTTAAATTCGATAATAGATCGACTTTTTGCTTAGTTTCTTTGTTTAGAAGATAGCCATCAAATGAATCGTTGAAGCTTAAGGAAAAACTTTACCGAAGAAATTTTTGATACTCAGTTTAGAAGTGCAATTTTTCGACGTTTGGAGATATTTTTGGCTAAATTGTAATTTTAGAACGGGTGTTAAAAATAGTAAAAAGCCTTAAATCTAAGCGATCAAATTTTTTAAACATTTATAATGTCTTAAACTATTTTTGGGCGAAAACACGAATTCGATTGGTTAAACGGTTTAGCGTCCAGAATTTTTGAAAGGAAAATTTACCTTTTTTCCAATTGGAAGCGATTGGGGCCACTTAGGGTGCCCAAATAAATCAGTTTAAAGTTATTAGAATGTAATAAAAATGCATATTAATATTGTTAACCAGTGGTTTTGGCTGTGCGTTGATTCCCAGTTTTCTTTACTGATAGCCTTATATATAGAGATGATGACTGCCCCCCTGCCCCAAAGCCCAGTCGCTTGACCGCTTTGACGGGGTTTATTCGTGTGTGTGCAGGTATAATTTAATTTTAATTTATTGTTAAGTTTAATTTAGCTTTAAGTTTTTAATTTTAAGTTTTAAAAAGAAATCAAGATCAGCCGCCGCTCAATTATTGTAGTAAACAGAGTCAGAGAGAGAGAGACAGTGCGAGAGACTGCATTCGGTGTTCAATGCTTGTGTATAATTTGTTGGAAATATTATTCCTACTTTAGTCTAATGTAATGAATTGGCCAAAAATCGCATCGATTGATTACGCGTTTAGCGTCCAGATTTTTTTTATAGAAATTGGGTGTTTTTTGCCACTGGAAGAAAATGGGGGCATGTTTGTGTCCAAAATAAATCTTAGCAAATCAGTTTAGTGTTATAAGAATTGAATGGTAAAAAATTTGAATAGGGTCATTTAATTAGTTTAGGCTGTGCGTTGATTCTTAGTTTTCAATGAACAGTTTTATATATATACTAGCAGGGTGCCCGCAGCTTCGCTTGCGATGTCTCATGTTTGCATTATACCTGTCTCCATACAGGAAGCTCTTAAATATGTATTAAGACAATATTTTTAAATAAAGCAATTTATGCAATGTTTATATCGAATAATAAGATTAAAAACTACAAAAACGTATCTGTATATGTACAAAATGCAAGTATGCTAATTGGTATATCGCAACAAATTTTTAAGTTAACATCAAAAATATCAACAAATTTGCACATTCTATAGAAAAAATTAAAATTCCGAGAAAGGCGAACTAATATAATAATATTATTGCTCACATACGGTTATATACCAAAATACACGGTTATGCGAAGAAATTTTCTTGATACGACTCTGACCAAATTGAAAGTTTCCCCGTTATCTTCTTCTTTTGCGCACTTGCTACACTCTTTCCTCTCTCTCTATCTACTGCGATCTCCCGCTCTTATGTTTCCTAACAGCGCGTGGCAGAATACTGTAAAAATAAACACCGCAAAAAACAATTTGAATGGTATATTTTTACTAAACTATCAAGATTTTCGCCAAAAAAACGTCTTTTGAGTATTCTGGCAGCAAAACCTGTAAAGAGCACTTAAATTCGATAATAGATCGACTTTTTGCTTAGTTTCTTTGTTTAGAAGATAGCCATCAAATGAATCGTTGAAGCTTAAGGAAAAACTTTACCGAAGAAATTTTTGATACTTAGTTTAGAAGTGCAATTTTTCGACGTTTGGAGATATTTTTGGCTAAATTGTAATTTTAGAACGGGTGTTAAAAATAGTAAAAAGCCTTAAATCTAAGCGGTCAAATTTTTTAAACATTTATAATGTCTTAAACTACTTTTGGGCGAAAACACGGATTCGATTGGTTAAACGGTTTAGCGTCCAGAATTTTTGAAAGGAAAATTGACCTTTTTTCCAATTGGAAGAGATTGGGGCCACTTGGGATGCCCCAATAAATCAGTTTAAAGTTATAAGAATGTAATAAAAATGCATATTAATATTGTTAACCAGTGGTTTTGGCTGTGCGTTGAGTGCCAGTTTTCTTACTGATAGCCTTATATATAGAGATGATGACTGCCCCCCTGCCACAAAGCCCAGTCGCTTGACCGCTTTGACGGGGTTTATTCGTGTGTGTTGCTGGTATAATTTAATTTTAATTTATTGTTAAGTTTAATTTAGTTTTATGTTTTTAATTTTAAATTTTAAAAAGAAATCAAAATCAGCCGCCGCTCAATTATTGTAGTACACAGAGTCAGAGAAGAGAGAGAGACAGTGCGAGAGAATGCATTCGGTGTTCAATGCTTGTGTATAATTTGTTGGAATTATTATTCCTACTTTAGGCTAATGTAACTTTTTTTAGAATTGACCTAGAGCTTCAGTAAAACCACCATATGAATCCTTAAAGTATCAGGATTCCCTCGAAAAATTTTCATATTGCTAATTGACTTAGATCAGTGTTTTTTTGCCGTTAGGAAAAAATGAGGAAGATTCTTAGATTTTCAAAGATCGATAAAAAATAGTAAACATTAAAATATCGAATATTAAATTAAATAGAATCTTTATTATGTAGAGGACTAAATTTTGGCCAAAAATCGCATCGATTGATTAACGCGTTTAGCGTCCAGATTTTTTTATAGAAATTGGGGGTTTTTTGCCACTGAAAGAAAATGGGGCCATGTTTGTGGCCAAAATAAATCTTAGCAAATCAGTTTAGTGTTATAAGAATTGAATGGTAAAAAATTTTAATAGGGTCACTTAATTAGTTTAGGCTGTGCGTTGATTCTTAGTTTTCAATGAACAGTTTTATATATTTAGATGACTGCCCCCCTGCCCTTTTTCCAAAGCCCAGCGGCTTGAACGCTTTGACGGGGTTTATTATGTGTGTTGCTGGTATAATTTAATTTTAATTTATTGTTAATTTATTGTTAAGTTTAATTTAGTTTTAAGTTTTTAATTTTAAGTTTTAAAAAGAAATCAAAATCAGCCGCATGTTAATTATTGTACTACACAGAGTCAGAGAGAGAGTGAGAGAGAGACAGTGCGAGAGAATGCATTCGGTGTTCAATGCTTGTGTATAATTTGTTGGAATTATTATTCCTACTTTAGGCTAATGTAACTTTTTTTAGAATTGACCTAGAGCTTCAGTAAAACCACCATATGAATCCTTAAAGTATCAGGATTCCCTCGAAAAATTTTCATATTGCTAATTGACTTAGATCAGTGTTTTTTTGCCGTTAGGAAAAAATGAGGAAGATTCTTAGATTTTCAAAAATCGATAAAAAATAGTAAACATTAAAATATCGAATATTAAATTAAATAGAATCTTTATTATGTAGAGGACTAAATTTTGGCCAAAAATCGCATCGATTGATTAACGCGTTTAGCGTCCAGATTTTTTTATAGAAATTGGGGTTTTTTGCCACTGAAAGAAAATGGGGCCATGTTTGTGGCCAAAATAAATCTTAGCAAATCAGTTTAGTGTTATAAGAATTGAATGGTAAAAAATTTTAATAGGGTCACTTAATTAGTTTAGGCTGTGCGTTGATTCTTAGTTTTCAATGAACAGTTTTATATATTTAGACTAGCAGGGTGCCCGCAGCTTCGCTTGCGATGTCTCATGTTTGCATTATACCTGTCTCCATACAGGAAGCTCTTAAATATGTATTAAGACAATATTTTTAAAAAAAGGAATTTATGCAATGTTTATATCGAATAATAAGATTAAAAACTACAAAAACGTATCTGTATATGTACAAAATGCAAGTATGCTAATTGGTATATCACAACAAATTTTTAAGTTAACATCAAAAATATCAACAAATTTGCACATTCTATAGAAAAAATTAAAATTCCGAGAAAGGCGAACTAATATAATAATATTATTGCTCACATACGGTTATATACCAAAATACACGGTTATGCAAAGAAATTTTCTTGACTCTGACCAAATTAAAAGTTTCCCCGTTAACTTCTTCTTTTGCGCACTTGCTACACTCTTTCCTCTCTCGCTATCTACTGCGATCTCCCGCTCTTATGTTTCCTAACAGCGCGTGGCAGAACACTGTAAAAATAAACACCGCAAAAAACAATTTGAATGGTATATTTTTACTAAACTATCAAGATTTTCGGCAAAAAAACGTCTTTTTAGTATTCTGGCAGCAAAACCTGTAAAGAGCACTTAAATTCGATAATAGATCGACTTTTTGCTTAGTTTCTTTGTTTAGAAGATAGCCATCAAATGAATCGTTGAAGCTTAAGGAAAAACTTTACCGAAGAAATTTTTGATACTCAGTTTAGAAGTGCAATTTTTCGACGTTTGGAGATATTTTTGGCTAAATTGTAATTTTAGAACGGGTGTTAAAAATAGTAAAAAGCCTTAAATCTAAGCGGTCAAATTTTTTAAACATTTATAATGTCTTAAACTATTTTTGGGCGAAAACACGAATTCGATTGGTTAAACGGTTTAGCGTCCAGAATTTTTGAAAGGAAAATTGACCTTTTTTCCAATTGGAAGCGATTGGGGCCACTTAGGGTGCCCAAATAAATCAGTTTAAAGTTATTAGAATGTAATAAAAATGCATATTAATATTGTTAACCAGTGGTTTTGGCTGTGCGTTGATTCCCAGTTTTCTTACTGATAGCCTTATATATAGAGATGATGACTGCCCCCCTGCCCCAAAGCCCAGTGGTTTGAACGCTTTGACGGGGTTTATTCGTGTGTGTGCAGGTATAATTTAATTTTAATTTATTGTTAAGTTTAATTTAGCTTTAAGTTTTTAATTTTAAGTTTTAAAAAGAAATCAAGATCAGCCGCCGCTCAATTATTGTAGTAAACAGAGTCAGAGAGAGAGAGACAGTGCGAGAGACTGCATTCGGTGTTCAATGCTTGTGTATAATTTGTTGGAAATATTATTCCTACTTTAGTCTAATGTAATTTTGAATTGGCCTAAAAATCGCATCGATTGATTACGCGTTTAGCGTCCAGATTTTTTTATAGAAATTGGGTGTTTTTTCCCTGGAAGAAAATGGGGCATGTTTGTGTCCAAAATAAATCTTAGCAAATCAGTTTTTAGCCGTTATAAGAATTGAATGGGATTTAAAATTTGAAAAGGGTCGATATAAATTAGTTTAGGCTTTAAAATGATTCTTAGTTTTCAATAAACAGTTTTATATATATATTTATTAGGTGTAGCAGCTTCGTTTGCGATGTCTCAAGTTTGCATGGTACCTGTCTTCATACGGGAAGCTCTTAAATATGTATTATAGACAATATTTTTGAAATAAAGCAATTTATGCAATGTTTATATCGAATAATAAGATTAAAAACTCAAAAACGTATTTAGTGTATGTACAAAATGCAAGTATGCTAATTGGTATATCAACAAATTTTTAGTTAACAAAAAATAGGGTCACCAAATTTGTTTAGTCTGTGCGTTGAATATTAAGATTTCGAGAAAGGTGAACTAATTTAATAATATTTATTGCTCACATACGGTTATATACCAAAACCAACGGTTATGCGAAGAAATTTTCTTGATACGGGGTTTACCAAATTCGAAAGTTTCCTGTATCTTACTTTTTAATTTACTTGTTACTTTCTTGTTAAGTCTAATTTCCAGCTCTTATGTTTCTTAACAGCGCGTTTTAGAATACTTTAAAAATAAACATCAAAATCAATTTGAATGGTATATTTTTACTAAACGTATCAAGAGTTTGCTGCAAAAAACGTCTTTTGAGTATTCTGGCAGAAAAACCTGTAAAGTATAATTTAAGTTCGATAATAGATCGACTTTTTGCTTATGTCTTTTTTGATTTAGACCTAGATAGCCATCAAATGAATCGTATGAACCTTAAGGAAAAACTTTACCGAAGAAATTTATTGATACTTAGTTTAGAAGTGCATTTTTTCGACGTTTGGAGAAATTTGAGGCTAAGATTGTAGATTTTCAAGAATCGGGTGTAAAAAATAGTAAAAGCCTTAAAATATCTAAGCGGTCAAATTTTTTAGAACATTTATAATGTCTTAAACTAATTTTGGGCGAAAACACGGATTCGATTGGTTAAACGGTTTAGCGTCCAGAATTTTTGAAAGGAAAATTGGCGTTTTTTCCACTGGAAGAGATTGGGGCCATTTGGGATGCCCCAATAAATCAGTTTAAAGTTATAAGAATGTAATAAAAATGCATATTAATATTGTTAACCAGTGGTTTTGGCTGTGCGTTGAGTGCTCAGTTTTCTTACTGATAGCCTTATATATAGAGATGATGACTGCCCCCCTGCTTTCACAAAGCCCAGTCGGCTTGACCGCTTTGACGGGGTTTATTCGTGTGTGTTGCTGGTATAATTTAATTTTAATTTATTGTTAAGTTTAATATTAGTTTAATTTTTTATGTTTTTAATTTTAAGTTTTAAAAAGAAATCAAAATCAGCCGCCGGTCAATTATTGTAGTACACAGAGTCAGAGAGAGAGAGAGAGACAGTGCGAGAGAATGCATTCGGTGTTCAATGCTTGTGTATAATTTGTTGGAATTATTATTCCTACTTTAGGCTAATGTAACTTTTTTTAGAATTGACCTAGAGCTTCAGTAAAACCACCATATGAATCCTTAAAGTATCAGGATTCCCTCGAAAAATTTTCATATTGCTAATTGACTTAGATCAGTGTTTTTTTGCCGTTAGGAAAAAATGAGGAAGATTCTTAGATTTTCAAAGATCGATAAAAAATAGTAAACATTAAAATATCGAATATTAAATTAAATAGAATCTTTATTATGTAGAGGACTAAATTTTGGCCAAAAATCGCATCGATTGATTAACGCGTTTAGCGTCCAGATTTTTTTATAGAAATTGGGGGTTTTTTGCCACTGAAAGAAAATGGGGCCATGTTTGTGGCCAAAATAAATCTTAGCAAATCAGTTTAGTGTTATAAGAATTGAATGGTAAAAAATTTTAATAGGGTCACTTAATTAGTTTAGGATGTGCGTTGATTCTTAGTTTTCAATGAACAGTTTTATATATTTAGACTAGCAGGGTGCCCGCAGCTTCGCTTGCGATGTCTCATGTTTGCATTATACCTGTCTCCATACAGGAAGCTCTTAAATATGTATTAAGACAATATTTTTAAAAAAAGGAATTTATGCAATGTTTATATCGAATAATAAGATTAAAAACTACAAAAACGTATCTGTATATGTACAAAATGCAAGTATGCTAATTGGTATATCACAACAAATTTTTAAGTTAACATCAAAAATATCAACAAATTTGCACATTCTATAGAAAAAACTAAAATTCCGAGAAAGGCGTACTAATATAATAATATTATTGCTCACATACGGTTATACACCAAAATACACGGTTATGCGAAGAAATTTTCTTGATACGACTCTGACCAAATTGAAAGTTTTCCCGTTAACTTTTGCGCACTTGCTACACTCTTTCCTCTCTCTCTATCTACTGCGATCTCCCGCTCTTATGTTTCCTAACAGCGCGTGGCAGACCACTGTAAAAATAAACACTGCAAAAAACAATTTGAATGGTATATTTTTACTAAACTATCAAGATTTTCGCCAAAAAAACGTCTTTTGAGTATTCTGGCAGCAAAACCTGTAAAGAGCACTTAAATTCGATAACAGATCGACTTTTTGCTTAGTTTCTTTGTTTAGAAGATAGCCATCAAATGAATCGTCGAAGCTTAAGGAAAAACTTTACCGAAGGAATTTTTGATACTCAGTTTAGAAGTGCAATTTTTCGACGTTTGGAGATATTTTTGGCTAAATTGTAATTTTAGAAAGGGTGTTAAAAATAGTAAAAAGCCTTAAATCTAAGCGGTCTAAGCGCACTTGCTACACTCTTTCCTCTCTCGCTATCTACTGCGATCTCCCGCTCTTATGTTTCCTAACAGCGCGTGGCAGAACACTGTAAAAATAAACACCGCAAAAAACAATTTGAATGGTATATTTTTACTAAAAATGACAAACATTCTTAGATTTTCAAAGATCGATAAAAAATAGTAAACATTAAAATATCGAATATTAAATTAAATAGAATCTTTATTATGTAGAGGACTAAATTTTGGCCAAAAATCGCATCGATTGATTAACGCGTTTAGCGTCTAGAATTTTTTATAGAAATTGGGGGTTTTTTGCCACTGGAAGAAAATGGGGGCATGTTTGTGACCAAAATAAATCTTAGCAAATCAGTTTAGTGTTATAAGAATTGAATGGTAAAAAATTTGAATAGGGTCATTTAATTAGTTTAGGCTGTGCGTTGATTCTTAGTTTTCAATGAACAGTTTTATATATATACTAGCAGGGTGCCCGCAGCTTCGCTTGCGATGTCTCATGTTTGCATTATACCTGTCTCCATACAGGAAGCTCTTAAATATGTATTAAGACAATATTTAAAAAAAAAAGGAATTTATGCAATGTTTATATCGAATAATAAGATTAAAAACTACAAAAACGTATCTGTATATGTACAAAATGCAAGTATGCTAATTGGTATATCACAACAAATTTTTAAGTTAACATCAAAAATATCAACAAATTTGCACATTCTATAGAAAAAACTAAAATTCCGAGAAAGGCGAACTAATATAATAATATTATTGCTCACATACGGTTATACACCAAAATACACGGTTATGCAAAGAAATTTTCTTGACTCTGACCAAATTAAAAGTTTTCCCGTTAACTTCTTCTTTTGCGCACTTGCTACACTCTTTCCTCTCTCGCTATCTACTGCGATCTCCCGCTCTTATGTTTCCTAACAGCGCGTGGCAGAACACTGTAAAAATAAACACCGCAAAAAACAATTTGAATGGTATATTTTTACTAAACTATCAAGATTTTCGGCAAAAAAACGTCTTTTTAGTATTCTGGCAGCAAAACCTGTAAAGAGCACTTAAATTCGATAATAGATCGACTTTTTGCTTAGTTTCTTTGTTTAGAAGATAGCCATCAAATGAATCGTTGAAGCTTAAGGAAAAACTTTACCGAAGAAATTTTTGATACTCAGTTTAGAAGTGCAATTTTTCGACGTTTGGAGATATTTTTGGCTAAATTGTAATTTTAGAACGGGTGTTAAAAATAGTAAAAAGCCTTAAATCTAAGCGGTCAAATTTTTTAAACATTTATAATGTCTTAAACTATTTTTGGGCGAAAACACGAATTCGATTGGTTATACGGTTTAGAGTTCAGAATTTTTGAAAGGAAAATTGACCTTTTTTCCAATTGGAAGCGATTGGGGCCACTTAGGGTGCCCAAATAAATCAGTTTAAAGTTATTAGAATGTAATAAAAATGCATATTAATATTGTTATCCAGTGGTTTTGGCTGTGCGTTGATTCCCAGTTTTCTTACTGATAGCCTTATATATAGAGATGATGACTGACCCCCTGCCCCAAAGCCCAGTGGTTTGAACGCTTTGACGGAGTTTATTCGTGTGTGTTGCAGGTATAATTTAATTTTAATTTATTGTTAAGTTTAATTTAGCTTTAAGTTTTTAATTTTAAGTTTTAAAAAGAAATCAAGATCAGCCGCCGCTCAATTATTGTAGTAAACAGAGTCAGAGAGAGAGAGACAGTGCGAGAGAATGCATTCGGTGTTCAATGCTTGTGTATAATTTGTTGGAAATATTATTCCTACTTTAGTCTAATGTAATGAATTGGCCAAAAATCGCATCGATTGATTACGCGTTTAGCGTCCAGATTTTTTTTAGAATTTGGGCGTTTTGTGCCACTGGAAGAAAATGGGGGCATGTTTGTGACCAAAATAAATATTAGCAAATCAGTTTAGTGTAATAAGAATTGAATGGTAAAAAATTTTAATAGGGTCATTTAATTAGTTTAGGCTGTGCGTTGATTCTTAGTTTTCAATGAACAGTTTTATATATATAGATGACTGCCCCCCTGCCCTTTTTCCAAAACCCAGCGTCTTGAACGCTTTGACGGGGTTTATACGTGTGTGTTGCTGGTATAATTTAATTTTAATTTATTGTTAATTTATTGTAAAGTTTAATTTAGTTTTAAGTTTATAATTTTAAGTTTTAAAAAGAAATCAAGATCAGCCGCCGCACAAATATTGTACTGCACAGAGTCAGAGAGAGAGAGAGAGACAGTGCGAGAGAATGCATTCGGTATTCAATGCTTGTGTATAATTTGTTGGAATTATTATTCCTACTTTAGGCTAATGTAACTTTTTTTAGAATTGACCTTGAGCTTCAGTAAAACCACCATATGAATCCTTAAAGTATCAGGATTCCCTCGATAAATTTTCATATTGCTAATTGACTTAGATCAGTGTTTTTTTGCCGTTAGGAAAAAATGAGGAAGATTCTTAGATTTTCAAAGATCGATAAAAAATAGTAAACATTAAAATATCGAATATTAAATTAAATAGAATCTTTATTATGTAGAGGACTAAATTTTGGCCAAAAATCGCATAGATTGATTAACGCGTTTAGCGTCCAGATTTTTTTTATAGAAATTGGGTGTTTTTTGCCACTGGAAGAAAATGGGGGCATGTTTGTGACCAAAATAAATCTTAGCAAATCAGTTTAGTGTTATAAGAATTGAATGGTAAAAAATTTTAATAGGGTCATTTAATTAGTTTAGGCTGTGCGTTGATTCTTAGTTTTCAATGAACAGTTTTATATATATACTAGCAGGGTGCCCGCAGCTTCGCTTGCGATGTCTCATGTTTGCATTATACCTGTCTCCATACAGGAAGCTCTTAAATATGTATTAAGACAATATTTAAAAAAAAAAGGAATTTATGCAATGTTTATATCGAATAATAAGATTAAAAACTACAAAAACGTATCTGTATATGTACAAAATGCAAGTATGCTAATTGGTATATCACAACAAATTTTTAAGTTAACATCAAAAATATCAACAAATTTGCACATTCTATAGAAAAAACTAAAATTCCGAGAAAGGCGAACTAATATAATACTATTATTGCTCACATACGGTTATACACCAAAATACACGGTTATGCGAAGAAATTTTCTTGATACGACTCTGACCAAATTGAAAGTTTCCCCGTTATCTTCTTCTTTTGCGCACTTGCTACACTCTTTCCTCTCTCTCTATCTACTGCGATCTCCCGCTCTTATGTTTCCTAACAGCGCGTGGCAGACCACTGTAAAAATAAACACCGCAAAAAACAATTTGAATGGTATATTTTTACTAAACTATCAAGATTTTCGCCAAAAAAACGTCTTTTGAGTATTCTGGCAGCAAAACCTGTAAAGAGCACTTAAATTCGAAAATAGATCGACTTTTTGCTTAGTTTCTTTGTTTAGAAGATAGCCATCAAATGAATCGTTGAAGCTTAAGGAAAAACTTTACCGAAGAAATTTTTGATACTCAGTTTAGAAGTGCAATTTTTCGACGTTTGGAGATATTTTTGGCTAAATTGTAATTTTAGAACGGGTGTTAAAAATAGTAAAAAGCCTTAAATCTAAGCGGTCAAATTTTTTAAACATTTATAATGTCTTAAACTATTTTTTGGCGAAAACACGAATTCGATTGGTTATACGGTTTAGAGTTCAGAATTTTTGAAAGGAAAATTGACCTTTTTTCCAATTGGAAGCGATTGGGGCCACTTAGGGTGCCCAAATAAATCAGTTTAAAGTTATTAGAATGTAATAAAAATGCATATTAATATTGTTATCCAGTGGTTTTGGCTGTGCGTTGATTCCCAGTTTTCTTACTGGATAGCCTTATATATAGAGATGATGACTGCCCCCTGCCCCAAAGCCCAGTGGCTTGAACGCTTTGACGGGGTTTATTCGTGTGTGTTGCAGGTATAATTTAATTTTAATTTATTGTTAAGTTTAATTCGTTTAGTTAGTTAGTTAGCTCCCGTAGTACTTCCTCCTCTCCCTAACCTTCTCGGCTTGTCGTTCCGAAGGTATCACTAGGAGACTGATTTCAGGATCACACCTCCTACGGCGCGGTTCCCCGGCCGAACTCTCTCTCTTGTGGCTGACTTCAGGGTCCCCAAGCAACACATTCTCTCTCTCTTGTGACTGACTTCAGGGTCCCCAAGCCTCTCTCTCTCTCTTGTGGCTGACTTCCGGGTCCAAGCAACATTCTCTCTCTCTTGCGGCTGACCTCAGGGTCCCCAAGCAACATTCTCTCTCTTTCGGTTGACTTTCGGGTCCCCAAGCACTAAAAACTCTCTCTCGCTCGTGGCTAACTTCAGGGTCCCCAAGCACCCCAATCTCATTTCAGGCTCGCTACGTGGCAACCCACCCCGGGGTCTATTCTACCCGCAGCCGTAATCCTGTGCTGTTCCTCTCGAGCAGCTAGACGGCTCTCGATAGCAGGCATTCGTAGTGTACGAAGGAAGAGAAGGCAGCAAGGGCGGCACCCCGCTAGTCCTGAGAACCCGTTAGTTATTAATCAAATGTCAAGATTTTTACTGAAATAAAACCTAGTTATAATCAATTACTAAGTAGTTCCCCACGACTTCTACTCTGGTCTGGGTCGGATCTCTCTTTCAGCAACCACACCTGACTCAAACAAATTCTTGTGACCATCCCTGAGCCACCCGACAACGACAAACCGTCACAGTGGCGCCCGAGCAGGTTAAAGTGGTTGCAGGAGATAAACCGACACCAGTGGAGTAATGTCGAGCTGGGTATATCTGGCACCAAAGAGTGAACTAACGAAATACACGGAAGAGTTCGGATTAGAAACAGCAGAAAGAAGTGGGGATTTAAGACGCTTGTTGGCAGCGTTCGCCAAAAAAACGGATCTTACAGAAACGATCAGACAAAGACTCGCAGAACTGTCAGAAAAATATAAGAGAGAAAAAAGCCCGGCGAAAGAAACAATTCCGGCGATCGTGGTAACCAGGGAAAAGGAGGGGATAATGGAAATCAAAGGAGCAAGTCTAGGGGACGAAACGGAAGGAAAGTTAGAAATAAAAATGGAAACAGAAATCCGGTACCAAGGAACAACAAACCCACTGGAGTTCCTAAGCAAAATGGAACAGTTGGCAGGCGGATACGAAATACGGAAGGACCAGCTGATACAGACGATGCCATTCATCCTGGAGGGGATCGAAAAAAGAAAACTGATGCATTTCACGAAACTGTCAGAGGAGGCCAAACTGGACCAGATAAAGCTGTACTGAGCAAGATAAAGCTGTACGCCAGGAGGGCAGGATTCAACTCGTTGACAGAGTTTCTCAAACTAGCGGAGGAGGTAGAAGGAATAGAGGCAGAGGACCGGACACAGGCAAGCCAACCTGTGCAGCAGCTAAGACCGGAGATATGCATGCGCACGCACGTGCAACAATCCACCGAGGCTGTTTTGCTGGGTCTGTGGAAGAAACAATACGAGAACCACAGAGTGCTGCAGTGCAGGGCCGGGAAACGCAAGAGGCCTGAGCAGATAAAGCTGGCAGCTCAGACGGCAACAAACGAGCCAGCAGCAGGGGAACAGCTGTGTTGCGACGTGCTCAAAATAGTAGCCCGGATAAGGGTCGGAAACAAGACAGCGAAAGGAATTGTGGAAACAGGAGCATCAAGAAGCGCTATAAGCAGAAACAGATATCAAGATCTGAAACACCAAGGCAAATGGTGTGGGACCCGAGAAGAAATAACAATGGCCAACGGAACAACGCAGAAGGCGATAGGAGAATTCGCGGCAGAAATCCAATTTGGAGGAAAATCGTTCAGGGTAACGTTCATGATACTAACAGAAGTGGCAGGAGGAATACTGTTAGGGATGGACTTTCTAGTCGGGGAACGCATGTGGTGTGGAGGCTTAGAGCTGGAAATAAGAGAGCCCGGAGACGAAGAGGATCAACCGGAGATAAATACGGAGCAAGAAAACACGACAGGGGAACCGTCCGAAAAGGAAGTACAGGACTTTCTGGAAACGCAGAGGCATGTATTTGAAAGAATGCAGGGAACCAGTAATATACCTTAAGGATGATAAACCGATTAAACAGAGGTACTATCCGCGAAATCCAAAACAGCAGGCGATCATCAATGAACAGGTTACCGAGTTGTTGGCACTGAGACTCATAGAACCCTCACGTAGCCCGTACAGCGCGCCGGTGGTGCTAGTGAGAAAGAAGAACAACGAATGGAGAATATGTGTGGACTATCGATTACTGAAAAACAAAACAGAAAAAGACGCCTATCCGGTACCAAGAATGAATTTCATCTTGGACCAGTTAAGAGAGGCAAAGTTCATCAGCACGATAGATCTCAAGTCAGGATACTGGCAGATCCCAATGGATAGGAATAGTAGGCAATACACGGCATTCACAGTCCCCGGACGTGGACCGTTCCAATGGAAGGTTATGCCATTTGGGCTAAAACTCAATAATAGGGCCAGAAATGGAACCGTTTGCATTTGCATATCTAGACGACATAGTGGTTATTGACCGGACAAAATAGCGGAAATTCGAGACTTACCAGCGCCGAGATCCACAAAGGAAGTACACAGCTTTTTAGGAATGGCATCATGGTAGCGACGGTTCATACCAAATTTCACCGAACAGGCAGGAGCGTTGCAGGGCTTAATCAAGAAAGGACAAAAATTTGATTGGACCGAAGAACAACAGGAATCGTTTGACCAACTAAAAACAAAGGCACCGGTACTGGCATGCCCCGATTTCACAAATCAGTTTAAACTGCAAACGGATGCCAGTGACCTAGGCGTAGGCGCGGTCTTAACACAGGACGGAGAGGACGGGGAGCATGTAATAGCGTTTGCCAGCAGGAGGTTGAGTAAAGTAGAGAAAAACTACAGCGCAACCAAAAAAGAATGCCTAGCGATATATTGGGGCATCAATAAGTACAAGATGTACCTAGAAGGCTATCGGTTCATAGTGATAACAGACCACATGGCTTTGAAGTGGCTAATAGCGTTTGCCAGCAGGAGGTTGAGTAAAGTAGAGAAAAACTACAGCGCAACCGAAAAAGAAAGCCCAGCGATATATTGGGGCATCAATAAGTACAAGATGTACCTAGAAGGCTATCGGTTCATATTGATAAAAGACCACATGGCTTTGAAGTGGCTAAATTCAATAGAAAGTCCGTCGGGAAGAGTGGCCAGATGGACGCTAGGCCTACAACCATTCCAATTTGAAGTCCAGTACAGAAAGGGAAAATGGAATGCAGCAGCAGACGCCTTATCCAGAACGCCACAGGACGAGTTGAAAACAATACAGTACATGGAGACATGGATTGAGGAAAAATACAAGGAAATGGAAAGAGACCCACAAAGCGCGGAATTCAAGATAGAAGCAGGCAGGCTATATAAACTGGGTGGCAATCGGAGAGACCCACAACCATGGAAACTGTGAGTAACTGGGACTGAAATTGAACAAGTATTGACTGAAAACCACAGTACAGCAGAAGAAGGACACCTGGGCATGTTCAAAACACTGAGAAGGGTGAAGAACCAATATTTCTGGCCACGAATGAACAAGGACGTAAGGAAATACGTACAGAAATGCGAGTGTTGCCAAAAATACAAGGTATCGCAACAGAGAAAAGCTGGGAAGATGCTGACAAAAGTGGCAGAAGCACCGTGGGAAACCATATGTGTGATTTTGTGGGACCTCTACCCAGATCAAAGCACGGAAACACCACTCTATTAGTAATCATGGACAAATTCTCGAATTGCGAAAGTCGGATCACCAAAAACCCTGATCTCAGATAATGGGGTCCATTTCACAGGAGAAAAAACAAGAAAGGCCATGGAAAAATGGGGGATACGCTAACAGTTGACGGCACCGTACACGCCCCAGGAGAACCCTACCGAGCGAACGAATCGAACAGTCAAAACGATGATCGCGCAGCTAGCAGGAGAGGATAAGACCACGTGGGACAAACATTTAACAGAGTTAATGCTGGCATACAATAGCAGTTTATCGGAATCTACAAGATATAGCCCTGCTCAGCTGGTATTGGGGAAAGAGTTGAGATTACCAAACACGATGTTCGACAGGGTAGCAAAGGGATCGGAACAACAAAAACATCACTACAATCTGCGGAAAAGGGATTGGAAACCAGATATCGGAGACTTGGTATGGTGCAAGACGCACTATCTGTCAAAAGCGGCAGAAAATTTAACGCCAAACTAGCACCAAAGTACGAGGGCCCTGGAAGGTAACCAATTTCGTGTCACCAGTGATCAGGGCAGTGAAAGACCCGAAGACACGAAAAATAAAGAGAGTATACATTGGAAACAATAAACCGTACGTAGGAACAAATACAATACAGAACGAACACCGTAAGCTAACAACACGTGAAGAGCACGATCTATCATTAAATACTACACATAACCAAACACTACACAAATGTCACTACTCCACACCACACAACTCACATAACATTCGTCATCACACTACACCACGCCCCAAACATAAACCAACACTACACCATAACCATAATACAACACCACACAGCTTTATACACCATACAACACTACACCCTACACCAACACTAAACGTTAAGCCTAACACAAACATTTGTGGCCTAACAAATTTACGGAGGCAGCATGGAAATTCCGACTAAGGCGAATTTACTAGAGCCGATACCGATGGCAGGAACCGCACGAAAGAGGACGGCACCGGCGAAGATGAAGACCACGGCACCGCAAACAACCAGGATCCAGTTTCCATGGTTGTGGGTCTCTCCAGGGCAATAGCCAAACCATAAGTACGGTAGCCAGAACCGCCCAGGAGAGCCGAGCAACCGAGACACCGGACAGAGATATCCTAGAGCTCCATGAGGAGGAGCACAACGACGAGGGATGGACGCTACCGGAAGGAGCAATATTATCAAGAACGGCAAGAAACATCATCAAGGAAAAGCTAGCAGCAAACAAAACCGGAAGGCAGCAGCGATGGCTGATAAAGGATGGAGAAGCAGCATGGCGAGTGGTATCGAATAGAGGAAATTACGTTACGATTCAACACCACTAGAATCCATAACGGGGGGGAGTGTGACGCCGCGCGCACAAAAACATGGCATGAATTTTAGGATTTAATTTAAAATTCAAACTAAGAGCGGCCCAACGATCGCGCGCGTAGGGGTCACACTTAGACAGGCAAATCCCACACAGGCGGCGGGCATACTAGATCTCGCCGAGCCCTATATAAGGCGGACCACGGGCCATAGAAAGGCACTTGGTAGCCAACCGTCTAAGGGTACAGAGGCAACTCCCCAGTGGTGGTAAGCAGCGAAGTCATTTTTGGTGGACTAGATCGTTCGATCCAAGTCCGCTTATACATTGTAGTTAGCTCCCGTAGTACTTCCTCCTCCCCCTAACCTTCTCGGCTTGCCGGTCCGAAGATATCACTAGGAGACGTCTGATTTCAGGATCACACCTCCTTACGGCGCGGTTCACCGGCCGAACTCTCTCTCTTGTGGCTGACTTCAGGGTCCCCAAGCAACACATTCTCTCTCTCTTGTGGCTGACTTCAGGGTCGCCAAGAAACTCTCTCTCTCTCTTGTGGCTGACTTCAGGGTCCCCAAGCAACACATTCTCTCTCTCTTGTGGCTGACTTCAGGGTCCCCAAGCAACACATTCTCTCTCTCTTGTGACTGACTTCAGGGTCCCCAAGCCTCTCTCTCTCTCTTGTGGCTGACTTCCGGGTCCAAGCAACATTCTCTCTCTCTTGCGGCTGACCTCAGGGTCCCCAAGCAACATTCTCTCTCTTTCGGTTGACTTTCGGGTCCCCAAGCACTAAAAACTCTCTCTCGCTCGTGGCTGACTTCAGGGTCCCCAAGCAACACATTCTCTCTTTTGTGGCTGACTTCAGGGTCCCCAATCAACTCTCTCTCTCTTGTGGCTGACTTCAGGGTACCCAAGCAACACATTCTCTCTCTCTTGTGGCTGACTTCAGGGTCCCCAAGCAACTTCTCTCTCTCTTGTGGCCGACTTCAGGGTCCCCAAGCAACACATTCTCTCTTTCTTGTGGCTGACTTCAGGGTCCCCAAGCAACTCTCTCTCTCTCTTGTGGCTGACTTCAGGGTCCCCAAGCAACACATTCTCTCTTTCTTGTGACTGACTTCAGGGTCCCCAAGCAACACATTCTCTCTCTCTTGCGGCTGACCTCAGGGTCCCCAAGCAACATTCTCTCTCTTGCGGTTGGTTTTCGGGTCCCCAAGCACTAAAAACTCTCTCTCGCTCGTGGCTAACTTTAGGGTCCCCAAGCACCCCATTCTCATTTCAGGCTCGCTACGTGGCAACCCACCCCGGGGTCTATTCTACCCGCAGCCGTAATCCCGTGCTGTTCCTCTCGAGCTAGCTACTGAAATAAAACCTAGTTATAATCAATTACTAAGTAATTCCCCACGACTTCTACTATGGGCTAGGTCGGATCTCTCCTTCAGCAACCACACCTGACACAAACCAATTCTTGTGACGAACCCTGGCCATCTTTGAGCCACCCGACAACGACAAACCGTCACAAATATATCCTTACTTAATTTGTATTATTGAAATTGTTGAGCTAACAAGCCTTTTTGTCAGCTATTTTAAAACAAATCACAAGGCGAGATAAATTCAATATTTCAGTTTATTAACGTTATAAATGTATGCAAGGGCTACGGGCTTTGCGAACACCGCAGCTTGCTATCAACAACAACAAATTTATGCGCTGGCAACGGACCGTAGGCGTTGAGAGGCGGGCTCAGACAGAGCAGTCCAATTAATAGAGAGATAAGAGGAGCCGCTTAGAAATGAGTGATTCTGACTCTCTATTTAGTTGGAGTGGTTTGCCGCTGCGCTCAACATACTCCCCCCGTTGGAAGCCTGTCTTTCAACTTCATCATTGGTGGGCAGCAGGCACAACTTATTGACAGCTCTCCTGATGTCACACGTGGACGTTTTCAGATCAGCAACTCGGCAAACACCATCTCGTCCAGGAATAAGTGCGGTCACCCTAGCTAAGGGCCACCGCATGGGAGGTAGATTTTCATCCTTTATCAAAACTACGTCGTTGACCTTCAGCATTCGTTCAGGAGACCGCCATTTGGTGCGTTGTTGCAGAAGGGTAAGATACTCCTTCTGCCATCGGGACCAGAATAGTTGCTGCAGATATGTTACACGCTGCCAACCATCCAAGCGGTTATAGTTAAGCTTGGTTAGATCGGGCTCAATGATAGTAGTGGAAGGGCCACCAAAACGTAGGTGGGCAGGAGTCAAAACATCAAGATCATCTGGATTCTCTGAAATGGATAGCAAGGGGCGAGAATTAATGATTGACGCAATCTGACAAACCAAAGTGCGAAGCTCATCAAAACTAAGCGTTTGGCGGCCAACAGAGCGGTGGAAATGGTGTTTGGCCGTCTTGACTGCTGCCTCCCACAATCCGCCAAAGTGTGGTGAGCGAGGCGGAATAAATTGCCAGTCGATTCCCTCAGCCAAGCAAGCTTGATGAACAGACTGCATATGAGAATCGCTAAGCAGCAGCCGCTTCAAATCCGCCAACTCATTTTTTGCTCCTACAAAGTTGGTAGCATTGTCCGACCAAATTTGACTAGGCTTTCCACGTGTAGAAATGAATCTTTTCAAAGCACTTAAAAACGACGCAGTTGTTAGATCCTTGACAAGCTCTAAGTGCACAGCCTTGCTTGTAAAGCAGATGAACACGCATACGTAGCACTTGATGGGAGACCTGGTGCGAACTTCTGATTTGTAAAGGAAAGGTCCACAATAGTCGACGCCAGAAACAGCAAAGGCCCGTACGCACTCCAAACGTTCCTTCGGAAGATTAGCCATGATTGGTTCCAGAAATTTGGGCCTGGCCCGGAAGCACTCCACACAGCCTTTCAGTACATTTGAGACCGTTCGCAGTCCTCCAATAGGCCAGTATTGTAGTCGGATGCTTGCCAACAGAGCGCGCGGTCCTGCATGCAGGTTCATCTTATGGAAGTGCATGATGAGCGCTAAGGTGAGTGGGTGACGACGTGGAACTATTATGGGATGGCGAGCCTCATACGCAAGTGTTGAATTTTCGAGGCGTCCACCAACTCGAAGAAGGCCACATGCATCTATGAAGGGCAAGAGCGAAGCAATAGAACTTGATTTTTTAACAATGCTATTTGAACGAAGCTCCTTTATATCCTCCCATAAATGAGCCAATTGGACGCCTCGCCAGAGCATATATGTCCCACGTTGCACATCAGATATTTCGAGACCACGATGCCACAAGCGGTGAGAAAATTTGTAAATGTATGCGAACACGCGCTGCATGGAAGGGAACGAGTTGCCATACTTGGATCTAAGGGTAACATCAACGTGAGGTGACTTGACCATCAGCACCTGTTTACGTAACTCAAGGCTCGGATCGCCATAATGCAGACGCGTAGGCCAATCCTTGCGACCACCAAGTAAAAATGGTGGGCCATGAAACCAGATCTCAGAAAGCGCCAGTAAATCCGGAGTAGACCCCCTGGACAAAATGTCGGCAGGATTCAGTGTAGTCGGAATATGATGCCATTCCATATTAGTAGTCAATTCCTGTATAGAAGCCACTCGGTTTGCCACGAAGACGTTGAATTTGAAAGGTTCATTACCGATCCAGGATAGCGCCACAGAGGAATCACACCAGCAGTGAAAAGGACCATTGAACATATCCATTTTCATAACTTCATTCATCAGCTTGGCTAGTAGCAGGGCGCCACATAACTCCAGCTTAGGTACAGATATCGTTTTGAGAGGCGCTACTCGGGATTTGGAACATAAGAGATGGCTGCTGGCTGGAGAAGTGCCCCTAGACAGCACATATATGCAAGCTCCGTAAGCTTCCTCGCTGGCATCGCAGAAACCATGAATTTCAACATCAGTTTCTGAAAGAAGCAAAAATCTTGGGAATGATATGCGTTGAACGCTCTGAAAACTGATGCACATTTCAATCCAGCAGGTGTTACGATCTAAGGGCAAACTTTCATCCCAATCCAATTTGTCCTTGCAGAGTTGTTGAAGAAACACCTTGGCCTTTGTGATTACTGGACCAAGAAGGCCTAGCGGGTCATAGAAACGAGCAACGGTGGCCAGAACAGATCGTCGGCAGGCCTTGGAGCCGGGATCTAGAGACGATAAAGAGAACAGCAGCTCGTCTGTTGCCGGATCCCATGCAAGACCAAGAGTTTTGGTTATATCGCTGCCATCGTCGAACTTCAAATACTTCTCCTTGTCATCATCTGACACATCCTTTAAGACCTCGTGGTGGCTGGTGCACCACTTTCGTAACTTGAAGTCACCTCGAGCAAGTATCTCAGTGGTCTGTCGCATTTTCTCAATAGCCTCAGCAACAGAGCTCCCACCGGAGATGAAATCATCGACATAGAAATCTTGTTGCAGAGCAACTGAGCCAGCAGGGAAGGAATCCCTCTCATCAATGGCCAGCTGGTGCATTGCACGAACAGAAAGGAATGAGGCAGGCTTGGTTCCGTAGGTCACCAGTTTGTAAACTTCGAGCTCTTTGTCCGGTTCGTCTCGCCATAAAATGCATTGCAAGTAGTTATCGGGTTCACTCACCCTTACGCACCGATACATCTTGCAAATGTCTCCAGTCAGGGCCACCTGATAAGTACGAAATTTTATCAAAATGTTAAACAGCCTTGGCTGTATAACGGGCCCAGCCATAAGGACATCATTAAGAGACGACCCGGATGAGGCTAACGCCGATCCATCGAAGACAACGCGAAGCTTGGTTGTTGTGCTATCCTCCTTTAGAACACAATGGTGCGGCAGGAAATACTTGCAAAGACCCACAGCCTCGGGGCTGACTCTGGACATGTGGTTTAGCTCCAAGTATTCCTTAATAAAGGCCACATATTGACGCTTTAAATGGGGATTCCTTTGCAGTTTGCGTTCAAGATTAAGAAATCTTCGGTGTGCCTGTGTGTAGGAATCGCCAAGGGCTTTAGCATGGTGCTTCAACGGCAGGCGAACAGAGTAAGCGCCAGAGGGAAGACGATGGAAGTTTTTGATAAAATGATCCTCACACTCCAGCTCTTCCTTGCTGGCCATTATGACTCCACTGTCCAAATTTTCGACTACCCAAAATCGCCTAACCAGATCCTCCAAGCGGACATTATGTAGTGTAGCTCCATTTTCCAAGCCTTGAGATGCTAAAAGAGATGTATTGCCGCGAAGTCTATCTCCACCACCAGTCACGATCCAGCCAAGGCGAGTCTTCTGCAGTAGAGGCAATCCATGAACCAGCTTAATTTGGCCCACGCATAACAGGTCATAAAATAGGCCGGCACCAAGGAGCAGGTCAACGCGCTGCAGGGTCAGCCAACTGTATGTTAGATGGCATATTCCAATCAGCGATATCAATGATGTAACTAGGCTGACTGTCTGTAATCGTTGGCACGACCATTGCCGTTAGAGCCACAGAGTATTCAGAAGAACGCGACTGGAGGGAGATGCTGACTGTAGATCCTTCTGAAGAAACAGCTGTATCACCAAGACCAGTTACCGTTGCTGCTGACCGAGATTTCCTTAACTGCAACTCCTGGGCGAAGCGAGATGTAATTAGGTGCAGTTGAGATCCAGAATCCAGTAGGACTCGGCAAGGTACCGGGGAACCAGCTCTGTTCTTTACAAGAACTATAGCGGTGGCCAAGAGCACAACATCAGAATGAAATCCTTGGGCCGCAAGCGAGGCAGATGGCTGCGAGGGTGGTGAATCATCAGGGCGTAGATGGAGCAGCGTGTGGTGTTTTCCACCGCATGTGCGGCAATGGCCGGAGTTGCACGTTCGAGTGTGGTGCCCCTTCTTTAGGCAATTGAAGCACAAGGAAAGTCTTTTTATTTCCCTTTGCCGTAGACTAGGAGACAGACCGGCGAAGGAGCTACAGGAGTATATTCCATGACCAGGAGTATCACAAAAAACGCAGCTACTCTGGCTGACCTGGGCACCAAGTAACGTCCTTCTGGCAGGCCTTGGAGCTGAATTGGTACGAGAGCAAATCCTCCTCGCTTGGAATCATATCCGTTGACAAACTTTCCTCCCAGTTGGCTTGGGTTGCTGCATCCAATTTTTGCACTACCATGTATACAACCATGCAGCCTGAGATTTGTTTTAAATCTCCCAAGGCCTGAAGCGCTCGCATATGCCCAATAATTTTGTCCGAAAAATCCCGCAATGCCACAGCAGACGCAGACTCGAGCCTCTTGAGCCCAAGAATTTCATTGATGTGTGCCTGGAAAACAAGACGTTTATTATTAAAACGTTTATTTAGGATTTCTAGTGCCACACGATAATTGGCACCAGATATTTCTAATGATCGAACCGACTCCAGCGCAGCTCCAGCTAAGCATGACCGCAAATGTTGAAGCTTTTCTATGTCAGCCAAGTAGGGGTCCTTATCTATCACCGAGATAAACATGGAGAGGAAATCTGAGTATTCGGTGTATCCACTAGAGAATGTAGGCAGTTTTACTTCGGGCAGACGAGTCCTATGCCCTCGATCAACCATGACAGTTGACTGATCCAGGTTGGGATCAAGGTGCATAGTGGAAGATGTTGGCATTCGAAGCTGACAGTTGTCAAGTTGCTGTCAGAGCCGTGACTTGACCGATACCATGAGCATTTCAAAATTGTCGCTAAGCTCACTGCCGATTTCCGAATAGTCTAGCTCCTCCAGCGCATTGTGGGCAAGCCTGAATGAGGCTTGAGTATGCTCAAGAAGTTCTAGCCGAACTGTCAACTCCGCGGACCCAAACAGGCAAATCGCGTCTTTAGCTAGCGAAATATCCATGCGCTTTAAGCTATTGTACACCGATTCGGCTTTGCACTTCAAGAACCGCACTTTAGTTTCAGCCGTCATAATATTATGGTCTGCCACTGTGCTGCCTTCGTCTGAACTCATCTGTGCGTATGTATTTGTATAAAGCAAACCGAAACGCACTGCACAACTCGGGAGTTTACAGTTACAATTGTCAGAAGTCTTTGTTTTTGTAACGGCAAGAAAGTACAGTCACCAGTTGGCGAGGCAGAAAATTTATTAGGACCAGCTTAAAGCGGAACCAGCCTAATGTAACAGTTGTTTTTTTTGTCTTCTTTGTGCACTGTTTCTTTTGCACAAACGAATTTCCACAGACTTGAATTTACGAATCTCGCCGGGGCCTCCAATGTTGAGCTAACAAGCCTTTTTGTCAGCTATTTTAAAACAAATCACAAGGCGAGATAAATTCAATATTTCAGTTTATTAACGTTATAAATGTATGCAAGGGCTACGGGCTTTGCGAACACCGCAGCTTGCTATCAACAACAACAAATTTATGCGCTGGCGACGGACCGTAGGCGTTGAGAGGCGGGCTCAGACAGAGCAGTCCAATTAATAGAGAGATAAGAGGAGCCGCTTAGAAATGAGTGATTCTGACTCTCTATTTAGTTGGAGTGGTTTGCCGCTGCGCTCAACAGAAATGTTTTGTTAAAATGTATTACAAATATGTTTTGTTTACAAAAAATTTTAATTCCGCCTAGCCTAATATTAGAATAAATCGGTAGAGAAATTACAATTTTATCCCCGTGTGGGATTAAATTGAGTGAAATCTGAAATATGGGCCTTGAATTCAGGCCCATCTGAAATGTGGACACTGAATTGAATAAATGTCAAATCGTTACTTATGGTCCTTTTTGTTTAGGTAATAAACAAAGATTTCAGTTTTTAATAGTCCAAATTATATGTGATTCGTATTAAATATGCTTTAAATCTAGAACCAATTACCAATGTAGACGGCCGACCAAATGAGTTCGGAATCATGGTAAAAACTTATGGTCGGACATTATCGGGCCATTCTGGTTAGTTTTGTTAAAAAAATTAAAAAATGTTTTTTTGCATTTTTTTAAAGCTAAAAGTGTCTAGAATATCATACTAAAAAAATCGAAATACGTAATAGTTTAAAAGTTATGAGCCTCCGAGACTACTCAAAGCAGGTAGGGAGCGTACATAAAACTATAAACGCGTTTTCTGGAAAACAACATTTTTCGAGGTGTCGACTGTCATATCTAAGTCAATTTTTAACGAAACTTAATGTTTTTTTTAACGCGTAAATAAATTATCAATTATCAATTATCAATAACATATATAGTTTATTCATTGGATTTTTTATCGACAAAAAAGTGAAGAAAATGAATGTAACAAGACAGGAATTAAACTTCGCCAAGCGGAAGTTTATATACCCTTGCAGTTATTACAAATCGACTACAATTTGATTTTTTTAGTAAAAAAACAAGAAAGGAAAGCTAACTTCGGGCGGAGCCGAAGTTGATATACCCTTGCAGCATACTCTGTAAATTATATTCCCCAAATTTATTCATATGATGCATTCTTAATACTCATAAAAAATCCCAACTTCCTAACTTTAAAAACACCAAAGTTATGGCATTTCCAATCGTTCAGTTATATGGCAGCTATAGGATATAGTCGGCCGATTCTTATGAAGTTTGGTAGGTCGGATTGATTGGCCAAAAATAAAACCCATAGAAAATCCCAACTTCCTAACTTTACAAACACCAAAGTTATGGCATTTCCGATTAATCAGTTATATGGCAGCTATAGGATATAGTCGGCCGATCCTTTTAAAATTTGGTACGTCAAATTGATTGGCCAAATGTAAAACCCATAGAAAATCCCAAATCAAGAATATATATACTTTATATGGTCGGAGATGTCTCCTTCACTGCGTTGCACACTTTTGACCAAAATTATAATACCCTCTGCAAGGGTATAACAATGAATGTCGATTTTGTTTTGGACTTTGCTATCGTTACTATGGCAGCTATATGATATTGTTGTCCGATTTTAATTTAATTAAAATCGTAATTCCATAATATTTATTTATTACCAAATCACAAAAAAAAAAACAAAATCGAAACTCCTGGTGATGCTGATCAAGAATATATATATTTTATATGGTCGGAAATGTCTCCTTCACTGCGTTGCAAACTTTTGACTGAAATTATAATACCCTCTGCAATGGTAAAAAACATGTAGAGTAGTAGTAATTTCTCCGTGTCAACACAAATTTATTAAACATAGATCACTAACTTTTTGGAGCTTAAAGGGCTTTAAATTAGATTTCAAACAGACATAATTTACACTGACATTAGGAAAGCATTTGACTTTGTAAGTGACTTACTTCTTGTTCGGAAATAGGACCAGTTCAAACAGACATAATTTACACTGACATTAGAAAAGCATTTGAATTTGTAAGTCACTTACTTCTTGTTCGGAAATAGGACCAGTTAGGTTCTCCAGTTGATCTCCTTAAATGGATCTCACTATATTTAAATGGTAGGTCACAAGGGTCATTTTTAAAAATTATATTTTATAAAAATTCACCTTTACCTCCGTTGTCTTACATGAGAGCCATCAAGGTCCGCTTCTTTTTACATTATTTATTAACGATCTTCCCTCAATTATTAGTCATTCTTATGTACGTAAATGATGTTAAAAATTTGGCTACAGTATATGGAAATTTTCTGCCTTTAGACTTATAATCCGATCTAGATAACTTGTAATCTGGTAATTTACTAAACTTAAACGACTCTATGTGCAGTGTTGGGACATACCTAGATATTTTTACCTAGGTACGTATCTAGGTACAATTTAGTGGTACCTTTTACCTTACCTAGGTATAAAAATAATTGGGTACCTTTTACCTTACCTAGTTACAGATTTTGATTTACCTTCGGAATTATTAAGGTACTTGTATAGGTATTAAACAATGCTCTGATTTAAAATAGCCAAATCTGACTGCGACATTGAAATAAGCAAAATCCACCACATCTACACGTCAATTTCGTTTCGAAATTGTAATAGTCGGAACGCAGTATTAAAAGTCAGGGGAACTTAGCCATTCTCATGTTTGTTTTGTGATGTAACCTTTGCATTGCAATTTTCACATATGCAAAAAACAATTTGACTCTGCGCGACAGACATGGCCGAAAAGGAAAATACAAATGAGAAAGTGTTGCCACTAATATTAAATGGCAAATTTTTTAACCCGGATGGCAAGTGCGTGTTGTGTGTTAATAAAACAATAAAATTCGATGATAAATCGACAGGAAATCTGCACAAACACCTCAAGGTAAGCCTATGCGTTTTATGTGTAAGATATGTACATACATACGTATACATTACTTATGTACATATTTGAGAATGAAAATGTGAATAAGGATAAAATCGCAGTTTTATTTTATATAATTTTGTGCCCGTATGTATGTACGCATCACTACATCAATGTATTTATGAAACCCAAGTGTATTTGGCGCGCAAAAATGCCGTATGTACGTAAACAAACGGCATGTACATATGCACAATATATAGTAAAATGTTTCTACATACGGAATTTTTGCGCGCCAAATACACTTTCCCTCTTGTACATATTGAGAAAAAAGTGTATTTGGCGCGCAAAAATGCCGTAAGTAGGTAAACATACGGCATATACATATGCACAATATATAGTTTCTACATACGAAAATTTTGAGCGCCAAATATGTACATGAGGGTTTCATTAATACATTAATACGTGCATACATACGGGCACAAAATTATATAAAATAAAACTGCGATTTTATCCTTATTCACATTCATGCCGTGTGTTTTAAAAATATATACATAAAATTATTCAAGCTTATATTTTTAAATAATTGGATTTAATTTCAAGAAATTTAGAGGGTTCATCCAACCTGTTACACGGACTACGAGGCCATGAAAGCTAAGAAAGCCAAGACGAATATGGAAGTTACTAAGGATAATTCAAAATCGTTTTTTGGTTCCCTGAGTTCAGCCCAGGTAATTAAGTTAATGACTAAATTGAATAACTCAATATATAATAATGTGTGTTTATTTAAATATTTGCAGATCAATCAGAAAGTGTGCGACTACATCGTGGCGGAGATGCTACCGATATCTCACGTCGAGAAAAAATCTTTCAAGGAACTTCTATCTGCAATTAGGGGACGTCCTGTTAATATACCGTGCCGAAAAACTATTAAATTGAGATTGAAATGAAATGAAAAGATAATGTTACATATTTTTAAGATGACTAAAAATTTAAACCTAGTCTTATTTTAAGTTCTTGATTCCTCAATGTAATAAAACAAAAAAAAACAAATAAATAAAACAAAAAAATTAAAAAATAGAGAAAACAATATTTTTACCGTTTACCTTTACCTAGGTACTGGGAAATTGAAGTACCTTTACCTTACCTAGGTATTTATTTTTGTCCAATACCTTTTACCTTACCTAGGTAAAAAAAAACAGTACCTTTCCCAACACTGTCTATGTGCAAGCTGATGAATTTTTTACGGGTCAATCCGAAATACGCAACTTACACGTTAAGCCTCTAAAGTAATACGAAGTGCACCCTATATACAATCTTCAGTTCCTGTTGCACCGCAGAAATACAGTTGAGGAACCGCATTAACGCAATGGCCAGTTTTTAACGAAATGTGCGAACAGCCAAGAATATGGCCATACAAGGCCATACTGTAAACTGCGCCCGGTGTGTGTAGTTTGTGGAGAGCTTCATGACTCCGCACACTGCGCAGCGAGCAAAGATGACTGCAACTCGACAAAGTGCGGCAACTGCGATGGCAATCACATTGCTAACTACAGAGGCTGCCCAGTTTCTAAGGAGCTGAACCACTGCACCCAAAATAAACAGATTACAGCTTCCAGATCAAACCCTGAAGTCTGCAGCCAGATCCTAACTGGGACCCATAAGGTCTAATAAAAATATACGCAAGCGCTTTAAAATCAGGACTGGCTAACCCTGTCTCAAAAAGGTCCGTTCTGCAATCAGCATGCCAAGGACCGAACACGGCTCAGTAGCAACAATCGCAGGAGCAGCCAAAAAGCAACTTTAAAGCTATGATATGCAGCCTGCGACAAGGCCTCACGGAGTTTATGTCGTTTATGCGCACAACTATGCAAGATTTAATGCGAAACCCAAATCTATTGATTTAAATGCTGGCTTCACAATAATCCAAATAATGACTTCCCTAAGGATATTTACGTGGAACGCTAACGGCGTTTCACAGCATAAACTTGAGTTAGCTCAATTCCTACTCGTCAATCATATCGACGTAATGCTGCTTTCAGAAACACACCTTACAAACAAATACAATTTTCAACTACGAGACTATGCATTCTACGGAACAAATCATCTAGATGGTAAAGCACATGGTGTGACTGGAATTCTAATCAGAATTAAGAACCTCTATCATAACAAATTTGCTAAAAACTATCTACAGGTCACATCTATAAATATTCAAATAAATACTGGCAACCAACATTCACTAGCCCTCGTGTACTGCCCCCCTCGCTTCACTATAGCAGAAGATTATGCAGTTTTCAACTCACTAGGAACCCACTTCATAGCACCAGGAGACTACAAGCCAAGCATACACACTGGGATCACGTCTCGTGACTCCAAAAGGAAAGCAGCTCTATAATGCAGTTATAAAAGCCAAGAACAAGCTGAACTATGTTTCTCCTGGCAGACCAAAGACTGGCCGGCAGACCCAAGGAAACTACCCGATTTAATAGACTTTGCAATTACCAAAAACATTCCTAAAAATCGGATAAGCGCCGAATTCCTTTTGGATCTTTCATCGGATCACTCGCCTGTCCTGTTTATTCTACTCCGACATCCAGGCGCATTGGAGCAATCGTTTAAATTGACATCTTAGAAAACCAATTGGGTTAAGTACAAGAAATATATTAGCTCACACATTGAGCTAAGTCCTCATTTCAACGATGAAGCCAACGTAGACAGCTTTGTTAATACACTGGAGTCAAACTACAAGTATACAATGCAACCGAAAGAAGAAAAATCTACAAATCGTACAGCTCGTCCTCGAAAAGCGACGCTTACGTCGAGAGTGGTAACTCCACAGATCGCCAGGCAACGCTTAAAATATGCCTCACGTCAACTTACAAAAGCTTTACAGCAAGAAGAAGCACATGTCCACCTACGCTACATAGAGCAATTGTCAACATCTAGTACAAAACACTCACAATGGAGAGCTCACCCAACTCTGAGCTCACCGAAAGTAACTGTGGTGCCTATTCACAATCCCCACGTTGTATAGACCTATAAGCCTTCTTTCATGCTTATCTAAACTCTTTGAAAAATGCTTGTTGACTCGGAAAAACACATACCTAAGAATCCCGGAAGGAATTCCGTCACATCAATTTGGGTTTCGTGAAATGCACGGAACAATTGAGCAGGTCAACCGGATAACATCAGAAATTCGGAACGCGTTTGAAAAACGACAGTACTGTACTTCCATATATTTAGATGTTTCTCAAGCATTTGATAGAGTTTGGCTAGAAGGTCTAATGTACAAGATCAAGACAATGCTCCCCTACAACACCCACAAGCTTTTAGAGACTTACCTCTAGGACAGAAAATTTTCTGTGAGATGCAACACAGCTATAACTGACGATTTCACTATTGGAGCTGCAGTTCCTTAAGGTAGCGTGCTTGGGCCAATATTATATGTCCTCCATACAGCAGACATCCCAACAAGCACTGATGATACAACTATTCTCAGCCGCTCAAAATACCCGATGCAAGCAACTGCGCAGCTAGTTCTTCATCTGGTCGACTTTGAAAAGTGACTTTCAGATTGGCGAATTTGAGTGAACGAACAAAAATGCAAGCACGTTACGTTCACCCTGAACAGGCAAAACTCTCCGCCGCTTATGTTGAACAATACTCTACTCCCGCAAGCATATCTAGGAGTACACCTCGACAGATGGCTCACATGGCGCCGGCACATTGAAGCCAAAAGAACACATCTAAAGCTAAAAGCCAGTAGCCTTCATTGGCTTATATCGGTTTCCCCTTAGCCTTAAATACTTCGGTACTAAAACCTATATGGATGTACGGCTCTCAGTTATGGCGGAATGCCAGCAATAGCAATAGTGACAGAGTCCAGCGAGCTCAGTCGAAGATCTTGATAACAATCACCGGGGCACCGTGTTACGTTCGCAACGAAAAAATACATCGCGACTTAAACATTCTACCAGTCAAAGAAGTGATCACAGAACAGAAGGAAATGTACTTTAAAATTCTCATCCCAGTTTAGGCGCCGTAAAGCTCATTGAGCCCATGAACGAAATAAGATTTCTAATCTAATCTAATAAGATTTCTAATCTTATTTCGTCCACCCTCCCTTGTTAACCATAGAACAATGCTTGGTACTGTCTTCATTTATAACCTTATTCATGGTTCGAATGACAGCCCCGACTGAGTAAGTCGGCTTAACTTTTCTGTGCCGAATAGATTAACTAGAAATAATGTTCCCCTTATATTAAATCATTGTAGAGTATGCCTTGCATGAGCCTTTTAGAGTATTATGTTCTGACTAAAATATACTTTTTCCTATAATCTCAAATCTTGACTCTCTGCCGCTCCTAAAACGTGTAATACTTGCTTCATGGGCACAAGATTGATCTTAACTATTACTTTTTTCCCCGGACCTTTATTTATTATTATTTTCTTATCTGGCGTCTATCTTCTCGCGAATCGTGCCGTACGATATACGGCTGCGCCCCTCGGTCGGTTGGGCGGGTAAGTGGGCCGTGGGAATCCGCGCGAAAAAAAGAAAAAAATATATAAAAAAAACTTAACATCATCTGCGTAAATTTTAGCTGACCCGGCGAACTTTTTTCCGTCTTATCTTAATGTCAATAAATAAGCAGTTTTTTTATTGGAAAAAATACAAAAAAATTAAATACGTATACAGGGTTGCCCATATTCGACGTACCCATGTTTTTTTTAAAAAATCAAAGAAAAAAATAAAAATTTGGCGGTTGGCAATCTTAATCATTTAATTTGTTCCAAGTAGATTTGTTTACATCAATTTTTGAATATGATATCTTTCAAATGGCCGCCTCTGGCGTTGATGGCGTATTGTGCCCTTTTGCAGCATTTTCCATCGTTTTCGCCAACATTTCGGCCGGAATAGCGGCTATTTCTTCACGAATGTTGTCCTTGAGCTCTTCTAGGGTCCTTGGCTTGTTAACGTAAACCTTTGACTTCAAATATCCCCACAAGAAGAAGTCAGGCGGCGTCAAATCGGGCGAACGCGGTGGCCAGTCCAAATCACCACTTTTCGACATCAAACGGCCCGGAAACAATTTCTTCAGAAAATCGATTGTTATGCGACTTGTGTGCGGTGGAGCGCCGTCTTGTTGAAACCAGAACTGCCTCATACGCTTTCGACGAATAATTGGCATCACAAAAAGTGGACCGAGCCATGCCCAACTGCTGAGAACGGCGTTTTTGGGATGTTCTTGGGGACCTCTCAACACTGGCTCGTACGGCAGCGATATTCTCGTCCGATCGCCTTGGTCGACTTTTATTTGGCCTCTTCGGATTAGAAAGAGCCTCACCAGTCGTAAATTTTTCGTATAAACGCTTAATGGTGTTCTTAGAAGGCGCACTTTTCACATTTTTTAATTTTTTAAAAGCACGTTGAGTTTTCACAATTGACTTGTTCTGTTGAATGTAAATTTCAACTATTTCAGAGCGCTCGCGTAGCGTGTATTGTTCCATGGTAAAAATCTGCTTGGACTGACGCGTCAAACGCGGTATGTCATTAAGCGATCTGGCATCTCTGTCAAAAGTTATGGCGTCGTCAGATGGGTCCGTCGAATATGGGCAACCCTGTATTAATCATTCATAATTATTTCTGTATTTTAGTACATAGGTTGCTCTTCATTTCAGTACGTTGTGATACACGAAATTTTTTGTTTTATTATCAGGCGCAAAAACAAACAATGCAGATGGTCTTCCGACCCGTAAACATGCAACGTATAACTGACCATGGGAAAAACATGAATGTCCTAGATTTAAACGACGAACTTTTAAGGATTGGCCTTGTGATTTCTTGATGGCCATGGCAAATGCAAGACGTATCGGAAATTGAAGTCTTTTAAATTCAAACGGCATATCGGTTGGGATCATCGGTATCCTCGAAATGAGAACTTCCTCACCTTTGAATTTTCCTATCATTATCGTAGCGTAAATTACATTGTTCATAACCATCAAACGCGTACCTTTGCACAGTTTTGGTTGGTTTATGTTTCGAATCATGATTACTACGGAGCCAACCTTTAGGCGTAAATTGTGCGGTGGTAAGCCAGGCACGTCGAAAGAGTTTAAAAATTCAATTGGATAGTTGGTGGCTTCATCTTCATTTGTGACTCAGTCAAAAGATTTTAATGAATGCATTGTTCCAATGATATTATTTTGAATTATGTAGTTTAGGTCATCTACATCTTTATTCTTAGCCGCTAAAATTGCTCTCTCACTCAACCATTCATTATTTTTGTAGTTAGAAATAAATTCTGGAAATACATTGTTGATAAGTTCATCTTTTGATGAGACAAAATTAAAGAAATTATTTTGAAATGATATTAATCCGATAGTCAGCAATTGCTCCGAGAAATCTTCAGCAGATGTATCATTAAGCAATGTAACTCTCATGTTTGTTGTCAGTTGCAGTTGCGTTTATTTCGTCGGCAGCCGTAGATCTTGGAATTACTGGCAGTATTTGGCGGAAATTGCCAGAAAGTAAAATCATTCCTCCTCCAATATCTCGAGTCATTGCGTAAATCTTTTAATGTTCGGTTAAGTGCTGCTAATGCACATTTATGAGCCATTGTGCATTCGTCCCAGATGATGATTTTCGATACCGCTGAAACTTTGGCCATTGCTGAGTGTTTTGCAATATTACGTTGGTTCTTCAATGAATGAGCTGAATGAGCCGTAAGGCATCCTTCTAACAATGTAAAAATGGTACTTTGTTAATTTTACAGCGGCCTCCCATAATCCACCGAAATGTGGGGAACGTGGAGGAATGAAATGCCCATTGACTCCCAACGCTGTACAGCTGTTGAAAATCTCGCTCCTCTGTGGATCACTTAGAAATAGTTCGCGAAGTTCCTTCAGCTCGTTCTGAGCACCCAGAAAGTTCGTGCCGTTATCAGTCCATATTGTATGCGGCTTCCCTCGAAGACTTATGAAGCGTTTCAATGCTGCGAGAAATTATGATGTCGATAAGTCCTCCACCAATTTCAAATGAACTGCCTTCGTTGCAAAACATATGAAAATTGAGACGTAGCATTTTTCTGGCGCGCGGTTCCTTATTTCCGATTTTGTGTAAAATGGACCGCAAAAGTCAATGCCAGTTACATAAAATGTTGGGCTTGGCTGGACGCGCTCGGCTGGCAGGGGGGCCATTACTTGGTGGCGAAGTTTGGGCCGCATTCGGAAGCATCGGATGCATTTATTGATGATGCTCGATACAGCTTTGAGCCCTAAAATGGGTTGACGAACTGTTGCAAGGAGGAATTGAGTAACAGCATGAAGGAATATGGTATGGTAATGCGTGATTATTGCATCGGTAACTTGATGATGCTTAGGCAGCAAAATCGGATGCCTGGCTTCGTACTCGAGGTTTGAATTCTGAATACGACCTCCGACGCGCAGAAGTCCTTCGTCGTCCAAAAATGGGCATAAGGACCGCAGCTTGCTACTAGGTGGCAGCGGGTTGCTTAAGCTTAGCGCTTTGAACTCCTCGCCGAAATGCACAATATGAATGCTTTTCAGCAAAAGATGTGTTTCGCATCCAGCCGTTGCGTTGATATGTCTTTGAGCGTCTCTCGGGTAGATCAGATTGATGATACGCAGTTTGTGGCCAACCTGCGCTACTGGCTTGTAAAAAGAAAGGTCCGTTTTTCCAAAGTGGTGATTCTAAAAGTTATATCCGCCGGGTTCAGTTGTGACGGCACATGATGCCAGATCTTTCTTTTTGACCGCCGCTGGATTTGAGCTACCCTGTTGGAAACAAAAAGGTTGAAGTTAGAAGGGGCTTCTCGTATCCAAGCAATTTGCAAACAAATTTGAATTCCTTGGGATGTTTGACATAAGATCGGATAAAAGAAAAATTGTGGCCAGTGGCGTTAGAATGAATCGCGGGAATGTTAGACAAACACTTGAAAGCTGAGAAATTAACAGATTCCATTCGCAATGCATTGCTTGCGGCAAGCATTCGTCCCAGTCCAACCATTCCTTCCGTAGAGCTTGAAGAAATATTTTGAGTTTGAGATTAATCCGAGTGGGTCGTAAGCCTTGGCTATCATGAATAGGATACTTCGTTTTGTGATGGGTCTGTCGGGTAAATTATGTGCGAGGTTAAAGAGCAGGCAATCGGTGTTGGGATCCCAGGCTAAGCCAAGAGCCTTTGCGATGTTGGTGCCATCCTTAAATTTCATAAGCTTTTCACAATCTGAATCGCTTTCTTTGCCAATAGTTCTTTTACTTGTAGACGGATTTGGACGGCCTCCTCCACGGAATCTCCGTCCGTATGTAGCTGATCATTTAGAGATACTCCTGACGTAGATTTGGCTGATCCGTCAAAAACCACACGCATTTTTGTCGTAGAGCTATCCGGTTTCTCAACGCAATGATGCGGCAAATTGTGGGAAAATATGCTGCTTGGAAGCCAGTGACATATGGGCCAGCTCGATGTATTCGTGCATGAAAGCAGAGTACTTCAGTTTAGTTTAAAGTTTTTTTGCCAGCTTGACTTCGAGCGCGTTGAAGCGTCTAAGTGCGCGTTGAGGGCTAGAGTAGCCCTGTAGAAACTGCTGTTCGCTTATTTCGTCTTCAGCGGATGTTCTTGGAGATTCGCCGCAGGAATGGTCGATTTCCCAGAATCTTTTTACGATCTCTGATAAGGAGAGAGATGAATAGCTGTTGCGAACGAGATAGTGTCCACCTGAAGCCACTCAACCAAGTTTGGTCTTTTGGAGAATTCGTAAATTATCTGCCATTCGAATTTGGCCTACACAGATTAAGTCGAAAAATAGACCGGCCCCAAGCAATAAATCTATTCTCTGAGATTTGAAAAACGTGGGGTGAGTGATATGTTTTTAGTAATGCTCCAGTTGAAGATGTCGAGGCCAAAGTTAGGTTGATAATCTGTTATCGATCGAGCTATAACTGCTGGGAAGGATGTGGTGAATCTCTTGTCACAGGACTGAGCTACAATGTCAGTTGACAAGTTAGATGCTATCGTTGACTCGCCAATTCCTGATATCGATACGGCTGCATGATGAACCTTGATCTGGAGCTGGTAAGCTCAACGCGTGGTGATAAAGTTGAGTTGGAATCCAGAATCCAACAAGGCACGGCATGGTATATATACGACTGAATCACCTTTTTCATAAACGATTGCAGTAGGGAGCAATACGTACTGGGAGGACTTGTTGACCACGTTCCTAGAGTTGTCTTCAGGATTAGTGGCTACGGGAGTGGAAGCTAAGGGCGTTGATAAATCTGGTATACTTGGCTGGGATGCAAGTGCAAGCTGCGAGCTACGTGCACATGAGACAGGTGATTGAGCCGCCATGGGGGCCAAATGCAGTAAAGAATGGTGCTTTTGTTGACAGTGCCTGCATTGCCCTGAGCGACATTGCTGCAAGCCATGACCTTTCCGGAGACAATTTAGGCACAGATTTAAACGTTTGGCTTCCTTGTGACGTAAGCTTGGGGACAGATTTATGAATAGTGGGCATTTCACGATATAGTGATCCTTAGAATCGCAAAAGGTACAAAGTTGTTGGTTTCTGATGTTTGTGGCAATGAAAAAGCTTCGATTTGATCTATAGGAGCTTCGGTTCACCTGAAGGCTAGGTGTGGGTACCGTAGCGCTGTTAAGATTTTCCAGTATGCGACATCTCCGTTCTAGGAAGGTTGACATATCAGTCCAGCTGGGAAGCTTGTCGGATGGCAATGCCTCCTCCCATCTTTCCTGAGTGCTGTGGTCTAGCTTGCGTGAGATAATGTGAATGAGTAATCCATCGGCCAGTTGAGGAATAGTTGACATGGTGCAAAGTGCCCGAAGGTGCGAGTTGATTTTGTCACTTAGACCGCGCAGGTCTTCTGAAGATCCTTTTTCAACATTTGCCAGCCCAAAAATAGCTCGAACATGACCCTGAAAATGTAGCCATTTGTTATCTACATTGCTTAAATCCTCGTTGTTCCCTACGACACTGTGGTACATGGCAATGAAATCTGTCCAATCCTCGTAGCTGCCGCTGAACCTGGGCAAGTGATTTTCTGGTAGCCGAGATTTGCGCTTGTTTAGTTGGGACGGAAAATTTATATTGTCCTGGTAGGCAGGAAATGCTGTTGAGTTAGCATCTGCGATGAGTGACTTCATAAAGGTATCCATGTGGCGAGTCAGCGAAGACTTTGCTTTCCAATAGGAAATTGCGAACTCGAAGCGTGCATTCAAGGAGAGCTCGATTAGGTCCACCCTTTTCAGTTTATCTTGCCACATTTCGAAGTTGTCCTTCATTTTATTAACTGTGTCCATACCAACTATTAAGTCGGCTTCATCGTAGGTACTCAAGTCGCCGATGCTGAAATAGTTGCTCATTGCCTTTAGTTGGCGCTGAAGGGATGCACATTTGGCCTTGTAGAAGTCAACATCAGCCGATCTACCATCTTGATTGTCTGCCGGCGGCAAGTTGTCAGCAACTTTGGCCATCTTAGATGTGGTTCACTGTAGCACGTCTAAAGGGTGCAAGAAATTTACCCTTGACGATTGCGAAAGTCAAATTTGGGCACAGGAGAACGCGATTACCGTTTTGTGGAGGCGATTGTATGTGTGTGTGTGAGGACTGTGCCTGACGGTGTTTCGCCAGACAGCAAAAGGTTAGAACCGAAGTTGCGATTTGCACTAAAACCCAGATAGTATCACGTCGGGGTCACCAATGTTTTGAGGAGATTCTGTTTTGCATCCCACTTCGGCCGTTCCTCTTAATTTAAAAATAAAAAGGCCTAGCTTTCGTTTTAAGATCGTGTACTTTAAGTTTTAGGCAAGAACGAGAGAGTGAAAGAATTAAATTAAATTAATTAAGTGTTGTACAGTGTTTGTTTTCGAGGTTTTACATTCGTACTGTTAAATTAACATGGTGCTGTTAGCGCAACGCAGATGCTGTTAGCAAACTACGTTACATTTACAAATTGATGATAAACAATGATCTAGTCCGAGCCAGTTAATTTAACTTAACTTATCTTAACTTTGCCTAATCTCTTTTAATCTCTTCTGAGCAAGATTCTCTTAAGCCGAGGTTTCATGATTAATATTTTATCAAAACCAAGGGCAAATCGTTTTTGGAGACGACTCGATCGATAAAATCGCGAAAATCTAAGTTAAAATCTAAATATATGATAAGTGACTTGTGAAAGTGAATTTAAGAAAATAAATGGTGAACATCATAATAAAATAAAAAATAAATTTTTTTAAAAAACAATCAACTAATAAATTTAATTGGCGCCCAACGTGGGGCCGCGTCTTTAAAATTTCTTAAATTAATGAAAAAAAGTTAAAAATAAACGAGGACGGAAGCTACATTCGGTAAGCCGAGGTTTTAATACCCTTGCAGACTTTGTCGAAATTGCTAAAACTGAAAACGTAGCGAAAGGAATATGGTATACATAAATAACAGATTTGCATCGTTTGATGTCAATTGCTTTTATACTGAAAAAATGTCATATAAAAATACAACCTTTAACAATTTTCCCTACGGAAGCTATAAGATATAGACGTCCGATCGGCAAGCGCTTTTACTCTAACCAAGATATGCGTAAATCAATAAGACTTGGGAAAATATATGCGCGAAATATTCTAAAATCATCAAATTTGGAACGATTTCAACATATTGTTCCTATGGGAGCTATAGGATATAGACGTCCGATCGTCACGCGCTTTTACCCTAATCAAGGTATGCATAAAAAATACGATTTGGAAAGATTCATGTCAATAGCTTATATACTGCGCGAAATATCCTAAAAATCATTAAATTTTAACCGATTTCACCCTATTGTTATAGGAACAAAAATAGGATGCTATAGGATATAGACGTCCGATCGACACGCGCTTTTACCCTGATCAAGGTAAGCATAAAAATAAGATTTGAAAAGATTTTTGTTAATACCTTTTACACTGCGCGAAATATCTTCCATTCTTGCAAGTTATATCCGATTGCTCCTATGGGAGCTATAGGATATAAACATCCGATCGGGGCGGTTTTCAAACTTGATCTGCGTAAACATGTTTTAGGACGAATGTGAAAGTTTCAGATCGCTAGCTTTTAAACTGAGCAACTAAGAAACAGACCGACAGACGGACAGACGGACGGACGGACAGACGGACATGGCTATATCAAATCCCCTATTGATCCTGATCATGAATATATATACTTTATGGGGTGGGAAACGTCTCCTTCACTGCGTTACAAACTTCTGACCAAAATTATAATACCCTCTGCAAGGGTATAAAACAGAATTCGCGCGGTCAAACAACTCGAATATTTTGTGGAAAAATCAAACCATCCACAAACTACAAACCCAAAGTGATAGCGATCGTTAAAACATTTAAGTGGAAAATAATAAATAAAAAATAATCCATTTAAAAAAAATAAAAAGTTGATAAAAAGGTGTATTGAAATCTTAATTCACAAAAAGCAAGAACACAATAAACGAATAAGGAACTAAACAAAAAAAAATAAACACGGGTAATAAAAAAACATAAATTAAAATATATATAAATATAAATTAACCAACACATAATAAAAAAAACCCTAAAATAAGGAAGGAAGGGCTGAGGGCATTCCCTCGCCACGGAACTACACTGTAAAAATTTATTCACTGACAGGAAGGAAGAGCTGAAAGGCAATCCCTCGCCACCAAGCTACACCGGAAAAGTTTTTTTCCTCAGGAGGAAACAACAATCAACCACGACCAGCGAATAAAAAATCTGACGACTAGGAAGATCAACAGGAAGCAGCAAATCGTGAGGAATTGAAAATTATTTTTTTTTTACATATATAATAATACCACATAAAGTTAGCCGTTAGTTGATTATCTTAAATACTTATTTAAACTCTGTGAATCGAAAAACAATCTGGAAAAATTATTAAAAAACTTTGGAAATTTAAATTTGAATATGGCAACCGGTAGGACAGTTCAAAATCTTACCAGCAGTGGTCTGGGATCAAATCTAACAATGGAATTAATAAGCCGAGTGTTAAATTTACAGTTGATAGGTTTAAATGAAAAAATTAATGAGCTTAGTAACAAGTTAAACTCGAATGCAAAAGTGGTAGAAGATTATAAACTTCAAATAATTGACCCCACAGTTAGATGCGATACAACCTTAGACGTAGTAAAAGCTTTGCCAAAATTTTATGGAGAGCAATCCCAGTATGTCGGATGGAGGGAGGCCGCAGAAACAACTATGAGCCTATAACCATTCAACGGAAAAAAATCATGGGAGCTGCTCACGACCCCTTACCAACCATGGTACCCTATTAAATTTCAAGGCCATACTTTCGAGACTGGATTTTATCTACAATGATTGTAGACCAATCCACGTTCTCGAGTCAGAATTAAGCATTCTTAGACAGGGTAAAATGACAATTACGGACTTCTATAACGAGGTAAACAAGAAAATGACAATGCTTATCAACAAAACCATATTGACCTATGGAAAAGATAGCGAAATTACCAGCCTTAGGAGTTTTTATTTCTGGACTGAATGGTTCAATCTCTGAAACTCTATTCTCTCTAAGCCCACCAGGCTTACCGAATGCTTTAGCGAAGATCCAAGAACTAGAGTCGAACAACTTCCGAGCTCAGTTCGCAAATAAATACTATGGATTTCAGCATGAAACCAAGAAACAGGGAAATTATCTAAGATTCAACCAGGTGCAGCCCGAGCAGAACTACAACTCTAAAACGGGAAATAATTGGTATTAAAATAGAAATTATGATCAAAAAAATTTTCACTAAAAACAAGCAGGAAAACGAAACATAGAACCAATGGAAGTCGATCCATCAAATCAAATTAAACCCTTTATAAATTGGCAGGGTCATAATGAAAGTCAGCGGAATTACCAATCTTAAATGTTGATACTTTCCTAGCATAAGAAAATTTTAATTGTTCAACCTTCAAATCTTCAACTTGGATTTTGTTAACGATATAAGCCGTAATATCCATTGATGAGAGGTCTCTGAAGATGCATTTCCACTGTAACTATCCGGTAGTCAATTATTTGGATATCATATACATCGTTGTTGTTTCTAGCTGGTTCCAGCTCAACAAAGAATATATTCGCCTTTCCATTTGCACCTGTGGGGTTGAATACATTCCGAGAGTTGTGTCCCAAAGCTTTAAGTTTCGCAGTAATTTCGCTTATTTCAGTGGATGCTTGAAGTCCCCTAACGACTCGAATGGCTCGTTAAATTTTTAATTGAAAAGTGCTGGCAGGAATTCTATTATCCTTGAAAAGCTTCTGGACTACATGGTATACATTGCCTTCTTCCACAGTAACCCTACAGGAAGACTTACCAGTTGTCTTGAGGCGAAAACCAGTGGTCACAAAAGATAGTTAAAGCAATTTAATTTCTTGGTTGTAGCTTGAGAAGTAGCATTACGTGGGAACACCGGATGCAAGTTAGCTTCAACAGGCTTAGACAAATAATGACCAGGCTTAGCGGTTACGATTGAATCATTAATAAGAAGTGGAAGTCATTATATCATCATGAGACAAAATAGCAAAATGGTCGCCAGCGATGATTTATTTGTACTACCTCCGAGTATGTCAAGATTTCGTTCTTCATCAGCAGCGTTGTGACTAATGGTGCCAGAGAGGCACCAATTGCAGTCGTCTTTGGCAGCTTCGTCTATATTGACCGTAGCTTGCGTGACTTGGTCCTTAGCAAAGACCGAGTGCTTAGTCACATGAGGGTCCCGACTGATTTCACGACAAGCTTTTGCCGACATGTCTTAAAATTGGAAGACACCTTGTAACGAACTGATTTTTATGGTCTACTCGCTACGAGTATCGTGCGGCTAGCTCAGAAGATGTGTGATTTTCGTCCCACCAAATTTATTTAAACGTGACTGCGCGATTGTATAGTGAGAACGCAAAGAATGTTAGGATCTATTTACTATCTTTATTTGTCGACTTGGCCTTGGGCCCGGGACTACTGGTGACAAGCTGGTATCCGATGAGTTGTGGTTGCTCCACCGTCGTTCTCCGCTGCCTCGCTTCTTGCTGGCCCGGAAAGCCTCCGTTGCGTTACGGTTCCCAGACTAGGGTGAAGAGGCACTGGGCTCTCAAAGCATACGCCTTTCGCAGCCACAGCCTCCCGTCCCTGGATCTGTCCCGGCCGGTCACACCAGACGCCTTCCCAGTTTCTACCTGACGGTTCAGGCATACGCCGGAAAGCCGCGCATGTCTGTAACGTGCAACCTTATGTTGCACAGTCTTGAACACAGATCTGACCTTGCGGGCACGCTATAGTATCCGGCTCTAGCTCGTCGGCTTTGGGGGTGGAGGTCTTGCTAATTCAGATCTGGTACAATGGAGAGAACCCGGGAGAAAGTAAATTAATTCCAGTAGAGAGATAGATAAAATAAGAGAAGAAAACTGGAAAAGGAAAATTCAGTAAACGAGACGCCGATGCTGGTACGCCTGTGGCCCGCATAATTTCCATAATTTCGTTTAAATCCATTTTTAATAATCTAAATTAAATTCTATACCTATGTTGTCCGAGCAACATTGAGATTGGGCGAAGGCTTAAGAGAAATACAAATGCAAACGTTAATAATAAAAGGGAATAAGAATTTTAGAGGTCTAAATAACAAATAGTTTGATCTTCATAAAGATAAAGGTAATAGTATAAGGTAATCTTAAATGTTAATAAGGGCTTAATATATATAAAATATTTAAAAATTTCATTGTTTGTTCCATTGATAAGCTTTACTTAATATACAAAAATATATACATATTTTCCACTATTTGGTTCTAAAGGTTGTATTTTTTTTCTCAGTGTATTCATTTAGTTCTATTTACTTGTATTATTATTTAATTATTTATTATTTTTAACTGTTCTTCTAATAATAAATCGCGTTCGGCTTTAGGACAATAAATGTTTTAATAATGTTCATAAAAAAATCTCCAATTAAATTCGCTTTTAACATGTTCACTTTAACTTTTGTTTAACTATTTTATTAATGAATAAATTCGAATGCCGAGTTTAAATTGACCAAAGAATAAAAATTGTTTTGTAGTGACTCACTTTGTATTCTCCACGACGAAAGATCGATCTCCCAAGCGGTGTCTGTAAAAGAAGAGCGACTCTGGATCGCAATGGGTTAAATACATACAGAGCATTCACATGTTTTAGCCAACCAATTATTTTCTTAATTAACAATTTCCTAAAACCGAACCGTTACATGATTTCAATTTTATTCTTTTATTCGTTTCTACCTACGCCTATATTTTCTATTCCAAAAATAATTTTATTTTTATTTAATATTCAATTTAATATTATTTCAAAATTTTCTCTCAGTGCACTCATCCGGAGTGGGTTAAATTTTAAAGAGATTCTAGCGCTGTGCAAATTTATATTCCTTTAAGATAATTAGAAAGCTGCGAATCCATGAGTTATTTGTCGTAGCGCGGCGGCTCACTATTTGCGAGTGTATCGGCGATGGCAAACCTCAGCTGCGGATTCACTTACTGGCTCTCCCTAACCCCCTTGGGTAATTTTCCATTCTTCGTGATCGAACCTCAACACTCGCGTTTTGGCCAAGATAAACTTGGGCCGACTGATCGGGGCTCTTGGGGGACTACATGTTCACTGTGCACGAAATAACTACATAGATGCTGCTGCTCTTGTTGGCTGCCTAATTAATTGCTGCTGCTGCCGGCTGAGGCGGTTACAAAAAGAGCGGCTTTTCTGTCCGCTTAGATTAACTGAACACTCAGAAAACTCTAGGCCTTAGATTGCGATGTGAAACCGATGGTGCTTGGTGGTCCGCTGTGGTGCTCCCGTGGACGCGGAGGGTGCTCCCGTGGACGCGGAGGGTGCTCCCGTGGACACGGTGGGCGACCGCGTGACTGCAAGCACGGCTGCCGGAGGGTGCTCCTGGGACGCGGAGGGTGGCCAATGCGGCTCGCTGATCCAATAGGGTTTAAGAAAATGCCTAGATTGATTGCCGACAATATAGACATATATCCCACTTGATTTATAGAACTTTTCTGCCTACCTTTTTGGGGACGCTATGCTGCACTCAATTTTTAAAACTTGTCTCGCTTTTTTGACTTAGCCTGCCGCACTCGAATTAAACGCGTGTGATCGCTTTGAAAACTTTAAAAGAAAAGAACGTGTCCGGAATTCGGATGTGGGTCTGTAAAGTTGGCTGCGGTGCGGAAGCCGAGCTTTGTATTGCGACTCTGTTGCAGCTGACTCATGCCAGCTGATCTAATGCAGCTGCAGCTGAGGTCCACCAATTTTGGCAACGCTAAAACTAAGTGCATTTGTACCTATGTCTTTATAGAGCCTACTTTCAGGATCACCACATATATACGTGGTCGTACAAACGCTTCAGGCGCTGTTACAAAACCCCCCGCCGAAATCCAGCTAGGGTATTTGTACCAGATACTCTAGATGGATACCGCCTGAAGCTAGGTCACTGGCGAATATCCTTAGCATGATAAGTGCCTAACAACCGACCCTGTGGATCTTCCAATTCGTAATAACAGTTACCTAACTTCTTACGCACTCGGGCTTTGACAAATGAAGGGCCAAACTTTGCATTGTATCCAGTTTGGAAGCAACTCTGCTTAAAATTTCGTCACCTCTTGACCGGCTTTGAATGATACTACTTTCGACCGAAGGTTGTATCGCTTTTCATTTTCATCATGCCTCTTCTGCATCCGCTTTTTAGCTTCAGTATGAACAATTTCGAAAGAGTCCGGACGGTTAAATAATACGGAACGATCGTTGAGCAAGCGATGTGACCATATGTTGACCATAGACCATGTAGTAAGGTGACGTTCCAATACTAGAATGCACCGAGGAACGCAAAGCGCAACTAATCCTACTCAAATTCTCGTCCCAGTTCTTTTGGTCTGAACGTACATAAGCCCTGATTCCTGAGATAACAGAACGATTAACGCATTCCGAAGCGTTAGCTTGAGGAGCATGCACCGCTGTTAATACGTGTGTTACTCCGTACTGTTGCATTAGTTTCTTAAAGCCTACAGCACGAAACTGGGAGCCGTTATCTGACACAATGGTCTCTGGCACGCCGTATGTCATAAAAAGTTCACTCTCAAGATAGTTTACTACCACAGCCGTATTTATCTTCTTCACCGGCTTCAGGAATACATATTCGAGAGCGCGGATAGGGTCCGAGGAAATCAATAAAAAGTCGCTGGAAGAACCGTTGAGTCTCCGGAGCTTTTCCTAACGGCGGACGTAGAGAACAATTCGGTAACTTGGTGGACTTGCACACTTCACAAGCATTGACATACGCTTTTACGTCTTTTACTAATCCGGGCCAATAGTAGTAGCGCGTAAGTCTCTCAATAGTTTTATGTATCCCGCCGTGCGAGCATAAAGGACTGTCATGAGCGCGAACAAGGACTTCTGGGGTCATTTCTTTGGGTACCCACAGCTTCCATACATACTCGTCATGAAGCGTTTCTCCCGTCAGATGTTCTGCCTTTCTATATAAATACCCACTATCGACTTTCAAATCAGGGAAATTTGCCTCGTTAGCGCTGACACTATCAACTAATCCCTTGTAACCAGTAGACTTGAAATGATCGGACTTTAAATCGACAAGTAACCCATCTTGTAGATCTATAGCAGCAAGCTCATCTTCGTTGACCCGAGAAAGTGAATCGGGAACTTCGTTCAATGAACCCTTGCGGTGATCGATACGAAACTTGAAAGGTTGTAAAGCAATCGCCCATCGACCCAGTCGAGAATTTAAGTCGAGATTGGCCATAAGCCACTTAAGAGAAGCGTGATTGGTGACAATTTGAAAGCTGTGACCCTCGACGTAAGCTCGGAAATGTTTAAGAGCAACCGTGACAGTGTAATTTTTCTGAGCCTTGTTTAACTTTTTCGACACGAAAGCAATCGGACGCTCGTCACCTTCTTCAGAAACCTGAACCAAAACTGCTCCTACCCCGCTCTTGCTGGCATCACAATGTATTGAGAAGGGCTTGGAAAAATCTGGATTGCAAAGAACAGGCGCTTTCGTTAAACACTTCTTTAATTCCTGAAAAGCTTTAATTGCCTCAGGAGTCAAACTAAATTTACGCTTTGTCGTCATCAGGACTGTTAAAGGGGCTGACAGAGCTGCAAAATTGGGAACGAACTTTCTATACCAGCCACACAGTCCCATAAAGCTTCTTAGTCCACGGAGGGTTTTCGGTATCGGAAAATCTGTGATAGCCGCCACTTTCTCTGGATCTGTGCGTATTCCGCCATCACCAATAATGTGACCTAAATACCGTACCCGTCTCATGCAAAAATGGCTTTTGCTAACGTTGATTGTTAAGCCTGCTCTTTTGATGTGCACAGCCAACTCTCTGAGCACCTCCAAATGCGTCTCGAAGCTTGAAGAAACCACCAGTAAGTCTAAATAAACGAAAACTTCATTTCGGTAATGCGGAGGTACCACTTTGTCCATCAGTCTAGACATGGTACTCGTCGCATTGCAAAGGCCGAATTGCATCACCTTAAATTGGTAAAGTGGCCTACCAGGAACAGTAAAGGCCGTTTTATCGCGAAAGTTGACTTCTAACGGCACCTGCCAATAGGCATCCTTCAAATCTAAACTGGTAATAAACTCTGCCTTGGGAAGTCGACTTTAAATCCCGTTTATCTGCGGCAAGGGGTAAGCGTCTTTTTCTGTGAAGCTATTTAACTTTCGGCAGTCAAGACAAATTCGGACTTTGCCGGGCTTGCTTACCATAACTATTGGCGACGACCAAGCACTTTGCGACTCCTCTATAACGCCTAACTGTATCATCCTGTCTATTTCGGTATACATAGCCTTTTCTACGGCCGGCGAAACCGGAAAATGACGTTGTTTTTGGGTTTTGCACTACCCACGTCTATTGAGTGTGTGATTAAATTAGTCTTCCCAAGACCTTCCTGCGTGAAAGATGGAAAACAATTGATAACTTCCGAAAGTTTTTTCCTCTGACCTTCAGATAATACATGGGTATCGGCACTACTGCTGTCACTGGCTTTGGCTTTGGCTTCAGCTAACTCTACTTCTTCAATCGCTAGACTTTTGGGAAGAAGGTCGTAGTGCTTCCAGAAATCTATCCCCAGGTATAAGTCGTGTTTCAGAGAAGGCACAATGTAAATTGGTAAATGTTTCTTAAACCTTGCGTATTCTATCTCAACCTTGATCCGCCCTACTATTCGCTGAGGACTTCCATCAGCCGTCACAGCATTACTTTCCATCGCTCTGAAAGGCATATTTCCGGCCTTTACTTCGGCTGCTAAACTCCCACCTACATAACTAATAGACGCCCCTGAATCGAGTAAGCCATACACAGTGCGATCCAACAGCCGAACTGGGATAAATGGTCGAGGATCCCGAGCTGCGTAAGGATTAGCACAAATGTATTCTAGGCCAAGTTCGCAACGCTTCGCGGTTTGCCAAAAGGTTTTTATACGCCTTGAACTACGCGATTTGTGCTTTTGTAAGTCAGGTAAATAATTGATTTTATGAACAGCTGGTGTTTTTCCTATTTTATGAATTTTGTGATGGAGCAGAGAACTATTATTACTAACTAATACATCTAAATAACTGGAATTATCGCCTTTAAACAACGTCCTTCTTACTCCAACGTTGTCACTTGATTTCGTAAGGCACTCGAAGGCGTCGGTCTGAACGGCGATCTCGACGTGCCGGCTTTGGAGTTTTTTGCGCACTTAGCACAACTTGGCTTATATGTGTTGAGGGCTCCACAACCATAACAGAAAACTCTCCTTTCGGACAAACAGTCCTGGTATCTGTGGCCCGCTTCTATTTCTAACTCCGTCTCAGCTTCTTGCTCGCTTCGCTCCCCAGAATCTTGAACTATTTCTGAGATTTCTCGCCTGAATGGGCTGGTTTTTGCATACCCGTGTATCTTCTTGACTTCATCCAAGAAGACCTCGCGTCTTCTGCAAGTTTCTCTTAGCTCTTGAACAGTTCTGATTTCTACGTTAAGGATTTCATGCCTAATCTCTGGGCGTAAATTATTCTTTAGGACTCGTACAAGCTTACGAGCAGACCAGGGAACTTCTACTTGATATACCAATCCCGATATGCTATCGTAAAAGCTGTCGAAAGATTCACTGGTCTTCTGCTTCCTATTTCTAATGAGCTCTTCAACATCTACATCGTCCCTTTCTTCTCGAAATTGTGTACGTAAGGCTGAACACAACAAATCCCATTGAACTCTACTCACGGATTTGTGGTAGCGCCAATAGAACTCATAGGCTTTAACTTCGAAAAGAACACTGGCATTTCTGCACAGTATTGCGAAGTTTCCCTCCAATGTCTGATGTGTAAGAGCCTCAACTCTATATATAAAGTTGTCTACTGACACTCCGACTCCAGAGTACTTCAACTTCCACCCATTCAGGATCTGAACAACCTTATTCGGCCGGTTATTCAAATCGGATCCAATGCTCCTGTGAGAGATGGGTGATCCAGCATTGTTTGCTGCTAAGTTATCGTTTCTGTTGCTTAACTCCCTTTCGAAAGGTCTGTTTTGACCTTCCGTAGCGCGTGAAGGCGAAGTAGATCTTAGCCCGCTATTATCATTTTCATTAGATGCGGTTACGGTCAATCGTCGAAAGCTTTCTTCTACCGAACTCTGAACTAACTCCACAAGTTTCTCAGAAAGAGTCGTGAGCAATCTCCGCTCCATATGTAACCAACTACTCGGCCCCTCAACATGGGGTTGGCTTGCCTCACTTCTCTCTCACTCTATACTTTTACTACCCCTGGCCTTCTCTGCAGTTGAGGGTTGGGCCAAGCCTTGTTCTAAGATTGGACCTTTAGCACGCGTTTTTGGACCAGCTGGCCTACAAGGCACTAGGCAAACGGGACACTTATCGGTCCCCTTAAAATGACTCTCAATACATTTCTTGTGGTACTCGTGTTGACATGAAGTAGTATACGAGTCCGCTGCACCTTTTATTTCCCTCTCGCACAATGGGCATACTGGTGCCGAAGCGCCTAATGGAGAGTGTATCATTTTAGAAAAGAGCAACTGACGATCGAATAAAAAACAACCCTATAATTGGTACTAAGCGCGTACTTTATCGCGTTTAACTAAAGCGAAAAAAAGATAACTGATCTATAATCAAAAGATACTGATTGAACTCTGCACTTGATGTCTAGCGTGTCGTAGGGTATTAATAATTATTGTTTACCGAAATTATTTTCGTTGAGGTTTAGGTTTGAGAGGTTATAGCAAGATAGTAAAAGATGATTGAAGATAGTTTGAAGATATTCTAATGAATTATTCCGGACGGAACGCCGTTCACAATAAACACTGTCTGTATTCCGGTTTTCTTCACATCAAGAAAACTTCATACGAAAACAAAAAAAAAAATAACAACTTTCCTAAACTTTGAGTGGCTATGACCCTCTCGCAAGACAGGTCGAATATTTTCCAAATCTCTCAGTTTTCGGAAAATTTTACTAGAAGTTGTGTTAGACTAACCGTGTGTTAATTGCTCGTGGCCAGTAGATCGACAAAAGTTCCTTACTGTTTTCCGCAAACAATTTAAGGTCCAACAAAGTAAGTAAAAGAGGGTTTTTACCGCCTGTTTTTTGTATAGATCTGGTCAATGAGAAACACTGAAATTGTACCCCTCCTGCACTCCAAAACATAAACAGATTGCACGGTGAAAATCAACTGATTCGACATAAAAGCATTAAGGAAATAAGGAAAAGAAAGGAAATTCTGGAATTTATTTATGATGAGTCTTACGAGTGCAAAAAGTTACACCCATTAAGGCCTACACGTTAGGGCGCCATTCTTTTAAATAATAATAATTAATTATAACTGTAACGTGCAACCTTATGTTGCACGTTCTTGAACACAGATCTGACCTTGCGGGACACGCTATAGTATCCGGCTCTAGCTCGTCGGCTTTGGGGGTGGAGGTCTTGCTAATTCAGATCTGGTACTTGCCTATTATTATTAATCGGAAATTGAGCGTGCTTGCGACGACGCACGAAATTAAATCGTAGACAATGGAGAGAAACCGGGAGAAAGTAAATTAATTCCAGTAGAGAGATAGATAAAATAAGAGAAGAAAACAGGAAAAGGAAAATTCAGTAAAAGAGACGCCGATGTTGGTACGCCTGTGGCCCGCTCTACCTAAGATCACTGGATCCGATTTATAATTCGCGTGATCCCTTTAGATACCCTTACGACCGCATAATCATCAGCAGAGTTCTAGCCAAATAACTACTCCATGATTTCGTTTAAATCCATATTTAATAATCTAAATTAAATTCTATACCTATGTTGTCCGAGCAACATTGAGATTGGGCGAAGGCTTAAGAGAAATACAAATGCAAACGTTAATAATAAAAGGGAATAAGAATTTTAGAGGTCTAAATAACAAATAGTTTGATCTTCATAAAGATAAAGGTAATAGTATAAGGTAATCTTCAATTTTAATAAGGGCTTAATATATATAAAATATTTAAAAATTTCATTGCTTGTTCCATTGATAAGCTTTACTTAATATACAGAAATATATACATATTTTCCACTATTTGGTTCTAAAGGTTGTATTTTTTTTCTCAGTGTATTCATTTAGTTTTATTTCCTTACTAGTATTATTATTTAATTATTATATTATTTAACTGTTCTTCTAATAATGAATCGCGTTCGGCTTTAGGACAATAAATGTTTTAATAATGTTCATAAAAAAATCTCCAATTAAATTCGCTTTTAACATGTTCTGTTTAACTTTTGTTTAACTATTTTATTAATCAATAAATTCGAATCCCGAGTATAAATTAACCAAAGAATAAAAATTGTTTTGTAGTGACTCACTTTGTATTCTCCACGACGAAAGATCGATCTCCCGAGCGGTGTCTGTAAAAGAAGAGCGACTCTGGATCGCAATGGGTTAAATACATACAGAGCATTCACATGTTTTAGCCAACCAATTATTTTCTTAATTAACAATTTCCTAAAACCGATCCGTTACATGATTTCAATTTTATTCTTTTATTCTTTTCTACCTACGCCTATATTTTCTACTCCAAAAATAATTTTATTTTTATTTAATATTCAATTTAATATTATTATATTATATTATATTCACTGTGCACGAAATAACTACATATATGCTGCTGCTCTTGTTGGCTGCCTAATTAATTGCTGCTGCTGCCGGCTGAGGCGGTTACAAAAAGAGCGGCTTTTCTGTCCGCTTAGATTAACTGAACACTCAGAAAACTCTAGGCCGTAGATTGCGATGTGAAACCGATGGTGCTTGGTTGTCCGCTGAGGTGCTCCCGTGGACGCGGAGGGTGCTCCCGTGGACACGGTGGGCGACCGCGTGACTGCAAGTACGGCGGAAAAGGGGTGCTCCCGTAGACACTGTGGGTATCCGTCGATCTTCCGGTGTTCGCTGGGCGCGTCCCTCGATGCAATAGGGCTCGCTGATCCAATAGGGTTCAAGAAAATGCCTAGATTGATTGCCGACAATATAGACATATATCCCACTTGATTTATAGAACTTTTCTGCCTACCTTTTTGGGGACTTAGCGTGCTGCACTCGATTTTTAAAACTTGTCTCACTTTTTGGACTTAGCCTGCCGCACTCGAATTAAACGCGTGTGATCGCTTTGAAAACTTTAAAAGAAAAGAACGGGGTCTGTAATGTTGGCTGCGGTGCGGAAGCCGAGTTTTGTATTGCGACTCTGTTGCAGCTGACTCATGCCAGCTGATCTAATGCAACTGCAGCTGAGGTCCACCAATTTTGGCAACGCTAAAGCTAAGTGCATTTGTACCTATGTCTTTATAGAGCCTACTTTCAGGATCACCACATATATACGTGGTCGTACAAACGCTTCAGGCGCTGTTACATGTCCTTGTGTCTTATCCTTGTGATTGTCCTTTCTGCGTGGCGTATGGATGACTCTCGCTTCGGCCTGACGCCTGATCCTGTTGCCTCGCCGTCTGGATTAATGTGAAATCTTTGACCTAGTCCTCCGATGTGTCCTCCGTCTGCTCGTTTGCCGTTTCTGATTATTGCTGCTTAAGCTCGCCAACGTGAACCGTCCGCTCTCTTTGGGCTTGTATTTCAGGCGCACTTTACACTTGCGTACATGGGTCCTGGCGTCTCCGTGCATTCCTGGCCAGTAGTACCGGGCTGCCAGGCGTGCTATTGTTCTTCTACTCCCAACATGACCAGGGTATGGGTAGTCATGGTTTTCTTCTAGTACGGCTTGTCTTAGACCTTGCGGAACGCACAGTTTCCAAGCCACGACATCTTCATTGCCCGCTCTATGAGGAATGTGCCTATAGAGTGACTCGCCTTCCATTACGTCATCTGGATATTTTTGTGGTTGGGCTTTTATTTTCTCGCACATACTCCTGATCCAGCTGCAGCTATTGGTCCGTTTTGTGTCTTTCATGTGTTCGTGTCCTCCACAACGGCCTCCTGTGGGTTCATTATGTGGGTCTGTACATTGGTGGCTCTTGGCATTGGGTTGCGTGTCATCTGAGTGTTGTTTGGTGGCCTCCATAAGGTGTTCATTGGCTGTCTTTGTTGTTGGCCAAAGGACGGTGTTTGGTTTACCGTACTGTCTTCACATCTCCTGCATGTAGTTTGTGGTGGTGCTGCCGTTTTGTTTCGTGAAAACTTGTGCTCGTGAACGAACTCTTCTTGCTCTTTGTCCAGTTCTTAGTACTCGTCAGCCAGGATCATTAATGTGTCCAGATCATCCACCTTGTATGTTGTTAATGAAATTCTTTGGTCTCGTGTGCAATTGTCCTTGATTATCTCTAGGGTTTCTTTTGGCGAGTACCTAAATGGCCTCATCAAAGTCTGCATGTCCACCATGTAATCTTTGAACGGTTCCCTGAAACCTTGTTTCCGCTGTTTCACCTTGTCTGCCAACTTCGAGAAGAACACGCGTCCTTCTTGGCTAGTCGCACCAGGGCCTGCACAATTCTCGCTTGCCGGTTCAGGCGTACGCCGGAATTCGACTAGGCAATTGCTTTCGCACGGCGGCTGGTTCTGGACAACTTCCCTTCCGAGCCCACGGTTCTTTGTCGAAGGACCCTTTTTATTCAATTCTGCAGGACTCGCCGAGCAATTCCCAAAGCTCAATTCGCGACAAGGATTGGACAAAGCGCCTTAACTTAGCCGCGTGATGCCTTAAAGACCTTAGCTACCTGTTTCTCAGCTCGTAGATTTCGACTCTAAGTCCCGAACTTCTTGATATAGCGATCTTGCTCCTTGTTCACTCGGCGCGGCTCTGCTTCCTCCTGATGTTGTTCACTGATTTGCTGCTTGACTACTGATCTCGATGGATTGACTCCCTGTGATCAACTGATCCCGCTTCCTGCGCTCTGCCTGCTTATATAGGCCGGCGTATCCCGTTAATTCTCGGCTTCTCCTTTTTCGTCTTTGCGCACGGCACTATACTAGGGTCCAAAGTCCGCCGCCTTCTACCGTTACTCCTTCTCTCCAAACTCTCTCTCTCCTTGTTCTCTTGTTATTTAACTCCTCACAACCTTTTTTTGGACAAAATACCAGCATTTGTCACTGCACTCGCGTAAGGAACTAAGAGAATACAAAAAAATAAAGTTTAAGCGCAGCAGCTAGCCTGCCAACACCGAAGGCAAGACCGGCAAATGTTTTGTTAAGAAATCGTAAAAACACGAAAAAGGTATAACTTTGTTGTTTTTAATTAAAAATTTAATTTAAATCAAAATCTGACATCTATATCATATTGCTCCCATTAAAAAATAAAAAATTAAAAAAGTTTCTATTTGACGCTTTTTTAATTTATCAAAATATTCTTTTGAGATATAGTAAATTTTTACTATATCAGAATTACGCTTTTAGTTTTGCCAAAATCGGACAACAACATCATATAACTGTCTCTCCGCTGCCGCTGTTGGCAGCGCCGCTACGAGACTTAGACCTTTTTAGCTCCTAAGTAAATTAAGCTAAAGAAGAAACTTTTTTGAGCTCAGTGCGGCAACAACGGGTGCTCTGCTCCAAAAATGAATTAAATGTAAATCATAGATAAAGAATTTTAAAAGAAATCAAAGCGGACTCGAATTATTTGGAAAAACAATATAATCTATATATCTATTTGGAAAAGAGATATAATCTATTACATGGCGACCGTGACGTTCGAGCCCAAATTCGAAAAATCAAGACAAGGTGGACAACAGCTGTAGCCGATGGAACTGATGGAACAGCGAGAGCGAAACAACTACAAGAAAAAATCGCAGTGAGTAGAGTGTGATGTGTGCAAAACCACTAACCATACAACATATAGACTGGTCATTTCATACAACGAATACGGTCACAAAATTTTCAAATCACCAAGGAAGCCATCACCACAATGGTCAAAAATTGTGAGCATAGCCGCCTCAAAACAATATTGGAAGCAGGCAATTTTGCAACCATGAACGAAGCCGTCACCAAGTACATACAATGTAGTACTGAAATGACAGGCAATGCCAATTCCATATTGTACACCAAACGTGGAAATAATTATCGCGGTAATAATTATAAAAACGATAATCGATAGAGGTAATAATCGAGGTAATTATAACAATACCAGATATTATCAGAATAACGGATATAATTAAAACAGTGGTTATAACAGAAATGACAATAACCAAAATAACAGTTATTACAGAAACAACAACCGTGGTGGAAACAACAACGGCGGAAACAGCCGTGGGGAAAACAACAACAACCACAATAACAACGTTAGGGTAACACAAACAAATTCTGGAAACTCCCAACCACCTTTAGATACACGGCAGTAAACAACATAAAAATTCACACTCTAAATCTCAGTCAAAATACATTTGTCACTTTCATGAATGTAGCAACAGGAAAAGAATTAGTTTTCCTACTAGACACAGGTGCGGAAATATCCATATTGAAGGAAAATTCCGATAATTTTCAAAACATTCAATCACATCATAAACATACAGGGTATATGTCAGGAAGTTACCAAATCAAAAGGGTTAACTTCTATTGAAATTCAAACTTTTAAGTACATAATTCCACATGATTTCCATATCGTAAATATGCAATTCGCTATTCCATGTGATGTTTATACTAGGAATCAATTTTATCAAAAGATACAACTGTCAATTAGACTTCAAGCCGTCTGGCTTATAATAAGACCAAATAACCTAAAATATCAAATTTATGTTCAAATAAAATACAGTTCTGGCAACAACTCCCTAATTCTGCCAGCAAGATCCCAAGTCGTGCGAAAGTCGTTCCGAATCAAGAAATTCAGCATTCAAAAACCAAAATCAATTCGGCTGCATGCAGACGTGTTTTATTAACGCTCCGGAAAAACAATTAGCCAATCAGTCGAAAACGTTCGAAAAAATTAATAAGCGCGAGGCTTTGCGTTTCGCGATGCAAATCGCATATCGTAAACTAAAGTTTTAATTAATTAAATAATTAATCTTTACGCACTAACTATAAACAAATGAGTAAGAACGTGGATCAGCGCACTCAATGACAAAAACAACAAGACGAAGCCCGTGAAAAAATTCGGAGAGAACAACACAAACGTCGTCTCTCTTTGGCCCGTAACAACGCCTATTTTACGGTGACGATTAATACTCTAGAACCGAAAGTGCTTGAAGGTGCAAGTTTACTGACCGCCGAAAACCAGAGAGCTAACTCTTGCCCTCCCGCCCTGCTCTTCACCGCTCGAACGCCATGGAGTGAGCAATGCAAGACTCCAACAGAGCTTCTGCCGCCTAGCGCAACAACAACAGAAACTACTACGACTACTACAACGGTCTCTGTCGCCAATAATGCAATAACGACTCCACCCTCTTCTTGTGCTGCGGGTAAAGCAACAACACAACCAAGTGCAAAAATCGGTGCAAACGGCAAAAACAAAGCTACGGTAGAAGAAATGACAATTCTGCAAGCGGGTTCGACCATGCAGACAGGCATGGATCGCTACATTAATATCTCCAAGCGCAAGCTAACACCCCCAAAAAACTCGGACGGCAATAAGCCCAAAATAAATCGTTCCAACAAAGGCCCTGTAAATCCCGGGCCATTAGATGAAAATAGATTTTCCATTCTGGCGGAGCCTGAAACAGAGTCTGAACAATTAGCCCCAATGAAACTAAAGCCCCCACCTATTTTTATTCGGGAGAAGATCTCGAATGCCCTAGTCAACAAAATAGTTGAGCTTGTCGGAAAAGATAACTTTCATGTTATTCCGCTTATGAAAGGGAATATAAGCGAAACTAAACTCCAAACCAAAACAGAAGACGATTTCCGAGCAGTGTCGAAGTACTTAAACGATGCCAAAAAGAATTACTACACGTACCAGCTGAAAAGTTGCAAAGGTTTGCAAGTTGTGCTTAAGGGAATAGAACCCGATGTGACCCCCTGCGAAATTACAGAGGCCTTAAAGAAAACGGTTTTTGCGCAAAAAATGTTATAAACATTATGAACAAAAACAAGAAGCCGCAACCACTCTTCAAGGTCGAGCTGGAGCCAGACAGCAGAACTTTGAAAAAAAACGCAGTGCACCCGATCTACAAGTTGCAGTACCTTCTGCACCGTAGGATCACAGTGGAAGAGCCGCACAAACGGACCGGGCCAGTGCAATGCACAAACTGCCAGGAATACGGTCATACCAGGGCTTACTGCACCCTCAGGTCAGTATGTGTAGCTTGTGGAAACTAACCACGGCTCCGAACCCTGCCCTGCCAACAAGGAAGACTCTCTCACTAAAAAGTGTGTAAACTGCCAAGGAAACCACACAGCTAACTACAGAGGCTGTCCAGTCTACAAGGCGATGAAAAGTCGGATGCAACGAGCAACAACGGCACGCTCCCTGAACACGCAAAACACTTACATGAGATCACAAACGACACCGGAAGTTTTCTTCGCAAAAGCAGCCAGATCATCATGGGACAGCCACAAAGTAACATGGAATCTATGATGATTACTTTGCAACAAAATATGATGGAATTTATGTCCTTCATGAAAACCACCATGCAAACCCTTATGCAAAACCAAAATATCTTACTACAAATGCTTGCAGCTCAGCAGTCCAAATAAACCATGCCTAGCCTTCGAATAACTCTGTAGAACGCCAACGGTGTTTCACGGCATAAACCTGAAATAACTCAATTTCTCAACGAAAACCACATCGACGTTATGTTGCTGGCAGAAACGCATCTCACCAGCAAATATAACTTTCAAATACTGGGATACACGTTCTATGCCACCGATCATCCAGATGGTAAAGCGCATGGCGGAATTGGAATCTTAATAAGAGACCGCGTCAAACACCACTTTCACCAACCGTTTGCTAAAAATCATCTGCAAGCTACATTGATAAAATTACAGTTGGGCAACTGCAACCTTGCCATTGCCGCTGTCTACTGCCCACCCCGCTTTACAGTCTCCGAAGACCAATTCATGGACTTCTACAATTCGCTTGGAGAGCGATTCATAGCAGCAGGAAACGCCAAGCACACGCACTGGGGATCCCGGCAACTATATAATGCACTCATTAAAACATGCAACAAACTGGGTTACGTTTTACCAGGCAGCCCTACATACTGGCCTACAGATCCTAGAAAACTACCTGATTTAATTGATTTTGCTGTGACAAAAAACATCTCTCGCAATCTAATATCTGCAAAATCGCTTTTGGATCTATCATCGGATCACTCACCAGTGCTAATAACTCTTCTTCAAAGCCCGGAATTAATCGAGCACCCTCGCAGGCTGACGTCGCATCGAACCAACTGGCTGAAGTTCAAAAAGTACGTAAGTTCCCACATTGAACTAACTCCACAGCTCAACATCAAGGAGGACATCGACTGCTACGCCGATGCACTGGAGTCTGTACTCGTCGCAGCAGCCAAAGTCTCAACACCGCAAGGGAGGGATGGGCACACACCAACACAAAACAAGAGAGAACGCTATAGTCGGGTGCCCCGACTATCAGATACCCGTTACTCAGGTAAAGGGAGTGCGAGGGAGATGGAGATAGAAACTTTGATCATGCATAACTTTTTAACGAATGGTCCGATTTGAAAAATTTCTTCTACATTGATAAACACAATAAAACTTCATTTTTACTTTTCCGAAATATTTAAAATTTTAAAATCGACAGACAGACGGACAGACAGACGGACAGACAGACGGACAGACAGACGGACATGGCTATATCGACTCGGCTAGTGACCCTGATCAAGAATATATATACTTTATAGGGTCGGAAACGCTTCCTTCTAGCTGTTACATACTTTTGCACGAATACAATATACCCTTTTACTCTACGAGTAACGGGTATAACTAACCCTGAAATCGAACAGCTTGTTCTGGAGAAAAGACGTTTGAGACGTACTTGGCAAACCAGCAGATCGCCATCCTCAAAACAAGGTCTTAAAGAAGCTGGTCGCAGACTTACCAGGGCTCTAAGGCAAGAAGAAGAAAAAGCACAACGCCAGTACATTGAGAAACATTCACTAAGCATCCCTTGTGGAAGGCCCACCCAAATCTAAGTGCGCCGGCCGAAACAGTAATCCCCATAAGAGACTCTTCAGGCAGCTGGGCCAGAAGCGACAAAGACAGAGCTTGTACATTTGCTTTACACCTTCGAAATGTTTTTCAGCCAAACCCTGCAACTAATTCATTCGCACTACCGTCGCCGTCAATTCGAATTGAATCTGAGACGGAGCCAATTCTGTTTCAACCAAATGAAATTGCAAAAGTAATCAGCGAGCAATTGAAACCAAAAAAAGGCCCCAGGCGGCGATCAAATAACTCCCAAAATGTTAATCGAACTTCCAAACTGTGCAGTTGAGGTTATTTGAAACTCTTCAACGGGATTACACGACTTGGCTATTTCCAAAAAAAAATGGAAAAAATCGGTAATCATAATGATCCCAAAGCCAGGGAAAGATCACACAATACCAGTTTCGTATAGACCGATAAGTTTACTCTCGTGTCTGTCAAAACTGCTCGAAAAATGCCTTTTGACGCGCATCATTCCATATCTGAAAGAGCACAACGTTATTCCAGCACATCAATTTGGCTTTCGAGAAAGCCATGGAACAATAGAGCAAGTCAACAGATTAACAACAGAAATAAGGACTGCATTCGAGCTTCGGGAATACTGCAGTGCGGTATTCCTTGACGTTGCACAGGCTTTCGACCGAGTCTGGCTTGATGGCCTTATCCATAAAATTAGAACGATCCTGCCGGGAAACACTCACAGGATACTTGAATCGTACCTTTACAACAGAGCCTTCGCCGTGAGATGCAACACCACAACATCCGATGACTACGCTATAGAGGCTGGAGTTCCCCAAGGTAGCGCCCTTGGTCCAACTCTATTTCTCCTCTACACCGCAGATATTCCCACGAACGACCGGCTAACTACTTCTACATTCGCAGACGATACCGCGATCATAAGTCGGTCCAAATGCCCAACTCAGGCAACAGCACTACTGGCTGATCATCTCGTTGTAGTGGTGAGGTGGTTATCAGACTGGCGTATAAAAATAAATGCGCAAAAGTGTAAACACATAACGTTTACTCTTAACAGACAAACGTGTCCCCCGCTAACCCTGAATAACACGCCACTTCCACAAGCTGACGATGTAACGTACCTTGGCATCCACCTAGACAGGAGACTTACATGGCGGAGACATATCGAAGCTAAGAAAATTCACCTAAAACTAAAATCAATCTGGACTTCAAGGTCCTGCTCTACAATTCAACGCTTAAGCCAGTCTGGACCCACGGCTCCCAATTGTGGGGAAACGCGAGCAGCAGCAACATCGACATTATTCAGCGAGCACAATCAAAAATCCTGAGAACTATCACTGGGGCACATTGGTATGTTCGGAACGACAACATCCACAGAGATCTTGGCATTCTACCCGTAAAAGATGAAATATCAAAACAAAAAGCGTCCTACCACACCAAGCTAACTTCTCATCCAAACCAGCTAGCCAGGGGCCTAGCCAGGGCTTCCATCCAGACCCGATTGCAACGCAATGACCTTCCAGCTCAGCAATAGTATTAGCCTCTAAATTTTCGCGCCAGTCACCTTGACTGTCAGATAGTTTTTAATTTAAGATTCTATATACTTATTGTTAGTCTCAATTCAGAGAAGATCCAATAAATAAAATGCAAATGTTCAAAAAAAAAAAAAAAGAAAAAAATTCAGCATGGTATCTATATCGCAAATACCATAGCAACAGTCCAAAATGCATATATAAGATTACTAAGTACCACAAACACAGATCAAGTAGTTTATATCAAAAATATTTATCATGAACCACTTTCAAGCTACGAAGTAGTAAAAACTGACTTAGAAACCAGACAAAAAATTGTATTATCCCAACTTGGAAAAACTTCCCGCCTCAATTCAATGAACAACTTACAGCATTATGCACCCAGAATAGTGATGTATTCGGACTAGAAACCGAATCGATCACTACCAATAAATTTTATAAACAAAAGCTGAGATTAATTGATGATGAACCCGTATATATAAAAAACAAGAGAGAACGCTATAGTCGGGTGCCACGACTATCAGATACCCGTTACTCAGGTAAAGGGAGTGCGAGGGAGATGGAGATAGAAACTTTGATCACGCATAACTTTTTAACGAATGGTCCGATTTGAAAAATTTCTTCTACATTTCGATAGATATTGATAAACACAATAAAACTGCATTTTTACTTTTCCGAAATATTTAAATTTTTAAAATCGTATATTAGCGATTGTGGGCGTTAAAGGGGTCGTGGCACCTTTTTGAAACAAACTTGCGCTGCGTAGGAACTCCTAAAATCTACATGCAAAATGTCAATCTTCTAGCTTTTATAGTTTCCGAGATCTCAGCGTTCATACGGACAGACAGACAGACGGACAGACAGACGGACAGACGGACATGGCTATATCGACTCGGCTAGTGACCCTGATCAAGAATATATATACTTTATAGGGTCGGAAACGCTTCCTTCTAGCTGTTACATACTTTTGCACGAATACAATATACCCTTTTACTCCACGAGTAACGGGTATAATTATAGAATTCCTCATAGTCAACAAGACGAAATTCAAAAACAAGTCCAAAAACTCATCAATGATGTAATAGTGGAACCCTCTGTATCACCTTATAATAGGCAATTTTTGTTAGTACCAAAAAAGTCACTTCCAAATTCGGAAAATAAAAAATGGCGATTAGTAATTGACTATCGTCAAATTAATAAAAAACTTTTGTCTGATAAATTTCGACACCCTAGAATAGATGATAATTTAGATCAACTAGGTAAAGCAAAATATTTCTCATGCCTTGACTTAATGTCAGGTTTTCATCAAATTGAACTGGAAAAAAGTTCACGGGATATAACATCCTTTTCAACAAATAATGGTTCGTATCGCTTCACGCGATTACCATTCGGTTTAAAAATAGCGCCAAACTCTTTTCAGAGAATGATGACTATAGCTTTCTCTAGATTAGAACCTTGGAAGGGAATTCCTTTATATGGATGACTTAATAGTCATAGGTTGTTCCGAAAAACATATGCTCAAGAACTTAACTGATGTTTTCGAGAAATGTATGAAGCACAACCTAAAGTTACATCCTGAAAAATGTTCATTTTTCATGCATGAAGTCACTTTCTTAGGACATAAATGCACAGATAAAGAAATCTTGCCTGACGACAACAAATACGGCGTAATTCAAAATTATCCAGTCCCACATGATGCGGACAGCGCTTGAAGATTTATTGCATTTTGCAATTATTACAGACGTTTTATAAAGAATTTTGCTGAATACTTCCGTCACATAACAAGGTTATGTAAGAAAGATGTAAAATTCGAATGGACAACACAATGTCAAAATGCCTTCGAACATTTTAAATCAGCATTAATAAATCCTACTCTGTTGCAATACCCAGATGTTAGCAAAGAGAGATGCTAGCAAATAAGCTTGTGGAGCAGTTCTAACTCAAAACAAAAATGGACTACAGCTTCCAGTTGCATACGCATCAAGATCCTTTACAAAAGGTGAAAGCAACAAGAGCACTACAGAACAAGAGTTAGCATCCATTCATTGGGCAATAACACACTTCAGACCATATATTTATGGTAGACACTTCACTGTCAAAACAGACCATAGAGCACTTACCTACTTATTTTCAATGGTAAAACCCAGTTCCAAAACTAACACGAATGAGACTTGAATTGGAGGAATATAATTTTACGGTAGAGTATCTAAAGGGTAAAGATAACTATGTAGCCGATGTGCTCTCTAGAATAACCATCACAGACTTAAAAAATATACAAACAAACAATACAATTCTGAAAGTCACTACCAGAAACCAAAGTAGACAAAAATCCTGCGCAGGAAAAGAACAAATAGAATTGCATAAGCAATCTCTAGAAAAAGCTTCAAAGCCCAACGTATATGAAGTCATTAAAAATGATGAAGTACATAAAGTAGTGACCTTGCATGTAAATTATAAAATGTGTTTATTTAAGCACGGAAAGAAAATTACAGCAAGATATGATGTTAGCGATTTGTATACTAATGGAACCATTGACTTAGGTCAATTCTTTCAAAGGCTTGAGCAGCAGGCCGGTATTCACAAAGTCAGCCAACTCAAAGTGGCACCGTGGGAAAATATCTTTGAACATGTTTCAATTGATAATTTTAAAATTAAGGGCAATAATATATTGAAATCATTGAGAGTAGCGCTACTCAATTCGGTGACGGTAATAAAAAATAATAAAGAAGTACGGTCCAATGAAGACGTTCATTACGGACATGGGAACAGAATATAAAAATTCAATTATTGAAGATCTATCCAAATACTTACATATTAAAAACATAACTTCAACTGCACACCACCACCAGACTGTAGGTACCGTGGAGCGAAGCCACAGAACACTCAATGAGTTCATTCGTTGACAAAACAGATTGAGATGTATGGCAATACAACCCCATCTATGGCACATGACTATTGTCAATATGAGCTAGTTTTTGGTAAAATTTCAAATCTACCAAAACATTTTAATAGCATAGATAAAATAAAACCCCTTTATAATATAGAAGGTTATGCTAGGAATCCAAATTTAGATTAGAACAGGCATTTAAGAGAGAGAGACTAATGCTAGAATCTCATAAGTTAAAACAAAAAATTAGTTACGACAAAACTAGTTTAGATTTCGATTTAAAAATAGGAGATCAGGTTTTATTGAAAAATGAAACAGGACATAAGTTAGATTTCAAATATGCAGGTCCTTATAAGGTAGAACAAATAGGAGATAGAGATAACATAACTATAATAAATAATAAAAATAAAAAACAAACAGTACATATAAAAATAGATTAAAACTCATTATTTCATAATCAATTTTTATTTCATAAATATATCACGTATGGCCATACATAATATAAGAGCATAAGGATAACCAAGAATAAACCAAGAATACACAATAAAAACAAAAGAAATGTAGAAAACCGAATTAAAAAACAAAAAAAAATTTTTTAAATCTTATTGTTATAAATAATATCAATTTTCTCAAAGTTTTCTCAAAGTAAATAGCTCCTTTATATTACGTTATTTTTCAAAAGGAGGGATGTAGTATGCACACATATGAAATATATATATCGACCACCCACTGTACCAAGAGTACTAAGAGGGCAACCACTGTAACACTTTGTCGCAGTGTTTATACAATTCAGGGTCTCGGTCATCAACCTAAGTGTCCGAAATACGAACCGCTCGCTGTGCCTTGGCTCACATGCTGAAAGTGCATGTGTAAGCATAAGTGCAACACGAGCGGACCTCATGTATGTGCATATACCTCCAGGCTCCAGACTAAGTGAGCGTATACATATATAATATATTAAGACTATACAGGCCGTCTCTCCGGTGCCGCTGTTGGCAGCGCCGCTACGAGACTTAGACCTTTTACCTTAAGTAAATTAAGATAAAGAAGAAAGTCTTTTGAGCTCAGAGCGGCAACAACGGCTGCTCTGCTCCAAATATGAATTAAATGTAAATCATAAATAAAGAATTTAAAAAGAAATCAAAACGGACTGGAATTATTTGGAAAAACAATATAATCTATACATCTATTTGGAAAAGAGATAATCTATTACAATAGCAACAAAGGCAAAATGGAGCACAGAATCGACAAAGCTATTTCGTTGTTTTTAGTAATATAGGCATAGAAATCGAAATCTAGCCGTTCTGAAATAACTGCAACGGTATATAAACTTTCTAATATAATTTTGTTTTTTCGAATGTATACTACTTGTATACTACTTTTGAAAAAGTTTCAAGCAGTTAGCTTTAAAACTGAGGGACTTTCCGTAGAAACGGACGAACAGAAGAACATGCCAAGATTAACTCTCCTCGTGATGCTGATCAAGAATATGTATATATCGGCGCACACTAAGAGGGTGTGTATTTTTTTATGAGTGTATGGGTATATTCTCGGGAATTTCAGCAGAAGACTTATTTCATCATTATTGGTAATATGGAATAAGCCTCTAATTGTGCTGTGTTTGGTTGTCTGCATGTTGTCGCTTTAAGAAATTGCTTTTTAGCGGGGCGACAGTGTAGTGTCGCTGTCGCCGAGTGTAGTTCGGTGGTAAGCACAGAAGGAAAGAAGGGACGACGCAGTTAGTTGCGTTTAGGACTTGGTGTGTGCGAAACCGAAACTCGCTGCGCTACTACGATGTCGGACGAAAATAACCATGCTGCAACATCAGAAGTGGGATCTGGCTCACTACCTAATTCGCCAAGGCCCGAATTTTAATGCAAATGCAAAATAAAAATTTGATCGAGCTTTTCAAAGCCGTACAATCAGCGACACCCGAAACAACCAATAAAAAAACAATTATGCTCCCAAAATTCAACGCAGACCTTGATGGGACCGGCGCATCGTCGTGGTGTTCTACAGTAAATATAATTTTGGCAGAAAATATCGTAAAAGGCAGCGCGTTGGCAATTGCCCTGAGTGCATCGTTGGAAGGTAGTGCGTCGCAGTGGCTTTCATGAATAACCTAGCCTTTACTTCAAATATGCGCACCAGAAGTGCATTGCGAACCGAGCTTAAAGCATTCACGTTCAACAAAAGGAAAAAGAATCAACAAGAGGAAATATCTGTACGGCGTCCGAAACTTTCAACAATCAAATGTCATTTCTGTGGAAAATTAGGTCACAAGATTATGGAATGTCGAGCTAGACAGCAGCAAATTCATCCTTCGTCTCAGGCTATGAACAGTAGCGGCAGGAGGGCATTTGGCAACCAGAAAAAAGCTAATGTAACCTGCTTTAAGTGTGGTGAACGTGTGGATAAAGTCAAGGATACACTCCATATGAAAAGAGTGGAGCTATGCGAAGTTGTTGAGCCCAAAGGAGAGATGGTTCATCATAGTCATACGTTTATAACAGCATTCGTCTCTGGAGCGGAATATTCATTAATAAAACAAAAGATAAGTGTCAAATTAGTTGGTAAAAGAATTAACAATGTAGTGATGTTGTTCAAACATGAACACGTTTTTAAAGATGTATTTGTGTAGACCGTATCTTACAATGAGGTCATAAATTGTAACCCGAATATGGGATGCCCAGAGAAGGGTCGAATATCCTAGGCACATAAGCGATAACAGATGTGCACTATAAAAACCCAACGATAAGCAGGTATGTCTGCGTGGGTCATAAGATAAGAGTAAAATAAGATTCTCATGTTAGCTACAAGAGTTGAATATTAATAAAGAAATCAGTTTTGATATAGTAACTCAACAAATGAAGACGTCCTATATTTCGGGTCGCTCTATTCATTTTGGTCCTTCGAGGAGCTCTAAAAGTCATCCCCCACCTGTGGTAAGAGACTTAGAGTTATAAGCCAGCACCTTAAAAATCTAAGGTTGCGAAATAAAAAATCTCTTGTTACCCCCACCCGTGGCAAGGAACAGAGAAAAATAAATAATACAAATAAACATAAATATTCAAAAGAATTTTGTATTGTTTTAATTTAAAAACACCTCTGTTAGGCTTAAAATATAGCCAAAGGTTGTTTCAAAAAATATATATACCCATTTAAAAAAAAAAGTGCGGTAAGGCGTCCTTGAGGCCTAAATATCAGGGATACGGTTATCGGTATATGTGCGTTAAAAAAAGTGCTAAATCAACAAAATCCGGTATTTTCGAAACAAAATTATAACATTTTGGTGCGGTAAAAAAAAAATATAGATATATATTTTGAAGTATACGGGGCTACTTCAGCGTCTACAGTGGCAACAGCATCTACAGCAGCAGCAAATACTGGAGCAACAACTACGGTAGCAGAGAGTACATCAGCAACTACAACTACAGCTTCGGCAACTGCAACTACAACGTCGGCAACTACAACTACAACATCGGCAACTACAACTACAGCGTCGGCAACTACAACTACAGCATCGCCTAAAAACAGCTACGGACAATAGATAAGATATTTAAGATAATTTATTTTTCTATATTTAATATATATTTAAGCGTGCTCAAAAGGCAGGCCGAAATAAATAAGAACTGCAGGGAAATTACCGAAAAAGGTGGACGAAATTTCACTACCGAAGAATTACGTTGTATAAACGAATTGGAAAGTGAATTTAGGTCCAACCATGCAGTTTAATTAAGGCAGGTGTTATAGATCATGAATACTTTACAAGAAAGAGGTATGATCAGGTTTTAAGTACAATAAGTCAACTAAAATTTGAATATGAAGAGTTAAAAAACAACCTAGTGAGAAAAAGAAGATAAAGGAGCTTCATTAAATAAAAAAATATTGAACTTAGAGAATATTTGAATGAGACTTATATAGAAATGCGGGACGGTAAGCTGCATACGGTACATGTTAGAAAGAACAGGATACATTTTCTTTGGCAAACTATCTCGAACATAAAACTAGATATTGGTAGTTGTAGTTTCGACCAAGAATTAACTCTTAGCGAAGTAGAATTTGACGTTCAAAATATTTCTGTTGAAATAAATGAGAAGATAATAGAACGAGATTCTATTAAAATGGAGGCTATGGGTAAAAGTCTACCTAAAATTGAGGTACCCACATTTAGCGGAGATGCTAAAGACTGGGACCTTTTTCAGGAATTGTATGTGGAATTGATACATACAAGGAAAGGTCTGACTACCTCCCTGAAATTCAATTATTTAAAGTCCGCCCTAAAAGGTGAAGCTCGAAAGGTGGTCGCCCACCTATTATTAGGTCCCGCGGAAAATTATGATGCCGCTTGGGAGCTTCTGACCAAGCGGTACAAAAATCATCGAAAAATTTTCTCGGAGCAATTGAATCGCTTGATGGACTTGACGGGTTTAAATATTGATTCTGTCAAGCAAATAAAGCATTTTATTGATACAGCAAATGTAGCAATATACATCGTAAAGCTGAAGGCTAATCTGACCGACGAAGTTGATGTGTTATTTGCTCATATGGTGCTCAGAAAATTCAATACGCAGACTCTTCAATTATATGAAAGTCATATTAAAAAAAAACAAAGACATACAGAAACTATCTGATGTTATGGATTTTTTGGAGCAGCGATTATGTGCGACTTGCTCTTTTCAGGAAGAAAAACCTGTTAAAAAAATGTCAAATGTGGCAAATAGTTTCAACTTTAAACAAGTTAGTTATTCAAATTGGGGAGAAAAATGTCCGATCTGCAAAATTATGGGGCATTTCACAACTCAATGCAACAGATTTAGAGGAATGAATCCCACAGAGCGATTGGAAATCGCTAAAAAAGTGCAACTATGTACAAGATGCCTAAAACATTCTTCTAATCAAAAATGCTCAAGCGAATATTTATGTTCCTTGTGCAATAAATCGCATCATACGATGCTTCATATAAACACTCAAAAACGCGAAAAAGTCAACACTTGTGTGACTGCCACTCAGGCATTACTTGCAACAGCAAAAATTCAAGTGAAATCTGCCAACGGCGATTTCGAAAGTTTAAGAGCTCTCATTGATAGTGGATCGCAAAGCACTATCATATCAGACCAAAAATTAAAACTAAGACGGAAATTAAAGATACCTGTGTATCCAAATATAAAATTAAAATGACAATTAAACCCCCTAACTCAAAGAAGGCGTTAGTGACTGAGGCAATAATATTGCCCAAATTAATGAAAGCTTTACCGATTAAAGAAGTAAATATAGATAAGACAAAATGTCAAAATTATTCATTAGCTGACCCGGACCTTAATAAGCCAGGCCGAGTTGATGTAATTATTGGAGCCGATCTATATACACAAATTTTAAAAAAGGGTATAGCAAAAATTAATGGTCTATTAGGCCAGAATACAAATTTCGGTTGGATCATTTCTGGGTGCACTAAATCAAAGGGTACTCATTCGATAGTGGCAACTACTATCGAAGTGCAAGATTTAGAACGTTTTTGGGAGTTAGAAAATGAAGATAAAAATGATGTAGAAACCGAAGTTTGTGAAGACAATTTTATGAAAACCACCTCTATTTCAAATGGTAAGTATATTGTTCGAATTCCATTTAAGGACGATACATCCTTAGGGGAATCAAAGCCACAAGCAATGGCTCGATTGATAAACATGGAGAAGAAGTTTCAGCGAAATGAAAAACTTAGAAATGACTATAAAACGTTTATGAAAGAATATATTGATCTTGGACATATGGTTGAGTCGAAAAGGGAAGGAAAATACTACCTACCCCATCAAGCCGTACTTAGAGATTCCAGTCTAACTACAAAGCTAAGAGTAGTGTTTGATGCCTCAGCAAAAACGACTAACAACAAAAGCCTAAATGATATCATGTGGGTTGGGCCTAGAGTTCAGAAAGAAATTTTTGCTATAATTTTGAGTTGGCGTAAATGGGAATACGTCATATCAGCGGACATAGAAAAAATGTACCGACAAATATTCATTGATGAAAAAGATCAAGAATACCAATATATATTATGGAGAAACTCTCCTGAAGACAAAATAAAATCTTACAAATTAAAAACAATAACATATGGGACCGCCTCAGCTCCATATTTAGCTACTAGAGTTCTAGTAGATATAGCAAATAATTGTAAGAATGATGAAATTGGAAGAATAAATAGAAATGATTTCTAGATGGATGATCTCATGACAGGATCCAATTCAGTGGAAAGTGCCATAAACATTATAGAGCAGATTTCTAGCGAATTTATGAAAGTTAATCTGAATTTACGGAAATGGATTTCGAATAAGAAAGAAATATTAAAGGTAGTAGAAGATACTGGCGACAACAAGATAATAAGTATCAAAGAAAATGGGTTCGTGAAAACATTGGGACTTCAATGGGAACCCCAAAGGGATGAGTCTAAATTCAACGTTAATTTAGGGAATGCTAAAAAAGAAAATAAACGAACTTTACTTTCCACTTTATCTAAAATTTATGATCCGTTGGGATGGTTAGCTCCAGTAACTATCACAAGAAAGCTGTTTGTGCAGAAACTTTGGCTGTCTGAAAATAGCTGGGATCAAGAGTTATCAAAAGATAATGCCCAAGAATGGACGGCCTATAAAGAAAAACTTTTACTATTGGAAAAAATCAGAATACCTAGATGGATCCAAAGTAATTTAAATTCGATTGTTGAACTGCATGGGTTTGCAGACGCGTCTGAAAAAGCATACGCGGCAGTAGTATATGCTAAAGTAGGAAGATTGATTACAATAATAGCTAGCAAAAGCAGGGTAAATCCAATCAAAAATAGGAAAAAAAATTCAAAAATTAGAACTGTGCGCAGCTCATCTGTTGAGTAAATTAATACAAAAGGTCAAAGAATCTATTAATAACGCATCTAAAATATACGCTTGGATTAAAAGTGGTCAAAGCAAAGTCAAATTTATTAAACAGAAGTAAAATGGAATCACGTCAAATCAGAAGATAATCCAGCGGACGCGGCGTCAAGGGGAATTTCTTCGAGTGAACTGATAAATTTTGATCTTTGGTGGAATGGACCAAATTGGTTAAAAGAATCAAAAGAGAATTGGCCGTCTCAGTTAAAAGCTGAGGAAGAAACAGGTGTCCATACCGTGCTGACTGCTGATAGGGATATTATTCATAATCTCTTAGAAAAATATTCAAGCATACAAAAATTAAAAAGTTTGATATGCTACATAGTTCGATTTATTAATATGAAAACAAAGAAAATATCTTATCCGTGTTATTTATCGGTTAAGGAAATGAGATATGCAGAACAAATAATAATAAAAAAGGAGCAATCATATCAATTTGGTCCAGAGCTAAACAGTTTAAATAATAATAAAGAAGTTAAAATTTCTTCAAAAATTCTAAGTTTACATCCATTTATTGATCAGGATAAAATTATCAGAGTAGGCGGTAGATTACAAAATTACAATGCTAGATTCGAGATAAAACATCCAATTATTCTCGACAAAGGGCATATTTCTTCATTAATTATAGAGGATGCTCATAACCAAACCTTACATGGTGGAATAAATTTGATGAGAACATACATTCAAAGAAAATATTGGATATTTGGATTGAGAAATTCATTAAAGAAGAAATTAAATGAGTGTACGAAATGTGCAAGATATCGACAGGTCACGGCACAACAGGTAATGGGAAATCTACCCAAATATAGGGTAACAATGTCGTACCCATTTCTAAATACAGGTATTGATTACGCAGGACCCTATTATATAAGATGTTCTAAGAATAGAGGTCAAAAAACATACAAAGGGTATATAGCTGCCTTTGTGTGTATGGTAACAAAGGCAATAAACTTAGAAGTAGTAAGCGATTTAACTTCTGACGCGTTTCTAGCTGCGCTTAGAAGGTTTATCGCAAGAAGAGGGAAGTGTGCGGCTATTTATTCCGATAATGGAACAAATTTTGTAGGCGCAGCAAGAAAATTAGACGCAGAGTTGGTGAAAGCGATTGAAGAAAATTCCGCGGTGGCAAAACAACTCGGAAAAGAAGGGATTGAGTGGCATTGTATGCCCCCGGCAGGACCTCACTTTGGAGGTATATGGGAGGCCGGCGTAAAATCCATGAAATACCATCTAAAACGAGTTATTGGTGACGGAAACTTGACATACGAAGAGATGTCAACACTATTATGCCAAATAGAAGGAGTGTTGAATTCACGACCCCTATATTTATCCGATAATGATATAGAGGAAAATGAAGTACTTACACCTGGACACTTTCTGATAGGACGGCCCCCGTTGGATGTGATTGAGCCTATAAATGAAGATAAAAAATAGGGAATTTGGATAGGTGGAAATTAATCCAAAAAATTAAAAGAGATTTTTGGATAAAATGGAAAGATGACTACTTGCATACCCTACAACAGAGGTATAAATGGAAAAGGAATAGCCCCAATATAGAAAAGGGACAGGTGTTCTAATAAAGGATGAAAATTGTCATCCGTCAAGATGGCCGTTAGGAAAAGTCCAAGAAGTGCATAAGGGTAAAGATGAGAAAGTTCGGGTAGTAAAAGTCAAGATGCAGGACGCATGCATTTCCCGACCGATTACCAAAGTTTGCCCTCTTCTAGGAATCAAGGCTGTCTAAGATAATGAAGAAGAATCTCAACCCAAAAGGATTACTAGGGGTGGATCTAGGATATCCAAGCTTGGGTTAATAATGAGTATGCTAATGTTGATGTTGTTTTGTCAACTATCAAATGCATCACTCACCGTCGAAAATACGCCTAAGTATCAAATTGAAAAAATAAATAAAACGGCAGCCATATATTTGGATCCAATGGGCGAAGTAGAAATTGTCTCATCCTCTTGGAATTTGGTTGTTTTCTATAATATGGATGCTTATTTTGAAATGATAAGCAAAGGAAGCGCTCTAGTGAACAAGATGAGACGGGTGTGTGAGAGACTTCATAGTTTCGAGGATCAATGTAACCTTGTTCCAGACAATACTTTTAAACAACTAACTGAATTAGAAGAAAATAATAAATTATTCATGGCACATAGTAAGCAAAGAACGAAACGTGCTCCATTTGAGTTCATGGGGACCTTGTATCACATACTGTTTGGGATTATGGATGAGGATGATAGGGTACAAATGGAGCAAAATATGAAAAACTTGTTAGATAACCAACACAGCCTAAACGATCTAGGAAAAAAGCAACTGTCTATCGTGGATTCGATGGCTAATATCCTTAAAAAGACAAATGAGGAAGTTAATAATAATTTCAATTACATGAATGAATAGAGAATATGACGGCGGTACTACAAGAAAGTTATTACGTTTATAAGGAGTCTATAAATTTCTTTATGGTCACAAAGCAGTTGACTAGACTAATTGAAGATTATGAAAGGACACAAGCAGGTATAATTAGTTTGTTAATTGATATAAATCATGGATGGCTAATCACTAATATTTTCAAGCCAAGCCAACTGAAAAGCGAGATATCGAAAATCAAGGAAAGTCTATCTGAGACACTAGTATTACCAGGAAAAATAACTGGAACAGAGTTAAAAGAGGTATATACGCTTTTAACAGCTAGGCGACTGTTTGTAGACAAAAAATAGATAATCACTGCTAAGATACCATTGTTTAGCAGACACCCATCAAAATTATATAAAGTAATACCAGTGCCAGTTTGGTCAGAAGAGAGTTTGCTGATAGCCAGCTTAAATTCAGAGTACTTAGTGTACAATTTTGAGGTTGATTCATATCATTTAATGACGGAGACCACTTTGAACAAATGTCAAAAGTGGCAGGCCCAAAGAAGAGTTTGTGAAGGAAATTGACCATGGAGTTAGGCCAACGATTTGGCGTGTGAACTAAGACCGCTAAAACCAGGTAGACCAGCTAATTGCGTATACAAGCGCATTTTAGATTCTAGTTCATACTGGGTTGAATTAGAGGCAAAAAGCACTTGGCTACTTAAAGTGCGTTTTAACGCCAAAGTAAGAATTCAATGTCAAAACACCAAGATGGATGTAGTTAATTTGCCAGAAGAAGGAATTTTGACACTAAGGTCGGATTGCACAGCTCGCACTGACGATAGGATATTAGTAGCGCAATATAATATAAAGACACATTATCATCAGCGTATGTAGGTGATATCACGGATGTTCCGAAAATCGTTTGGAGTCCATTTGAAAATCACACAAAAAACCATAGTGCCGAAATTGATAGACTTACAAAGGAATTAGCACATTTGAAAGGAATTCATATAGAATTAAAGGGGTTAAATGTACATCACATATCTGGTCATACCTCTTTGATTTTAAGTATCGTAATTATTGTAATTCTAATAATATATGCCATACAAAAATGTAACTTAAGCAGGAAACTGCAAGCCATAACGTTCGGAGGCCGCTTGCAAGATGTTTAAAATATTAATGTTTAATTAAAAACTGTTAGCATATAAGTTATAAGTCAAAGTTTAAAACGACACACCTAATCTTGCTGGCCCTTGGCAGAATGTTCAAACATGAACACGTTTTTAAAGATGTATTTGTGTAGACCGTATCTTACAATGAGGTCATAAATTGTAACCCGAATATGGGATGCCCAGAGAAGGGTCGAATATCCAGGCACATAAGCGATAACAGATGTGCACTATAAAAACCCAACGATAAGCAGGTATGTCTGCGTGGGTCATAAGATAAGAGTAAAATAAGATTCTCATGTTAGCTACGTAAGAGTTGAATATTAATAAAGAAATCAGTTTTGAAATAGTAACTCAACAAATGAAGACGTCCTTATTTCGGGTCGCTCTATTCATATGTTAAAGGGTATTGGTAGTGGCGGCATATGTAGCACATTGCAAATACTTAGCAACGTAAAAATTAATCAACACTGTATTGACGTTTTGTTTCATGTTTTGGACAATGAGTATTTGAAGAATAATAATAAATAAATTCAGAAGAAGACTGTTCGCTCAAACTTGAATCATATTGAATTTGTTAAAAATAAAAACTTGAAGTTTAGTGAAAGTTAGTTTAGGGCGAAGGCGGGAGCACAATAAAGTTTTCTCTCGCTCTCGGCGAAGTCGCCCCGTCTTTGCCAACCTTCGTTAAGCTAGGTTCTAAGTACTTTGTCGAATAATATATAAGCATTCGTTGAAATTGATTTGAGCCGTCGACAAATTTTCTTTTCGTTTTCGTTTCTCGCTATTAATAATTTTAGTCACCGCCAAGTTTTTTTTCGGTTATTAATAATTAGAAAACTCTCTAATTTTCCATGGCGCCCCCGGGTGGACTTTAAAATTATTAATTTATTTTGGCAACTAGTGACAGTGACACATAAACCAAAAATATAAAGCGCAAGTGCAAGTGCAGTTCAAAGCACTCAATTACATACATACATAGTGCTTTATTGTTGCCCGCGGCGTGTCGGTGTGGACAGAAAATACACAGCAGCTCCTGCTTAAAATATCGTGCCGGTCGCGAAATACCCAGTTCGCCACAAAAGAACTGCTGCCGAGGGATGCCCTGCGATTGTTCAATGTGCAAAAGGAAAGTGGCAGCTGGATTGAAAGACCCTAAAGCAGAACCTGAGGTATTTGTGCAAAAAATTGAAAGCTTGAGTTTATAAGAAAAACAATTTAATTGTTTATTGTCTTGTGCTGAAAAATTGCACCTCGATTTCAATTCTTGGCACAGACGTATCGATATAGTAGAGCTAGTTGTGCATACATTTATTTATAACTAGCAGGGTGCCCGCAGCTTCGCTTGCGATGTCTCATGTTTGCATTATACCTGTCTCCATACAGGAAGCTCTTAAATATGTATTAAGACAATATTTTTAAAAAAAGGAATTTATGCAATGTTTATATCGAATAATAAGATTAAAAACTACAAAAACGTATCTGTATATGTACAAAATGCAAGTATGCTAATTGGTATATCGCAACAAATTTTTAAGTTAACATCAAAAATATCAACAAATTTGCACATTCTATAGAAAAAACTAAAATTCCGAGAAAGGCGAACTAATATAATAATATTATTGCTCACATACGGTTATACACCAAAATACACGGTTATGCAAAGAAATTTTCTTGACTCTGACCAAATTAAAAGTTTCCCCGTTAACTTCTTCTTTTGCGCACTTGCTACACTCTTTCCTCTCTCGCTATCTACTGCGATCTCCCGCTCTTATGTTTCCTAACAGCGCGTGGCAGACCACTGTAAAAATAAACACCGCAAAAAACAATTTGAATGGTATATTTTTACTAAACTATCAATATTTTCACCAAAAAAACGTCTTTTTAGTATTCTGGAAGCAAAACCTGTAAAGAGCACTTAAATTCGATAATAGATCGACTTTTTGCTTAGTTTCTTTGTTTAGAAGATAGCCATCAAATGAATCGTCGAAGCTTAAGGAAAAACTTTACCGAAGGAATTTCTGATACTCAGTTTAGAAGTGCAATTTTTCGACGTTTGGAGATATTTTTGGCTAAATTGTAATTTTAGAACGGGTGTTAAAAATAGTAAAAAGCCTTAAATCTAAGCGGTCAAATTTTTAAACATTTATAATGTCTTAAACTATTTTTGGGCGAAAACACGGATTCGATTGGTTAAACGGTTTAGCGTCCAGAATTTTTGAAAGGAAAATTGACCTTTTTTCCAATTGGAAGCGATTGGGGCCACTTGGGGTGCCCCAATAAATCAGCTTACAGTTATAAGAATGTAATAAAAATGCATATTAATATTGCTAACCAGTGGTTTTGGCTGTGCGTTGAGTCCCAGTTTTCTTACTGATAGCCTTATATATAGAGATGATGACTGCCCCCCTGCCGCAAAGCAGAGTGGCTTGAACGCTTTGACGGGGTTTATTCGTGTGTGTTGCTGGTATAATTTAATTTTAATTTATTGTTAAGTTTAATTTAGCTTTAAGTTTTTAATTTTAAGTTTTAAAAAGAAATCAAGATCAGCCGCCTCTCAATTATTGTAGTAAACAGAGTCAGAAAGAGAGAGACAGTGCGAGAGAATGCATTCGGTGTTCAATGCTTGTGTATAATTTGTTGGAATTATTATTCCTACTTTAGGCTAATGTAACTTTTTTTAGAATTGACCTAGAGCTTCAGTAAAACCACCATATGAATCCTTAAGGTATCAGGATTCCCTCGATAAATTTTCATATTGCTAATTGACTTAAATCAGTGTTTTTTTGCCGTTAGGAAAAAATGAGGAAGATTCTTAGATTTTCAAAAATCGATAAAAAATAGTTAACATTAAAATATCCAATATTAAATTAAATAGAATCTTTATTATGTAGAGGACTAAATTTTGTTGTAAATTAAATATTACGACACTAGCTTGTTCTTCTCTTTCGTCATCTTCTTTTAACTTATTAATTACTTCGATACCATTATTTATTACATCAATAATCATGTTTAAGTCTGTATTTTGTATACTATTTTCTGATAAGTTATCTATCTTTTGTTCTAACTCTTCCCTATCATCTTGATCTAATGTTCCAAATAAATATTTGTAAGTTTTGCCAATAATATTAAATAATCCTAGTTTATTACGTTTGGCCAATTTAATGCCATTTATTTCTCTTTTGAGTTTCTCAGCTAATTTGTATAATGTTATTAAATTCGTCGGCTTCCTTTATAAGACTTTCAAATATTTGTTCTGTTTTTGTTACGTTTATGCTTAAATAATGATATCCGAAGTTTGTTGGAATATCAATAGATCCGGTTTTGAATACGAGGTATCCATTTTGAGCCTTAATCGGGTTTATTTCAATGCTTTGTCCCACTGCCATTTTAGTTATGGTTATTAGTGTAATTGCGAAAATTATGATCTTAAACAGATTGTTGATTTCGTTCAGCTTCCCTGGAATTGTCATATTTGCTTTTATTATTTTTCTTCATCTTCTTAAATTTAGATTTATAATGTGTTATTTTCCTGCCTCTATTTGTTTCCTCAAAATGTTTTTCATCTACCTGTCTCAAATTCCCTGTTTTCTTAAATGGGTTTGTAGTTTTTGATTTTACTAATGGTGACTGTTTAAATCGTGTGTCTATTTCGAAATCATGTCGTTTCTCATTTAGTCTGTCGATCTTTTTCGCTTTTCTTTCCTGTGTGTTATATTCGGGACTTCCTGCATACAAAAATATGTCAGCTGGTATTCTATTTGTTGTATTGTGTTTAGTTTTATGGTTATAAGTATAAAGAATTAATTCAAATTTAGTATACATATTTTCGATGTCTGTGTCGCTTCCTATTATTCTTAATTTTTCGTTAACTGTTTTATGAAACCTTTCTATATCTGATATACCGTTTTTACTTGTAGTAACTTGAATTTGGACGCCTTCTGAATTTAACCAATTATGTAGAGCTACACACATAAATGCCGAATCTTTATCTGCTTTAATTTCTTGTGGTTTTCCCATTTCATTGAATACTTTTATTATGGCCCTTTTAGCTTCTAACCAATCTTTACTTGTAACTTCAACAAGAGTGGCGAACTTTGAGTATATATCAATGCATGACAAGAATTGCTGGTTTCCTACCATATAAAAATCTATGACAAATTTTTCTCTTATATTTTGTATTTCTGGGGTAGTTTCGAAAGATAAATTCGTGTTCCTATGTTCCGTTTTGGCGATGTTACAGATTTCACATTCGTTAATAATATTTTGTATTAGTTTCTGATAGTCTGGGAAATAATATTCTTCTCTAAACCAATTAATAGTTTTCTCGATTCCTGGATGTACCAATTCTTTGTGTTTCTTTAATATTTTTTCTTTGAAGTTTGCATACGTGAGGATGTCTTCTAGTCTTTTGGTACATCTCACTACTTTTGTTAAATGATTGGGACTTATTATTTCTAGATAAGCTTGTTGGAATATAAGAAAATCTGAGTCATCGTGAAAATACTGCGCTCTTTTTTGTACACAAATATTCTTTGATAATATCTTTCGCAAAAGTATTTGTCATATCTGTATAAGTAATTTTGATTTTTAATTTATGAAAATAGTGTTGTACGTCTCTGGTTTCTTCATTTCCTTTGATAAATTCTATTTGTCGGGAATAATAATTGATTGGTCGTTCTGTTATTGAAATATAGTTCTGATTGTCTTCATTTGCGCTATGCACCGTTGCATCTATACTATTGGCATCTTCCCTAATAAATTTTCTTCAGGGATGTCTTCGAACATGTTTTCTTCTATTTTAACCCGCGATAGTGCGTCGGCAACATAGTTTTCTTTTCCTGGTAAATATTTTATTTGATAGTCAAATTCATTTAATTTAATTTTCCATCTTTGTAGTTTCATATTTGGTTCTTTGATATTGTTTAGCCAAACTAAAGGTTTATGATCACTTAAGATCTCAAAAGATCTGCCGTAGAGATATGATCTGAAATATTTCGTAGCCCATACAATTGCTAAAAGTTCTTTTTCTATTGTTGAATAATTAATTTCATGTTCATTTAATGTCCGGCTAGCATAGCATATTGGTTTATGGTTTTGTGATAGGATTGCTCCTATAGCTATGTTGCTAGCATCTGTGGTTAAAGAGAATGTTTTATCAAAATCAGGATAAACTAATCGGAAGTAATTAAGACTTTCATTTTTTCAAATGCATCAATGTATAATCTTTCTTTAGTGTTTATCGTGGCACCTTTTTTCAATTTCATGGTCATAGGTTTAACTACATTTGCAAAGTTTGGTATAAATTTCCTATAAAATCCACATAGTCCTAAAAATGATTTTATCTCCTTTGGAGTTTTTGGTATAGGAAAATTTATAATGGCACTGATCTTTTTTGGGTTTGGTTTTATACCAGTGGTGGTAACTACATGACCTAGAAATTCTGTTTCTTTTTTCATGAATTCGCATTTATCTAATTGTAATTTTAAATTTGCGTCGCGTAGTTTTTCAAATACTTTTCTCAATGATAAAATATGTTCTTCCAATGAAGTGGAAAAAATTATTATATCATCTAAGTAAACTAAACAATCTGTATAAATTAATTCTTCTAGTAAATTGTTCATACATCTTTGGAAAGTAGCAGGGGCGTTTTTAAGTCCGAATGGCATACGTGTGTATTCGTAATGACCATTCTTTGTGCTGTTTTGGCAATTGAATTAGGGTCCATTTGAATTTGATGGAATCCTTTAGCTAAATCAATTGTCGTGAAATATTGACATCTTCCCAATTTGTCTAATATTTCATCCATTCTGGGTATTGGAAATTTGTCATTGATGGTTATTTCATTCAAACTTCTGTAGCCTATTACTACCCTGAACTTTGGTTTTCCCGAAGCGTCAGCTTTTTTGGGAACCATCCAGATAGGAGAACAGTAAGGAGATTTCGACTTACGAATTATTCCCTGTTCTATCATTTCGTTCATTTGTTTGTTGACTTCTTCATCAAATGATTGAGGGTACTTATAAGGTTTCTTATAAATAGGGTCCTCATGTTTGGTTTGGATAGAATGTTTGATAGTACTTGTGAAAGTCAAATTTTCGCCTTCTTTGTACTGAATATCTTTGTATTGAATGTTCTAATTCGTTGCATTCACGAATTTCATTTTCAACAGCGAAGTTAAAAGATTGATCCTCAGATGAGGGTGGATTGAGGCATTTTATTGCGGTCTCATCCTCTTCAATCTTTTTCTTTGGTGATTTGGGATTAAGGCTTTTACGGCGGTCTTATCCTTTTCACTTTTTTTCTTTGGTGATTTGGGATTAAGGCGTTTTATAGCGGTCTTATCCTTTTCACCTTTCTTCTCTGATGATATAGGATTAAGGCATTTTACTGCGGTCTTATCCTTTTTATCATCATCACCATACATAATTATAAGTTTATCTTCACCTAAAGTTACCGTTCCATCTTCAAAATTAATTTTAGCTTTGCAGTTTTTAAGATAATCTCTTCCCATTAGAACATCATAATTGTCTGAAAATTTATGTAAATAAAATTTTTGTTCTATTGGGCAAATTTTACTTGGTTTTATCATTACGCTTTTATTTAATTTTATCGATCCGTTTATAGTATAAACTTTTAAATTTTCATCATTGACTTCAAAGTTCCCAAAATTTTCTTTCATTATATTAATAGATGAACCCGTGTCAACCATGGCTTTAAGAAGTTTACCTTTAATGATTACTTTGATATATGGGTAGAATTTTCTGGCTCCGAGGCTATTTGCTGAAAATTTACGTCCCTCCTATTCTGTGTGCTCTCACTTTCTCTTTGTCTTTTTACAGGAGCATTTGGGGAATTATTTGATGTTGACGCTTGGTAATTTAATTGATTTTGGGATCTGCCTTGAGCTAGAGAATTTCTAAATTCTTGATAATAGCGATTTTGATTCGCTGAGGACTGAGGAACTGTTGAATTATTTAAATTTGAATTTGGATTTGAATACGAATTTGAATTTGAATAACTGTTAAAATTATTACTGTGTCTTGGGTAATAATTTGAATTATTCTTTTGATGATAATAATTTTGGTTCGTATTTCCCGAATTCCTGCGATTATCGTAACGCACCGATCTATAGTTCTCAAAGGGATCCGCATCACAGTGTCCTAATACCATTGCTGTTTCTTATAAATTGTTAATTGTGGAAATATCTCTTTTTGATAAAGCATTATACAATCTATCAGGAAGGCTTTTTTCTATTCATTTCGTAATGGTTTTGTTTAATGATGCTGTATAAATGGTTTTATCTGTTTGGTCAATTTCTAAATCTAACTTATTTATAATAGTTGATGATTTCTTTCTTAGTTCATCTACAAACTTACTGATGCTTCCTCTATAATTTGTCCTGTATATGAGTGCTATAAGGTCCTCGTATGGTCTGTTGTCCTTGAACGCTCGGATTAGGGCTGCTTTTGTAGATGGCCAATTCTTCTGAAATTACGGCTTTGGCGCTGTCTACGATGGTCCTTTCAATGGCTCCATAGATGATATGTATTTGCCGGGCATCTTGGGTCGGGTATAGTTGTAACAGATATTCGACACGCCCGATGTAACCACCTAGGTCGGCGGGATTGCCATCAAAGTAGGGCAACTCTTTTACTTGACCAATTGCCATTTTTGGTTTTGTTCTGTTTCAATATTTCAGTTTTAAATTATTTAATTTTTTAGTGGTATTGACCGAATTGGATTTTTCACTGGTCTACGCACGACGATTGGCGGATTTCACTTGTGTGTTCGACGATTTATTTTCTTACTAGTCAGGATATACTAGTTGTGTAGTACAATCCCTAAGACCGACGTTTAACTTTCACTTGAAATATTACCGGCTGCGCCAATTAAATGTTTGCACCATAAGTTTTACATAAAAAAATATTTTATTTAATTTTTTATTTATCAACTAATACAATGGTTATTTGGAAGAACACCGTCCTAAATGTTTTAAGACTCAAACTGAACTCGTTCTCTAACTCCTACTTCTTCTACGATCAAACCTCGGTTCTGAGCTTTGGAGCTTTCCAATGAGTGGCTTTAGTGTTTATTGAGTGACATTCATAATTGTACTTTGGACCGTTCTTTGTTCTCATCTTGTTTATGACTTCGGTCCCGAAATCTGAGTATCCTGAGTCGTGGGAAAGGGCCGATAGTCAGAACAGCGGCTCATTCGATTTGTTTAGTCTATTGGTCTGAAGTTTTAAATAACATGGAAATTTTCCATGGTTTGTTGACAATTAGGTTTCGATTTCTCTGAGGGTGTCTTAGAGTAATGTGTGGGTGTGTATGTATGTGTGGGTGTGTAGACATGTACATAGAGGTTTGTGGTGCTATGGATATTTCACTATATAGATGATAGATGATGATGACTGGCCCCTGCCCTTTTCACAAAGCCCAGCGGCTTGAACGCTTTGACGGGGTTTATTCGTGTGTGTTGCTGGTATAATTTAAATTTAATTTATTGTTAATTTATTGTTAAGTTTAATTTAGTTTTATGTTTTTAATTTTAAGTTTTAAAAAGAAATCAAAATCAGCCGCCCATCAATTATTGTAGTACACAGAGTCAGAGAGAGAGAGAGAATGCATTCGGTGATCAATGCTTGTGTATAATTTGTTGGAATTATTATTCCTACTTTAGGCTAATGTAACTTTTTTTAGAATTGACCTAGAGCTTCAGTAAAACCACCATATGAATCCTTAAGGTATCAGGATTCCCTCGATAAATTTTCATATTGCTAATTTACTTAAATCAGTGTTTTTTTGCCGTTAGGAAAAAATGAGGAAGATTCTTAGATTTTCAAAAATCGATAAAAAATAGTAAACATTAAAATATCCAATAATAAATTTAATATAATATTTATTATGTAGAGGACTAAATTTTGGCCAAAAATCGCATCGGTTGATTAACGCGTTTAGCGTCCAGAATTTTTTATAGAAATTGGGGGTTTTTTGCCACTGAAAGAAAATGGGGCCATGTTTGTGGCCAAAATAAATCTTAGCAAATCAGTTTAGTGTTATAAGAATTGAATGGTAAAAATTTTTAATAGGGTCACTTATTTAGTTTAGGCTGTGCGTTGATTCTTAGTTTTCAATGAACAGTTTTATATATTTAGACTAGCAGGGTGCCCGCAGCTTCGCTTGCGATGTCTCATGTTTGCATTATACCTGTCTCCATACAGGAAGCTCTTAAATATGTATTAAGACAATATTTTTAAAAAAAGGAATTTATGCAATGTTTATATCGAATAATAAGATTAAAAACTACAAAAACGTATCTGTATATGTACAAAATGCAAGTATGCTAATTGGTATATCGCAACAAATTTTTAAGTTAACATCAAAAATATCAACAAATTTGCACATTCTATAGAAAAAACAAAAATTCCGAGAAAGGCGAACTAATATAATACTATTATTGCTCACATACGGTTATACACCAAAATACACGGTTATGCAAAGAAATTTTCTTGACTCTGACCAAATTAAAAGTTTCCCCGTTAACTTCTTCTTTTGCGCACTTGCTACACTCTTTCCTCTCTCGCTATCTACTGCGATCTTCCGCTCTTATGTTTCCTAACAGCGCGTGGCAGACCACTGTAAAAATAAACACCGCAAAAAACAATTTGAATGGTATATTTTTACTAAACTATCAAGATTTTCGCCAAAAAAACGTCTTTTTAGTATTCTGGCAGCAAAACCTGTAAAGAGCACTTAAATTCGATAATAGATCGACTTTTTGCTTAGTTTCTTTGTTTAGAAGATAGCCATCAAATGAATCGTCGAAGCTTAAGGAAAAACTTTACCGAAGGAATTTTTGATACTCAGTTTAGAAGTGCAATTTTTCGACGTTTGGAGATATTTTTGGCTAAATTGTAATTTTAGAACGGGTGTTAAAAATAGTAAAAAGCCTTAAATCTAAGCGGTCAAATTTTTTAAACATTTATAATGTCTTAAACTATTTTTGGGCGAAAACACGGATTCGATTGGTTAAACGGTTTAGCGTCCAGAATTTTTGAAAGGAAAATTGACCTTTTTTCCAATTGGAAGCGATTGGGGCCACTTGGGGTGCCCCAATAAATCAGCTTACAGTTATAAGAATGTAATAAAAATGCATATTAATATTGCTAACCAGTGGTTTTGGCTGTGCGTTGAGTCCCAGTTTTCTTACTGATAGCCTTATATATAGAGATGATGACTGCCCCCTGCCGCAAAGCCCAGTGGCTTGAACTCTTTGACGGGGTTTATTCGTGTGTGTTGCTGGTATAATTTAATTTTAATTTATTGTTAAGTTTAATTTAGCTTTAAGTTTTTAATTTTAAGTTTTAAAAAGAAATCAAGATCAGCCGCCTCTCAATTATTGTAGTAAACAGAGTCAGAAAGAGAGAGACAGTGCGAGAGAATGCATTCGGTGTTCAATGCTTGTGTATAATTGTTGGAATTATTATTCCTACTTTAGGCTAATGTAACTTTTTTTAGAATTGACCTAGAGCTTCAGTAGAACCACCATATGAATCCTTAAAGTATCAGGATTCCCTCGATAAATTTTCATATTGCTAATTGACTTAGATCAGTGTTTTTTGCCGTTAGGCAAAAATGAGGAAGATTCTTAGATTTTCAAAAATCGATAAAAAATAGTAAACATTAAAATATAATACAATAATAAATTTAATAGAATATTTATTATGTAGAGGACTAAATTTTGGCCAAAAATCGCATCGGTTGATTAACGCGTTTAGCGTCCAGAATTTTTATAGAAATTGGGGTTTTTTTGCCACTGAAAGAAAATGGGGCCATGTTTGTGGCCAAAATAAATCTTAGGAAATCAGTTTAGTGTTATAAGAATTGAATGGTAAAAAATTTTAATAGGGTCACTTATTTAGTTTAGACTGTGCGTTGATTCTTAGTTTTCAATGAACAGTTTTATATATTTAGACTAGCAGGGTGCCCGCAGCTTCGCTTGCGATGTCTAATGTTTGCATTATACCTGTCTCCATACAGGAAGCTCTTAAATATGTATTAAGACAATATTTTTAAAAAAAGGAATTTATGCAATGTTTATATCGAATAATAAGATTAAAAACTACAAAAACGTATCTGTATATGTACAAAATGCAAGTATGCTAATTGGTATATCGCAACAAATTTTTAAGTTAACATCAAAAATATCAACAAATTTGCACATTCTATAGAAAAAATTAAAATTCCGAGAAAGGCGAACTAATATAATAATATTATTGCTCACATACGGTTATATACCAAAATACACGGTTATGCGAAGAAATTTTCTTGATACGACTCTGACCAAATTGAAAGTTTCCCCGTTATCTTCTTCTTTTGCGCACTTGCTACACTCTTTCCTCTCTCTCTATCTACTGCGATCTCCCGCTCTTATGTTTCCTAACAGCGCGTGGCAGACCACTGTAAAAATAAACACCGCAAAAAACAATTTGAATGGTATATTTTTACTAAACTATCAAGATTTTCTCCAAAAAAACGTCTTTTTAGTATTCTGGCAGCAAAACCTGTAAAGAGCACTTAAATTCGATAATAGATCGACTTTTTGCATAGTTTCTTTGTTTAGAAGATAGCCATCAAATGAATCGTCGAAGCTTAAGGAAAAACTTTACCGAAGTAATTTTTGATACTCAGTTTAGAAGTGCAATTTTTCGACGTTTGGAGATATTTTTGGCTAAATTGTAATTTTAGAACGGGTGTTAAAAATAGTAAAAAGCCTTAAATCTAAGCGGTCAAATTTTTTAAACATTTATAATGTCTTAAACTATTTTTGGGCGAAAACACGGATTCGATTGGTTAAACGGTTTAGCGTTAAGAATTTTTGAAAGGAAAATTGACCTTTTTTCCAATTGGAAGCGATTGGGGCCACTTGGGGTGCCCCAATAAATCAGCTTACAGTTATAAGAATGTAATAAAAATGCATATTAATATTGCTAACCAGTGGTTTTGGCTGTGCGTTGAGTCCCAGTTTTCTTACTGATAGCCTTATATATAGAGATGATGACTGCCCCCCCTGCCCGCAAAGCCCAGTGGCTTGAACGCTTTGACGGGGTTTATTCGTGTGTGTTGCTGGTATAATTTAATTTTTTTTTTTAATTTATTGTTAAGTTTAATTTAGCTTTAAGTTTTTAATTTTAAGTTTTAAAAAGAAATCAAGATCAGCCGCCGCTCAATTATTGTAGTAAACAGAGTCAGAGAGAGAGAGAGAGAAGAGAGAGACAGTGCGAAAGAATACATTCGATGATCAATGCTTGTGTACATTTTTGTTGGAATTGTTATTCCTACTTTAGGCTAATGTAACTTTTTTTAGAATTGACCTAGAGCTTCAGTAAAACCACCATATGAATCCTTAAAGTATCAGGATTCCCTCGGTAAATTCATATTGCTAATTGACTTAGATCAGTGTTTTTTGCCGTTAGGCAAAAATGAGGAAGATTTTAGATTTTCAAAAATCGATAAAAAATAGTAAACATTAACGTAATATCCAATAATAAATTTAATAGACTCTTTATTATGTAGAGGACTAAATTTTGGCCAAAAATCGCATCGATTGATAAACGCGTTTAGCGTCCAGAAGTTTTTATAGAAATTGGGGGTTTTTGCCACTGACAGAAAATGGGGGCATGTTTGTGGCCAAAATAAATCTTAGCAAATCAGTTTAGTGTTATAAGAATTGAATGGTAAACAATTTTAATAGGGTCATTTAATTAGTTTAGGCTGTGCGTTGATTCTTAGTTTTCAATGAACAGTTTTATATATATAGACTAGCAAGGTGCCCGCAGCTTTGCTTGCGGTGGATAATTTTGAATGTAGATATGTCTGTATATTTTGCGGATAGCTCTCCACATCTGTATATTCCTTATTCGCATTTATCTTAAAGCTGGAGTTCTTATTTAAAAGTAATAGAGTATTAACTATATAATTTAATGTAATTGAGGTTTTCTTTATTTACACTTTCAGTTTTTAACTGAAACTAAAATGAATCCCCATTTCCACACCACCCGGAGGTAGAGGATACGGCGCGTTTTTATTTAAGGTGGTTTCCCCAAATAGGCCTAGTCCACAAATAAAACATTTTTAATCATGAGACAGGATCATAAGGCTCTTTGCCGAGCTGACTCTTGAACAGGCCACATAAAATTGGCCGTGGGAGAAACACTCGTCCCTAAGGTCTAATCCAGCTACTTTCAAAGTCTGTCCTTGTGATTTATTTATTGTTATCGCAAAACAAACCTTTACAGGAAACTGTAGGCGTTTAAATTCAAAAGGTAAGTTTGATGACGTTAAGGGAATTCTTGGTATGAATACTGTCTCTTCCTTGGCGCAGCCAGTAAAAATAACGGCTTCAATAACAAATTTGTGAAGAGTTTTCACTTGCAATCTTGTTCCATTGCATAATTTTGGGGGTTTTAAGTTTCTTAATAACATAATTGGTGTTCCGACCTTAAGCGAAAGAATATGCAATGGGAGTCCAGCTGGATTCTGCTTGTTAAGATAAGTTTCGGATAATCTCCATTTCCTATTTTAAGTAAAGTTTGGGCAAAATCACCGGCAGATTCATCACCTATTAATGTACGCGCATATTTTTTGTAAGAGCCATTTTTTGTATTTTACACCACAAAAAGGAAGATTTTATCAAGATTTTATTTCATCAGCCCTTGTTCCTCGGGGTACAACTGGGAGCGTTTGTCTAAAATCTCCAGCTAATAGAACGGTAATACCTCCCATTAATAAGTCATTGCCTTTTATGTCTTTTATCGATCGATCAAGAGCTTCAAATCCACCTTTAGAGCCATAGTACATTCATCCCAAACAATGAGTTTACAATGTTTAAGGACGAATGCCATATTAGACTGTTTGGAAATGTTACAATAAGGTGTTTCTATATTTATTAAATCAAAAGGAAGCTTAAATGCTGAATGGGCTGTCCGTCCTCCGGTTAAGAGCGTGGCCGCAATTCCTAAAAATGCAACAGCTAATGAAATTTTTTTCTCTTGTCTAATTTTTGCCAATAGCAAATTTAAAAGAAACGTTTTTCCAGTGCCACCAGGAGCATCCAAAAAATACATTCCTCCGTTTCCAGCGTCAATGCTGTCTAAGATTGTTTTATAACAGTTTTTTTGTTCAAGAGTAAGGGAATTTTCCTCGTTTCTTACTTAAGCTTCATTGCATTCAAAATTTATTTCTCGCAAGTAATCAATTTTTTCCAAAAACTCTTTATCTCTAATTGCCTTGGGTAAGCCATAACTTGATAAGACATCTCCGCCTATTGACAATATGAGATCTTCAATACAAATTAAACATTTATTAAAAACTTTTTCTATAAGTTCTGGATCTATATCGTCATCTATTTTGGATTTTAGTCTATACAATATATCTTCTGAAAGACTTTCCTTGTACTTATTCCAAAGAAGCATAGCATCAGATAACTGACAATGAGTTAACATAATTGCAAAGAGGTCACGCAATTTATTTGGAGACTGGCATAATGCTGCTTCTTCCAATGTGCAGTCCCAGAGCTTATCATCTTCTAATAAGCCTAAAGCTTTGCAAGCCAATTGGAATGTTTTATACAAAACACCATTTACAGTTTTTAAAAAAGAGAATGATGTTGGACCCTTAAATAATAATAATAATAAAGTCTTAAATAATAACATTCACTATTTTTTGGATGTATTGTATACACACGCCCCAAAGTATTATCCTTTTTAATACCAAAAAACTCTGGTACATCGAACCCCTTCTTTCTTCTTTGGAATTTTTTATTAGCCCAAATGTAATAGGATGGCACCTCAATATAAAGAAGTGTTGTCGCAAAGTGGTCAATTTTGCAAAGATCGAAGAACGCTGTAAGCGTAGTTTTTGCCGGATTAGTTAGTTGATTAGCTAATTGATTGGGTTTATTTGGGTCAAAGTATATCCGCTGACCATTTTACAAATGAACACTTAAATGAAAAATAGGGAGATCTTTCACGTATTGGAAACGATAAAATCCTCCATACTGCCTTTTGAGCTACTTATATATCGACCACTTTGTTACACATGGACCTCATCTTTAAGACCTCGACTGCAACTGTTGCTTGGTCACTGCCCTTGTTAACATATTTACAAATGTATTTAATAGACTTTACTGAGTTGCAATGTTCCACATTTATATGAGCTCCGAAGGTCCGCACAAGCACGGAATTGTATGGCACAACCCAACGATTATCTACAGTTATACCATTAATTTTAACAGTAAGCCCCCCATCCATTGGGGATCTTCGCCGATATTGGGTATAACCATCATTTTCTGTAATAGTTTCCTTAAGAAACTTTTTAGGACATTTTTTTGTGCATTTACCTTCTTTCATACATGGCGAATAATTAATATTTAATACACCACATGGCCCATGTATCATGTTAGTCTTAACAATCTCATGCAGCAAAGGATCCTTTTGTAAATCAGGAATTTCTGCACAAATGTAAGAATCGATTTGATTAGGCATAATTTTAATCTTTAACCATATAAGTATGTGTACGTGGGGAGACCTCGTTTTTGCCATTCAATAGAATACATGAAGCACTGCACTTCCCCAAATAATCGGCCTTTAATCAACAACGCCATTATAAATGAAAAACTCGTGATATGATGTCATGTCGATCTTGAGGCTTTTGGCCTGGAAATAACTCATTTGTTATATCCTCCCATTTTGGGTTGTTTTCGACGACCATAATGCCGAACATAAGTCATGGCATCTTGTGTTTTTTCATGCATATATCGAGGTGAACCTGTAAAAGTAGATGGCAAAATAATCATTTGACCAAGTTGAGCCACATCCGCCTCACCCCTACCAATAGCGTCTTAAAGATGAATACAACTTTCTGCTCTCAACTTTTTTTGATTTGCTCGAATAAAATTAAGCTGCTCTGTAACAATTTTTGCATACATATCAACCAAAAATTGACTAAACAGAGCTCTAAAATAATGCAAGTGATTGCCTTCACTTTTTCTAAGCATTATTCTATAGCTGTAAAAGTTGATGACAGAGACAGTCTTTTTTAGATCAATATTTTTAATAGGGTCACGTTGAGGTATATTTACTGAATAACCGTTCTCTCCGTAGCAAAAAAGTAATGGATTGGAGTAGGCAGTCATAAGATCGATGAAGTTCACAGATTCGTTTAAGTTTGTTATTATGACTCTCAATAACAATGTCTCGATTTTGAAATTGTTGGTTAACTTATACCAATGCTACTTCATTTGTCTGAGGTGCATTATAACGACCTATATGAGCCATTGGTGGCATTTTATCTGCGTTAATGACCATTTTCAAGTCATTGCAATCTTTCGGAACTTTATTAAGAGCAGTTTTAAAATCTTTAACGTATGGATTGCATCTATGCAGCATAGACTGTCAGTGATTTTATTAAGCCGTGTTTAACACCGGAATTGTGCTGACACCTTAAATCCACCTCTCGATCATCCTCACCAACAAAATATATATGTAGAAATTGAGCATTTGTTTGAGAAGTTGGTAACAGGCTACCTACCTATCAAATGATAAACTTGGCCTTATATTTTGAATGTTGGCATATATGCATCGCATACAACTTTTCCACTACCAAAATATGTAATTTGAAAGCTATTATTATAATTTCTTGGATTGGCCTTGAAATGAGCATGATCAGGATGGTCCCCCATTAATAAACTTTTAAGAGGTTCAGGTAAAGCCTGAAACGGAGGTAGTTGAATTTTACCCTTTTTACAGCACATGCCTTTGGCCTCATCTTTCCATTTCAATGCACCACAATATTTACATTTGTTATTCATTATACCGATTTTAATTTCAGGATTTGACATATAATCTACTTCGAAATCGTATTTAAATGCAGAGTTTTCTGTTTTCTATTTTGAACATGATTTCTTACTATTCCGACTTTGTTTAACAGCATCTGTTTGGTTAACTAAGTTAAATTTTTCTTTTCCCAACTTTAACTGACATCTCCCCCTATTGACAATATGAGATCTTCAATACAAATTAAACATTTATTAAACACTTTTTCTATAAGTTCTGGATCTATATCGTCATCTATTTTGGATTTTAGTCTATACAATATATCTTCTGAAAGACTTTCCTTGTACTTATTCCAAAGAAGCATAGCATCAGATAACTGACAATGAGTTAACATAATTGCAAAGAGGTCACGCAATTTATTTGGAGACTGGCATAATGCTGCTTCTTCCAATGTGCAGTCCCAGAGCTTATCATCTTCTAATAAGCCTAAAGCTTTGCAAGCCAATTGGAATGTTTTATACAAAACACCATTTACAGTTTTTAAAAAAGAGAATGATGTTGGACTTAAATAATAATAATAATGTCTTAAATAATAACATTCACTATTTTTTGGATGTATTGTATACACACGCCCCAAAGTATTATCCTTTTTAATACCAAAAAACTCTGGTACATCGAACCCCTTCTTTCTTCTTTGGAATTTTTTATTAGCCCAAATGTAATAGGATGGCACCTCAATATAAAGAAGTGTTGTCGCAAAGTGGTCAATTTTGCAAAGATCGAAGAACGCTGTAAGCGTAGTTTTTGCCGGATTAGTTAGTTGATTAGCTAATTGATTGGGTTTATTTGGGTCAAAGTATATCCGCTGACCATTTTACAAATGAACACTTAAATGAAAAATAGGGAGATCTTTCACGTATTGGAAACGATAAAATCCTCCATACTGCCTTTTGAGCTACTTATATATCGACCACTTTGTTACACATGGACCTCATCTTTAAGACTCTCGACTGCAACTGTTGCTTGGTCACTGCCCTTGTTAACATATTTACAAATGTATTTAATAGACTTTACTGAGTTGCAATGTTCCACATTTATATGAGCTCCGAAGGTCCGCAAAAGCACGGAATTGTATGGCACAACCCAACGATTATCTACAGTTATACCATTAATTTTAACAGTAAGCCCCCCATCCATTGGGGATCTTCGCCGATATTGGGTATAACCATCATTTTCTGTAATAGTTTCCTTAAGAAACTTTTTAGGACATTTTTTTGTGCATTTACCTTCTTTCATACATGGCGAATAATTAATATTTAATACACCACATGGCCCATGTATCATGTTAGTCTTAACAATCTCATGCAGCAAAGGATCCTTTTGTAAATCAGGAATTTCTGCACAAATGTAAGAATCGATTTGATTAGGCATAATTTTAATCTTTAACCATATAAGTATGTGTACGTGGGGAGACCTCGTTTTTGCCATTCAATAGAATACATGAAGCACTGCACTTCCCCAAATATTCGGCCTTTAATCAACAACGCCATTAAATGAAAAACTCGTGATATGATGTCATGTCGATCTTGAGGCTTTTGGCCTGGAAATAACTCATTTGTTATATCCTCCCATTTTGGGTTGCATGACCATAATGCCGAACATAAGTCATGGCATCTTGTGTTTTTTCATGCATATATCGAGGTGAACCTGTAAAAGTAGATGGCAAAATAATCATTTGACCAAGTTGAGCCACATCCGCCTCACCCCTACCAATAGCGTCTTAAAGATGAATACAACTTTCTGCTCTCAACTTTTTTTGATTTGCTCGAATAAAATTAAGCTGCTCTGTAACAATTTTTGCATACATATCAACCAAAAATTGACTAAACAGAGCTCTAAAATAATGCAAGTGATTGCCTTCACTTTTTCTAAGCATTATTCTATAGCTGTAAAAGTTGATGACAGAGACAGTCTTTTTTAGATCAATATTTTTAATAGGGTCACGTTGAGGTATATTTACTGAATAACCGTTCTCTCCGTAGCAAAAAAGTAATGGATTGGAGTAGGCAGTCATAAGATCGATGAAGTTCACAGATTCGTTTAAGTTTGTTATTATGACTCTCAATAACAATGTCTCGATTTTGAAATTGTTGGTTAACTTATACCAATGCTACTTCATTTGTCTGAGGTGCATTATAACGACCTATATGAGCCATTGGTGGCATTTTATCTGCGTTAATGACCATTTTCAAGTCATTGCAATCTTTCGGAACTTTATTAAGAGCAGTTTTAAAATCTTTAACGTATGGATTGCATCTATGCAGCATAGACTGCAGTGATTTTATTAAGCCGTGTTTAACACCGGAATTGTGCTGACACCTTAAATCCACCTCTCGATCATCCTCACCAACAAAATATATATGTAGAAATTGAGCATTTGTTTGAGAAGTTGGTAACAGGCTACCTACCTATCAAATGATAAACTTGGCCTTATATTTTGAATGTTGGCATATATGCATCGCATACAACTTTTCCACTACCAAAATATGTAATTTGAAAGCTATTATTATAATTTCTTGGATTGGCCTTGAAATGAGCATGATCAGGATGGTCCCCCATTAATAAACTTTTAAGAGGTTCAGGTAAAGCCTGAAACGGAGGTAGTTGAATTTTACCCTTTTTACAGCACATGCCTTTGGCCTCATCTTTCCATTTCAATGCACCACAATATTTACATTTGTTATTCATTATACCGATTTTAATTTCAGGATTTGACATATAATCTACTTCGAAATCGTATTTAAATGCAGAGTTTTCTGTTTTCTATTTTGAACATGATTTCTTACTATTCCGACTTTGTTTAACAGCATCTGTTTGGTTAACTAAGTTAAATTTTTCTTTTCCCAACTTTAACTGCTTCGCTCTGGTCAAATTGGAAAATCGTTTTGTTTTCCGGGTTTTTTTTTTCGTGAGGGGGTAAATTTCGAAGAGAAAAATAAAAAAGGATTTGAAATGAGCCATTAGAAAATCACCACTAAAACGAAGCCTTTTTAAAGTACTGCCTTCGTTTCTTTTTTTGCTATACAAAAACCATTTTGAAAAACACCAAAAAAAGCAGGCTACAAAAAAAAACCCCGCCCTCCCCACGGAAAAAAAAGCAAAATATAAGGTTGCCGCATTTCAGTTTCGTATGCAGCACAATTGTCATAGGGGGCCCCCATGAATTTAAAGTATATGTACAAAAAATTATTCCATCGGCGAACGATATATGCAACAACAGCCTGACGAATAATGTCCGAAAAATCTTCGTTTTCATGTAAAAGATACGAAATTGCCCTGGAAAGGCATGCTCCATCTCCTGTAATAGGAATTACTGAGTGGGGCACCAAGGCACCATTTATAATCAACAGTTCACTTTTTCTATTTGCATCCATATTGTGCAAAAGAAAGGCGACTGCAAGTCAGTTTTGCTAAAAGCACCTACTAAAATTACAATTAGCAACTTAGCAAATTTGTATTATATTTTACAACAGTTAAAGCTGTTAAAATTTGCCGAAATTCTGCAGCCAATAGATTGCACTGGGCACTTAAATAAAAAACTACAAAAAAACTACCACTAATATTAAAATTTGCAATTAAGCAAATTTTTACTTAATTTTACAACAGCTAAAACCGTTCAAATTTGCCCAAATTCTGCCGTTGAGCACTTAAATAAAACAATATTTCAAAAATATTGCAACTACAAAATCAAATAAGTTTACAAAAAAATTTGCAATAAAGCAAATTTTTACTTCATTTTACAACAGTTAAAACCGTTCAAATTTGCCCAAATGCTGCCGTCAACAGATTGCACTGGGCACTTAAATAAACAATATTTCAAAAATATTGCAACTACCAAATCAAATAAAAAACTACAGTTATTATTAAAATTTGCAATTAAGCAAATTTTTACTTAATTTTACAACAGTTAAAACCGTTCAAATATGCCCAAATGCTGCCGTCAACGGATTGCACTGGGTAATAAGTAATATTAGATTAGTACACAATAACTACGTCTAATATTAAAATTTGTAGCCGTTAAAATTTGCCAAATGTGTGCCGTCAACATACATTTAAACAATAAGGCAATACTTAATGTAAGTATTGATACTTAATGTAAGTATTGAAGCAAAAAATAAAATCTTTTACTACAAAGCAAATATTACTTTAAAGATTAAACGCAATTATCAAGAAACTTGTAATACGTACACGCTTCTCGTTGATATTTATGTACCAAGTACACATGTATGTCTTCACAATCGCAGGCTTTGCACACAATAAAAAAGAGACACAATTCCATCGACATAAAGAATAACAGAAAGGATAGAGAAAGAAACCCCGCGCAAAAATTTGAAATGTACAAGGAAACAGAAGACAACATATAGAGAGCGTAGTCGATGGGAAAAAAGTTCACATTGACGCGCGATTTAAATGCACATATGTACATATATAGATATGTAGATATCTAAACTTTAAAGAATGCTAGAGCTTAAAAAAAATAGTTTTTTTGTAAGCATTTAATGGATTTTTGCCTCAAACTTAAATTAATTGCATGTCAGAATATTAGTTGAGCCGGCTTGTATCAATTGGTAAAAAAAATGGTTCAAATTGGACTAAAACCACGGGTGTAAGCGGGAAAATAGGATTAATATTGCATGAATTTATTTTTTGTACGTCTCCGTCTTTCTTCTCCTTTTCCTTTTCGATTCTTTGGTTACCGCTATTCTGTCTATCCTTATTTTGATCTCTTTGAATGAACTATCTTTTCTTCTTGTTTCTCTTCCCGACAGTATATGATGTGCTTCTCTCTCTCTCTCTCTCTGTCTCTCTCTCACTCCATTAAATTGTTATTATAATTTGTTAAAATACAAATTAATATATATCCAACGGATTACAGTGTATAATCTACTTCTACATATTATTTGTTTCGTGGATACACCAAGCCACACTGAAAATAACGACTCAAAAGTCTTTTGAAACTATGTCAAAGTGAATACACATATGTATATCTAAAATTTTGTATGCCACACTGAAATAAATCACCCAAACTCTTTTGAATTAAAATAATTTTTTTTTAAATGTGAAAAAAGTTATCCATATCTACTTTAAATTTATTATTATTTTGCTTTGACGAAAATTATTATAATTTAAAAAGAGTCGGGGTGGGTTTTTTCCAGTGAGACATACATAATTTTAAGTAAATATATAGTTAAAATTGTCTATGCCACACTGAAAAAATCGACCCACACTCTTTTAAATAATTTTTCTTAAAGCAAAATAGTATTAAATTAAAAACGAAAAATATTCAAAAGAATGTGGGTCTTTTTCAATGTGGCCTAGACCATTTTAACTATATATTTCCTTAAAATGGTCTAGGCCACACTGAAAAAAAAGAACCACATTCTTTTGAATATTTTTCGTTTTTAATTTAAGTGTGGCCTAGACCATTTTAACTATATATTTCCTTAAAATGGTCTAGGCCACACTGAAAAAAAGACCCACGCTCTTTTGAATATTTTTCGTTTTTAATTTAATATTATTTTGCTTTATCGAAAATTATTCAAAAGAGTGTGTTTCAGTTTTTTCAGTGTGGCATAGACAATTTTAACTATGTATATATTTACTTCAAATTATGTATGCCACACTGGAAAAACCCCACCCGACTCTAATTTCCAAAACCCCATTAAAATAAAAACCAGAACAATTTTTAAAATTTTTGTTGTTTATTTTTTTTTAAATAGAAGCTCTATTTATTATTTCTTCGAGTTTAGAAATTCGCTTAATAGCACATTTTAGGTCATTTTTCGTTTTAAACAGATTTTTTTTAAAATTAATTATGTCATTGTTTAGTTTATACACGTAGTTATGGTCCTTGTTTCTGTTTCGTTGATTTATTTTTGGTTGTGGCTTTGGCTGTTGTTGTTGTTGCTGCTGTTGTTTTTGTTGTTGGAGTAGAGGTGGCTGTAGTTGCTGTTGCGGTGCTAGTTGTTGTTGCTGAAGTTGTTGTTGCTGCAGCAGTGGTTGCTGAAGTTGTTGTTGTTGCAGCAGTGGTTGCTGAAGTTGTTGTTGTTGCAGCAGTGGTTGCTGAAGTTGTTGTTGCTGCCAGTGTTGTTGTTGCTGTAGTAGCGGTAGTTGCTGAATTTGTTGTTGCTGAGTTTTTTGTTGCTGGATTTGTTGTTGCTGGACTTGTTGTTGCTGGATTTGTTCTTGGTGTAGTTGTGGTTGTTGTTGTTGCAACCTTAATAAAAATGCTTGGTGGTGCAGGACTCGAATATAATCTTCGACTTGAGCCAGTTGGCCCTCAGCTCCGCTTGCTCCGCTTGTTATCGAGTTCATTTTGGCAATGAAGGCGTCTTCGAAAAATCAAAAAGCGCGAGACAGAGAGAAACCGCACAGAGAGGGGTACGAATTGCCAAAATAAAATACACCGAAAAAGAGAGCGCATCGCTCTCAGAGAGAAGAGGAAAGGGGGGAGAGAGAGATGTGCTGTGTGCTGATATAATTTTGTTATATTATACCCTTGCAGAGGGTATTATAATTTTGGTCAGAAGTTTGTAACGCAGTGAAGAAGACGTTTCCGACCCTATAAAGTATATATATTCTTGATCAGCATCAATAGGGGAGTCGATATAGCCATGTCCGTCTGTCCGTCTGTCCGTCTGTTTCAATACCCTTTGCGAGCTCAGTTTAAAAGCTAGCGATCTGAAACTTTCACCCTCGTCCTAAAACATGTGTACGCAGATCAAGTTTGAAAATCGCCCCGATCGGATGTCTATATCCTATAGCTACCATAGGAACAATCGGATAAATCTTGCAAGAATTGATGATATTTCGGGCAGTGTAAGAGCTATTGACATGAATCTTTTCAAATCGTAATTTTTTATGCATACCTTTATTAGGATAAAAGCGCGTGCCGATCGGACGTCTATATCCTATAGCTCCCATGGGAACAATCGGGTATATCTAGCAAGAATTGATGATATTTCGCGCAGTGTAAAAGCTATTACCATAAATTTTTTCAAATCGTATTTTTTTATGCATTCCTTCATCAAGGTAAAAGCTCGTGCTGATCGGACGTGTATATCCTATAGCTCCCATAGGAACAATAGGGTGAAATCGGTCAAAATTTGATGTTTTTTATTAAGAAGACTTCGGGTTTATTATTTTACACATTTGTTATTCTTTTCGCTACTTTTTCAATTTTAGCAATTGCGCCTAAGTCTGCAAGGGTATTAAAACTTCGGCTTGCCGAAGTTAGCTTCCGTCCTCGTTTTATTGTTAAGTTTAATTTAGTCTTAAATTTTTAATTTTAAGTCTTAAGAAGAAATCAAAATCAGACACAATTTGCCGATGGGAGAAATGGGGAATATTTTATGATGATTTTCTAAGATCAATAAATATAGTAAACATTAGAATATCCAATATTAAATTAAATAGAATCTTTATTATGTAGAAGACTACATTTTGGCTAAAAATCGCATCGATTGATTAACGCGCTTATCGTCCAGATTTTGTTTACAGAAATTATCAGTTTTATATATAGATGACTGCCCCCTGCCCTTTTCACAAAGCCCAACGGCTTGAACGCTTTGACGGGGTTTATTCGTGTGTGTTGCTGGTATAATTTAATTTTAATTTAATGTTAATTATTGTTAAGTTAAATTTAGTTTTAAGTTTTTAATTTTAAGTTTTAAAAAGAAATCAAGATCAGCCGCCGCACAAATATTGTACTACACAGAGTCAGAGAGAGAGAGAGAGAGAGACAGTGCGAGAGAATGCATTCGGTGATCAATACTTGTGTATAATTTGTTGGAATTATTATTCATACTTTAGGCTAATGTAACTTTTTTAGAATTGACCTAGAGCATCAGTAAAACCACCATATGAATCCTTAAAGTATCAGGATTCCCTCGATAAATTTTCATATTGCTAATTGACTTAGATCAGTGTTTTTTTGCCGTTTGGAAAAAATGAGGAAGATTCTTGATTTTCAAAAATCGATAAAAAATAGTAAACATTAAAATATCCAATATTAAATTAAATAGAATCTTTATTATGTAGAGGACTAAATTTTGGCCAAAAATCGCATCGATTGATTAACGCGTATAGCGTCCAGATTTTTTTATATAAATTGGGGGTTTTTGCCACTGGAAGAAAATGGGGCCATGTTTGTGGCCAAAATAAATCTTAGCAAATCAGTTTAGTATTATAAGAATTGAATGTTAAAAAATTTTAATAGGGTCACTTAATTAGTTTAGGCTGTGCGTTGATTCTTAGTTTTCAATGAACAGTTTTATATATTTAGACTAGCAGGGTGCCCGCAGCTTCGCTTGCGATGTCTCATGTTTGCATTATACCTGTCTCCATACAGGAAGCTCTTAAATATGTATTAAGACAATATTTTTAAAAAAAGGAATTTATGCAATGTTTATATCGAATAATAAGATTAAAAACTACAAAAACGTATCTGTATATGTACAAAATGCAAGTATGCTAATTGGTATATCGCAACAAATTTTTAAGTTAACATCAAAAATATCAACAAATTTGCACATTCTATAGAAAAAATTAAAATTCCGAGAAAGGCGAACTAATATAATAATATTATTGCTCACATACGGTTATATACCAAAATACACGGTTATGCGAAGAAATTTTCTTGATACGACTCTGACCAAATTGAAAGTTTCCCCGTTATCTTCTTCTTTTGCGCACTTGCTACACTCTTTCCTCTCTCTCTATCTACTGCGATCTCCCGCTCTTATGTTTCCTAACAGCGCGTGGCAGACCACTGTAAAAATAAACACCGCAAAAAACAATTTGAATGGTATATTTTTACTAAACTATCAAGATTTTCGCCAAAAAAACGTCTTTTAGTATTCTGGAAGCAAAACCTGTAAAGAGCACTTAAATTCGATAATAGATCGACTTTTTGCTTAGTTTCTTTGTTTAGAAGATAGCCATCAAATGAATCGTCGAAGCTTAAGGAAAAACTTTACCGAAGGAATTTCTGATACTCAGTTTAGAAGTGCAATTTTTCGACGTTTGGAGATATTTTTGACTAAATTGTAATTTTAGAACGGGTGTTAAAAATAGTAAAAAGCCTTAAATCTAAGCGGTCAAATTTTTTAAACATTTATAATGTCTTAAACTATTTTTGGGCGAAAACCCGGATTCGATTGGTTAAACGGTTTAGCGTCCAGAATTTTTGAAAGGAAAATTGACCTTTTTCCAATTGGAAGCGATTGGGGCCACTTGGGGTGCCCCAATAAATCAGCTTACAGTTATAAGAATGTAATAAAAATGCATATTAATATTGCTAACCAGTGGTTTTGGCTGTGCGTTGAGTCCCAGTTTTCTTACTGATAGCCTTATATATAGAGATGATGTCTGCCCCCTGCCGCAAAGCCCAGTGGCTTGAACGCTTTGACGGGGTTTATTCGTGTGTGTTGCTGGTATAATTTAATTTTAATTTATTGTTAAGTTTAATTTAGCTTAAGGTTTTTAATTTTAAGTTTTAAAAAGAAATCAAGATCAGCCGCCGCTCAATTATTGTAGTAAACAGAGTCAGAAAGAGAGAGACAGTGCGAGAGAATGCATTGCTCTTGTCTGATAAATTTCCACTCCCTAGAATAGATGATAATTTAGATCAACTAGGTAGAGCAAAATATTTCTCATGCCTTAAATTAATGTCAGGTTTTCATCAAATTGAACTGGAAAAAAGTTCACGGGATATAACATCCTTTTCAACAAATAATGGTTCGTATCGCTTCACGCGATTACCATTCGGTTTAAAAATAGCGCCAATCTCTTTTCAGAGAATGATGACTATAGCTTCCTCTGGATTAGAGCCTTCGCAAGCATTTCTTTATATGGATGACTTAATAGTCATAGGTTGTTCCGAAAAACATATGCTCAAGAAATGTAGGAAGCACAACCTAAAGTTACATCCTGAAAAATGTTCATTTTTCATGCATGAAGTCACTTTCTTAGGACATAAATGCACAGATAAAGGAATCTTGCCTGACGACAAAAAATACGACGTAATTCAAAATTATCCAGTCCCACATGATGCGGACAGCGCTAGAAGATTCATTGCATTTTGCAATTATTACAGACGTTTTATAAAGAATTTTGCTGAATACTCCCGTCACATAACAAGGTTATGTAAGAAAGATGTAAAATTCGGACAACACAATGTCAAAATGCCTTCGAACATCTTAAATCAGCCTTAATAAATCCTACTCTGTTGCAATACGCAGATTTTAGCAAAGAATTTTGCAAAATCACAGATGCTAGCAAATACGCTTGTGGAGCAGTCCCAACTCAAAACAAAAATGGACTACAGCTTCCAGTTGCATACGCATCAAGATCCTTTACAAAAGGTGAAAGCAACAAGAGCACTACAGAACAAGAGTTAGCATCCATTCATTGGGCAATAACACACTTGTAGTGACCAAGTATGATTTTACGATAAAGAACTATTCAACCCACCCTCGCATAGATAAATATAACTTAACGGCGCCAAAGGCCTGGGAAATTTACTCTCTACAAATACCAATATCAATAAGTCGAGATAAGCAGATCAGTCGTTTCCAATTTTTGCATTTATTCTCTGATCTACGCTCTTGGCAAAACGTTCGATCATTCGACTGTGGCCTAAGTTACATATTTAAACACGTGTTAAACTTTACACAATCATATAATCGCGATCTGTGGTCAATAATTTAGTCAGGCGGTTATTAATATTAACAAGTGGATTTTGTGAGAGTGAGCGCAAGGTAATCAAATACAGATTTGTGGGTTCCCAATCTAACTGATTGCGCAACCACCCACGTGTCTTGGCAATTGGACACCGGGCGATAGAAGCCGATACTATTCAGATCACATTATTCAACGCGGAAGCAACAACACTTATCTAGTCCCACCCAGCGACAACCCGGATCGTGCCGCCGCAAGGTACAACGAAGGCACCCCTACATTGGTCGTGAACAGAGGACAGACTAGCCACCACCAAAGGCTTCCCCATCGGACATCGTCCGGCGATCGATGATCGCCCACTAGGAGTAAAATTCATGTATCAATTCATTTGCCTTTAAAAGAAACTCTCTAATTGGCATGAGTGCGGTATTTGTATAGGTCATTTAATGTAGGTTTTATTATACATTTTGACCAACAGCTCCTCATCGTCAACGTGAACTTGGGCCCAACTTTGCAACGCGTCTTATGGAACATAAAGAAGAGGTCGTGAGTACACATTAACACGAACAATGCGTAAATACCTATTTAAAAAAAAACCAATAAATGCCGCTCTGTCATAATTCTAAGTCCAGAGAAATTCCTTTAGTTTACATTCATTAAAATATTGTAAGACTTGCTCATAAATTTAGAATCTATTGAAATACTATTGAACCGAAATGAAACATTAAACTTATGTGTTAGGAAATTCTTGAATGATTATTATTATTATGAATGGAAAATTATGAGGATAAATATAATTATAAATGAAGTATAGGAGTTGTTTAAAAATGAAGTTTGAATAAATAATAACCATGGTCTGTCGAGTACTTATGTCAATCACTTCCTTAATAATGTGGTAGAGTTCATTGAATCTTGACCTAGGGACAATGCAAGAATTTAAGTAATATTGTCATGGAAGGGAGGGTAAAGACTTGCGGAATAACAACATCTAGATTCCCAACAGGAATTTATCAGATTCTCAGTTGCTTTTCAGCGTGTCGGAGCGCCTTAATATCATGTTAATTGTTTTGATAGCTTAGCCTTTAGTCTCGATTGATTGTTCTTTTGATTATTATGCACTAATAAATTGTGGTAGCGTGCAACCGTACCATTTAACCAAGGAAGAATCCGAGCCTAGCAAGAGTGCGTATCCCAAGCTTGAAGGTACAGAGGTCCTCTCTAGTAGCATTTACCATCCGCTGTTAGATCACCGACTATCGAAGTATAGCGATAGAATTAGTTCTACAACACCCCCGTACACTACACATTTTGTCGCCCACCCGTGGAGCTCGACAGTTTACACACTTGTTTGAGTGCACAAAGCTCTACGACGGAACCATCCTTTTTGAAACACAATAAAACTAATTTCATTAAATTAACATATTGGATTGAGAGCATCGATTTGGTCAAGTTTAGGATTATGCGATTTCAGTTCAGATTAGAATTGATCGACCATACATAGCCATCAGGAAACCATAGGAGCTCATCACCATATGTTTCTAAACTCTGATTTGTTTACATTTTGATTTTCTTGGAATACAATATACTCTTACTTAACGTATGTATATTGTCCGATTTCATTGTGAAAAAAAAATAAAAACGAGAGACCATAGACCAAATACAGCCCACTTATAACTATAAATTCAACTGAGAAATTTCTGATAAAAGTGATCGACATAAAGAAAGACAGACCTAATAATTAAATAAATATATATTTTGATTATAAAAAGAATAAATTAATATAAAATGGCAAAAAAATAGCTGGGAAAAGGTACCAGAAGTGCCACAAGAAACTGAAAACTGCTGTTCTATATGCAAAGCAACATTTGCTCCAACAGTTTTGACAGCAACAGAACCTTGCAGACATATGTTTCACAAGCAATGTGTTCTTGATCACCTAAAGAGCACACAGACGTGTCCTATTTGTAAAACAGATTGCAACGAAATGAATCTATCTTATTCTAATAACACTTTGTACGCTGAACTAAACGCCGCAACAGCTGGACCATCTAGCATTAGCGAATATCAAGATAACAATGACAGCGCAAGTTACCAAGTGAGAAGAAACACCAGATCAACCAGAAACCGAGGTACACCTCCAAGACGAGGAATGTCAACTAGAAATACACAAAGAGGGAATTTAGATAGAATCCTAACAGAACATCCAGCCACGTCCGGTATGACGTTAAGTACTCAAGTAGAGATTACCAACTATATCCAGTCTACCATAAGCTCACAGCAGGCTCAACTAGTTGATCAACTCACCTCTTACCTGGCAAAGACTATTGAAACATCTATTAAAAGTCAATTGGGAAACTTACAATTATCTCAGCCCACTCAAACAAATTTCACACCTAGTATTAATCCACCGCTTAGAGAGAACCTTAGGAACGACCCAGAACAACACCAGCACCACCAAAATAATTCAGGTGATAATTTCGAAGGAATCGGTTTAAACAGAAGCAATACAAGCTCTTATGTAAGCCCAGAAAAAGTGTCAGGAATTATCCAAAAATGGGGATTGGGGTTTGACGGCAGCAAAACCAGCATCATGATGGACGAGTTTTTGTACAGGATAGGCTCGCTTACCAAACAGAATCTAGGCAATGATTACGCATTACTGTGTGACCATTTGTATCTTTTGTTTTCGGGAAAAGCCAGTGATTGGTATTGGAAATTCCATCGCAACAATCCAAATTTCAATTGGAATGAGTTTTGTTTTGAATTTAGAAAAAGGTTCGAAGATATTGAGATAGGGAGGGAATAAGAAAACGTAGACAAGGCGAAAACGAATCCTTTGAAGATTTCCAGGAAACTATAGAACGTCTGGTAGACAGACTTCAGAATGGAGTTTCCGAGGCACAATTAGTCGAATTATTAGTTCGAAATGCAAAACCTAGCCTACAGCATGAGTTGCTACATCTCAAAATCGCTAATAGAGCACAGCTTAGATTCGAAATCCGCAGGCATGAGCAGTTTTATAATAATCTCAGAGCGTTCAAGCGTTCAAACCTTTTCGCTCTTACGTAAACGAAATAGCTACGGAAGACGAAGAGACAGCTATAGTAAACGAAGGAGAAGAAGTGAATCAAATTCAACGTAGGCCTATCACTTGTTGGAACCGTGACAAGCAAGGGCACAGGTACGGCTAAGAAAACTATCCGTTGCTTCGGTTGTGGAGCTAAAGAACAATAAAGAACAACTTGTCCGAATTGTAATCCGGGAAACCAGCCGAAGGATGTTCCCCTGAGCAACAAGGAGATACATCCATAAAATCCGGAGTTGCAAAACCAAGTCCAACCATTCAAACGAGTGAATGCCAGGAAACAGAAAATTTAAATCAGACTGAGATTCGTTTTTCCTTTGTTCCTTTACATATAAGAATACAAAATTACATGAATAAGCGAAAAGAAATATTTGAAAAGGCAGATATTATTGAAGCTTGTGTGAAACCCAAACGATCTACTAGAAGATCAAGAGAGTTTTGGAAGAAAGTTCATCACGATCGACGAAAGTTAGTTTCCGCTATAGTGTTAAGCTCGGATAAGGGACTTTATACTGATATTCTTATAGAAGGTCAGACTTATAAAGCGTTGCTAGATTCCGGAGCTACAATTAGTTGTGTTGGCGGCATAGCTGCGCAGAATTTACTAAAACACAAAAACAAATAAAACAAGAAAGGAAAGCTAACTTCGGGCGGAGCCGAAGTTGATATACCCTTGCAAAATACTCTGTCAATTATATTCTCCAAAATTATTCAAATGATGCATTATAAATACTCATAAAAATCCCAACTTCCTAACTTTAAAAACACCAAAGTTATGGCATTTCCAATCGTATATATACTTTATTGGGTCGGAAATGTCTCCTTCACTGCGTTGCAAACTTTTGACTGAAATTATTATTATACCCTCTGCAAGGGTATAAAAATGTTCTGGTGTAATAAAAGCTGCGAACGGAACTGAAAGCAATGTAGTTTCAAAATTTATAACTTCTGTAACATATGCAGATAAGGTAGATCTCAAATTATTTATAATCCCCGATCTAAAGCAAAACGTATATCTAGGTATCGATTTTTGGCAAAAGTTCGGTTTGCTTAATAAAATTACAAATAGTAGTACAAAGTTTCGGAGCTAGATATGGGAACGGTAGATGAAAATGAAGAGCCTCCAAATTATCACCAACTGAATGAAGGAGAACGACTTAGACTTGAAGCAGTTATCAAAAACTTTCCGTCTTTTGCGTCTAAAGGTTAAGGCCGTACTAGTTTGTCCACACACACTATAGATATTGGGAGTAGCAGTCCTGTTAAGCAGCGGCATTGGCCGGTCTCACCAGCTGTAGAAAAGCTGATGTTCGACGAAGTAGATAACATGTTAGCCTTAGATGTTATTGAGGAATCAACGAGTGCTTGGAGTAGTAACTGTGTATTAGTGAAGAAGGGGGACAAAAATCGTTTATGTCTCGATTCTATGGAAGTTAATAAGGTTACAAAGCGTGACGCGTACCCACTTCCGCATATAGATGGCATTTTAAGCCGATTACCGCCAGCAAAATTTATAAGCGGTATCGACATGAAACATGCATACTGGCAGATTCCGCTAGATGAGAGTTCGCGACAATACACAGCATTTACAATACCAAATCGACCATTGTATCAATATAAAATGATGCCCTTTGGTCTCTGCAATGCGGCCCAAACTCTTTGTCGTTTGATGGATCGAGTGATACCAGCTCATCTCCGAACTCGGGTTTTCGTATATTTAGACGACCTATTGGTTTTGTCCGAGGACTTTGAGTCACATTTGCTTTTACTACAAGAGATAGCCTTATGCTTGAGTAAAGCTAATCTCACTATCAACGTAAGCAAATCTAAATTTTGTATGAAGGAAATCGTATATCTAGGTTTTATAATTGGAAATGGGCAGATAAGAACTAATCCAGATAAGGTTAAGGCCTTTGCCGAATTCCCAGTACCAACATCGATTAAGTAGTTAAGGAGATTTCTAGGATTGTCCGGTTGGTACCGTCGTTTTATAGAAAACTTCGCTACTATAAGTTTTCCCTTGACTGAACTTTTGAAAAAAAAAGATGGTTGAGTGGAATGAAGGGGCACAACTCGCTTTTGAAACTTTAAAATCATGCCTTACAGCCTCACCCATACTCATTACACCTGACTTTTCAAAGCAATTTGTTTTGTTATGCGATGCCAGCTCTTACGGTATTGATTGCGTGTTGGCTCAAGAGCGAAGTGGGGTAGAACAACCGATTTCTTATATGTCCGAGAAGTTGTCTAAGACACAACGGAACTATTCTGTATCCGAATTAGAATGTCTGGCCGTAATTAAGGGTATTAAAAATTCCGTGCGTATATCGAGGGTCAGGATTTCTTAGTTATAACGGATCACGCAGCTCTTCAATGGTTAATGCGACAGAAAGACCTGTCAGGGAGATTAGCTCGATGGTCAATGAAGTTAAGAACGTTTACATTTACTATCAAACATCGTAGCGGTTCTCAGAATGTTGTAGCTGACACTTTGTCCCAAAATGGCTCTATAGTTGAATTAGACTCTGCAGACTTTAAATCTTCTGAATACTTGGACTTGTTAGAGAATATATCCGCCAACCAGTCCAAATTTCCCGATCTTCAAGTCAGGGAAGGGTACATTTATAAGAAAACCTCGTTTCCATCAGAAGAGACCAAACAGGAGAACCTCTGGAAACTCTGGATTCCTACAGCTTTAGTGCCAGATATTTTATACCAGGCTCATGATTCACCTGGTTCGGCTCATTGTGGTATGAGCAAAACCGTAGAAAAACTTAAGAGATATTTGTTTTGGCCATACATGGTCACGCAAATTCGCAACTATATATCTGACTGTGTAGTTTGGCGTACCACAAAAAGTCCAAACACTACTCTTAGACCACCAATGGGAAAACCTTTGACTTCAGATAAGCCATTTCAAAAGCTATATACTGTTAGGGCCATATCCTCGCACGAGAAAGGGCAATATAGGTTTACTTATTGTAGTCGACCACAACACGCGTTTCCATTTTCTGTGTCCACTTAAAAAGTTTACGGCCCCTAAAATTTGCGAGTATTTGGAGGGGGCTATTTTCTATACTTTTGGTGTTCCAGAAGTAATACTTTCTGATAATGGTAGTCAATTTAAATCGAGTTATTTTGCGTTTGGGCAGAATATGATCCTCAACGGCAAGGATTACAGTCTTCTACGTAGCTTGAACCTATTTGCAGATGACACTAGGCTACAAAAGCCAGATGTCTTACAGCTGCAGAGATGGAAAGCTATACTGAACATAAACAAGTCTCATGGGAAAAATGCAAATAAATACAATCTACGAGACCGAGAAATACAGTTTAAAACCGGCGACCTTGTTTACGCTAGAAATTTTACTCAAAGTAACGCGATAAAGAAATTAAGTAGTAATCTAGCTCCAGTATTTATTCCAGACAGAGTTAATAGGAAACGTAGTCCATATTACTATGAATTAGAGAACGAAAAAGGGAAGAATTAAGGAGTATTCCATCTAAAAGATATACAGAACAGGAAAATTTCAGATAATGCTTCCAAGAAATAATCCTGTCTCCATTATCTGTGGGTGTAGTGACCAAGTATGAACTATTCAACCCACCCTCGCATAGATAAATATAACTTAACGGCGCCAGAGGCCTAGGAAATTTACTCTCTACAAATACCAATATCAATAAGTCGAGATAAGCAGATCAGTCGCGACGGCCAAAAAAATCATACGATTAAACCGTTGCTTAGAACTGCAGCGGAAAGCTCTGCGACCGCGGCTTATCTGCACTTCGTTTCCAATTTTTGCATTCATTCTATGATCTACGCTCTTGGCAAAACGTTCGATCATTCGACTGTGGCCTAAGTTACATATTTAAACACGTGTTAAACTTTACACAATCATATAATCGCAATCTGTGGTCAATAATTTAGTCAGGCGGTTATTAATATTAACAAGTGGATTTTGTGAGAGTGAGCGCAAGGTAATCAAATACAGATTTGTGGGTTCCCAATCTAACCGATTTTCCCTAGGGAACCGCATAGAAAGGCGTGACGTCAGACGTATACCTGTAGACCCCACTAAGGGAGTCTTATCCTACTTTAGGCCGGTTACAGCCTCAGCTTCAATTTGGCCAAATTATTGGTGAAAGCGGCCCAGTGGAGACATAATCTTGGCCGGCGTGATTGCTCAACCACCCACGTGTGTTGGCAATTGGACACCGGCCGTTAGAAGCCGATACTGTTCAGATCACATTATTCAACGCGGAAGCAACAACACTTATCTAGTGCCACCCAGCGAGAACCCGGATCGTGCCGCCGCAAGGTACAACGAAGTCACCCCTACATTGGTCGTGAACAGAGGACAGACTAGCCACCACCAAAGGCTTCCCCATCGGACATCGTCCGGCAATCTATGATCGCCCACTAGGAGTAAAATTCGTATATCAATTCATTTGCCTTTAAAAGAAACTCTCTAATTGGCATGAGTGCGGTATTTGTATAGGTCATTTAATGTAGGTTTTATTATACATTTTGACCAACAGCTCCTCAACGTCAACGTGAACTTGGGCCCAACGTTGCAACGCGTCTTATGGAACATAAAGAAGAGGTCGTGAGTACACATTAACACGAACAATGCGTAAATACCTATTAAAAAAAAAACAATAAATGCCGCTCTGTCATAATTCTAAGTCGAGAGAAATTCCTTTAGTTTACATTCATTAAAATATTGTAAGACTTGCTCATAAATTTAAAATCTATTGAAATACTATTGAACCGAAATGAAACATTAAACTTATGTGTTAGGAAATTCTTGAATACCCGTTACTCGTAGAGGAAAAGGGTATATTGTATTCGTGCAAAAGTATGTTACAGGTAGAAGGAAGCGTTTCCGACCCTATAAAGTATATATATTCATGTTCAGGATCACTAGCCGAGTCGATCTAGCTATGTCCGTCTGTCCGTCTGTCTGTCCGTCTGTCTGTTTCTACGCGAACTAGTCTCTCAGTTTTAAAGATATCGAATTGAAACTTTGCACACACCCTTCTTTCCTTTGCACGCAGTATATAAGTCGGAACGGCCGGTATCGGCCGACTATATCCTATAGCTGCCATATAACTGAACGATCGGAAATGCCATAACTTTGGTGTTTGTAAAGTTAGGAAGTTGGGATTTTCTATGGGTTTTATATTTGGCCAATCAATCCGACTTACCAAATTTCATAAGGACTATATATCCGACTATATCCTACAGCTGCCATAACTTTGGTGTTTTTATACCCTTGCAGAGGGTATTATAATTTCAGTCAAAAGTTTGCAACGCAGTGAAGGAGACATTTCCGACCCTATAAAGTATATATATTCTTGATCAGCATCACCAGGAGAGTCGATCTAGCCATGACCGTCTGTCTGTCTGTCCGTATGAACGCTGAGATCTCGGAAACTATAAAAGCTAGAAGATTGGCATTTTGCATGTAGATTTTATGAGTTCCTACGCAGCGCAAGTTTGTTTCAAAATGGTGCCACGCCCCCTCTGATGCCCACTAGCCACAAGCTGTGGCCACAGTTTTGATGCTATTATGAAAATTTTAATTGATTTATTTGTATTTGTATTTGTTTCGTCAATACCTATCGATTGGCCTAATAAAAGTTTGCCACGCCCACTCTAACGCCCAAAAACCCTTAACGCTTAAGCCTGGCTAGCGCCTACATTTCCGACTTTCATGCACCGTAGCGCCATCTAACGGATGACTTTGGAACAGCTGGCCAAGGTGCTAATTCGAGCGGCGAAAAACATACAAGAGGGCATATTTATATTAAGTTGTTTAGCTGAGTAACGGGTATCTAATAGTCGAGGCACTCGACTATAGCGTTCTCTCTTGTTATAAATGAAATCAATGGAAAATTATGGGATAAATTTTGTTTAAAAATGAAGTTTGAATAAATAATAACCATGGTCTGTTGAGTACTTATGTCAATCACTTCCTTAATAATGTGGTAGAGATCATTTAATCTTGACCTAGGGACAATGCAAGAATTTAAGTAACATTGTCATGGAAGGGACATTGGCCTAGGGACAATGCAAGAATTAAAGTAACATTGTCATGGAAGGGAGGGTAAAGACTTGCGGAATAACAACATCTAGATTCCCAAAAGGAATTTATCAGATTCTCAGTTGCTTTTCAGCGTGTCGGATCGCTTTAATATCATGTTAATTGTTTTGATAGCTTAGCCTTTAGTCTCGATTGATTGTTCTTTTGATTATTATGCACTAATAAATTGTGGTAGCGTGCACCGTACCATTTAAGCAAGGAAGAACCCCGACATCCGGCGAGTTAGACCCGAGCCTAGCAAGAATGCGTATCCCAAGCTTGAAGGTACAGAGGTGCTCTCTAGTAGCATTTACCATCCGCTGTTAGATGACCGACTATCGAAGTATAGAGATAGAATTAGTTCTACAGCACCCCCGTACACTACACACTTCAGACCATATATTTATGGTAGACACTTTACTGTCAAAACAGACCATAGAGCACTTACCTACTTATTTTCAATGGTAAATCCCAGTTCCAAACGAAGGAGACTTGAATTGGAGGAATATAATTTTACGGTAAAGTATCTAAAGGGTAAAGATGCGCTCTCTAGAATAACCATCACAGACTTAAACAAGAAAGGAAAGCTAACTTCGGGCGGAGCCCAGGTTGAAATACCCTTGCAGAATATTCTGTAAATTATATTCTCCAAAATTATTCATATGATGCATTCTTAATACTCATAAAAAATCCCAACTTCCTAACTTTAAAAACACCAAAGTTATGGCATTTCCAATCGTTCAGTTATAAGGGTATAAAAAGTACGGTCCAATGAAGACGTTCATTACGGACATGGGAACAGAATATAAAAATTCAATTATTGAAGATCTATGTAAATACTTACATATTAAAAACATAACTTCAACTGCGCACCACCACCAGACTGTAGGTACCGTGGGGCGAAGCCACAGAACACTCAATGAGTTCATTCGTTCATACATCTCAGTTGACAAAACAGATTGGGATGTATGGCAATACAACCCCATCTATGGCACATGACTATTGTCAATATGAGCTAGTTTTTGGTAAAATTTCAAATCTACCAAAACATTTTAATAGCATAGATAAAATAAAACCCCTTTATAATATAGAAGGTTATGCTAGGAATCCAAATTTAGATTAGAACAGGCATTTAAGAGAGCGAGACTAATGCTAGAATCTCATAAGTTAAAACAAAAAATTAGTTACGACAAAACTAGTTTAGATTTCGATTTAAAAATAGGAGATCAGGTTTTATTGAAAAATGAAACAGGACATAAGTTAGATTTCAAATATGCAGGTCCTTATAAGGTAGAACAAATAGGAGATAGAGATAACATAACTATAATAAATAATAAAAATAAAGAACAAACAGTACATATAAAGATAGATTAAAACTCATTATTTCATAATCAATTTTTATTTCATAAATATATCACGTATGGCCATGCATAATATAAGAGCATATAGGATAACCATATCTAAAAAAAGAATACACAATAATAACAAAAAAAAGAATATATAAAAAAAAATTTTTTTTTTAAATTTTTAAATCTTATTGTTATAAATAATATCAATTTCCTCAAAGTTTTCTCAAAGAAAATAACTCCATTATATTACGTTATTTTTCAAAAGAAGGGAGATGTAGTATGCACACATATGAAATAAATATATCGACCACCCACTGTACCAAGAGTACTAAGAGGACAACCACTGTAACACTTTGTCGCAGTGTTTATACAATTCAGGGTCTCGGTCATCAACCTAAGTGCCCGAAATACGAACCGCTCCCTGTGCCTTGGCTCACATGCTGAAAGTGCATGTGTCAGCATAAGTGCAACACGAGCGGACCTCATGTATGTGCATATACCTCCGGGCTCCAGACTAAGTGAGCATATACATATATATTAAGAATATATAGGCCGTCTCTCCGCTGCCGCTGTTGGCAGCGCCGCTACGAGACTTAGACCTTTTTAGCTCCTAAGTAAATTAAGCTAAACAAGAAACTCTTTTGAGCTCAGAGCGGCAACAACGGCTGCTCTGCTCCAAATATGAATAAAGAATTTAAAAAGAAATCAAAGTGGATTCGAATTATTTGGAAAGACAATATAATCTATAAATCTATTTGCAAAAGAGATATAATCTATTACAATAGCAACAATGGCAAAATGGAGCACAGAATCGAGGAAGCTATTTCGTTGTTTCTAGTAATATAGGCATAGAAATCGAAATCTAGCCGCTCTGTAATAACTGCAACGGTATATAAACTTTATAATATAATATTGTTTTTTTGAATGTTCGTATGGGAGCCAATCCGTCTCGTTTCCCCTTGTTTACTACTTTTGAAAAAGTTTCAAGCAGTTAGCTTTAAAACTGAGGGACTTTGCGTAGAAACGGACGTACAGAAGAACATGCCAAGATTAACTGTCCTCGTGATGCTGATCAAGAATATATATATATATCGGCGCACACTAAGAGTGTGTGTATGTTGGTATGAGTGTATGGGTATATTCTCGGGAATTTCACCAGAAGACTTATTTCATCATTTTTGGTAATATGGCATCAGCCTCTAATTGTGCTGTGTTTGGTTGTCTGCATGTTGTCGCTTTAAGAAATTGCTTTTTAGCGGGTCGAGAGTGTTGTTCAGAAAGGAAAGAAGGGACGACGCAGTTAGTTGCGTTTAGGACTTGGTGTGTGCGAAACCGAAACTCGCTGCGCTACTACGATGTCGGACGATAATAACCATGCTGCAACATCAGAAGTGGGATCTGGCTCACTACCTAATTCGCCATTGCCCGAATTTTAATTCAAATGCAAAATAAAAATTTGATCGAGCTTTTCAAAGCCGTACAATCAGCGACACCCGAAACAACCAATAAAAAACAATTATGCTCCCAAAATTCAACGCAGACCTTGATGGGGCCGGCGCATCGTCGTGGTGTTCTACAGTAAATATAATTTTGGCAGAAAATATTGTATAAGGCAGCGCGTTGGTAATCGCCCTGAGTGCATCGTTGGAAGGTAGTGCGTCGCAGTGGCTTTTATGAATATGTTATCCTGACATAACTTGGGACGAATTTATAGAACTTTTCATGCAGCGTTTTGGCAGCGCAGAAACGCCAGCGGCTATGTTTCTGTCAATGTTAGCTAATTGTCCGACCGATGGCGAAAACCTCTCCAATTATGCTAGTCGTATGATACCGTCACATATTACGAAATGGCGTGACATGGACGTGGAGGAAATTGCAGTTTCTGTGACGCTTGCGAAGATGGCTTATGTTGATAACAGGTTGCAGCGCCTAACCTTTACTTCAAATATGCGCACCAGAAGTGAATTGCGAACCGAGTTTAAAGCATTCACGTTCAACAAAAGGAAGAAGAATCAACAATAGGAAATATCTTTACCTGACAAAGGGCGTCCGAAACTTTCAACAATCAAAGGTCATTTCTGTGGAAAATTAGGTCACAAGATTATGAATGTCGAGCTAGATAGCAGCAAATTCATCCTTCGTCTCAGGCTATGAACAGTAGCGGCAGGAGGGCATTTGGCCACCAGAAAAAAGATAATGTAACCTGCTTTAAGTGTGGTGAACTTGGTCATATTTCAACACATTGCAGAAAGACCAAAATGGATAAAGTCAAGGATACACACCATATAAAAAGAGTGGAGCTATGCGAAGTTGTTGAGCCCAAAGGAGAGATGGTTCATCATGGTCAGACGTTTATAACAGCATTCGTCTCTGGAGCGGAATATTCATTAATAAAACAAAAGATAAGTGTCAAATTAGTTGGTAAAAGAATTAACAATGTAGTGATGTTAAAGGGTATTGGTAGTGGCGGCATATGTAGCACATTGCAAATACTTAGCAACGTAAAAATTAATCAACACTGTATTGAAGTTTTGTTTCATGTTTTGGACAATGAGTATTTGAAGAATAATAATAATATTAACAGGAAAATTCGAAATTATTAGATCAAAAACTGTATTTCAACACACAGTCCTGCAAGCACTTGGAGACCTTGCAAATGCGTTTGTTGTCGTTTATATGGATGACGTAATGGTGGCTGCTGCAACAAAAAGTGAGGCGTTGGAAAGGTTGCGATTTACTCTTGATTGTCTAAAGAATGCTGGATTCTCATTTAATAAAAAAAATGTTCTTTTCTCAAGTCAACAGTTCAATGAAGTGAGTACAGGTGAAATCCGCCCGAATTCGATTAAAGTCACAGCGTTAACTACCTTGCAATGAAGTATGAAATTTGTAATAATAATGAAATTTGTAATAAATTTGTAAGCACAAGTGCAAAACAATCATTCATAATGTTAAACCTGAATGGTTAATGATAATGTAAACAAGAAAGGAAAGCTAACTTCGGGCGGAGACGAAGTTGAAATACCCTTGCAGAGTACTCTGTAAATTATATTCTCCTAAATTATTCATATGATGCATTCTTAACACTCATAAAAATCCTAACTTCCTAACTTAAAAAACACCAAAGTTATGGCATTTCCAATTTACTATATCTTGGAGTATTGAAATATTTTAGGAAACGACAAAGTTATAGTTGCGAACTGACGGAAGTGGCTAATTCGAATCGCCTGATATAACAATGAAGCTAGGTCGATTTTACTCTCAAGTTTTCGGTCATTTTTATGAAAGCTTTATGATATTATTGTCCGATTTCAATAAAAATGAAAACGTTAATCTAAAATATTCAAGAATTACTATATCTTGAAGTATATTTATTTAAATTATTAAACATCGAAGTAATAATTTTTTTGTCATTTATTTCATATAATTGTTCCGATTGTTCCTATGGGAGCTATATGATACTGTCATCCGATTTTAATAAAATAAAACCGTAATTCCATAGTATTTAAATATTAACAAATCGTGAAGAACAAAAAAAAAACATTAAAACAACAAAGTTATATTTTTAAAAACAAAATTTTCCGATTGTTCCTATGGGAGCTATAAGATATAGTCGCCCGATCAGGCTCGTTCCTACTTATATACTACCTGCAATAGAAAGACAAGTTTTGGGAAAGTTTCAAGCAGATAGCTTTAAAACTGAAGGACTAGTTTGCGTAGAAACGGACGTACAGACGGACGGACATGGCTAGATCATCTCTCCTGGTGATGCTGATCAAGAATATATATACTATATAGGGTCGGAAATGTCTCCTTCTCTGCGTTGCAAACTTTTGACTGAAATTATAATACCCTCTGCAAGGGTATAAAAATGAGCTGTGTCAAAGAAAACAATTTGTATTATTTCAAAAAAAAATTGAAGATGTAAATTGAAATGGTAATTATAAGTGTAGATGAAAAATTAGAAGTTATATTTGAATAAACTTTATTGTAAGTTAGTTAATTGGTAAATTTCACGAGGTCGGCGCACTCTAAGAGTGTGTGTATGTTGGTATGAGTGTATGGGTATATTCTCGGAAATTTCACCAGAAGACCTATTTCATCATTATTGGTAATATGGCATCAGCCTCTAATTGTGCTGTGTTTGGTTGTCTGCATGTTGTCGCTTTAATTCTGTATTAGCGGGGCGACAGCGTAGTGTCGCTGTCGCCGAGTGTGGTGCAGTGGTAAGCACAGAAGGAAGAAGGGACGACGCACTTAGTAGCATTTAGGACTTGGTGTATGCGAAACCGAAACTCGCTGCGCAACTGCGATGTCGGACGATAATAACCTTGCTGCAACATACAGTGACAAAGTTAATTATTGGCACAGCAAGCATGTTAAACTTTGAGGCTATTTTTATACCCGTTACTCGTAGAGTAAAAGGGTATATTGTATTCGTGCAAAAGTATGTAACAGCTAGAAGGAAGCGTTTCCGACCCTATAAAGTATATATATTCTTGATCAGGGTGACTAGCCGAGTCGATATAGCCATGTCCGTCTGTCCGTCTGTCCGTCTGTCTGTCCGTCTGTCTGTCTGTCCGTATGAACGCTGAGATCTCGGAAACTATAAAAGCTAGAAAATTGGCATTTTGCATGCAGATTCTAGGAGTTCCTACGCAGCGCAAGTTTGTTTCAAAAAGGTGCCACGCCCCCTTTAACGCCCACAATCGCTAATATACGATTTTAAAAATTTAAATATTTCGGAAAAGTAAAAATGCAGTTTTATTGTGTTTATCAATACTTATCGAAATGTAGAAGAAATTTTTCAAATCTGACCATTCGTTAAAAAGTTATGCGTGATCAAAGTTTCTATCTCCATCTCCCTCGCACTCCCTTTACCTGAGTAACGGGTATCTGATAGTCGGGGCACCCGACTATAGCGTTCTCTCTTGTTCTTCTTATAATATGCTGGTATTAAAATAAAACAAAATATTTTTAGATAGAATCATTAATTTTATGTTAAGTACAAGTGACTTATTATTAATTTATCTTTTATAAATAATTTATTACAAATAAAAAACCAAAGAATGGACCAAATTTGCCTGAACAAAATTATTGGCACACTTGGGTTTTAATTAACTATTTTGTTTAAGCTTTATCGATTTGGCCACTCTTTTTTAATTATCACATTTGCCTCTATAATCTTAATGGTATAATGATTAATTGTATAGCTAAAATTTTTTTAGTGCATTAAAATAAAGGAAAAGTTGTTTGACTTTACAAGGTAAAAATAAAATCAACCGCATGAGTCCAAAAATTAAAATTTAATAAGCAGGATCAATGCAAATCGAAAGTCAACATTGGGGAAAGGATGCCCAGAAGACATTTTTCCCATTCGGAGTCCTTAGTTACATTTTAAAGGACCCACGCAGTTGCCAAATGCAGGGCACACTGACTAATCCATGGGTTTGAGAGGCCAGGAAAGCGTAAGGATCGTATAAAAGGACACTGTCAACCCCCAGATCTCCTCAACACGTATCGAAGTTGATGATAAAAAGGACTTTGATAAGGATATTCACCCAACAGTTTTTGTTCAGGCCCTGCATGATGGTTTCTATAAATGAATTGCTTCTATTGATTTTTTCTAGGCTCAATTCGTTTGTAGAAACCATAATTTTGACTATAATTAATAAGAAGGTTAGATGACATCCCAGTTTAGGCGCCGTAAAGCGCTATGTATTCCGTATTGCGTACTACAGACAGGAGACCCATACCCCAGAATCGGACGGACTATAAAAAAAAATAAAGTCTTCGTGAATCGAATTCTTTTGACCACCTTTTATTAAAACCAGGAGACCAAATTTTTTTCGCGCGGTGTCCCACGGCCCACATACCCGCCCAACCGACCGAGGGGCGCATCCGTGTATCGTACGGCACGATTCGCTAGAAAGTATAAATAAAAGTCCGGGGAAAAAAGTAAGATTAATTTTGTGCTAATGAAGTAAGTATTAATCGTTTTAAGAGCGGCAAAGAGTCAAGATTTGATATTATAGGAGGAAGTCTATTTTAGTCAGAACATAATACCCTGAAAGGCATAGTTAGATCTACAATGATTTAATATTAGGGGAATATATTTTCTAGTTAATTTACTTGGCACAGAAAAGTTAATCCTTATACTGCAGGCATAACTTAACAATATCAGCTAAGTACGCGAGAATGACTTATAATTGAGGGAAGATCGTTAATAAATAATGTGAAAAGAAGAGGACCAAGATGGCTCCCCTGTGGGACACCAGAGGTAACTCAGAGAATTTTAGAAATAAAATTTTTAAAAATTACGCTTTTTGACCTGCCATTTAGATAACTTAAGATCCAAATGTAGCAGGATTGCTACCTATTATTATGTATAAGCTACTGTATTCCTTAGTTGTTGTTATTGTAGAGCTTGCTCTCGCTGGGCTCTCTCTCTCTCTTGCTCTCATCGCTCTCATACTCTATCAGAGAGTTGGGGGTTGGTGCGAGTTGTGAGCGGAGAACGAGATCAGTTGATAGCCAGCAGTGATTGAGACCAGGACTTAAAATTAAATAAAAGCTATTAACTATAAAATCATATATTCAACGGTGTTAAATTATATCTTTGAGGGACACCATATTATACCCCTACAAAATCAGAAGTGGGCCGATTACAAGCCAAATAAATTTAAATTAAAAGAAGCTAAATAAATTAAAACCCAACAAACCAAAATGGATTTAAACGAAACATCGACTGAACAATTAAAAAAGTGGTTGAGGGTATTAAAGTTATCAACGACTGGTACAAAACGAGAATTAATTCTACGTCTAAACTAATTACCGACCGAAATACGCAACAAAATTGATGAAATAGTTATACAAAAAGAGAACGATAAAAGTAACGGAGAAGACGGCGGCATCGAAAATTTTCAAGAAGAAGACGGCGACAAAGGTAACGACAAAGACGGCGGCATCGAGGATTACGATGAAGAAGGCGATGAAAGTAACGGCGAAGATCGAGAAAACGAAGGCGAAGTTGCTGATGAGAACGGAAAAGGCGGCGAACAGAAGGAAGACAACATGCAAAACCAAGCTGGAGAGAGACTCTACGACGCAATAAGCAGCGTGCGTGTTGTGAAAAAGGTCAACGTCGCGAAAGAAAAGATGGAGAGCAATTTATATCAGAGTATTGATATTTCGTTGGGAATGGCAATGCAAGTATTGAGTGAGTTTGCTGGTGAATCGTGTGCCCGCAAATGGATCACTCAGATGCACAACATCGCAAGCATCTATGGCATAACCGGACACTACGTCAAAATGTTGATGGTAAGCAAAATAAAAGGAAAAGCTAATGTCTGGTTGCACGCAAATGCAGGGCGTGTCTTGTTACCACTGGAGGAATTAATTGCCGAACTGATCTCAATGTTTGGCGAAAAAACATCGAAGCTGGAGATAAGGTGCCGATTTGAGAATCGCAAATGGAGTGCTGACGAGACTTTCGGGAGTTATGCTGACGACAAAATAATGCTTGCTCAGGGCATTAATATGGATGCAGAAGAAATGTTAGGCTGCATTATCGAAGGAATTCCAAATCAAGGGCTGCGTAATCAGGCGCACATTCAATGTTTTGCAGATGTTGGGCACATAAAGCGAGCATTTGCGGATGTTAGCTTGCCCAAATCAGTTAGTGTTGGAAGGACGACGGCAGTAGTAAACTTCAAGGACAACAAAGAGACGCGCTGTTATAATTGCAATGCCAAAGGACACTGGGCATCCGAATGCAGGAAGCCGAAACGGGAGAAAGGGTCGTGCTATGCGTGCGGCGAGATGGGACATTTTGTGGCTACATTCGTGAAGAACAAAAATAAGCCGGGTGGCAATAACAATTATGTAAGAAATTCATTTATGAACGATTCTATTACCAGGTTAATTACAGAATGCCTCATAGATACAGGAAGCCCAATTTCATTTATTAAAATATCCAAAGTACCAGAAAATGTTTGCAAATTACCAGTTTTAAGTTTATATCATGGATTAAATAAAAGTTACCTAGAAACGGATGGAAAAGTACATATTATGTTATGTTAAGAAGAATTTAAATAAAATACATTTTCATTTAGTTATTGTGGCAAACAAATCTATGAGCCATGATGTAATACTTGGAAGAGATTTTATGGAAGCATGTAATATTAATTTAAACCTCGATACTTTGAAAATGGTTATGGTTGAGAACATTGAAAACCCTCCAAATGATAGTGATATTGTTAGAAATGTTAGTGAAAAGCAGATAGTTAGTGATATTGTTAGAAATGAAAACCAGATAGTTAGCAATGAAATTAGCGACAATGGGCAGATGATTAAAGAAATTTTTAGTAAAATTACAGATGAAGAAAAAGTTATGAAAACAAATGAAATAGATTTAGTGGAAAAGGAATTGTTTAATATTGATATAACAGAAGAAAGTCCAGATTATAATATTGGTAATCAAGTGAATTACAATGTTAGGTGTCAGGTTGTTAGAATAATAAAAGGTTGTTATGTAAATAAAGAAAGGCCAAAGGAACCAGAAGTTAGATGTGAAATAAAATTAAGATTAGAGGATTCTAAACCTTTTAGTTGTTCGCCCAGACGTTTAGCTTATACAGAAAAAGAAAAATTACAGGTTATATTAGATGAATACTTAAATGAGGGAATTATAAGACCAAGTCAATCGGAATATGCATCTCCAATAGTGTTAGTAAAAAAGAAAACAGGTGACCTACAACTATGTGTGGATTATCGAAAGCTTAATAAGACAATGATGAAAGATAATTATCCTTTACCTTTAATCGACGATTTGTTAGACACTTTGGTAAATAAAACAATATTTTCGAAATTAGATTTAAAACATGGCTACTTTCATGTGTTCGTAGACGGTGATTCAATAAAGTATACTTCATTTATGACGCCATTAGGGCAATTTGAATTTATGCGGATGCCAATGGGGCTAAAAAATGCTCCAGCGGTGTTTCAACGATTTATTAATAAAATTTTTGCAGACATGATAAGGGATGGTAAGGTAGTAATATATATGGACGATATCATGATTGCCAGTAAAGAGATACAAGAACATTTAAATCTTCTTAGGGAAGTTTTTGATCGTTTAGCAAAGAACAAACTTGAATTAAGAATGGATAAGTGTGAGTTTCTACAAGCAAGTGTGCAGTATTTAGGATTTTTAGTAACCAGCAAAGGAATACAAGCTAATGACAGAGGAATAGAAGCTGTTAGAGATTTTCCCGTTGCAGATAAAGTTCATGGTGTTAGAAGCTTTTTAGGTTTATGTTCATATTTTAGAAGGTTTATAAAGAATTTTTCAATGATCGCAAAACCATTATATGACCTGTTAAAAAAAGATAAAGAGTTTGTATTCGAAGAGAAGGAATTACAATGTTTTGAGATACTTAAGAAAATGTTAGTTGAAGCTCCAGTGTTAGGATTATATTATTACAAAGATGAGATAGAATTGCACACAGATGCAAGCGCACAAAGATTTGGAGCGGTTCTTTTACAAAGAAAAGAGGATAAAAAGTTGCACCCAATTTTTTACTTTTCAAAGGCCACAACAAAAGATGAAGCAAAATATCACAGTTTTGAACTTGAAACGTTAGCGATAATTTATGCTCTAAGAAGATTCAGAATTTATGTGCAAGGTAGACGATTTAGAATAGGTACTGATTGTAACTCACTGACGTTAACATTAAATAGGATTGAGTTGAACCCTCAAATTGCACGATGGGCATTAGAATTGCTCGAGTATGACTTTGAGTTAATTCATAAATCGGGTAAACTTATGCAACACGTATACGCGTTAAGTAGGAATACGAATATACTAGTAGTAGAAACGAATAGTTTTGAAGACAATTTAATTATATGTCAAGCGAAAGATGAAAAATTAAAAGATGTTAGGAAAAAGATAGAAAAAGAGGAAGATAAAATGTTTGAGATGATGAATGGAGTTATTTATAGAAAATCAAATGATGGAAAATTATTATTCTGTGTGCCGGGAGAAATGGAGGAAAAGATATTATACAAATATCATAATGAATTAGGTCATTTAGGAAGAGATAAGGTTATGGATGCCATTGTCAGGACGTACTGGTTTTCGAATATGAAAGAGAAAGTTGTTAGACATATTGATAATTGTCTGAGATGTGTGGCATATTCGCCGAAGTCTGGAAAAGGGGAAGGAATGTTACATAGCATACCAAAAGGAAATGTGCCATTTGAAATTATACATATCGATCATTACGGACCGGTTGATAATGGAAGATCAAAGAAACATCTGTTTGTGGTTATAGACGGGTTCACAAAATACGTTAGATTATATGCGACAAAGACGACGAACACAAAGGAAGTCATTATAGCACTGAGAGATTATTTTAGGTCGTACAGCAGGCCGACCTGTATCGTTTCGGACCGAGGAAGCTGTTTTACATCGGAAGATTTTGGAAAATTTGTGGAAGAATATAATATTAAACATGTAAAAATTGCGACCGGGTCACCTCAAGCCAATGGGCAGGTGGAAAGAATTAATCGAAAAGTGGGGCCAATGATTGCTAAATTGGCAGATCCGGATAAAGGACTGCATTGGGATACAGTTGTTGAGGATGTTGAATTTTCATTGAACAATACGAAGCAAAGGAGTATTGCACAAATGCCGAGTAAAATGTTGTTTGGAATTGAACAGAAAGGAAAAGTTATTGATGAATTGAGACAAAAGTTAGAAGAATTAGATAATGTTAGTGATGTTAGAGATTTAGACAAAATTAGGAAAAATGGAGCGGAATCGCAAAAAAAATTACAAAACGACAATGAAAAAAGATATAATAAGAAAAGGAAAGATAGTTCAGAGTACAAAGTAGGAGATTATATTATGGTGAAAAATTTTGATAACGCAGTAGGAGTCGCAAGAAAGCTAATACCCAAACACAAGGGCCCTTATGTTATAGATAAAGTTTTGAGAAATGATAGGTATGTGATAAAAGATGTGGAAGGTTTTCAATTGTCGCGTTGCCCTTATCAAGGTGTCTGGAGTAGTCAAAATATTAAACATTGGATTGGTAAAAGAAAATAACTCTAAATATATCTAAAGAATTGTAAATGTAAAGACTGATAGTATGTAAGATTATATAAGATAAAATCAATTGTAAATTAAACCAAGATCAGGGGATCTTGAAATGTCAGGACGGCCGAATTGTAGCAGGATTGCTACCAATTATTATGTATAAGCTACTGTATTCCTTAGTTGTTGTTATTGTAGAGCTTGCTCTCGCTGGGCTCTCTCTCTCTCTCTTGCTCTCATCGCTCTCAAACTCTATCAGAGAGTTGGGGGTTGGTGCGAGTTGTGAGCGGAGAGCGAGATCAGTTGATAGCCAGCAGTGATTGAGACCAGGACTTAAAATTAAATAAAAGCTATTAACTATAAAATCATATATTCAACGGTGTTAAATTATATCTTTGAGGGACACCATATTTTACCCCTACACAAACATCCCCTAATATGGAAACCCTAACAGGTTGCGTTTTTGAACAAGATCTAAGTGATTTACAGAGTCAAATGCTTTACTAAAGTCAATATGTATAAATGTTTGTTTGAAAATTACTTGAAATAGCGTTTGTAACTGAATTTTAATTATAAGTGACCATTCCTATTGCTATTAATCTCACCACTAAGGTAGCCAATGCATAAACTCATTTATCCAATGCAGCCGTGGTAGATGATTTCAAGTCAAAGAGAAAAACATATGTCCCTAAAGTTTTCCGATCGAGAGTAGATGAACATAGTTTCTGAAAACCACGTTCTTTCTGCAAACATCTTAAGCCGGCCAGATGTAACCTGAAGTCGACTCATAAGCCTCGTGACTTGAAAACCCAGGCCAAGCCAGCGGCACTGCCCTATTCAAACTGCAATTGCAGCCAAACAAAAGAAAATCATCAGTTGCCAGCCACCCAAAGGGTAATTATTTCCTTACTATATTTGCCGCTAGGCCCCGCTGATTCCCAGGGGGGTCTTTGGCTATAGCCAAATAGCTCCCAACCATCAATATAACCTCAACTGCCAGCCGCCACAGTACAGGGAGAACTTAATAATGGAGACGCCAAAAAAACCTCCATTTTAAGGAAAATAAATGTAATGAATAATCCAAAAGTGCAAATGTGAAGAGACAGCATAAAATCAAATCCAAAAATAACCCCTAAATTAACCCTAAGTTGCACGTACACCTGCCCATGTAGGCATAAGAAAATATTAATGAACGAGGACGGAAGCTAACTTCGGCAAGCCGAAGTTTTAATACCCTTGCAGACTTTGCCGAAATTGCTAAAACTGAAAAAGTAGCGTCGTTTGATGTCAATTGCTTTTATACTGCAAAAATGTCATATAAAAATAGAAAAAAAGGGATACTTTCGCAGCCTTTAACTATTTTTCCTACGGAAGCTATAAGAAATAGACGTCCGATCAGCAAGCGCTTTTACCCTAATCAATATATGCGTAAATAAATAAATAAGACTTGGAAAAATTTATGTCAGTAGCTTACACACTACGCGAAAAATTCAGAAAACCAACAAATTTGGACCGATTTCACCCTGTTGTTCCTATGGGAGCTGTAGGATATAGACGTCCGATCGTCACGTGCCTTTACCCCAATTAAGGTATACATAAGAAAATACGATTTGGAAAGATTCATGTCAATTGCTTATATACTGTGCGAAATATCCTAAAAATCATTAAATTTTAACCGATTTCACCGTATTGTTCCCATGGGAGCTATAGGATATAGACGTCCGATCGGGGCGATTTTCAAACTTGATCTGCGTACACATGTTTTAGGACGAGTGTGAAAGTTTCAGATCGCTAGCTTTTAAACTGAGCTCGCAAACGGTATTGGACAGACGGACATGGCTATATCGACTCCCCTATTGATCCTGATCAAGAATATATATACTTTATAGGGTCGGAAACGTCTCCTTCACTGCGTTACAAACTTCTGACCAAAATTATAATACCCTCTGCAAGGGTATTATAACAAGAAAGGAATTCTAACTTCGGGCCGAACCGAAGTTGACATACTGTAGTAGACAGCACCGGAGGTACGGACCATCCAGTGTATAGAGGATTCGGAGTCGTGCACTTCTAGCGTTGCTCGGTACTAAACTCGTCGGATGGGGTGGGGTTCTTTCCTCGTCCTCTATATGATGTACACTTTCCCACAAATAAAGAAAGTTTTAAGTGCACTAAGCGGTACTCTAACAGGTTCCAAACAAATCAAGGATGTGAACGGACATTTTTACAAGCGGACGGACTGTGAAGGCTAAGCGGATCAAGCAACGTATTAAGTGTTCGAGGAAGCTAGGTGTTATTCACTCCCCGTTCTATACCCTCCCTACCTAGATAACACGTGATAAATTTTGCGGTTATCCCTTATTCAATTTATTTACATATTTACTTATTAAATCTATGTAACAGCAGCATTATAATCCAAGCAATGGACCTATGAATTTCAAGTTATTTAAACATCATTGTGTTTCCATTCAAAGTCTACTTTATCAAACAAAATGTTACTTTTCGCGCCTTCAGTGCGTTCTGTCATTTTAAATCAACTGTTTCTCATTAAAGCTACGTCATTACTTTTATATATATATATGTAGTTTTCCTTATTGATATAATTATATTAGAAAAAGACTATAAAATACAAACTTAATGCATTCGCAAACATACTATCCTTCGCATCGACACACACATGCTTATCCCCAAATATATCAGACAGGAAATATAATATCAAGTTTTCGTTTGACTTACGTACGATTCCGTAGAAGCAGGTTCGTTGGGCCCATCGAAGATGCTGTAGTCGATTACTCCATGCAAAGATATTAGAAAATATGATTTCCTGATGGAACGAGCGTGTGTGGTTTGCACGATTGGAATTTACAAATGACTCTACCAATTACTGACGAACTCAAATTTAGATCGTCCAATCAAGTTCCTAATATCTATATATATATAAAAATATTTAATTAATTGAAATTGTCACATCACGTCTATAAATCTCAAATCTCATTCCTGTGACCTTCCTTCGGATACTGTTCGTGGACAGCGCACTACATCCATGGTATCCCAGGTTTCTCCGGCTCTTCTCCTAGTGGTGCTGAAGCATGATCGCCTAGAGTGATCACGCCTTCTTTCTTTAGTTCTGTCGCATTAGCGGAGTTATATCGTGGCCGCACGTTTGGCGCCTTTTCTCCTTTTATGTAGTCTGGCCGCACGTGGCGCGCGTTGTTGAGGTTATGAGATTGTAGTTAGCTCAATAACCTTCCAAAGTTCTGGATGATTCTACATCATCGTGGCCGCACGTGGCGTGCGCTGGTGAGGTTATGAGATCACAGTTAGCTCAATAACCTTCCAAAGTTCTGGAGGATTCTATATCATCGTGGCCGCACGTGGCGTGCGCTGGTAAGGTTATGAGATCACAGTTAGCTCAATAACCTTGGAAAATTTTGGCTGATTCTACATCTTCGTGGCCGCACGTGGCGTGCGCTGGGGAGGTTATGAGATCACAGTTAGCTTAATAACCTTGGAAAACTTTGGCTGATCCTAGATCTTCATGGCCGCACGTGGCTCGCTGTTCGCTTTGGAGTCGCGCAGTCTGTAGGTGTGCCGCGCGTGGCTCGCTTTTCGCTTTGGAGTCGCGCAGGTTGTTTGTCAAAAATCGCAGATCCTCTCTTTGCCTACCGACCAGTCTGGGAAAACCCTGTCTCACTGGCCGGCTTTGACGTACACTCCCGTAGTATTCTTGGCCTACTGCAACTAAATAACAACTCACTCAACTGACCTGATCGTATTACTGGTATTTACCTGTTGCTGGTCTAAAGCACTCTAGGTTATTTGTAGTTAATTATAAGTAATTCTTCACAGTCACGAGTTGTACAGCTCTCTCTATGAAACACTTTGGCTAGCGCAGCGTTAACGTGCGTCTTCTTTGACGATTTGAAATGAAGTGAACGCTTTGGCACGCGTTGCCGTCTGCATCGACGCATCGTCGCTAAGCTTAGAGTAACGGAATCCTTCCAGTTCTCATTCACATTTCCCTCTCTACGCACTATCGGTGTTGCGCGAGCGAGAACACACTATGCGAGTACGCTCATACGAATGAGTGATCTAGCTAGCTGATACTCGTCTGCCTATGTAACGCGACGTTGTCAAACTTCAGCGGAATTTTACCAAAGTCTTGATTTTCTCTTTTCCTTCTTTTTACTTATTCCCGCTTGGTCGACTGTACTAAGGAGAGTGCGTTCGAGACTTGCTTGCCCTATACTCTGCCTTTAGTTTCGAGGCATACTCGACTTTGTATGTCTTACACAATTTCGGTCAAAATTTGTCTTCAACTCTTTTCTGGCCCCCACACCACAGTTAACTCAGCCAGAGTAATGCCTCGCCGAAGGGTTAACTGAAAAAGGGCACTGTGAGTTACCTCATGGACTTTTTACGTTCTTATATCCTTTAAATGATATACGCCTAATGATTTCTTGCCTTCATTCTGCAGCTCATAGTACGTCGGGCTGATCTTCTTTGCGACCGTTGCCTTTATGAAGACCGGGGCTAACTTACTACTGAATCTCTTCCCAGCATTGCTTTGAGCAAAACTGCGGGCGAACACGGTATCTCCGACCTTCAGATGTACCGATCGACTACGTAAATTATATATCCTAGCATTTGCTGCGTGTGACTCCGAAATTTTCGTTTTGGCCTGTTGGCGTACTACATGCAACATGTCGGCTCTTTTTAGCACCACATCGTCGGTCAAAAGATTTAAATTCCTAAGCAACTGGTAGTCCTCTCCGTTGGCTATCATATTTTGTCCAAAACAAAGGAAATACGGGGAAAATCCGGTACTCCTGTGAACGCTAGATCTCATTGACGCGCTTATTGCGTCGATGTTTACATCCCAGTTTGTGTGATCAGTGCCTACGTAAGCTCTGATTGCTGCTAAAATAGATCTCGCTAGATCTCGCTCACTCGCGTTAGCCTGTGGCGAATAGATAGCTGTACAAACGTGTTTTACACCAAATCGAGTAAGAAACGCTTTAAAATACCCTGATTTAAACTGCGATCCATTATCTGTCAACACGGATTCTGGCGCTCCGAAAGTATAAAATACTTGCTTTTCCAAATATTCACAAATCCTCTCGGAAGTGAATTTTCGTAATGGCTGTAAGAAATGAAACTTTGTGCTGTGGTCAACGACTATCAGTAGGCCTATATTTCCTTTCTTGGACCTTGGATATGGACCAAGAAGATCCATATAGAGCTTTTGAAAAGGTCGATCAGAAGTCATCGGTCTACCCATAGGTGGTCTAAGAACTCGGTTTGGGCTCTTTGTTGATTTACATACGGAACACTCCGACACATAATTGCGTATTTGCGTCACCATTCCTGGCCAGAATAGATACCGTCTGATTTTATCAATCATCTTATTCATGCCGATATGTGCAGCGTCAGGTGCGTTATGCGCTTGAGCTAAGACTGCGTCAACAAGATTAATGGGAACCCAAAGTTTCCATGACTCCTCATCATGCAACAAATTTCCCCTAGCTGGTTCGGTCCTTTTGTATACAAAATCGACCACGACCCTGAGATCAGGAAGACGTGATTGGTTATTTTGAACTTGCTTCCTCAATTCGTCATACTGTTCTGATTTAAACTCCTTCGACGCCAGATCGATCACCGGTCCTCCATCATTTATCTCAGAAACAAACTCTACTTCGCGACGCGACAATGCGTCAGCAACCACATTTTGAGATCCACTGCGATGCTTAATCGTAAATGAGAACCCCTGTAGTCGTATTGACCATCTCGCTAAGCGTCCTGTCAGGTCTTTCTGTCTCATCAACCATTGCAGCGCGGCATGGTCAGTAATAACACAAAAGTCTTGTCCCTCGATGTATGCTCTGAATTTGCTAATGCCCTTGATAACTGCTAAGCACTCTAATTCACTGACTGAATAGTTTCGCTGAGGCTTCGTTAGCTTCTCCGACATATACGCTATTGGCAGTTCGACCCCATCTTCGTTCTCTTGAGCTAAAACACAACCTAGACCATATAAACTTGCTTCACAAAGCAATACAAATGGCTTCGCGAAATCTGGTGTTCTTAAAATCGGTGATGATACTAGTTTGGATTTTAACTGGCTGAACGCTTCATCTGCTTCTTCAGTCCAAGTAAGGACCTTGTTTTTCTTTAGCAAGTCTGTTAAAGGAACGGCAATCGTTGCGTAGTTATCCACAAAACGCCTGTACCAGCCCGCTAAACCTAAAAATCTGCGTAGCTGTTTGACAGTGGTTGGCGTCGGAAATTGTTCAATAGCGCTAACTTTGCCTGGATCAACTTTAAGTTCAACATATCCTATTATAAAACCTAGATACTTGATTTCAGTCATACAGAACTTCGACTTGGCTATGTTGATCGTCAGATTTGCCTTGCGAAGGTGCATCGCAACTTCTTCTAAAAGTTCCATATGTGAATCAAAATTGTCAGATAAAATTAACAGGTCGTCCAAGTATACAAACACTCTAGTTCGTAACTTCGCGGGTATAACTATATCCATTAGTCTACACAAGGTTTGAGCTGCATTACAAAGACCAAAAGGCATCACCTTGTACTGGTATAAAGGCCTGTTAGGTATTGTAAAAGCGGTGTATTGTCTAAATTTCTCTTCAAGCGGTATTTGCCAGAATGCGTGTTTCATATCGAGACCAGTGATGAAGCGTGCAGGCGGTAATCGACTTAGTATCCCATCTATATGAGGTAGTGGGTAAGCATCTTTTACAGTTAGCTTATTCACCTCTCTGGAATCGAGACATAAGCGAACCTTTGTTCCTTTCTTGACAAGAACACAGTTGTTGCTCCATGGGCTTTTAGACTCTTCGATCACGCCTAACGCTAGCATATTTTCTAACTCAGAAAACATTAGATTTTCTTTGGCTGGTGAAATTGGCCAGTGGCGTTGCTTAACTGGTTTTGCGTTAGCAACATCGATACAATGTTCCATTAAATGAGTTCGACCAAGTCCATCCTTTTCGTAAGACGGTAACTTGGCAATAACTGCATTTAGTTTTTCTTTCTGTCCTACTGACAATAAATGCACGTTGGGCATTTCCACAGTGCCGTCTTCTCGGCCTACATCTATCTCTAAGACTGCTTGCTTGTCATCGACTATTTTACTGAGTAAGCCGAAGTCACGCCAGAAATCTATCCCAAGATATACGTCTTGTTTGAAATCTGGGATTATAAAAAACTCTACCGGCTTCGTAAATTCGCGGTACCTAATTTCACACTCAAGCTTTCCTTCAACTGAACATTCGGCGTTGTTAGCGGTTCAAATTCTGCCGGAACACTTGCTTACTTTTGGATGCTGCCCTAATTCTTTAGCGGCTGCGCCGCCGATGCAACTTATGGACGCGCCTGAGTCCAACAGAGCTACATATTGATGATTACCAATATTTATATCAGTATAAAGTCGACTGTCAGAGTTCATAAAAATTGCGGAAATCAACTTCTTTCGGTTTCCTTTAACCTTCTTCCAGAATCTACGCATCCGATTCGTTGAACGTCTGGTTTTCTTAATGAAATCACAAGAGCTAACGTCTCCAAAGATTCGTTTCCTCGCATCTGCATACTTCGCTGCTCTAACATGATACGGTTGTGGGTGATCAGCGATAACCGATGCTGCTTCATCAGGTAGTTTATAAGACATATCTGGGTTTATTTCTACATATGGTTCGGTCTGGGTACCACTATCGGATTTTATTGCCTCGGATGCGACGCGTGGTTTTTGACCGGCGCATCCCTCAGATAGTTTTCCGAAGGGTTGCACTTTTGGCATTTGGGCTTGTAGGTGTTCTTCATCCCACATCCATAGCAAAAGATAGTACGAACTTCAAGACAATCATCAAAACGATGTCCAAGCTGATCACAATTCCAACACTTAAATTGCCTGCGTATCGCGGCTATTTCATCTGCTTCGCTGTCTCCACGATCCGATTCTATCTGAGAGACAAACGCGCGTGACTGAAGGCTACCCTTTATTGGTTGAGCTTTCACTTGCTTGCAAAACTGCTCGTGAGTCTTGATTTCTTCTCTAAGACTGGCTAAGGTGTTTATGCGTAAATGCATAAGTTCATACTGAAGAGATGGCTTCGCATGTCGTATGAGAAGTCTAACTAACGATTCTTCTGAGAGAGGATTGCCCAAGCGAGCAACTAGCTTTTCCACTTGAAATTGGTATTCCTCAAATGGTTCTTTATCTGCTTGACGCCTGCTGTTTGGATTCCCAAATATCCATATCCATATCACTCTCTTTAAACTTATTTCGAAATTCTCTGCAAAATTCTACCCAATTAAATTGACGATACATTCGGTGAAATCTCCAGTACCATTCACTAGCTTTGCCGACGAAAAATAAATGTAAGTTATCGCAAAGTTGACGATCTCCATTTAAATTCTGTTGAGCCAATGCTTGTATTCGATAAAGAAATTCCTCAGGTTGTAAACCGTCCTTAGACCCATCAAACTTGATGTGCCAGCTTTGAATAATATCCGGCACCTTATCTGGCTGAATCGAAGAAAGCGATCTATCGACACGCTGAGTATTTAGACGAATGTCCTGATACACAGTTCCAGCAGAATGAGCTTCTGCTGGTCTCTGATTCTCTGTCATCCTCCGATTTGGAGTTTGAACTGAACTACCAATTTGTAGGCTTGCTATCTGTGACCTAATTAGCTCAGACAGTTCTTGTCTAAGGCTTTGCTGCTGCGCTTGTATTGCCGTACGAACTACTCTGTCTATCTCCTCCAAATTCTTTGTCCTGGAAGTCTCTACCACTGAGTCCGTGTCTACACTTCGCTCGTGGCGATTCTCTGGTTGGTTTCGGTTGGATCTAAGTGTCATTCCGGTACTGGGTGCTGTACCTCCCTGATGTCCTGCATTTCTACCTCTTCTACCTCCTGTTCTGCCCCTATTCGCGTTCCTGCTGGCCGGTAAGTTATTGTTTGCTACATTAACTTCTCCTGTCGTCCCTTCGGCAGCTGACAATTCTGCTAACAGGTTGTTGTTCGACAAGGATAATTGTTGTACCGTACATCCATGGTTGCAAATAGGGCATATATTTGACTCCAGCACATAATCCCTGATACACTGGTGGTGGAATGTGTGACCACATGGTGTTGACGCTGTTAAATCGTTCGCGATTAATGGCTGAGTACAAATTGTACACGATATTATCTCGGTATCCACAGCGATCGAAAGATCGAGATAGCTGTGACGTACTGACTTTTTTTTTTTTTTACTCAAAAAATTTTCAAATTTCAAAATAAAATATATTAACTTTGGTCCGTGCTTGGTTTTACAACTGCTTGCATGTTACATAAATAAACTCTTAAATGTTCCTTGATCTTTAGCCGAAAACAATAATTTAATTAAATCAAAATACTTTTGAACTCTTGTCTCTCAAGTGGCGTTTCTTATTCTGGTCAAAGATCGAAGTTTCTTCAATGCTTTACATTTCCTAGAACAGACTACCAGCTTTCTAAAACAAGTTAAACGAAAAATTGCTGAAACCGAGGTATAAAGTGAACGGTTGGCTCTGGTCGACTATTCCGTAAAGACTCGAAATACAATCGCAATTCCTAGAAACCTAGTTCTCTTCACCTTTATCCACAGAAAATTTCTGACTCATGTTAATTTTGAATTCTATTTATTGCACTGCTTCCTAGATTTGTGCGGTCGTCCCAGTCCGTAAGTTCTCGGACTGTGGTCGCAGTTCCTGACATCAAATTTCTAGTGAGCCTCAAACAACAAATTTACTAAAGCAATATCGTGAGGCTAAAGCTTCACCTAGCGTCCTGCACTTTGAAATTTACGAACTCCTTGGTGGTTTCGGTACCTAGGGCTTTCGTAAGTAAAACTAGGCTGCCTCAAATACTTTTCGATTGAAATTAAGCTCCTCGGGCCCCACACGTTGGGTGCCATTTCTTATATTATGTAGTAGACAGCACCGGAGGTACGGACCATCCAGTGTATAGAGGATTCGGAGTCGTGCACTAAACTCGTCGGATGGGGTGGGGTTCTTTCCTCGTCCTCTATATGATGTACACTGTCCCACAAATAAAGAAAGTTTTAAGTGCCCTAAGCGGTACTCTAACAGGTTTCAAACAAATCAAGGATGTGAACGGACATTTTTACAAGCGGACGGACTGTGAAGGCTAAGCGGATCAAGCAACGTATTAAGAGTTCGAGGAAGCTAGGTGTTATTCACTCCCCGTTCTATACCCTCCCTACCTAGATAACACGTGATAAATTTTGCGGTTATCCCTTATTCAATTTATTTACATATTTACTTATTAAATCTATGTAACAGCAGCATTATAAACCAAGCAATGGACCTATGAATTTCAAGTTATTTAAACATCATTGTGTTTCCATTCAAAGTCTACTTTATCAAACAAAATGTTACTTTTCGCGCCTTCAGTGCGTTCTGTCATTTTAAATCAATTGTTTCTCATTAAAGCTACGTCATTACTTTTATATATATATACACTACTGGCCAAAATAATAAGTACACCCGTGTACGGTTTCTTTAACTTCTCGTAAAACTTCTTTAATGGTCATAAAGAAAAGCTCAAATTTACTTATAGCTTTTTGATATATATTAGATTATAAAAATAGTTAACATAGGCATATTTCAATTCATTTATAAAGTTTGTGGTTGATTTATATCTAAAAAACATAAAAATGGGTTGGTCAAAATAATAAGTACACCAATTCTACAAACTCAAAAACTCAACAATTTTTCAACATTTCCTTGATTTTCTTAATCTGTAACTAGTATCCAGTATAGCCACCCTTTTTTTGTACAACTTTGGCGATTCGTTTTGGCATACTAGCAATAAGCTTGCTACTAGTATCCATTGGAATGTCATACCAGGTTTTTTGGACAAATGTCCACAATTCTGCGGCATTTCGAAAAGTATTTGTGCCGATACGAAGTTTTAAGTGTTCCCATAGGTTCTCAATCGGATTTAAGTCCGGAGACTGGCTTGGCCAACTCATAAGATTTACTTTGTTTTCGGTAAACCAAGCCTTAACCAGCTTTGAGGTGAGTTTTGGGTCGTTGTCTTGTTGAAAGACCCATCCCAAAGGCATGTTTTCTTCAGAATATGGTAGCATAACGTTAGCGAGCATACTTTTATACCCAAATCGGGTCATAATATCAGTTATGCGATGTATCGAACCAACGCCATGCCGAAAAAACAGCCCCAAACCATTATGCATCCGCCTCCGTGCTTAACGGTCTTCTTTGTGTACCGGGGGTCGAATTCTTTACCTTTTGGGCGTCGTACAGAACGTCTAGAGTCGTTACCAAAAAGGTTTATTTTTGATTCGTCGCTCCATAACACATTGTTCCATTTTTTAAGAACCTTCTAGTCCAGACCATGCCAAATGATTTAGTGCAAACTGGCGCCTCATCTGTAAATTTTTTTTCCGAAGTAAAGGAAGTTTTCTGGCTATATGTCCTGTTAGGCCGGCACTTTTAAGTCAGCACCGAACCGTTCGAGATGATATTGCATTGCCGATTTCAGCGGCAGTGGACTTGGAAGACATAAAGGGATCCTTTTTTGCCAGACTGACGATGCGGGTGTCCGTCGTTTGGGAAGATTTCTTCTTCCTTCCTCGTTTTTCGGTAGGATCTTTCGATTTTAAGGCATTCTGAATAAAACACATCGAGCGTCCAGGGTTTGTCGCACTTTCTCGTAGACTTTTTCCTTCTTGTTGAAGATTCCAGGCAATCTTCTTTTCTTCCGAATATTCTTAAAAAGCAAGAAATCATTAAAAATAAACATACCAGAGTCCAATTCTAAACTTAATCCTTTCAAATTTGTGAATAATGGAAGTGTACTTATTATTTTGACCAGACCAAAAACGACCATCCAGAACAAATTTAAGCTTAGCACTGGATAATGGGGTTCCCCATTTTCATTTTTGATTTAAATGATTTTAAACACAATAACCTTTCAAAATATAATCAACTAGCAGCCCTCCATTCGATAGCTTTCGAGCTATGTCTCAAGAAATGATACATTTACCTATGTACTTATTATTTTGGCCAGTAGTGTATGTAGTTTTCCTTATTGATATAATTATATTAGAAAACAAGAGAGAACGCTATAGTCGGGTGCCCCGACTATCAGATACCCGTTACTCAGGTAAAGGGAGTGCGAGGGAGATGGAGATAGAAACTTTGATCACGCATAACTTTTTAACGAATGGTCCGATTTAAAAAATTTCTTCTACATTTCGATAGGTATTGATAAACACAATAAAACTGCATTTTTACTTTTCCGAAATATTTAAATTTTTAAAATCGTATATTAGCGATTGTGGGCGTTAAAGGGGGCGTGGCACCTTTTTGAAACAAACTTGCGCTGCGTAGGAACTCCTAGAATCTGCATGCAAAATGCCAATTTTCTAGCTTTTATAGTTTCCGAGATCTCAGCGTTCATACGGACAGACAGACAGACAGACAGACGGACAGACAGACGGACAGACGGACAGACGGACATGGCTATATCGACTCGGCTAGTGACCCTGATCAAGAATATATATACTTTATAGGGTCGGAAACGCTTCCTTCTAGCTGTTACATACTTTTGCACGAATACAATATACCCTTTTACTCTACGAGTAACGGGTATAAATACTATAAAATACAAACTTAATGCATTCGCAAACATACTATCCTTCGCATCGACACACACATGCTTATCCCCAAATATATCAGACAGGAAATATAATATCAAGTTTTCGTTTGACTTACGTACGATTCCGTAGAAGCAGGTTCGTTGGGCCCATCGAAGATGCTGTAGTCGATTACTCCATGCAAAGATATTAGAAAATATGATTTCCTGATGGAACGAGCGTGTGTGGTTTGCACGATTGGAATTTACAAATGACTCTACCAATTACTGACGAACTCAAATTTAGATTGTCCAATCAAGTTCCTAATATCTATATATATATAAAAATATTTAATTAATTGAAATTGTCACATCACGTCTATAAATCTCAAATCTCATTCCTGTGACCTTCCTTCGGATACTGTTCGTGGACAGCGCACTACATCCATGGTATCCCAGGTTTCTCCGGCTCTTCTCCTAGTGGTGCTGAAGCATGATCGCCTAGAGTGATCACGCCTTCTTTCTTTAGTTCTGTCGCATTAGCGGAGTTATATCGTGGCCGCACGTTTGGCGCCTTTTCTCCTTTTATGTAGTCTGGCCGCACGTGGCGCGCGTTGTTGAGGTTATGAGATTGTAGTTAGCTCAATAACCTTCCAAAGTTCTGGATGATTCTACATCATCGTGGCCGCACGTGGCGTGCGCTGGTGAGGTTATGAGATCACAGTTAGCTCAATAACCTTCCAAAGTTCTGGAGGATTCTATATCATCGTGGCCGCACGTGGCGTGCGCTGGTAAGGTTATGAGATCACAGTTAGCTCAATAACCTTGGAAAATTTTGGCTGATTCTACATCTTCGTGGCCGCACGTGGCGTGCGCTGGGGAGGTTATGAGATCACAGTTAGCTTAATAACCTTGGAAAACTTTGGCTGATCCTAGATCTTCATGGCCGCACGTGGCTCGCTGTTCGCTTTGGAGTCGCGCAGTCTGTAGGTGTGCCGCGCGTGGCTCGCTTTTCGCTTTGGAGTCGCGCAGGTTGTTTGTCAAAAATCGCAGATCCTCTCTTTGCCTACCGACCAGTCTGGGAAAACCCTGTCTCACTGGCCGGCTTTGACGTACACTCCCGTAGTATTCTTGGCCTACTGCAACTAAATAACAACTCACTCAACTGACCTGATCGTATTACTGGTATTTACCTGTTGCTGGTCTAAAGCACTCTAGGTTATTTGTAGTTAATTATAAGTAATTCTTCACAGTCACGAGTTGTACAGCTCTCTCTATGAAACACTTTGGCTAGCGCAGCGTTAACGTGCGTCTTCTTTGACGATTTGAAATGAAGTGAACGCTTTGGCACGCGTTGCCGTCTGCATCGACGCATCGTCGCTAAGCTTAGAGTAACGGAATCCTTCCAGTTCTCATTCACATTTCCCTCTCTACGCACTATCGGTGTTGCGCGAGCGAGAACACACTATGCGAGTACGCTCATACGAGTGAGTGATCTAGCTAGCTGATACTCGTCTGCCTGGGTAACGCGACGTTGTCAAACTTCAGCGGAATTTTACCAAAGTCTTGATTTTCTCTTTTCCTTCTTTTTACTTATTCCCGCTTGGTCGACTGTGCTAAGGAGAGTGCGTTCGAGACTTGCTTGCCCTATACTCTGCCTTTAGTTTCGAGGCATACTCGACTTTGTATGTCTTACACAATTTCGGTCAAAATTTGTCTTCAACTCTTTTAATTATATTCTCCAAAATTAATCATCGAGAGGCTATAAGAGCTTTGCGATCTTCGTGTTTTCATTTTCATATTCGTTGCGCTACATATTACGCTTCCTGCTGAGCCTTGACCTTTTTTAATTTTTTTAATGTGCTGAGACACAGTGGCGGCTCGACATAATGTGTATGCCTAAATTTTATTTAGGTATAGCAATATTAAAGCTATTCAAACTTAATAATATTTAAATATGTAAATATCCATAACTACTCATGGCAAACTATTGACACATATTACATTTATTATATAGTAACATGTCTACACCCACATATCTACCACATAAACATATTTATACTACGCATTTGTCATAGTAAACAAAGAACCCCAAATCATCGGCTCCCAAGAGTCGCCAATTAATATAAACATCCTCCTGAGTTATAAACAAATGAAAGAACCCCAAATTGTCGGCTCCCACGACTGACCAATTAATGGAAACATCCTCTTGCGTTATAACCAAATGAAAGAACCCCAAATTGTCGGCTCCCACGACTGACCAATTGACCTAGATCGCTCTCATGCTCAGTTCTCTCATTTTGGGCACTCTCAATTTATCAATAAAGTTCTTTCTCCCAATCGAAGGATTGATAAGCGCCAGCTTAGTTTATAAGTTTAAGTTTTTTTTTAAGTTGAATCTTGTACGGAGCAGACCTATCTCTCCCAGTTCGCGTTTACACTATTTTGATAAATAAAAATTATATTTTTTTCAAAGTGTTAAATCCCGAATTTGTTATTGGCGCAGCCAGTAGGATATTACTTTTTATACGGCTATATCCTTAAAGAACCCAAAACATCGTTCGTTCCAGTGCAAATCTAAACCAGCTGTCGCAGTGTCGGTTTGTGTCGCTAATACGAACGAAAAATTGGTGAAAGGATGCCCAGAAGCCATTTTTCCCATTCGGAGTCCTTTGCTACATTTTAAAGGACCCACGCAGTTGCAAAATGCAGGGCACACTGGCTAATCCATGGGTTTGAGAGGCCAGGAAAGCGTAAGGATCGTATAAAAGGACAATGTCAACCCCAAGATCTCTTCAACACGTGTCGAAGTTGATGATAATAAGGACTTTGGTAAGGATATTCACCCAACAGTTTTTTTTCAGGCCCTGCATGAAGGCAAATGTGATAATTTAAAAAAAGTGGCCACATCGATAAAGTTTTAACAAAATAGTTAATTAAAACCCAAGTGTGCCAATAATTTTGTTCAGGCAAATTTGGTCCATTCTTTGGTTTTTTATTTGTAATAAATTATTTATAAAAGATATATTAATGAAGTCACTTGTATTTAACATAAAATTAATGATTATATCTAAAAATATTTTGTTTTATTTTAATATCGGCATATTATAAGAAGAAAAATAGCCTCAAAGTTTAACATGCTTGCTGTGCCAATAATTAAGTTTGTCACTGTATACTTTGTGGGGTCGGAAATGTCTCCTCCAATGCGTTGAATACTTTTGACTGAAATTATAATTACCTTGGAAGGGTATAAAAAACAATTATTGTCAGAACGTAATTACTCTGAAACGCTCATGCAAGGCATAGTGACTTAATATTAGGGAGTATAATTTCTAGTTAATTTACTTGGCACAGAAAATTTAAGCCGATTTACCTAGTCGGCGCTGTCATTCTAACCATGAATAAGGTTCTAAATGAAGACAATACCAAGCATCGTTCTACGGTTGGCTAGGTAAATTAATCAACAGTAGTCTTAGTAGACTATAATTAATAAGAAGGTTAGATGACATCCCAGTTAGGGCGCCGTAAAGCGCTATGTATTCCGTATTGCGTACTACTGACAGGAGACCCATACCCCAGAATCGGACGGACTATAAAAAAAATAAAGTCTTCGTGGAAAAGGGATAATCGAATTCTTTTGACCACCTTTTATTAAAACCAGGAGACCAAATTTTTTTTCGCGCGGTGTCCCACGGCCCACATACTCGCGCAACCGACCGAGGGGCGCAGCCGTGTATCGTACGGCACGATTCGCTAGAAAGTATAAATAAAAGTCCGGGGAAAAAAGTAAGATCAATTTTGTGCTAATGAAGTAAGTATTAATCGTTTTAAGAGCGGCAAAGAGTCAAGATTTGATATTATAGGAAGAAGTCTATTTTAGTCAGAACATAATACCCTGAATGGCATAGTTAGATCTACAATGATTTAATATTAGGGGAATATATTTTCTAGTTAATTTACTTGGCACAGAAAAGTTAATCCTTATACTGCAGGCATAACTTAACAATATCAGCTAACATAAGTACGCGAGAATGACTTATAATTGAGGGAAGATCGTTAATAAATAATGTGAAAAGAAGAAGACCAAGATGGCTCCCCTGTGGGACACCAGAGGTAACACAGAGAATTTTATAAAAAAAATTTTTAAAAATTGCGCTTTTTGACCTGCCATTCAGATAACTTAAGATCCAAACATCTCCTAATATGAAAACCATAACAGGTTGCGTTTTTGAACAAGAACTAAGTGTTTTACAGAGTCAAATGCTTTACTAAAGTCAATATGTATAAATGTTTGTTTGAAAATTACTTGAAATAGCGCTTGTAACTGAATTTTAATTTTAAGTGACCATTCCTATTGCTATTAATCTCACCACTAAGGTAGCCAATGCATGAACTCATTTATCCAATGCAGCCGTGGTAGATGATTTCAAGTCAAAGAGAAAAACATATGTCCTTAAAGTTTTCCGATCGAGAGTAGATGAACATAGTTTCTGAAAACCACGTTCTTTCATCTTAAGCCGGCCAGACGTATGGTCACGTCCCATCCGGACTGGTAACGTAACCTCAAGTCGACTCATAAGCCTCGTGACTTCAAAACCCAGGCCAGGCCAGCGGCACTGCCCTATTCAAACTGCAATTGCAGCCAAACAAAAGAAAATCATCAGTTGCCAGCCACCCAAAGGGTAATTATTTCCTTACTATATTTGCCTCCAGGCCCCACTGATTCCCAGGAGGGTCTGGCCCTGAATTTTCTTTGCTTTACTTTGGCTATAGCCAAATAGCTCCCAACCAGCAATATAACCTCAACTGCCAGCCGCCACAGTATAGGGAGAACTTAATAATGGAGACGCCAAAAAAACGTCCCATTTTAAGGAAAATAAATGTAATGAATAATCCAAAAGTGCAAATGTGAAAAGACAGCATAAAATCTAATCCAAAAATAACCTAAATTAACCCTAAGTTGCTCAGCAAGTACACCTGCCCATGTAGGCATAAGAAAATATTAATGAATAACAAGAAAGGTATGCTAACTTCGGGCCGAACCGAAGTTGACATACCCTTGCAGAATATTCTGTTAATTATATTCTCCAAAATTAATCATCGAGAGGCTATAAGAGCTTTGCGATCTTTGTGTTTTCATTTTCACATTCGTTGCGCTACATATTACGCTTCCTGCTGAGCCTTGACCTAGTTTAATTTTTTTAATGTGCTGAGACACAGTGGCGGCTCGACATAATGAGTATTCCTAAATTTTATTTAGCTCTAGCAATATGAAAGCTATTCAAACTTAATAATATTTAAATATGTAAATATCTATAACTACTCATGGCGAACTATTGACACATATTACATTTATTATATAGTAACATGTCTTCACCCACATATCTACCACATAAACATATTTATACTACGCATTTGTCATAGTAAACAAAGAACCCCAAATCATCGGCTCCCAAGAGTCGCCAATTAATATAAACATCCTCTTGAGTTATAAATAAAGAACCCCAAATTGTCGGCTCCCACGACTGACCAATTAATGGAAACATCCTCTTGCGTTATAACCAAATGAAAGAACCCCAAATTGCCGGCTCCCACGACTGACAAATTGACCTAGATCGTGTAAGGAGCAGACCTATCTCTCCCAGTTCGCGTTTACACTATTTTGATAAATAAAAATTATATTTTTTTCAAAGTGTTAAATCCCGAATTTGTTATTGGCGCAGCCGGTAGGATATTACTTTTTATACGGTTATATCCTTAAAGAACCCAAAACATCGTTCGTCCCAGTGCAAATCTAAACCAGCTGTCGCAGTGTCGGTTTGTGTTGCTAATATACGAACGAAAACCTCAATTTTTTGCAATACGCTATCAAAGCTCAGGTTGCGAGGTTTTTTTTAACAAAAAATAAACCTTGACCCGTGTGACTGTCAAGTAACTAAAAAAATAAACATTTGCAAAAACCCGTTTTATTGTAAAAGTTAGTGCCTTTGTTCGTAACACAAGGTTACTAAAAAATAAAACACGTTAGTTTTCCCCCACCAGTGGTAAGAGACAAGGAGTTCGCGCACTTTGCGTTTTTAATATTTGTTGAATAGTGTAAGGCGGGAGCGCGATAAAGATTTAATCGCTCTCGCGAATTCGCTCCGCCTCTCGCCCCTTCGTTAAGTTAGGCTTAAGCATTTTTATATTGAAACTAGCAAGGTGCCCGCAGCTTTGCTTGCGGTTGATAATTTTGAATGTAGATATGTCTGTATATTTTGCGGATAGCTCTCCACATCTGTATATTCCTTATTCGCATTTATCTTAAAGCTGGAGTTCTTATTTAATAGTAATAGAGTATTAACTATATAATTTAATGTAATTGAGGTTTTCTTTCTTTACACTTTCAGTTTTTAACTGAAACTAAAATGAATCCCCATTTCCACACCACCCGGACATAGGGGATACGGCCCGTATTTGGTTTCCCCAAATAGGCCTAGTCCACAATTAAAACATTTTTAATATATTCTTATTTTAAAACCTTTCTGTAAACAACATTCTTTGTTTGACGATCATGAGACAGGATCATAAGGTTCTTTGCCGAGCTGACTCTTGAACAGGCCACATAAAATTGGCCGTGGGAGAAACACTCGTCCCTAAGGTCTAATCCAGCTACTTTCAAGGTCTGTCCTTGTGATTTCTTTATTGTTATCGCAAAACAAACCTTTACAGGAAACTGTAGGCGTTTAAATTCAAAAGGTAAGTTAGATGACGTTAAGGGAATTTTTGGTATGAATTCTGTCTCTCCCTTGGCGCAGCCAGTAAAAATAACGGCTTCAATAACAAATTTGTGAAGAGTTTTCACTTGCAATCTTGTTACATTGCATAATTTTGGGGGTTTTAAGTTTCTTAATAACATATTGGTGTTCCGATCTTAAGCGAATGAATATGCAATGGGAGTCCAGCTGGATTCTGCTTGTTAAGAAATTCTACAGGATAATGTACAGCATTTTCTGGCTCAGTGTCAGAGTCTATTGATTTGTATGTAACTTCCTCTCCATTAAATGATTTTATTAGCTGATCATTAATTGAAGCAGCTCTGTCATTTCTTGAAGTTAAAATGGCTCGTTCTGATAACCAGTCCAATGACTTATGTAAGATTTCTGAAATATCAGGAAAAATTTTAGAAGTAAGCTTTTCCAAAGTGCTTACTACAGTACCCAAGCTTGATGACAATTTTATTTTGCCCTCAAGCGTCGGATAATCTCCCTTTCATATTTTAAGTAAAGTTTTGGCAAAATCACCGGCAGTTTCATCACCTAGTAAATGTACGCGCATATTTTTTATAAGAACCATTTTTTTGTAATTTACACCACAAAAAGGAAGATTTTATGCAAGATTTTATCTCATCAGCCCTTGTTCCTCGGGGTACAACTGGGAGCGTTTGTCTAAAATCTCCAGCTAATAGAACGGTAATACCTCCCATTAATAAGTCATTGCCTTTTATGTCTTTTATCGATAGATGAAGAGCTTCAAATCCACCTTTATGAGCCATAGTACATTCATCCCAAACAATGAGTTTACAATGTTTAAGGACGAATGCCATATTAGACTGTTTGGAAATGTTACAATAAGGTGTTTCTATATTTATTAAATCAAAAGGAAGGTTAAATGCTGAATGGGCTGTCCGTCCTCCGGTTAAGAGCGTGGCCGCAATTCCTAAAGATGCAGCAGCTAATGCAATTTTTTTATCTTGTCTAATTTTTGCCAATAGCAAATTTAAAAGAAACGTTTTTCCAGTGCCACCAGGAGCATCCAAAAAATACATTCCTCCGTTTCCAGCGTCAATGCTGTCTAAGATTGTTTTATATTAAGGTTTTTTTGTTCAAGAGTAAAGGAATTTTCCTCGTTCCTTACTTGAGCTTCATTGCATTCAAAATTTATATCTCGCAGGTAATTAATGTTTTCCAAAAACTCTTTATCTCTAATTGCCTTGGCTAAACCATAACTTGATAAGACATCTCCGCCCATTGACAATATGAGATCTTCAATACAAGTTAAACATTTATTAAAAACTTTTTCTATAAGTTCTGGATCTATATCGTCATCTATTTTAGATTTTAGTCTATACAATATATCTTCTGAAAGACTTTCCTTGTACTTATTCCAAAGAAGCATAGCATCAGATAACTGACAATGAGTTAACATAATTGCAAAGAGGTCACGCAATTTATTTGGAGACTGGCATAATGCTGCTTCTTCCAATGTGCAGTCCCAGAGCTTATCATCTTCTAGTAAGCCTAAAGCTTTGCAAGCCAATTGGAATGTTTTATACAAAACACCATTTGCAGTTTTTAAAAAAGAGAATGATGTTGGACCCCGAACTTCGTGAAGTAAAAGTCTTAAATAATAACATTCACTATTTTTTGGATGTATTGTATACACACGCCCCAAAGTATTATCCTTTTTAACACCAGAAAACTCTGGTACATCTAACCCCTTCTTTTTTCTTTGGAATATTTTATTAGCATAAATGTAATAGGATGGCACCTCAACATAAAGAAGTGTTTTTGCAAAGTGGTCAATTTTGCAAAGATCGAAGAACGCTGTAAGCGTAGTTTTTGCTGGATTAGTTAGTTGGGTCAAAGTATATCCGCTGACCATTTTCCAAATGAACACTTAAATGAAAAATAGGGGGATATCTTTTATGTATTGGAAACGATAAAATCCTCCATACTGCCTCTGAGCTACTTATGTATCGACCACTTTGGTACACATGGACCTCATCTTTAAGACTCTCGACTGCAACTGTTGCTTGGTCACTGCCCTTGTTAACATATTTACAAATGTATTTAATAGCCTTTACTGAGTTCCGCAAAAGCACGGAATTGTATGACACAACCCAACGATTATCTACAGTTATACCATTAATTTTAACAGTAAGCCCCCCATCCATTGGGGACCTTCGCCGATATTGGGTATAACCATCATTTTCTGTAATAGTTTCCTTAAGAAACTTTTTAGGAAATTTTTTTGTGCATTTACCTTCTTTCATACATGGCGAATTAATATTTAATACACCACATGGCCCATGTATCATGTTAGTCTTAACAATCTCATGCAGCAAAGGATCCTTTTGTAAATCAGGAATTTCTGCTCAAATGTAAGAATCGATTTGATTAGGCATAATTTTAATCTTTAACCATATAGGTATGTGTACGCGGGGGAGACCACGTTTTTGCCATTCAATGGAATACATGAAGCACTGCACTTCCCCAAATAACCGGCCTTTAATCAACAACGCCATTAAAGCCTTAACCTTCAAATGAAAAACTCGTGATATAATGTCATGTCGATCTTGAGGCTTTTGGCCTGGAAATAACTCATTTGTTATATCCTCTCATTTTGGGTTACATGTAAATATAATAAAAAGATCAGGACGACCATAATGCCGAACATTAGTCATGGCATCTTGTGTCTTTTCATGCATACATCGAGGTGAACCTGTAAAAGTAGATGGCAAAATAATCATTTTACCAAGTTGAGCCACATCCGCATCACCCCTAGCGTCTTGAAGATGAATATAACTTTCTGCTCTCAACTTTTTTTGATTTGCTCTTTTTAGATAAATATTTTTAATAGGGTCACGTTGAGGTATATTTACTGAATAACCGTCCTTTACGTAGCAAAAAAGTAATGGATATTGTAGGCAGTCATAAGATCGATGAAGTTCACAGATTCGTTTAAGTTTGTTATTATGACTCTCAATAACAATGTCTCGATTTTGAAATTGTTGGTTAACTAATACCAGTGCTACTTCATTTGTTTGAGGTGCATTATAACGACCTTTATGAGCCATTGGTGGCATTTTATCAGCGTTAATGACCATTTTGAAGTCTTTGCAATCTTTCGGAACTTTATTAAAAGCAGTTTTAAAATATTTAACGTATGGATTGCATCTATGCAGCATAGACTGCAGTGATTTTATTAAGCCGTGTTTATTATCAGTTTTATATATAGATGATGACTCCCCCCTGCCCTTTTCCAAAGCCCAGCGGCTTGAACGCTTTGACGGGGTTTATTCGTGTGTTTTGCTGGTATAATTTAATTTTAATTTATTGTTATTTTATTGTTAAGTTTAATTTAGTTTTAAGTTTTTAATTTTAAGTTTTAAAAAGAAATCAAGATCAGCCGCCGCTCAATTATTGTAGTAAACAGAGTCAGAGAGAGAGAGAGAGAGACAGTGCGAGAGAATGCATTCGGGGTTCAATGCTTGTGTATAATTTGTTGGAATTATTATTCCTACTTTAGGCTAATGTAACTTTTTTTAGAATTGACCTAGAGCTTCAGTAGAACCACCATATGAATCCTTTAATCAGGATTCCCTCGATAAATTTTCATATTGCTAATTGACTTAGATCAGTGTTTTTTTGCCGTTAGGAAAAAATGAGGAAGATTCTTAGATTTTCAAAATAGTAAACATTAAAATATCCAATATTAAATTAAATAGAATCTTTATTATTTAGAGGAATAAATTTTGGCCAAAAATCGAATCGATTGATTAACGCGTTTAACGTCTAGAATTTTTTATAGAAATTGGGGGTTTTTTGCCTCTGAATGAAAATGGGGGCAGGTTTGTGGCCAAAATAAATCTTAGCAAATCAGTTTAATGTTATAAGAATTGAATGGTAAAAAATTTTAATAGGGTCATTTAATTAGTTTAGGCTGTGCGTTGATTCTTAGTTTTCAATGAACAGTTTTATATATATAGATTAATGTCAGTTGTTATATGAACCTCATCAAGCAAACTCCCTTTTGTCTCTTCGTCGTCAAAAAAATAAAGTCGAATTTTTACCTGCAGTCACAAGTTTCGCGTTATTAATACAAAACCGTATTAAACTTTTCATGGTGACCCTGACGTGATTTGCAGTGAAACTCGAGTGTTATTTATTTGGTGAAAAAACAAATAAATCGCGCCGGCTTTTTAAAACATTGAAGTGGTTGTTGCAATTTTTGCCGCTGCTTGTCGCCAGTTGCTGCCGATTTAATTCGTTGTTCCTGCCTACGTAAATTCGTCGTTGCTGCCAGAAGGAAGGAAGTCATATGGATTCGAAGAGGGATTCGAAGTTGAAAGTTAATCTGTGGCGTGTCATAAATTGTGTTTTGGCCTATCTTTCAACTTTTTGCATTCGTGTGAAAAATTCGGTAGATAGCGAGCATTCTAACCAAGAAATAAATAAAATTTGCATGTACTAACGATTATAATTCTGATACATGCATCCATACATATATACATATTTCGAATTATACATACATAACTGAATCGCTTTAGACCAAAATCAAATAAATATTTGTCGGCATCCTGGTTTTTTTAAAAAATAAAATTCCCCCATTTCTCGTCGTAGTGAACACCAATTATAGATTTGCAAAAAATTAAAAAGGTAAAAGTTGAGAATTGTGAAAAGTTATAATTCCAGAATTAAATCCCCGGCAAATTTTCTGCCTCGCATTTTCTTCAAATTTCCTCGCTTTTCACCATTTTCCGCGCTTTTAAGCGTCAGGTTTATATATTCGTTGCCCTTAGTTATCGGTCAGTGCATCATCCTCCGTTAGCATTGCGTTGAGCACCGCCAGCCGTACACACATAACACACACACAGACAGCGCAGCCCGTTCTTTCGAGTTCTCTTTCGTCGTTTTCGTTTTCGAACGCTGGAACGGTGCAAGCGTTGCCGCTGCCTAAACGTTTGTTCGTTTTTTGGTGTTTGAGCTTGACGTGTGATCCCCTACACTACGTACGCTCGCCATATTATATTGAATTATTAAATAATTTAGGATTCCGTAAATTAATTCATTTTAAATAACTGCCCTACACTGCTTGCGTTCAGCTTATTCCTCTCGTTGGTTATTATTATTTAAATTTAATAAATTTAAAAACAAAATTTTTTTGTATACAGTTACATACATATAATTTACTAAAATAAATTAAATTTAAAACTCTTCGATACCAAAAAAAAAAAAATTTCCAAAATCAGAAAGTAACAACCAGGACATCGAAGAGTTGAAAAACCAACGAGATGGTTATATGAGGAGTATAGAGCGAACGCAAAGATATTTAAATGAGGGTCGATTGAGTTAGAATGTCAATTAGAAATCCTAAATACGCACATCGAAAATGATTCGCTTATACAAAATAAAATTGATGCGAAAGATGGAGATGATGTGTACCGCGAAGAGTTCGAAGAGACTGCGATAATAGCAAAATCGTTGATAATTTCCCTAATTGCGGAAACAAAGTGTAAGAGCGTTGACAATTCCGCTCCGCCGGCAACGCGCACACCCCAATGCCGTTTGCCGAGCGTTGCTCTTCCAACCATCAGCGGAAAACATTCCGAATTTAACAATTTTATAAGTCTTTTCGAAACTTTTGTTGGCAAAGATGACACGCTGCACGATATCGAAAAATTGAACCATCTTATATCGTGTTTGGCTGGAGACGCGCTAGGAACAGTCAGGGCATTCCAAGTAGGGTTGTTGATAATATATCAAAATATAAATATATCGATATTTTTTTCTAAAAATGATATATTTATATCGTGATTTTTTTTGCCCAAATATCGGAATTTCGATATTTTTTTTGATATTATTTGATATGTCTTTTTGATTTTGTCTTTGGTCGCTCTGAATTCCAAAGCGACATCGACTGAAAGAATTCAGGCGCGAAATAAAAAATTTAGTGTAAAATCAAACTATACGGATATAAAAAACGGCGTCCGCCATCAAATGTGTTGAGTGCGAAGCACACGTCAAAGGATGACTAATAAAATACTATTGTTTTTAAAAAAAACATATTGTCTTTTTATTGTGGGCGGTCAATTTGTTCATTTAACACAAAAAATATATTTTAAATATTATGATTTCTTTTTTTGATAAAAATAAATATCATCGATACGATACCCTATTTTACAGTTAGCTTATTCACCTCTCTGGAATCGAGACATAAGCGAACCTTTGTTCCTTTCTTGACAAGAACACAGTTGCTGCTCCATGGGCTTTTAGACTCTTCGATCACGCCTAACGCTAGCATATTTTTTAACTTAGAAAACATTAGATTTTCTTTGGCTGGTGAGATTGGCCAGTGGCGTTGCTTAACTTGTTTTGCGTTAGCAACATCGATACAATGTTCCATTAAATGAGTTCGATCAAGTCCATCCTTTTCGTAAGACGTTAACTTGGCAATAACTGCATCTAGTTTTTCTTTCTGTCCTACTGACAGTAAATGCACGTTTGGCATTTCCACAGTGTCGTCTTCTCGGCCTACATCTAGCTCTAAGACTGCTTGTTTGTCATCGACTATTTTACTGAGTAAGCCGAAGTCACGCCAGAAATCTATCCCAAGATATACGTCTTGTTTGAGGTCTGGGATTATAAAAAACACTACCGGCTTCGTGAATTCGCGGTAGCTAATTTCACATTCAACTGAACATTCGGCGTTGTTTGCGGTTCGAATTCTGCCGGAACACTTGCTCACTTTTGGATGCTGCCCTAATTCTTAAGCAGATGCGCCACCGATGCAACTTATGGACGCGCCTGAGTCCAACAGAGCTACATATTGATGATTACCAATGTTTATATCAGTATAAAGTCGACTGTGAGAGTTCATAAAAATTGCGGAAATCAACTTCTTTTGCTTTCCTTTAACCTTCTTCCAGAATCTACGCATCCGATTCGTTGAACGTCTGGATTTCTTAATAAAATCACAAGAGCTAACGTCTCCAAAGATTAGTTTCCTTGCAGCTGCATACTTCGCTACTCTAACATGATACGGTTGTGGGTGATCATCGATAATCGATACTGCTTCATCAGGTAGTTTATAAGGCATATCTAGGTTTACTTCTACATAAGGTTCGGTCTGGGTACCACTATCGGATTTTATTGCCTCGGATGCGACGCGTGGTTTTTGACCGGCGCACCCATCAGATTTTTTCCGAAGTTTTCCGAAGGGTTGAACTTTTGGCATTTGGGCTTGTAGGTGTTCTTCATCCCACATCCATAGCAAAAGATAGTACGAACTTAGGGACACTCATCAAAACGATGTCCAAGTTGATCACAATTCCAACACTTAAATTGCCTGCGTATCGCGGCTATTTCAGCTGCTTCGCTGTCTCCACGATCAGATTCTATCTGAGAGACAAACGAGCGTGACTAAAGGCTACCCTTTACTGGTTGCCCTTTCATTTGCTTGCAAAACTGCTCGTGAGTCCTGATTTCTTCTCTAAGATTGGCTAAGGTGCTTATGCGTAAATGCATAAGTTCATACTGAAGAGATGGCTTCGAATGTCGTATGAGAAGTCTAACTAACGATTCTTCTGAGAGTGGATTACCCAAGCGAGCAACAAGCTTTTCCACTTGGTATTCCTCAAATAATTCTTTATCAGCTTGACGACTGCTGTTTATGGATTCCCAAATATCCATATCAGTATCACTCTCTTTAAACTTATTTCGAAATTCTCTGCAAAATTCTACCCAATTAAATTGACCATACATTCGGTGAAATCTCCAGTACCATTCACTAGCCTTGCCGACGAAAAATAAATGTAAGTTAAGTTCCTTGTAAACCGTCCTTGGATCCATCAAACTTGATGCGCCAGCTTTGAATAATATTCGGCACCTTATCTGGCTGTATCGAAGAAAGCGATCTATCGACGCGCTGAGTATTTAGGCGAATGTCCTGATATACTGTTCGTGCAGAATGAGCTTCTGCTGGTCCCTGATTCTCGGTCATCCTCCGATTTGGAGTTTGAACTGAACTACCAATTTGTAGGCTTGCTATCTGCGACCTAATTAGCTCAGACAGTTCTTGTCTAAGGCTTTGCTGCTGGGCTTGTATTGTCTCTACCACTGAGTCCGTGTCTACACTTCGCTCGTGGCGATTCTCTGGTTGGTTTCGGTTGGATCTAAGTGTCATTCCGGTACTGGGTGCTGTACCTCTCTGATGTCCTGAATTTCTACCTCCTGTTCTATCCCTATTCGCGTTCCTGATGGCCGGTAAGTTATTGTTTGCTACATTAGCTTATCCTGTCCTCCCTTAAGCAGCTGACAATTCTGCTAACAAGTTGTTGTTCGACAATGATAATTGTTGTACCGTACATCTATGGTTGCAAATAGGGCATATTTTTTGACTCCAGAACATAATCTCTGATACACTGGTGGTGTAATGTGTGACCACATGGTGTTGATGCTGTTAAATCGTTCGCGATTAATGGCTGTGTAAAATTGTACAAATTGTACAAGATATTGATTGAAAGATCGAGATTGCTGTGACGTACTGACATTTTTTTTACTCAAAAAATTTTTTAAATTCAAAATAAAATATATTAACTTTGGTCCGTGCTTGGTTTTACAACTGCTTGCTGTTACATAAATAAACTCTTAAATATTCCTTGACCTTTAGCCCAAAACAATAATTTAATTAAATCAAAATACTTTTGAACTTTTATCTCTCAAGTGGCGTTTCCTATTCTGGTCAAAGATCGAAGTTTCTTCAATGCTTTGCATTTTCTAGAACTATCAGCTTTCTGAAACACGTTAAGCGAAAAATTGCTGAAAACGATGTATAAAGTGAACGGTTGGCTCTGGTCGACTATTCCATAAAGACTCGAAATACAATCGCAATTCCTAGAAACCTAGTTCTCTTCACCTTTATCCACAGAAAATGGCTGACTCATGTCAATTTCGAATTCTACATATTGCACTGGTTCCTAGATTTGTGTGGTCGTCCCAGTCCGTAAGTTCTCGGACGGTGGTCGCAGTTCCAGACATCAAATTTCTAGTGAGCCTCAAACAACAAAGAAAACATAATCAAGCTTAAGCTGAATCTACCGACAAAATACTAAAATTTACTAAAGCAATATCGTGAGGCTAAAGCTTCCCCTAGCGTCCTGCACTTTGAAATTTACGAACTTCTTGGTGGTTTCGGTACCTAGGGCTTTCGTAAGTGAAACTAGAATGCCTCAAATACTTTTTGATTGAAATTATGCTCCTCGGGCCCCACACGTTGGACGCCATTTCTTTTTTTATGTAGTAGAGAGCACCAAATGTACGGACCATCCAGTGTATAGAGGATTCGGAGTCGTGCACTTCTAGCGTTGCTCGGTACTAAACTCGTCGGATGGGGGGTGGTTCTTTCCTCGTCCTCTATATGATGTACACTGTCCCACAAACAAAGAAAGTTTTAAGTGCAATAAGCGGTACTCTAACAGGTTCCGAACAAATCAGGATGTGAGCAGACATTTTTACAAGCGGACGGACTGTGAAGGCTAAGCGGATCAAGAAACATATTAAGAGTTTGGGGAAGCTAGGTGTTATTCACTCCCCGTTCTATACCCTCCCTACCTTGATAACATGTGATAAATTTGGCGTTTATCCCTTATTCAATTTATTTTCAGTGCGTTCAGTCACTTTAAAGTGATTGCTTTTCATTAAAGCTACGTCATTACTTTGATACTCCTTGATACACCTTTTCGTCTGAATTACTAACTTTCGAAGAATTTTATGACATCGAATTCCTAGGTATAAAATCATCGTTTCCCGGTAGTTTTGTATATATTACTTGTTCATATATCCCACCATCATCTGAGTTACCTATTTACGCAAATCACCTTTCCGTTATTCAGTCCATTTCCAAAAAACTGTCAGATCGAGATCAGTATTGGGTGATTTTAATATACCTAGTGCGACATGGTCCCCCGACGAAAACTCTAACATTTTACTTCCTTTAGCGCAGCATGACTTTATTGACGGTTTGCTTGACATTGCGCTATCCCATGTTAAGAACTCCTTAGGACGTTTACTGGACTTGTGTTTTGTTTCAAATTCAGAAGGCGTTTGCCTATCAAGAACGTCACCACTTACACAACCGGAAGATCCTTATCATCCAACTCTAGAGCTGACTGTAGACGCAAGAACAGAGCTGAATAAAAAATCCGAAAAGTCGGTTAAACGAATCCGCTGCTTTCGTAAGGCAAACTTTCATCTTTTAAATACTTTTATATATGGCTATGCACTTATTTATGCACTAACGTGGCTAAGGCCATTAATATCTTTTATAATGCATTAAATTCCTTCTTTTATCTGTGTGTTCCGTTATACTATCCGTCAATTTCAAATAAACCTCCGTGGTTTAATAAAGAGTTGTCACACCTAAAAAATATTAAGTCCAGACTTTTCAATAAATTTAAAATGAGCGTTTCACAATCTGCCTTCTCTCGGTACCTAAGGGCTCGGTCAAATTTTATCGTGCTTAACGCCTGGTGTTATAAAAGCTATTTGACTCGTTGTAGGGTCCAATTTCCACAAGATCCAAAAGAGTTTTATAATTTTGTTAACACTAAGCGTAAATCAGCCTGTTACCCTGCATCACTATCATTCCAAAACTCTACGGAGAATTCTGATCAGGTAATTGCCGATCTATTTGCCCAGATTTTCCAGACAACATATTCTGTTTTATGCCGTCTAAATCCGTCTTATTCAAATGCCTTACCCAAGTCGAAATTGATTTTTTGTCCGAGGTAAAGCGAAAGCTCCCTTCTTTTGGATCTCCATAAAGTTAAGCCTGTCCATTCACCGGGACCGGACGGTACTGTGCTGCTGAGGTACTGTGCTGAAACTCTGTGTAGACCTCTGTACAAATTGTTTACCTTGTCTTTAAAAACATCTCATTTCCCACTTATTTGGAAGGAGTCATTTGTCATTCTCCTTCATAAGAAAGGAAATAAATGCAATGCAAGTAATTGCAGAGGCATATCCAAATTATCCGCCATCCCAAAGCTTTTCGAAAACACTATTACACCCCATTTGCAACATCTTTGTAGATCGATTATATCTCCATGTCAACATGGATTTATAAGGGGAAGATCTACGACGACAAACCTCTTGGGCTAACGTCTTTTGTAATAAATGGCTTGAGAAAGAACATGCAGACTGACGTAGTTTACACTGATTTTAGTAAAGCGTTTGATTCAGTAAATCACTCGCTTCTTGTATTAAAGCTAGACTTATTAGGGTTTCCATGTGATTTTCTAACATGGATCTCAAGTTATCTGAGTGGTAGGACTCAACGAGTCCTCTTTAAAAACTCGATCTCTGATTTCATCCGAGTTACTTCAGGCGTCCCACAAGAAAGCCACCATGGCCCACTTCTTTTTACTTTATTTATAAACGATCTCCTTCTAGTCTTGACAAAGTCGCGTGTCCTTATGTACGCAGATGACGTTAAGTTATGCCTGCAATATAACGAAATTTCTAGCAGTTCAGACTTACAATCTGACCTAAACGCTTTTCAAACATGGTGTTGTGAAAATCTTTTGGATTTAAATAGCGCTAAGTGCAAAGCATTTTTTCGGGTGAACCCACAATATGCAACGTATACGCTGGGTTGTCTAGAATTACGCATGTTGATGACCTTGGCGTCCTTCTTGACCCTAAACTTAAGTTTTGTGACCATATTACTTCTATGGTGAATAAAGCCAGGGGAGTACTTGGATTTATTAAAAGGTGATCAAAGGAATTCGATGATCCCTATGTTACAAAGACTCTGTTCATTTCACTAGTCCGTCCAATCCTGGAGTACTGTTCTGCAGTTTGGAGTCCTCAGTATGGTGTACATATAGACCGGATAGAGTCTGTGCAAAAGAACTTTTTATTATTTCCTCTACGGGGCCTTAACTGGAATGCAAGCCTTAATTTACCATCCTACTCTAGTAGACTTCTCCTAATTAATCTACCATCCTTAGTAAACCGTAGAACGATGCTTGGCACAACTTTTATCTATAAACTTATTCACGGGGATGTGGAGAGTCCCGAGTTACTGGGTCGCATAAGCTTCTCCGTGCCTAATAGAATTACCAGGAACTATGTTCCTCTTACATTAAATATTTGTAGATCTAACTTTGATATGCATGAACCGTTTAGAGTACTGTGTAACGACTATAATAGACTATACCACATTACACACACATGTCACATATAAATTTCAATTCCAATTCCTGTGACCTTCCTTCGGAGACTGTTCGTAGACAGCTCACTACATCCACCGTATCCCAGATTTATCCGGCTCTTCTCTTAGTGACGCTGAAGCATGATCGCCTAGAGTGATCACGCATTCTTCCTTTACTCCTGTCGCATTAGCGGAGCTATATCATCGTGGCCGCACGTGGCGTGTGCTGGTGAGGTTATGAGATCGCAGTCAGCTCAATAACCTTACAAAATTTTGGATGATCCTAGATCATCGTGGCCGCACTCGCTTTTCGCTTTGGAGTCGGCGCAGTCTGGAGGGGTGCCGCGCGTGGTTCGCTTTTCGCTTTGGAGTCGGCGCAGTCTGCAGGGGTTCCGCGCGTGGCTCGCTTTTTGCTTTGGAGTCGGCGCAGTCTGCAGGGGTGCCGCTCGTGGCTCGCTTTTCGCTTTGGAGTCGGCGCAGTCTGCATGGGTGCAGCGCGTGGCTCGCTTTTCGCGGGGTGCCGCGACAGGTTGTTTTATGTACTTTTAGGTTGCTTCTTATCGCAGATCCTCTCTTTGTCTACCGACCAGTCTTGGAAAACCCTGTCTCACTGGCCGGCTTTGACGTACACGCCCGTAGCCTTCTTGGCCTACTGCCACTAAATAGCAATTCACTCAACTGACCTGATCATATTACTGGTATTTACCTGCTGCTAGTATAAAGCACTCTAGGTTATTTGTAGTTGATTCCAAGTAATTATTCACAGTCACGAGTGGTGCAGCTCTCTCTGTGTAACACTTCTTCTTCTTTAACGATGTGAAATGAAATGAATGCTTTGGCACGCGTTGCCGGCTGCATCGACGCATCGTCGCTAAACTTCGAGTAACGGAATCCTTCCAGTTCTCCTTCTCATTTCCCTCTACGCACTTTCGGCGTTGCGCGAGCGAGAACACACTATGCGAGTACGCTCATACGAGTGAGTGATCTAGCTAGCTGATACTCGTCTGCCTGGGTAACGCGACGTTGTCAAACTTCAGCGGAATTTTACCGAAATCTAGATTTTCTCTTTTCCTTCTTTCTGCTTATTCCCGCTTGGTCGACTGTACTTAGGAGAGTGCGTTCAAGACTTGCTTGCCCTATACTCTGCCTTTAGTTTCGAGGCATACTCGACTTTGTATGTCTTACACAAACGTTCAGAGCCGCTATCCAAAAGCACACGGCAAATTGTGTAAGTACCTTTTGAGTTTTGGACATACACCAAAGCTGTGGGCAATGTGCTTCTTTTGAGTCCCGGTGACTGTGTTATTGAGGTGCTGTTTTGCGTCTGGGCGACAAAAGTTGAGCTACATCCAGAAGTTTGAGGACTGGCCTGTGCAGTGTCCGCAGGAGCAATTGTCATGGAATCCATGTTTTCAGGATGTACAAGAGAAAGATTACGGCCAGTGCGGTGCTTGCACAAATGTTTCGATTGACATGAAGATCGGTGGCCAGGGCGTAGGCAATTGAAGCAAAGCGACTTTCCTTTCACAAAGGAGCGCCGATGTTCGGTGTTCAGATTTTGAAATTGAGAGCATCTATACAGCTGATGGTCAGCAGAGCCACACTTATTACAATTGCCACGGTTCACTACAATAAGTGCGCGCTTCGCTTTGGCAGGCTTGTCCGTTTGGCTGCCAGGATCAGCTTGATTGCCGATGTATCTTAGCTTAATTCAAAATCCTCGCAACGATCATCAAGGTATTTAAACAAGCCAGGGGAGTACTTGGATTTATTAAAAGGTGGTCAAAGGAATTCGATGATCCCTATGTTACAAAGACTCTGTTCATTTCACTAGTCCGTCCAATCCTGGAGTACTGTTCTGCAGTTTGGAGTCCTCAGTATGGTGTACAAGTTAACACACCCAGTTCCCACAAAGACAAATTGTCGAGTTGCAGGCCATATCCAGTGGCCAACACGCGCAGTAAGGAAACCGCCGACTCTGCACTCCGAGGGCAGTTGCCCGGAGCCCGGTCAGAGCACTCGCGGAGCGGCTGATCGCCACCGGCCGGATATCTGCTGCTGACCTGGCGCTTTATTTCTGGCGCTGGGAACACTTACTCAGCGGATGATCGCCACCGGCCGGATACCAAGTGCTGACCCGGCACTTTAGCGGCAGCGCTGCGACCAGGCAAAAGCCTCGAGCCGCGGCCGGACCGGGACCTTAAGTTAGTCTAAATTTGTACTCCGCAGCCTTAGCTGTGCTTTGTAAATCAAGTCTTGTTTATCCTCTACCTTAACAGGTTTAGGAGTAATAAATAATAAACTTAATATCGCACCGTGTCTTTATTATCCTCTGCCTTAACAGGTTTAGGAGAAATAGGGATTAATTAAATACCAAATACCAAACTAAAATAACTGGCGCTCAACGTAACCGATCCCGCGATACTCGGTACCGTGCGAATTACAAAAGTAATTTGCAATTCAAAAGTATTAAAAATACTCGCGCGACACCGTGCAGTGAATTTAAAAAAATAATAATAAATAAATAATTAAATTGCCTATAAAATAAAATAGAAAAACGGCAAAATAAATAAAGCAAATAAAGCATCGATATTCAGCAGAGACATATAAAATTAAACGCTACGAAATCAGCGACGGGAAATAAAGGGGAACACAAGACCTCTCACCCGCCACCCGAGAAACGACAACGACGGCAGCAGCAGCAGCAGCAGCAGCAGCGACAGCGGTAACAACAACGACAACTGCAGCGGCGACAGAGACGACTGCAACGGCGGCAGAGACAACAGCGGCGACAGAGACAACTGCAACGCCGGCAGAGACAACTGCAGCGACGGCAGAGACGACTGCAGCAGAAAAGGCGGCAGAGAAGGCAGCGCGTGCAGAGCCAACAAATAAAAAAAATCGACGGCGGAGTAACCATAAGAAATGTGAGTAGGCTTCTTGTCTTTTTTTTCACTCGCCAATAAATAAGGTATTCGGAGAGCTAAAATTGCCGGTACAGTGGGCACATTATTATTTTCCCCACACAAATTTTTTTATTTTTAATTAATAAGTAAATAATAGAGTATTCGGAGAAATAAAATTGCCGGTACAGTGGGCACTCATTATTATTTTCCCCACACAAAATTTTTGTTATTTTTGAACAAATTAATTATTAATTGCCAAGTGAAACAAGGAGTGTTTTTCTGGAAATATTAAAATATTAAAATTATAATAAAATCTATTAACGGTGGGAGCATTAGTATTCCCCGTGTATTAAATTTTTATTTCAATTAATAAAATGAATTATTAATTAAAACAAATAAAATTTGTCAAGATATTTAAAAAAAAAAAAAAAAAAAAAAAAAAAATTTTTTAAATTACCATTCCCACATCTAATTGTCGGAGTGAGAAAACATTAAAACTCATCTACAAAATATTCTTGATCGGATTTCGTCGCACCCATAGAAACTTGTGCTACACATTTTTATTTGAATTTTTTTTTCTCTCTCTTCTACTGTCGTTGTGGAAAAAATAAATATTGAAAATAAATTATTCCCATGAAATATTTCGAAATACGGACCTATGTATAGGGTTAACGAGGGGGTTTCATCGGACGAGGAGGTTCTCGAGGAATATAGGAAACTCTTAAATACAAACGTAAAAAATAAAAATTACCAACATTCCGAGGCAGATTGCCCATCTAGCAGTAGGGCAGTATTCATTCGAGACAGCGTTCTCAACGTCACAAACCCAGAAATCCAACAAGAAGCACAAGATATGCAAGCAGAACAGATTGCAAATATGGAGGCCGCCATAGCTGGCGCACTCCAAAAACAACAGCAGCTATTTGATGAAAAATTAGCCGCAATTGTAGGGGAGTTAAACTCATTAAAAGTTAAAGATAATGTCCCACGAATCCAAACATTCGAAGAAATTAAATTAGAACCACAAAGAGTACGTTGTGACGAACCTCTTGACATGGTCAAGTCAGTCCCAGAATTCGACGGTAAACAAGAAAATTATGTTTGCTGGAGACAAGCTGCCACCGCAGCCTACAAAGTATTTGAAGGCTATGAAGGCAGCAGCCGACATTATCAGGCTGTCGGAATACTGAAAAACAAAGTAAGGGGACCAGCGGCTGCTGCGCTATCCTCTTTCAACACGGTATTCAATTTTCATGCCATACTGGCACACCTAGACTTCACGTATGCGGACAAAACTCCGACACACGTAATTAAACAAGAATTAAGCTTGTCGAGGCAGGGGGAACTACCTCTGCTCAAGTATTACGATGAAATAGAACGGAAGCTAACGCTTCTAACTAACAAAACTATCATGACACACGACGCAGCCGCAGCGGCCGTCCTAAATGAACAACACAGAGAAGACGCTTTGCATGCGTTCATATCTGGGTTAAAAAATCACTGAAAATAGCCGTTTTTCCGGCACAGCCACGGGACTTGCCGTCAGCATTAGCGTTAGCGCAAGAGGCTGAATCAAGTAACGAAAGGAGCATATTTGCAGCTACCTTCGCCCGGCACAGTGAAGAAAAATCATATAAGCCGAGCAACCAGCGACAAGCAGGTTGGAAAAATTATGAGCAGAACCAAAATCAAGGGGCAATAAAAAAAACCCCCCACTTCGTTAGGACCCAGAAAGGAGCCAACAACCAAAATGGTTCTTTCCGTCAGAAGCCATATAATAGCACAGGGAATAATCAGGGCCAGCCAACACCAGAGCCAATGGAGGTTGATACCTCCTCCAGATTTAGGCAGCCCACAACATGGCAAAAAGGGCAGTCGGCACGGTTTCAACAAAAAATAAACTTCATGCCGGAGGAAAAACCCGACGACGAAGATTATGACTCCATTGCCCAGGCCTGCGCTACTGAGATGGAAGACGAGTTAGACGCAGAGGACTCCTGTAATTTTTTAGGGTAAAGTCCCTGCTCCCCTACATTACGCGTAAGGTAGCAGGAAGTGAAATAAAATTACTACTAGATACAGGCACTTCCAAAAATTATATCACTCCACTCCCGGGGCTAAAAGGCATCGTGGCGGCGGAAAAACCTTTCACAGTGAAATCAATACATGGCTTCACCAAAATAGACAAAAAATGTCTAGTTTCAGTTTTTAACCTAAAAACACCCTTTTTATACCCGATACTCGTAGAGTAAAAGGGTATATTGTATTCGTGTAAAAGTATGTAACAGGTAGAAGGAAGCGTTTCCGACCCTATAAAGTATATATATTCTTGATCAGGGTCACTAGCCGAGTCGATATAGCCATGTCCGTCTGTCCGTCTGTCTGTCCGTCTGTCTGTCCGTATGAACGCTGAGATCTCGGAAACTATAAAAGCTAGAAGATTGGCATTTTGCATGCAGATTCTAGGAGTTCCTACGCAGCGCAAGTTTGTTTCAAAAAGGTGCCACGCCCCCTTTAACGCCTACAATCGCTTATATACGATTTTAAAAATTTAAATATTTCGGAAAAGTAAAAATGCAGTTTTATTGTGTTTATCAATACCTATCGAAATGTTGAAGAAATTTTTCAAATCGGACCATTCGTTAAAAAGTTATGCGTGATCAAAGTTTCTATCTCCATCTCCCTCGCTCTCCCTTTACCTGAGTAACGGGTATCTGATAGTCGGGGCACCCGACTATAGCGTTCTCTCTTGTTTATATTAAATAACCTTAAAGACTTTGACGGTATTATCGGGCTTGACTTGCTTAAACAAGTGAATGCGAAACTCGATTTTACTGGCAATATCCTGCTTACAAACAATGGAACTGAAAAGATCCAGTTTACTAAAGCAGAAAACGTTAACTTTATAAATATCGATGATGAGGATGTTCCCCTGGCAATTAAAGCCACCTTTGACAAAATGATTGTAAACAAGAAAGGAAAGCTAACTTCGGGCGGAGCCGAAGTTGATATACCCTTGCAGAATACTCTGTAAATTATATTCTCCAAAATTATTCATATGATGCATTCTTAATACTCAACTTCCTAACTTTAAAAACACCAAAGTTATGACATTTGCAATCGTTCAGTTATATGGCAGCTATAGGATATAGTCGGCCGATCCTTATGAAATTTGGTAGGTCGGATTGGCTGGCCAAATATAACACCCATAGAAAATGCCAACTTCCTAACTTTACAAACACCAAAGTTATGGCATATCCGATCAATCAGTTATATGGCAGCTATAGGATATAGTCGGCCGATCCTTATGAAATTCGGCATGTCGGATTGATTAGCCAAATATAAAACCCATAGAAAATCCCAACATTCTAACTTTACAAACACCAAAGTTATGGCATTTCCGATCAATCAGTTATATGGAAGCTATAGGATATAGTCGGCCGATCCTTATGAAATTCGGCATGTCGGATTGATTAGCCAAATACAAAACCCATAGAAAATCCCAACTTCCTAACTTTACAAACACCAAAGTTATGGCATTTCCGATCGTTCAGTTATATGGCAGCTATAGGATATAGTCGGCCGATCCCGGCCGTTCCGACTTATATACTGCGTGCAAAGGAAAGAAGGGTGTGTGCAAAGTTTCAATTCGATATCTTTAAAACTGAGAGACTAGTTCGCGTAGAAACAGACAGACGGACAGACAGACGGACAGACGGACAGACGGACATGGCTATATCAACTCAGGAGGTGATCCTGATCAAGAATATATATACTTTATAGGGTCGGAGATGTCTCCTTCACTGCGTTGCACACTTTTGACCAAAATTATAATACCCTCTGCAAGGGTATAAAAATCATAGGGCCTTCGCCGACCAGACTGAAACATTGACGAGGACTTTTACTGACGACCATAGAATACCGGTTATAACAACAGACCTTAAGCACATTCGCAAGTTGGTAGCTACCCTAAAAATCCATCATAGGTCCGCTAGAAGTATAAACTTAATTGGGACAGCTTTAAAGGTCATTGCAGGCACTCCCGACTTCAATGATTGGGAACAGATAAAATTCAATCAAGAGCAACTAATGAACGCAGACGAGGGGCAAACTGAATTAAATATTAAATTTCAGGAACGTTTGAACGAACTCGCGAGCGCAATGAATCAAATTCAGAAGTTTGAAACCAATAAAGAAACACACCTCTTGGAAATCATTTTGGCAAAAAATAGAATCGTTATCACAGATCTGGAAAATATCCTAATGGGCTTAACCCTAGCAAAATTAAATATTGTAAGTCCGGCAATTCTAGATAGCTCCGACATTGGCGAATTTAGGGACAAGCAGCCTATTAACATTAGTTTAATAGAAATATTAGAAGTATCTAGTATAAGTGTTTTTCAAAATTTCGATATCCTCCATTTTCTTATTAAATTTCCTAATCCTAAGTTCGTATGTAAAAAGATAACGATCTACCCGGTCCAGCACAACAAAAAAATACTGGACTTTGAAAAAGGAAACCTAGTCGCTGAGTGCCCAGGGCGAAATCTCAACATTGGATACTGCAAGACGACGGTTGGCGCCACCTTCTGCAGGGAGCTGCAAAATGGTACTTGTGCCCAGCAACTAGTTTCCGGAGCCACTGCGCACTGCTCCACGCTCCCAGGCCATCTGGATCCAGTTACGGTAGTAGATCACGGCACCCTCATAGTAAACGAGGCCAACATGACCATAACCGACGACCAAGGACGGGACCAAAAAATTTCTGGGACCTACCTGGTAACCTATTCCGACAGAATAAGTCTCAACGGAACTTGGTTCATAAATCAGCTGGGAAACTCGATGAAAAAACCTGCCGTATCGGCCATGGCCGTTGTCAACGTCATGGCACACCAAAACCGGCTAAGTCTCCCATTTCTCCACGAGCTGAGCCTGAGAAACCTTCACCACTTGGGGCCCCTTAGAGAAGAGCTTTCCTTGGGCTCCCTCCTCAGCTACTCCATCACCCTACTCGCCTCCTTCCTACTGTGTTCCACTGTTTGGCTCGGCTACCACCATCTGAAGACCAGGAGCCCCGTCAAATCAGGGGCTAATGGTGACGTAGAAGCAGCAGGTCACCGGGACGGCGACCACTTAAAAGAGGGAGAAGTTAGCACTCCCAGTTCCCACAAAGACAAATTGTCGAGTTGCAGGCCATATCCGGTGGCCAACACGCGCAGTAAGGAAACCGCCGACTCTGCACTCCGAGGGCAGTTGCCCGGAGCCCGGTCAGAGCACTCGCGGAGCGAGTGATCGCCACCGGCCGGATATCTGCTGCTGACCTGGCGCTTTATTTCTGGCGCTGGGAACACTTACTCAGCGGATGATCGCCACCGGCCGGATACCAAGTGCTGACCCGGCACTTTAGCGGCAGCGCTGCGACCAGGCAAAAGCCTCGAGCCGCGGCCGGACCGGGACCTTAAGTTAGTCTAAATTTGTACTCCGCAGCCTTAGCTGTGCTTTGTAAATCAAGTCTTGTTTATCCTCTACCTTAACAGGTTTAGGAGTAATAAATAATAAACTTAATATCGCACCGTGTCTTTATTATCCTCTGCCTTAACAGGTTTAGGAGAAATAGGGATTATTTAAATACCAAATACCAAACTAAAATAACTTACATATAGACCGGATAGAGTCTGTGCAAAAGAACTTTTTATTATTTCCTCTACGGGGCCTTAACTGGAATGCAAGCCTTATTTTACCATCCTACTCTAGTAGACTTCTCCTAATTAATCTACCATCCTTAGTAAACCGTAGAACGATGCTTGGCACAACTTTTATCTATAAACTTATTCACGGGGATGTGGAGAGTCCCGAGTTACTGGGTCGCATAAGCTTCTCCGTGCCTAATAGAATTACCAGGAACTATGTTCCTCTTACATTAAATATTTGTAGATCTAACTTTGATATGCATGAACCGTTTAGAGTACTGTGTAACGACTATAATAGACTATACCACATTACACACACATGTCACATATAAATTTCAATTCCAATTCCTGTGACCTTCCTTCGGAGACTGTTCGTAGACAGCTCACTACATCCACCGTATCCCAGATTTATCCGGCTCTTCTCTTAGTGACGCTGAAGCATGATCGCCTAGAGTGATCACGCATTCTTCCTTTACTCCTGTCGCATTAGCGGAGCTATATCATCGTGGCCGCACGTGGCGTGTGCTGGTGAGGTTATGAGATCGCAGTCAGCTCAATAACCTTACAAAATTTTGGATGATCCTAGATCATCGTGGCCGCACTCGCTTTTCGCTTTGGAGTCGGCGCAGTCTGGAGGGGTGCCGCGCGTGGTTCGCTTTTCGCTTTGGAGTCGGCGCAGTCTGCAGATCCTCTCTTTGTCTACCGACCAGTCTTGGAAAACCCTGTCTCACTGGCCGGCTTTGACGTACACGCCCGTAGCCTTCTTGGCCTACTGCCACTAAATAGCAATTCACTCAACTGACCTGATCATATTACTGGTATTTACCTCCTGCTAGTATAAAGCACTCTAGGTTATTTGTAGTTGATTCCAAGTAATTATTCACAGTCACGAGTGGTACATCTCTCTCTGTGTAACACTTCTTCTTCTTTAACGATTTGAAATGAAATGAATGCTTTGGCACGCGTTGCCGGCTGCATCGACGCATCGTCGCTAAACTTCGAGTAACGGAATCCTTCCAGTTCTCCTTCTCATTTCCTTCTCTACGCACTTTCGGCGTTGCGCGAGCGAGAACACACTATGCGAGTACGCTCATACGAGTGAGTGATCTAGCTAGCTGATACTCGTCTGCCTGGGTAACGCGACGTTGTCAAACTTCAGCGGAATTTTACCGAAATCTAGATTTTCTCTTTTCCTTCTTTCTGCTTATTCCCGCTTGGTCGACTGTACTTAGGAGAGTGCGTTCAAGACTTGCTTGCCCTATACTCTGCCTTTAGTTTCGAGGCATACTCGACTTTGTATGTCTTACACAAACGCTCAGAGCCGCTATCCAAAAGCACACGGCAAATTGTGTAAGTACCTTTTGAGTTTTGGACATACACCAAAGCTGTGGGCAATGTGCTTCTTTTGAGTCCCGGTGACTGTGTTAATGAGGTGCTGTTTTGCGTCTGGGCGACAAAAGTTGAGCTACATCCAGAAGTTTGAGGACTGGCCTGTGCAGTGTCCGCAGGAGCAATTGTCATGGAATCCATGTTTTCAGGATGTACAAGAGAAAGATTACGGCCAGTGCGGTGCTTGCACAAATGTTTCGATTGACATGAAGGCGTAGGCAATTGAAGCAAAGCGACTTTCCTTTCACAAAGGAGCGCCGATGTTCGGTGTTCAGATTTTGAAATTGAGAGCATCTATACAGCTGATGGTCAGCAGAGCCACACTTATTACAATTGCCACGGTTCACTACAATAAGTGCGCGCTTCGCTTTGGCAGGCTTGTCCGTTTGGCTGCCAGGATCAGTTTGATTGCCGATGTATCTTAGCTTAATTCAAAATCCTCGCAACGATCATCAAGGCATTTAAACAAGTCTGTAACGGTTGGTGTCGCAGCGCCTCTGGTGTCCTCTATCCACTTTCTTCTAGAGTCAGGATCAATTTTAGCCAGTACAAGATGAATCTCCCAGCAGTCACGGCTGGTCTCCCCAACTGCATCTAGCCCACGAATGATTTCATTCATTCATCAGTAAGTTTGCGTAGATTAGATACCTCGCCTTTGGGGGCAGTAGCCAGTCCCACTAAAGTCGCTGAAAGAACTCACTTTGCTGTTGCAGCATTGTGGCCATGTTGTGATCCGCTTGAGGTATGCTGAAGGTCGCTTTTTAACGACGCGAATAAGGTAAGCGCGCGAGTTACCGCCCCAGCACATTCCCTCGGCGGTCCCCCACCTAAACCCCTACGGTTGACAAGCAGCTAGAAACCAAACACCAAACAAACATCGCGGCCACTGCTGAGTTCAAGCCCCATATATGCATCCGGTCCAATTACAAATCCATTCCGCTAGGTCAGCACATTGTACGTAAACACTAAGCTTTGGACAAAGAATTATAAAATAAAGAATTCATTCTGATTTTCAACTCGAAACCATCAACTACGAAATTTGGTCGGGTTATACCCCGGGACAATTATTGAAGAACCTACTTAAGTTAACTGGCGCAGTCGGCAGACCTCCGGCTAAAGGACACATTCTACCCAAGAAACTCAAGGAACGATCTGTGACGGCGGAGGATGACAGGAATTTGCAACAATATAATTATCCTTATATTGTAAGAGTGAGTAGAGTGAAGTGTGAAATGGAGTGAAATAATAAATTATAAATAAATAAATCAAACAAAATGATACAGAAAGGAAAATATAAAATAATTAAATGGAGAAAGAATTAAAATGCAAGAGTAAAATAATTAATAAAATAAAACATAAAGAGGTCGAGCCACGTTTAGAGAAGGAAAAAGAGGAAATGTAACAAGAATTGTGCACAGTGGGTGAAGGTGAAAATAACGATGCTAATATTCGGAGATAGGCAGTAAAGATCAAAAAGTAATGGAAATCAAGTGTGAAATCGGCGACGAACTATAATACACAGGGCGAAGCTTAGCATGGGATGGCTGCCACAAGTTGGAAATAAATAAATAAATCTTAAGTAAATTAACTTTAAGCAGCAATAGAATACAATACTTAAGTAAGAATTTGAAACAAGCTCAAAAAAGGGGTAGACAATCAAGGAAATTATAAGTAACATAAATACCACACATATTTAAGAAGTAAGAATTTTTAAAGAAACAAAGAAAAAAATAAACTCAGAAAGGAGGTAGACAGTAAGAAAATAAAAACTGCCAAGAAAATTACTACAACAGCTAGTTCAGGAGTTGGAACGACGGAAGAAAGAATGGCAACACCAATGGCAACAACGAGTGTGTTACAGGCCATCAAGGTAATAGACCTGGTGGAAATTATTCCAAAATACGAAGGAGACTCTGGTAAATTAGATGGTTTTAGGTACTAGGCCTGATCAAAGGAGAGGAATGATCGAATGTAGGGTCATGTAATGTCTGGTCAAGTCCAGCGAACAGGGCATACTACTGAGAAGCGAGAAGATCAAGTGGTATGAGGATATGGCCTTAAACGCCTTTGTTTCGGCCTTAAAGGGGCCTATAGGCGTTACTATTCGAAACATGGGGTACCGAACATAGCAAAGGCTTACGAAATAGCCTGCAGGGAGAAGAATTTAGGTACCTTAGAAGAAACAGGGGTCGAAGTGAAAGGCCAGGAAACGACAGGTTCACAGGCCAAAGAGGTTAAGGAAGCTCCGAAACAGGAGTTAGGAAAACGGGACCACCCAGTGCAGAAGGCACAGACGGGCCCTTGGTCGCAGTATCGGTGGGCAGTTTCAGATGCCGTTTTCAATGCCCACCATGAATGGATGGCCAGGATTTGGATTGCCATATCAAATAATGGGCAATCCATTCAGGACAGATAACATTAATCAGACAGAAGTCCCTAATTATGTTAGACCGTACCGTATTTACCACAACAGGAACACGAAATGGAATTAAGGCCAAAATAATCGCGACAGGCAGTGGTATGGCAACAGCTATAACAACAGCAAGTCAAGAGAAGGTCAGTTAGCGATCCAGGCAGCTGGAGATGGAGGTAGTGGACAATCAATAATGTCTAGGAATTCAAATTATTCGGGACAATCATATAACTAAAAATAATTCGAGACAGTCAAATAATTCGACCAACTCCAAGCGGTCATACAATTCGGCCAATAATTCAGAGAGAGAGGGAAATAGGCAGTCAATGAGCGGTCAACTGGATAATATCCAAGAGGATGAGGCAAATTTTTGCAAACAGCCTCGAGCAACCAACAGGATATTTAGGAGCAAGGAGGGGCCACTCGACCCTACCATATGTAATGATCAGAATTACCCCACACAAAACAATAAAATTACTAATTGATACAGGATCCACTTATTCTTTCATTCGTCCCGAATTAGCTCAACCACAGCATGTAAAAGAGCTCATGCAGCTCAATAGCCCAATAGCCATTAAAACAATTACCCAATGGCACACGATTTTGAAGGAAGCCCACATACCAATGTTCAAAGAATTCGGAGGAGTAGGAAAAATGAGATTGTTGTTCTTCAGATTTCATCAGTTTTTCGAGGGATTAATTGGTATGGACTTGATGCAGCAAATAAAAGCCGTGATTGATAATGAGAAAGGTTGGTTCCGCACGGCGGACACAGAATTGCAGATATATTCCACTAAGTATAGACCCAGCGAAGTTCACTCAATAGAAGAAGGGACAAAAGCAGTTATTTCTATTCCGGTATGTGTACCCGATGGAGATTTCTTGCTAAACAAAACAATAGTAAAAGAGGATTTGATCATTTCAGAAGGAATCTATAGGGCAGTGGTTGGAAAGAGCCTGGTCGAGATAACGAACTATGCGGAAGAGGATCAGGAATTATTTCTAGAAGAACCATTAGAAGTTGTTGAATTCGAAACTGACAAGCATTTCGAGCTCAACAATATAGAGGAGGCAGATAATGGAAATAGGAAGATACCATTTGATAAGATCAGAACAGAACACTTAAATAGCGAAGAGCTTAATGAGCTGCAACGAATTTGTAAAAAATACCCGAAAGTATTCCATAAAGAGGGAATGCGGTCAAACACCAAATTAGAACGAATGACGACAACGCTAGGCCATACAGGTATGCATTCAAGGAAAGACAGGAGGTGAGAAGACAGCTAGAAAAGCTATAAGATCAGAAGATTATTAGACAAAGCCATTCTCCTTGAAGTGCGCCGGTTTGGCTAGTGCCCAAGAAGAAAGATGCCTCTGGAGAGAGAAAATGGAGAATCGTGGTGGACTATATGAAACTTAACGAGAAGGTAATTAAAGATAGATACCCGCTACCATTAATCAATGATGTATTGGATAGCTTCGGTAGGGCTAAATATTTCTCAACTTTAGATCTGGCGAGTGGATATCACCAGATCGAAGTGAAGGAAGAAGACATCCCGAAAACTGCTTTCTCGGCGGAAGGGGGACACTTTGAGTATGTCCGAATGCCGTGCGGGCTAAATAACGCCCCAGCAACTTTTCAAAGGTTAATGAACAATATTTTCGGAGAGTTGCTAGGAAAATGTTGTCTTATATATATGGACGACATCATGGTGTACTCGACATCCTTACAAGAACACGTAACGGATTTTGAAAAAGTCTTCAAGAAACTTGCGGAGGCAAACTTCAAGTTACAAGTAGACAAGACAGAGTTTTTAAGGAAAGAGGTGGAGTATTTAGGACACGTAGTAACCCAACAAGGGATCAGACCGAACCCAGGAAAGATCGAAGCAATAAAAAGATTCGAGATTCCCAAGACTAGGAAGCAGATAAAATCGTTCCTAGGTCTGTTGGGGTACTATAGGAAGTTCATAAGAGATTTCGCGGCTATAACAAAGCCATTGACAAAACAGTTGAAAGGGAAAAAGGCTGTGCAGAAAGACCAAGAATACAGGGACGCATTTGAGGTATGCAAGACCTTACTGTGCAATGATCCAATCTTGCAGTTTCCTGACTTCGATATACCTTTCATACTCACCACAGATGCAAGTAATTATGCTATTGGCGCCGTCCTATCCTAGGGAAATTTGGGGACGGACAGACCAATAGCATACGCACAATAGAAAAGGAAATGCTCGCCATTATATGGGCGATTAAGCATTTTAGACGTTACGTATTCGGCACAAAGTTCAAGATAGTCACTGACCATAGGCCATTAACATGGCTAATGAGCGTCAAAGAACCCGATTCCAAACTTGTGAGATGGAGACTCCAAATGTTGGAGTACGATTACGAGATCGTATATAAGAAGGGTTCTCTGAATGTAGTGGCCGACGCACTGAGCAGAATTCAACCAGAGCTCAATGTACTGGAGGATGCCTCAGAGATGACGACCAATGGAGAGACAATCCACTCTGCTGGAGAAGACTCCAGTTGGGATTCCCTATATCGGAAAAACCACTAAACGAGTATAACATCCAGGTGGTCATACAGGAAGGTAGAGTAGCGGGAATACAGAAACAAATCCCGTTCAGGAATAAGTTGAGAATAATTTGGACAGATAACAATTTTGATGAGGAAACAGTTGGCCGGAAGTTAAAAGAAATCCTGAAACCTAAAAGAACGGTAGCACTCCTGATTCCAGACAACTTGGTGATAACAATCCAAGAGGCATATTGCAAGTATTTCGCTTACGCTTGGGGACTAACAATCCCAGCTAAATAAAGCGTAAATATCGTTAAGGCAGTAAAAAGTTTCATGGCCTTATTCGGGGTGCCAAAAAAGATAGTCTGTGACCAAGGAGTAGAATTCTCTTCTAACTTGTTCAAGGACTTTTGTAGGCAGTACGAATTAGAGCTACGCACTACATCCTTTCAGCAATCATCGAGCAATTCTACAGTCGAGAGACTGCACTCGACGATCACAGAAATATATAGATTAATAAATGAGACAAAAAGGAAAAAGAAACTTCAAATCAAGCATGAGGAAGTCCTGGATGAGACATTTATAACTTATAATAATGCCATTCATTCAGAGACGAAACTAACACCGCAGGAGTTGTTCACAGGGAGAACGCATAACTTCCTAAAAAACGTGCCTTTTAACAACGAACACGATTTTTTACAGAAGATTAATGCGTTTCAAGCAGAGCTTTATCCAAGAGTTAAAGAAAAGGTCCATCAAGAAAAGAATAAAAGAATAGAGGCGGCGAATGTTGACAGGCAAAGCCCGGACACAGTACATCCAGGAGACATTATATTTAGGAAAGAAAACAGGATGGATAAATTAACTCCTCGTTTTTCAAAGCACAAGGTGATGGAAGACAACGGTCTCACACTAGCCTCTACTAAACCACAAAAAATCCATAAAGAAAAAATCAGAAGACCAACCAAACCAAATGAACAATAATTACAGGTGGTCAAGGAGCATGGCCGCAGAAAGGAAACTCGAGATCCTGCCATTGCTAGGGAAAGAACCACTAGCGCAAATAAATCTAGGCGCTGCGAAGATAATTCAAACTCATAAAACATTAGTACACATAGTAAAATTACAAGAGTATCAAGCGGCAATAGAACAGTTGGAACGAACACTCACAGAAGTAGTTGAAGACGCGGACCTTGTTAAGGTTTTGCAAAACAAATTACAGATGATCAAGAACAGATTAGAGGCAATATGCCCCAGGAAGAGGAAAGCAAGGGACTAATCAATGGATTAGGATCTGTAGTTCAGTCCATAACAGGGAACTTGGACGCGGAAGACGCAGAAAGGTTAGAAGAGGAGATAAGAAAAATGCAAGAAGAGGAAAAGGGATTGAAGGAGAATTTGAATTCACAACAGAGGACAGGAGCTAAAATCACGATAATGTTTAAGAACTTGACGAAATATATAAACGATGAGCAAAGTCGAGTTACGACATTTATTAATAATTACAAAAATGGAATCAGCAAGACGTTCTTAGAGGAAGACAAGAGGATTTATAGGATAGAATATACCGATAGAATTGCGATAACAATAGATATGCTAGGGCTAAATTTGAATGAATTAGCCGAAAGTTTATTATTAGCAAAGATTGGGCTAATCTCAAAATTTATTTATGATAAACAAGAAACAGCTAAATGCATAAAAGAGTTGGAGGAGCAAGGAATACATATCGTATCAGAGGAGCATATGTATGAGTTTTTGGAGCTAAGAACAATTATGAATAACACAGATATAATTTTCTCGATAAGATTACCAATGTTTAAAAAAAGAGAGTACTACTTACAGAGAATGGTACCCTTACCAATGAATAAAACGGAATTCATAATTGCACCAGAATATGTAGTAAACAGTAAAGAAGAAATGTACTATTATAAAGATAAATGTCAGAAGATAAGGAATTTGTATATTTGTAAGAATTATAAGATTGTAAATCAAATTAATGAAGAATGTCTTAAAAGTCTAATTAGCGGAAAGGAAGCGGATTGTGAAACGAGGGATGCCGGACTGTGGACAGAACAGAACCCTGAATGGGTCAGCAATAATCACATTTAGCGAGTGCAGAGCCATGGTGAACAACGTCCAATATGAGGCGGTAGAGAAACTTGGTACGGCAAAACTAAAACTGGAGATACCACAAATTCCAACCATGAAAAAGAACAGAACAACCCAAGAATTGGGAATCCATAAGCTGGAAATGGAAGATTTGGAAACGAAATTACGGATGAATAGGATACAAACGGGAGCAACAATACACACGACAACGACATACACCATGTTGTCTGTGATACTGATAATAGTATTGGCCGTGGCTTGTTTTTCCAAGCGAACGACCATTTTCACACTAGTCGCCCCACCTGCTAGTTTCGCACCAACCATTACTCCACCTGTCACTTTCACACCAACCACGCTCCACAATGGTCGGTGGTTCAGTCTGAGGGGGGAGGAGTTACCGCCTCAGCACATTCCCTCGGCGGTCCCCCACCTAAACCCCTACGGTTGACAATCAGCTAGAAACCAAACACTTTATTGGCAACTAAGTTGCCAACCAAACGAACATCGCGGCCACTGCTGAGTCCAAGCCCCATATATGCATCCGGTCCAATTACAAATCCATTCCGCTAGGTCAGCACATTGTACGTAAACACTAAGCTTTGAACAAAGAATTATAAAATAAAGAATTCATTCTGATTTCCAACTCGAAATCATCAACTACGAAACATTTATTTGGTCGGGTTATACCCCGGGACAATTATTGAAGAACCTACTTAAGTTAACTCGCGCAGGTTCTTCTCCTGACACGCGTGAAAGTCTTCGGTAGGATCCTCGAAACCCTCAACTTTATCGTACAATCGCATTTCGTCAGTGATCTCCTCAAGGCTTCTGAAAGCTTAATTAACCGTGCCAGCATGGCATCGACTCCGGAGAAAGGCTCTGTGGAGGATTCTCGATGTAATTGTCCAAGCGAGTTACGGTCTCCTTTAGCCGACCACGTGCTTGGGTAAGGCGTTTAAGCGTCTGTTGCTCCATGGTGTGTAGATGAATAGATCACGCTAAATGGTTAGTATGACCACTTATGAATTGGGTTGATAGAAAAATACTCAATTATTTCACAATAAGAATTTACGCTTCATTCATGTCGACAGCTCGTGGTCAGGAGGAAGAGAGAGAGAGATATAAAAAACGAGAGGCCAGACCATCTTAAGGAGGAATATATTACATGCTATCGAATACACCAAATTATTGTAATTTGTTATGAGGTTCCTCAACAAAGGGTATAAAAAGATTAGCTATATGTAATCAATATGGTTTTTAAATATAAGTTGTAGTAAATAGTTGTCTAATTGGCAACAATTTTTACCCTGAGCAAGGTATACATAAGGTACAATAAGTTAGATTTGCATAGTTTCATATTGTAAAAGGATAAATCACTTCACTCGTTTAATTATATGTATGTATTAATCTCAATTTCTTTATTCAATTTCTGCCAACTGTTCTTATTAAACGCAAGCCACCGAATGCCGCGTCTCGATCTTTCTTTATGCTTCCATACATTTTATCTGTGTCAGTGTGCTAGGCATACATTTTATCCTTAAATGCTAAGTGCTAGAAAGGGATGACAGTATAATGCTTTAATCTAACGAAGAATCTATCTTATTGTTATACAGAAGGCTAAATGCGTAATTATCTAAATGTATATGGTACAGTGGGCCTTGTATGTATCTATATTGCTACAACTCGGCCGTCCTGACTGTATGATCCCCTGATCACTGTTAACTTTGGTATCAATTTTTTTTTTTACATAAGGTTTTAATTACAAAACAAGAGAGAACGCTATAGTCGGGTGCCCCGACTATCAGATACCCGTTACTCAGGTATCTCCATCTCCCTCGCACTCCCGAGGGAGATGGAGATAGAAACTTTGATCACGCATAACTTTTTAACGAATGGTCCGATTTGAAAAATTTCGATAGGTATTGATAAACACAATAAAACTGCATTTTTACTTTTCCGAAATATTTAAATTTTTAAAATCGTATATAAGCGATTGTGGGCGTTAAAGGGGGCGTGGCACCTTTTTGAAACAAAATTGCGCTGCGTAGGAACTCCTAGAATCTGCATGCAAAATGCCAATCTTCTAGCTTTTATAGTTTCCGAGATCTCAGCGTTCATACGGAGGGACAGACGGACAGACGGACATGGCTATATCGACTCGGCTAGTGACCCTGATCAAGAATATATATACTTTATAGGGTCGGAAACGCTTCCTTCTAGCTGTTACATACTTTTGCACGAATACAATATACCCTTTTACTCTACGAGTAACGGGTATAAAAATGTTCTTATTTTAGTTACAAAATGTGAATAGTTTTTACAAATATATACAATTATTTTACAGAATCGTTCCTTAATATTTATGTTCTGCTATTTATTTATTTACTTTTTTCCTTTTTCTTTTTTAACCAGTGCTTAATATTTTTAATGCTCCAGACACCTTGGTACGGATTACGGGATACTTAAAATCCTTCTACGTCTTTTAATGTCATTTCTTAATACTTTTGAAATTACGTAAGGACCTTTATTTTTTGGAATTAATTTTCTAGAAACTCCTGCTGTGCTATCGAAATTTTTTATCATTACGTAGTCTCCAATTTTGTATTCTGAAGGCTTTTTGGCTGTCTTGTCATAATGTACCTTGTTGTACGCTTGTGCTTTTTCCTGATTTATTTCGGTTTCGTTTCTAATTTTCTCTAAATCTCTGTCTTCTGGCATATTTTCTAATTCTTCTAACTTTTTTTTCAACTCGTCCACTATCTGACCTCTTTGTTCAATCTCAAAAAGCACCTTGCTTGGACTTTGTTTTATACTGCGATGTTGGGTGTTATTCAGTACATGTTCAACTTTATCTATTAGCTTAGCTATCATTGGTCCAAGACTTCTGTTGACTCTTTCAACTTGCTCGTTTGCCTGCGGCGATCTCGTTACTATCTTCATATGCTTAACGTTAAACTCTAATAAAAAATCATCGAACTCTTTGGACGTGAAACAGCTTCCTCTATCTGAAATTATGCATTTTGGTTTACTATATGCTCTAAAGTAGTCCTTTAATGCTGTAATGACTTCCCTTGTGTTGGTGGTTTTAGTGGCATATAACCGTACGAACTTTGTGAAACCGTCGATGACTACAAAAATATGTTCCTTTGATCTACCTGAATCGACTGGGCCATAATGATCGATATGTATTAACTCGAACGGTTTGTTGCCTTTTGGAATGCAGTGTAAAATCCTTCCTTGCCTGTCTTAGGGGAAAATGCAATACATTTTAAACAGTATTCAATGTGACTTAAACATTTGTCTTTAGCATTAGGAAACCAATAAGTTTTCGAAATGATATCTAACATTTTGTCTCTTCCTATGTGTCCGATTTCATTATGGTACTTGTACATAACATGCTCTTCCATATCCGTAGGAACATAAAATAATAGTCTGCCATCGTCACATTTCCTATACACCGAACATAGCAAAGGCTTACGAAATAGCCTGCAGGGAGAAGAATTTAGGTACCTTAGAAAAAACTGGGGTCGAAGTAAAAGGCCTTGAAACGACAGGTTCACAGGCCAAAGAGGTTAAGGAAGCTCCGAAACAGGAGTTAGGAAAACGGGACCACCCAGTGCCGAAGGCACAGACGGGCCCTTGGTCGCAGTATCGGTGGGCTGCAAATACCCAACCACAGTTTCAGATGCCGTTTTCAATGCCCACCATGAATGGATGGCCAGGATTTGGATTGCCATATCAAATAATGGGCAATCCATACAGGACAGATAACATTAATCAGACAGAAGTCCCTAATTATGTTAGACCGTACCGTATTTACCACAACAGGAACACGAAATGGAATTAAGGCCAAAATAATCGCGACAGGCAGTGGTATGGCAACAGCTATAACAACAGCAAGTCAAGAGAAGGTCAGTTAGCGATCCAGGCAGCTGGAGATGGAGGTAGTGGACAATCAAGAATGTCTAGGAATTCAAATTATTCGGGACAATCATATAATTCAAATAATTCGAGACAGTCAAATAATTCGACCAACTCCAAGCGGTCATACAATTCGGCCAATAATTCAGAGAGAGAGGGAAATAGGCAGTCAATGAGCGGTCAACTGGATAATATCCAAGAGGATGAGGCAAATTTTTTGCAAACAGCCTCGAGCAAACAACGGGATATTTAGGAGGGGCCACTCGACCCTACCAAATGTAATGATCAGAATTACCCCACACAAAACAATAAAATTACTAATTGATACAGGATCCACTTATTCTTTCATTCGTCCCGAATTAGCTCAACCACAGCATGTAAAAGAGCTCATGCAGCTCAGTAGCCCAATAGCCATTAAAAAAATTACCCAATGGCACACGATTTTGCAGGAAGCCCACGTACCAATGTTCAAAGAATTCGGAGGAGTAGGAAAAATGAGATTGTTGTTCTTCAGATTTCATCAGTTTTTCGAGGGATTAATTGGTATGGACTTGATGCAGCAAATAAAAGCCGTGATTGATAATGAGAAAGGTTGGTTCCGCACGGCGGACACAGAATTGCAGATATATTCCACTAAGTATAGACCCAGCGAAGTTCACTCAATAGAAGCAGGGACAAAAGCAGTTATTTCTATTCCGGTATGTGTACCCGATGGAGATTTCTTGCTAAACAAAACAATAGTAAAAGAGGATTTGATCATTTCAGAAGGAATCTATAGGGCAGTGGTTGGAAAGAGCCTGGTCGAGATAACGAACTATGCGGATGAGGATCAGGAATTATTTCTAGAAGAACCATTAGAAGTTGTTGAATTCGAAACTGACAAGCATTTCGAGCTCAACAATATAGAGGAGGCAGATAATGGAAATAGGAAGATACCATTTGATAAGATCAGAACAGAACACTTAAATAGCGAAGAGCTTAATGAGCTGCAACGAATTTGTAAAAAATACCCGAAAGTATTCCATAAAGAGGGTGACCATTTGTCATTTACTAATGCGGTCAAACACCAAATTAGAACGAATGACGACAACGCTAGGCCATACAGGTATGCATTCAAGGAAAGACAGGAGGTGAGAAGACAGCTAGAAAAGCTATAAGATCAGAAGATTATTAGACATAGCCATTCTCCTTGGAGTGTGCCGGTTTGGCTAGTGCCCAAGAAGAAAGATGCCTCTGGAGAGAGAAAATGGAGAATGGTGGTGGACTATATGAAACTTAACGAGAAGGTAATTAAAGATAGATACCCGCTACCATTAATCAATGATGTATTGGATAGCTTCGGTAGGGCTAAATATTTCTCAACTTTAGATCTGGCGAGTGGATATCACCAGATCGAAGTGAAGGAAGAAGACATCCCGAAAACTGCTTTATCGGCGGAAGGGGGACACTTTGAGTATGTCCGAATGCCGTGCGGGCTAAATAACGCCCCAGCAACTTTTCAAAGGTTAATGAACAATATTTTCGGAGAGTTGCTAGGAAAATGTTGTCTTATATATATGGACGACATCATGGTGTACTCGACATCCTTACAAGAACACGTAACGGATTTTGAAAAAGTCTTCAAGAAACTTGCGGAGGCAAACTTCAAGTTACAAGTAGACAAGACAGAGTTTTTAAGGAAAGAGGTGGAATATTTAGGACACGTAGTAACCCAACAAGGGATCAGACCGAACCCAGGAAAGATCGAAGCAATAAAAGATTCGAGATTCCCAAGACTAGGAAGCAGATAAAATCGTTCCTAGATCTGTTGGGGTACTATAGGAAGTTCATAAGAGATTTCGCGGCTATAACAAAGCCATTGACAAAACAGTTGAAAGGGAAAAAGGCTGTGCAGAAAGACCAAGAATACAGGGACGCATTTGAGGTATGCAAGACCTTACTGTGCAATGATCCAATCTTGCAGTTTCCTGACTTCGATATACCTTTCATACTCACCACAGATGCAAGTAATTATGCTATTGGCGCCGTCCTATCCCAGGGAAATTTGGGGACGGACAGACCAATAGCATACGCTAGCAGAACCCTGTCAGAATCAGAAGTGAACTAGCGTCAAAGAACCCGATTCCAAACTTGTGAGATGGAGACTCCAAATGTTGGAGTACGATTACGAGATCGTATATAAGAAGGGTTCTCTGAATGTAGTGGCCGACGCACTGAGCAGAATTCAACCAGAGCTCAATGTACTGGAGGATGCCTCAGAGATAACGACCAATGGAGAGACAATCCACTCTGCTGGAGAAGACTCCAGTTGGGATTCCCTATATCGGAAAAACCACTAAACGAGTATAACATCCAGGTGGTCATACAGGAAGGTAGAGTAGCGGGAATACAGAAACAAATCCCGTTCAGGAATAAGTTGAGAATAATTTGGACAGATAACAATTTTGATGAGGAAACAGTTGGCCGGAAGTTAAAAGAAATCCTGAAACCTAAAAGAACGATAGCACTCCTGATTCCAGGCAACTTGGTGATAACAATCCAAGAGGCATATTGCAAGTATTTCGCTTACGTTTGGGGACTAACAATCCCAGCAAAAGAAAGCGTAAATATCGTTAAGGCAGTAAAAAGTTTCATGGCCTTATTCGGGGTGCCAAAAAAGATAGTCTGTGACCAAGGAGTAGAATTCTCTTCTAACTTGTTCAAGGACTTTTGTAGGCAGTACGAATTAGAGCTACGCACTACATCCTTTCAGCAATCATCGAGCAATTCTACAGTCGAGAGACTGCACTCGACGATCACAGAAATATATAGATTAATAAATGAAACAAAAAGGAAAAAGAAACTTCAAATCAAGCATGAGGAAGTCCTGGATGAGACATTTATAACTTATAATAATGCCATTCATTCAGAGACGAAACTAACACCGCAAGAGTTGTTCACAGGGAGAACGCATAACTTCCTAAAAAACGTGCCTTTTAACAACGAACACGATTTTTACAGAAGATTAATGCGTTTCAAGCAGAGCTTTATCCAAGAATTAAAGAAAAGGTCCATCAAGAAAAGAATAAAAGAATAGAGGCGGCGAATGTTGACAGGCAAAGCCCGGACACAGTACATCCAGGAGACATTATATTTAGAAAAGAAAACAGGATGGATAAATTAACTCCTCGTTTTTCAAAGCACAAGGTGATGGAAGACAACGGTCTCACACTAGCCTCAACTAAACCACAAAAAATCCATTAAGAAAAAATCAGAAGACCAACCAAACCAAATGAACAATAATTACAGGTGGTCAAGGAGCATGGCCGCAGAAAGGAAACTCGAGATCCTGCCATTGCTAGGGAAAGAACCACTAGCGCAAATAAATCTAGGCGCTGCGAAGATAATTCAAACTCATAAAACATTAGTACACATAGTAAAATTACAAGAGTATCAAGCGGCAATAGAACAGTTGGAACGAACACTCACAGAAGTAGTTGAAGACGCGGACCTTGTTAAGGTTTTGCAAAACAAATTACAGATGATCAAGAACAGATTAGAGGCAATATGCCCCAGGAAGAGGAAAGCAAGGGACTAATCAATGGATTAGGATCTGTAGTTCAGTCCATAACAGGGAACTTAGACGCGGAAGACGCAGAAAGGTTAGAAGAGGAGATAAGAAAAATGCAAGAAGAGGAAAAGGGATTGAAGGAGAATTTGAATTCACAACAGAGGACAGGAGCTAAAATGCCTCTGGAGAGAGAAAATGGAGAATGGTGGTGGACTATATGAAACTTAACGAGAAGGTAATTAAAGATAGATACCCGCTACCATTAATCAATGATGTATTGGATAGCTTCGGTAGGGCTAAATATTTCTCAACTTTAGATCTGGCGAGTGGATATCACCAGATCGAAGTGAAGGAAGAAGACATCCCGAAAACTGCTTTATCGGCGGAAGGGGGACACTTTGAGTATATCCGAATGCCGTGCGGGCTAAATAACGCCCCAGCAACTTTTCAAAGGTTAATGAACAATATTTTCGGAGAGTTGCTAGGAAAATGTTGTCTTATATATATGGACGACATCATGGTGTACTCGACATCCTTACAAGAACACGTAACGGATTTTGAAAAAGTCTTCAAGAAACTTGCGGAGGCAAACTTCAAGTTACAAGTAGACAAGACAGAGTTTTTAAGGAAAGAGGTGGAATATTTAGGACACGTAGTAACCCAACAAGGGATCAGACCGAACCCAGGAAAGATCGAAGCAATAAAAAGATTCGAGATTCCCAAGACTAGGAAGCAGATAAAATCGTTCCTAGGTCTGTTGGGGTACTATAGGAAGTTCATAAGAGATTTCGCGGCTATAACAAAGCCATTGACAAAACAGTTGAAAGGGAAAAAGGCTGTGCAGAAAGACCAAGAATACAGGGACGCATTTGAGGTATGCAAGACCTTACTGTGCAACGATCCAATCTTGCAGTTTCCTGACTTCGATATACCTTTCATACTCACCACAGATGCAAGTAATTATGCTATTGGCGCCGTCCTATCCCAGGGAAATTTGGGGACGGACAGACCAATAGCATACGCTAGCATCCTTTCAGCAATCATCGAGCAATTCTACAGTCGAGAGACTGCACTCGACGATCACAGAAATATATAGATTAATAAATGAAACAAAAAGGAAAAAGAAACTTCAAATCAAGCATGAGGAAGTCCTGGATGAGACATTTATAACTTATAATAATGCCATTCATTCAGAGACGAAACTAACACCGCAGGAGTTGTTCACAGGGAGAACGCATAACTTCCTAAAAAACGTGCCTTTTAACAACGAACACGATTTTTTACGGACCTTGTTAAGGTTTTGCAAAACAAATTACAGATGATCAAGAACAGATTAGAGGCAATATGCCCCAGGAAGAGGAAAGCAAGGGACTAATCAATGGATTAGGATCTGTAGTTCAGTCCATAACAGGGAACTTAGACGCGGAAGACGCAGAAAGGTTAGAAGAGGAGATAAGAAAAATGCAAGAAGAGGAAAAGGGATTGAAGGAGAATTTGAATTCACAACAGAGGACAGGAGCTAAAATCACGATAATGTTTAAGAACTTGACGAAATATATAAACGATGAGCAAAGTCGAGTTACGACATTTATTAATAATTACAAAAATGGAATCAGCAAGACGTTCTTAGAGGAAGACAAGAGGATTTATAGGATAGAATATACCGATAGAATTGCGATAACAATAGATATGCTAGGGCTAAATTTGAATGAATTAGCCGAAAGTTTATTATTAGCAAAGATTGGGCTAATCTCAAAATTTATTTATGATAAACAAGAAACAGCTAAATGCATAAAAGAGTTGGAGGAGCAAGGAATACATATCGTATCAGAGGAGCATATGTATGAGTTTTTGGAGCTAAGAACAATTATGAATAACACAGATATAATTTTCTCGATAAGATTACCAATGTTTAAAAAAAGAGAGTACTACTTACAGAGAATGGTACCCTTACCAATGAATAAAACGGAATTCATAATTGCACCAGAATATGTAGTAAACAGTAAAGAAGAAATGTACTATTATAAAGATAAATGTCAGAAGATAAGGAATTTGTATATTTGTAAGAATTATAAGATTGTAAATCAAATTAATGAAGAATGTCTTAAAAGTCTAATTAGCGGAAAGGAAGCGGATTGTGAAACGAGGGATGCCGGACTGTGGACAGAACAGAACCCTGAATGGGTCAGCAATAATCACATTTAGCGAGTGCAGAGCCATGGTGAACAACGTCCAATATGAGGCGGTAGAGAAACTTGGTACGGCAAAACTAAAACTGGAGATACCACAAATTCCAACCATGAAAAAGAACCCAAGAATTGGGAATCCATGAGCTGAAAATGGAAGATTTGGAAACGAAATTACGGATGAATAGGATACAAACGGGAGCAACAATACACACGACAACGACATACACCATGTTGTCTGTGATACTGATAATAGTATTGGCCGTGGCTTGTTTTTCCAAGCGAACGACCATTTTCACACTAGTCGCCCCACCTGCTAGTTTCGCACCAACCATTACTCCACCTGTCACTTTCACACCAACCACGCTCCACTATGGTCGGTGGTTCAGTCTGAGGGGGGAGGAGTTACCGCCTCAGCACATTCCCTCGGCGGTCCCCCACCTAAACCCCTACGGTTGACAATCAGCTAGAAACCAAACACTTTATTGGCAACTAAGTTGCCAACCAAACGAACATCGCGGCCATTGCTGAGTCCAAGCCCCATATATGCATCCGGTCCAATTACAAATCCATTCCGCTAGGTCAGCACATTGCAATTTGTTATGAGGTTCCTCAACAAAGGGTATAAAAAGATTAGCTATATGTAATCAATTTCTTTTTTAAATATAAGTTGTAGTAAATAGTTGTCTAATTGGCAACAATTTTTACCCTGAGCAAGGTATACATAAGGTACAATAAGTTAGATTTGCATAGTTTCATATTGTAAAAGGATAAATCACTTCACTCGTTTAATTATATGTATGTATTAATCTCAATTTCTTTATTCAATTTCTGCCAACTGTTCTTCTCAAACGCAAGCCATCGAATGCCGCGTCTCGATCTTTCTTTATGCTTCCATACATTTTATCTGTGTCAGTGTGCTAGGCATACATTTTATTCTTAAATGCTAAGTGTACGTGCTAGAAAGGAATGACAGTATAATGATTAAATCTAACGAAGAATCTATCTTATTGTTATACAGAAGACTTAATGCGTAATTATCTAAATGTATATGGTACAGTGGGCCTTGCATGTAACTATACTGCTACAACTCGGCCGTCCTGACTGTATGATCCCCTGATCACTGTTAACTTTGGTATCAATTTTTTTTTTTACATAAGGTTTTAATTACAAAAAAATGTACTTATTTTAGTTACAAAATGTGAATAGTTTTTACAAATATATACAATTATTTTACAGAATCGTTCCTTAATATTTATGTTCTGCTATTTATTTATTTACTTTTTTCCTTTTTCTTTTTTAACCAGTGCTTAATATTTTTAATGCTCCAGACACCTTGGTACGGATTACGGGATACTTGAAATCCTTCTACGTCTTTTAATAAGAATCTGTCATTTCTTAATACTTTTGAAATTACGTAAGGACCTTTATTTTTTGGAATTAATTTTCTAGAAACTCCTGCTGTGCTATCGAAATTTTTTACCATTACGTAGTCTCCAATTTTGTATTCTGAAGGCTTTTTGGCTGTCTTGTCATAATGTACCTTGTTGTACGCTTGTGCTTTTTCCTGATTTATTTCGGTTTCGTTTCTAATTTTCTCTAAATCTCTGTCTTCTGGCATATTTTCCAATTCTTCTAACTTTTTTTTCAACTCGTCCACTATCTGACCTCTTTGTTCAATCTCAAAAAGCACCTTGCTTGGACTTTGTTTTATACTGCGATGTTGGGTGTTATTCAGTACATGTTCAACTTTATCTATTAGCTTAGCTATCATTGGTCCAAGACTTCTGTTGACTCTTTCAACTTGCTCGTTTGCCTGCGGCGATCTCGTTTCTATCTTCATATGCTTAACGTTAAACTCTAATAAAAAATCATCGAACTCTTTGGACGTGAAACAGCTTCCTCTATCTGAAATTATGCATTTTGGTTTACTATATGCTCTAAAGTAGTCCTTTAATGCTGTAATGACTTCCCTTGTGTTGGTGGTTTTAGTGGCATATAACCGTACGAACTTTGTGAAACCGTCGATGACTACAAAAATATGTTCCTTTGATCTACCTGAATCGACTGGGCCATAATGATCGATATGTATTAACTCGAACGGTTTGTTGCCTTTTGGAAGGCAGTTTAAAAATCCTTCCTTGCCTGTCTTAGGGGAAAATGCAATACATTTTAAACAGTATTCAATGTGACTTAAACATTTGTCTTTAGCGTTAGGAAACCAATAAGTTTTCGAAATGATATCTAACATTTTGTCTCTTCCTATGTGTCCGATTTCATTATGGTACTTGTACATAACATGCTCTTCCATATCCGTTTCTCATTTCGAATAATTTATGCTCGTTTTTCTCTAGATGTTTTTTAATTTCCTGAATTTTTGGATCCTTGGCTTGGCAGATTATTAAATTTTCCTCAAACGTAGTTGATTCTACTATTAAAGTATTTGTGCATCTACTAAGAGCGTAAACAAGTTGCATGTCTTATTACCTTCTCTATGTATTAGCTCGTAGTCATAATTTTGGAGCTCTAACGCCCACCTAGCTAGAATTCTCTACCTAGAGAATTACAATCAGTAATAATCTTAAATCGTTTTTCATACAAATATATTCGAAATCTACGCAATGCGTGAATAATGGTCATTGTCTCCAGCTCGAAGCTGCGATATTTTGATTCTGCAACGGATGTGCGTTTAGAGAAATAAAAGATGGGGTGTAATTTTCCGTCTTCTTTCTTTTGACACAAAACAGCACCAAAACCAAAAGGGCTGGCATCACAGTGCAGTTCCACATCGTCTTTGTAATTGTAAATAGCCAATACTGGTGCTTGCACTAGCTTATCTTTAAGAATTAAAAAACAGTTCATTTCCTTTTCTCCGAACTTAAATTTTTCATCTTTTTTCAGAAGATCATATAATGGCTTGGCTAACGTTGAAAAGTCATTTATGAATCTACGGAAATATAAACACAAGCCAAGAAAACTTTGAACGGACTGTGTCTTGTCTGGGGTTGGAAAATATTTTATGGCTTCTATTCCCTTGTCGTCAGCTCTGATACGCTCACCGTTTATGATAAATCCTAAATATTTAATATTAGTCTGAAGGAACTCACATTTATCCATACGTAATTCTAATTTGTTTTGAACTAATCTGAGAAACACTTCTTTTAAAACTTGTAAATGTTTCTCGGAATCCTTGCTGGCGATCATTATGTCGTCCATGTATACAATTACTTTGTTGTCTCTAATCAGATCTTCAAAAATCTTGTCTACAAACCTCTGAAATACTGCTGTTGCAGTTTTTAGAGCCATTGGCATCCTGAGAAACTCGAATTGACCTAACGGTGTAACAAAAGAGGTGTATTTGACCGATTCCTTATCAACAAAAACATGAAAATAACCATTTTTTAAATCAAGTTTCGTAAAAACTTTTTTGTTAACTAATTTGTCTAATAGGTCATCGATGAGCGGTATGGGATAATTGTCTTATTAATATGTCTTAATTAATACCTTGTTAAGTTTTCTAAAGTCTATGCACAATCTTATGTCTCCGGTTTTTTTCTTGACTAATACTATCGGTGAAGCGTATTCCGATTCGCCGTTATTTAAATAATCATCTAGCAAAAGTTGCAATTTTTCTTTCTCTGAATAAGCGAGTCGTCTTGGAGCACAACTAAATGGTTTCGAAGTTTCTAAATTTAATTTAATTTCGCATTTAATAAAAGGTTCCTTTGGCCTTTTTAATGTCTTATAATTGCTTTCAATAACTCCCTTTAAACGACGTTTTAAATCCTGGTCATCATTTGTGCCGCATATGTAATCCGCCTCTTTAGTTTCTAGGCAATTTATACTAAACATCTCTCTAACCGTTTCTTTATAGTTATTAATTATCTCGCTAACCGTAGGACTGACTGCCTTACTAATTTCGGGACTAACCGTTTTATTAACTGTGGATTTCGTTATTTCCTTTTGACTAACTGTTTGATTAAATCTGGGACTCTCTGCTTCACTGTTTATTAACGTTTCACTAACTGTTTTACTAACTGTTTCATTAACTATTTCACTAACTGTTTCACTACCTGTATTACTAACTGTTTCACTAAATATTGCACTAACTGTTTCACTACCGGTTTCACTAACTGTATTACTAACTGTATCACTAACTGTTTCATTAACTGTATTACTAACTGTATCACTAACTGTATTACTAACTGTTTCACTAACTGTATCACTAACTGTATTACTAACTGTTTCACTAACTGTATTACTAACTGTATCACTAACTGTTTCATTAACTGCATCACTATTAATTTCAAACTTATTTTCTTCCGTAATATTGACATTTAAAGTGTGTTTTGTGTTGTAAGCATTAACATTTGCATTATTATTTAGTTTTAGTTTGCATTTTTGTTTCGCAGGCTCTACCGTTACCATCTTCAAGGTGCCTAGATCCAGTTTTAGCTGGCACGCCTCCATAAAATTTCTTCCAAGAACTACATCATGGCTCATAGACTCTTTTGGGACTAAGTAAAGACCAAAATAACACTTTATTCTTTCTTTTATAACGTAACATAAAATTTTTCCAAATATTTTTAGTTGGCTCTTATTTAGCCCGAAGAAGTTTTCCGAAACGGATTATAAATTAACTATATTATTTAAACTGCTTATTTTAGCAAAAGAGATTGGACTTCCAGTGTCTATGAGGCATGCTGCAACTAATGGGGCATTAGAATTATTGTGAAAAAAATATTTTAAAATATCTTACATAGTTGTTTGTGTTTGCGCTCCGGGCACTGAACAACGAAGTGTCCAAACGCCCCGCAGGCATAGCAGGAACCAGGCTCCCTTTTCGGCTTAAGACACTCCTTTGCAAAATGCCCTTTGGAATTGCAATTGGCGCAACGCAAATCCTTGTTGCCTGCAATTTTCCCGGATAAATCCTTCGATGAAATGCCTCCTCGCTTATGCTCCGGCAAACGGATTCCTGAAAAAGCCCTTAACATCTGCTCTGGCTCGGAGAAACATTGTATACGAGCCTGATCACGCAATCCTGCTGCTGGAATTCCCTCTATGATGTTCTCGAGAAGCTCCACCACGTCAATATTTATTTCGTTTGCCGGAATGATTTTGTCCACGAAATATGTAGCAAACTTTTCTTCTGGACGCTATTGACGGTTTTGGAATGCGTTTCTTAGTTCCCCTTTGGACATTTTTGCTCCGAAAGCTACGATTAATTGCTCGCAGAGCCGACCGCTGGCTCCATCACGCGTGTGGCGTTTGCGTGAAGCCAAAGTTGAGCATTTCCCTTAAGCTTGGCAAGCAGCAGCATTGTAAAGCTGCGCGATGTTTTGAATTTGTGTGATCCAGTTACGAGGACACCGGCTGCCATCATACTCCATGGTTACTTCTTTTGCCAATGCGAGTGCCGCTGCTGGAGATTCTAAGAGTTCGTTTACCTTCTCGACGTGGCGTTGATCATCACTGTCTCTTTTTCAACACTGGGTCTTCCACTGCCAATGTTATCGTCGGCTCTGGTAACTTCGGTGCAGTTAATTGTCACTGTTACCATCGGCGACATTCTCGAAGATGTTGCCGATAACGTCATGGATTTGGCGAACATGATGAGTTTTTCTGTTGTTGGCGTCGTTGATTTCGGTGTGAATTCGATGCAATATGGCCATGCTTGCATCTATTTCGGTGCGAATTTTTTCCAATGTAGCTTTCTCGGCATCTACAAGGGTGAGCTGCCCTATGCCGAAACTTTCTATGGGTGGTGACGTCAATGCTTCCTGGTCGAACGATGTCTCTTCTAACTGTCGCTGTAGCAACAACGATGCGGCTCCATCCTCTGGCTCCACCACAGATTCGCTGTTCTGCGGCTGACCGCCTTGGCGACTTGTTGTTTTAGCTGGGGGGTCGCCACGAACCTCCGTAGACAAAGCCTGCAGACGTGCTGTCCAGCCAGAAGTTTTTAGTCCGAGAGCACACAACCAGTTTTTTAGCTGGAGCACCGTAAATTGGTTTAAATCTTCACTCGTTTAATTATATGTATGTATTAATCTCAATTTCTTTATTCAATTTCTGTCAACTGTTCTTCTCAAACGCAAGCCACCGAATGCCGCGTCTCGATCTTTCTTTATGCTTCCATACATTTTATCTGTGTCAGTGTGCTAGGCATACATTTTATCCTCAAATGCTAAGTGTACGTGCTAGAAAGGGATGACAGTATAATGCTTAAATCTAACGGAGAATCTATCTTATTGTTATACAGAAGGCTTAATGCGTAATTATCTAAATGTATATGGTACAGTGGGCCTTGCATGTATCTATACTGCTACAATATCAATAGCTTTTATACTGCAAAAATGTCATATAAAACAAGAAAGGAAAGCTAACTTCGGGCGGATCCGAAGTTGATATACCCTTGCAGAATACTCTGTAAATTATATTCTCCAAAATTATTCATATGATGCATTCTTAATACTCATAAAAATGGCTTTTCCGATCGTTCAGTTATATGGGAGCTATATGATATAGTCGCCCGATCCAGCTCGTTCCGACTTATATACTACCTGCAATAGAAAGACAACTTTTGGGAAAGTTTCCAGCAGATAGCTTTAAAACTGAGGGACTAGTTTGCGTAGAAACGGACGGACAGACGGACAGACGGACAGAGGGACAGACGGACAGACGGATGCACAGACGGACGGACAGACGGACATGGCTAGATCGACTCTCCTGGTGATGCTGATCAAGAATATATATACTTTATAGGGTCAGAAATGTCTCCTTCACTGCGTTGCAAACTTTTGACTGAAATTATAATACCCTCTGCAAGGGTATAAATATAAAAAGCGAGGACGGAAGCTAACTTCGGCAAGCCGAAGTTTTAATACCCTTGCAGACTTTGCCGAAATTGCTACGACTTAAAAAGTAGCGAAAGGAATAAGGTATTCATAAATAAACTAGATTTGCATCGTTTGATTTTAATTGCTTTTATAGTGCTAAAATGTCATATAAAAATATAAAAAAAGGGATACTTTCGCAGCCCTTAACAATTTTTCCTACGGAAGCTATAAGATATAGACGTCCGAAAGGCAAGCGATTTTACCCTAATCAAGATATGCGTAAATAAATAAGACTTGGAAAAATATATGTCAGTAGCTTACGCACTGCGCGAAATATTCTAAAATCATCAAATTTTGACCGATTTCACCCTATTGTTCCTATGGGAGCTATAGGATATAGACGTCCGATCGTCACGTGCTTTTACCCTAATCGAGGTATGCATAAAAAAATACGATTTGGAAAGATTCATGTCAATAGCTTTTATACTGCGCGAAATATCCTAAAAATCATTAAATTTTAACCGATTTTACCCTATTGTTACTATGGGAGCTATAGCATATAGACGTCCGATCGGCACGCTCTTTTACCCTGATCAAGGTATGCATAAAAAAATAAGATTTGAAAAGATTTATGCTTATAGCTTTTACACTGTTTTGGACGACTGTGAAAGTTTCAGATCGCTAGCTTTTAAACTAGCTACAGTGACAAACTTAATTATTGGCACAGCAAGCATGTTAAATTTTGAGGCTATTTTTCTTCTTATAATACGCTGGTATTAAAATAAAACAAAATATTTTTAGATAGAATCATTAATTTTATGTTAAATACAAGTGACTTCATGAATTTATCTTTTATAAATAATTTATTACAAATAAAAAACCAAAGAATGGACCAAATTTGTCTGAACAAAATTATTGGCACACTTGGGTTTTAATTAACTATTTTGTTAAAACTTTATCGATTTGGCCACTTTTTTTTAATTATCACATTTGCCTCCATAATCTTAATGGTATAATGATTAATTGTATAGCTAAAATTGTTTTAGTGCCTTAAAATAAAGGAAAAGTTGTTTGACTTTACAAGGTCAAAATAAAATCAACCGCATGTGTCCAAAAATTAAAATTTAATAAGCAGGATCAATGCAAATCGAAAGTCAACATTGGGGAAAGGATGCCCAGAAGCCATTTTTCACATTCGGAATCCTTTGCTACATTTTAAAGGACCCACGCAGTTGCAAAATGCAGGGCACAGTGGCTAATCCATGGCTTTGAGAGGCCAGGAAAGCGTAAGGATCGTATAAAAGGACAATGTCAAACCCCAGATCTCCTCAACACGTATCGAAGTTGATGATAAGAAGGACTTCGGTAAGGATATTCACCCAACAGTTTTTTTTCAGGCCCTGCTTGATGGCTTCTACAAACGAATTAAGCCTAGAAAAAATCAATAGATTTTAAAAGTCAAAAACAAGAGAGAACGCTATTGTCGGGTGCCCCGACTATCAGATACCCGTTACTCAGGTAAAGGGAGTGCGAGGGAGATGGAGATATAAACTTTGATCACGCATAACTTTTTATCGTATGGTCCGATTTGAAAAATTTCTGCCACATTTCGATAGGTATTGATAAACACAATAAAACTGCATTTTTACTTTTCCGAAATATTTAAATTTTTAAAATCGTATATAAGCGATTGTGGGCGTTAAAGGGGGCGTGGCACCTTTTTGAAACAAACTTGCGCTGCGTAGGAACTCCTAGAATCTGCATGCAAAATGCCAATCTTCTAGCTTGTATAGTTTCCGAGATCTCAGCGTTCATACGGACAGACAGGCGGACAGACAGACGGACAGACAGACGGACAGACAGACGGACAGACAGACGGACAGACAGACGGACAGACAGACGGACAGACAGACGGACAGACAGACGGACAGACAGACGGACAGACAGACGGACAGACAGACGGACAGACAGACGGACAGACAGACGGACAGACAGACGGACAGACAGACGGACAGACGGACATGGCTATATCGACTCGGCTAGTGACCGTGATCAAGAATATATATACTTTATAGGGTCGGAAACGCTTCCTTCTAGCTGTTACATACTTTTGCACGAATACAATATACCCTTTTACTCTACGAGTAACGGGTATAACAACCTTTTAGTGCAGCGAAATTTATATCTGAGTATGCCATTCGACTTTTGGGTCCTTTCAACCTTCTCGTATGATTTAATAATCCTTTCCCCAAGCAAAGAGCTTATGTTATCAAATTTGGGCAGATTTCCCCTTATTGTTCCTATGGGAGCTATAGGATATAGACGTCCCTGATCAAGGTATGTATAAAAAAATACGATTTGAAAAGATACATTATTGTTCCTATGGGGCTGTAAATTGAGATCGCAAACGGTATTGAAACAGACGGACATCGCTATATCGACTCCCCTATTGATCTCCTTCACTGCGTTACAAACTTCTGACCAAAATTATAATACCCTCGGCAAGGGTATAATAAAAATATAGAACAAAAAACGAACATAAAAAAACATGAAATAAAACCCTCTAATTTCCTTTTCACCAAATTCGGCAAAAAATCTTTTAGACGTGGAGAAAGAATGTAAGTGAACTTAATACTAATTATTATACCCGTTACTTGTAGAGTGAAAGGGTATATTGTATTCGTGCAAAAATATGTAACAAGTAGAAGGAAGCGTTTCCGACCCTATAAAGTATATATATTCTTGTTCAGGATCACTAGCCGAGTCGAACTAGCCATGTCCGTCTGTCCGTCTGTCTGTCCGTATGAACGCTGAGATCTCGGAAACTATAAAAGCTAGAAGATTGGCATTTTGCATGTAGATTTTAGGAGTTCCTACGCAGCGCAAGTTTGATTCAAAATGGTGCCACGCCCCCTCTGACGCCCACAAGCCACAAGCTGTGGCCACAGTTTTGATGCTATGATGAAAATTTTAAATGATATGTATTTGTTTCGTCAATAGCTATCGATTGGCCTAATAAAAGTTTGCCACGCCCACTCTAACGCCCAAAAACCCATTAAACGCTTAAGCCTGGCTAGCGCCTACATTTCCGCCTTTCATGGCCCGTGGTACCAATGTCTTGGGGTAGATGGGGCAATACAATAGCGCCATCTGACGGATGACTTTAGAACAGCTGGCCAAGGTGCTCAAAGAGTCAACATTAATTCTCGATAAGATTTCTTTTAAAGGAAATTGCGATGGTTTTCATTTGTCAATACCGAACTATATCCCAATAACTATGCAAATCAAATCAAGTTAGCCAAATTGGAGGTCTGAGTCAAACAATGGCGTATGTGTGTATGTATGTAAGCATATACATATGTATGTATTTACATTGTACAAAGTTGCAATTGTCCGGCAAAGATAACTCCTTTCAAAGAAAGCTATTCGCTATACCCGTTACTCGTGTTGTGCAAACATTTAGACTTTAATATACATAATACTATTTAAGAATGTATGGGTTTAGCCAATATAAGTATGTATGTTTAATATTTCTAGTCAATTTATTGCACTCAGAAACATAAACATAAACACAGCTGCTGGTGCGGGACAAAAGCTGTCTTCGCTAAAGCAGCGCTGGTGCTGATGCTCGTGCTGTAAAGCTGCCAGCTCTAAGAAATCGCCGAATTCAAATTGATAATTTTAACTTTTTTAGCTGAGTAACGGGTATCTAATAGTCGAGGCACTCGACCATAGCGGTCTTTCTTGTTTTATATTTATATTTATAATAAAGGGAGTGTTTCGGAATATGAGTTGTGGTTGCCGCACCTTGGCTTGAAGAGACAGGCCGCTACCTTGTCGATGGAGACGGTCTATTTTGTCAAGTTTTGTTTTTGCTGACCCAGGACTTAGTCCCTTCCAACAAAGGCGACGGTCTAAGGTAACTCCGAGGTACGTGACCTTTTCTTCGTGCTTGAGCCTATTCCCATCATCGTAGAGACTTCGCAAACGGCCACGGCGGAAAAAAAATGTGGTATGCCGCGTTTTGTCAACATTTAGCGCAATTTACCATCGAGAAGCCCAGCACTCAAAAGAATGTCTGGATATGTCGGAAAGCAGACGTAATGGTGCTACCAGCTCCATTAAATGCAGTGGTTGGAGTGTACCACGAGCAACTGGGCTTTGACGATCCGAAGTGTAAATTGTGTACAGGATCGACCAAGGACGCTTCCCTGCGGGACACCAGCACGAATTTTGCAAAGTCCAGAACGATGTTTAGGAATATCTAATAACGATACAATGAGCTTCCAGAAGTCTCTTAGACGAACAATCCTTCGTGCCAAGCCATGTCAAAGGCCTGTCGAACGTGATCTTCATCCGCTCAAATATCTCGGAAAAAGTGAAAAACAAACTAATCGGGCTCGTTTCTTAGGTGATGTGTAGTGGCGCTTGTCACTTCAGGTTTCTAAAAGTAGTCAAAATAAATCTGCCCAAGAATATTTTATAAATATCCCTATCCTATATCGTGACTCACCGAAGTGGCCACCCTGTACTATCGGTCAAGCCACCTAGTGTGCAGCGTTTGCACTAATGCAGATCAACAGTCATACTTAAAGCAGGTCGATTGCGTGGGGAAATGCAATTCTATGCCATCGCTAAGGGGTACGTCCGTAGGGCCAAGCTTACCCACGTTCTCTGTTCTTCCGGATTGTCAAACGATATAGACGTGTTTAAGTGCAGCTCAAAGACTTAATAAAATCCACCCAGTGAGGTTATGTTGTTTAAAGTGCCTTAAAATACCCATCCACCAGCCATCCATACGAAGAAAGGAGAAATATTATTCCAGTATTCGTGCCAGGCCCTTGTGGGTAATTATTTTTACAAAAAAAAGGGAATTTTCAATAGTTTCCCTAATTTTTACGTTTTTTTATGTAGATCTGGCACCAGGTATTATGTTGCCAAAAATAACATAACCAGTCCGTGCTTAATTGAGCCAAAAACTCAATAAAAGGCCCACCAAAGTCATCAGTCGATCTTGAAAGATCAGCCGCCGCTGTAGCCAGCTTGCTCAGTCAAAACAACCTGTATCAGCAGAAAAGTTTTCCATATGAGCGACCCTCATCCCCAACAACTACAGTGCCCGAAAAAGTAGAAAAATCGGTGCCCAAAAATAGCGGATGCAGTGTGCGAAAAAAAAACATGTTGGCATCGCCAGAAACCCTTTGGCTGGAAAAAAAAACAACAAAAAAATAACCACGCGGTTTCAACATAACTTTATTTTTTTCCGTGCATGAAAAAAAAAGAAAAACCACGTGCATCTCAACTCCGCTCTACAGTGCTAGAAATCTGTCCCCTTTATATTATATTGTTCCTGAGTTATTTTAGGTTTATTATATTTTCTTTATTTTTTTATTTTTTTATTTTTGTTAATTTTCAAATTTATTATTTTGTATTTTTGTTAATTTTCAAATTTATTATTTTGTATTTTTGTTAATTTTCAAATTTATTTTTTATATTCATGTTAATTTTCTTTCTTATTATTATTTTTTATTATTTTGCGTTTTCTTTTGAGTTCATCTTATTCTTCCATTTATTATTTTATAATTTTTCTCTAAACCCAATATTCAAGTGAAAGATGGTGGATGCAAAGCCAAATTTTTTTGAGTGTGTAAAAGATAAGCCGAGATTAATAAAGTTCAGCTTAACCAAAAGCAATGACTAGCAATAACAACCACAATAGAGATGTGAACCAGTGAAATTAAAAACAAACAAAACCGATGCAATCACAATCAATGCAAACACAATTTTGACTCCCATACAGGTTGGCGAAAGATCTTTCACCGATGCATCCATAATAAAAGTAAGTGTCAAACAAAAACAATTTCTGTGAATATGCATAGGTACTGTTCTAACCTCCCACCTGTTCCTAATTTTTAAATTTTGGCCCCTGTACATTTTTACCAGTGCCTTATCTACCAGCGCACCGATCGAAGCTGTACTTATGTTTTCTTTGGTTTGCTCATCCTTCCAATCAGAGTTTTGCTGACCTACCTCAATGTATACCGAATTTACATTCACACAGTGCAGGGCACTTAACTAGGTATACTTAACAATTAATTTTATTTTTGGATTTTCATAAAATAAAATAACGTTATACAATGAAAGGCACATTATTAGATACGCCTTTTATTTACTTTACTTTAATTTTCCTAAACATTTAATACTTTAATTTCATACTCTATAAATACTTTTTTTTTGAGAATCTATCTAATATTAAAAATTCTTAATATTATATTTTCCTTTTATATTCATTTATCCTTTATATATATATTTTCTAACCCCTTTACAGCCACATCTTAAATCTCTTGAATATTATGAAATTGAAAACTGAGAAACTGAATATGTTCAAATAAGCAGTGAATTTATAAAAGTGAGCGAAATAAAATGAGGAAAGAACGCAATTACATAATGAAATAATAATAAAAGTTAAATGCTTTAAAGTAACGGTAAAATTGTTTTAGTCTAAACAAATAAAACTAATACATGTTAACTATCATGGATCACTACCGAACCACCGAACCGCGTAGACGTGTCTTTTTGCTCGCCCTGCCGAAAGACTTCCAAAAATCTACAAAGTGACCACCAAAAATAAGAAAAATAGCGAAAAGACGCTGGCAGCAATGCCATATCCCAAGGTCAACACCTCCTTGTGATTAAAACTAAATTTAAAACAGATCTAGTTAATCAAAAACAATTAAAAATGTCGAACGCAAATAAAATATTAACAAGTGCAACCGGTAAAGCCACGAAGCCAAGTCGCGATCGGCAACAAATACAACTAGACGAACGGCGGCTGTCTTCTGCACGGAACAATGCTTACATTTCAATTGACTCATCGGAGGCAACAACAAAATCAACGATACCGAAAGAGCCCGCTCACTGTCACCAGCGATTTTATGCTCAAGCAGCGCTGCCGTTACTCAGTCGTGGAGTTCACAATGCCCGTCACCTCTCTCTCATCGATGCACCGACTACATCGGCGTATGCGCCCACCAGCACTGTACCCTCTCTTACTACAGCAACGTCAACGACAACAACAACTTTAACGTCTGCGGCTACCCAGTGGCCTATCTCAACACCACAAGCAAAACTCAGCTCTACTGACCCTCTTACGAATAATACTCTCGTACAGACGGGGATCGATCGGTATGTACAAATAAAAAGAAAGCTTAGTCCACAAAAAAACGTAAACTCAAATTTGCCAAAAGTACCGAAAACTTTAGGCAACACACGAACATCCGAAAACAGATTTGCCATACTTGGCGAGACCGAAGAAGACAAGGGTCAGGCGCCTCAAGTCATGAAAGCTGTAAAGCCACCGCCAATATATATTAGGAAACACAACAGTGTCGATCTGATCAATTGTATTGATCATTGTATTGTATTGTATTGTATTGACATTATCGATTTCCTGCTGTTTTTGAAGAGGCCGATAAACTTAAAACCTTAGAAGAGCTTACTGGACCATTTTCCTCTGCTCTATCTGAACAGCCGCAGCTTCTGGAACGCCCCCAACATCTAACATCAAACAAAACAAACTGGTTAAAGTACAAAATATGTAAGTGCACATCGAACTTGATCCTGAAATTTTCTGAATCCTGACATTGATAAGTAGCTTAAACACCTCACGGACGTAATGTCCTCTTCCGCCAAACATTCTACGCCAGAACCCTTAGCCACAAACCCGCTAAGAACTGGACGCTCAAGTATCCAGATCGAGTCTCTCCTATTTGAAAAACGTAGACTTCGCAGAGACCGGCAGACTCATCGGTCCCCAGCACTAAGAAAAGACTTAATGGAAGCATCTCGAAAATTGTGAAGGCCCTCTCTACCGGGAGCCCAGGGCCCAACGGGCCTACATTGCGAAACTATCCCCGACGGGTAATAAATTCCCACTATGGAGAGCTCACTCCAAACATGCAACCACCAATAGATCTAGTGCCAATTGGCCATCACAAACAGGTGCCTGGGCGCGCAGTGACGAAGAAAGAGCTAACTATATTTTGCCCATCGCTTGAGAAAACGTCTTCAAGCCTCACCCGCCATCCAACCAATTTACTCACCGAATGTCTCGCCAGCGTCGACCGTCCTCCCCAGTTACCCTTGAAACCAGCACAATACTTAAGGCCATTAAAGAACACATAAACCCAAAAAAGCACCTGGTCACGATTTTATTTCTCCAAAAATGATAATTGAATTACCTGCATGCGCAGTCAGATGCATCGCATTTATAATTAACTGAATATTGAAATGGGGCTACTTTCCTGACCAATGGAAAAAGTCTGTCATTACAATGATCCTGAAGCCAGGAAAAGACAAATCCCAGCCTTCATCGTACCGGACCATCAGTCTGCTCCCCATGCCTATCAAAGCTATTTAAAACTGCTTTTTGTTCATCTAGTAACACATCTTCAAAACAACAGAACGACCCTCTGCGCCAATTCGGATTTAGGGAAAAGCATGGAACTATCGAACAGGTAAAACCGCTTAACATCTGAAATTCGGCACGGCTTTCGAACACAAGCAATATTGCAGTGCCTTATTTCTGGACGTATCAAAGCATTTGATCGCGTCTGGATCGACGGTCTGGTATACAAAATCAAAACCCCCTACCGGAAAACACACACACAAGAGTCATACCTCAGAAAACATAGTTTTCACCGTGAGATGTAAAACCTTTACTTTAACCATCCGTAACATCGAAGCTGGAGTACTCCGCGGAAGTGTGCTTGTACATTCTTTACACGCAGACATTCCAACAAGTCGCCAGACCCTCATCTCAACCTTCGCTGACGACACTGCCATATATCAGCCGCTCGAAATGCCCAAAACAGCAACAGCCCATTTAAAAAAAAACCTGGTAGCCGTAGAAAAATGGCTCGCAGACTGGCGTATCAAAGTCACGAGCAAAAGTGTAAGCACATTACATTTACACTAAACTTGTCGAAATGCCCACCATTGGCGCTAAGCAACAAGCCGGTTCCACAAGTCACCTATCTCGGCATACACTTAGACAGGAGGCTTACCTGGAGAAAGCATATAGAAGAACAGAAGACCAATTTAAAACTAAAGGCCAGCAGCCTTCACTGGCTCATAAACTACGGCTCTCCCCTTCCACTCGAATATAAAGTACTACTATATAACTCGTGCCTAAAGCCGATCTGGACCTACGGTTCCGAGCTCTGGGGAAATGCAAGCAGCAGCAATATAGAAATTATTCAAAGAGTATAATCAAAGACCCTACGAACAATAACTGGAGCCCCCTGGTACATCCGCAACGCAAACATTCAGAGAGATATAAATCCCGTAAAAGAAGAAATTGTTTCCAGAAATATTAAATATGAAGCCAGATTATCAAATCACCCAAACCCTAGCCAGACAACTCAACCGGCTAAGCTATCATTCCCGTCTACATCGGAATGGGTAATCTCCCATCCCTTTTCAATAACATAAATTAACGTAACATAGATTAAGATTTGAAAACTTATTGGTAGTCTCTTAAGTAATAGAGAAGATCCAATAAATAAGAATAAAGTATTACAAAAAAAATGTAATATGTAAATCTTATTTCAGTTTTGCCAGCCTTTGGTAGAATGTTCAGAAAAACACACATATATTAATATCAGAGAAATAAGAGCCTGTCTATGTTTAAACAAATTGTTGCGTCTGGCCTGCAGATGTCCTCTAGCACATGTGTGCATACCTAACTCAACTAGGTACCTTGGTGGCAATATGACCTCCTGCGAGTGGTCACCACCTGTTAAAGATAAGTGCGATAGAAGGTTCCCGCGGTCGGGGATATACCGATCCGTGGGTCTAGAGATAAGGATTTTCAATTCTCATGTCAGCTACCTAAGCTAGGATTTTAAGAAACAAAATCAGTATGAAATATCAACTCAACAGTGTTAGACGCTTGTTTCCTTTACAGCCTCTCTAACAGCTTTTAAGATTGGCAAAGAGTCAGTAGTAGAAATGGTATGGTATAGTCCATTATATTCTCTACACAATACTCTAAAAGGTTCATACATATCATAGTTTGATAGTTTAAAGTAAGAGGAATAAAGTTCCTGGTAATTCTATTAGGCACAGAGAAGTTTAGGCGAGCCAGTAACTCGGAACTCTCCACATCCCCGGGGAATAAGTTTATGAATAAAAGTAGTGTCAAGCATCGTTCTACGTTTTTATAAGGATAGTAGATTAATTAGAAGAAGTCTACTAGAGTAGGATGGTAAAACAAGGCTTGCATTCTAGTTAAGCCCGCGTAGAGCAAATAGTAAAAAGTTCTTATGCACAGACTCTATCCGGTCTATATGTCTATGTTTTTATAAGGATAGTATATTAATTAGAAGAAGTCTACTAGAGTAGGATTGTAAAATAAGGCTTGCATTCTAGATAAGCCCGCATAGAGCAAATAGTAAAAAGTTCTTATGCACAAACTCTATCCGGTCTATATGTACACCATACTGAGAACTGCAAACTGCTGAACAGTACTCCAGAATTGGACGAACTAGTGAAACGAACAGAGTCTTTGTAACATAGGGATCATCGAATTCCTTTGACCAACTTCTAATAAATCCAAGTACTCCCCTGGCTTTATACACCATATAAGTAATATGGTCACAAACTTAAGTTTTGGGTCAAGAAGGACGCCAAGGTATCAACATGCGTGAATCTAGACAACGCATAACCACTCAGCGTATACGTGGCATTTTGTGGGTTCACCCGAAAAATATCATTATTTTGCACTTAGCGCTATTTAAATCCATGAGATTATCTCAACACCAAGTTTGAAAAGCATTTAGGTCCAATTGTAAGTCAAAACTGCTGGAAACTTCTGTTATATTGCAGACATAACTTAACGTCATCTGCGTACATGAGGACAATGGACTCTGTTAAGACTAGAAGGACATCGTTAATAAATAAAGTAAAAAGCAGTGGGCCAAGGTGGCTTCCTTGTGGGACGCCTGAAGAAACTCGGATCAAATTAGAGATAGAGCTTTTAAAGAGAACTCGTTGAGTCCTGCCACAAAGATAACTTAAGATCCATGTTAAAAAATCACATGGAAACCCTAATAAAAGTAGCTTTAATACAAGAAGCGAGTGATTTACTGAATCAAACGCTTTACTAAAATCAGTGTAAACTACGTCAGTCTGCATGTTCTTTTTGAAGCCATTTATTAATATAAATATAAATAAATATATATAAATATAAATATATAAATATATTAATATAATATAAATAAAATATTAACAAGTGCAACCCGTAAAGCCACGAAGCCAAGTCGCGATCGGCAACAAATACAACTAGACCAACGACGGCTGTCTTCTGCACGAAACAATGCTTACAATTTAATTGACTCATCGAGGCAACAACAAAATCAATGTCACTGACAGCTACCGAAAGAGCCCGCTCACTGTCACCAGCGATTTTATGATCAAGCAGCGCTGCCGTTACTCAGTCGTGGAGTTCACAATGCCCGCACCGTCACCTCTCTCCTATCGATGCACCAACTACTTCGGCTTGTGCGCTCACCAGCACTGTACCCTCTCTTACTACAGCAACGTCAACGACAACAACAACTTTAACGTCTGCGGCTACCCAGTGGCCTATCTCAACATCCACAAGTAAAACTTAGCTCTACTGACCCTCTTACGAATAATACTCTCGTACAAACGGGGATCGATGGTATTGTACAAATAAAAAGAAAGCTTAGTCCACAAAAAAATCGTAAACTCAAATTTGCCAAAAGTACCGAAAACTTTGGGCAACACACGAACATCCGAAAACAGATTTGCCATACTTGGCGAGACCGAAGAAGACAAGGGTCAGGCGCCTCAAGTGAACAAAGCTGTAAAGCCACCGCCAATATATATTAGGAAACACAACAGTGTCGATCTGATCAATAAGCTTAGACAAGTAATCGGGCCTAACCACTTCTATATCAACACCCTAAAAAGAGGAAACATATTAGAAGCAAAACTCCAGGTTAATAATGAAGACAACATCCGTTCTGTAACAAGATATTTATGAGCTTCTAAATTACTACACTTACCAACTAAAAAGGAAGTAAGTTGTACTTAAAGGTATAGAATCGACTGTTGCGGTAGCAGAAATAGCTAAAGGCCTCACGGAAAAAGGCTTCGACGTTAAGCACATCGTGAACATAGTAAACAGTGATAAAATTCCTCAACCCTGTTTAAGACTGAGCTGGCCCCAGAGACGAAACCTCTAAAGAAAAATGCATACAATCCAATTTACAATCTGCAATATCTCCTTCACCGAAGAATAACCGTAGAGGAACCGCATAAGCGGAACGGCCCCGTTCAGAGTACAAACTGCCAGGAGTTCGGGCATACAAGAACCTACTGCACCCTGCGACCAGTTTGTGTCGCCTGTGGAGATTTGCTTTGCATTGAAGCATGCCTGGGAAACAAAGAAGACCCTACTCTGGGGAAATGCAGTAACTGTGGGGGAAATCATACTGCCAAGTACCGGGGCTGTCCCGTCTACAAGGAACTCAAGAGCCGCCTAAATCAGAGACGCAGTAATCCATTCGCCGCTCAACACTCTGCCCAACCAAACATCTTCACCCCATCGACAACCACTCCTGGTGTCTTCTTTGCCAACGCACTCCGCTACCCTGGAATCTCACAAACATCTACCGCCCAGCCTGCAGCATTGCGTCCACAGCCACCCATACCAAACCTAAATGATTTTCCGCAAACGGCGTTTCCCGGCACAAAAACGAACTCCTACAGTTCCTAAACAGCCACAATATCGATATCATGCTACTTTCTGAAACCCATCTAACTAATAAAACTACTTCCATATTCCACGCGACCACCTTCCCGGACGGTAAAAAAGCACACGGAGGTACCGGTATACTCATAAAACAACGCATAAAACATCAGCCCTTGGAGACATTCGCTACTAACTACCTGCAGGCCACATCCCTACGTATAAACCTAATTGGCGGCCCACTTACCCTATCCGCCATATATTGCCCCCCACGCTTCAGTATTGAATTTATGAATTTCTACAACTCACTAGGACGCTGCTTTATAGCTGCCGGTGATTATAACGCAAAGCATCCCCACTGGGGATCTCGTCTTATCAACCCCAAAGGCCGCCAATTATACAACGCTTTCATCAATCCTGGTAATAAGCTTGACTTTGTCTCACCAGCTAGGCCTACATACTGGCCCACAGATCCAAATAAACAACCTGACATTATCGATTTCGCTGTTATTAGAAGAGGCTGATAAACTTAAAAACCTTAGAAGAGCTTACATCGGACCATTCGCCAGTTCTCCTCTGTCTATCTGAACAGCCGCAGCTTCTGGAACGCCCCCAACATCTAACATCAAACAAAACAAACTGGTTAAAGTACAAAATATGTAAGTGCACACATCGAACTTGATCCTGAAATTTCCTCTGAATCTGACATTGATAAGTAGCTTAAACACCTCACGGACGTAATGTCCTCTTCCGCCAAACATTCTACGCCAGAACCCTTAGCCACAAACCCGCTAAGAACTGGACGCTCAAGTATCCAGATCGAGTCTCTCCTACTTGAAAAACGTAGACTTCGCAGAGACTGGCAGACTCATCGGTCCCCAGCTACTAAGAAAAGACTTAATGAAGCATCTCGAAAATTGTCGAAGGCCCTCTCTACCGGGAGCCCAGGCCCAACGGGCCTACATTGCACACATCCCCGACGGGTAATAAATTCCCACTATGGAGAGCTCACCCAAACATGCAACCACCAATAGATCCCAATTGGCCAATTCGATCACAAACAGGTGCCTGGGCGCGCAGTGACGAAGAAAGAGCTAACATATTTGCCCATCGCTTGGAAAACGTCTTCAAGCCTCACCCGCCATCCAACCAATTTACTCTACCGAATGTCTCGCCAGCGTCGACCGTCCTCCCCAGTTACCCTTGAAACCAGCACAATACTTAAGGCCATTAAAGAACACATAAACCCAAAAAAGCACCTGGTCACGATTTTATTTCTCCAAAATGATAATTGAATTACCTGCATGCGCAGTCAGATGCATCGCATTTATAATTAACTGAATATTGAAATGGGGCTACTTTCCTGACCAATGGAAAAAGTCTGTCATTACAATGATCCCGAAGCCAGGAAAAGACAAATCCCAGCCTTCATCGTACCGGACCATCAGTCTGCTCCCATGCCTATCAAAGCTATTTAAAACTGCTTTTGTTCATCTAGTAACACATCTTCAAAACAACAGAACGATCCCTCTGCGCCAATTCGGATTTAGGGAAAAGCATGGAACTATCGAACAGGTAAACCGCTTAACATCTGAAATTCGCACGGCTTTCGAACACAAGCAATATTGCAGTGCCTTATTTCTGGACGTATCAAAAGCATTTGATCGCGTCTGGATCGACGGTCTGGTATACAAAATCAAAACCCTCCTACCGGAAAACACACACAAGAGTCATACCTCAGAAACATAGTTTTCACCGTGAGATGTAAAACCTTTACTTTAACCATCCGTAACATCGAAGCTGGAGTACTCCAAGGAAGTGTGCTTGTACATTCTTTACACGCAGACATTCCAACAAGTCGCCAGACCCTCATCTCAACCTTCGCTGACGACACTGCCATTATCAGCCGCTCGAAATGCCCAAAAACAGCAACAGCCCATTTTTAAAAAAAAACCTGGTAGCTGTAGAAAATGGCTCGCAGACTGGCGTATCAAAGTCACGAGCAAAAGTGTAAGCACATTACATTTACACTAAACTTGTCGAAATGCCCACCATTGGCGCTAAGCAACAAGCCGGTTCCACAAGTCACTTATCTCGGCATACACTTAGACAGGAGGCTTACCTGGAGAAAGCATATAGAAGAAAAGAAGACCAATTTAAAACTAAAGGCCAGCAGCCTTCACTGGCTCATGAACTACCGCTCTCCCCTTCCACTCGAATATAAAGTACTACTGTATAACTCGTGCCTAAAGCCGATCTGGACCTACGGTTCCGAGCTCTGGGGAAACGCAAGCAGCAGCAATATAGAAATTATTCAAAGAGTATAATCAAAGACCCTACGAACAATAACTGAGCCCCCTGGTACATCCGCAACGCAAACATTCAGAGAGACCTGGATATAAATCCCGTAAAAGAAGAAATTGTTTCCAAAAATTAAATATGAAGCCAGATTATCAAATCACCCAAACCTGCTAGCCAGACAACTCAACCGGCTAAGCTATCATTCCCGTCTACATCGGAATGGGTAATCTCCCATCCCTTTTCAACAACATAAATTAACGTAACATAGATTAAGATTTGAAAACTTATTGGTAGTCTCTTAAAGTAATAGAAAAGATCAATAAATAAGAATAAAGTATTACAAAAAAATGTAATATGTAAATCTTATTTCAGTTTTGCCAGCCTTTGGTAGAATGTTCAGAAAAAACACACATATATTAATATCAGAGAAATAAGAGCCTGTCTATGTTTAAACAAATTGTTGCGTCTGGCCTGCAGATGTCCTCTAGCACATGTGTGCATACCTAACTCAACTAGGTACCTTGGTGGGTAATATGACCTCCTGCGAGTGGTCACCACCTGTTAAAGATAAGTGCGATAGAAGGTTCCCGCGGTCGGGGATATACCGATCCGTGGGTCTAGAGATAAGGATTTTCAATTCTCATGTCAGCTACCTAAGCTAGGATTTTAAGAAACAAAATCAGTATAAAATATAAACTCAACAGTGTTAGACGCTTGTTTCCTTTACAGCCTCTCTAACAGCTTTTAAGATTGGCAAAGAGTCAGTAGTAGAAATAGTATGGTATAGTCTATTATAGTCTCTACACAATACTCTAAAAGGTTCATACATATCATAGTTTGATAGTTTAAAGTAAGAGGAATAAAGTTCCTGGTAATTCTATTAGGCACAGAGAAGTTTAGGCGAGCCAGTAACTCGGAACTCTCCACATCCCCGGGAATAAGTTTATGAATAAAAGTAGTGTCAAGCATCGTTCTACGTTTTTATAAGGATAGTAGATTAATTAGAAGAAATCTACTAGAGTAGGATGGTAAAACAAGGCTTGCATTCTAGTTAAGCCCGCGTAGCAAATAGTAAAAAGTTCTTATGCACAGACTCTATCCGGTCTATATGTCTACGTTTTTATAAGGATAGTATATTAATTAGAAGAAGTCTACTAGAGTAGGATTGTAAAATAAGGCTTGCATTCTAGATAAGCCCGCATAGAGCAAATAGTAAAAAGTTCTTATGCACAAACTCTATCCGGTCTATATGTACACCATACTGAGAACTGCAAACTGCTGAACAGTACTCCAGAATTGGACGAACTAGTGAATCGAACAGAGTCTTTGTAACATAGGGATCATCGAATTCCTTTGACCAACTTCTAATAAATCCAAGTACTCCCCTGGCTTTATACACCATATAAGTAATATGGTCACAAAACTTAAGTTTTGGGTCAAGAAGGACGCCAAGGTCATCAACATGCGTGAATCTAGACAACGCATAACCACTCAGCGTATACGTGGCATTTTGTGGGTTCACCAGAAAAAATATCATTACTTTGCACTTAGCGCTATTTAAATCCATGAGATTATCTCAACACCATGTTTGAAAAGCATTTAGGTCAATTGTGAAGTCAAAACTGCTGGAAATTTCGTTATATTGCAGACATAACTTAAGGGGGTATATACCTTTTTTCGTCGAAAAAATAGGAAAGTTTGGATTTTTTTATATGTAACTATTGTTTTTATTAAATGAATGATTATATTTTCTGAAAGTTTAGATTGTTGACAATGTTTATGCAAAATTTTTGAAAAAAATATTTAATAGTTTTAAGGTGTGGCTGTTTCCCTTAAACGCCTTTCTTTTAAAGAGCCTTGCGGTGATAATTCCCCAGGACGAATGGGTCAACTGATACCGAAAAATAAAAATATTTCATTAGTTTAAAGTAGTATCCTGTACTTGAACGAACGTTTCAAAAAAAAATTTTTTGTGCATACGGGAACGTTTAATGCAAAAAATGACGTTTTGGACTCCAAAATTCTTACAAAACTATTTATTTCGGCGAAATAAAAATTTTTACATGAAAAAACGATCGTTCAAGTACTAATAAAATTCATTACGAACATTTAAAAAAAAAATTTGAAGAAAATCGGTTCAGTAGTTTTCGCCAATCCATATCACCACAAAGTCATTTTTAAAAAAACCATTTTGAGATATTCGCGTTTAAAGTTTCAAGTTTGGATTTGGGCGGGGACGAGGCGCGCGGCTAGGAGCGCTGTAACTTTTTCTACAGCTCAAATCTCTATGAAAATTTTGGGAAATATTCTCAAGAAGTTGTTCTTTAAGATGAAGAAAAAAAAATTTTCGATTTCTGTTAAGACTAGAAGGACATCGTTAATAAATAAAGTAAAAAGCAGTGGGCCAAGGTGGCTTCCTTGTGGGACGCCTGAAGAAACTCGGATCAAATTAGAGATAGAGCTTTTAAGAGAACTCGTTGAGTCCTGCCACAAAGATAACTTAAGATCCATGTTAGAAAATCACATGGAAACCCTAATAAGAGTAGCTTTAATACAGAAGCTGAGTGATTTACTGAATCAAACGCTTTACTAAAATCAGTGTAAACTACGTCAGTCTGCATGTTCTTTTTGAAGCCATTTATTACAAAAGGCGTTAGCTCCAAAAAGTTTGTCGTCGTAGATCTTCGCCTTATAAATCCATGTTGATATGGAGATATAATTGATCTACAAAGATGTTGCAAGAGGGTGTAAAAACGTGTAATAAAGTTTTGGGATGGTGGATAATTTGGATATACCTCTGTAATTGCTTGTATTCGATTTACCTTCTTTCTTATGAAGGCGAATAACGAATGACTCCTTCCAAATAAGGGGGAAGTGAGAAGTTTCCAAAGATAAGGTAAACAATTTGTGCAGAGGTCTACACAGAGTTTCAGCACAGTATCTAAGCACGCAGCCTGTTACTCCGTCAGGACCCGGTGAATATACTGGTTTAACTTTATGGAGATCCAAGAGAAGGGAGCTTTCATCGGACAAAAAATTAAGTTTGCCCTGGCATATGGATAATACAATTTGGACGGGATGAAGCGGAATATGTTGTCTGGAAGAACTGGGCAAATAAATTGGCAATTGCCTGATCAGTATTTGCCTTTACAATTTTCAAATGATACGAACCTAGGTAATACTCTGATTTACGCTTAGTCTTAACAAATTTAAAAAACTGTTTTGGATCTTGTTAAAACTGGACCCTACAACGAGGCAGATAGTTTTTATAACACCGTTGGGCACGGTAAAATTTGACCGAGCCCTTAGGTATCGAGAGATTGTAATCCGCACATTTTAAATTTATTGGAAAGTCTGTACTTAATATTTGATTGAAGGCCAGTTTCTAAGATCGTGACGGCCACCGAGACTTTGGAAATTATGCGAACCTCCCAGTCTCGGCGGGTGTATCACCTAGCATGTGGAACTTGCCTTATCACCAACAACTTTTATTTTCAAACTCCAAGTTATTCGGATATTTCTTGGGGAAATGGCAAGGCCCTTATCCAGTTACTTTCGGGTTCTTCTTCTGTTGACTTTGTGCTTTTGTCTTTATTCTTCGGAAACTTTCTGGTAGTGGCTGCCCGACAGTGACCAGTGAGCCTTTTTGTACACGATATCCAAGTCGTATTTTTGCCAGCACCCATTATGCGAATCTTCTTGTCGTTTTCCCAGGCCATTTGATCTAGTATCTCTTTGAAGTGGTATCCCAGTAGGGTACAGCTTTTCGCATGATTTGCAATTGGATTCCCTCTCAGTTGCCGGGAAATTCCCCTCTGACCAATTCAGGGCCTACTGAACATAGGGAGATAACTTGCAAAATTTTGAGTGAGAATGAGCCCCAATCGCTGGCGTCAGTCTAATCACAAGCGTCATGATAAATAGGGAAACGCCAAGAATTAGATCGGCGACTATATTGTCTGGACGGCTTCAAAGGCCTGCTGATAGTCATCGGTCCACTCCCAGCGGATGCACCAGCGTGGCAAAATCATGTTTAACCCTATACCTACGTACTGCCGCAGCTCCTTGACATTTGCCGACAGTTTTAACAGGTCTTTCACCGATATCTTTTCTGGATCTCTTCCGGTGCCTTTGACTGTGATGTGATGCCCCCAGTATTGAAGTTTCCTTTTGAAAATTCACACTTATCAGCGTTCTGCCGGCAGTCCCATGAACACTTCTTTGAAGTTTTCGCCTTCTCTGTCTGATATGCGTCAAGTCATACGGCATCATTTCGGGGACCAGCACGGTATCAGCGCCATTAATATTGGCGCAACAGATTATTTAAAACCGTTCACGATTCAGTGCAATGCTTACGAACGGAGTTGGGGCGGAGTTGTTCCAAAAGACGAACAGGGTGGATATCATCCAATCGCCTACATGTCCTCGATGCTGAATAAATCCCTATTGAACTTTACCATTACTGAACTCGAATGCTACTCGGCCATACTCAGAAGATATAAGTTCCGGCCACACGTTAAGGTATGCCGTTCAAGTCGAAAAACGGTAGCCTGAAGTTAGTAAGACATATCAGGCAGGCTAGCAATTTGGATTCCAAATTAAGGGCCTTCGATTTTGAAATTGAACATATAAAAGGGTCAATGAACGTAGTTTTAGGTGCCTTCTCAAAGTGCTTATGAAAGGTAAACTTGGGACTTATACGCGCAGCAGAAAAACACCTTGACATGCAATCCGCAGCTTCTGATAGACCAGTCTAAAGACAAATCTCCATCTGTCGAAAAGTATGCAGAAAAGACACCCAATACCCAGCGTCTGAAATATACGTGGGTTGAAGAAGTAATTTGCGAGGACGATGCAGCAAAACGGTGGGTACCAGAGAAACTACGACAAGACCTTATTCAACGCCCCTTGGCCACGGTTGACGTACAAGTAAAATTTAGCGAAATTTGCAAAGTCAGCATTTCCCACGAACAATAACTGATTGATAATTGGAAAACACTAACACGGCCAGGGCATAGACTCTTCATTAATTTTATGGGACCCAATCCCCGGACCAAATCTGAGGACGCACGTGATCTTTGTAGGCGTCAACCATTCACCAAAACAATATATATATAAACCATCTAAATACGGCCGAACCCGGCCGTTACGCACCCTCAACCATCAATCGAGGCCATCCGACCTTTGCCTTCCGCCCCAACATCCTGTTACGATAGCACCACCTTATTTGCCCCATTAAATGATGACGGGATCGTGACACCCCAGGGGACGCAAGCAACTGAAGAACGCAACCGAAGTCCCGACTTTTTATTGCTCTGGCTGTTCCTCGGGGCCGCTACCCCTCACCACACGAACTTGATCCTTGTTCTCTAGGCGTGTTCTTTTATTGCTGACTGACTTTCAATAGGCTGGTCTTCCGCCGGCTCGCTGACGAAAAGCTCCTGATTGGGTGGCGCTTACGTTACGTTGTTCTGGGAATTTAAATTTATTGTTTTTGAATGGCTTTCGTTTGTTGGTTTTCACTATTATTCTATCATTAGGGTATTCAGCGTTGTGTTTGAACACTTTTTAGGGCCTCAGAAATTTTTGCGATTGAACAGGACTATTATTTTTATGTTTATTGTATTTTCAATATATGGATTTAAAAATATGTAGTATTTTATATTTATACGTATTATAATACCATTATATAAAATTATTATTGTAATAATGATATTTAATTAAATTGTAGTGTTTGTATATTAACTATTTTAATTATTTAGAAAAAGAAAAACCCAAAGTTGAAACCAAAGCAAGGGTTCCGCTTTCATTCCAAAAAGCTTCAAATCAAATTTAAAAGAACAAAAATTATTAAACCAAATTTTATTTTCATGAAATACTACAAAATGATCTCTTATATAAAATGTACATGTATTATATTTAAATAAACTCCTAAGGTAGCTAAATTTTGAAAATTAAAACCTATCCTGTAAAAATAAAATAATAAATATTTGTATATGTATTTGTATACATAACTATTTTATTTATTAAATATACTAAATAATTAAAATAGTTAATATGTTAAATATTCTATTAAATTTATTAAATAATTTAAATAGTCAATATATTTAATATATTAATTAAATAATTCAAATAAAACTGCTTGATTTAATATGAAAATATTTAAATGCAGGGTTGATATTATTAGATATGATGTTATTCGTTTTACTTTAAATATTTTAAGTCATTGAATAAAAATTTAATATGTGCTTGAACTAAATTAAATTTAATATTTCACGTAAATCATTAAATCAAGGATTTAATATGACTGAATTAAAATTAAATTTAATATTTTCCATAAATCAAAAT